>OW386290.2:44401260-45713444 GCA_936432065.2 Rutpela maculata | reverse complement strand
GGTTGCTAGAAATAATGGCGGCTGTAAGCATAAGTCCTATTAGTTATAAATAATTCTACTTCTAACATGTTTTCTCTTAAAATGTCTATGAAATTACCAATTGCTCTTTAAGCACACCGAAATATTCCTGTACAAGTATATTTTAAGGCTCATTGGTTTTAATATATTTCTTAAAACTTGTGCGCTATTTCAAAACCTATCCTAAACCCTTTAGTTAATTAAAGCAACAGCTTTAACAAAACCTATCCTAAAAACCACTGCCCAAGGAATCACTACTTCCACATCCAGATTCTCTATCCAAGTCACTCACAACGAAAAAAACTTTGGATGTGAAAATAATTGTTTATGGAACTTTAATAATATAATATTTGAAATCCTCTACCCCAAAAACCCATAAAACGATACCTCACATCGGTAGTGGGGTGGGGGGTGGTGATAAGGGGGTGGTAGTGAGGGTGGATGGAGTAAAAAATATTTTGAGGTTTCTGGTTCCTGTACATAGGTACACTAAATCACAATATTGTTTCATACCCTTTAATGAGGGGGTGGGGGTGGTAATGGGGGTGGCTAATGCCAAAAATTTTTCTGAGACCTTATAGCTTCTCTTGTATATACTAAAGCAATTTTATGGACTCTTACCTGCTTGATTGACCTATTTATCCCAAATTTACCCCAATTTACCCCCCAACCCTTCGACGGAACAAGATGAAAATATAATCTAGTTCTAGATCTCAAACGGTTCCAGAGTAAACATGCGCCCAAAAAAAAGTTACAGACAGACAGAAATACCGACAGACAGACCGACAGACAGACAGAAATTTTTTTTCGCTCAAACTTAAAATCTCGACGTTTCATGACATTTTAAGCCTATTTGGACAATAAAAATTTTTAAATTTTTTTTTGTCGTTACTATACTTCCACTGGACGTGGAAGTAAAATTCGGTTTAATTTTAAGATTTTGCCACATTTGTAGAAAGTTATTGATAGCATGCTTGCCATGTCGCAATGTCGGTCGGTAATGGATATTATCTGCCATTTTTAAAATATGTAACCTCTTCCAGACAGCCTTGTCTTTGGATTTTGGGGATTCTCTACTATGTGTGTTGTGTTTATTCATCCACATACACACGGCATCCACAAATATATGAAAATGCCAACGAATATTTCTTAATACAGCTTTAAAGCTACCTATTTTAAAACACTATAATCTGGACAAAGGGAAACTAAATCCTTTTATGGTTAAGACTGATTTATTACAGGTTTTTGCCCGCTTCATTAAAAATGTTGGAAATGTTGTATTCATTAATGTTCGACTGGAAACTTAGTGATCTCAAAGGATATTGGATTTATAGGCCAGCATTAACATTAACAATCACACCAAGATAATCTGATAGAGCGATTATAGAACCACAAAACTTCCTAAATTCTCCAATAAAACTCGATCCTTCTAAGTTGGACTTAACAGCTATAGAGTTTTATTGAAGGCTTGACAAATACCTTGATAATCTAGTTATAAACCAAGACTACAAGAATATTCAGTTTTAACGTAAATTCTTGAATGCCTTTTTAAAACTTTCATTAAAACAAAACTACCCAACAAACACAAAAGATCGGCTCACTGGAGGGCCGACCTTTTGTGTTTGTAGGGTATCTTTAAGATCATTTGACATTTAATAAATCTGGCCTAAATCACTGATTTATGTAATGATAATTATAAAACACTGATAAAACCCAAATAAATCTAAAAGGAATTTAAATTTTACTTGGGAAATGTCTTAGTCAACTTTTTCCATACACTTAATATCTAACATTCAATATGAAAAAAGGAAAAAGATAATCATTCTTTCTTTATACCGACATGTAAGTCTGATCATGTTATTATAGTAATAAGAAATTCACCTCATGAGACACCGTATCAAGTATTTCTATCCCTATCTAGAGCATAAATAACCGAACTGATGGGGAATTTTTGGTAGTGCACACAATCCCTATTTATTCAATCAAAGGCAACAACTTTTTATTGGTGAATCAATTTTACTTGATGACAGTTGAATAATTACATATTTCTGTGCAATTCCCATGGCTCAGATGAACCAGTCACTCATCTTATTGTAAATGAAGTTTATTTGTAATGTGAGACAGCTGCAACGCATTAGGTAATCGAACTGCAAAAGCGGCTTGCTTTGATGATGCCGAAACATTCCTGGTAAGCTTCCTTCAGATAACTCCAACCAGCTTGATAAAGCAGTGGATATATAAGTTGAAATCTCCCAACAATAAACTCATAGTCTTTTGCGAAATATAAGGAGTTTGTGTGGCTTCTTTTACTATAGTGTTTACTGTTTATACTGTTTACTTACTACCATAAAAATTATTACAAAGATGACAAAATGGGTTCCACTGTCTTTGTACTATCGCAAATGCCTTATATTTGAGGAGGGTCATTTCAAAATGCGCCTTGTCCACTAAACGAAATTTACAGGAAATCAAAAAAAAAGGCGTGTTCCTTCATTAACACATGTATTTGTCTATATTTTGCCGTAAAAGATTAGTAAAACGATAGATTAGTAAAACGAAAGTCTCTTAAATCATTTATGCTCTGTATTCTCAAAAATTTTAAATTAAATTTGAATAAAAAGGCAGCTACTCACACGCCTGCCGCAGGGGCAATCTAGGGTGTAGAAGTGGGGTTGACCCTTAATTGCCTCGTTTGTGACGTGTGTAGGCAAGCAGTGGCAATTTCCTAGATTGTCTCCTTTGCTGGGCGGCAGACCGCGCCGGACCCTCCTAGCTTCCTAGATCAGCTCCAGCCGCCACGGAAAGAGCCAAGGCAATGCCGGTCTTTTGATTTTTTGAAAGTGTTGGAGCCATCTTCACAGATTCAAGTGACACGTCTGACATTCACTGTATCACTGAACGGCAGGTACGTGTGTAGAGAAGCCTCCTAGATTGCCCCGTCTGCCCTGCAACCTAGATTTCCCCTGCGGCAGGCGTGTGAGTAGCTGTCTTTAACAAGCATTTTGAAGCAACAGACTGGATAAGGCGTACTTTAAACTAAGTATATAAACAAAGTTTGTCAAAATATAATATGTTTGGAACTCTTATGCAGCTACACTAACTACGTCGTAAAGTGATCTAAAGAGCAATATAATAAAAATAAAAGGATTCTAAAACAGACTCATGAATATCTTCGTTTCAGAGAATTGCGTTAACTGGAATCATTCGTAACTTTAAAGTTCTCCCTGAAATAATAAAAAAAATCACATTCGAGATTGTTTTTCCAACCTAACCTCAAGTAAGTCGAACGAAGTTTTTAGATTTGAAACTACTTAATTTTGCACTCCCTGTATATGCTGAATCGCATGATCAAAATACGTCCTTACGATTGATCCAATTGATCAGATTCACTTTGAAATAGCATAGTTGATAGATAAGCCGTGTTATGGAAAAACACTTCATTTCTCGGTATATTTTATATAGGATGAGAATCGATTTGGCAACATATGCAGATGTATGACTAAAGCAATGTAAAAAATTAATTCATGTCGTTAACTAGAACATGACTAAAAGTGGATAAGACTCATTTTGTAATAACCTTCCTCATTTTGAAAAACACTTTAAACACTTCTTCAAAATATCCTACTCATTTATTTTAAGTTCCGGAATTAAGCGCATATGTCCATATTTGTCTTTCTCCTCAATTCCATTTTTGGCCCACTTTGCTCGGGTTTTTATTTTTAATCCTTCACAAAATGCCCATAACTTCAATTTTTTTCTATATTGAACGCTATTCTACTTTACTCACACAAAAATATTTCTTGTGGATTTTAGTCTTGTTTAAGATACCTAATCGCACCTTCAGATTTTAGGTCAGCCGTCAGGGAGTTCAGGATGCGTAAATACCGTCTTAAATCTGTCAACTGTTGGAACCAGTTCATTAGACATACTAATTAACCTCTTACTGAGTCTGCTGCACGCCAACACTCTTTTAGAACTTACTATCAAATTCAGCAGTGGTACGGAAATACCAAAAGTCCTCAAGATTGAGGTTGAATGAAAAAAAAAATTGATTTGTTTCCTGTTACTACCAATAACGAAGCTACTCCACATGAACGAATGAAAACAATAAACTGCAAGTGTACCAAAGTCTGCAAAGCCGCATGTACTTGAAGAAAAGCTGGACTAAGATGTTCCGTTATTTGTTTTGAATGTCAAGGACAATCGTGTAGAAATGTCAAAATATATGTAGGCGACTTGGATCAAGCCGAAGAAACCGAAGATAAGGTATTAGCCTTTTTGGAACACGATAAACAGGAGGAGGCTGAATCTGACAAAGACGATGAAATTAACACTCGCAGTTTTATTGAAGCAAGGGATCCTTTTGGATCTTCAACTTCAAAAAAATTCAAACTAATGTAATGCATTGGCAGTAGAGAATAAAAGAATTAGAAGTAAGTTAACCAATTAAACAAAAAGTGGATTAGGCCTATTGGGGACACCACTTAAAAAGAAACGCGCCAGACGCTCTACCGCAGGGTGATGTGGAAATGAACGCATAATGGTAGTAACCACCGATAGTTGTAGACATTTGTAATATCAAAAGTGATAACAAATGTATTTACTTAAAATACAAAAGTGAAAATTAAACGTAATAGTAAGTAGAAAGCGTGGAAGTATAGAAAAGTGTCGATATACGGAGCGAATGCAATACGATGCTTGATTTCCACCGCCCATAACTCCAACAATATTAATGCTACGTAAAAATGTGTATGAAGTATTTCGATGGGGCGAGCGTAGAGGCGACTTCAATGTGAATATCAGTCGATATTCCGTTGAAGCAACGTCGAGCGCGGTTAGTATTTGGATGGGGTCCCATCTTGGGAAATACAGTGTTCTCGTCCCACCTTCTAGCGGCTTGTATATCAGTGTATACGCGGAACTTACGTAATTTCAGACGAGGATTACGTAGTGGATATACCATCCTTCGGAGGGGATGTAAAGCAGGCGGTCCCTTGTCTATTAAATGTTAGGCAAGTAAAAGATCCCTACTCTTCTTAAGAAAAGAGGTTCGGCAAAATTTCCAGGTTGGGGGTAGCTCGTCTCCTGGCGTCGGTGATAGGCTGACGTTAAATAGTTAAAAAAAAAAATTTAAAAAAAGTATTTCGATAGAGAATTTACTTATATTTAAATTTTATAACCATCTTTTTTGGTAGGAATGATTTTTAAGCGATATTTTCCCAAAATTTGGCGGACGAGGGGTAAAATTAGTATGTGTAAAAGAGACCTATAATGAACTGGTTCCAACAGTAAATTTTTTGCCCGGTTTAAAACGATGTTAATCTACCTGGCGACTGGCCTACTTTTAAACATTTAAAGGATTTGGCCGCCATGGTAGCGCAGCGTGCTAAAGCGTGTTGTGTGGTGAGCACGCTTGGTTACGGTGTCTATGTGTACTGGGTTTGAGCCCCAGCTCCGACACCGGCAATGTCAATGGGTAATGGATGTTGTCTGCTATGCGTGGTGTGTGGTGTGTTTGCTTAGTAACTAAAACGTCTGTATCTTCTGCGATATTTAGTAAAAAAAAAAAAAAAATCAAAAATTTACGTGCGTAGAACCAAAACTATTTGTGCTCTGATAGATCAGATTGGAGCAGGCCCCCCATATCAAATTGCGGGCCCCGTAACCGCTCGGCTTGACAGGTCCCATGAAATCTATGAAGAAAATCTGAAAAAAAAATGTTTCCTCGAAAATAAAAATTGATGAGCGGGAGGGAGAATGGGACAATTTTTTTTCCATCAAAAATTAAAAGTGATAAGCGGGGGAGAAAATCTGACAAAAAAATGTTTTCCCTCAAAAATAAAAATTGATGGGCGGGGGCAGAAAATCGAAAAAATAAACGGAGGGACAGACGGGCCCTCCTAACAGGCCCCTCGCAAGCCCGGACCCCTAAACTCTGTAGTAGGGTGGTCCTTATATGGGGCTGTGACGAATTTTTTTGGTCTTACCCCAAGAGAGTAATCAACATAAAGAAAAAGAAATCTCCACAAATCCGCAGATTATTGGATTCGTCAAAAGTCTTCAATCAGATTTACATTTTTTTTGTATCCCAAAAATTAAATGACCATCTAGTCGCGTCAATATAGAAAAGTTAAAAATTGAGATGTTTTCTGGCAAAGGACCAATCGGAATAATTTCTTTTGCAAATTGTTTATTGAGGTCTAAGGAACATTGGTAAAAATAAAAAATCAGGCCGCTGGGACTTTTCTATTAATAAACTAGCAATATCAAGCACTAAACAAATTAAGTAAATTTGTTAATATGCTATGTCGGAAAGTATTTGAGAAAACTGACTGAAAAATGCATACTCGGGGGTTTTCGAGGTCGATGATAATAATGGTCTTAAAATAATAAATATTTAGTATACAATTTAAACTTTGTTTACGTGCATTTTAGGTGGAAATTAGAGAAGTAAAAAGTGTTTTAATATTGTAAGGAAAGAATTGTTAAACAGTTAAGTACATTTTTTTTTCATTATTTATTTCTATTGTTTACTTAAAAAATATATAAAAATATAAATTTAATTAAACACCATTCTTTAAAATATTTTTTTCAATTTCATCTGAGTTGTTTATAAATGAAAATATTGCTCCTCTTGTTTTTCATCTTCATTTCTTTCTTCATCTTGAACATCGTTGATTTTATTATCGTAAAATAATGTATAACATATTATTGAAATAAATCTCATCTCTTTCTATTGAAAAGTTTGGTACTAATATTAAGGAGGTACTAAGGAGGGTGTCTTTACCGTATGTAAATCCCGGGAAAAAGAAAGCGTGGTGTATTTAATATTTGAATGCTCTTTGAACTAATTAACAGTAAAATTAATTCAGCAACGGGTAATTAACTTACATCTATTTAGAATATTTTTACTAAAAAAATTTTGAGTGATTTACCTGAATATTTTAAAAAATGGTTACTTTACATATTTAAATAAATTAAAATCAACCCACAATTGGGGTGAAGGAGAATTACTCATAAATCATACATTTAGGTACAAAATGGCATTCTAAACACTTTCTTATTCTTGTAATTTTTCTCAAAAATGCAAACTTGAGCCAAAAAATCTCATTTTTTTACTTCATAGCCGCCATTTTGGGTCAGCCATCTTGAATGTTCTAATTTTCATAACTGTAGTCAGCGACCTCAAAGTTCCCCAAGTATAAATTGTTTGTTTATTAATAACAAAATAAAAAAAGTCAAAGCGGCCTGTTTTTTCTAATGTTCCTTAGACTTCAATAAACAATTTGCAAAAAAAAACTAGGCCGATTAATCCTTTACCAGACCAGAAAACTTCTCAGAAAATATATATCTTGACGCGACTATCTTTCGAATCCATCTTTCCTTTTCAAAAAGCTATGATTAAAAACCATTTTTTGCACAATAAAACAATTAAAAAGAACTTCATTCAGTGAACTGACGTTGGCGCAAAATCAAATCATGTAACAAATTCATTAGGGCGGGCTCCCGCGCCTAATAATTGATGAGCGAGAAAAAAATTTTTTGTCAAGATCTTTGGCGGGCCCCTCGGAAGCCAACGGGCCCCCGCCCTTAATAATTGATGAGCGGAGGAAAGAAATTTGAAAAAAAAAAATTTGTCAAGATCTCTGTCGGGCCCCCGCTCGGAGGCCCGGGCCCCTAAACTCAGTACCCAATAGACCCCACACACCCAGTGGGGAGTGCAATATAATGCACAACATAAATATTTACTGATACGGTATACCTAATCCTAATGAATACTGTAACAAAAATACAGAAATATAATATGTATTTTTAGAGATCAAAGTTATTCCCCCCGATGTCGAGAGCCTAAAGCTACGATACTACTTAATCGACATGGAACACTCGGAAAATTATCGGGGTACTCTAAAAAGTTTATCTTTTGTAAGCGGTTGTTTTGTAGCAAGTCGGCCGACGATCATTTGTTCACCGACCTTCTCTCGTAACCGTAAAAGTGCTGTAGACCTACAGGCACGAATTACAAATTACGAAACGTGGTTAGTTTTCAGTGGTTTTCGGTTCCAAATCATAGTCGAACTATTAAACGAACTTTAAAACTAATTAAGTATGAATTACAGTGTAATTAAAACAATTATAAAAAATATGTCTATTAGTGAACATTTTTCCAGTTTTAATTAATTAACCTCGTAGAATAATACTCGTCAGTTTTAAAGTTGCTATAGTAAAAATAATAAAATAGGTATCAAGATGAAGAACTGGAGACACTCCGCTTTTGTGTTATTATTTTTGTTTGTGGATTTTTCGCTCGGCTTAAGATGTGAAAAGATTAGTATAGTTTTGTGCAAGAATTTGGGATACAACACAACACTGCTACCAAATTTTATGGGCCATGAGAACCAAAAAGACGCTGACGTTGCGGTAATTACTATATATCTATAACTTAATTATTGTTATCTCTATTTGTTTAATTTTATTGCTGTTTTGTTTATTTGTGCGACAATCATAAAGCTTATGTTAAAATTTTCCTCATTTGCCGCGTTTATTTTGAGTGTAACCATTTTTATTCCATCTATCATAACAAATGAAAACTCCAGATTCTGCTTTGAAGATGGTTAATATAAACTGTTACAAAAACAGTTTTTACAGAAATGTTTATTTTTTTACATTAAATTGCGCGTCTACTTTGATTTAGAAGTTTTTCGCGTAAAATAATATACAGTTCAGTAGTTGTAAGTGTTTGAAGTAACGAAACGAAATTATCATTTCCTTTGAAAGTTAGAAGAGCCGAGGAAAAACAGCTATCTAAATATTATAATAGTCGCTAGTAGAGAGGGCATGCTGTTTATAAAAATACATGCGAACGATTCATATCATCGTCGCATCGTCTTGGTGTTATCAACAAATACGTTCACAAAAACAGACCATTTTTTTAGCTTCCTCACCCTTTGTAACACATCGTTTGTGAAATCTCTCTTAAACGAACGTCGTTTTCAACCTCCCCCCTCCGAATTATACTTTTTTTAATATTCGGTTGATTAGTTTGCTATAAGAAAACGAACTTGTTGAAAATGTTAAATACACCTACTTAGCTATTTTCCAAACAATCCCCCCCCAATCGTTCCTTTTTTGTCACGTTTTCAGTAAGCCCCTCCCCCCTAGAACCAAATATATTTGTTGAATCTACGAACTGAACATAACAAGTTGGAGTCTTCATTATTTGTTATCAAGTAAATACACTTTTTATGAATCCCCCCCCCCCACCCATCGTTCATTTTGCCACATTTTGAGTAACACCAGTGACACCACCCCACCTCCCCTAAAAGCAAACGTATTTGTTGAATGGGTCCTTCATAAGGTGTCTACACATGATCCAACTTTGGAGTTAACCCTGTCGGTATGCTTACGAGTTAATCTTCAAAGCATACAAACAAAGTTGGCTCCAGTAAGTTCAAGTTATTATCCATTTCGTCTTTGACAATCTGTGGGACCAGAAAAAAAATGAAAAGGTAATAATAATAATAATTTTTATTTCCTCCACTTATCCACAGAACCTGCAGTCAGGATTATCAACTATTCTACTTGTATGCAGGAAAGAGCCATGTTCAGTCATTCTGATATGCTTCCTGCCTAATCGGAGGATTTCCTCTGCTTGCTTCAATAAAGACCCTGAAATAAGAAGTTTCGCTTGCCGAAGTCCTGGGTAGCAGGCCCAGAAGTCTATACAAACTAGAAAGGAGTCCAGTTTTCAACTTCCTTCATGCATTTGATGGAGCTTGCTCCGGACCCAGTGCTGCTGAGAGCAGTCCTTAATGGGTCCCATGGTCCAGAATAACAGTCGGCAGCCACCTCACGCGAAAATAAATTGAGTAACACTACATTGGTAACATTGGTATAAAAATGTAAAAATTTGGAATCTACCATAAACTGATTAAAGACTGGAAGACAAATTTACAAATAATTTTTGAATGACCAACGTGTAAACTGTATATAACTATCTTGTCTAAAAAACTATTGATATCAGAAGCATATGATTCTTATATTAGTCTACGTAATTTTGTATTGATATTTTATCAAAATTTTTCATGATGAATGGAATGAATGTTTGGCAGCTGACCATGGGCGCATTTGGTTGGGGCTAGAATTTTAACCTCACTCGCACTAACCGCTCTCACAACTGTCACCATTATTTCAATCAGCTTCATAAGTTAAGATGAACAAGCTGTAATCTATCTACCATCTGATTTTCTCTGAACCATTGACAGTTATCGTCGACATTATCTTCACTCCGATTATAGCAAGAAAATATAATGCGAGAAAATGCGATGCTAAAGAATCGAGCTGTTGATGTGATGGACTGTCCAAGGAATTCTTCAAACACACATATCGAAAGCATCAACACGCTTTCTGATTGTATCCCTGACGGTTGATGTTTAGAAACGTAAAGAATGGGGATTCGGCATAGCAAATCTCAGCAAGAAACTTCTCCACATCTACATCTCGATATTACGAAATTGCTGTCGGTCTGCCTCTCTGATATTCATGTCTTAGGCGTTTGGAAAAATGGAGAAAACTAGGGCAAGACCCAATATTTGTTTTAAGATCAATGCCCTTTTTTCACGTTATAATCTTTATTGGTCTTGATCTCACTTGGGCTTGATACAGACTTAATATATTTTCTATTACAAGTCTGAATGTTTGTCTTTACGAGATCTTTCATGAACATTTTAAAAATATAGTTAACTCCTGATACATATTTTCCTAATCACTTCCAATAATTGTTTTCAAACTTACATTTGCCAACGAAACATTAATATTATACTGAAATAATTAAAACAGTATGTCAAAATAAACATGAAAAAACATGAACATATATTAAATCTAAACTTAATCTAGAAATATTCTAATTAATTATACAGATGGAGAAGCTGGAAAAGTATTATACTTCATAGATTCCTGTTTCATTTTTCTTACTCAAATCAAAAATAAGGTCCCTGGTCTCTAGTCTTCATAGCTGGATCATAAAGTATCGTTGTGGTATTGTCATTGACCGTCAGGTTAACATCACATTATATTATCTTATTTTTGTTGACAGTTGCAGCATTAATCTTTTGTAGCCAAATCTCTAGAGAGTTTTATCAGTGGGATTGCTCGAAGTATCCTGTCTCTGTATTATATTATTGCCTTTGCTAATAATAGTAATAATGATAATAATGTTTATAGATGGAAACAGAACTGTGCTGAAGATAGATTTCCAAAATTGTGGTTTGCATGAATAAATGCAAATCATGTGATACGTCATGCTCTTAAAGCTAATAAACTATCCAATATTACAATACCATTGTGAGAAGATGAAACGTCGCATATTAAAACTACTTTATGGAGTTGCGTAATGGCAATGATATACCCACAAAGTTCGTTTTTCGATTTGTTGAAATAAGTAAACTAAAACTTTAAAACATTTGTTGATATGTATTCATTTTCTCTGGGTTGTTTGGAAGCAGATAGCGGTCGAATATTTATTATGCCGACGATTCTGGTGGCATTAAAATGGGGTTTGCGTCTTAATAACAATCCTTTTTGATTATTTTGATCCTTAGTTATTTATATTATTTACAATAAATATTTCTATCAATGTTAATAAGTATTATACAAATATATTTTTATCAGTCGTGTCATGATTGGTATCTATGTCATCCTATCTTTTTAAAAAATAATTATACTTGAGATTCAATTGAAATGTACATTATGAAGCCATTACTTACAGGTTAAAAATAAAATGTTTTATATATTGCTTAATTCAAAACACGTACAGATTGTTTTTGACTACCAAGTAATGAACTTCGTAATAACCAATACTATAAATAATTGAAATAATAAAACGTGAGATTATCCTATGTCTGTAGTTATTGCCAATTTTAGAAGAATATTCCCATTTCCTCTTTGATGTTGTTAGTGTTGATATTTATTTCTATTAATTTCAGACTTACTAGTTCTATTATTACAGCACAGGCTTCGTCTAGCTCATCTCTGTAATACTTTTGAGATAAACTTAGTTATATCCCAGTCTGTGACAAATCCACCATTTGATTGATTGAAGTTTGAAATCAGGAAATGGTCTGAATATCAATCAACATTTCAAGTATTTATTTTTAGGGTGATAATACACATTGGTACATAAATACTCTCTTAAAATAGATAACAAGTAGACAAAATTCGAAGAGAAAACGATAGACACTATTAAACAGTACATTATGTACTAATGAAATCATAGAGATCATTAAATACAATGTAGATTTTAAAAAGCCACTGTTTTCTAATGGCAGTAGCTTTAGTGTCCGAACTACTATGGAATACTAAATGATAGTCTACCTGACGTGTTTCCGATGACCTTGTAAAAGAGTCAAATAATTTTTTTTTTCCGGTTTCCCGACACCGGAAGAGTGCTTTCAAACTACTAAATATACTAATCCAATAAAGTAAGTAAGAACTTCAGTTTCCGTTTTCGAATAAATAAATTAAAACTTTTAATTGTACTGTGTCAAAATGCATGATCGGTTGTAGTTCTTCACCTCGAAACACCATTTAAAAAAATGGTGTTTCGAGCCTCGTTAACTCATTAGCCCTATTCGTCCTAAGAAGGGACTGTACGGTTGATGGGAGTTCTGTCTATCTCTTCCGGACTTCCGGGGTAGCAGTAGTCCCCCAGAGTGTGAAAGCCTTCCAGCCGCCACGGTTGAGTATTCACTTGATACGCCGCGGTGAGGGATCTCCTTATCTTCAGCACACATCCTACACTCTAGATTGTTCCTCACCTCTATGTTGGCTAGGTGTTTGTTTAGTGTGCAGTGTCTTGTTAAGATGACCAGGTGATTTCTGCTGAGCTTTAGCAATTCGTTGGTCTTTGGATGGTTCACCAACAATGAACAATTAGTGACATACGTGATGGCCTCATTCCTGGTATCCCCGTCCAATACAAGTTGTATTTCTGGTTTAATAGTTCCTTTGTCAATCCTCTTACGATGTTACAAGATATCCCTCGGGTTGGCTCGCGTCCCATCAAGTGTGTTTTTGCGCGCTCTTTGGCCAGCTTATCTGCTTTTTCATTGCTGACATTGGCTTGGTATCTACACGTCCCATCTATTTGAAGGTTGTTGTGTTTTGCCAGTTTGCTAAGGCCATTCTTTTACAGTTTTGTAATGTATCTCTGTGCATCTAGAGCTTTATGATCTGCTTGGCTGTCAGTGATGACACGAATTCTCTTATCAGTGTATGACCTTCATACTATTTTCCGTGTATAGATTTCTGTAGCTGCAATTTCTGCTTGGAACACTGTTACGCTGCTCCTTAGGTTCAGTTACATCTGTCCTGGTTGGTTCCTCATAACTCCTGCTCGATGCTTCCTGACGTTATTAATCCATCAGTATACTGTATGTTATTAATATCTTCGCAGCTGTCTTATTTCCTCCTTGTCAGGTATACATACCTCGAAGGTTTTTTGTGAAGTTATGGCTTGTGCTGACTCTATCTGACTGCATAGTGGATTCTTCTTTAGTTGTAAAGTATCTTTATGTAGTGGTAGGATAGAATAATATATCAATATAATAGTGTATAAGATGTAGTAATGGAATAGAATAGTATATCATAAATTTAATGTTGAAATGAAAAGGATTTACTTTCATGAAATGTAAATTAGTTTAATTTTTACATTATAACAATTAGGTATTAATTACATCTATATGATAATCCTTTTCTTGGAGTGGACTAGTAACCGTTTATTTTCATCCTGTATACCGCTAGCAGTGCCTGATTCTTTACGAGTAAGTCTAGTGGAGATAGGCAGAGTAGTGCTTTCATAGGTGTTGTTGACATTGTTCTTGTTATACACGTTTTCTTTGCAGTTTCGTTAGTTTTCTCATCGCCTGTTCTTTTCCAACTTTGTGTCGCCAGGTCCAAGAGCATAGGTTAATTGAAACCACAATCCTTTGGTACAGTCAGTGCACCATTTTTGGTGCACAGTGCACAGTTTTTTTCCCAGGAGGTCAAATTTTTCTAGTTTAATTTTTATGAATGCAACTACAGACACAGACCTTCCTATATCATCTAACTACCGTATAGAGAGCTCTCTACATCATTTCCGCTGCAGTGCCCTGATATTTTCTTATTACTAGGACGGTAACATCGTGACTCTTTGCTGTTCATCCACGACCATAAACTACGAGATAGGTGATAAGCCCCCTCCTTGTGGGCATCCTCTGGTCACGGAAAGGTTTGTAACGTGCCTAAATTGTGTACCAAATTGGTACCTTGTAAGTCATATGGTTTCGAAAATTTTTTTTTTTTTTCCAAATTGCAGCTGACACATATTGGAGGGTGCAAAGGTGCAACTTGGTATAGAGGTCATAATTTGACCTAATCTACACATATTTTTCTATATATACTTACTGTAACATCGTGTATAACTTCCTTAAGACTGTTCTAAACAAATATGCGTTGCAAAATGTTTTTCTTAGTTTTTTTAAAGGTTTTATGAACAGTACATTTATAATAATTAATTTTAGGTTTAAAATACTCGCATAGCATTTTTTATTAAATAAACCGTGTTTTAAGTTCCATCTCACTCACTTTCTCACTTAATGTCCTGTAAAGTTCGTGTTATGTTTGGTTGAGATGACAGTAAATGGTAATGGTGATTTTCAATTTCAGTTTGTCAATAAACCGCAATAAACTATCTTTATTTAAGAGAGTATAGGGAGAAATTAAGGAAGCCCCCAAAAACTTTTTAGATAAAGTAGTAAGTAGTGTTACTATGAGAAGACGCTTGTAATAAAAATGTACAGAAACGAGTTTGTATGAATCCATTATTCTAAATCAATGAGAGTGAATTACGTCACGTTCTAGGTCGAGACTAGTGGCACCGGTAGCTTACGGTAGAATTGTGTTCGCCGGCGGTGATTATATTAGGTGATATAACCGTTTTCAGTAAGCAATGTCTTCATAATCTGTCGCTGTCGGGAAGCTCTGGACAAATTTTAATCTACTACATTAGACAGCTTCTCGACAGCAAAAGTTTTATTGCAATTACACATCCTTATACTCTTGCCACTGGTAAAAATATCGCATGTTGACTCTGCCCCGAGCATCTTCTCATAATAATACTACTCTATGCATGTGCTCTGTGTAAAGCAAAGAAAACTAATAGTTTTAATAGTTGATAACTGGAAAGATGCTAAATATTGTACGAAATGGTTTACCAGTAAGAGTTCGGTTGTTTTCAGGTTATGAGAGGACACAGAAACAAACAAATCGACAAAGAATGATATTTGTTATGTGACACCAGATCCTCCGCCATTTTTGCAAATCATATTTCATAAATAATGTTCTTATTTTCTTTGTAAAAATCAGTAAATTTAGTAATTTTAGTAAATCTAGAACTTACGTTCAAATATTTTTAAGCCATTGCAAAAAGTCTCATTGAATCAGTTCAGCCATTCTGCATTTAAATACAGGGTGACTCAGCCTCGCGTCGACCAAATATTCCAGATATCGAAAATTTTCAAGAACGGGGTGATAGTGGGCACAAAGGTGTATAGTTTAAAAATATTTTGATATATACAGAATGATCCACTCGGTGATCCATTTAAGCGTGACCCCATAAACTTACGTTTTTTTAGATATAGCACCCGGTATGATATTACCGTTCTCCTTTTAAAGACCATTCAAAAGACCAGTCAAATGATATACCATTTGATACGATGAGTCGGTATCATATCATATTTGTTGTACCATAAACAGACCAACTTTGTAACCTCACTGTGAGATAACGGAACAGCACTTTGAGATCTGGTTTATTTTAAAAATTATCAGAAAAAGTTTACTCTAATTTTCAAATATTTAAGTTCTTTAATTTCAAATGCTCCACCCAGTTCCTTTGCAAATAAAGTATTCGTTTCCTCTTTTTCTTGATTTTTGTTGTTTGTAGAGAAGAACTACCATAGTGCCGACAAAATAATCTCATTATTTTCGAAATATTTTAATTGAAAAGCAAATTCATTAAAAAAATGACAATTGACATTTTTTAATAAATTTCACTAAATTTCTTGGCAGCACCTATGCTTGATAGACCCATGATACCTTATATTAGTGGAAAACTCTTTTAAAGGGCTTTCATTTGGTGCCATGGTATACAAAGAAAAATGAGAATAGTAGATTTCACATTTCCTGACTCATCCGGTATAAAATGTCCGATTCCGTTAAACCTGATAACATTAGAGTAAACTAGAGATTTATTGACAATTTTTGATATATACCAGATCTCAAAATGCTTTTCCGTTACGTCACAGTGAGCTTACAAAGTTGACCTTGGTACAAATTCATCCATATCATGGTACCGTCTCATCCCATATCCATCAAATGTTATACCGTTTAAATAGTTTTTAAAAAGAAAATGCAAATATGTAATAATATACCCGGTGTTCCGTTTAAGAAACTACACACCTTTGTGTGCCCTTCCTTTTTTGAAAATTCTCGCTATCTTTTGTAAAAGTGCCAGGATATTTGGGCAGCGCGAGATGAGGCACATATAGTAAGAAACATGCTTCATCATTAAGTCGATTGAAAATCAGTCTAAAATTTCTGAAAAAATAATAGTAAATGGTCACTTACTAATTATTGAAATTGGGGGCTTGCGTTATTAAAACTTACCCACAAATAGGAAACATTTTTTAAAAATTAATAGCACTCTTAGTGAACTAGGTTCGGTTGAAATAGGTTGAAATAGGTGTACCACAAGGTACAACATTGGACCCGATTTTATTCTTAATTTATATAAAAAGTATGAAAGTATTAATAAATAATAACTTTAAAATAATTTTATTCAAATGATTCTATGCTATTATTGAACAATAAACATTTCAGTTAATAATAACCCAAGCAGCAATTTTAGTAGTTTCTACGTAGTAGTTAGGTACCATTAATGGAACTTTAAAGGTTCCCGCAACTAAAGATTGTTACGTAATGGGAACCATCCTTCTACTAAGCATTCACCAAAATGGGGAATAATAATTACGTAGCAATTACTATTCCGGTACTTCTACCGTTACCGTGTTGAGGACTAGGTTATTACGTAAACGGGATGTAACCAAGTAGTAGAAATGACTAACTTTTGGAACAGCTCAGCTGACCGGAATGAGAGCGCAAACTATATATTTGGCTCTCTGTTATTCGAATAGCAAAATAATCACTTATTGAGTTTGAGCACATAATATGTCCAAGGTCCCAGTTAAGGTGATTATATACAACATCCATAAGCATTATAAATTATGATGTTTAGCATTTACCCTGGGTGTGGATATTAAAACCACCACTTGTTTGCTGTAAAATGTTATCATGATGCTTCGATAAAAAAGACGCCCCCTCGAGAAAATGGGTTTTTCGAAAAAAAAAAATAATTGCAAAAATTATGTGTACAAGCAAAACTGCAAAATTTTCTATGGAAAACTTTTTTTTTTTAATTTTATATATTATAAAGTAATAATCTGTTTATAAAACATATTTGCAAATGACCATAATAAAAAAATATATATATTGAATTATATTTTTATCTGTGTCAATATGGCGTCTTCATTCAACAACAGAAAAATGGGGATTTTAATTGCAGTCACTTTGTAGTGGTATATATGTCAGCAAAGTATTTGTCGCATATTAGAGGTGGCAAAAACCAAAATTATTTCCCTACAAGTTACATTTCCCATAAAGTAGCAGATGCCACCAACGTTATAGTTGTTGCTACTTTAAAAGTGGTGACGGGAACTACAACAATTTCACTGTGTAGTAATATTTACCTATATGTAGGAAATGGTACCAATGACGCTATAAGATCTTGGTAACTATTGCTACCAACTTATTTTCATGTTGGTACAATTGGCAGATACGAGATAGATAATTTTTTTTTGAATTGGCAATACGGTAATAACTGTTAAAGTGTCACTGTGTGTGATGTGGATTAAAAATAATTATTATACTTTTACAAAGTACTTTTTATTATCTGATATTATTAAGTTGCTGTTAATAAACTCGTGCAAATAAAATATTTCTTTCTTTACTGAAAACGATGTTGTACAATGTATGTCTTGCAAATGTATTTATTAACGTAAGGTGTGTCATAATAATAATGGAAAGAATACATAAGAGTTTTCATATTTTAGTGATCAGTTTATATTTAATTTCATTCAGTTCAATTTATTGTACACTGCGCGTCATAGTACACTTCGATTTTATCAATGCAAAGAAAACTAGACTGGTCACATTTGACAATAATAAAATCTATCACAAATCAGTATTTCAAACAATAAAGATGTCTAGACAGTTAAGTAATATTCAGAAGCTTGAAAAAACATCACAATCTACCAATAAATTTAGTTAATGGTTTTCAGTTCACAAGTGCTGTACCATATATTTATAAGCCGCGCAGTGTACACAAACAATGTCTTATGCTGTTATACCGATATTGTCCGTTCCCCGTCGACACAATATTTATTAAATTCGGAGTTTTTAATCGGAAAATTCATTTAATATGCTCAGTGAATCACTAACTAAACTATTGGTTAATCTGTGTTTTAAAGACAAGTTGTAACGTTCGTGCAGTACACAGTATCATTAATATCACTACAAACTGTTATAGTTTTCGATTACTCTTCTTGTGTTGATGGGAACATTTTTGCACTTCTTGTTGCCAAAAATGATGGTTTTGCTGTGGTGAAATAATCTTTCATGTGTGCATTATATTCTGAAGGATCACTATTTCCACTACTGTTTAACTGTTTCTTCAGTTTTCTATAAAACGTGGATTAGTGCCGATAAACTTTATTTCGCTTTTACTGAGCATTTCAGATGCCGCCATTTTATTCAATGTCAATAATTATATAAATTGTCTTAAAAGTTAATATTACTTTATAGTATCTTTCAAGGATATATGTAACTTTGTAGTCATTTTCAATTAGTGGGGAGCAGTGAAAATAACTTCAGAGCCCCCATGTTCGTAGAAATAACCTCACTTTTACTCGAGATGTCACTAATAAGTTAGACAACTTTGAAGATCCAGAAAATTTCCCGTACGTACCAGGGACTTAAAAATGCACACTTGAAGTTATCGTTACTTTGAAGTGGTCCTTTGGTATTGCTGTGCGGTCGGCATTACTACCAATTTTCATTTTCAAAGTAATGCAGAGTAGTATCCACGACGTTGCAGATTCTGCAGTAGTTACTTGAAAGTGTTATAACTATACAATGCCTGAATTCAGTAGAATCTACATAATTGTCACTACAAATGCATACCACAAAGTGAATATTACCTTAAAGTCACAAATTTAGTAACAGTTATGTCATTCCTACTATATTAAAGTTCCGATGCTTCAGATGCCAGTTCCCATCACTTTGAATGCTGCTTGGGAATCAGAGTTCTACTGAACTTAGTATTGGGAGCTTGCGTTATTAAAACTTATCCACAAATAGGAAACATTTTTTAAAAATTAATAGCACTCTTAGCGAACTAGGTTCGGTTGAAATATGTGTACCACAAGTTACAACATTGGGCCCGATTTTATTCTTAATTTATATAAAAAGTATGAAAGTATTAATAATTAATAATTTTAAAATAATTTTGTGCAAATGATTATAAAGCTTTTTATATAATTGTTACACATTCTATAGGATACTCTTCACAGTTTTCTTCTAAATAATGTTAGTTTTGGACATCTTAAATTTTGTGATACCATCTTTGTTGTGAAAAAAATTATATGGAAAAAAAAATGAAAAATAAATATCCAACCTGTGTGGGATTCGAACACACGCTCTTTGGATTGCAAGGCAAAATTTTAGCCACTGCACCATCACATATTGCTACGAAAATTGATTGTTAAGTACAAGCGATAAAAAATAAAAGAATATTTTTTTAAATTAAATAATTAATAACTTTTTTATTTATTGATCGATTTTCTTCAAAAACAATAGTGTTCTTCCTCTAGCTAACACTAACTTACTTTCCAAATTTCAATACAATCGGACTTTTCTTTCTTAAGTTATCGTGCTTACAAGAAACGTGACGGACGGAAGGACGGACGGACATTTTGAAAGTTGTTCAGAATTCGTTCACTAACACAATGATATGAAAATTTTTTCTCTAGGACCGATATTTACGATTTTAGAAATGTGCCGATCAAATACAATATACTCCTCGTTTTTGCGAAGAGTATAATAACTTTAAAATAATTTTATGCAAATGATTCTATGCTATTATTGAACAATAAACATTGGATTTCAGTTAATAACAATCAGAGTTCTACTGAACTTAGTATTGCACAAAAATGGTTTAATTGTAGTGTGGAAATTTCAAATGTTATTAATACTAAGTTTATTTCTTTATCTCCTTCATAAACTATATGTAATCTAACATAATATTGCACGCGACTAATTGCAAAAATTATAACAACTGCTCCTTTAATAGCTATATTGAATCTGTTGAACAAATAAAATACTTACGCGTTATTATTGACCAATATATAAAGTGAAGACAATGTAGAATTTATTACGTCTAAATTACGAACATTATAATATAAGACATGTATTAAATGCCAAACAATTAATACCACAATACATATATACAAAAAAAAAGTTCTTGCTCTAAGGTCCTGATCTGATATTTCTGAAGTATTTTGACGCGTTGAAGTCATTTTTCGACACAAAAATATTTGCTATCGTAACAGTTTCCCTCTACCACCCCCTTCTATCTCCTAAAAAGGGCAAAAATGAGATTTTACTTCATATACCTACCAATAGTTAATAGACAATAATTTTTTTTCAATTTTGTAAAGTTATGATTACACGATGATGTCAATATTACCAAAGTTTGAATCTTCCACCCCCTACTACCTCTCACTACCTCCTTAGAGAGGTAAAGACTGCATGTTCCTATATCAATCGACATTTAATGGCCAACAAATTTATTTTATTTATATTGTAAAGTTATGAGCATATGATGATCCGGCATTACCGAAGGTTGAATTATTCAATCCCTACCATCCCTTACTGCCCTCTTTTAGAAAGGTAAAAACTGCATTATTCTATATAAATCGAAATTCAATGGCAACCGAAAATTATAAAAAAAATTACTGAAATTTAAAAATTGCAATATTTGGCGGAGGCGCAGTGCAAATTTTGTCGGTACTTCATTGAAAGTGCTAGTGTCTAGTAGCTAGTACGTATTTTAGGAGTAGTTGATGCCGAATCTGATCTCAAAAATTAGGAATTCAAATCGGTGAATCCAAAACGGTTGCCATAATGCAACAATATGGCAGATTTACGTGAAATTTGATATACGGGAGATTTCAGAATTCTCTGATAACGAACTAGTACAGGAAAACTTTACTTAACTCGAAAAAAATTTGTACAGACCTTAAACTTTGGTTATAGGTTCAAAATAGGCCAAAGTTCACGAAACAAAAAAGTTTAGGAGTTTTACGGATCCGCGGGAACCTAGAGGGGGTGAAAAGGGGTATTTTTAATTAAGAAATCGATTTTTCTCTATTTTCGTGGGAAATATGGCATTTACAAAAGATAATTCAAATGAAAGTTGTTTCTGACAAAATTATCTTTAATTTGGTGTTAAATTTAATTTTATAGCTAAACTTAATTTTATAGCAATAATTAACCGAAGTACTAGAGGATAGTCGGTTGTGCCTTCGAAGCGAACGGTTGGGTACCTGAAACACTCCCACTATAAACGCAAAATTGCCGTGAAAAACTCCGTCAAATTTGATAACAATTAGGTGAATTATAGCCCAAGAATCTACGCGCAAACTGATACCTCATATCAAAAGAACAAAGTTGAAATAGAATTAATATTTGAAAACAACTAATACAGTTTTGTGACCAGTGCTGTGTATTAAGAAACGAAAAGAGCGTAATTAAACAAACAACCCAAGACAGGCAAAAGCAAGATAAGTACCTCCTTTTTCATTTTTAAGTACCTTCCCAGACAAGTATATTTATAACCATTGAAGGGTTTAGGCCCATCACCCTTGAAGAGTCGACATTGGCAATAAATTAAAGCATGGCATGATATCCCTCTGTAAACCTGTAAATTATTTTTTCCATTATAAAAATATTCAAATGAATTTGATCTGTCTGTAAAGTATGGTCATATAAATTTCTTTTGCTAACCTTCAAATAATCTTTTTTCATAATTATTAAAAATACTCAGGCGAATTTAATATAAACTGAACCCGTAATAATCAAACGTATATGGTCATATTATTCTCTTAGGTAAAATATCAGTTCGAAATTACGCTCATTGTAAGTGTAAAAACTTAAAAATAAGTCAATAAACAATCCTTTCTAGCAAATTTACATATGAGTCTGGCCAGGGGCGTGCCCCATCAGGGTGACAGTGCACCGTGTGGAATTGAAGCAATTTAAGAATATAATGGGAGTTTGGATGGAATTGGTGGCCATTGGCTTGGTTTCGGTGCCATTGGAATTTGGAAAGCCTCATCCATGCTATGGAAACATACAAATTGTTTATGCTTCTGGTGCGACTAGGGTGGGACTGAGAAAGTTTATTAAAAAGTTTAAAAAGGTTAGGACCGTAATAGTGACAAGCAGGGGGTAAACGGAAGGTAGTAGCTCTCCGGAAAGCACAACAATGATGTATCTACTGCGGAGCGCGGGAGCGAGGACACATTGGCTACTGGTGCGAGGGGAATTGCCTGTGTGGACGGCGACGGGAATTGCCTGTGTGGAGCGCTGGGCCATCGTTGGAAGGAGAAAACATAGAAAACACTTTCCTTTTTGTGTGCCATCATTTGGTCTGGATACAGAGTGCGAAGGATACAGTTTTGAGTTAGGTGAGGGATGAGTGTTTGAGGGGTGATGCATACCTCGGGACGTGCGATTGACGATTTTGTGAGTGGTGATTGGTTTTGTATATGATCCAGAGCTAGATGCAATGTTTTTGGTGTGGTGCGGTAGAGCGGATCAAAAGGAGAGGGGAATGGAGGGGAGGAGAGGTATCACAGAGAAGTATTGTTGATCCTGACTTTTTGTTGGTGTCTAGTTTAATAGGAGTGTGTTTTGTGGTATTGCATATTTTTTGACGTTGTGGGTGTTACAATATAGTGTTGTGAATCTGATTACATAATATTTTTCTTAAGTAAATTATCAAATGAGGTTTTCAGGTCAAAATTACGCTCGTTGATAAGTGAAAAATTCTACATTAAATTCTACACTAAAAACAGGGAGACCAGGTTACACGTGGAAATCACAAAAAGGATAGAAATGTACGCAATGAAGTACTGGGGACACGTCCAAAGAAGGGAACCAACACACCTACTGAAGAAAGCACTAACACTGAACAGCAGCAAACTTAAAATGGGGAGACCATGTTACACGTGGAAAACAACAATCGAGAGGATCATGAGCAAACTGGGAAAGGACCAAACATACTGGGAAAGAAAAGCGAGGGGAAAGAATGAATTTCACAAAGAAATCGGAGCGATATATACTCTACCAGAATCAGAAACGGAGGCATCAGAAGCCTCAGAAGAAGAAGAAGAAGACTTGTAGAAACAGAAGTACAAAAATAGGAGCACAGATAGCAGCGACACAACGCGGCAACATATCTCACAAGAAGACCCAGAATAGGCAGAAGCCCAGAACCAAAAATACAAAAAAAGGGGGCTTAAACGCTCCCTCACGACATAATGCGGTAACGCATCTCACAAATACCTACACCTCCCATCCCACATTCCTTTACCATGCGCCATGTGGCTCTCGCTGCTAGCAACAAGCATGACCTTAGTCCAACCCAGCGTGGACGTGGCAGCTGTATAACTGGGGAGTGGCAGTAATGCCTATCTCACGCTGGTAAATCAATCAATCAATCAATAATTAACCGAAGTACTAGGTTTTATGTCGGAATAATGTCATATGAATTTGATCTCGTTCATTTTTGGCAGCTTAATAGTAAATGCATACAAGAAAGAAGTTTCTATATTATGCGAGGGCTTGCTAATTTATAGGGGGTGGATGCCACCTCTTTTTAGGGGGTGGCACCTAAAAAAAAAACTTTGGAGCTGAAAGAATTAAATTTTAAGTCGAAAAGGTTCTATGCAACTTTTAATACAAATTGATAGATTTAAGTTAAAACTACTAGAAAATTTGTGATTTTAATTTCAAAAAGTGGTATTTCAAATACGTTTTCGTCAAATAATTCTGAAGGTATTACATTGAGCAAAAACTTGCTAAATAAGAAAGCTACTAAATTAAGGATGAATTTCTTTCTCATTTTTGTAGATTCGGAGATCTGGACGTCTAAAGGTGGCGTCCGAACGTTTATAAGACCAAGTATTTAGTTTAAATGTTAAATATCTCAGAAACTATGGCACTTAGGTCAAAAAACGCTAATAACCAAAATGAAAAACTATTGAATTCTATGCAACTTTTCATACAAATTGATAGATTTAAGTTAAAATTACTAGAAAATTTGGGATTTTAGTTTGAAAAAGTGGTATTTCAAATACGTTTTCGTCAAATAACTCGAGAGGTATTGCATTGAGCAAAAACTTACTAAATGAGAAAGCTACTAAATTAAGGATGAATTTCTTTCTCATTTTTGTAGATTCGGAGATCTGGACGTCTAAAGGTGGTGTCCGAACGTTTATAAGACCAAGTATTTAGTTTAAATGTTAAATATCTCAGAAACTATGGCACTTAGGTCAAAAAACGCTAATAACCAAAATGAAAAACTATTGATTAGGCTTTCAGATGGTTTTTTTTTATTTTTATAGCATAAAAAACAAAGAAGTTATGATAGAAACAATGTACTTTTTCAGACTTTTTTTTTAATAAAAACGTCGCAATTTTGTTAATGTAAGTAGTCAGTAATTAAAAAAAATATATTCACATATACTGTTTTTCGTTAATATAAGTATAGTATGACCTCAAATTTTTTCATCGGTTTACAGCGCTTGCTTTAGAAAAAAAATTGCATTTTAAACTCTAAAGGGATTTTAGAAAAAACGTAACGTTCTTGTTTCTCTGCAAATATCTCAATAAATATTAGTTTAAAAGAAAATGTGGTGGACATCAAAAATGAAGCTTATAAACTGAATTAATTTATTTTGTTTATATATTTGTGTAGGGTTGATTGTTACGGAGATATTTAATTTTATAGATGACATCCGACTGTTTTTAGGATGAAGTATTTAGTAAAATGTTGAATATCTTCGAAACTATGACACTTCATCAAAAGTCCTAAGAAACAAAATTATAGGTAATTAAACAGTCTTTAAAATTAATTTTTGTTTGTTTCTACCTCACAAAAAATAAGGAAGTTATGGCCGATTCAATGTGCGTTTTCACATTTTTGTTAACAAAATGTTGGCATTTTGTTATTGTAATTGCTCAGTAATTAATTTTTCTTTCAAAAATGCTGCTCTTCGTTAATATATGGCATCACCTAGATGCTTAATTTATTTTGTCCCTTTAAAACACTTTAAGAGAAAAATTCCATGCGCCATCCCCCCATCGAAAAATGGCCATACTTCGGTTAATTATTGCTATAAAATTAATTTAAAAACACCAAATTGAAGATAATTTTGCCAGTAACAACTTTCATTTGAACTACATATATTTTTATAAATGCCATATTTCCCAAGAAAATAGAGAAAAATCGATTACTTGAAATAAAAATACCCTTTTTTACCCCCTATACGTTTCCGCGGATCCGTAAAACTCCTAATTTTTTTGCTTCGTGAACTTTTGTCTATTTTAAACTTATAACCAAAGTTTGAAGTCTGCACAATTTTTTTCGAGTTACGATAATTTTTTCAATCTTTTTCTGTACTAAACCTGACGTTAAAGCTTAAGAATTCAAAATGATGAATAAGTTAGTTTAGTAGTGTAAAAGTTAAATAAAAAGATCACGAAAGAGGGCGCTTTTTTTTTAATTGAGCTGCCTTAAAAAAATATCGCTAAAAGTTGTGAAATAAAATTTCAGTCTCCCAGTTAATTGAACCTCATTACCTATATTAAATTCTGAAATTTTTGACAATTATATTACTTTCTAATTGAAGTATTAAAAAGTAAAATATGAAAATTGAGACAAGTAGGTATTCAAACTGACAGCGACCACAGAACGCAAAATTAAGATATTAGTATTACTCAGCTGAACCAAACTCCAAACCATATTAACGAAATCGACGACGTTCTTGGAATAAGACTCACAGCAGGCACAAAAGAACAAATCAAGACTAATAATGGATGGCTAAGCCTAAGGGACCTACGCAGCACCTGTATAGCTAATTACAGGGCGGTAATCTTACAAAGGCGCCTGGCCATGCTTGATTATGTCGAATTCTACCTACCATAGGACCGAGAGGCAGAGGGTTCAAACGAGTTCTTCGAGCAGTGGAAATTACTTTGGGTGTGGGGTATTATTTTCGAAATAACTTCTAGGAAAATACGGCGCAACGTTCTTAAGAAATCGTCTGATGTATATTTTATCTTGATATCATTTTAATAAGGGAATTATAAATCTCACAATGCAATAGGTAAAATGAAATTATACAGGATGTTTCACTTTTTGTTAGCAGCATTTCAACATTCGTTAGAAAGATTAATTTTGGGAATAAAAGTTCCTTAAATATGGATCGTAGAACGAGTATTGAGTTTTAAAATTATGAAGAAAATAAAACATCGATTGAAGAAGCTGTTACTCTGTGGTAGTTTAATCATCTTGCACAAATAAATTAAACACACTACTATGTTTTATACAACTATATAGTGGTAGAAAATATAGTAGTGTCAGTAGTGTATTTAATTTATTTGTGCAAAATTAAAAATGTTTATTCTTTAATTACTAATTAATAGATTGACTGATTGACAGCGTACGATAGGTATTGCTGCCACTCCCTGTAACATACCGCTGAGTCGGCTGCGTCTACGCTGGCTTGGATTAGAGTCATGCTTGTTGCCAGCAGCGAAAGCCACATGGCGCATGGTACAGGAATGTGTGGGATGGGAAATGTAGGTATTTGATAGATATGTCACCACATTGCATCTTAAGAGAGTGTTTAAGTTCATTTTTGTGTGTTTTGCTTCTAGGCTTCTACTTCGTCTGAGTCTTCTGTTCACTCTGTTTCTGATTCCGACAGAGCATATCCCAAGCAGCATTCAAAGTGATGGGAACTGGTATATGAGGCATCGGAACTTTAATATAGTAGGAATGACATAACTGTTACTAAATTTGTGACTTGAGGGTAATATTCACTTTGTGGTATGCATTTGTGGTGACAATTATGTAGATTCTACTAAATTCAGGCATTGTATAGTTATAACACTTTCAAGTAACTGCTGCAGAATCTGCAACGTCTCGGATACTACTCTGCATTACTTTGAAGCATCCTCAACTGCAAAGTGAAAATTGGTAGTAATGCCGACCGCACAGCATTACCAAAGGACCACTTCAAAGTAACGATAACTTCAAGTGTGCAATTTTAAATCCCTGGTACGTTGTTGGGAAATTTTCTGGAACTTCAAAGTTGTCTAACTTATTAGTGACATCTCGAGTAAAAGTGAGGTTATTTCTACCAACATAGTGGCTCTGAAGTTATTTTTACTGCTCCCCACTAATTGAAAATGACTACAAAGTTACATATACCTTGAAAATCTATTATAAAGGAATATTAACTTTTAAGACAATTTATATAATTATTGACATTCAATAAAATGGCGGCATCTGAAATGCTCAGTAAAAGCGAAATAAAGTTTATCGGCACTCATCCACGTTTTATAGAAAACTGAAGAAGCAGTTAAACAGTAGTGTGGAAATAGTGATTCTTCAGAATATAATGCACACATGAAAGATTATTTCGCCACAGCAAAACCATCATTTTTGGCAACAAGAAGTGCAAAAGTGTTCCCATCAACACAAGGAGAAGAGTAATCGAAAACTATAACAGTTTGTAGTGATATTAATGATACTGTGTACTGCACGAACGTTACAACTTGTCTTTAAAACACAGATTGACCAATAGTTCAGTTAGTGATTCACTGAGCATATTAAAAGAATTTGCCGATTAAAAACTCCAAATTTAATAAATATTGTGTCGATGGGAACGGACAATATCGGTATAACGGCATAAGACATTGTGTACACTGCGCGGCTTATAAATATATGGTACACCACTTGTGAACTGAAAACCATTAACTAAATTTATTGGTAGATTGTGATGTTCTCTCAAGCTTCTGAATATTACTTAACTGTCTAGACATCTTATTGTTTGAAATACCGATTTGTGATAGATTTTATTATTGTCAAATGCGACCAGTTTAGTCTTCTTTGCATTGATAAAATCGAAATGTACCACATTAATATGACGCGCAGTGTACAATAAATTGAACTGAATGAAATTAAATATAAACTGATCACTAAAATATGAACTCTTATGTATTCTTTCCATTATTATTATTATTACATACCTTACGTTAATAAATACATTTGCAAGACATACATTGTACAACATCGTTTTGAGTAAAAAAACAAATATTTTACTTGCACAAGTTTATTAACAACTTAGTATCAGATAATGAAAAGTACTTTGTAAAAGTATAATAATTATTTTTAATCCACATCACACACAGTGACACTTTAAAAGTTATTACCGTGTTGCAAATTCAAAAAAAAAATTACCTATCTCGTATCTGCCAATTGTACCAACATGAAAATAAGTTGGTAGCAATAGTTACCAAGATCTTATAGCGTCATTGGTCCCATTTCCTACATCTAGATAAATATGACTACACAGTGAAATTGTTGTAGTTCCCGTCACCACTTTTAAAGTAGCAACAACTATAACGTTGGTGGCATCTGCTACTTTATGGGAAATCTAACTTGCAGGGAAATAATTTTGGTTTTTGCCACCGATAATATGTGACAAATACTTTGCTGACGTATATACCACTACAAAGTGACTGCAATTAAAATCCCCATTTTTCTGTTGTTGAATGAAGACGCCATGCCATATTGACACAGATAAAAATACAATTCAATATACATTTTTTTTTATTATGGTAATTTGCAAATATGTTTTATAAACAGATTATTACTTTATAATATATAAAGTTTAAAAAAAAATGTTTTCCATAAAAAATTTTGCAGTTTTGCTTGTACACATAATTTTTGCAAAAAGTTTTTTTACCGAAAACCCATTTTCTCGAGGGGGCGTCTTTTTTATCGAAGCATCATGATAACATTTTACAGAAAACAAGTGGTGGTTTTAATATCCACACCCAGGGTAAATGCAAAACATCATGATTTATAATGCTTATGCATGTTGTATATAATCACCTTAACTTGGACCTTGGACATATTATGTGCTCAAACTCAATAAGTCATTAATTTGCTATTCGAATAACAGAGAGCCAAATATATAGTTTGCGCTCTCATTCCGGTCTGCTGAGCTGTTCCAAAAGTTAGTCATTTCTACTACTTGGTTACATCCCGTTTACGTAATAACCTAGTCCTCAACACGGTAACGGTAGAAGTACAGGAATAGTAACTTGCTACGTAATTATTATTCCCCATTTTGGTGAATGCTTAGTAGAAGGATGGTTCCCGTTACGTAACAATCCTTAGTTGCGGGAACCTTTAAAGTTCCACTGATGGTAACTACTACGTAGAAACTACTAAAATTGCTTCTTGGAATATCTTTGCGATTTCTTTATGCTATTTCTTTTCTTCTTTTCTTAGTGTTATTTGCCAGTATGTTTGTTCTTTTTCTAGTTTGTTCATGTTACTCTCAATTATGGTTAATAATAATTATAATTTATTGATGTAAATACCCAGTGGGTTTACACAAGTCAAAAGGTACATATATTGTAAATTACATCACATGATATGTATTATTTAAAGACAAGCTAATAGTAAAAACTCTGAAAAGTAATTTAATATAAAACATCAGACAAAAACTCAAATGAGTAGTGTTCAGCAGAATTTCTTTGATTCTAAAATTAATTTTTTTTTCCGGTAACTGCTTGATGTCTAGTGGTAACTTATTAGAAAACTTTGGACCATTATATTTTATTGCATTCTAGCTTTTAACCAATCTGGTGTAGTTTAAACAAACTTGATCTCTGTGTCTGGTATCATGTTCGTGTATTTGTCTGTGCGAAACATATTTGTCTAAATTTTGTTTAACATACATGAGCGCGGTAAGAATATAATAACTAGGAACGGTTAGAATATTCAGCTCTATAAATTTCTGCTTTACATCTTGCCTAAATGTCAATCGTGTGATTATCCTCATAACACGTCTTTGCACTGACAATATTCTGTAGAAATAAGAGGAGCGTCCCCAGGTAAGAATAGCATAAGAGAATACACTTGAAATAAAGAGAAATAAACTGTTTTTCTAACATTTTCAGGAAATTCTATCATTAAATTTCTTATCAATATACAACTTTAGAAAGTTTAACATTAGGTAATCAATATGTTAATCCCAACGTAGATGGGGATCCATGATTACTCCCAAAGATTTTACATTTTCGGGATTGTCGAAATGATCTAAACGCCGGGTTGAAAAAACATAGTTCGTGTCTTTGAATTATTAAGATATAATTTATTTGATCTGAACTGTTCAGAAGCTTTCAACTGTGAGAGCGGCATATCCTGCAAAAAATCGTTTGCATTGCTATTTATATTAATCATGGTGGTGTCATCAGCGAACAATACGAGTGAAGTGTCATTTATATGATTAGGTAGATCATGGACATATATTATAAATAATAGGGGCCCAAGTATAGAACCTTGAGGAACTCCGAATTTTACGTTTTCTGTTGATGATGATGATGATGATGATGATACTCTATTATATATAGTTATTTAATCACCGCCTGTAAGATATTATTTTATGAAATTTACGGCAGAAGTGTTATCCACGATTAACGTCTCTCTATTTTTAGTTTGTGATTTTTACTATTAACGCTTTCTTAAGTAAGTGTGTCGGGTCCCTTCTTTGGACATATCCCCAGTATTTCATTGCGTATGATTCCATCCTTTTCGTAATTGTTTTCTCTCCTATCAATGTTGACGTTTTATGTCATTGCTTTAGTCTTAATGGTTTTGCAAGTAGTGAAAAATGTCTCATTCATCTTCTCAGACTTCTTCTGTTGGATTTGATCTTGCCGCGTTTTTGATCCCGTATGCTGTCGTTGGCAGTATGATAGCTATGTATACCCTATTGATCATACTCCTTGGTAGTTTATTTTTCTCGATGAAAGGTATTATCTCTCGTGCCACCCTGCCGTTTTAATTATGTCCTCTACAATATCTGTTATATTTTTAGTTGCTTCATCAATTTTGTTCGTAGGTATTTCAATTCGTTTGTCGTTTCTAGGGAGTAGTCGCCTGTTTTGTATTCTTCTCCGCTGGTCGGACTCTCTTTTATTGACGGGGCTCGTACGTCGAAAATATACGTCAAGAAGAGTCTAATAAGACTCTTCTTGACGTATATTTTCAGTCCAGTGTTTGTCATGTGTTTGAACTTGAAAAATTCGACACATTTTCACACACCCTGAATAAGAAAGAGTAAATATATCATTGGCTTAGAGGCGCATTAATCCGGCCCTGTCTACGCCTCTATCTTCGTTGATGTAACGCGCTTTATCTGATATATTGGCTTAATTCTAATTACTTTTATAGAATTACTTTGTTAGTGTCCTTGCTGTAATCAGGGCCCTGAGCAGACGTGAGAAATTATATGTCAATTACTTCAGTAATACTAATATAACGATAAGTTAAAATGCCTAACTAATTGTGTATAAAACAAATCAGATCTTCTTACTACGCATGGCAAGTATGATACATCCCACAGTGTATGTTTAATCTCAACTACATTTAATGGCGAGAGTAATGGTATCAACCGACTGACACAAAAAGATTTAATAATTCTCTTAAAGATATGTCTAACAATTTTGGTGCTAAAAGGGCCGAAGGGATTGGGGTTGGCGGTAATAATTATTCATAAAAAAATGTTGGTTCGCTTGTGGCTAGTTTTATAAGTAAGTTCCTATGGGTGATTTTATAATTCGTCAGGACTAATCACTTTAAAATGCCTTTTAAGGCAATATATGGGTTATATGAAGCTTTCCACATAAGGATAATGTAATTCACTTTCAATCCTTATGGATATATCCGTGTACTTATTTTATGATGTTTTTTTCAATTTAAAAGAATTTTGGTAAACATTAAGTTTAATTTTTAGTGTAGTTTCCAAAATTTCATCTCGTCGGGTGACTAATTGTACGTCAATTTTTGGGGCAGTTTGGAAAAAATGCTATTTTATTATTTTTGATAAATTTTGTTACGTTAAATAGCTATCACCACTCAATGAAACAGAATGGCAACTTGTAAAAGAAATAACTAATTGGGACGCTGTTTAAATTTTATCTATCATCTATCAATCAACATATCAGTTTATATAAATGTTTATGTTTCACGTCCTTTGGAATTCGGCTAATCTGTGGGCGAATACATATTGTTTATGTTTTATAACGCTAACAAAGTGGTGCTACAAACCAATTAATTCAATTATTCACTTATCAAATGGTGTTCAATTATATGCAGGTTGGTATCGTATGATATACCAAGCGTACATATTAAATATGATATTCTGCCTTTATGTTATCGCATCGAAGGATTTATATTTTTTACCGAAATCTATGAAAAAATAGAAAAGCAGTAAGATGGTAAACTACGTTGCTTTTGTTCGTTGCAAACTCGAATACGATTTTGTGGTTTGGAGTACAACTGAAAACTTCACACTTTGTTACTGATCGAATGTATCAGAGCCGTTATCAATTAGCATCGATTCGATTCGATTACACTCTTTCACAAAACCCCATAAGCAATGCAATAAGCTCAAAATAAATTGTATCAAGAATCTTATATAGAGTGACCATATGTAGGGAATTTCGCTGTGTTGCCCAGAATTTTAATGGGCTGTATAACATGCTTGGATGTGTAGCAAAACATACATCATTACGTTTTGCTTAGAATCATATCATTTTGAATTTGGAAAATTTGGCACGCGGGCGCATCGCGGAGGCTCTGCCGCGAGGCATAATGAAATGCCAGAGTCAATTATTGAAATTAAAAATTCATTTAAACAATAACATTCATTATAGTTGATTACCGATAACTATAAGTCTTCAAGGCAATATTTACGTATGTGGTTTAAGGCTACATTATTTGTTGTTTTACAATTATTTGAACGCAAGATTTTGCGCCCCCTGCTCATGACATCAATTTTCATTTTTATTTGCAAATTTTTTATCGCCTTTTAAAAAGAGGCGCTTCATAGATTTCGCACACAGGCGCTGCCAAGGGTCGGCGCGGCACTGGAGTTTCTGACTAGGGCAAACTTGTTCTATCTAAAATTTTTGAGCCAGAGGAGATTTGGAATGATGTTTTGAGTTATAGAGAGATTTTGGAATAACTTGGCGATCGGAATGTAAGGTCTCAAGGGAATCTGGTTTTACGAAGAGGGAATATACCGGGTGTACAATACGATTTAGTCAGAGAATGAATTTCACCCCCGCAGAGGTTAATAAAATATTCGGTTGTCAGTATGAAAATTATTAGATTCTCTGGTTGAACTGTGTTTGAGATTGTTGGAGTCTCAACGTTTTTGCTCCTATTTTGGAGCCACTTTTTTCAAGAGACAAAAGGATGATGGGTCATCTAAGGACCCTCCATCCTTTCTTCCACACACCATCATCACTATAAATAACTCATCATATATATATTATTTCACCACACAACGATTGATACACAAAAAAAGTCCCACTTCACTCCGCGGTCCAAGCATACAGCATTCAAACTACAAATATCTGGTCACCCTAATCTTCTTATTATATCGTGTGTCTAGAATGAATTCGAATTCATTTACCTACAGTCAATGCAATTTACTCACTGCCTAACGATTTTATCAAATGTTTCAGGATTATCATAATGTATGCAGAAAGATTTGATATATTTGCTTATTCTATTCTTTATATTAAAACATTGTCTGCTCTATATAACTATTTATCAATGTGTGTAATGTTATATGCTATTATGTTTTAATACATCAGTTTCATTGCTTCTTATATTTATTTGTAACTATCTATGGGCCCCGAATATTCCTTTTTTTAAAAGCTTTTATTTAACTTGCAATGTTTGTTTTGTTTGTATGTATGTATGTTTGTTTAGGTCAAATCTTGCAAGCTGAATTTCGACTAGTTCTAATTAAGCTAGAGCTTTGAAATTTGGCACACGTGTATAAGTCCGGTGACAATGCAACATAGTATAGTCGTTATCGGTCTAAATCCAATATGGCGGATGTCCCAAGATGGCGGATCAGCTTTTTAGTCACAACCCCCTTGATATGGGTATCAAATGAAAGGGTTTGGCGAGTAAAATACGACAAACTATGTGACATAATTCTAAATTCAATATGGCGGACGTCCCAAGATGGCGGATCGCCTTTTTCTTCACAACCCCCTTGATATGGTTATCAAATGAAAGGGTTTGACAAGTAAAATACGATAAACTATGTGACGTCATTCTAAATTCAATATGGCGGACGTGGAAGAGGTGGGAAGAGGTGAGGAGAGGTGGGGAAGGGGTGGGAAGAGGCGGGGTTGGAGTGCGAAGGGGGGGGGGGGGAGGAGGTGGGAAAGGGGTGGGAAGAGGTGGTAAATGGATGGGAAGAGGTGGGAAGAGGTTGGAAAGGGGTGGGAAGAAGTGGGAAGTAGTGTTAAAGGGGTGAGAAGACGTGAGAGGGAAGGGGTGGATGGCGGTGACAAATAAAGGGTTTTGTCTGTCGGTCCGTAAAATAAGTAGACTAAAAAGTAAAAAATAAAATTATACAAAAAAAATATTTTTAAGAAAAAGCTTTTATTTGAAAAAACTGTACTAAAAAGTAAAAATATTTTTTTTAAAATTCATACACATGGAAACCAAAAGCTATGGGGGCGGTCAATTGAGATGGCGGTCAATTGAGTAAAGTAACTATGCAATAGCGCTATATGACCGTCCCCAAAGCTTTTGGTGTCTAGGCGTATGAATTTAAAAAAAAAATATTTTTACTTTTTAGTAGTTTTTTTCAAATAAAAGCTTTTTCTTAAAAATATTTTTTTATATATAATTTTATTTAAATTAATGTTTATGTTCAAAATTTTAAAATTCTTTATGAATGTATTATCTACTGTCACCTTTATCCTGGAAATGGGCCTTATAGTGTGGTTTCTTATCGAAAAGATCGTGACCTGCTGGATTAAAGCTACAAATTTTGCACACTTCTTATATACCCTCAGTACTATAAATTCGGGGGGAGGGGTACCCGATTTCAGTGTTCGCCATCTTGAAATAAGACGCCATCTTGGTTTTCCTTGGATGGTACCTGTAAATTTTCGAGTTTTATTTGTTTTTTACTAAATATCTCCCCAACTTCTGGGTTTGTAGCAAAAAGGATTTAATGTAAACTAAATTTGCTACAGTTTGAGACTAGAGCCGCTTTTGTAACTTTAATATTTTGCGAGATACAAGCTTCCAAAGTTTTGAACTTTTTTCAGGTTATTACGAAAATCTATATTTTTGTTGGTTTTGCTAAATATCTCCAATGCTGTCAATTTTACAGCAAACATTATTTTATTAATGTTTAAGAAGAATGAATAGGCTACAATGTGAGTAAAGAAAGACGTCGATACAACCACAATTTGCTGGGATAATGTATTTGACCATGTTACAAACGTTTCAATAAAAAAAATTACAGAATAACTATTAAGAAAATAATTATGAAAATTATATTTATAATGTTGTTATATTTATAATGTTGTTTACTGTTCACAATGGCCTTTGCAATGACAAAGAGCTGTGCAGGCAAGTGGAGCCTTAGAGCACAGAGGTTCAGCCTTATATCCGCACTTGATTAATTCCCTACAGCTTTTGCTTGCTTCCGGTGGAGACATCCAAATTGGTTGCCATGTCTCTTCGTTCCTTTTACATCCAAAGTTACCCGGAGTAGGTGCATTTGGAGTGATTTCAAATTGGTTAACCAGATGCTAGATTGATAGATTCATCGATTAGTGTGTTGAATGAGGGCATTCTGTGTGGGTGGTAGACTTTGCATCATCTTTACTTTTTTCCTTGTGTGAAGAGATCCTCGCTAAGCTTGTTGATGCTGTCAAGTTCTGTTGTGCCATCGTGCAGGATGCATGTGAATCATTCTATAAGTTCAAATGCCTTTGTTTTAGCATCTACTGGCTGAAATGGATATTTTGCAGAGAAGATAAGTCCTTCAGTGCCTGGAGGGTATGCTTCCCATGTCTTCCATGTTGACTTTTTCCCCTTACTAAAAAATTATGATGTAGTGTCTGAACCCGTGAAAGCATGAAAAAGGGGCAATGCTTGAGACATATTTTCTCCGAGCCCTTGGCAGATGGCGTTGATATGATAATATCTGAAGTGAATATTAGGTTTGTAAGTTTGTAGCTCGAAAAAGATGCCTACTAGTAACACAATAATATCTGTGTCAACTGTACTTATGAGGATGTTGGTTGGTTTATAATGCATCCAATATATGAAGACTCATTCTGGTTTCGTGGTCAGTTTCGGACATCAGCGCATTGCTATTTTTCTAAATAACAAATTTTCCATAGGTGATGTATATTTCTTTACCTTCTTGTACGTCATAAGCTGCGACTGCATCACTTAATAGGGTAAACAGTTCTGTCTTGTTCTCTGAATTTTTCACAAAGTTTTTGGGGAGTGTGGTTTCCCTTGTACCTTTTATCGTTTCTCCCGTCCCTCTCTTCACACGTGTAGTTTCCTTCAGACTGTTTGGCTTGTATATGTCCCATACAACATCGATTCTTAGGCAATTCTGAAGTTGTCTCTTGATTCATGGTAAGAAGACCATATCACTATATAGTCTAAAGTTGTAGCAAATTTAGTCTAGATTAAAATTGTTTCGAATAGTGTTGCTGTAAACCCAACTGATTTTCGAAATAACCTGAAAAAAGTCCAAAACTTTGGAAGCTTGTATCTCAGAAAATATTAAAGTTACCAAAGCAGCTCTGGTCTCAAATTGTAGCAAATTTAGTTTAAATTAAATCCTTTTTGCTACAAACCCAGAAGTTGGGGAGATATTTAGTAAAAGCCAAATAAAAGTCGAAAATTTAGAGTTACAGTCCAAGGAAAACAAAGATAGCGTCGTATTTCAAGATGACGGACACTGAAATGATAGTACTGAGGATATATAAGAACTCTGCAAAATTTGGCGCTTTAATCCAGCAGGTCACGATTCAGCCTAGTATTTACTCTAAGCCACCACAATATTAATCGCGTTGGATATTGTAATTTAAATAAATACATAAATAAATACTTGTATACCTCAATACTACAATATTATCAATTAGAATTAAAAATAAGTAGCTACGTGACATGTAACATAAAAAAATTCAGACAGCTACGTATCTACCAATTATGTGATAAAAACTGAACAAACAAATCCTGTATGAAACACATAAACGGCAGGTGGCAAACATTAATTTAGCTTTCTGAAAGCTTGATCAAACGCCAACTAATTGATTGTTTGGAGCCCACAAAGTTCATTTGTACAAATTTCCCTAATATCTTATGAAATACTCGGATGAGAAATGAACGCAAAAATTCATATCTGCCGACAAAGTGCTGATAAACCACGATATCCAATAATAATTTTTCTTTTAAGTAAGCCGAACCTTTATAAACATAGTCATAAAATTTTACTGATGGTTATAACCTCGTATATTGGCTTATCATAAAACATCCAAATCAACACTTTTATTACTATCAGTTCTAAAAATATGTATGGGTGGGTATCGGGAAAATAATAAACATTAATCTTAAAAAAGGTTTAAAAAACATAATCCTACATTTAGAGTTCGAATAATATAAGTTAATTATCTATAGGTAATTACAGTTTCAACTTGATAGATAACTATGCTACTCTGGAGTCTGGTGTTGTCTGGCAAATCAATTTGTATGATAATTGAGGTTAAGCGTCCATAATGAACCGAGAGTATCTGCAGTCCCGACAACCGAAGATGAAATTAGTTATTATAAGTATAAGTCTAGACAATTAGCCATATCGGAAAATCCACACACGGCAGATTATCTAACACATATACTAACATGCAGGGTACATCGATATGAAATTTTAAGGGAGTAATAAAGGGGGTCATTTAGAACCTATATGACCATATATATCCATTATACAAGTATCACGAATTTTGAGATATGGGCCCCTTGAGATGTTTTTGTTTATTACAGAGATTGTTAATAATCTGCAGTACTGCAGTATCATACAATTCTAGTAAGTTGGTCTATCATATGTCAAAACTGAATTTCGAAGTTTTCTTATAAAATAGGAATACCGAATACCATTCATTTATATAGGTAATTTTTATTAAGAAATTGTCAGTGATACTTGAGTAAGCTTAAGAAAACTAAATGGAATTAATTTCACCAACACAATATCTTCTTCTGCGCAATCTTCGTCTGCTTCCTTTTTCAACACCAAGTGGATCTAATTCTGGGAATTAATCATACTATTTTATAAATTTTAAATGCACCCATCGATATCCACGCAGTTGACTTGATGTTTCGAATTTTTACTCAATAAGACTGACAACGTCTTCCAATCTCTAAAGGTTTTAAGAGATACTTCTAAGATTTAATTTCTTAAGTATTCATTTCAAAGTAGCCATGAAAATTTCGGGGTGTATTTACAAGAACGTCGTGATTTCAATATAACTTAATTCAAACAAAAAAATAGTATGCTATTATAGTTATTAAGGTACCAAGGGTGTTATAAGGATAATAACGCACCGAGGTCGGCAGTGTACAACCCCGAGGGCCTCTGGCCCGAGGGAGTGTACGTCGACTGAGGGCGTCATTATCCTATAACACCCGTGGTGCCTTCAACATTTAATGTCCTGCAAGTCTGTTATTTGATTCGAATTTTTTTTTTTTTGACATTTACGATTTATTAATTTGACATCTATTATGTTCAGAACGATTTGATTTAAAAGAGAGTAAAAATCAAAATTGTTTGTAAACGCCGCCGTTGCATAGCAACGCATTTTGTTTGTCAATAACGCTATCATAATTTGCTTGTTTTGGGTTGTATTATAATTTTATAATGCCCTAGGGCGTTATAGATATTCATAACGCCCTAGGGCGTTATTTTTCATTTAATGTATCTTAAAATAGGGTGGTTATTGTAAAATAACAGACTTGTAGGACATTAATTCATTAACAATGTTCATTATTTTAAACGAACAATATTATAGTTTAATTCAACATATAATTATTATTGTACTATCTCTCAATAAGCATTATTACATAAACGGAAATATTTTACTTCCACATCCAGTGGAAGTATAATAACGGCAAAAAATTTAAAAAATTTTTTGTTCAAATAGGCTTAAAATGTCATGAAACGTCGAGATTTTAAGTTTGAGCGAAAAAAAATTTTCTGTCTGTCCGTCTGTCGGTCTGCCTGTAACTTTTTTTTGTGCGCTCGTTTACTATGGAACCGTTTGAGATATTGTCTTGAAATTTGGTACACATATGTACTTTAACGAGATCTAGAACTAGATTATATTTTCATATTGTTCCGTCGAAGGGTTGGGGTATAGAACGCGGGGGGTAAATTGGGGTAAATTTGGGATAAATAGGTAAATCAAGCAGGTAAGAGTCCATAAAATTGGTATTTAGTATATACTAGAGAAGGTTTCAAAAAATTTTTAGCATTAGCCACCCCCATTACCACCCCCACCTCGTTATTAAAGGGGATGAAAGAAAATGTGATTTAGTGTGTGTACAAGAACCAGGAACCTTAAAATATTTTTTTACTTCATTTACTTGAAATTCAATTCCAATCCCATTTAAACAAATTCTCTGAGAGCTTGTGCTTACAAACAGCCTTAATTTGTTTTTTTTTTGTTGCGGCGGAAATCATTTTTCTCAAATGTGAACTGGGAAAAAGTTCAGTTCATATTTTTTTCGTCTTCTTAATGATATTTGGAATAGCCTGAAGTGGAGAACTGCCTCGCCGCTATGACTTGATCAGACCTCAAAATTAAGCAACATGCGAATATAATCACTCCGTAACTGAACTAACAAAAAGTTCCGTTCGAACTTTCTTGTGGTCAAGAGACATCGAAACAACTCGACAATGAGTAGAACTGCCTCGCCGCTGTGACCAGAATTTTGATCGGTGGCTATTTGTAACTCGGCGTGTCAGTCAAAAGGACAGTTCTCAATTTTTCCTCAATCATATTTACTTCCCTCGACAAGAAGACAAAAGAAACTGGGTCGCTGCGAAGACCGAGATGACCTGTTTTTCTTTACATGTTCAAAGCTCGATTTGAACTCTTTGGGACAGGTAAAACGTTCCATCACCTGAACTTTTCTTCTCAGCTCTCCCAGAACTGATGAAAAATGCTGGAATTATCTTCGCTAAAGTAACTCGAAAATTTTGGTAGCGGGCTGCCGTACTATTATATATTTATTTACTTATCTACGAGAAAACTATTATGTTCTTATTTTTAATTTATGTTTATGATTATCGTTATTATAATAAGTCAATAGTTCTAATAATCATTTTTTCTTTCAGCTTCGCTCGTATGAACCGTTCTTGAACCACAAATGTTCTAAAAACATCCGACTCTTCATATGCTCTGTATTCGTCCCCATGTGCTCAGAGGATGTCCCGGAACCTATACAGGCTTGCAGAGGACTTTGCGAGAAGGTGAAAAACAATTGTTCGGATTCTTTGAGGTTACTTGGTCTGGATTGGCCCCAAGAACTGAACTGCACAAGGTAAGGAAGACATTGGTTGTTTATATTCTTTGGTTTTGAATCTTAGTTTTTGTTCTATTTCATAATCTTGTTTTATATAAACATGTTTATCTATTCCCATGTTTTAATTCGTATATTAGACATTCCCTACCTGTACTCTAATCTTACGATGAAGTTTATAATCAATAGCAACGCGGCAAACAGCAATATTATGTCAATATCAGTTATTGCCTTGTAGTGGGTGCGGTACACGAAGAAAATTAAGTATACCGGGTGTAAGCGAATAGTGGGCCACCCCTGTAACTTCCTTGTTTTTAAAGATATCGGGATGAAATTTTGTATGGTGAAATTAGGTAAGATTTTCAACTTTTTCAGACCTATCCGCCATATTTGTCACTTCCGGTTTCACCGGAAATGGAATGGCCCCAATAGTCTTTTCTAAATGGACCACCCTATATGTTTTTACATTTTTGAAATAAAGATCATATTTTGGATACATTTATACTATTTTGAACAATTTATACAGTGTTGCACGAAAAATAATTCGAATTTTAGTTGTCAATCTAGATGGCTGCGAATATGTTAAAATTATTTTTGTTCCAATGTAATTCATATAAAAAATACGAAAACGTCAATATGTCCAATAATATACCATACAGGGTAAACTCATTAAAATCACATTTTTCAAAATGACTCATTTGTTTTAAATATTATGATATGGGCCACCCGGAAAAGTTCCGTAATGTGTAATCGTTACCAGCAGGAATGACAATTTTTCTTAAGAAATTTATGATTTATTTCTAACTTCAATTAAATTTTGATCAACCCTGTATATTTGTGTTAATATTTTATGATATGCAACAAGAATGAGCCAGAGGCCCATTCTGTCTCCTCCGGAGGGTGGCATATCATAAAATATTAACAAAAATATACAGGGTTGATCAAAATTTAATTGAAGTTAGATATAAATCATAAATTTCTTAAGAAAAATTGTCATTTCTGTCGGTAACGATTACACATTACGGAACTTTTGGTACCGTTTAACCCCTAATAATAGAGCTTTCTGAATATCCGGGTGGCCCATATCATAATATTTAAAACAAATGAGTCATTTTGAAAAATGTGATTTTAATGAGTTTACAGCATCCTGTATGATGTATTATTGGACATATTGACGTTTTCGTATTTTTTATATGAATTACATTGGAACAAAAATAATTTTAACATATTCGCGGCCATTTAGATTGACAAATAAAATTCGAATTATTTTTCGTGCAACACCGTATAAATTGTTCAAAATAGTATAAATGTATCCAAAATGTGATCTTTATTTCAAAAATGTAAAAACATACAGGGTGGTCCATTTAGAAAAGACTATTGGGGCCATTTCCGGTGAAAAGTGATAAATATGGCGAATAGGTCTCAAAAAGTTGAAAATCTTACCTAATTTCACCATACAAAATTTCATCCCGATATCTTTAAAAACAAGGAAGTTACAGGGGTGGCCCACTATTCGTTTACACCCGGTATACTGCATTTTGTGAACACGCGATGCCGCTTGGCACAATCATAGTTATAACATAATAGAATAATTTCCGATGGGGAGCCACAAAAAATTTCTCTTAGAATTCAAAATGGCGCCCTTTTAAATAATAGTACCCCGAAACACATAAATCTTATATACATTACCGCATTTTTTCGCATTTGGGATCATTTTCGAATATTTTCGGCTTGTGGAACACGACATGAAGTCAAAATAAATGAAAGACATAAAATGTAGGAATAATAAATAAATGATTTATTCATTTTTTTTAATACTGAAAATAAACTTTTTCATCATTTACGTTAAGTAAAATTGTAACTGTAATATCATGTCCCGACACAGTATTTAATTATCTTACTTAGAATTAATGCACTGTCCACGTTATGTAGTCACATTAATGTGCAAGGAATGCCTACCGAAGCGCAACTGCGTCTATTACTTAGTGCAGCTCTGCTTATACCCGCATTTTAATAGTTCCCTACAGGCTTCCCATATGGCAGGTTGACTAGTCCATTGTGGGGTCCACACTTCCTGTGTCCAGCCCCCAACTGGAGATGGAAATTCTTCAATAACATTGGCTGCTTGACCCCACATATGGCCGGCTTGGTAAGCCGCACGAAGTGTATGCAGCTTTAGTGCATCTACAGTAGGCGGCAGGGAAGGCAATGGTCTACTCTTGGTTGTAAATAATACTTTTCTTGTCTCATTTATAGTGCCTAGCTGGATATCTGCACCGTCATCATAGTAAATTTGTCCAAAAGTATTCTCACATTCTCTTCTAATGCTGGTAGAGGGTTAGAAATTGCAGCAAAAGGCAGAAATGACCTCGGGAAAAGTTTTCCATGCATTCCAAGCTGACCGCTTGCCTTTCATATTGAATGCCGACACTGTGTCGCAACCGGTAAAAGCATGAAATCCACGAAGGGCGACTGCCTTCTCGTCCCCCAGTTTCCCGGCAATACGATGTATTGCAAGATGTCTCATGTTTTTTCCGACGCCGAATTGGATCCATAGTTCGGTTAACCCCACGAGACTTCAGTGTATGAAAAAATGAAATGGCTAGCACAACTACGTTTGTCTGTTGTACACAAAAAGACCGTTTTAACCCCGTGGCATGCTATATCATGTACATGCAAGATCAGACGACCATCAGCCTCTTCCATTTTCTCACATGATGCATGTTCCTTTAGTCATAGACCCTACAATTTTACTGCTGACGTTTGTCAGAACTGAACTGTACCGAAATTCTTTAGAGCGTAATTAGCAAGAAGATGAAAAAGTTCTTTTTTTGGCATTTCTAAGAAAGTCTGGCCAATTACATGATAATTTGGCACTAGGTGTTACCTGCCGTCGTATGCCATTACCTCTTTGTTGCTGCGTGCTATTCTTTAAACTTTGAGCAGCATACATATCCCAAACTAGATCTACTCGGCTATAGGAAAGCCGGGAGATATATCTTGACAAATAGGGCTGGAAATCCTTTTTGAAATAATCCTGAAACGTTTTAGAGCATCTCGGTTTTAGGCGATGCACCAGTGCTGCACAGATTGTATAATTTTGGGTCCTATTCGTCATAGTTAATTAAGCATTTCCATCAAAAGTCTACAAGTCGCAAAATACATGTACCGTACCTGTAATCTTCACAAAAAAATGTAACTGTTGCTGAATGACAAGCATTAAGTTTATGTTTTATATACGTGTTAAGTTTACTGAATTAAAATAACAAATCTGATACGAGAAAACAACGTAATATTCATGTGAATAAATTACATAAAATTTAGATAAATTCACTGGAACCGTCCCTGTTTTTTTTGTAATATGGCAAATCAAACTTAGGTATCGTTCCTTAACTCAAAAGTTGTCAAAAACGATACCAAACTCGAAATAATACGATACCATAGAATTTATTATATTTTAAGACTGTTATTTTTTAAATCGGCCGCCATTTTGAATCCTAAGGGAAATTTTGGGTGGCTCCCCTTCGGAATTTATTTTCCAACATCTAATCTAACACCATGCCAAGTGGCATCGCGTGTTCATTAAATGAAGTATCGTTTCACGTACCGCGGCCACTATTGAACATCTAACAGATCTAAAATTTATCAATTTTGACAAGTCACTTGTCATATCATGTTTACCTAGCAATTTCAGAAATAGAATGTTAATTTTCTATTTCATGATGACTGGTCGTAGAAAAAATAGTGTATGCAACTCACATTTAATGGCTATTAAGACACTCACATTCATTATGACATTCTCCTATGGCTCATGTCATAACTCTCATGCTCGTGTCTTAATAGCTATCATTAAATGATCGTTGCATAATACACTATTACGATTGGGTCAAAAAAGATAGAAGCGATGGAAAATGTTGAAAATAGTTTTCGTTTATTATTGAACCAATCTCCATCTACTTGTATATCATTTTTTTTCTTTTTTGTAAAAGATTTTAGTATCATTTATACTTTCGGTAATCTCTCTTCTTATTCACAACGTCTTGACAGACGTTTTGTGGTTCATGAAAATTATTGTTTTTCTAATGCCTTATTTATATTAACGTCCTGGCGAAGTTTAGTTAATGCTACTCTACCACTTAACCAGGATGACGAGATGAGATACGGTCACCCATTCAAGTGACGGACTCGCCCGGCGTTCTTAACTTCGTCGATCGAGGTCTCGTCACTGAAACCGGTACCGTACCTCACCTCACCTTATTCTAATTGGCGTCCGCTTGCTGAATAGCACGCCTGGTGGCATCCCGCCATCTGTCATCTGTTAGGCGCATATCCTCATTAAAGTTCTTTCCTATCAGCTCCTTGGTGACATCAGATCTTTGTGTGCCTCCTGATATTTCTGTCACACCAAAGACTTTTTTAAATAGTTGACGTTTCGTCAAAATTTATTGACATCATAAGGACTATTTGGGTGAGTTTTTCTTGGTCACATTAGATTTGAAAAATAAAACAGAACGCATTGATATTAACAAATACAAGAACTCCTCAACGTATGAGTAACTTAGTCTTAGTCTATACAGTATAGAGTAAGTTAATACGTTGAGGAGTTGTATTTGTTAATATCAGTGCGTTCTGTTTTATTTTTCAAATCTAATGTGACAAAGGAAAACTCACCCAAATAGTCCTGATAATGTTATTGATGTTGATACCTTGCATGGTTAAAAATAAAATGGTGTAAGAGAATTTCATACTGATGTTGGGAATGAGTGGACTCGTTCATGTTTTTTCTAATTGTACTATTTCTTTGTTTATTGAATTGAATAGAGTGATTTTATTTTGACAGCCTTTACAAAAGTTAGTTCCCACTACAAACTAGCACAATGAGAACATGAGATTTGCGTGTAATATCACTAATGGAATCTGCACCTTGTTTAAATTGAACGGAGTATTTGTATTTTAAATGTATTAATAGAAAAAGATTAATAGCGATTTATAGTTTTATGCTGGATACCGGCTGAAAATTCAATCTTAACTACAAATGTATTAATAGATATGACATGACTAACAGGATCGGCTATATTTGCATGGATCACGGAAATATTCTGTTATCTAACATCGATGTTCTACAAAATTGATACGCCAGCTAGTATAAAGCTATTTTTTTTTATTTGAAAATCTCAGTTTCTTAGATACAACAACCTTAAAGTTATACTTTTATTTATATCTGTTTATTTACACTTTAATAAATGTGACAACTGATATATCTTGATCCGAACATATCAATTTTAATATGTAGTATTAGTTTTATCAATTTTACTCACCAGTGTGTTACTGATCGATAGATAACTTGAACTAGTCCACTCGTTTAAACAGAACCAATCTGCATTTTGTCAAAGAAGCATGAAATTTGGTACATAACTGGAGTTATTTTACCTCCACATCCAGTGGAAGTATACCTAGTAACTACAAAAAAATTTTTAAACATTTTTATTGTTCAAATAGGCTTAGAATGTCATGTAATGTCGAGATTTTAAGTTTGAGCAAAAAAAAATTCTGTTTGTCGGTCTGTCGATCTGTGTCTGTCTGTCTGTAACTTTTTTTGTGCGCACGATTACTTTGGAACCGTTTAAGATATTGACTGACTGACTCACGTTTCTTATGTAAAATAATGTCCGGCGAATTTGGTTAAAATTGAAATATGTTATTTATGAAATCATCCTGAATAAAAGTTTCCATGGGACCAAGGCCGAAAAATTAATAGTTTTTAAGTTATGGAGCTTTGAAGTTGTCTATCCATGGTATATCAAATTCGGAACGAATTGGGATGTGGTTGAAGAACAGCTCGAGTTTGACACGAATTTTGAAAATTAGAAATCCAACAAACTAATTAGCCTCCCTAGATATGGACCACAATACGAACCGGAAGTTGCATGGTTAAGTCCATTTTGAAGAGTGAAAACTTATGCAGTCTGTATGTAGACCTGGGTAATAACTTCCGGTTCGCACTTCAGCGCTGTGTTATTGTGGTCCATATCTAGCGAGGAGGCCTGAAATCTGTTCATTTACATTGAATACGTAATTATTACGCAGGTCTATATATACGCTGAAATACTTTTCACACTTCAAAATGGACTTAATTATGCTACTCCCGGTTCAGACTTCATTTCTATGTTATTGTGGTCCATATCTAGTGAGAAGGTCTGAAATCCATTTATTTACCCTTTATACATACTTAATATGCAGGTCTATACTAAGACTGAAAAAGTTTTCACCCTACAAAATGGACTTAATCATGCAACTTCCGGTTCGTATTGTGGTCCATATCTAGGGAGGAGGCTAATAAGTTTGTTGGATTTCTAATTTTGAAAATTCATGTCAAACTCGAGCTGTTCTTCAGCCACATCACAATTCATTTCGAATTTGATATACCACGGATAGACAACTTCAAAGCTCCATAACTTAAAAACTATAATTTTTCGGCCTTGCTCCCATGGAGACTTTTATTCAGGATGATTTCATAAATAACATATTTTAATTTTAACCAAATTCGCCGGGCATTATTTTACATAAGAAACGTGCGGGGTTCTTTGGCGGTAGCTATATATAGATATTTTACACTTCATTTCGCACTTTTTTCCTCAACTCTAAAAATTATTACATATTTCCTTTACTACGCCATGAAAAAAAGTCGAAATAGAAACGCGTGCGCGTAGGGTCTAGTTGTAATAGTCAAGGCTTTGGATTTTGCAGGGTCAAATTTCATTTTATTTGCAAAATTCCCTTTGACTGATTATCTCACATGCAATATAACTTTAAACAATTTACAGAAAATTGCTCTAATTTGCAGCCTCAACTATCAATTATATTTATAAAATAAACTTTGCCACAAAGTTACAGCTGTATTTTACTTTTACACTCGGAAACATAACTGCCTATAAAATTACAAAATTAACTTTATTTCTTTCAAGTTTACTGAAACTTTCCAGCAAAAGAACAATTTAAAAGTACAAAAATAAATAAGACGCAACTTCGGTAGGAAACTTTTGCAAGTTTCAATGTCCAGTGGGAAGTTGGCATCATCCATTCATGTGATCTATTTAGAGATAAAAACTGAGTTTTAATCATTATAGTACCGGAAAGTGATATTAAAGTAAATCATCGTTCTTATTTTTAGTTTTCCTGAACCACCAGAGTTGTGTATGCAACAACCAGAAGACAAAGAGGATGACAATAACGAAGAAGTGCACAAAAATTATTTCAATTTTGAAGCTATAGAAAACCACAATTGCCCCCCTAATACCACTCCGCTTGGACCTAACTGTATTTCTCTGTGTAAGCAAGATCACCAACAGCAACTTGAAGAATCAGAAGCTGCTATTTTTGAGGTAAATTATTAATTATCATATAACCAAGTTAATTAATTTGTGAACTGTAGATTTTTACGGCAAAAATGTTGAAAAAATTTAAATGAAAATGGGGAAACCTAAAAACATGTTTTTAAGAATGACAAAAATTCCTTATCTTATACCATCTTAAAGAACATAAAAAAATATCCACAGTATAAGCTAAGTAATTTTATAAAATAAAAAATAAAAAATTACTCTGACCTGGTTTTCATTTTTTTTTGAGGTTGTAATTCCCGAATTAAAACCAAAGTTCTGAAGTAAAATTTGTCCTGAACAATTTGGTTTTTGACCCATATCTACCGATCCTGAGATATTGAAAAAAATCGGCAAAGGTATTTACCCAAAACTTCCCTCTCTGGCGCACAGCCTTATTAAAAATGCACGGTTTGCATCCTTTAGCCATTGATTACACCGGCACACGAAAAAAAGGCTTGAACCTGAAACAAAACCCATCCTTGACAGGTTTTGTTTCAGGTTCACGACTTTTTTTGTGCCGGTGTTATTTTTTCTGTTGGATGACGACCCTGTATATTAGAGTGCCCACCCTGGAAATTTTTTGCCATATTTTTCTTTGACACTTGTGTTAACTGCATGCGAAATATTAACCCGCACATTTTTTCATATAATACATTTTTTTAGGGTGACCATTAACTACATGCGAAATATTGCCATTCGTCACATTTTTTAAGAGTGGCCACCCCATATATTTTCCATATTTTTCTCTTTGACAGTTGTGTTAACTACATGCCAAATATTATCGTTCACGGCATTTCACATTTTTTCATAATTTTTTTGAGGTGACCACCCTGTACATATTTTTATGTTTCTTTGATCGTTGTGTTAGCTGCACGCGAAATATTATCGTCGTCCGTCACATTTATTAAAAAAAAAAAATGGGTGACCACCCTGTATATTTTATCCATAATTTTCCTCTTTGGCAGTTGTTAACTGCATGCGAAAAATTATCGTGCTTTGTCACATTTTTTACTTCATCCGCCACCACTACCTACCACCTCCTATCAGCACCCCCACCCCACTACCAATGTGGGGATTTCAAATATTATATTATTAAAGTTCCATAAACAATTATTTCCACATACAAAATTTTTTCGTTGTTAGTGACTTGGATATAAAATCTGGATGTGGAAGTAGTGATTTCTTGTGCAGCGTTTTTTTTAGAGTGACCATATTTTTTTTCATATATTTCTTCTTGACAGTTATTGTGTTAACTGCATACCAAATATTACTGTTTTCCATCATATTTTTTCCTTAATTATATTTTTTATGGGGTCCAGCCTGTATATTTTTCAACGGAACTGTAACCCAGTTCTTCGTTGGCAGTAGCGTCAACTACCTACCAAATATTACCTTTCTCCGTCAAGTGGTTTTGTAGATATAGCGCCAACAGACGCCAGACCAACAGACAGACAGACGGAATTAAACAGCTTTAATTTTCGTAATCTACGTATTCTGAAACGTAAAAATCCGGAGAAATTTCGGAGGATGATTTTTCACGTTTACAATACTTCCCTTCGGTAAGCGATGGAAGTAAAAATGCAAACCATAACAAGAAATAAAAACGTTTTTTCAAAATAAAGAATTTGTCTTCAGGTCCTCCTCTATGATGCCCAAAATAAGTTTTAAAATTTTTTTCTCATGAAAATTTTCGCGCATTTGCCTGCACTAAAAACTAAATTTTGATTCTCGTAAATTTCATAGTCCATATTCATTGTTATAATTTTTTGGTAAAGTATTAAACGGCTCTAATATTTTTTTTTTTTGCATTTCAGGTTTGGGTGGCAGTGTGGTCTATTATATGTTTAATATTCACCGTTTTTGCTCTAATAACCTTTATAATCCAGCCGAAGAGGTTTCGATGGCCTGCTAGGCCAATTCTGTACCTTACTTCTTGTGGATTTGTCACCTGTACCATCTACCTGATACGATGGATTGAAGGACCTTACAAAACATGCACTGGTAGGTACTGTGAAAATTATTTGTATAATCATTAGGGTTTACCTGTATGTTAAAATTTGGTTCTGTTTGCATTTTGCACAATATGTTCTATTTTTCAAAAAAGGTTACAAAGCAACCATCGTATTATGATATAACATTTTATTCAAAATCACAAAATAATTTACTTTATTTTTTAATTTAAATTTAAATTTTATATTTGTATTTAAAATATATTTACTTCTTTATTTCTAAACTTCTATTTCTTTATTCTTTAACGCTTATTTACATGAAAAATTATAAGTAACTATAATTTTAACTATTATTACGCCAGTTAAAGAAAAATATGAGTCTTTATTTCTACATAATTTATGTGCAAAATATTTACAGCAATATGATAGGTTTTGTTATAGATTTGGCGCCCAACGTGGGGCCAAATTTATAACAAAACATGTTATAATAGCATATTTTCTTCATATGCTTTACCCATTGTTAAGTGTAAGACCAGTTCGTATAGTCCGTTGCTTAAGCTGAACTTTTTCTTTATACAGCATATCATTAATTAGAACATGTTTTTTCCTCCCCTCTCAAACCTTTGTGTTTGTTATTTGAGTTTATTTTAAAAAAAAATCTGTACCAAGAGGGTGTACATAGTAGTAGCTGTTTGTGTATTAAGACCGTAAAGTGCTTCGTTGTCATTTGAAAGAGTAAGTTGATTCTGTCAATTGTAGATATTTTATATTTTATCTACGATCGGCAGATACAGTAGGCTTTCTTGGAAATATTTTACAGAGCAAAGTCGACATTTGCTGAGGAGCTATGAGTAATGTAATTTTAACACTAGTCTAGCTTGACAACGAGCGCTAAAGTACTTTGGCGCTCGCCTTCTGATTCTTTTGTTTATTTTGATTACAAGCAAGGCATACAGCCAGCAGCTGTCAATGCCTTAAAAATATTTTCTGACGAACTCTTGTAGGTTTATTGAAAGAATTAAAAAAAAAACTATAATTTTTCTTAACGTATTTATTAATAAAACAGGTCGATAAAAAAAAGGACTGCGGTTTTGATCAGAACCATCTTATCCTATATTTTTTGACATGCTGAAACCGATTCTGATTCATTTTTACTATGTCCTTCACCCCCGTGTTTTCCAATAGATCGAGACTTCTGAAAAAAATCTGAAATGGGCAGTAGAAATTTAATAAAACCTACAACGAACTTTCTGTTATTGATATAAGTCCGTATATTTCATATTTCGTATGAGATTCTATAAAGGTTAAGAAGTAAGCAGGCCGTTGGCAAAGTCTAATATTTTATATAAAATTTGCTTGAACCTTTTCAGGAATAGGAAAGAGTACCTACAAAAAATTTGACCCCTCGAATTTTATTTGCGAAATTAGCAAAAGTTAACTATTTTAACTCTGAGAAGCTTTTAAGTTATTTTTAAGACAGTTTGCAAGTTTATTTACTTACTGCTAGCTATGCATACAGTACGAAACCGTCGGTGCGTGAGTCTGACTAGCACTTAATCGCATTTGTTAGATATATTTAAATGCTAATTAAACCTATTTTATTTTTACAGGTATTTCCCTATTGGAGAAACCAGCAGAGAGTCTCTCCTGTGTAGGAATATCCCTCATACTTCTGTTCTGTGACCTAGCCTACTCTTTATGGTGGTGCATTTTCTGCTTTGTGTGGTTCCTCAGTGCCATGAAAGAGTGGTCTACAGAAGCCATCGAAAAAATATCGACACGTTTACATACTACCGTTTGGATTTTTTCGGCCATCCCAATGTTTTACATTCTAATGTCAAACAATATCAACCTTAACTATCTCTCTGGGTTTTGTGAGATAAAGACACCGGCACTTGTTTTATTTCAACTATTTTTTATGTTGTTAAGCTGTGCCTTGGCAGTCTTGATGTTGATAGCTTTAAGAAATGTTAGGAATACTTTACTACTAGCTGGTAGATCACCTGAGAAACTCGAGAGATTGTTCTATAGGTTACTTATAATTAGTATAGGTATATGCATACCTCATTTCTTGTATTTAATTTGTCAGTTTTATGACACATTTACAATGGTTTTACTTAAATTAGTTTTAAGAAAAATCAGTATTATTTTTTCTACTCTCTGGGTGTATTCCCCTAAGACGTTCCAAATGTGGAACGACCTAATCTGTTTCTGTAAAAGTACAAGTAAAAATGAGGTTAAAGAAGAAGAAAACGCTGTTTTTTCTCTGCTTTTTCCAAAATGTTTTCGACCCAGTGAAAATGCACCGAAAATAGCTAGTAATAATTCACCGCTTATGCCTCAAAATAAGAACATTGACGAGAAGAAAACTATTTTTGGAATCATTTTCACTAAAAATGGCACACGACCGGTACCTGTCACTAGAGTGTAAGAAATTATTTAAGATATTTGTGTTATTTATTATCTTTAGGAAATGTTGTGATACTAGATATAGTTACTTTTATATACTTTTTTATATTCAATATTTAATGTTTAATAACTAACGTAGGAGCTACAAAACTAATTGGACATGACAAAAAAAATAAAATATTTTGTATTAAGTGTCTTAGTTTTTATAATGTTTTAATGGCAAAGTGTGCTTCGTTTTTATGTTCCTAATAGCACAACATTATCCTATATATATCCGAAGGACGTCCTCGATGGACAGACAGGACATCCGACGTTCGTTTTTGGTTCAAAAAGTACATCCGACGGACAACCGAGGGACGTCCAAATGTAACTACTTTGGACTATATTTGTACATCTCAATTATTAAAAAAAAAAAACGGAATGAGCAGGAATCGAACCGCCGACCTCATGATTTGTAAGTCAGTCAATAACAATTTATTGTAAATTCAAATTACAATAATTCGCCTAGTCGGAACCCGGCCCGAAGCCTACCACATAACCACGGCGCGCAGCGTCGTAGTGAATGCATGGTTTGAACGGGGCGCGAACGGCGTGGGTTAAATTAGGAATTAAAAATGTGTCCACAAGGACCTAAAACTAATTAATAAGAAAAACACTGTAAAACTATCACTCGCTGGGTAAGAGGCACTTTTTTAAATTTTGGTTTCTGACACGGGAAAACAGAACTCAACGAAAAAACCCACTCGAGGCAATTCCACCCCGGTGGTCTTCTTGCCGTCAGGAAAATGTCGTGGAAGTTTAAAAGATGTGGTACGAAATATTGTGGTTTTTGGGAATTTTTTGGTCGAGATGGAATGTAGAAACAAAAAAAGGACAAAGGAACAAAAAAGGATAAAAACAAATAGAACCTATAAAGGGAGTGGAGAAAGTTAATGATGGGTTTTAGTAAGGATTAAAGGTAGGGAAATAAGAAGTTGTTGTATAGGAAAGTGTGGCTAGAGAAGTTGCCGGAAGATAGGCAACGCCTGGTATGGTAGGGAGTGACGGATATCGAAAAGGATTGCATTATGCTGTCTGGTTTGTAAGTCAATGCTTTCTCACTCGGCCACTAACCTAGCTTACTAGTACTTACTTAAAGACTGTACAGTTGAAAGTAGGTCTTTATTTCAAAATGTAGAAAGTATTTGAATGTTTAGTATCAAATAATATCATTAATAATTTACAAAAAAGGTTAAAATTGAATTATCAATGACAAATTACTATAAAAAATAAACTACAAATTTTACAGAAATAACTGTCAAATATAAACAAAAACATTGTAAAATTGCAAAACCAGTTTTGTTAACGTTTTTTGTTTTTGCTTTTATATTAAATAGACGTGTCCTGCTGCTGTCCCTATAGGGACCTAAAATGTGTGTACTTGCCGAACATAAGGACGTCCGTTGCGGCACATATGTTGAATATTCAGTGTGATATTCGCTAGTATGTATACATACCTCGGAAAAGTGTTTGAGAGAAAGCGGTATGGAGATATTATCATTTATTACAAAAATATAATATTTAAATCAACGGACACGAAATGGACGTCCATCTCCTGTCCCTATATGGACATATAAAATGTACATACTTCCCGTACATAAAATGGACATTCGGAGGACGTCCGTTCCGTACAATTTCAAAGTAAATCCGATGATAGACGGCCGGTAGACGTCCAATTTATGTCCATAGACGTCAGTACATTAAATGGACATAAAACGGACGTCCGGCGGACATCGCGTGCATGAAGTAAAAATTTCTTGTGAAAATGAGAAACTTTTATGTGGTAAAGATAAACAAGTCTTTACTGTAACCAGTGGACATATTTCCGCACTTATGCCAAATTATTGAAAACCGTAACACACAAAAAAAGAATTACTTGTCAAATTATTAAAAATCTAACTAACAAAAAACAGAGAAATGTTTTACATTCAGACGAAACTGAAAATCAAATGAATCGAGTAACAGGTATATATTGAATAGAATTAATAAAAATTGGTATAAATTGAATATGTGGAAAATATATATTCTCTATATAAAACCAAATAAAACTTATTGAACCTAAACTAAACTGAATACATCACACCGCATGTACGTGCATGCGCATAACGGGCAGGCGGCTAATATGCTGCTGAAGGCACACATGGCCCGTGCCACGGCGTATTACGACAAGTGGAATATTCGGATCAACGCCGAGAAGTCAGAGTCGATTCTCTTCACGCGTCGCTTCACAGAAAACCGGATTCTAACGCCACTTTCGATCGGGGGTAGAGAAATTCCAATTAAACGGTGCGTGAAGTATTTTTGGGGGTGAACTTAGACAAAAAACTGACGTTTGATACACACATTAACGAGACGATACGCAAGGTCTACTCCATTCCAGGAGTCTGTATCCGCTCCTGGCACGGGGTAGCGGACTCAACAGGACTAATAAAAAGTTGTTGTACACCATGGTAATCAGGCCGGCCATCACATACGCGGCGCCGATGTGGTGCAGCATCCCGGCCACGACAATGCGGAAGTTGAGAGTTTTAGAACACAAATTTATGCGCCTCATTTCAGACTCTGGTAGGTACACCGCCCTCAGAGATCTCTATGCACGTTGCCACGACATAACCCCATTAGCGGACTATGTCCAAGAAACATCGCAAAAATTCTATCAGTTCAAAATGGACGGTAGTCCACTATCCCGCAACATTACCCGAATCAAACAGCATAACGCAATACTTTTCGATATAAGACACACCCTACCATACCAGGCGTTGCCTATCTTCCGGCAACCTCCCTAGCCACACCTTCCCTCCACCATAACCTATCTCTACCCTACCCTTTATATTTCACCAACTTTATATCTTTAACCCATTTCCCCTCTTTTTTATGTTTGTACAATTTTGTTCCTTTATCCTTTTTGTTCTTTTTGTCCTCTTTTTATCGTTCCAAATCCCTTCTAGGCCGATAACATCCTATAAATCTAAACTTTTTAAATCATATATAACTTTTCACCTACTCTACCTTCTTCGACGGCGCGCGGCGGTCAGACCACGAGGTCGCCATTTGTTCGAACGGGTTCTTTCGTTTAACTCTGTTTTCCCATATCAACAATCAAAATTTTCCAAAAGTGCGTTTGCCTAGTGAGTTTTTAGTTATTTATAGTGTATTTTAATTAGTTCTAGGTCCATGTGGGCACGTTTTTAATTTTTAATTAGTTTTTAAGTTTGCCTGCGGCAAACAGGAGTTTCTAGCAGCAATTTAATTACCGTTAAGCCGAACTGGATCCATCCCGCCCAGCCCCACATTTACCACGACGCTGCACGCCGTGATTGTCGGGCTGGCTCCGGGCCGGGATCCGGCGAGGCGCATTCTTGTACCGTTGAATACCAAATAAATTCGTTTCGTTGTTGTTGTTGTTGTGTCTTGGCAATTCAGAGGTCTTGTGTTCAAATCCCTGCGTTTTTGTTTTCATTTTTTTTTTCATATAAGTATATTTTTTTTACGACAAAGTTGGTATCACAAAATTGTCCAGAAACTAATATTATTTACAAGAAAATTGCGAAGAGTATCCTATAGAATGTGTAACAATTATATAAAAAGCAAGCTCAGTAAATCGGCGAAGAGTATATGCTTCCACTAGTTTTGATGTGCACAATGTTATGTCACAGTTGAACCGGTGTATTATCTTCTGGAAATAAAACTAAAATAGTCTGATCTTCAATCTGAACAGAGAACTATATGACTCTTTCAGAACTAGAACTCGATCTATACTGGTGCGTTTTATCTAACCTACAATATAATGACACTTTATATTATGTGCTATAAATGCAAAAATTTCGGTATCGATTACGTAAAGATTCAATAACTGTTTAGCATAGAATACCCATAGCCATTCGTATAGATGACATATAGATTTAATAAAGTAGTAATACGCATGCTCGAAAACAGGAAATGTCTTTATCGGAGAACTTTACAGGATCTATATTATTTAGATATCGAAAATATAACGATACTTTATATGTGCTATATATGTGAAGCATATATTTCATATAGAGAAATAATATAAGGATAATACTTTATAATCACTGTACAGATCAAATACAGAATATACCTGTAGAGGAAATATTTAGTTAAACTATAAATATTTTATACAGTTGAAATCTTTATCGACAGATCTTTATAGAATAGTATCAAATCTTTATAGTTCACAGAAACTTGTATGGATTGGTTATACGGGTACTTTTGAATATTATGTACATTTTTCGCATATATATAGGACGTCCCGTGCTATGTGGGTGGTTTTATGATAAAACCAGTGGGTGTTTATAACCTATTAATTGTTGTCCATTCATCTACATGGTGTCTCATTCTGTAACATTTATTGAAAAATGAAGACCTCCTGTTTAATTAACGTACATAATAAGTGAATATTTAACGTTATTTAAGTTTTTAATAAAACGTTTGTTCTACGTTTATTTTCGTTTCGTAAACGTTGAAAATTAACGAATATTTATCGTTTTCTTAATGTTATTTAATCGTTATTTATGATGTTTAAAAGACGTTTATATTCGGTCAATAAAAATGTTTTTTCGCGCGACATTTTTTCGTTGAATCAACTCCTTTCAAAAACCCCTGTAACAACGTATGGTTTTTAATCATTTTTTAACATTTTTTGCACATGTGTGCCCATTGGGAATCAGATGACTGATTAATGAGATAAAGATATGAAAGCCCCCCCTTTCATTAAAAGTGGGACGGGCTGTATACGGCGTAAAATTTTCTGGCAGTACCAAAATTCATGTTTCCTTTAATACACCTTAATAATTAACATGTGGATCATGATAAAAATGCATTCTTTTTACCCAACAAATATTTAAATATTTATTTTAAAACCAACGAAAAATATCCTTTGATTTTATCTATGGCTATACTATATAATATGACTGATTACATATTACACATTTTGAAACCAGTTTCGCTTTCCGAGGCAGATGAAGAAATTAAATTTCACAATCACAAACAAAATTAGCATAATAGGGAAAACAATAAACGGACCACAGAGTACCTGGGTTTCTCCAAACATTACATATGTAGAGCGGTGTGGAATAAAGACTTTTCTCTTTTCTTTGCTTTGCTTACAAAACATCAAGATTCAAAAGAGTGTACCTACCCAGGTAGCAGAGGCACGCAAAAATGACGTGAACAAATGATCAGTGAATGACGAGAAGTGACTAGTTAGATGACGTAAATGAAACGTGAAAATGACTTCCTATAATGTCTCAATGGAATTACGTCTTTTGCTAGAAGTTAATTTGACGTCTTTTTTAAGTTATATATTTGGTAATCCCCCTACAGGTTTTTAGTAATAGGAACATATAAAACCACAAGTAGTTGAAGTTGTACATATAATTAAAAAATATGTTACAATATTAAATCAATTTATATTATACTATTACTTATACATGGTTGGATTGTTATGAAACAAAATGTTTTAAACACTGCCATAATAGTTATTTATGATACAAGTGTTAAAAGTGACATTTTATTTTGTGAGTGGGGAATATTGCGGAACGAGCGTAGCGAGTGGAGCAACCCCACGAACAAAATAAAATCACTTTTAACAAATGTATCATACAATATTTTTTGTAAAACTGTTATTAAAAAAATGCCGTCTGTGGGGTTGAACTCCCGATCTATCGCTTACGTGTCGCACGCGTTGACATTGAGCCACCCGTTCGTTTCAATTATATGTGACAATAAAGTGTAAATGTCAAGTCAGATACTGGATAAAGGGTAACTAAGTAAAACAATTGTAAGTTGTTTAGTGTTTATTAGTAACTACAATTGAAGCCGTCTTTAAATATCGTAAATTTTGTTTCTAAAAAAATGGATTTTGAAGAAAATACGGGAAGTAAAAGTAATTTCATTATTCCACCAGATGTTAAAGAAGCCGCAAATAGGGCAACTTTAGATCTGTTACCCCAGAAATCGCGCAACAATATGGTATAGCATATAAAAGACTTATTGAATGATGTGAAATGAAAAAAGTAGTAGACAAGTTCACTGAAAATATACTTTTGGCTTACTTCGAAGAAAAATCTACGTTATGAAAGGCGTCAACAGTGTGGTCTAATTTCTCTATGATAAAAGCTAATTTGCAAATCAAGAACAACGTGGATGTAAGCAAGTATTACAAGCTAATAGCGTTTTTAAAACGAAAAAGTGTAGGATATCGGCCAAAAAAATCGAAAATATTTAGTTACTAGCGAACAAATTAAAACCTTTTTGAATGAAGCTCCAGACATCAAATATCTAAATAAATAATTTATAACTATTTGAATAAATATGTATTGTTTCTAAGTAATATATTTTTTCTTCAAGCGTATTAAAATGTTTAAATTATGTCACCAAAAACAGAAGTAGAAGTAGGACATTGTTTTACTAGTAACAAAATGTTAGTACCGAACGCCACCGTAGTGGACATTTTTTTACTAGTAACATAATGTTAGTTCCGAAAGCGCCACCGCAGTGGGTATTGTTTTACTAGTAACAAAATGTTAATACCGAAAGCCACCGGTGGCGCGCTATCCACTAGCCACTTGTCATATTGTGCCAACATGTAAGACTGTAGTTTGAATATTTGTACATTTATGATAAATAAATGAATTTTGCATTTTAATACGCTTGAAGAAAAAATAGTATATATTACACGGAGTAGAACGCCTTTTTTTGTGTTTCGCCCAGTTTGCAGCTTCGGCTTCGCCTCAGCCGCAAATCCTGGGCTCAACACAAAAAAAGAGTGCGTTCTACTCCTAGTAATATAATATACTATCTTCTAATCAATACAGTTTTCTATTATCTTGAGAAGAATGCATATTACTATGTGGTATATAGATAGCATTTTATTTTTAACACTAGTATTAAAAGTGTTAATGTCCTACAAGTCTGTTATTTTACAATAACCACCCTATTTTGAGATACATTAAATGAAAAATAATGCCCTAGGGCGTTATGAATATTTATAACGCCCTAGGGCATTATAAAATTAAAATACAACCCAAAACAAGCAAATTATGATAGCGTTATTGACAAACAAAATGCGTTGCTATGCAACGGCGGCGTTTACAAACAATTTTGATTTTTACTCTCTTTTAAATCAAATCGTTCTGAACATAATAGATGTCAAATTAATAAATCGTAAATGTCAAAAAAACAGACTTGCAGGACATTAAACGTTGAAGGCACCACGGGTGTTATAGGATAATGACGCCCTCGGTCGACGTACACTCCCTCGGGCCAGAGGCCCTCGGGATTGTACACTGCCGACCTCGGTGCGTTATTATCCTTATAACACCCTTGGTACCTTAATAACTATTTCGACACTAGTGTTAAAAGTATTTTTAACACGTAACATTATAAAAGTCGATTTTTAGTTCACCTATCAATGAATTAAAAATGTCATTTTTAATGACAGTTTTACAAAAAACATATTTAACACTGCACAATTTAACACTAAATGTCCAAAATCAATCCACTCACTGCGCGTATTTACATTTATATAAAATGTACACTTTATTAGTGCCATACCCCTCATCCACAAACAAAATAAAACGGTGTAAGTGTGTAAACACCAAATCAGGTACCATAAACGCGCCAAAGTCGATATAATATAATAAAATAACGATACAATAAAATAACTACTTACCTTTTTATGATATCTGAACACTCTGAACTACAAAATTTACAGGACATACACCCAATTTCCACCATTTTTAACCAAAATCAAGATGGACTGCCAGGGTTACCCACGGTCAGTAAACTATACCATTGCATCATCCCGCAGCTTTTAGACGAAGGAGCGCGCGGGGGAGGTAACCGAAAATGACGTAGCCTCTAGACCCAGCCAGGGCCGGCACTAGACATTTTGCTACTCACTCAGTTAATAAACACTGATACAGACGAATAGTATACACTGGGACGACAGCAAACTAGTTTATTACACCGGACAGTGACAGTGCGACGTGCGACAAACAATATAAAAATAAACACACACACTGTCGTTGTAGTATGCCAGACAAATTGAAAACACGACATGTGGCCACTAGTGCCGGCTCTGGATCTACCTAGACTTTGACCTTGATTTGAATAATTAAACAAATAAAGCGTGCAAGAGAGACAGATTTCCTATTCCCATGCAAAAGATAGAGACAAAGATATAGGTGGCTACATGACGTAGGCCAAGATTTGTAAAAGAGACAGGTTGCCTGGTAACTCAGGAGCCAATAAAATTCTTGCGCGGGAGTGACGTGTCCAGAGGACCTTTTAAAATTAACATGCACAACAAATGACCTACTTAAAATATGAATATCCAAAATAATATTTTCAATAACTGTGTAAGCAGAAATAAAAGATATTAAACAAAGTACGACGAGATTAGGGATACACTGGTCGGCTGTTGTATCTTTTACCTCTGTGACGTGAGTTGTAGAAGCGGGTCCTCTGGATGACGCGCAATATGGCGCTCCTAGTTACCAGGCAACCTGTCCTCTACAGACCTTGGACGTAGGCGCTAGACCCAAGTTCCCCCCCCCCCCCGCGCGCTCCTTCGTCTAGAAGCTACTGTATGAGGTAACCGTTATAGTTTAATGACATTCCGATCAGAATCTACTAAAATCTACTAACCTAAAATTAAATTCTACTAAAAACTACCGCTATCTGGTTTCGGGCGGAAATTTTATGAAACATTTAATTCCTGCCTAGTGGAAACCTATAAATTAATGTTTGTGAGTTAACACCGCTACCGCCAGATGGAGCAGTATTACTTTTAACAAACAATAAAAGTAAGAGGAGTAATGAAAACTAAACATTTATTCAAATGAAACAGAAAATAAAATATAAAATAAAATGAAGCGTTTATAAAAATAAGAAGTAAACAAAAATATTAAAACATTTTGAACGAAATATTCATACTTAAGTACCTTGTACTTATCAGGCGCGGATTTAGAAAATTCTTGAGGGGGGGGTCGCACTTTTAAACTAAATATATGATTCGACATCTATCGGAGAAAGACTGAACTTACCTAAATGACTGTAGCAGTTGTCTCTATAGGTCGTGTGCGCGTGACGTCACAGAGCTGAGACCTTAGGAAAACAAACCGCTGTCACTGCTGTCAAATGACTACTGATTGAACCTAAGAATTGAATTTTTCATAATATTAGAGTTTTTATGGACATTATATCGTACAAAATGGCAAGTTTTTGTTGTATTATTAATTGTGGAAGTGTGGCAATACCGAGACATCAGTTTTTATAAAATAACGTCGATTTACAGCCAGAAGAGGTTAGGATTAAAAGATTCCAGGCAATTAAAAGGAATTATTTTACTGGGGTATTCCAAGCATTTTATTAATAGTAAGTTGTTGCTTATTAACTTAAGAATTTGATTTGTATTCTGGATTTATGTTGTAGGAAAGACAGCCGTAATTCAAGACCACGGTGATCCATCCAGTTAGATGTTCTCTGTTAATATGGAATACAACTTAAAACCCAAATGTGAAACTAAAAGTGCTTGTGATAATAATAACTACTGCTAAACCAAACAAGAAACAATTCATGGTAAAAAAATAACAGTTTATATTGATTTGTCAGCATTTTTAATAATCATTTCTTGTGTTTAAATTTTAGTTGAGTGAGGGTAGAACTGATGCTGAGGGAGAAAGAAGTATAACAGCAGAAATTGTTGTACACCTCAAGAGGAAAGTACACAGGCTACATTAAGATATCTGATGAAGTGCATAAGTTAAGGAAATTCAAAGTATTGCTGTCATTGATTGATATGGCAACTAAACGTCCTTTTAAATTATATTGTGTGGTGCTCAAAAACCCAGTGTTGGATTTTTAACATTCAAAAACTATGAAACTAAGACAAAGTGATCTGAAGTGAGTGAACACATAAAGTCCAAATGGGCGTTGAAACTGTCAAATTGTAGCTATAAGTGTTTTTTGAATTGTGTAATTACAATGTTACTACTTAGATACTTCGTACCTATAAGTGTATAATATAATCATTTATTTTTTTTATTGCAATATAGATATTTCTTTGTATCTCCTGTTAAGTTTCTTGTTGATTCTTCTTACGAGTACTAATGGAACATATGGAACCTTGGATAATAAAGAATTTGATATTTAGTAAGTATATTTTGTTTTACTTTCAGTTAGATGCAAAGATGCATGTATATATAAGTTCAACATAATCGACTATTTCAATTAACTGCTAACAACAATAATACGAGTAATAAATAAAAAAGTGAATATACGTGTTTAATAAAATACAATAAATATTTCACAATTGACCTACCTACATGAAATAATAAAATACATGTTAGACATATTATATAACAATAAGACATGATAAGAAAAAGTTCTTGCACAACTTAAATGGTTTGTATAGTTCAATCTATAGTATATCATAGGTATACTGGAAGAAATTGTGTACATCTGTTTACATATTTTAAGTAGTTCACAGTACTTCAGTCCATCTTTAATTTATATGGTATTTTTCATAAAATTCCTAACAGTTAACCCTTCGACCATAGCCACCGTTTACTGCTAAAAATTGAAAGGAAAGACTGGGTAGTGAGCAAATTTTGTCTAGACTAGTAACACAGTCACGATGAGTACTGAAGGATCATCTGGATCAGTAATAGTCCAAGTAGTTGATGGCTTTTGTTGAAGATGGTAAGTTAAGAATTCATAACCTGAAAAATGAATTTGTATGTTAGCAATTACTCATTAAGCAACATTTAATTAGGTAAGCATATATTGAAAAAAAAAAAGGTTGATCATCAACAACGAATTCTTACCTTTGCAAAAAGCTTTTATCCTGTAAATTTCTTTCACCCAACTATAAATAGCTTCAAGATTTCTGTATATGCCTTGAACTCATCCTTTTGTCTATGCATTACTCACAAAACCAAGTAATTCACAATATCCCTATGTGAAATATTATGAAATACACCAATATTTGTACTGAAGTCATCATTTCTCGAAATATAAAGGATTTAATTCGATGACACCAACTTTTTCCATGTACCTAACCTCTACATTATGAGACGATTTTGTAAAATATAAACTTATCTCCATATTAACGAACAAAATTCACCACACGAAATAATTAAGGATAGTTGTGGATGTTAAATAATCCAAAATTAAGTTTCAAAATATCACAAAAACAGCAAAACATACTTTAAAACAACACGTTCAATCGGCACGTCACTTGATGACAGGTAAATTCGGGTTCTGAAAATAACCGTCCCAGAACTATCAGAGAACTGTCAGGAGTTTGCGCAGTTCCAAATCCGACCGCATCAAAAGCAACTGCGCAAACTCCTGACAGTTCTCGGACGGTAATTTTCAGAACCCGAATTTACCTCATAGCTGTTTGTTTTCCTAAGGTCTCAGAATCTGTGACGTCGGCGCACGCGACCTATAGATATTTGACTGAGTTCGGTGCTATTTTCGATGAGGTGTCACTTAGGTTACTAGCTTAAATTATCATAGATGGCGATAAAATATAGTTTCTAAACTGGTTTTCAGAAAATATACTAAAATGATTGATTCTACTAAAATTCTACTGCCCACCCTCATTTTTCTTGAAAATCTACTAATTTAGTAGGCAATCTACTGCAAACGGCAACACTGTAGGACTGCGTGCGCATAAGTATCACTTAATTATAGGTTGTGCCTTTACCGAGCGTGGCTTTTGAATGGCGGGCGCGAAATTATAAATTGCTCTGATAATGTGTATGTTAAAAAATTCCTAAAAATAATTAATAACGTATTTTTAAGAATTTTTAACTTTAACAGTATTTGGTACACAATTTTGAATAAGGATTTTTTTCGAAATTCTCAAGAATTTTTGTCAAACTTTGATTATTAAGGTGACTATTGATATGTTAATAGTAACCAGCACACAGCAACTGCAATTTTTAATGAATTTTTATTAAATTTATCACGACAACAAAAATAAAGAGGAATAGTAATTTAAATATTTTAAAATATATTTAATAAAAAATCGTCGAAAAAATTATATATTCAACTCAGCAACAAATTAGAATAACTGCCTTGGCTGTATTCCTAGCCGAGCGTAATAAGCCCATTGGGCTTGTTACCGATAATTATTTTTTCGTAATTTTTTTTATGGCATTCAATAAAATTCGATCATCTAGATAAGCTGTTAAAATTTCAGCTTCTTAAGTATATCCAATCATAAGATATTCAATATTAAAGATTGAGTTCCAGTATAAAGCGCTTCGCCGATTCGTGACGTCATTCTGTATAAACGCACTACTTATTTTAAACCAGCAAGACGATAAAACAGATATAATTTAACAATCAAACGCCGTTTCCATAGAGAAACACACAATAACACCCGCTACACGCTTGGGGCATGTGCATCATATTAACTAACATAACCTCAATTGTTATGTTTTTTAGGTTTATTCTAATTTTTAATGTTTGTATACTCATTTTTAGCTTGAAGTCAAACTAGCTCCAAGCAAATATTTCAAAATTCACGCATATAATTTTTCAATATTGTTGATTGATACAAATAAACTGCTAATTATAGGTTAGATTCATAACCGGCAAAAAGTGTCTTATTTTATTATGACAAACTATTTAAAACTTCATAATCATTACATTCAACTAGATTTTGGTTGAAAGTACAGGAATCAGGCAGAAATTTTAACAATAACTACGTAATACTTGTAAATCTTAAGAAACATATATTTTTGAGGTTAGCTGTGAAGTCACATTAAATCTCGACTGTCGCATGATCAGCATCTGCAAAGTGACGTCACGTGAAGTTTCGCCCCGTTTCTGCACGGTCCAACTTTGGTAATTTATTTAAGGGCTTAAACGTCCTAATAAAAACCTAAAAATTTGGAAATTGTCTTAAAAAGTGTTCTACTTTCGATTTCTAAAATTAAAAAAAAATGCTGAACGGGAAACGGAAATTATTTTTACGTTCTACGTTCCATTCCCTTCAAATTTTAAGAAATCTAGTAGCATAGACTCGATGCTCCTGACTTTAATTTTCGTGGGTGAGGTGATAGTTATTAGTAATATAGAATTTAGATATGGGTTAGTCCTACAGGGGACACTGGCATTTAGTTACGCATTTGACCCGCAGGGGGCGCAGAAATTCCACAAAGAAATAAAGGAAAATAAAATGGCCATATGGGATCATACTCTATCTAATCTTCTTTGGTTCTGAATCCCATTTGCGCAAACGCAAATGGCGCAATATGTCTATTGGTAAATGCAATGTCATTCTCGTCATGTTTGATGTTAAATTTTTGTGTTGTGTTGTCATTTGTCATTATACATTTTCATTTTAATTGGTGATATAGAACATTCAAGAATATTCCAACACAGTATAAAATGTTGCATTAACCAGTCTTTCGTCAGTCTTGTGTAGCAGTGCCTAAAGTATAAACTGTGTCGATTTAAAATTTGAAAAATCTAAATTTACAATGGAACTACCCCATATAGGAAATCATTGCTCAAAATCTGACTGCAATAAATTGGACTTCTTACCTATAAGATGTGATGCTTGCAATTTATTGTTTTGTGAAGAACATTACAGTTATTTATCGCATAGCTGTGTTAAAGCTTATGAAAAAGATAATCAGGTTCCGGTGTGCCCCCTTTGCAATAAACCTATTCCTATACCAAAAGGACAACATCCAGATGCTGTTGTGGGATCACATATAGACACTGATTGTCAGTCAGATCCTGCCAAGTCACGAAGAAAAGTGTTCACAAATAAGTGTTCATTCAAAAGATGTAAGAACAAAGAAGTTATACCAGTCATTTGTAACGAGTGTTCACTTAATTTTTGCCTTAAGCATAGACATCCAATCGATCACAGCTGTGAAGGCAAAGGTGCTAGAAAGAGATGGATTTTTGAGGCTCAACAAAATGCAGGATCTCATGTACAGAGAATTCAAGGTAATATTAGCGAGGATGAAGCTTTAGCTAAAGCACTAAATCTTTCGCTTCAAGGTAATGTTTCCAGTGATAGACGGAAACAAGAAGAATTGGATTTAGCTTTAGCAAAACAACTACAGGCTTCAGAATCTCAAGCTACGACAGCTAGTAATAGGAATTCAAGAGATAGATGTAATGTTTCCTAGAAAATATTAAGGTAATGATTTTATACTGTGGGAACTGAAAATGGTAAAATTCTACAGTCTCTTAAAAGATAAACTATTTTCAAATATAAACATTTGTTAATCAAACATGCAAAATATTATCAATGAATAATTTTAACAATCCTCTTCACACGAATTGGGGAGTTTTATTATAATGCAGGCAAATAAGGCGAAATAAAGGCTAAACCTCGGAATTAAAGTTGGAAACCTGAAAATTTGCATAGACTCTTTTGATATTCTAAAGACGAGATGAGAAGTCTCATAAGATCTCGTATGAGAGTGGGAATAATATTTTATTTTAATAATAATAATATTTTTATTATATAATTAACGTTGTGAAATGTACTATGCATCTGGCTCCGCAGTTTACATGGCGTTATTCTATAAACGGATGCGGGCTTCCCACTCTCCGCGCTATATCTCGGATACGGTTAATCATCCGAAAAAATGTATACAACCAAACTTGTAGAGAGTTTTATACTCTACGAGTTTTGTAATAACATCTAACGACATGCGACACATAGGAAGTGAGGTATTTGTAAAAAAAACGATTTTTGCAACATTTGACCTCTATCTTGAGTAGCGACACGAGATCTTATGAGACTTTTCACTTCATCTTTAGAACGTCAAAACAAAGGTCTATGCAAATTTTTAGCTTTCCAACTCATTCCGAGGTTTAATTCCTATTTGACTGGAGTATTAGAAAACATTTAATATTGAAACATCATCATTTTTCGACACTATGTAGGTGCATATTAAATAGATCTTTATACGAGGTTTTATTTTCATAATCTAGACATGTATCATTTAAAATGACATATATTCATTACTCTGTATGTAAAAAAAACTAGCAAATTCATGCCTATTTTTAAATAAATATTGCTAACTAACTTCTATTTATCATAGTTGTATATTTTATTTTTTAAGTTTTATTTTATATATATAAGAAAAGTATATTATGAATTATGAAATGCTAAACATTTGTCAATTTAAAACTGCAGTCCATAAAAATAATTTTCTACTTCACTATATAAGGTGCCTATTTACAATTATAGAATAACTGTACACGCCATTCCATTTAAAAAATAAACAATATTGTATATTTATGTTTTGTGTTTCATTTCCTCTTTGTCATATCAAGTGGAGTGCAGACGTACCCCCTAACTAGAATTTTTGATATTTTTAAAAAATCTAATAAGATTCAATAACATACCTAGTCATTGTTAACTGACACTGCTAAAATATTGTTGTGGTTACTTAGCTTTTAAGTCACTACAAAATCTGCGATAAGAACAAAATAATGGGGTGTACGTTATTTATATCCTGTTTATTCAGTCATAGTAGGCATACGTTTTAAAATTGTATACTACATTGTGTAATACTAGGTACTGATGAAAACACAATAGATGAGTATTCTATATATCAAATTACTGATAGCCGGAGAGCGAGACCTCTGAATTCGACACATGCTATGCAACTCTTGAACATACAAAAACAGACAGTTGATTCTTACATAAAAACACCTCACAAAACATATTTTTGAGGTCGCGATTTGTTTTGGAATTGCAAAATTGGAAAAAATTGCACTTTTTCATCCTATTTATGAAAATCACTATTTTCCCATTTTTAATGTTCCTACTCCTCTATATCTGTTATTTAATAACAATAATAATAATGATCTTTACTGACTAATAATCAAAGGGCAATTGGCCGAAGTCCTTCAGCCCGTTGCATAAAACATACATATTTATTTTTACAATATAAAATGTACTATTGTGTATATAATTATACATACGTAAAAAAAAACCTTACATAAATAGAAAAAAAAAAAATCAGTTAACTGTAAAAGTGTTTCAGTATGTTTGGATTTTTTCCTAGATGGTGTATTCTGGATGTTTATATCTATTTCTTGCTCTAGGGTCTCTTCTAATACAAAAAGGTGCAATCAACTCCTTGTTCTCTGGTCATTTTCAAAACTTTTGCGAAAGATACGCTATTCTATCTTCAATAGGTTGTATACGTGAGGTTTGATATAATAAGGTATTTGGAGGGTGATGAATTGGGTTATTAGGGTGGCGAATTTTGGTGATTGAACGTATGGAACTAGTTTCAGCTACTTTTAAATTTCGTAAGGCAGGATTTTTGAGGTTAAGGAATATTATATGTCCATACTGTATTATGGGCCGACAAATTAACTTGTAGATCTTACATTTTGTTTCTAGATTTATTCCATTGCTTTTCCATGATAGACATCTAAAATGTTTTGCTCTTTTCAGTATTTTTGGTGTGATAATTGAAGTTGATTTTGTAGTCTATGTTTATTCCTAGATATTTAGCACAGGTTTTAGACCTAATAATATGGTTATACATTCTTAACGTTGGAGAAGTTTGGGATGGTGTATGAAAAAATATAATTAGATGTGATTTTTCAGGGTTAGGTTTGAGTCTCCATTTACTGAACCACGTGATTGTTTTGTTTGCAAGGTCTTGGAGTTTCTCCATAGTACTAGTTAAAATCTTTCCATAGGATACCAGTGCGGTGTCATCTGCATATTGTAATATATATTTTTCATGTGAGAAGTACTGAACATCATTGTTGTAGATATCAGAGCAATATATGTTATATAGAATTGGCGACAATGGAGACCCCTGTGGTAATCCTTGCTCTGGCATAAATTCTTGAGAATATGCGGTTTAATCTTAACTTTCAACTTGCGATTTTGCAACAGGTTATTGATAAGTAGCACTAGGTATTTAGGACATCCTTGTTGATGTAGTTTGAAAATTAGCCCTCTATACCACACGCTGTCGAATGCCTTGCTAATATCCATGAAGAGTGCTGCTGTTTTATTGTTGGTGAGTTTGGAGGTTTCTACGTTTTTCGTAAGTATGGCCAGTGGGTGTATTGTTGAACATTTGGATTTGAAGCCAAACTGATAGCTGGGTATAGTGTGACCTATACTTTCGTGAATTCTGCGTTTAATAATTTTTTCTGGATTTTTCCCTAGGACAGGCAGTAACGTAATAGGTCTATAATTATTGGGATTAGTGTGATTTAAATTAGGTTTTGGGATGGTTACGATTGTGCCTACTTTCCACTCTTCAGGAAAGTAGCAATGTTGTATGCAATACTCGTATATTTTCTTTATATATAAATGAATTTGATAGGCTAGTTGCTTTACTATATTTTTTGTTATATAATCATGTCCCGGAGCAGTGTTCTTTCCCTCATTAACTATTTCGAAATATTCCGTTTCATCTATTGTATGATTCTGTTATTTATTTTCATATTTTTTTTTTTTATTATAATTATTTAACGTCGGCCTATTTCTGCTACCAGGGCCTATCACCGACGCCAGGAGACGAGCTACCCACACCCTGGAAATTTTGCCGAACCTCTTCCCTTAAGAAGAGTAAGGATCTTTTACTTGCCTAACATTTAATAGACAAGGGACCGCCTGCTTTACATCCCCTCCGAAGGATGATATATCCACTACGTAATCCTCGTCTGAAATTACGTAACTTCCGAGTATACACTGATATACAAGCCTCTAGAAGGTGGGACGAGAATGCTGTATTTCCCAAGATAGGTGGGTCACCCATCCAAGTACTAACCGCGCTCGACGTTGCTTCAACGGATTATCGACTGATATTCACATTGAAGTCGCCTCTACGCTCGCCTCTTTTATTTTCATTTTAGTACTTCAATACTCAAACCTTTCGCTTTCCAACGGTGTATGGAAAAACAATATATGTTTTAATATGACAAAAATAAATAAGTATTAATGAAAGAGTTACCACTTTTGTATATTTATTTATTTATATTTTGTCATCTAGATGTACCGGGTACATATATGAACGTCATACATAGTTAAAATACACAAAAAACAATTTAAAAATGCAGAAAATACAATTTAAAAATACACAAAGTACAATTTTAAAAAACATAAGATAAAAAAATTATACAGACAAATTGTAATGCAACTACATACATTATAACTTTATCACAGATGATTAAACATCACTGTTACACTCGAAATATTCATCAACGGAATAAAAACTATTTATGATGAGAAACTTCTTTAGTTCATTATTAAATTTATTTATTGATGTTATGTTTTTTATTTCTGCAGGTAGCTTATTATATAATTTAATTCCAGCATAGTGAAGTGATTTTTCATATGTTGATGACTTATGATTAGTCGTTCTGAGTAAGCTACAGTATCTAGTATCATGTGAGTGGATATTAGCATTTACATTGAATTTATAAAGGTTATTTTTAATAAACATTATAGTCTTTAAAATATAGATACAATGAACTGTTAAGATTCTGTTTTCCCTAAAGCAAGCTTTACAAGTTTCTCTAGGGCCCAGGTTAAATATTAATCTGATGAGTCTTTTTTGCAGTATGAATACTCTATTTATATTTGTCGCACGTCCCCAGACTATAATATTGTATGAAAGATGGGAGTATGCCAATGCATAGTATATATTTACCAGGTATTTTGTATCGAATAAATTTTTTACTTGTTTTATAGCAAAGTACGCAGAGTTAACCTTTTTACATAAGTAATCAATATGTTGTTCCCAACATAGATTTTCGTCTACTATAGTTCCTAAAAATTTTGTAAATGGTGAAAATTGTCCTGTAGGAATGATGTTATTCAGATCACTAGGAGGTGTCCTCCGTTTAGAAAAGTATAGACATTCTGTTTTATCAATATTCAAGATAAGAGTATTTTTGGCACACCATTCCTTGTAAATTGTCAAAATTTCCAAAACTTTGGTGTTAAGTTCCTCAGGATCTGGAGCTGAGATCACAATGGAGGTATCGTCTGCAAACATAATAGTTAGGGCATTTTTAATAGCCGATGGAAGATCATTGACGAATAACAGAAATATTAGTGGTCCAAGCACAGATCCCTGTGGAACACCAATATTTATGTCATAATCATTTGAAACAGAGTTAGATACTTTCACACGTATTTTTCGATCAGTTAAAAAAGATTTGATCAGATTCAGCGCAGACCCTCTGATACCAGAACTCTGCAGCTTACATACAATGAAATCAACATTAAGTGTATCGAAGGCTCTGCTTAGATCAAAAAATAGACCAATAACATGTTTTCTCTTGTCAATTTCATCACATATAAACTGCAAGAGCTGGCAAGTTGCTGTCTCAGCAGATTTATTGCACTGAAAGCCATGTTGATATTCAGTTAGAACACTATACTTATTTAAGAAATTTATGACTCTGTTGAAAATTAATCTTTCAATTACTTTTGACAAAATACAAAGAATGGATATCGGGCGATAGTTTTCTTTATCTTGTTCGTCACCTTTCTTATGTACGGGTAAAACAATTGCCACTTTGAATACTGAAGGAAAATATCCCAGTTCAAAACATTTGTTTACTAAATAAGAGAGAGGAACTGCAATAATCTCCGCGGCGAATTTAAGAGCTTTGGTAGATATACCGTCTATACCAACAGATGTCTTATCTTTTAAATTTCTTATTACTTCCTCAACCTCTTTGGGTTCAGTGGGGTATAAAAACATAGTGTCACTAATTTGTGAGCCATTTGTACATTCTGTTGGGATAGTCTTAAAATGCTCAGATAATTTTTCGCTTGCTACATTACAGAAATATTTTGCAAATTCATCCGAGATCGTTTGGGTATCCGAGATTATTACATCATCGATTTTAATAGATGTAATACTATTTTTATTCTTTCTACCAAGCTGGGAATTAACTAATGACCAGATTTCTTTAGTGCCATTAGTTGCTCGTTCAATTCTATTAGCATAGTATTCTTTTTTTGCCTTGTCAATATTTTTGTTATAAGTTTTTTTTTTAGTCTTATATACATTTATTAGATTACAATCCCCTAACTGATTCAGTAGCCAATAGGTATTTTTTAAATCCTCCCCTTCCTTAATCAGTTCATGTGTTAACCACGGTTTGCTCGCAAAATTATGTTTTCTGGTTTTATGTCCTAGTAGGGGACATCCTTCATCTAGGCACTTATTAAATTGTTCAATAAAATATTCAAAAGATATTTCCAGATTATCAATGTAGATGTTAGTCCAATCCACTTTTTTTAAAAGGTATCTAAATTTTTCCAGGTTGTCATTTGAAAAACTCCTGACATAGTAAATATCAGATACATTTACTTGACTGTTAGTTACCTGTAAATCTTTGCAAGAGATTATTTGAGATAGGTGATCGGCTATACATGCATTATATATGTAAGCCGTATATTGGTTTTTAGATAAATTAGTAGCTATGTAATCAATACATGTTTTTGTGGTAACATTATTTACATTGGTAACAACACGAGTAGGCTGATTAAAGCAAGAGGTTAAATTGTAAGAATGAAATATATCTGTTAATATGTCCCGTTCTGTAGTTTTCTTCACGAAATCTATGTTAAGATCACCGCATAGGATAACAGCTGAATTATGTTTAGTAATAGTTTGTAAAGTCTGTGATAAATTTGTAAAGAAGGTATCATAATTACCTGCTGGTGGTCTATAAATAGCTATAATATTGATATTTACTTGATCATAGCATAGTAATATACCGCTCAGTTCAATATTTGTCAAATGATTGAATTTTGCTATGCACTTTAAATTTTTTGGTTTTGTTAATTCGTTAGGATTATTATTTATAAAAATAGCTACCCCCCCGTGATGATTTTTCATCCTGCAAAAACTACTCACCAGAGTAAAACCTGGTATATTAAGACTATTAAGTTCCTCATCATCTGCCCAGTGCTCTGTTATACAAATTACATGTAGCTGCTTTTGATATGCAAATATTTCAATGTTATTAATTTTGTTTCTAAGGCACTGCCCATACAGCACACCAAATAACGATTACGATGTGTTCGCATTGTGACGATGTATCTAGATGCAGACACAAGGTTACACAAATTGTGTAACATTGTGTCTGCATCTAGATACATCGTCACAATGCGAACACATCGTAATCGTTATTTGGTGTGCTGTATGGGTGAGTATTTATATGACATACATTTAAGGTCGTGCTTAGGTTTCTGTGTACTGCTTCCTTAATTATGGATTCGCTTTTTCCCCTGATTGTTGCGTAATCCCCCTTTTTACTAAAAAACGTGACACTAGAGCACCCCTTGGCCACACTTCCCGTCTCCACGCATTTTTAAAGTCCTCCTGTCTTATTGTTACTTTCATGGATTTATATAGATCTGGACGTTTAGAATCGTGTTCCTCACAAAGAACTCCTGGAAATTTATCCTCTAGAGACTTCTTCAAGTCATCGGGATCCGTTTCAGGCTTAAGTCGTGTCACATGTAGTGAAATAAGTTTAGGTACCGTTTGAATACCTGAAAACTCATCATTATCTCCGACTACGAACCTTCGGTTCCTTCTATATTTTGGTTTCTCCCAACTATCGTCATGTGTAGAGTCACCCAGTTCCTGGATTTCTCTAATTTTGTTTGTAGTTTGCGCTTGTTTGATAGCATTCTTGACTTCGGCTGGTTGAAATTTGTGTTTTTGTGGATGCAGTTCATTTTCATTATTTTTTATCTTGTTGACATTTTGTGGGGAGATACCAGATGCAGCTTTGGCTGCATATGTCACTGTTTTTGATGTATGCTGCATTGCTTGAATTGGCTCCTCCTGTACTTGGATGTTTTTATTGATTATCTTATTGACATTTGCTATCTGCTGTTCAGGAATTTCAACATTTTTTGTAGGCTTGCTTTTTATGTTGTTTTTATTTTGTGTTTGGTTTTTATGATGCTCTGTGAGATACACGATTTTCTCATCTAAAAGTTTTTTGTTTTCTAGCAAAATTGAATATTTTTCATCCTTCTCAGCTAGAAGATTTTTTAATAACATATTTTCGTTTTTTAGCCATTCAATGATGCTATTTTCAATTTCATTATTTTTTGCATTACCTTCCTGTGATGTGTTGTCACACTTTATCTCTAGGCTTGTGCTTCTACAACAATTTATTCTGGTTTCATCAATTATGTCAAAATTTTTTCTCTCAGAACAACTTTTATGATATGCACTTCCACAGTATACACACACCACTACAGAAATTAGTTTACTTTTACAACATTTATAGGATTTATTTAGCTTTTTCTCAGACTGATCTTCATTAGGTTGTAATTCGTCAACCATCTTGGATACTTTACAGCGATAAAGTGTGGATCGAAGTAACTTTTTATTTTTCAAGCGAGTAAGCTGTAGCTAATGGAATGAGGAAGTTTTTTTATTTGGAGCGTTTTATCATAAAATGTATATTAAGTGAGAAAAAGGCCGTGTAACATGAATCATACATTCCGCTCTGCTTCGCAATCCCTAACAGTATCGGGCAACAGATAGTTTTCGTTTTAATACGTTCTATGTGAGTACGGAATGTTATAGTTCACTGTTGTTACTTTTTTTAAAATATATTATTATAAACGTATTTAAAAAAATACATAATATTCTCAATATTTTCATGATTCCACCGTATTGGTATAAGATGAAGAGATCGGGTGAGAAATTTTTACTGTAAACATGTGCACATTCCTAAATATAATTTTTTAGCTCTATATGTGGTCAACATTGACTTTGATCAGTGTATTGTGTGTCAGGCAGGAACTTCAGAAACTGTTCAACATGTTTCAGAAGAAAACCATACAAAACTGTTACACTTGGAGTCATTTAAATCGGACAATATATCAGTGGCATTGAGAGCTCATTTGGAAAATAAGGAACTTTTTTTTTCTAAGAATCCCGTTTATCACGCCCAGTGTAGAAGATTGTATACGTATATTTTTTATCGAGACATTCATGTTCCTATGAAAAATGCCGGCAATAAAGGCACTAATTCGAAATTACAAACCAGATTGAGTACATCTACGAACACAAAAAAATATCTTATTTGCAATAAAGAACGTGACATTAAAGGAAACCGAAAGCAACTGTATGTAGGGTCATTCAACTGGCAAAACGAAATTTTCCAGAAAGCTAAGGAATTAAATGACAAGGAAATACTATATAGAATTCAAGGATTCGGCGACAGTTGCATAGACATGACAGCAGATGATTTAAAATATCACAATTTATGTGTTATATTTTTTGAAAAAACTAATACTTCAAAGAAACAAAACAAAGCTAATATTCTCCAATTTAAAGACCCATTTTTGCAAGCCTTATTAAAATTAGAAAAAATTTTATTGGTAAATGCTGAAGTTTTAACAATAGCTCAAATTCGTACCTTCTTCATACAGAAACCACTAAATGCAACATCTATTGGACTGAATCATATCCAAGTTCAGATGAGATTTTTAAGAAATTAAAATAACATTTCGGAGATAAATTACTAATAATTGCAAGGGGTTCAAAGTTGTCTAGTTATGTTTGTTCAACAAGAAGAGAACACATCTCAGTCATCAGATACGAAGGATGTTGTCGGACAGTTGGTCTGTCACTTACAGTCTGACATCTACCATCTTGCTAAAGTCTTATAAACAGATATTCAGTTATGTAAATCTGCAGTTGATAACATAGAAATTACTAAAGAATGTGCTCTAAAATTATTCCGAATTCGTTATACAATTTTTTTTTTACAAAACTGCCTATTTTGTTCAGCCAAAAATACCAAACCTAATAAAAATGTATTTATTGTGTGCTACTGCAGAATTTTATTACCCAGTACAATATTATCAATATTACTTTATGAATACATCTCAAAACGAATGCCGTACCATGTCATTTCATGTTCTCTACACTGCCTGGTGCATGCAGAATTTAATGCAGCGCATACAACGCTCAAGCTTATTACACTTTTATGACCACCAAACTGTTGTAAGCAACGATTTTATGCTTTTCAAAAATTAGTTCAGACCTTAAACTACACTCCACTCGCTTATACTAGTACTTTATCTTCAATAATAAGAAAGTTTCCTCGATACAGACTTTTTCAATGTCGCTACTGAAAAATTCGTGTGAACTCGTGTGAAAATATTTTTTTTCCACCAGATACTTTATCTTCAGTATAATTTTATGATTGGCAATCGATTCATCATATTTCAAAATATATGTGCCCAAATTTTCGAACCGAGTTAATTGTCATTAACAAAGTTATGGGATGAGAAACATGAAATGTTGTGTTTTCGCGGAATTTCATAGAAAAGTGGAAAAGTGCAATTTTCTCCGATTCCGCAATTTCAAATCAAATCGCAACCTCCATATTCGAGTTCGGCAGGTCATTTTACATAAGAATATGACAGTTTTTGTGTGTTTGCGAATCCTATAGGCCATTTTTATTATGGGGGATACCAGGGTAAAGATACGAAATACGACAATGTGTAAAATATTAAATACCCAATCTTATTACAGAACTGGCAGAAGATATTAAAGTGTTCAGTTACGGTTGTTATTTATGCACCAAAAAAAGGGGCTGCAAGTCTCCTGTGACACTGTCCAAAGCAAATAATTTCTGAAAAGTGCATGAAAAATACGCAATGATGTCGATAACTAATAAATAATTTTGTTCAAGGTTCTATTTTATATTTTTTGTATTTTTATAAGAAGTTTCATTTGTTCTTTGTTAATTTAGATCAATACGTATTTTATGCATCTTTTTGTTTCAAATTGTCCTTTCTTCTATACAGAGACTTAAGACATAACATCCTATAATTTTTATTTAAAACTGAATTGGTCTCAAAAGAGAGGTCACTGAGATCTATTTATGACCACAAAATCATTTAAGTTCGAATTCAAAGCCACCTACGATGCAAGATTGAATGAAAAAAATTTATTAATGCAAGTTGTTCAAATCAAATCAAATAAACTTTATTTCAAATTAAATAATAAATAAGAATTTCCTCCTCAAGCACACCCATTGGAGCCAGCCAGACATTCACGGTGCGAGGCGCCATGGCATTGAAAGGCTGGATGAGACGAGGCCAGTTCAGATTACAAACAATTGAAAGTTGAACACAAACTCCTTTCCCAGTAGAGCGAATTAAAATGAGCATAATTAGGTATAAAGAACAACAAAATAACTAATATATGCAAAAGCTATTGTAAAATATAGTATAAAAAGCATAATTGGCGGTAAGGGAAAAATCATTGTTCAAGGACCCTTTCTTGCAATGCAAAAAGCATGCTGTTAAATTATGCCACATAATTTTCTGTTAAAAGCGTTCTGTTTATCAAAAATTTATTCTTGCAATATGAAAAAGCGCGTGGTTAAATTATGCCACATAATTTTCTGTTAAAAATGTTGTTTATCAAAAATTTTTTATTAATCATTCGAAATTGTTGCAGTGAAAAAGAATTTAAAAGGACAAAAACAGTGAATAACAAAAAATGACAAAAATAAAAAAAGACAGGAAAGAATTAAAGTTGAAAGTTGTGTGAGTACGGAAGAGAGAATATTGGCTAGTTAAGTTGCTGGAAGATGGGCAACACCTGATGTGGTATATTTGTGTTTTATCCTAAATTGTGCATTATGCTCTCTGATGCGTGTGATGTTTGTTAGCGGGCTGTCACCAAGACATTTCTCAGATGTAATCTTGATGTAGTAGTGTACATCACTGCAACGTTCATAGAGATCTGTGAGGGAGGTGTATCATCCAAATATTTAACTCCTGAATAAAATTCGTCACTGGAAAGACGAAGAGGCGTATCTATAATGTATATTTATGTGAGATACGCCTCTTCATCTTTCCAGTGACGAATTATAATAACTCGTACTACAAAATAACAGTAATAATAATTTATTTATATTAAAAAATATCCATAACAATATGCAAGTAAATCAAATAAATGTTTATATGTATACCATATATATTACTACATGAACATAAACATATGGGTTAGGTTAGGTTAATATGTGTGTGGACTCATATTCAGACCTCGACTTTAACCATCTAGTCACTCCTGATTATATTTCATCCAGTAAGTCCTTTTTAGTAAAGCCGATAACCTTATTGGTTAAGAGTTTGTCCATGTCCTCTGGCAGCAGTTGTCCTTTGCCAAAAAGTGAAAACCTGGTTCTTGCTACAACAGAGGTCAGTACGTAAAACACGCTCTGCCGTTTCATCCTCCTCCAGACACAGACGGCAATCAGAGTTATCCACTAATCAAAGTCTGTGTAGGTGGTGATATAGTCTGCACTGTCCACTTCAGCAATTCGAGTTTTTAGGTGTAACCTGTTTTCCTCTAATAATTTTTACAAGCTTTTAACTTGCTTTGTATGTTAGTTAGTTAGTATGTTTGTTTGTTAGTGTATGTTTAAGCGGACTCTTGCAAGTCAATTTTGAACCACTTAACGCCGTCCAATTCAGCTGATATTTTGCATACACGTGTAGTTCTGGTGACAATACAGTAATATGGTAATGGTGTTTTTTAGTTTTAACACTAAAATTTTTTATTTGTTTTTTTTTTTGATTGCAAAGTGTATTCACTCACGTATTTTAAGATATTCTAAGAAAAGCGAAGGATTGAGTACTATTTTATTAAGTATGAATATAAAATAAAATAATTAAGACGCAACTAAAAATTTAAAATTAAAGTTAAAAAAGACTTTTATTATTATTTAGGTGTATTAAAACGAGAACAATTAAAAGCATAAAATTAACTGTCTTAAGAGCTTGTCGCATGAATAGAAAAAAAAATACGACAAGCTTTTAAGACAATTAATTTTATTTTTTGTGTTTTAGTACACCTAAATAATAAAAGCTTGTTTTTAAAAAGTTTTTTTACATTTATTTAGTTGTTGATATTAAAAGGCAGCTCATAGGTAGCTCATGGTAGGCATCACATCTGAAAACGTTCCATGACTATCTATGTTGTCTGACAGCCCGTTGCGTTCCATGATGCTAGACTGCGGCTTACTAACTAATGGTAAATAAATGATTTTGCAGTCTTAATGACCTCTATCTTTTTTGGCAATTTGGATCTGATAAAAACTAAGGAGTATCAACAATCTTAAGTGAGACACTTTATATACAGTGGCGTAACTAGACTCGATGAGGCCTGTGTGCAAGATTATCTGGTTGCCCCCCCTAAACTTTATAAAAAAAATAAGTTTCGTTTAAATAAAATAATTCAGTGTATTTAACATAGAATAAAAAACATTTTTTTTTATAGCCCCTAAAGGACCAAGTTCTGAGGCCCGTGTGCGCCCTGTAGTTTCGCCACTATTTATATAAGCACATTTAGTATTTAGTGAAAGTGACTACTTAAATGTCAGAATATGTCCTTTTATATAGGAATGTAAATGTATCCCACACGATATTCCGTATAATTTTTTTAACACTATACAATAATGGTTAACAATCAGGCAGTTTGACACGTTTACTGACTTAGGTACGATAGTAGTAAATTGTGTTTACTAATTAATTTTTTATCAGTGATTTTTTTTATCAATTTATTTAACGTCGGCCTATTTCTGCTACCAGGGCTTATCACTGACGTGAATTACTTACTGATTGGAAGACGGCAAGTAAATAAAGAATTGTTAATTATACCACACCATTATTGTTAGAGTTGAATTTTATGAATATACTGACTTGATTTTTACAGTGATCATTAAGTGCTTTATTATGGTTTCGGATAATAATGGAAATCTCGACTTTGTCTCGATGTTCAAAATAATCCTCCAGTACAACTCACTTACTGTCCTTAATACCTAAATAATTACTTAATAATACCTCTGAATAATTTAAATAAATAAATAGTTTGAATTTGTCAGTAAATAAATTAGAAATATATAACCAATAATTATATAAACTTATTGTCTATAGTTTTAAACTGAAGAGGAAGTAATTCGTCTAAACTCGACACCAATACATCCTCACTGTTTGGTTTGGTCATATAAACAGTGACATTTCCAAATTCACTCATAAATTGTCGACATGCCCCACAAGGCGTTGTAAAAAATTTTTCTTGTTGTGCAACTACTGCTACAGCTTTGAATTTCATCTTCCCTTCGCTAATAGCCTTCCCATAAGCACATCTTTCAGCACAGTTGCCAACAGTAAATGAAAGATTTTCAATGTTGCATCCCCTATATAATGTTCCATCTTCACATAAAACGCAAGCACCAACTTTAAAGTTGCTGTAAGGGCTGTATGAAAAGTTTCTTGCCTCAACGGCCTCTCGAATTAAGTTTTGAATTTTTGGATCTGAAAAATTATAAAACCATCAATATCACAGATATAATAAATTATTTATAGACGACACTTCCTTATAGTCTCATTTGGATATTATGCTGCTGGTCTACAAAATATTTCAAGATGCTAATTGGGCAAATTTCAGATCAGATAGAAAAGTTGACTTTTGATTATTTTTTTGCTATTTGGAAGTTTTTAATAATATCCAAATAGAAAATAATAAAATATTTATATCAATTTTTCACATAATAAAAAAACATTTAAAAATAGCAAACGCATTTTGTTTAGAATTTAGAATTTATTCTATGATGGAAAATAGTTTAACGAGCTTTATTTTTACTATTTATACTAAAAAAAGATAGAAAGGGTCAAAACTTTGTCAGTTTCCTATTGTTTGCTCTTTTTTATGATAAAACATATATGATTATAATATTCAAGAATTTTCCAGAAATTTTCATTCTTTTATCAAATGCAGCATATTTAAATATATGTTCCCATCTTTTTTTTTAGCTAATTTTTCGGCCAGTCCGTCCCTGCTTTAAGTATTTATTTTAAATAATTAGCTGGGTAGATTCATGTGTATTAATAGTAATTCGTGTGCAGTAACATGTTGTAATTAATCTGCTAATGTTTTCTGTATAAAATTATAGAGTTATTATTCTATCGATCCCGTATAAAAGTGGTGGAAATAAGAATGTAGTTAAATATAACTCATTTTTATTACATAACCTCTAATTTCTGAATGTTATTTTGCTTATCTAATTTTTTATGGTGTGAAATACGAGAATTTGAGTATAGGTAATATTAAAAAAACTTGCCTAATGTTTTTAATTTGAAGATGTTATCATTACTACTACAATTTCGATTTTTGTTAGACATTTTCTGACTTTTCCGCCTAATTTCACTCTATTCAATGTTACGAAAACTAATCAATATGATTTTCATTTGTGGAATTTCTATATTTTATTTGCAATTTATTGCATAAGCATAAGTAGAAATTATGTTTTATCAGCGAAAAATTTCTTATCAAAATTTAAGTACCTGCCTTTCATTTGTATCGAATAAATGAAAAATAAAATGTTTGATTGATTATCATTATCAAGAATTAGCCTGGGGCATTTTATTATAATGGAAAGAACTCAAGGATATGCACATAATCTAGAACTTCATAACAATTTTTGAACTATTAGACGTGCACGTCTAATAGTATATATCTGATAAAGTCATGTAGTCATGTAGCCACTACATACTTAACATACTTAAAAATACTTGTCCTTCGTGTACATTTATACTTTATGCAAATTAGTTTGCATAAAGTTAAATGTGTGATTAACATGTCACAATATCTACTATGTACTGTCTTCATCAGTCTCAGCAATTACTAATATTTCCTGAAATATAGTCTTTTTTACCAATGGTCTTTCCATATTGATATCCGGTTACTTTGTCCCAGTATTTTTTATGCTCGTTTTTAAACCTCTCGACCCTGTCTGGTGATTTTAGACATTCCCAGAGCCAATATATGAAACCAACGGTACCTTATTTTTGCTAGCTTGTCAACATTTTCGTTGCCTTCGATGCTAGTGTCCCAGCACCCACAAAGAAGCTATCTCATTGCAGTTCACCAAGGCTCTTAGTTTTTCTCTGTCTATTGGTCCACTTATTGGAACCAGGCCTTTAAGGGTGGGCAAATAATTTTTCAGAGGGGGCCCGTGATCCAAAAATTCGTTTTTTCCATATAAAAATAGCTACCTCATTGTTTTCTGCGGTCGCCGTAGCTCGGGCGAAAATTATTCCAGGACGGGCTACGTCTGGCCCACCCCTAGCTACAGGCCCGATTGGAACCATTACAAAATAATTATATAAACATTTCCGTAGGCCTTAAGAAAATTTGGTATCGTCACTATAAAATAGTTTTATTAAAGCTTCATTTTATAATACCAATAAAATAAACTGGTTTCTTAAATGTATCTTAAAAGTTGCAAGAAGTATTTTTGATCTTAACAGTAGTACAGTAGGGGAAAATATGTGCCGATAACTATACACAGTGGGGCAATAGTGCATCAGACTTCCATAGTTCGGGTTCTATGATAGCTAGAAATAAAAAAAAATACCAAGTAAATACAAGTATACTAGAAAAAAAGACGATTCTACAGGAACGATTTTTTTTCTTTTTTAATGGAATGCTATGTATATCAGTAGATTTCTTGAAACCTCTTTCTAGATTCTTTTCAGTCCAAGCAGCACATGGTAAACATTTCTACAACTTATGTTATTTGAAATTATAAAACTAAAAAGTTAACGGCGGTTATATAACTATTAAGTTTTATATACCACTTTTAAAAGTCGTTTAATAAAGTTTTTGTGAGGATTTCAATTGAAGTTTTATTAATGTTAATAAAACGTATATGCGAGTTCTTATATAGTTCTGGGCTGGAGTTGTATTAAAGTTTATACCATGTCTTTTACGGAAGTTATTTAATGGTTCGATTTTAAGTTGTACTGAATTGTATGCGACGTTGTACAAGACGTTGATTAAGTAAATATATTTTTTTGATTCCTAAACGTTTATAGATGACGTAATAAATACGTTGTATTGTAGGTTTATTTGGAGTTGTTTAATGGTGTCAACCACGTTGTAAAAATTATTTTTGTGTGTTTTTAAATAGTTGTATTAAAATCTCTATCCTGCATGTCAAATGTAACCTTTAACAATGTTTGTGACGCATGTTTGTCTTATGTTTTGTTGATGATTGTTTAATGGATCAAATGACTCGAGAATATAAGAAACATGTTTCTAAAGCTTACAAGCATACCACAGATTATTACAAAAAGTAAAACCATCACACTATTAAACCATTAAACCATCAATTAATAAATGAAGATGCACTTTTATAACCGTACTGAAATTTGCAAGTTATACTGTGGTCTTATTAACTACTGTACAACTATGATATGATATATCTTTACAAATTACTAGTTGTAAAAGTGTTTTAGAGCAGGTTTAGCAACTCTTATGCTACTGTACTATAACTTTACAAGTTGTAGTATAACTTTGTAGTTTTAGTAACGTTTTTAAAATTCGAATACTTACAACTGTTTATATATATTTGTTGCTTAAAAAGTTCTAAATATTTGTTAAAACATCTCTTTTACTTGATCCTTTTAAAACTTTTGATTCTATAAATACGTTGTAGTGCGGTTTTTGTGTAGTTCAGAGATGGGTAAACTCCCGGAGTTTTGATTACTCCGAAAGTTTCCAGGAAGCTTTCCTGGAAACTTTCCATTGGGAATATTCAGAATCTATTTTATGGTGAAATCTGATTCGTAATGATCTAAGCTTCATTTTGATACCAAATAAGTGCATATAAATATATTATTTACATTACTTTTACAGACTTTTACCAAATAACTGATATTATATGACACCCGCTATATGTGCCCTGTGCTATATGAAGAATATGGACCAATTGGATGGTTACCCAGTAATTTGTTTTGTTTGAATTATTAAATAATTAAATATAAATAAAATAATTTATAGAATGTGATAAATATGTGGATTATAAAATTAAAAATGTATGTAAATAATATCATATGTAAGTCGTAACTCCTATTTTGTGCAGAAACGGAAATATAGGCAAGACAGAAATAACATCTAAATCGCATAGTATTTAATTAAAATAACACTAAATGTATTAAATTAAATAATATCTTATAATTTGTAAAAAAATAAAAGTATATTTCTTTTTAATCATTTTCGTTTTTAATGTAACAGAAAAAAATGCTAGATATTATTCATCGGGAAGCGATAGTGCGGGTATACAAATAAACGTAACTTATCATATGTCTGTCAACTCATCCTTGATCATAGCCAATAGCACGAAATTAGAGAAATTCTGTGCCAATGCCAATATTAATAATCCGAGCGGTGACCATATGAAACCCTACGTCATCAAACATCCGATTAATTTTTGATAATTTCAAAAAAATATCAACAAATTAAAACTGGATTTCTGGCGTTTGAGGTTATGTTAGATCATCGTGGCGGCAATTTCAAATTGATGAGTAAATATGTGTAAATAATAACTGTAAATATTCGTGAAAAATTTGGAAACTTTCGGAATATTCAAATATTTTAAAGGAAACTTTCATTTTTATCAAAACTCCGTTCCGGAAACTTCCGAAATTTTCCTAGAAAGTTTCCAATGGAAAGTTTCCTTGACCCATCTCTGGTGTAGTTATTAAAACTTTGGGTTTGACAAGGTTCAGAATCCATATTCATTATGTGCAATTGTGATATATGTAGCAACCATCCAGACCCCCTGCATCAAATCATGGGCCCCGGTGCTAAATTCACTGGCGGGCCCCCGCGCCTAATAATTGATGAGCGGGGAAAATTTTTTTTGTCAAAATCTCCGACAGGCCCTCTCTACGGGCCCCCGTACTTAATAATTGATGAGCGGGCAAAATCTCTGGTGGGCCCGCTACGGGCCCTTCCAAGGCCAACGGGCCTTCGCGCTTAATAATTGATGAGCAGTGGGGGGAGGTGGGTAAGGGGGGAAATTGAAAAAAAAAAATTTTTGACAAAATCTGGTGGGCCCGTAGTGCGGGCCCACCAGATTTTGGCAAAAATTTTCGGAAGGCCGGGCCCCTAAACTCAGTACCCAATAGACCCCCCATACGGGGGGCCTGCAACCATCTTGAAATTGTAAAAACATAATTTTTTAAAATAACTTTTATAATAAAGTTAAGGACAAGACTAATGTTACTTCATTTTACTTAAACATAAAGTGGAAGTATAGTATCGACAAAAAAATTTTAAAAAATTTTTATTGTTCAAATAGGCTTAGAATGTCATGAAACGTCGTGATTTTAAGTTTGAGCGAAAAAAATTTCTGTCTGTCGGTCTGTCTGTAACTTTTTTTGTGCGCACGTTTACTTTGGAACCGTTTAAGATATTGACTTGAAATTTGGTACACATATGTACTTTGATGAGATCTGGAACTAGATTAGGGTTGGAGGGTAAACTGGTGTAAATAGGTAAATCAAGCAGGTAAGAGTCCATGAAATTGGTATTTAGTATATACAAGAGAAGCTAAGGTCTCAAAAAAATTTTTGGCATTATCCACCCCCACCCCCATCCCATTATTAAAGGGGATGCAAAAAAATTGTGATTAAGTGTGTGTACAAGAACCAGAAACCTCAACATATTTTTTTACTTCATCCACCCCCATTACCACTTCTATCACCACCCCCACCCCATTACCGATGTGGGGTATCGTTTCATGGGTTTTTAGGGTAGAGGATTCCAAATATTATATTATTAAAGTTCCATAACCAATTATTTTCACTTACAAAATTTTTTCGTTGTAAGTGACTTGGGTAGAAAATCTGGATGTGGAAGTAGAGTGGTCCCTTGGGCAGCGGTTTTTTATTATTCTGGAGCATCCTTAATAGTTTAGCAGTTTTGGAACCTCATAATGTTAAATATAAACAAAGGTATATATTTTAAGAAATAAATTTATTTCCTTCATTTTAAATTATTTTTGAAGCGGTTTGTTTTTCATAGAGGTAAAACAATTGTATTCACAGACAATATTCATTTGCAGCTAATTTTCAACAGCGGATTACTCACAACACCTCATTATTATATTACATATAACGTCCAAGTGTATTATGTACAGTAAAATATTGAGGACCATAACAAAGTCATCATTTAGTCGTATGTATTCACAGTATAACTAGAGATAGAGAAAAATTATAACAGAAAGTTTTGCAAGAGTTTTAATAAGCCGTGGAATGTTTATTTCTTTGTAACTGATGTAAATGAGTTAATACGTGGTATGTATATACTTTTTTTGACTTTTACAAATAGGTTGCATTAACGTCTTTACATATCATTATATGTAAGTTGTTGAAATGCTGATATAAAAATAAAACAAGACTGTTTAAGGTTAGCTGTTTAGTAGAGTTAAAGAAAGTGTTTGAAACGGTATTGCTATGTTTTGTAACAGTCTTATAGATTCCCCACTTTATCGATATAAACGTTTATAGAACATTGAGATAGCTATGTTTTGGTTTTATTTGAGTTTTAGTAAAAGTTACACAGTTTTAAGCAAAGTTTCATTACCGTTTATTAAACCATTATATAGCCAGTCTGTGCTGTTTGAGTATATTATTATTGACTATCTCCCAACCACTTGGATGTAATTAATTTTTTTTTGCTGAAATAATTCCATCTGCAGATGCGTATCGAAAAAAATCGCTAGTCACAATTATGGGTTTAAGGAAAAAATTACACTCAAAGAAATAGTATGGGTAAATTCAACAAAAAAAAATGGTTAACTAACAATATCGTTAATTTTGTTAAACCAAACTATATTGATGATATTTTTAAACATGAGGTGATTGTTATTTTAATTAATAAAAAATTGTCGTACAACAAAACAAACATTAACTTAAAAAATAGATGAATAAGACTATTATTTTGTTCGTCTGACTATTATTTTGTTGAATTCTGTCAAATTAAACTAGATAATAGTATATTTTATTTTTAACTATTATCGAATTGTAATTCTAACCCAGTATTAGTTCGCTATATTATTGTACTTGGTAGACAAACCAATATTATTGTCGTCTTCTAGAAGTTCTAAAAGAATTACCATAAAATTTGCTTGCTTACCACGTGGCCTATTACAGAAATTATTCCCAGATGACGCCACATACAAATCACTGACAATAATCAATCATGCATTATCTTATACTCTTATGAATTTATAGAGAATTAATAACATGATTGCAATGTTCAAATTCTCTCGGGGATCATTGATATATTTGGATGGATCTTATAAACGATCTCTAATCTTTGGTTTGGGTGGTCTGATGTCTCAATACTGAGATTTTGGCTAACCAAAAAAATCTTCATCATACAATAAAGTGTAGATCAACCTAAAAATTAGTTGGTGAACAAAAAACAAAGTCGTTGTACTATTTAATTGTAGACCAAATTGAAAATGGTTAGTGAACATAAAAAAATGTCATTGTACTATTTAATTTGTTACAAGAAGATATGATTATTAAACTACTATTTGTTTACGAAAACAAATAAAGTTGTATGACTATTCTTTTCTGATTGATTTAACTATGAAACTAGATAGGCGCGATTTCATATGCTCTTTTTGGTTGAATTTACCTATCATTTTCTTTGAGTGTATGTGAATACTAGGTACAAGACATCTAATTAATATACTAAAACATACAGGGTGTCCAAAAATGATGAACTCTCCTTCTGGAGTATGCTGGAAGAGCGTATAGTAAATTTTTTGAGGGCCTTGCCAAGTTCCTGCAAGAGTGTAACAGGCCTTAAAGATTTCGGATTGGAAAGATTCTTATTGGCTGTTTCAAACATGGTTGTCAGTTTGCCCTTCTTCCATGTGTGCGAAGTATTCAAATAAGAAATTAAATAAATTCGTGAGTTTTTCAGATATCGAGATGATTTTTTTTTGTTTGACTAGTTAACTGAAAGACTACTAAATGAGGTTGAATGTACATGATATTTCTAAAATAGAAAACTTCCTAATTATGGGTTTAAAGAAAAAATTATGTGAATACTAATTACAAGACATCTAATTAATATACTAAAACATACAGGATGGCCAAAATGATGAACTCTCCTTCTAGAGTATGCTGGAAGAGGGTATAGTAAATTTTTTGAGGGCCTTGCTAAGTTCCTGCAGCAGGCTTTAAAGATTTCGGATCGGACAGATCCTTATCGACTGTTTCAAGCGTGGCAATCAGCTTGCCCTTCTTCCATGTGTGTGGGAAATATTCTAAGAGAAGACAGTCATTGAACAAGTCCAGCAGAAGGACTTCATAGTAGGACACCTCGATGGTGACTCCATAAACTTGCCACGACTTGCGTGAATGTGTGTATCGGTTGATCGGTTTCAACAGCTCAAAGAATAGAACTGATATCTGGTGTTAGACTATCATCTAATCAGAGTTGGAGTATTTCAAATAAAAGTAATTGAAAAAAGTATTTCAGACACATTCAGTTTTTATAGCACTTTGCTTCAAATCCTTTCGATTCCCAGTATTTGGAACTTGGTATTTGAAATACTTTGCTTCGAGTATTTGGTATTTGGTATTTGATTTTCAGAAATACTGGTATTTGAAATATGTTGTTTGGTATTCCAAATACTCTTCGGTATTTCAAATGCTGTGCCAGTATTTGAAGTACTAGACATTATTTCAAATACTGCTTAAAGCACTAGGATGACTATTCAAAATAAGTACCTAACGTATCGATCTCAATTTCTAATCGACCTACTTCTTTCTTACTTATTGTTTATTACTAGTGCTAATAGTTCTTAATAAGTAGTTAAGAAAGGTTAAAGGTATGTAACTAATCCTATAATGTGATCGATTCACTTTTTGAACTTAGGTAGTATGGGCAGGACTACTGCAATGAGAAAAATTAACCACCTCTCTAAAGAAATGATGGTATCCATTCAACAGGAAATAAATGAAGCAAAATACGTATGGACGACGGCAGATATTTGGTCTTCAAAACGAGAGGTTTTTTTTTTAGCTTAACAGTCTATTGAATTAATATCACTTACACCAGACTTTCTGCAGCCCTTTCTTGTTAAAGATTCTGTGGAACTCAGAGCTACAATAAAAGGGCAGAGATTATGGAAGATATTCACTCAAAATTCCACATCAATAATGATAAATTAGTTGCTAATCTTACAGATAATGGATCCAATTTCGTAAAGGCTTTTGGACGATTTGGCTTAAGATAGTAATGTCAGTAATGAAAACACTTCCTATGACAACGACGACGACGAATATTCAGATGAAGAATATAATTTGTTCATGGATGTCGACGATTGCTCAGGAGAAAATTTGGATCGTCCTAACTTACCAAAACATGTCCGTTGTGCTAGTCACACTTTAAAGTTAATAGTTCAAACTGATGTAAAAAATATTATCCAAAAAAGCCATAGCCTATGAACGAAACATACAAATTGTATAAATAAATGTTCCATACTCTGGAAAAGTCAGGATGACCCAAAACAGCAGAAATTATACAGAAAGTTCTTAAACATACTCTTAGCTATCCTGGAGCTATGCGCTGGAATTCATTCTATAATGCAGTTTCCCAAATAATAAAAGATAAAAAAAACTGCCAACAGTTTTTAAAGAACTGTGAATTGAGGTCAGTGTTTCAAAGAAATCGAGTTCGACTATTTGCAAGGAGAACCTGATACCTTTTATTGGTATTTATTGCCATGTTTAGGTTCAGTTGTGTCAGATTGTGCCCCCCTCCCCTCAGAGGGTTTGTAAGGGGATGACCGGATGGTTAGAATCATTTTTAATTGTCATATTCGGTTTCTGCGCACCAAAAAACCTAGAAATTTCATGCATTTAGAACAAGTGGAATTTCAACCCCCCTCCTGGGGGTTGCAAGGGAATGCTAGAAGCTGACTGGGTGGTTAAAATCATTTTTTATCGTCATATTCGATTTCAGCGCAACAAAAAACCTAAAAATAAATATACTTTTTAAATCTAATATAGAACAAGTGAAATTTCAACTCCTCCTGGGGCGTGTAGGGGGTGACTGGGTGGTTCAAATCAGTTTTAAACCTAAAAATATACGTACTTTTCAAATTTTTAGAACAAGTGGAATTCCAATAATACCCCCGAAAGGATTGTAAGGGGAAAATTGGATAATTAAAACCTTTTTTTATTGTCATATTCGGCTTCTGCGTCCCAGAATACATAGACATCGACTTATTTTTCTTTTTGTGTGCCTGTGTAATTAATTATTGTAAATGCCTCATTTATTTTTGTTGAATATGAGTATTTTGTTCCCTTTTTCAGAGTAAAATAAAAGTTATGTTTGTTTGGTGCTATTACTTATTAAAATATTATTTCAGGTGTAAAATGTCAGAAGGTATAATAAAATATATCACATTATTCCAAGTTCGAAGTGGACATTTCAGATATAAAGGATTTGAAAAACCCTTAGATAATTAAAATATTCAAAATAATTTTTAATAATTTTTGGGTATTTGAAATATTAGAAAATATTTGAAATACAACTTGAGTATTCCAAATATTAAAGAATATTTGACATACTTTATTTGCTGGAAATTTCAATTACTTCCCTTAAGTATTTGGTATTTCAAATCCTTTCTGTAAAGCAGAGTATTTGGTAATTGAAACTGCAAATGCTTTAGATGGTATTTGGTATTTGATATTTGAAATACTTTTATTGGGTATTTGGAGCAGCACTGCATCTAGTAGGAAAAGAGACGTTGGAAATTTGAATCTCTCGACAAAGACCCACCAGGGATTTGAGGTAGGATCTCCCTAGGAAATTCAAACATGACTTATTTTTGCTCTTTTTATAGCTCTTGTATATTCTCTTAGTCGATCGCTGTTTGTAGTATAAAACCATACTCTGGTAGCTTCTATGTCTGGTACAAGCAACATCAACTATGTTATAATAATAGTAATGACTTATTTATCACATAAAATTAATTTATCACATAAAATTCCATACACAAGGTTGTGTAAATTTTCAAAGGAGTCCAAATACAGGAGGTATATGATGCAAATAAAATAAACAGCATAATCATATAGTACAGAAATAAAATAAGTAATTGTATAATACAGATGTATTATAAACATCTAACAAACAAGAGACATCAAGAATATATCATTACATTTCTAGATATTCAGTAAGGGAATAAAATGCAACATTTAATAAATGTTGACTTAAATTTATTAAAATTACTAATTTCTCCAAACAGTGATATAAACTTATGGTAGCAAATAATACCTTGGTATGTATGAGAGTTTTGTCCAACAGAAAGTCTCAAAAATGGTGACTCTAGATTATTTTTAGTGTGTATGTGTCGTGATGAGTATATGTACTGAACTATTTGTAATTAATAGATGTTCGTGCTTTTTTGTATTTAAGATCAACAGCAGTGTGTGTAATGATGGAAGAGTAAGAATCATGATATATTTGAATAGATCTCTGCAATGTGTCCGAGGAAGGCAAGTAAATAAGGGTCCCTTGACTTTTTGAGTTTTTGCCCATGTTAACAGAGAAACAGTCGAATGTTAGCTCCTTTGTTCCTTACCATACACACAATTCAGTTGAATAACTGTTGTGGGTTCACAGCAACAATATTTTCTCTCTCTTTGATTGATGAGTTCATTGACGATATAGCCTTTACTTTGCTATTTCTTCGAATTATGATCTCACAAAAATTGTTCCCAACCATTGACGACATTGCATGTAGGCCCTTCTGAAGTGCTTGATCGCAGTCTACAGTGTACAATGCAAAGTGTTTAGAGAACAGCTCGTAATTAAAAAACTGTTCGATTTAGAGAAAAAATGTTAATATCAAAAATTGTTTGTTTTATTATTGCCTACATTTTTTTATTTGAAACTTTTTTCCTAACTGCAACAGTAAAGGATTTATATACAAAAATCTGAAAATGGACCGCCATTTTTCAATATGGCAGGCGTAGCACAGCTTAGATTTAAGGGGACTTTTTAGAATATTCAATAAGATGATAACTGCAACATCACCAAATTTCTTGCTTGTGCTAATTTTTTCAAGGTTCGCATACTTTTAGGCTTATTTTTCTTGCACTAATGGGCCAAATTAGTATTTTGTTAAATAGAACATCATTTATTTTTTATTCTGTGTCAAATGTTACTCAAGTATTTTTGTGATGACTAAGTATGACCCCGTAATCTGTATAAAGTCGGCCCTGTTATGATAGGTAGCTGTAAATTAATTAGATAGAACATGATAAGATAATATAACTTATTGACAATTAAGATTTTTAACGTAAATTGGCAATATTTTTAACACCTGCCCATCATTTAAAATTAAATAAAACAAATATAGATACCTACAAATGTTGAGCCAAAATATTCAGTAGGACAGATACCATTTAATATTTATTATCTACTCATTGTAAAATAAATGGAGGGCACTCGTTAGAAAATAATATTGACAGAAGGACTTACCCATTTTAATTTATAGGATTTATATTGTTAAAACCATTTTAAATGGTCAAAGATGTTTTCAATTTAAATTATACAACCAACGTTATGCAGCCAAATATACACTATGCAGAAAGCTGTTTTATCGTATCTGTCAATGTCAAAGTAAAAACTATTTGTATGTTAAGTACTGTAGATTTTATCAATAACTTCAATACAAACTCATTACAAATAGAAGTGTTTTAAATCACCCACATGCATACCATGTCAACATAAAAAATTGTACATTATCAGTGGGTGGGTATCCTGTAGGTAATTGACATTCTTATCAATAAAACTTTATCAACAGGGAAATGTTAGTAAAATTAAACTTCTTGCAGAGAATGGATGAAAAACGCATATTTTCTATCTTAATTGTACTACTAACTTGCTTTGCAAATTGTTATTTCTACCCAAGTTCAAATGATATTCGAGCACAATGCCCTAAACTCTACGAGAGAACCTTTAAAGGTTATGTACCAAGAGGAAATCTTAGTGCAGGTAATTCAAATGTGCAATTAAAAGTTATTTATAACACATATTTTATATATTTCAGGGGTCTTTGAGGAAATTGAAGGTGTTACGAAATTAAAAAACTGCGTTCATAAGTGTTGTCTAAAAGATAGTTGTAATGTTGCTTTTATGAGTGTTGAAAAATGTTACCATATTACATGTATTAGCAATGAAGTATGTATCCCAACATTAATCTTAAACCCAGATACGTCTGAGCACATTGTTATGGTGTTGGTTAAACCTACCGATGACGATAGTTGGGAAAATATTATTGAACAGCAAGGTTAGTTAAAGAAGTTGAATGTAAAAATGTAATTTTGTAATTTTTATATAATTTAACACATCTTAATATTAAGATACTGATATGATAATTGCTTAGAAGTTTCGGCACCACCATATTTTATACCTATATACCTACTCAATTTTTTCTCAAATACTTGTTTAAAAAGAAGAAATATGTAAGTGATAACACACTCTGAGAAATATTCAGTTAAATTTTCAAGTAAACATTTTTTTCAAATTTCACCATAATCGCAAAAATGTGAATTCTTTATATCTCGGCCCCAAAGCATAGGAGCTCAATTTTTTTTTTTTTGGTTCGTGTTTTTTTATGACAATTGAAATGCTATTGGTTGCAATAAATTTTATGCAAAATCCACTGAGATATTTACATTTGTTTAAATTGCAAAATTGATTTTTTGCGTAAAAAAGTAGCAAATTATAATTTTTTTGCAATATTCTTTTTGATTATGTAAATATACGTCAAATACAATACATTTACTAAAACAGAACTGTAAAATAATAATTTGATCTTTTTATATAACAGTTTGAATTTTTTTTTTATAAATTAATTGCAAAAAAAATAATTAACATTTTGCAAAGGGACAAAGTGCATTTTATTAAGAGAAGAATATGTACTATTTCTTATAATATCGTTAATATACAGATTTTATATTTGTTTCTACAGTACTTCAAAGTTCGAGGATCGAAAAATTCAATTTTTCAGTTTTTTGCCATAAAATGTTATTAACAATCAAAGATTCATTCTTTGCGTATATCTACCTTTTAGGGGAGCTCATGACGATGGAATTGACGGGTCGAACATCTTTAGAAGTGAAGATATAAGCAAAAAACTAAGTTGCAAAATTCATTTTGTTTACAAAAAGTTAAATAACAATTGAAGCCACCATTTTGAGTGGTCATCACTATTTTTTTCGGATTCCTCATTTTTGGCTAGTCCCAAAACTTTCCGAAACATTTTCCTAATATCACCGGACTAAAGTCTCTATTAAGGGTAAATTTGTTAGGGTGCTATTTAACATAACACACATTTAAAATATGTATGTTGGTAACTGTTAAAATATTCAGATTAAATAGCCTCTACAAGAAAATCTGGAATTTTTATATGCCATAGTCCTTACAATTCATTTCTGGAGTATTAAAACCTCACCAACTTTTGTCCAATTGCTCCAACATGATATCATAGCTCAAGATTGAGTGGACATATGCATAATAGTACATTTTTAAGGTATCGTATCTAGATTAATATGCTGTCTAAACTGCCAAATAACAAAGCAGGTGGTTGATAATTTTTTAAGAATGCTGTCAACCTGTTTGTACTACGGGAGCCCACCCTGAGTGTCCTTGCACCCCCCCCCGGGATCCTTTAGGACAATATTTTTCATAAAGATTAAAGCCTAAGACATGTCCTAAAAAAAAAGAACTGGCTATACTTTCAAAATGGCGTGCGTCCTTTTAAAAAACAATGCAAATATTGTTTTTGTCATTTAACACAAAAACTAAAAAAGATGGAGAAAAACTTTCTGCACAAAAAACAAAGTGCATAAAATTTTCTACAATTTTGTTCCTATGGAATATTTCGATAGGAGTTACCGTTTTCCAGATACCACTGTTACTGTTTTCGAGATAAATGTCTGCAAATTATATTATTAATTTTTTTCAGTTTATTTTATTTTATTTTTATGTTAATAATATAAAGTTATAATTATACGCCTTACAATAATTGTCACAGTTATTTCCTCTAAGTGATTTACCGATATATGAATTTCCATGTTTTCTTAATTTCAGACTCATTTATCTGGAAAATGGTAACTCCTATCAAAATATTGTATAGGTACAAAATTGTAGAAAATTTTATGCACGTTATTTTTTGTGAAAATAGTTTTTGTTCATCTTTTTTAGTTTTTGTGTTAAATGACAAAAACAACATCGGCAACAGTTTTTTTTAACAAATGGCCGCCATTTTGAAAGTACAGCCAATTTTTTTTTTAGGACATGTCTTAAATTGTTTCTTAGGCTTTAATCTTTATGAAAAACATTGTCCCCAAGGATCGGGCGGGGGGTGCACGTACAGCTAGGGAGGGCTCCCTGACTATTGTCCCATGATAAGTGTGCACAAATGAACACACCCAAAAAATTTACAGAAATGCTTTGTTAGATGTTAATACTGTTAATTTTATCCAGTAAACTTTCTTTTATTTCTCTCGGTGAGAACATTATAAAGTCAGTTTTTAGATCATTTAAAATAAAACCATTCTCTACACAATAGTCTTTCATACAATGAATAGTGTTATTTGCGTTCAGACTAAGGATTACTAACGTGACTGCTACTAAAGCATTGTCGTAAAAAGTGAAACAAATACATTGAGGTGAGAGAAAAAAATATTTATAAAAATAATAAACAAGAGGGTTTCTAGAACACTTCCTTGAGGGACATCTGTAGACATAGGACATGATTCCGATCTAAAAGTTGAACCATTGTTTCTTAATATAACTTCTTGGCTAAGACCCGTTAAGTAAGAGGAAGATAAGAGACAAACAAAAACACGCACAAACTTATTCCCAGATGCATATGCTCACTCTGTACCATCGAGGGTAAAAATATATAAAGTAGAAGAGGATCATAGGACTCTGAACAGTTGATGATTAAAAAACACGTGAAAAGTGATTCAACATTTTAAGTTTAACAAAAAAAATAAAAATTCTTTCTGTCGGTCTGTCGTCTGTAACTTTTTTTGTGCGCACGATTATTCTAGAACCGTTTAAGTTATTAGCTTGAAATTTGGTACATATATGTATTTTAATGAGATCTGGTACTAGATTATATTTTGATTTTATCCCTTTGTAGGGTTGGGGGTAAATAGGTAAATCAAGTAAGTAAGAGTACATAAAATTGGTATTCAGTGTATTTATTAAGAGAAGCTAAGGTCTCAAAAAAAATAATTCAAAATTTCCTCAAAAATATTCAGCTTTGATGGACTCATTACAAATGTACTGTAATGGCAAGGTCAAGATGGCAAGACAATAAAATATTACTAATATTTTGTCGTTTTATCATTTTGGAATCTCATTAAAAACTTACAATATATATTTTTAAGAATCATAAAATAAAAAATTGTGAGTGTTGTTTTGTTTATGAAATTTCATATTTTAAAATAGAAAAAATGTGGGGGATTGCCATTGATGCCGGGCTTTTTTTTATAGATCAATAATTTTAGGAAACAAATTGCTTTTATTATTTCCTATAGTTTTACTATTTGTATATTTTCAGAAGCTCAGCTTAACAGAAAGATGTATACTATTTTAAACAATCGAAATCCATTTGCAGATGCTTATAGAGACTTAATGATGGAAGGATCTTTTAACAGTGAGACTGTGGGTTGTGATGTTGGCTCAGATATGTGTATGGTAAACGAAGTGTGTACTGCTCAACATGCAAAATCACGGTCTGGTATGTACATATCTTTTTTTACAAAATATTCAGTTATATCCCGAGAGCTCTGAATTTTATCAAATAAACTGCGGGTAGCTTTTTTTGTAAAATTTTCCTTAGAAAATGTTCGAGTCTTAATAATTAACCTTAAAAGCCCGAGACCGAAGGTCGAGGGCTTTTTGTGTAAATTGTTAAGTCGAGAACATTGCTTAAAAGCAAAATTTTGGAAAAAATGTAGCCACCTGCAGTTTGTGATAAGATTTAGAGCCCGAGATTATTTCCCAAATAAACAAATTCCTTACGTACTTTTATATTTCATATAAATTTATATTATTTTTATTTTTATTGATACTTTTTTTATATAGTGAAGTAACAATCATTATTATTTTATTATATTAATTGACAGCGACGCGTTCTGTAAACTACTTTTAGCTCATTGCCATGGAAACGGACACGCTACATGCTTATTTGACTTTTGTTACGCGATCGTGACTGTAAATCTGACAGTTTGTGTCAGTTTGATATTAAAAATACGTTTATAAAATTGCATAAATACACCATTGGTACATAGTAATTATAAATAAAATAATAATTCTTGAATTTGTAATGTTTTATTTTGTTTTTAGTCCACATAATTTATTCGCTGGTAAATTTTAAGAAAAGCTAGCTTGCGTTTATTCTGTGTAAAACTGTTGTCATTGAGGTGGAAGCTTCTTTGATCAATAAACATAAAAGAATGTAAAAGCAGTGATGATTGTACACCGAAAGAAAAAAATACGCCAAGGACCCTTGCAAAAGAGTAACTGTAATAGTGGCCGTTTATCTCTACATTTTTGTTCTTTTCTTCTGCTAAATATTACTTGTCTTGCACTAATTCAATCAAATTTTCATATACGTTAGTCATTCAAATGCTCCATCGTCGATAAAATAATCACAAAATCAATCGATGCAAGATGTTTCTCTTTATTTTCGAAAACAGGAAGGAAACATGCAGTGCCACCAGAAATAAACATGTACTATATTGCCATAAGAAATAATGTATGTGTCGAAAATTTATCGCAGCATGTTGCAAACTGCTCCCATTTTGTATGTATGAAGAGTCAAACTTGTTAGAAACGTTCGTGAAAATAATTCCTAAAATGCTACTTGGGCAATCTAGCATATTTGTTTTGTATGAATTTCTGTAAGACTCAGTAATTTTTATTATTTCTGTAAACTATGCCAGTTGAATTATTATATTAATTTGGAAGGAAATCGCTTCTATCATCCCCCTTAAAAGCTGCCCCTGTCTCTGAAATAGTGTATAGTCATTATTGATATTGTTTACGGAACATATTGTGATCACATTTTTAAAATAACTCTTATTTAGGAATATGCCAATGTAAGGATGGGTATATACGAAATGAGGAAGGGGAGTGTTTGCTCCTAGTTTCGAGAGATGCAGCTCTTCATTCCATTACTGATAGCCTTACAGATCCTACTTTGGATATGAACTTTAATAAATCAATGCCCGTGACCCAACAACATCTTACCATCACAGCAGAGTCTAAAGAAGTTCGTTTGCCTGAGAATGAGGTTAATCTAGTAGCGTCGGTAGCAGATGATGGCGATGATAAATATCAGTATGAGTGGACATCTCTGCACCAACCGGAAGGCAGTACGGCTGTCAAGCACCAAAATGGCGGACAACTGCATTTAGAAAAACTTACAGAGGGTGTTTATTCTTTTAAGGTAAGACATTGTTATATTAGTGTACAGTATACGATGTCATATTCAGGGCTGCGCCAAGCCTTTTGAGTGCGGTCGTGTAAATACAAACATGCGCCCTTCAATAGCATATCTAGAATTCAGCTGAAAAGGGAGGTTGAGGAAAAAAATATCTCAAATAAATCAAGCTAAATAATTGAATATGAAGATTCAAAAATTTTCAGTTCATGCCAGGGTCGGATTAAGGATTGACGTGCCTTTAGGCAAATGAAGTATTTGCGTCCTCTTATTTACAAGCGGAATTATGGGATTGGAAAATGCGCCGCATGCGAAATTTCCGAATTTTTCAAGGTCAAACAGCCTCAAATTAAAAGTTATATTATATTGTCTTCGAAAAGTAGGTTTCGTGGGCGCAAGACAAAAATATAAAATACCAATAAAAAATTATAAAAAAATTGCAGTATTTATATTTTCCCCTGAACTAAAATTAAATATAAACATTAAATATAAAAATAATATATTGAAAAACATAACCTTTTCGTGACGTCTTGCTTACGAACTCCACTATAATATAATCCTATAAATAAGTCTATAAAATGTTGCTACAGAACAGAGGTAATAAATGTGACAATTCTATCAAAGTAAAATAATCAAATAATGAATAAATAATTTCCTTGTACATTTTATTTTCCAACAGATCAATGGTAAACGATAAAAGTCGGCCATCGGGAGATAAAATTAGTTAGTTTTGAACTGCTGGAATTGTCTATTGGATAATCCGGCCCTGGTTCATGCTATATTGTAACTAAACGTTTATATGTTTTTTAATTTTAAATTTCAAAGCTCGCGGCGCCTTACGGCGCCTTTGGTTACGTGGCGCCATCGTGCGCCGCTCGACTTGCCCTGGTCATATTGTATAATAAATTCATTGTTCAGATTTAAATCCAAGGCCCTCCCTCATCTTACCCTCTTTTGAGGGATGGATCATGATCTAATAAATAGGTATTTACAGTCGAACCTCCATAACTTCAATACCAAAGGGGATTAAAAATCCATTCAAGTTAGAGAAACTTTGAGTTATGGGAACTTTTTAGTAAAGATAATAGATATTTATTGCTTTGAATTGCTTTAAGCTTTAAGCTTACACAAAATCGCTTGCTCCATGTTTTAAGAGGAGACAACGCCAATCACAAAGCTGAAGTGGGGCAAAGGGTAGGCATCTGCACGTGACGTCACAGCTAACCTCAAAAATGTGTTTGTTAAGATTTAGGAGTGTTACGCAGCTGTTATTAAAATTTATGCCTGGTTCCCATATTTTCAACTAAAATCTAGTTCGGTCTAATGTTTGTGAAGTTCTAAATACTTTGTCCTAATAAAATAGGACTCTTTTTGTAGGTTGGAAATCTTACCTGTAATTAGCAGTCTATTTTTATTAATCAACAATATTGAAAAATTATTTACGTGACTTTTTAAATATTTGCTTGGAGCCAGTACGACTTCAAGCCAAAAATGCGTATACAAACATTAAAAATGAGAATAAACATGAGAAACTTAAAATTTAAGGGCACATTAAAAAGCACCGTACTAAAAATCTTGACTGGAAAAATGCAGTTTTTAGCCAAACGGCTAGCGTTATTAAACTGAAAAAAAGATATTCTTGTAAGTAAATGAGTACTACACTTCTATTGAAGAACATTTTTAGCCAAAACTTGTATATTGTTAAGATCTCTCTTCACATTGGCTAATAAACAAGTTTTAGTTAAAAATGTTCTTCGATAGAAGTGTAGTATTCATTTACTTACAAGAATATTTTTTGATCTGTTTAATAACATGAGCCGGTTCGCTAAAAAATGCTTTTTGCTGGAAATTTATTTTTTTTTTGGTACAATGCTGTTTTAGTAGATGGAGTCACTTCGATATAATTAAAAATGATTGCAAAAATAATTATATTTATAACCGATGTCTGGATGTGTTCTTGACCTTTCAGGCATGGTTGTAAGTAGGCAGAGCAATAGTAAAGAAAGTACGAACGCCAAAACTAGACAACCAACACAATAGCTCTCTGTACTTTATTGGCTCATTTCCGCCCACTCCCCTCTGATTTGGTCGCGTTGCTCCATCTTAATATGCATGGGTGAAAGCAAATATGGACCCAGAGGATTTAAGCTGTCTCTATGCGATATTCAAAGTGTAAATCTGTCGATCGAGGAGACGGAAAGTCGTGATCACTTCACAGCTTTTTAGGAACCTTAGTCACCATCATTACCAGTAATTTTTGTAATATCAGTGACTCGATTGTAGATTTGAAAAAGGAGCTGGCTGATCGGCCTTCACCACCGCGACCCCTGTGAATCTACTGTGGCACTCCTAATCTAATTTTATTTATCCAGCTTTGTCTTTTGTGTCAGACTCCATAGCCTTGATAAGGGCTACTTGGCATAGCTACCTGCCCTTGGTTTCTCCTCGCCAAGTAGTTGGAATCTCAGTCTAACTAGGCCTTCGCAATGACACAGCACATGTACTGAGGTTTCCTTTTCTTCTTGACAAAATCTGCATGTTGCATACTCTGCCAGGCCCATTAAACTCATATGTTTATTAAATTTTTTTTTTTTGGGAGGGGAAATCATCATGACACCCGCTGTTTTGGGTCTATCGTGGCCGGATAGCGCTGGACTTTAACCAGAGCTAAAACCTCTCCCTTTCTTTCTTTCTTCGTCAACCCACGCATCCCGGAACCGTCTATATAAAAATATCTTCAGGTTGTGCGGTTTGTCCTTATCGAACTCAGGACATCCTCATTTTCTCGCCTTTTTTCCTATTATAACATGGAAAAAATGACAGTTGACTGGTTAACAGTTCCTTGCCTCATTATTTCCTTTGCACGCCACTGTAACAGGCCCACTTCAGCCGGAAATATTGTGGCCTGTATTCCTAGACTTATCGAGATATTTGTTTTCGAACTTATTCCATAAATCCCTTTATTAAATGTCGATGTAATTTGATGTAATGTTGACGACATTTCCAATGTTTTGTACTTTTTTAGGTTAGTGCTTCAACACCAACCGCTTATGGAGAAACCTTTGTTAATGTAACAGTTATGCCTGCGAAAAGAATAAACAAACCCCCAACAATTATCATAACTCCTGCGAATCAAACTATAAAGCAGCCAAATTCAGCTGCAGTGTTAGATGCCTCTTCTTCGACAGATGATGATGGTATTGTTTCCTGGCACTGGGAGCTTCAACAGGGACCATTAGGTAAATATATCAATAATGTTTTTAAGGCAAGATTAGCTTGTCACCTCATGCGTCTTCATGCCTTCAACGATCCTTTGTATGAAAAGTTCTTCATTTTATTACTTCCACATCCAGTGGAAGTATAGTAATGACAAAAAAATTTTTATTGTTCAGATAGGCTTAGAATGTCATGAAACGTCGAGATTTTAAATTTGAGAGAAAAAAAAAATCTGTCTGTCGGTCTGTAACTTTTTTTGTGCGCACGTTTACTCTGGAACCGTTTAAGATATTGACTTGAAATTTGGTAAATGTATGTACTTCAGTGGCAGATCGAGAAATTTCAATAATTTTTTTCTTGTCTGTGGCTCATGGGACCCATACGAAATATGGGAAATAATATCTAAAGAAGCACTCCTCTAACGACCCCTAAAAAATTTTGAAAAAGCAGTTTGCGAAAAATTTTTTCAAAATTCCTGTGCCTCCCCCTGGTCTATAGTCTGTTTTTAAACCAGAAGAACTGAATATAGAAGTCCCATTCACACCATAGAAGTAACCAGAAAATACATTAGAACCCTTTTGGCGTTTTGAGCAACCAATAATACACCACTACCGTATATTTGTGTGCATTTTATTACATTACATAATGCATCGACCGCTACTTGACCTCCATGTATTTGATACACCATCCGTACCATTTACGCAATATAAAGGCACCAAGTAATTAGCCACTTTTACCTTCAGATTTATAAAAATGGGATTAAAAACTGATATACAGTGTGTGTAGTGGCGGGCTAGACATAGGGAGTAAGAAGTGCAACATCGCGTGTGCCAGCTGGCTGAAATGAAATAACTGAGAGCTGGGATGCTTCAGTGTCTAGCGCCGACTCTTTAATCTATGCCACCGACAGGCGAGTTTGCTGTTGCTATCATATCTCTCACGCTACGTGAATGTACATGCCTAATCGGCAATTACATGCACTGTGTAATGTGCAAAATAGAAATTAAAACAAAATAATTTATGGCATGAAATTAAAATTTATTGTATGTCAAAATTTACGGCCATTGCCCTGTGTAAAACTGGCGAAAGCGGATTCAATCACAGATGTATGATTTATCAAATCAAATCAAATCATTTATTTAGTTCATCACAAAGCTAAGACTTCTGATCACGTCAAGTTACACTATACATTACAATACAGAAGATAATAAAAGTATTAAGCATTAAAAAAATACAGATTAAAATATTAAAAGAATAAAGCACATCAATTTGTATGACAATACTACAGTTTAAAATACACACACAATATAAATATACACATATATAAATAATTAAGTAATGTTAGATATTTCTGTTCCGTGTTTGAGACATATATTCAAAAAACTCATCAATGCTATAGAAGGGGTTGTCGGTAAGTGTAGTTTTTATGTAATTTTTGAATTTATTGAGATTTAACGAACGTACATTGATAGGTAAAACATTATAAAGTTTAATGTCAATACTGCTGTCCATTCTTGCTAATCTTGTTTGAGGTACTAATAAATTAGTTTTGTTTCTTGTGTCATGCATGTGAATGTCAGTCAATACTGGATACTTATCAATGTTTTGTTTGATATATGACAATTTCATAAATATTATTAATGAAAAGAGAGTCATGATTTTTAATTTTTTAAATATTGGCACACAGGTGTCCCTAGACTGAGCACTTACAATAGATCTCACTGCAGTTTTTTGTATCATTTAGCGCGGTAAATTTGAAATGGTCCTCCTGGTTTAAAAACAGACTATAGGGATTCCCGTTTAAAATTATTTTTTTTTGTCAGATACATTTTACTTTTCATAAAAATGCAACAATAGGTTTTGGAGTTTATGAAAATATTTTCATTACTAACGGAGATACAACGAATTGAAATTTTGTAATTTGTTAATGTTATTGTAAATTACAAAATTTCAGTTCATTGTATTTCTGTTAATAATGAAAAACTCCAAAACCTATTGTTGCATTTTTATGAAAAGTAAAATGTATATGACAAAAAAGAATAATTATAAACGGGAGTCGCTAGACCAGGGGGGGGGGGGGCGTAAGAATTTTGACATTTTTTTTTTGCAAACTGCTTTTTCAAAATTTTTTTGAGGTCGTTAGAGGAGTGCTTCTCTAGATGTTATTTCCCATATTTCGTATGGGTCCCATGCGCCTCAGACGAGAAAAAAATTAATGAAATTTCTCTATCCGCCACTGATGTACTTTAACGGGATCTGGAACTAGATTATATTTTCACCTTATTCCGTCGAAGGGTTGGGGGTAAAATGGGGTAAATAGGTAAATCAAGCAGGTAAGAGTCACTGAACTCTACTATATAAATGGAAGGCCAATATACCGTGTGTGTAGTCGCGGGCTAGGCATGGGGAGAAGAATTACAACATCGCGCGTGCCAGCTGGCTGCAATGAAATAACAGAGCTGGAATGCTCCACCAACGGACGAATCTACGGCTGCCGGTGTTGTCAAATCCCGCTACGCTACGTGAATGTACATGCCTAATGGGAAATTACACGCACGGTAGGTATATGCGCGTGAACAAAATGCGGCAATTACGGCACAGATTAAGTGGTAACGAATTCAAAAACTATAAGCCATGCGTCGACGCAGTAGAGAAATTAATGTCTGTGCTTGAACCAAACGGCTGTCTACGGGAGTTACGCGCCGACGCCAGGCTGACGCAATTCTGTGTTTTATTTCTTTTCCATAGATTCTGTAGCGTAAGTCTTGGATTAGATGCAATTTCCAGAGTCGGTGTCACCATTTTATTCTTTGTTTATTCTGTTGTTTGTGTAAAGTTGTTATAAATTGATTATTTTGTGTAATATTTTGTGACTGTTATAAACAAAGTTAATTAAGGCAATATGGTGCAATCTTGTATGGTACTGTGTTACAAGAATCGGGGCAAAGTCCCGGGTTTTAAACAGTTGCAGTAACAATAAGACCGGCTCTGACGTATTTTGTAGTGCGATTGCGCTCCTCCTGTAGGTCGCCATACTTGCGCGAGGTTCAATTTGGCGTATAAATTGGTATGGATATTGACCTTCCATTTATATAGTAGAGTTCAGTGGTAAGAGTCCATAAAATTGGTATTTAGTGTATACAAGAGAAGCTAAGGTTTCAAAAAAATTTTTGGCGTTATAGCCACCATTACAACCTTTACCCCCATTATTAAAGGGGATCAAAAACAATTGTGATTTAGTGTGTGTACAAGAACCAAAAGCCTCAAAATATTTTTTTACTTTATTCACCCCCACTACCACCCCCCACCCCACTACCATGTGGGATATCGTTTTATAGGTTTTTGGGGTAGACGATTTCAAATATTATATTATTAATTCTATAAACAATTATTTCCACATGCAAAATTTTTTCGTTATGAGAGACTTTGATAGAAAATCTGGATGTGGAAGTAGTGATTCCTTGGGCAGCGGTTTTTTTTCTTTAGGCTGATTCAATACAAACAATTAAAATGCAGTTGTTAAAAGAGCTAAACTAATAAACTGATTTTGTTCAAGCAGTTATAATACAGTAACTATAGGTTTTATCTTAGAAGTAATGTCATACGAATTAGATTTCGTTCATTTTCAGCAACTTAATAAATGCATCGTAGAAAAGTTTCTATATTATGCGGAAGATTGCTAATTTATATGGAGTGGATGCCTTTTCAGAGGGTGTCACTTAAAATAAAATTGGAGTTGAAAGAGAATCAAAGTTTGAGAAGAAAAGGCTTCATACAACTTTTAATGTAAACCGATAGTCTTTAAGTTATAACGACTTGAGAATTGGTATTTTAGATTGAAAACAGAGGTATTTCAAAACGATTATCGTCAAATAATTCAAAAAGTATTACTTTGAACGAAAACATGCTAGAGGCAAATAAGAAAGCTACTAAATTGAGGATGAATTTCCAATTTCTTTAGAATTAATAGTTTTGGAGATCTGAAAGTGTAAAAGATTTGGTTGTTGACATTAGGCTTTCAAATGATTTTTTGTTCTATAGCATGAAAAACAAAGAAGTGTTGCTTCACATTTTTTAAATAAAAACGTCGCCATTTTGTTAAAGTAGTCATTAAGTAAAAAAATATTCTCATATGCTGTTTTTCGTTAACAATAATAGTATGACCTAGACGCTCAAATCTTTTTGTCCGCTTACACTTGGTTTTAAAAAAATTTTATTTTAAACCATAAAGGGATTTTCAAAAAAACAAAATATTTATTTACTTGCAAATATCAATAAACATTAGTTTTAGCGAAAAATGGAGGATATCAAAAATAAAGCTTATAAACTGAGAATGAATTTTTTTTAGGATAATTAGGATTAATAGTTTCAGAGATATTTAAGCTATAGATGGCATTCGAATATTTATAGGACTAGGTATTTAGGTCAAATGTTGAATATCTTAGAAATCTCAATAACTCAACATCCTCAAACCACAGACAGGCCATCTAATGTAAGGTGAACGAATATTGGAAACAATTTTTTTTTAACCGACTTCTATTACTAGAATATTCAATATTCGAAGATTTGGCGGACTCGCCATTAATATCAATTAATTCACAAACAATATTATTGTCATGGTAATATTGACATGTAGGTGTAGGTACCCAGTAGTGAGGCACCGGGTACCTGGTAAATACCCAGTATGCCGCGCCTTTTTAACACATTCGCGGACAGTAACTGCTATAGAAGTAAATTTCGGATGTCATAGGACATCACTGCTATAGCAGTACATATTTGAGAGGCCAGAAAACCCACTTCTGTAGTAGCAGTAGATTTATAGGTAAGAATAAGTGTTACTGTCCCACAGCAGCATTATGAAATTTTACGCACTGTCCTTTTAGGTCTTGTAAATGCCTCATTGGTAACAAGTCATTTTTGAAGTACGTGGATATATCGCAGAGCAGCTACCGCATATGCAGTAATATTGCCATTGTGTCATTGTGATCTATGCAAGTGTAGCGGTACTGTCCTCTCGTTTGTTATCACTTTAATTTTTATGCTTATAAGTTATTCAAATTTTCTAAGCTAACGTAGTTAAGATAGTATGGAGTTTTTGTAAACTTATGCTAATACAACTGTATCGAATAACTTGAAATATTGTACGTTAGTTTCTGCAATTTATATTTAGCCAGCCAGGACCGTTCCTAGATGTTTGTGCAAAATGATGTGAAACAATTTTCATAAAAATCGCACCAGTACTTATTTCAAAAGTTATCGCAGTGTGTTTTTGAGTTCATCCGCAATTTCAGTACTGTCCACGAATGTGTTAAGGGAAACCCGGTTTTGCCGGATAACAAAACAGTAACCGGCCAGGTACCGGGTACTAAACACTCATTATTTATTATTTAATATTATTTTCAATGTCAGAAATTAATTAAAACTAGTTAACACTAATCACCGATGCGCGGTGATGTGTGTCAAATCTGTCAACTGCCGATTTGACTAATAAAGTTAGGCTATGTCAGTTTTCGCATGATATGATTCCTCGGTGAATACCAGGTACCCGCTGTGTAAATTTCAGGTTGAGCCCGGTATTTGTAAAAACAACTACCCGGTGCATCCCTAGTACCCAGCATAAAGAGAATTTCACAATAATTTTCTTCACTATGTAGAAGTTATATAAATAAAAGAAGTTACTAAAAAGCTTGAAAAAAAAATTTCTTTTTTTAAATATCTCTAAAAAGTAATAAATAAAATTTCAGTCAGTTTTACAAATATCTGTCTACCTATTAGTGGAAAGTAACAAGGAACTGTACATTATTACCTAATATCAATTTGAAATCGCAGCCAGTTTTGAAATATAGATTTTATTTTATTTCAAAACTGGCTACAGTTTTCATATACAGATTTAAGGTTCCCCTTAATTTAAAAAAAATCCTGACGTGATAAAGCAAAATAAGTTTCAAATTCGGTTTCAGCGACCTCAAAAACATATGCTACATTGAGTCTGGTCCTGCGCAACTCGCAAAAATATTTTGTGGTCCTGTGTAATTAAGCAATCTTTAAAACTATGTTTTATTTGTTTCTGTATCATAAGAAATAAAGATGTTATGACCGAAATAATGTGTATTTTCACATTTGTTTTTTTTTAACAGAATGTCGTCATTTTGTTATCGTAATGGGGTATTTTCCATTTTTTTTTTAAATTCAGTTTTGGTGATGTATATCAAGTCAATTTAAACCAAAACAATAATTTCTTAAATAAGAATACGCCCGTCTAGACAGAATAATTTTATTTGGCGGGAAATAATTTAATCAATCATAGACAGCTTTCGCTTAGACTGTAACTAACTTATATGAGTGCCAAATTGTGTATTTACTTTACATTATTTTACCTATGACAATTCTGTTTTTCTCAATATCTTGCATATCAATAAATATTATACACATGTATTTAGAAGGAATTAAAAGGTATTTATATTTGTTATTATGTAGAATTTATCTTAAAAATGTAAACAAAACTTACGGCGAGGATTATGTGGCAACATTTCTTGTGTGCCGCCAGCTGACATTTCTTGTCACAATACAAGTGAGAGATATATTGGTTAGATTATTTGTTGTTTGCCACCAAGTTCTTCGAATATCAATTTTTTCGGAACAAATTTTTTTTCTGAAGCACTTATATTTGTGTTTCCACAACTTTTATAAAACACCTTTTAAATGACATTATCTACTATTTGTAAAATACAGCAAATACCCTGGTGAAAGAAACTGAAATGCTTCAAATAAACACGACAACGACGTTAGAACACATCTGTCATTTGACTGTCTGTTGACATTGTTGTCATGTTTTGCTAAATATGTTTTTAAAAATCTAATCAACTTTCAAAATTATTTAAAATATTTAATAATTCACGCCTATTATTTCTTACATAAGAAAATTAAATTTCGTGGATAAATATATTAAAATTGATTTAATAAATAAGCTTTATACTCCTGTTTTCTTCAATTACCTTTGCTAGAACTAGAGAAGGAATATCAACTTGGCAACACCACACTGTTTCGTATAAAACCATTCTATCAACAAATCTAAACAGTCCAGCTACGTCATCGGCCAAAGTACCTACGTCACCAATTTAAAACACCTGTTGCTGGTGTTGAGAAAACTTCTGTTTTCTCAAAAAATTAATAATCATTTTTGCAGAAATCTATATTGGAAGGCTTGTTTGTACATATTCTATGATATTATTCAATAAAAAAAAAAAAAAAAATAAGAAAATACCCCATTGTCCAGTACGTAAAGTTTTTTTTCAATAACGCTGTTTTTCATTAATATACCTAGATGCTTTTTTTGTCCGTTTAAAACATTTGCTTTGGAAGAAAATTCCATCCGCCATATTGGAGCCGCCATTTCGATTTTTTTTAATTTTGACTTCAGATTCGTAATCAGCGATCCCAAAAATATAAATATCCCACATTTCAAAAATAATCAGTAACACTTTTTCAAATATTAAAATTCTACATTTAGGAGTAATTTTCACCCTTGAGGGGACCATATTGTAATGTATTTCAACCCCTAGGATGTAGGCAACACAGAATTCCATTAATTGATTGGATGTCTGCCTAAATATAGAGATTTGCACCTACCAGAGAAAGAACATACTAGAAGGTCTAGAGTGATGACATATCTGTTCTGGAACCATCTGGAGAATGTGACATCATCACAGAAACTTCGAGATCTGTCATCTGTAGGTATATAAGGCATGGAGTAAACCAGAGGGGAGAAGTTAGTGCAGTACTAATTGTCAGTTGAAATGGTCAGAGTGTAAACACAGTGATAAAGTGACTGAATAACTGAATTGTAGTACACAGTGTATTATTAGTCAAGTAAATTATTGGTTGTAATTAGTAGTAAATAAATTAGTGTTTAGTGTTACCCTGCTGTTATAAGTTCCGAACCCACGATACAGGGTGTTTACAAAAAGGGTGTAAGCACGTCACAATTGGTGTCAGAAGCGGAATTATAACAGAAGTTTTCTGGACTGTTCAAGAAGAGGTTTCTACAGTGTTCTTCTTGGGAATTAGTGGTGACACTGAGAATTGATTAACGGGACATTGTTTAAGGACTATTTTTGGACTCAAAACTGTGAAAAAGTGCGTTTTTGGGAAAGTGACAGAGATACTGAAAAAGACTCATTTGTGCTAGTGCGTGAAAATTACTAGAACTTTTCTATTTGGACATTAGTGGAGATTAGTAAATTCTCTGAACCGGATAGTGACAAAAGACTCTGGATAAGACTTTTTCGTGCTGTTTTGAGATTTTTCTGGAAAGTTCCATGGACGTGATAGTTTTATTTTGCAAAAAGCATGGCAGCTGAGAAACAAATACAGGACTTATTTGCGGAGTTAATGAGGACGATGGCCCAGCAACGTCAAGAAGAAAAAGAAGAGTATGAAAGAAAATGACAAAAAGAAAAAGAAGAGTATGAAAGAAAACAACAAAAAGAAAAAGAAGAGCATGAAAGAAAACGACAAGAGGAAGAAAAGCGGCGTCAAGAAGAAAGAGAAGAGCAAGAAAGAAGACGACAAGAGGAAAAAAAACGCCGTCAAGAAGAGCAAGAAAAAAGACGACAAGAGGAAGAGAAGCTTCGTCAAATAGAAAAAGAAGAACAAGAGAGAAGACATCAAGAAGAAAAAGAAGAGAAAGAACGACAAGAAAGACAACATCAAAAGGAAGAGAAGCGGCGTCGAGAAGAAAAAGAACAAGAAAGAAGACGGCAAGAAGAAGAAAAGCGTCGTCAAAAAGAAAAAGAAGAACAAGAAAGAAGACATCAAAAAGAAAAAGAAGAGCAAGAAAGAAGACGTCAAAAAGAAAAAGAAGAACAAGAAAGAAGACGTCAAAAAGAAAAAGAACAGCAAGAAAGAAGACGTCAAGAGGAGAAAGAGGAACAAGAAAGACGCCAGGAAGAACTGAGGAAAATCCTGAACGAACAAATGAAAATCCAACATGATGCTATGAATTCAATCATTAACAAAATCAAGGAGGATATAAAGGCTGAAGTCAGTCAAATCAAAAGAAAGATGAGTGAAGTCGAAGGAGAAGTAGAGCGACTTAGGCGACAATTGGTCGAGAAAGGAAGCCAGCTAGTAACATTGTCAGGCTCTCGGTTAAAACCTCCCTCCTTTGACGGCCTAAGCTAATGGACAACCTACAAGAGACAATTTGAGGCGGCTGCAAGTGCAAATAACTGGGATAATGAGGAAAAGGCTATGGCATTAGTTCTGGCGCTAAGGGGCCAAGCCTCAGAGTTGCTTCAGACCATCCCGGTGGAGAAACAAAGAGACTTCAAAGTTTTAGAAGCTGCATTGGACTTGAGATATGGCGACCAACATCTCGCCCAAGTATACCAGGCCCAGCTAAAATCACGGACACAAAAGGCTGGAGAAAGTTTACAAGAATTCGAGGCTGCCATAGAGAGACTGGCACACCTGGCATATCCAAGTGCTCCAAGGGAATTCCAAGAACAATTAGCTGTCGGGGCCTTTTTGGATGGCATAAGAGACGAGGAAGTCAGGCGAGTACTAAGATTATCGCGGCACCAAAGTAGCAGCGAAGCTCTGATCCGTGCCCTTGAAGTAGAGGCTGCCTATAATGACACCCCACGGTCAGAAGTGCATGCTGTGACAGTAGAAAAAACACATTCAGACAAGAAGAACCCTGACATGGACATGCATGAAATGCTAAGTAAAGTATTGGCCAAATTGGATTCCCTGGGGAGACAAGACAAACAACAAGGTGAAGCGAAACAAAACGGACGTATCCGATGCTATCAGTGCGGCAAATTAGGGCATATTAAGAGAGATTGTCGACAGTGGAGCCCTGAGAGAGTGAAGGCTACTGGGGCGGTGCTGGCTGAAGAAAAAATGCGCCCAGAGAAATAAAGGTTTGCCAGCTTCGAAGAATCTCGAGTAGTCTATCATTACCAGGACGTGTAAATGGAAATAAAGAAATTCCAGAGAATTGGACAAAGGAAGTTTTAAGACAACAGCAACTGGACGATACAGAAATTGGACCTATATTGCGAGCAAAGGGAAAAGGAACCTGACCAGACTGGAAGGATGTTTCAAACCAAGGAGTAGGAGTGAAGGCTTTGTGGTCGCAATGGGATTCACTGAGAGTCTTAGATGGGCTGTTGAGGAGAGCATGGGAAAGCCCGGATGGGATGTAGGTTGCCATGCGTCTAGTGATTCCCAGGTGTCGTGTAGCAGAAGTACTTCAGGAAGCGCATAGTGAAACGTCCGGCGAACACTTCGGCGTAAACAAGACATTGAGTAAAGTACGAGAACGATTCTATTGGGTCAATAGTCGCCAGGATGTGAAGGCTTGGTGTCGCAAATGCAAGAATTGTGCTGCCAATGGGAAACCACTTTCCGGAAGCGACCATGCGAATGAAAGTCGAGAAGAGCCGAAGAATGACCAAGAGCAGATGACCAAGGCTGGTAACCGAATGAGGGCTCGTTATGATCGGAATGCCAGTACAGGAGGTTTCAAGGTGGGAGATCGGGTCTGGCTGTACAACCCACAGCGGAAAGAATGGAAGTCCCCGAAGCTTCAACCACCTTGGGAAGGACCGTATTTAGTCATCACCCGAATTAATGATGTCATCTATCGGATTCAACGAACCAAAAAGTCCAAAATGAAGATCGTACATTTGGATAGACTGGCGAAAGAAGTTGAATTGCCTGACCGGGACGTTCAGGCTTAAGGAGGGGGCAGTGTAATGTATTTCAACCCCTAGAATATAGGCAACACAGAATTCGATTAATTGATTGGATGTCTGCCTAAATATAGAGATTTGCACCTACCAGAGGAAGAACATACTAGAAGGTCTAGAGTGATGACATATCTGTTCTGGAACCATCTGGAGAATGTGACATCATCACAGAAACTTCGAGATCTGTCATCTGTAGGTATATAAGGCATGGAGTAAACCAGAGGGGAGAAGTTAGTGCAGTACTAATTGTCAGTTGAAATGGTCAGAGAGTAAACACAGTGATAAAGTGACTGAATAACTGAATTGTAGTACACAGTGTATTATTAGTCAAGTAAATTATTGGTTGTAATTAGTAGTAAATAAATTAGTGTTTAGTGTTACCCTGCTGTTGTAAGTTCCGAACCCACGATACAGGGTGTTTACAAAAAGGGTGTAAGCACGTCACAATTGGTGTCAGAAGCGGAATTATAACAGAAGTTTTCTGGACTGTTCAAGAAGAGGTTTCTACAGTGTTCTTCTTGGGAATTAGTGGTGACACTGAGAATTGATTAACGGGACATTGTTTAAGGACTATTTTTGGACTCAAAACTGTGAAAAAGTGCGTTTTCGGGAAAGTGGCAGAGATACTGAAAAAGACTCATTTGTGCTAGTGCGTGAAAATTACTAGAACTTTTCTATTTGGACATTAGTGGAGATTAGTAAATTCTCTGAACCGGATAGTGACAAAAGACTCTGGATAAGACTTTTTCGTGCTGTTTTGAGATTTTTCTGGAAAGTTCCATGGACGTGATAGTTTTATTTTGCAAAAAGCATGGCAGCTGAGAAACAAATACAGGACTTATTTGCGGAGTTAATGAGGACGATGGCCCAGCAACGTCAAGAAGAAAAAGAAGAGTATGAAAGAAAATGACAAAAAGAAAAAGAAGAGTATGAAAGAAAACAACAAAAAGAAAAAGAAGAGCATGAAAGAAAACGACAAGAGGAAGAAAAGCGGCGTCAAGAAGAAAGAGAAGAGCAAGAAAGAAGACGACAAGAGGAAAAAAAACGCCGTCAAGAAGAGCAAGAAAAAAGACGACAAGAGGAAGAGAAGCTTCGTCAAATAGAAAAAGAAGAACAAGAGAGAAGACATCAAGAAGAAAAAGAAGAGAAAGAACGACAAGAAAGACAACATCAAAAGGAAGAGAAGCGGCGTCGAGAAGAAAAAGAACAAGAAAGAAGACGGCAAGAAGAAGAAAAGCGTCGTCAAAAAGAAAAAGAAGAACAAGAAAGAAGACATCAAAAAGAAAAAGAAGAGCAAGAAAGAAGACGTCAAAAAGAAAAAGAAGAACAAGAAAGAAGACGTCAAAAAGAAAAAGAACAGCAAGAAAGAAGACGTCAAGAGGAGAAAGAGGAACAAGAAAGACGCCAGGAAGAACTGAGGAAAATCCTGAACGAACAAATGAAAATCCAACATGATGCTATGAATTCAATCATTAACAAAATCAAGGAGGATATAAAGGCTGAAGTCAGTCAAATCAAAAGAAAGATGAGTGAAGTCGAAGGAGAAGTAGAGCGACTTAGGCGACAATTGGTCGAGAAAGGAAGCCAGCTAGTAACATTGTCAGGCTCTCGGTTAAAACCTCCCTCCTTTGACGGCCTAAGCTAATGGACAACCTACAAGAGACAATTTGAGGCGGCTGCAAGTGCAAATAACTGGGATAATGAGGAAAAGGCTATGGCATTAGTTCTGGCGCTAAGGGGCCAAGCCTCAGAGTTGCTTCAGACCATCCCGGTGGAGAAACAAAGAGACTTCAAAGTTTTAGAAGCTGCATTGGACTTGAGATATGGCGACCAACATCTCGCCCAAGTATACCAGGCCCAGCTAAAATCACGGACACAAAAGGCTGGAGAAAGTTTACAAGAATTCGAGGCTGCCATAGAGAGACTGGCACACCTGGCATATCCAAGTGCTCCAAGGGAATTCCAAGAACAATTAGCTGTCGGGGCCTTTTTGGATGGCATAAGAGACGAGGAAGTCAGGCGAGTACTAAGATTATCGCGGCACCAAAGTAGCAGCGAAGCTCTGATCCGTGCCCTTGAAGTAGAGGCTGCCTATAATGACACCCCACGGTCAGAAGTGCATGCTGTGACAGTAGAAAAAACACATTCAGACAAGAAGAACCCTGACATGGACATGCATGAAATGCTAAGTAAAGTATTGGCCAAATTGGATTCCCTGGGGAGACAAGACAAACAACAAGGTGAAGCGAAACAAAACGGACGTATCCGATGCTATCAGTGCGGCAAATTAGGGCATATTAAGAGAGATTGTCGACAGTGGAGCCCTGAGAGAGTGAAGGCTACTGGGGCGGTGCTGGCTGAAGAAAAAATGCGCCCAGAGAAATAAAGGTTTGCCAGCTTCGAAGAATCTCGAGTAGTCTATCATTACCAGGACGTGTAAATGGAAATAAAGAAATTCCAGAGAATTGGACAAAGGAAGTTTTAAGACAACAGCAACTGGACGATACAGAAATTGGACCTATATTGCGAGCAAAGGGAAAAGGAACCTGACCAGACTGGAAGGATGTTTCAAACCAAGGAGTAGGAGTGAAGGCTTTGTGGTCGCAATGGGATTCACTGAGAGTCTTAGATGGGCTGTTGAGGAGAGCATGGGAAAGCCCGGATGGGATGTAGGTTGCCATGCGTCTAGTGATTCCCAGGTGTCGTGTAGCAGAAGTACTTCAGGAAGCGCATAGTGAAACGTCCGGCGAACACTTCGGCGTAAACAAGACATTGAGTAAAGTACGAGAACGATTCTATTGGGTCAATAGTCGCCAGGATGTGGAGGCTTGGTGTCGCAAATGCAAGAATTGTGCTGCCAATGGGAAACCACTTTCCGGAAGCGACCATGCGAATGAAAGTCGAGAAGAGCCAAAGAATGACCAAGAGCAGATGACCAAGGCTGGTAACCGAATGAAGGCTCGTTATGATCGGAATGCCAGTACAGGAGGATTCAAGGTGGGAGATCGGGTCTGGCTGTACAACCCACAGCGGAAAGAATGGAAGTCCCCGAAGCTTCAACCACCTTGGGAAGGACCGTATTTAGTCATCACCCGAATTAATTATGTCATCTATCGGATTCAACGAACCAAAAAGTCCAAAATGAAGATCGTACATTTGGATAGACTGGCGAAAGAAGTTGAATTGCCTGACCGGGACGTTCAGGCTTAAGGAGGGGGCAGTGTAATGTATTTCAACCCCTAGAATATAGGCAACACAGAATTCGATTAATTGATTGGATGTCTGCCTAAATATAGAGATTTGCACCTACCAGAGGAAGAACATACTAGAAGGTCTAGAGTGATGACATATCTGTTCTGGAACCATCTGGAGAATGTGACATCATCACAGAAACTTCGAGATCTGTCATCTGTAGGTATATAAGGCATGGAGTAAACCAGAGGGGAGAAGTTAGTGCAGTACTAATTGTCAGTTGAAATGGTCAGAGAGTAAACACAGTGATAAAGTGACTGAATAACTGAATTGTAGTACACAGTGTATTATTAGTCAAATAAATTATTGGTTGTAATTAGTAGTTAATAAATTAGTGTTTAGTGTTACCCTGCTGTTATAATTTCCGAACCCACGATACAGGGTGTTTACAAAAAGGGTGTAAGCACGTCACAATATTATTATAGAAACCGAAGAATGATACCTTTTAGTACAATAATAACCTATAAAAATAAATTATCAATACATATGAGGTTATTCCTAAATTGTATTTATTTTTTACCTCTAGGGACTGTAGTATTAACCCATGATGTAAAACTGGTAGTAATTTAATTTTCGCAAACTGCAAAACACTGAACAATTCACTGTACATGCGTTTCATCAACCAAATTGGTATCGTCTGAGAATAATTGAAACTGAAACATCTCCAGATGGTGGTCAAAACATATGTCACTTACAGGGCCGGTTCTAGACATTTTTCAAGTGTAAGCGGACGATATTTTGGCGCCTCCGATCTCAATGACAATTGTGATTTTCTTCAATATCCATAGTTTCTCCAAGTCTATTTTAGTGGGGAAAGGGTGTTCATACAATGTTTGGAGCCTTTTCCTTTCCCTGTTTGGCGCCTCTTTCAGTTGGCGCCTTCTGCGACCGCGTAGTTAAAAAATATGTTTTTAGGTTATGAGCCACAGTTGAAGGATAGTCCAACATTGCAGTTAAACGATCTGACAAAGCCAGGAAATTATAGCTTCAAGCTTACTGCAACTGATACTGACAAAGATACCAGCAGCGAAACAGCCAATATTACAGTTTTGGCTGGTACTGATTATCCTCCTGAAGCAAATGCAGGTGAGTTTCTTAACATAAAATAACAAAATTAAGTTACATAAAAAAATTTGTAGAAAACAGACGATCATAATTTACTGTAATTTAAACCATTTTTGAGATAAAAAATTTGGTTTATTTGCTATTTTACACTGCTGAATCATTTCTAATGGGCCTTTCCCATGTAATGGAACTTGATGATTATTTTGTCATAAATCATTTATTAACACCTAATAAATATTGTATATACACGTCATATCGTATAATATTTTAATTTTAAATGGATATTTTAAAAATCAAAATATTGTCTAATTCACTCCATATTTCGAACAAATAAACGCGCTCAAATTACGTCAGGGGGGAACTCCAATCAAAATTAAGCAATTTCTGGATTCATAGGGCATTTGCACGTGACGTCACAGCTAACCTCAAAAATATGTGTTTCTTAAGATTTAAGAGTATTACCCAGCTATTATTAAAATTTCTGCTTGGTTCCCGTATGTTCAACTAAAGTCTAGTTCAGTGTAATGTTTATGAAGTTCTAAATACCTTGTCCTAATGAAATAGGACTCTTTTTGTAGGTTGGAAGTCTAACCTCATTGTTGTTGCTTAGATCTCCCTTGTGGTTATTGTTTCTAAATTCAATTTTATTGTAGAGATATTGTGGTGTCTGAATACTGATAATTTTCCGTATGAGGCAAGCATAATGTAGAAATCTCCTCTCATCTCAAGTTTTAGCATATTTAACTCTCTTAAGTATGATGAAATATGGGTGTGACTAGGTGTCTTGCATAATCTTACACAACAATTTTGTATTTTCTGGAGGCGATACTTTTCTTCCCCTGTGAGGTTGGGGCCATAGATTGAGTCTCCGTAAGTGAATAATGATAATACTAAAGCTTCTACAAGAAGCAGTTTAGTTTTAATAGAAAATAGGTCTCTGAACTGGTATAAATGCTTAAGTCTGAGAAACGAGCTTTGACATAGTTTAGATACATGCTCTGTAAAGGTTAAGTGCGGGTCGAAGATGATCCCCAAGTTTCGTGCAGATTCCACTATCTCTAATGTGGAAGATCCTAGACGTACTCTAGGGTTGAGATTTCTTATTAAGTTTACTTTGTATGGTGAACCAATTAGCAATAACTGTGATTTATTTGGATTAACTGAGAGTCCATTGTTTTCGAACCATTTCAGTAGTCTTCTGATTCCTTGGTGCTATACATTTTTCTGATTATCCCTTTGGCTTTTCAGGAAAAGCGACTTGAAAAATATGTTTTTTTTTTCGTGTTTTTTTATTTTCAATGCAAATATTTCAAAAAGTACGCGTTTTTATGGCTAAACGAGCATAGGCAAACGTGTTCAGAATAAGATTTCCCACAAAAAGGGTCCTATACATTTTTCTGATTATCCCATTGGTTTTTCCGGAAAAGCTTCTTGAAAAAAAAAAAAAAAAAATATATATATATATATATATACAGGAAAAAATCATGGGTAAGACCGCAAAGAAAAAGAGCAACCGTGGACACGTGTTTCGGACTCGTTGGTCCTCATCAGCACGGTGTAGCTAAGTTGAAAGGATAGGCACAACTTAGGAATTGACACAAACGGTGACCACTGACAGGCAGCCTGTCGCACATTTGTGGCAAGAGTTAGAAGACCCCGGGTTTCTGGAGCGACAACTAACACACCACGGAGGCAACTATAGCTACCTGCGTGGAATCACTGGACCCAAGGAAGAATAAAAAAAATAGGAGATGTTAGTGCGGACCAAAGCTTTATGGCAAACAGGAAAAAATCATGGGTATATCTCGTAAACTATAACACATAGGAAGAAAATGAATGTAGACATTCTTGTGGGAAATTTAATTATGTTTAATTTTGCATAGATTACCCTTATGACGCATAGTTTCCAAGTTATAAGCGAAGAATCGAGAAAAGAAACCTTTCCACCCCCCTCACTCCCTGAAGCGGCAGGGCTAGGGCCGGGGACTTATAGTATGTTTATCTCCTAACTACCTCCAACACATTCCTGAAGAGGAAAATTCTCCCCCCCTCAATGTCCTCTACAATCCCCTTTTGGGCATTTATTAATTGGACTAATAGGAATCATTAAAAATAGTTGTATCCTGTACTGATCCTGGCCAATGTGAAACAATATCAGTTATTTCCAAGTCCGAATTTGCTATTAGTGGTACATTGATGCTAAACCAGTGGCGGCTGGTGAAATTTCACTATTTTTTTTCTCGTCTGTGGCGCATGGGACCCATGCAAAATATGTGAAATAACATCTAGAGAAGCACTTCTCTAACGACCCCCCAAAAATTTTGAAGAAGCAGTTTGCAAAAAATGTTTCAAAATTCGGCAGCCCACTCCTTTTTAATTTTTTTTTTGTCGTATGCATTTGACTTTTCATAAAAATACAACAATACCTTTTGAAGTTTGTGAAAATATTTTATTATTAACTGAAATACAACGAATTGAAATTTTGTAATTTGTTAAATTGTAAATTACAAAATTTCAATTCGCTGTATCTCAGTTAATAATGAAAATGTTTTCATAAACTCTGAAATGTATTGTTGTATTTTATGAAAAATCAAATGTATATGACAAAAATAAAATTAAACAGGAATCCCTAAACCTCGCCGAATTTTGAAAAATTTTTTCGCAAACTGCTTTTTCAAAATATTTGAGAAATGCTTCCCTAGATCAGGGACCGAATCGAACCGAAAACCGCACCTTAATTACGATTTTTTTCTAACCGTAATCGAAACCGAAATGAGAGATTCTGGAAAACCGAAAACCGGATTGACCCCACTTTGAAAACTGAAACCGAGAACCAAATTAACGCTGCTCTGAAAACAGAAACCGTATCCGAAAATGGTGTACGTTAGGTAACCGTATCCGAAACCGAGCCGAAATAAATTTTGTTTTCGGTCCCTGCAAGCATTAATCTAATTTTTAACCGAAAACCGCACCGTAATTATAAATTTTTCCTAACCGTAATCGAAAACCGGAATGTGAGATTCTGGAAAACCGGAACCGTAACCCAAAATGTACGAAAATGTAAGGTGTACGTTAGTTAACCATAACCGAAACCGAACCGAAATAAATTTTGATTTCAGTCCCTGCTCTAGATGTTATTTTCCATATTTCGTATGCGTCACAGACGAGAAAAAAAATAGTGAAAGAGTGACCCAAAATTTCGCCCCTTTTGGGTACCTCATGAATTCGATTCAAAGGTGGTCTAAATAACAGCTTATAGTGATACTTTAAAGTAGGCAAAACTCCAAGTTGAGCATAGTTTTTGTTTTGGAGATAAGACGAGTTGAACATATTAGTTGACCTGGCAAGATGAATCCTACATTCTATGTATCATTTCCTAGGTAAAATCTTCCGTTCTTTTCAAATCTATCGTTGTTTTTATCAAAAATTTTGTTCAAGTGAGGTATAACCGATTTTAAAGACAAAAAATCAGGATTTTTGCTGATAATATTCGATTAGTCGGTATTTTTATACTGGAGACTTAGCAAATCTCGATAAATACTCCAAACCTTGTATCCAACAGCCTTTGAATTAAAAAGTAAATGTATATTTCTAAGAAAGATTAGGTTTGGTTATATTACTAAAATGTATTTCAATGATATGTACCTACACCTCTTCACCACATCATGCTACTAATCCAGGAAGAGGTTTATGTTTTTTTATTTCTTTCTTGCTGTTTTTTTTCAATTTTTTTTTTGACTCTTTTTTTTAGCTTTTTTTCCGTAAGGTAACAAAAGGTCAAGTCTTAATGTTAGTTAACTCGACACATCCGGTTTTCGATAGGAAAGTTCCAGGGATGGTAGACTCTAGCAACAAGTCTCAAGATCAATTAAGATGCAAAAAGTTCAAAGAATCCGTTTATTTAACAAATATGGTTATACATAAAAGGGGTTATAGCAAAATTCTTATTTTAAGAATCGCGCCTTCCCCAATTAAGGCAATGGCTTTCAGACCATACAAGCGAGAGCGCTTACGCTAACGATCGATTAGGTAGAAAAGATTCATGCATACCTTCTCAGAATCAAAATGCCAGCTTTTTAGAGAAGTTTTAGACTCTATGTAATTTCATAATTACGGCTGACTGATTATAACTTAAAAAAGTTTTATTAAAAAAATTTAGTTTCGCTAGAGACTACTTAGCTTTAAAGTTCTCGTATCGTGGCAGTTAACGCATTAAAACACATTCATGGGGACTTATTACTGCATAAGTTTGATAGCGTTCGATCAGTCCACAACTTACTTGCCCCTATGCAGTTGTTCAATATTAGGAAAATTACAACGATCCACCTCCGAGCGACTTTTAGGCAAAATTGAATTTTTGGTTTTTTATCCACAAGGCGTTTTCCTCTATAACTTTATTATTTGGAAAGCCCTGCTATTGGCTTTCCTACCATCGTTTTGTATGGACTATTCAATGCGCTTGACCAAATTGCGAGCCACTGAGTGAATCCGAATGCTTTCTATGCTAGAAACCGGCCTTGTGCATGTTCATTGATTTTTATCAAATTTTTGCTTATCGGCACTACGCCGTCTTTGTCAAAATCATCAGTTTCGCCTTTTAGATACATTGCACCATTAAAATTTTATGCTCATACTTTAGAACAGGACATTTAATGACCGTACCTCAATGGTCAATGTCTGGTGGAGGAATAAAAATGGAAAATATTTTAATATTTTTCAAAGTGCATTTTTGGCGTACTTTTAAAAATATGATCTTCTTCAAAGTCCAACTTTGTTGCACCTTTGAAAAGTATATTATTCTTAAATCCTTGCCACTATATACTTTCGCTCTCATATCCTGAACCAAAACATATTTTCCTAAGTGAAAATTCAGTGTTTCTTCGAATTTTCACCTGGTCATTTCTAATGCCTTATAGAACTTATAACGGTCCTTATGGACTGGTCTGTGGCTCTGTAGTCCCTCAGACTCTTGAAAATGTCCTTAAATGAAATTTTTGCCTAAGTCGAATTTTCATTTTGCTTTCGACTTAGATCGATTCTACAACATTATCAATACCGGAGCTGGGGTTTGAATCCATAGCGCGATAGAGTCAGTCAGTCAGTATATTCGCCACTCAATACGCCTTAACCGATTGAGCTACTGTGCGGTAGACAACAAGGGATGGAAATCGACTCTATCGACCTAAAGTTCTCATAGTTATAATATATTTTAATAACGCTATTTATTTTATATGCAATATGCCATGCACACATAAACCTCAAACGTCAACACAAATCACAATTTATTAAGAGCATAACTGCCCAAAATTCTCTTGTTAATTACTTTTACGGGCTGTTTTCTCTTAACTGTGATTGGTGAATGTGTCTACCATTGTTTTAACGGCTTGTTAACTGTTTAACTAATGTTGGTGAATATGGGGGTTACAGGTTAATCGAAAATTAATATTTTCTGAATTAGGTATATATTAGTTGAACATTTTACTGTGTTCTGTTACCGATAAAAACAGGATCGGACTCATAATTTTTCTTATCTGGTGCTTGAAATAACGTTTAAAAGAACTTTTTCTGATTTAATTGTCCAAATTGATGTTAAAACATGAGTTTGCCGTTAAAAGTACAACTGAATAAATATTTCACACGCTGTCTGATATACCCCACGACGTAATTCCATTAGTTCACTATTTCTATTTAATAGTTTACTGTGACATGCAAACACACTCTAACAGCCGGTTTTACCAAACACACAAATAATTAAATCCATTAAATTTTCTATATTAATAAATATTAGTCTAGCAAATAGTATATTCCCAGACTGCTTAAAAATATCAAAAGTTGTACCCATCTACAAAAAAAATTATATAAATGACCCGTCAAATCACAGGCCTATTTCTGTCATACCATCAATAGCTAAAATCTATGAATCGTCCTTAAAACAGCAAATAACAGATCATTTTGAAAGTGAAAATTTATTTAGCCCAAGTCAATTTGGATTTCGAAATAAATTATCAACCATCTTGGCTATAGATAAGTTAACCAGTCAGGTAAATCTAGGTTTTGAACAAAAGCAATTTATTTGCTCTAAGTTTCTAGATCTAACCAAGGCGTTTGATTGTGTATCACATCAAATTCTCATAAATAAACTGCACTTTTATGGCTTTACAATAGATAGTATCAGGCTTATTGAATCATATCTCAGCAATAGGCAACAGTATGTCGCGTATAACAACAGTATATCAACCCGACTTGACATGAAGACTGGTGTACCACAGGGCTCAGTCCTTGGTCCAGTTTTGTTTCTAATTTATATTAACGATTTACCTTCTTTGACAGACAACACAACCTCAACCATCCTGTTTGCTGATGACACAAATCTTACCACACGAAATACTAACTTAGACGATTTAAAGGTATCAATGCTAGAAACAGAATCAAAAGTAGAAGATTGGTTTCTTGCGAACCAATTAAATCTCAACATCACTAAGACTGAGACCGTGATTTTTAGTCTTATAAAAATTGATCAATTTGATAATCCAGATTCAGTTAAGTTTCTTGGTGTTTATTTGGATAGCAAATTATTATGGGATAGTCATACTGATCATGTATGTAGAAAAATTTCAAGAAAAATATACCTACTTCCCAGTTTGACTCATCAGGTATCTAGAAAAACCCTTATCACTGCATATCACAGTCTCGTTCATTCCGTAATATCATATGCTATACTTGTGTGGGGACATGCTAGCTCTACTGCTGATGTGTTCTCCTTACAAAGACGAGCAATAAGAATTATTGCGGGTCTCAAATTCAGAGACGACTGTAAATCCAAATTTATTGAACTAAAAATATTAACAGTTCCTTGCACGTACATTTACCAATGTCTACTGCATATCAAAATGAATCTGGAATCATACACGAAACGTAACGAAATCCATACTTACCACACACGTAACAGGAATGATCTGGATAATACCTATTTAAGATTATCAAAAACCAGGGTTGGTACGACATTTTGGGGCATTCATCTCTACAATGCCTTACCACTTGAAATAAAACTCCTGTCGCTAACATCTTTTAAAAGTAGAATCAAGCAGTATCTATTAAAAAATGCTTTCTATAGCACAGAAGAATTTTTAAACAGCAAATTATTTACAATATAATTACGAAAGCTCTTGTGCGCTCGTATGTATATCTTTAAATAATAACTAAACATAGTCTGTAATTGAGAATGTTTCATGTCCACCTTTTACTCATACTTATTTTAAAATTGTTTTACATACTTAATCTGCACATGCTTTTATTCAAAATTATAGTTTTTAAATTTTTATCCATTTTAATATGTTTTACTATATTGTATCTACCAATTATTTCTTACATATTACATTGCTTTTATCTATTTTAGTATGTTTTACTGTATTGTATCTACCATTTGTTTCTTACATGTATTGTTTTATCATTTTATATTTTTTCCCTTTTGACCTGTGTAAATACTATTTTGTATAATGAGCACCAATAAAGTATCTTATCTTATCTTATCTTATCTTATCTTTTCTTTACAATCGCAAGTTAACTTTCATGTTAGTTGACTCTTACTTACAGGTTAACTACAACTTTACTGTCACTTGCGTTTTTCAATATAAAGTTAAGTCATGATTTGTAAACCAGAGGTTGTGAATAAATTTTATAAGGTTGGTAGTAGAAAAATGGGTAATATCCATAAAATGTATGAATTTTTGTCAAAGTCACACGTCACTTACTTCAAATATAAATGTCAGAAACGATTTCTGAGTTATAATTTATTCTATATTCTATTACAAAACATGGAAACGTTTATTTTAACAATTAAAATGTGTTTTATTTTAAGTATTACATCATAGATAATAAAAGGTGCGCAATTTTTTCTGCCGATGAGGATATTCTCGTAAATTTATTTAAAAAATATAGAGATATAGGAATAAAAATATATTATTCAAAAAAGTTAGGTCTATACCGGATTACCTTGGGCTTTCTTGGCTCCTCATCACTGCTATACCTATGCATTTACTTCGTACGTATCCGTTTTTAAACGAAATATCAAAACATTATTTTGTGGTAGTTATTTTATATAGGTTATAAATTGTTAGTAAACTATCAACTTCTAGTTTACTCACACCTCATCTGCTTGTAAAGTTAACTACTAGATAACCACGACCTTGAAAACGACCAGCTATTGTAAAACCCAATTTCTATAATAACCTGAAAGTTAACTCTGACTGGCAGTTAACCAGCGATTGTAAAACCGGGTGTTAATATGACAAAACTTACTCCCCCCATGATAACCTAATACTTTCATTGCATCTTAATTTCTAATAGGTCCAAAATCTTAGTATTAATACATTTTTTTTCCTTTAAAATAGGTGAAGACAAAATCATTTATCTTCCCCATAATGCCATAACTTTAAGTGGAAACCTTAGCACTGATGATCATGCCATCACTACTTGGGAGTGGACGAAATCAGCAGATGACGCACAGAAAGCTGTTGATATGCAGGACACGCGTACTCCATATTTGCAACTTTCTAACTTGGAAGAAGGAATGTACACCTTCAGTCTAAAAGTGACTGACAGTGCTAATCAGTCTAGTACGGCGCAGGTAACTAATATTATTTTGGGATATGTTTGCGTTGTCTAAGCTAATCAAGCGAGACTATTTTAGCAGTAGCAGAGATTTCTGACATTAAAACATTGCAATTTACTGAAATTTACCTTAGTCTAAAGTTGATATTAACTGTGACCATATTTGAATCTTGCTAATTTTTCTGCAGGTCTCATAAGTGATGAGCGGGGAGGGAGAAATGTGAAATTTTTTTTCCTGGGGGTCTCATAATTGATGAACAGGCGGGGAGGAATCTGAATTTCTTTAGCGAGGGGTGGAAATTTATAATTTTTGTTGTATTAGTGAAACCCCGGGCATAGGGGACACTCACGTTGGGGGACACATCCTTCAAAAGGGGGACTGTCCCCCCTAATGGGGGACAAATGGTCACTTTAATATTAACAGAGATACAGGGTGTCAAAGTCAGTATTATATTTTTAATTTTCTCATACAACTTTTGAAGTTTTTCAAATATTAATATGAAAATTGGTGGAGGGTTTTTTTAAGATGAGAAATTCAGGTCTCCCATTTTTGTGGGGAGGTTAAAATACACTTTCGATACAAATTTACAAACTGGTTAACATAGCGACTCATTTAGTTTATGCTTTTTGCTAAATACTATTAGACCCGTTTTGGGTCCATTGAGGTTCAGAAGGTTATCAGAGGAACAGGCCTCCATATTTTCTGCCAATGCACGCACCTTATTCAAAAGCAGGGGCATCTTCGATGCTGCCATTATAGCTGATACATTATCAGCAAATCGGTAAAGCCTGTCGACAGCCGAGCTACCTACCTAGTCATTAACATATAGCAAGAAAAGAACAGGGCCCAAAATCGACCCCCAAGGGACTCCGTGCATGCGTTGTGACAGATGATTCAGAATACTATTCCTCATAGTCTTTTATTATACTTACAATTTATGATCTGTTTGTCAGGTATGATATGAAGCCTTTCAGGCAGCTGCTTCTGATACTATACATTTCGATTTTTTTTTATTTTTGCCAGAGAAAAAAAAATTTTTCTTCTTTAGTTTTCAATAGCCTTATACTATTCTATAAAGTTGTCTTTAAAAGTCCATCAAAAAATGTTTTGAATCGGTTCAGGGATGTAGGAAAAATTGTCGAATTACGTTCACCTTAATGTATCCTTTTGTACTAGGTTCAAGGACGCAAAATTGTAAATGCTCCAAATTGTTTTCGACTTGCTACTAGAATTAAACATAACATTGCTCTGCCATGAGGGCTAGTAATAAGAGTACTGATGGATATTGTGATTTTTTTTTTTTTTTTAATTCAATTTTGGTGATATATATCAAGTAATGTTATTATTTTAGCAATTACTGCATAATCAATTTAAACCAAAACAATAATTTCTTAAATAAAAATAAGAAATAAGAATACGCCCATCTAGACGCAGATTTCAAATGATTTTATTTGGCGGGAAGCAATTTAACCAATAACAGACAACTTTCGCTTAGACTGTAACTATCTTATATGAATGCCAAATTGTGTATTTTCTTTACATTATTTTATCTATAACACTTCTGTTTTGCTCAATATCTTGAAAATTAATAAATTAAAAGGTATTTAAGTTATTTTGAAAATGTAAAAAAAATTCCAACTTTCAATTTTGCTTGCTTGCTGCCAGTTGTCAATTCTTATCATAATACAAGTGAAAGAAACATAGGTTAGATTTATTTGTTGTTTGTTTATGTGGCGTTTGATTTCGTTATTTTATATTTTATCAATATTAAGATGGAGTTGAATTTTGTGAAAGGAGATTCATCCAATCTGCCAAAGTTGATTACGACATGATAGATTCTTTCTATAAACAAAATTTAGATTTTTTGTCAGCAAACGTGAAAAATGTGAAAACGCAAAGGTAAACACTCTATTTAAGTATGTAAGTACACTTATTATTAGTAAGTGTATTTTAATTAACAGTACTGTAACTAGTATGTGGCTGACTAATCATAACAACAAAATATAAACGAACCTGAAGGGATGGGATCAGAAATATTGGAAGCTTGCCACCATGTTCTTCGAACATCCATATTTTTCGGAACAGTTACAAAAAATTTTTCCGACGCACTTATACTTGTGTTTCCACAACTTTTTATAAAACATCTTTTCGACGCCATTATCTATTATTTGTAAATAACAGCAAATACCTCGATAAAAGAAATTGAAATGCTTCAAATCAACCCGAACCGTTAAAACACATCTGTCATTTGACTATCCGTTGACATTGTTGCCATATATTGCTAAATATGTTTTTAAAAATCTAATTGGCATTAAAAATTATTTAAAATATTTAATAATTCACGCCCATTATTATTTTTTACATCACAAAATTAAATTTCGTGGATAAATATATTAAAATTGATTTAATAAATAAGCTTTATACTCCTGTTTTCTTCAAATATCATTACTAGAACTAGAGAAGGAATTTCAACTTGGCAACACCACACTGCTTTGTAAAAAACCATTCTATCAACAAATCCATACAGTCTACCTACGTCATCGGCCAAACTACCTATGTCACCAATTTAAAACACCTGTTGCTCCACTTATTTTAACTTCTGTTTTCTCAAAAAATTGATAATTATTTTCGCGGAAATCTGTATTGGAAGGCTTGTTTGTACATATTCTATGATATTATTCAATAAAGAAAATATAGGAAAATACCCCATTATTTAGTTATACATCTTTTATATCCGTAATACTCCTTTATCGTGTATTGTATGAATGTAACTAACAATAACCACCTAAATAGAAGGTTTACCTGAACGACTTATTGTTAATGAATCAGAATCAGAATCAGAAATCTTTATTCATCACAAAATTGATACAATGTACAGCATCAATTATCGGACTAGTCAAACAAAAGCTTAAAACTAAAAGACAAATCACTAACAGAATATACATTAAATTTAAAATTGAAATTCAAGACATACAAGATAAAAGATATGGTAAAATACATAAGATGTGAATAAAATACATAAAAACGTGAATAAATAAATTACATACAAAAATATATTATTTTTCTTTGGAAAAATTTTGTTTAAGGAATTCATCCACAGAATAGAATGACTCATTTACTAGAAAAGCGTGTAATTCTTTTTTAAATAAATTTACATTATCAAAGTCTAAGATACTTTTTATCCTGTTGTAACATATAACCCCTATATAACTTGGATTACATTGGCTTATTGAGAGTCTAGAATATGGCTGATGTATATTTTCCATATTTCGAGTACAATATGAGTGCGTGTCACTATTCTTTAAGAAGGATGTTTCGTTCTCCTTCACATACATTATCAACTGATAAAGGTAGAGACTTGGTAACGTGAGAATATTATATGATTTAAATATTGGCTTACAATGAGAAAGTGGGTGAGCATTATTCATACATCTTAAGATTTTCTTTTGTACTATGAATATCTTATTGAGGTAAGGGGAAGAGCCCCAGAATATCAGTCCATATTGTAACACAGACTGTACAAGACCGTAATAAAGCAGTTTTAATGTGTCAATTGTGACCGTATCTCTCAGCATTCTTATTATATAACATATGCTACTTAATTTTGAACAGATTGTGTTTATATGATCTTCCCAGGTGAGTTTTTGGTCTATTGTTATTCCCAAAAATTTGATACTTTCAGTGGATTCTATTGTTTTTCCATCTATCATAATAAGAGGATCAAAATTTGGTTTTATATTTTTCGGTAAAAATCTCATATAGAGCGTTTTTTTAGCATTTAGATGAAGGCCATTCTGAATACACCAGTTACTGAATTCATTTGAAGCTATATTACTGTTTTGAATCAGATCACTTATATTCTTATTGGACATAATAATATTTGTATCGTCTGCATAGAGGATAATTTTGTTAGATGTAATACAAGTAGTTGGCAAGTCATTCATAAATATTATAAAAAAGAGAGGACCCAAGATAGAACCCTGGGGCACCCCTGATGTAATTCTTTGTAAATCTGATTTAAAATTGTCTAAGACTACAGTCTGTGTACGTTTTGTTAAGTATGAGGTAGCCCATTGGAGTGCCACACCTCGAACCCCTATATTTTCCAATTTCAGTAAGAGTAATTCATGGTTTATTGTGTCGAAAGCACGTTTTAAATCATAAAATAAACCTAGGGTGTGATTTTTGTCATTTAGAGCATTGTATACAAATTCCAGGCATTCAAAAATAGCATTATAGGTGGATTTCCCTTTCCTAAATCCATTTTGAATATTAGACAATAATTCATGAAATTCCAGAAATTTACATAACCTAATGTTATAAGCCAGTTCAAAAAGTTTGCCTAATTGGCTCTGCATACATATAGATCGATAATTGGTGATGTCATCTCTTGAGCCTTTATTTTTAAATATAGGTACACATTTTGATTCTTTTAGCAGATCAGGGAACTGCCCCGAGGTAAATGATTCATTTATTAGGTAGGATAATGGTTCAGCAATCAGATGACTGACTGACTTTAACATGTTACCATTTATGTCATCTATTCCAGCCGCTGGTTTGGAACAGGTTTTTTTTAACAGATCCATGATTTCATTTGGTGTTGTAGGAGTCAGGAAAAGAGTTGGAATATTATGACTGCTCTTATTATTGAAGTTAAGGTTTGGTGTTGTGTAAGAGGAAGAATTTGTGAAGTAGCTGTTAAAATGATCAGCCAAGACTTTTAAATCAGTAATTAATTGACCATCTGTATCACATATCTTAATGGAGGTATGGTTGTCTTTATATTTTTTATTACTATTTATGATTTTCCAGCTTTCTTGCATAATATTTGTAGCATTATTAATTCGTTTATCATTAGTTATTTTCTTTAAGGATTTTACATTTTGTTTATATAACTGTTTAAATTGGTTATATCTTAAGGTATATTCCGGATTGTTTAATTCTTTTTTGAGTTTTTCCATTTGACAAAGTTGGTCATGCATGTCTTTGATTTGAGGTGTAAACCATTTTTTGACTTTAAGTTCAAATTTAGTTTTAGTTATTGGAAAGGAACAGTTATACCAGTAGATAAGTGTATTATAAAATGCACGGAATTTATTATTAAAACTGTTGGCTTCATACATTTCGGCCCAAGTTTCCCTGGCAATATTATTTTGAAAAATTTGTTTATTATTGTCGTTGTAGTTCCTTATGTATTTAAACACAGGATTTTGCTTTAGTTGAAATGTATCGAAAGAACATATCTGATATGTGTGATCTGAAACAAATGAGTGACATACTCTCATATTGCTCACCTCGATATTTGAAAACATGTTATCTATACACGTAGAGCTGTGAGTGGTTATCCGGGTAGCGATATTGATGTGATGTTTAATACTGTATTCAGAAAGTGTGTTTATCAAAATTTCCTTGTTTGGAGAGTTATTTAAGAAATTAATATTTATGTCACCAACAATTATATATTGATCATTTTTGTTAAATATTTTGTGTAACAACAGATTAAGTCTATGGATAAAGTCCTTAAAATCACCATTAGGTGTCCTATAAACACAGATTATAAATATATTTGTTTTGTCAATATTTTGCATAACGGCTACACAAGCTTCAAAATTTTGTTCCACACATTTTCTATACTCCATGGGTTTTATATTGACATTACGTCTGGCATATATGCAAACTCCACCTCTAGATTTGTTCGTACGTGTAAAGTATGTTATTAGGTTGAAGTTTTCAATCACTGTGACTGTAAGTTCACTTTCACTTAACCAATGTTCACAAAGGCATAGGACATCTATCTTGTGTGATGTTAGTAAGATACTGAGTGAATCATATTTGCTCATCAGTCCTTGAATGTTGAAATGCATTACCTCTATGCTACCACATAACGACGTGGACTATACCATATCTAGCATTTGAAATTTTATTACAGGTTCATGTTTTTGTTAAACCACCTACAAACAAGCCACCAGTGGCTAGCGCCGGGCAGAATCTGACAATTAGCCTCCCTCAGACCTGGGTCGTACTAGATGCCAGCAATAGTACAGATGATAATAAAATAATGGAATTCAAATGGGAGCAGATTGAAGGACCATCTACGGTAACATTTGAAAATGCCAGCTTTAGTAAAACCAATGTTACAGGGTTGACAAAGGGACTGTACAGCTTTAAAGTTAGCGTTACTGACGATACTAAAAATGTCGCTAGCGACAAAGTGTACGTTACAGTTAATCAAAGTAAGTACTTTTCGTTATGTTAAATATCATTAAACTGTTAATAGTAAAGGGATTTGCATTTAAAAATAAATTTGTGAATTAACTGTCTCCAGGGCGTTCTTTATTTCAATTTGATATATTTGATGATCGACATCTGGGCGTTCAAATGATTTGGCACCATTTGAGGTCTTTTTGTTCCCAAAATTAAAACTGCATTGTATAATTTCATACACATGAATACACATGAATAGCTCATTTTATTTATTTTAATGAACGTTTTCTTTCTACCTATTACGAAATAATATTGAATATCCCCCACTCCAGATTTCTATATATTAATGTGTTATTCCAACTGTAATGAACACGTACTATGACATATCTACATTATCACTGAATACTGTATGTTTATATTATTTATTTTTAGATAAAAACCAAAAACCGACGGCAAATGCTGGTGAAGATTTTACAGTAGAACTACCAAGAAATGTAGTGGTATTGAATGGTTCAAATTCCAAAGACGACTGGGCTATTGTCAAGTGGAAGTGGACCAGAGATGAAAACTCACTAGCCATCGGTTACATTGCCGAAGAAACCGATGAATCCCCTGTACTTATTTTGACAGATGTTACTGTAGGGAAATACATTTTTAATTTGACAGTATATGACGAGCAAGGCTTAAGTGATACAGATTCAGTATCATTTATTGTGAAAAATGATCCAAAACTGTTATATTTAGTAGATATTACTATTGACGTTGATGCAAAGTCTTTGACTGAGGCTCAGTATAATAGTTTAAAAGGAAAATTGGCACTTCTGGTGAAGGATGGATCGACATTACAGGTAAGAAAATAATTCTTTTACATTATTATACAAAATAGAGGTTTTTTATAAATAGAGGTCGGGAAGCAGAGATAAATAACGTCAAAACCAGGGTTAGCTCCTAGGTGATGTATCACCACGTAAAAAATTTTATATGACACAATACCTTACTTGTGGCTATTTTGTCGAGTTGTGTAACATCCAAAGCTAATACAAAGAGGAGTGAAATTATTGGTGATTGTAACTAGAGATGGGCGCGTGAGTCGATTTTGACTCACGCTCACGACTTTAAACCTTTAGCTCACGCACACTCACGCACGACTGATATATGTTAAGGCAAACTCACGCAAGCTCACGCACGGGATCTTTTGACTCACGCACACTCACGAAATCTTCCGTGATTTGGTACCTTAAATGTACACGCTCACGCCGTGACACGGTGAAATTCACGTCACGTGCCCATCTCTGGACCAGAGTGACCAGACCATGCCAGGAGGGCTAGGCGACTGGCGAATGCAGTAGAGAGAGACTGCAATTACGCAGTTTGATTTGAATGTTGCGTCATTCATCCTGTCTCCTGTCCTTTTCCCTCCCTTCTCGCGCTCGTGTTCCGTCTTCCGTCTATCGCTTCGCTTCTTATTCTTGTCACGACACGACAGGCTGAAGTTTTAAAGCAGAGATGGAACGTCGTGTCACGGCGTGAATATTATCTCACACACGCTCACGCACGGGATCTTTTGACTCACGCACACTCACGAAATCTTCCGTGAATTGGTACCTTAAATGTACACGCTCACGCAGTGACACGCCGTGACACGGCGTGACACGGTGAAATACACGTCACGTGCCCATCTCTAATTGTAACACTAACACACGCTGAAATTTGAAAATCCAAAAAACATTTTTGATAAGCTAGGGGGGGGACTTTTTTTTTTAAACCGGGCCCCTCAAACGAGCCCAGACCCTGGGATATCACCCTTTTACCCCCCTCATCGGGCCTGAACACACACACACTCACACACACACACACATATATATTTTTTTAACTGGCGATCAATCAGAAAAGTGTTAATACTAATATTTTTTTGTTGTAAATATTTCGGACTCATTTCAAAACAATTTCAAATTTTTGTTTTATTTTCTCAGCAAGGTTAACTGAAAAATGTATGTTGCTGAAGTTGATCAAAAAACGTACTGTCAAACATTGAATAATAATATTCACTTCATCAACTATAGTAAATTTAGATGTTTTTGACCTTCATTCAAGATCGTATATGGTTAGAAGAATACCCAGTAGGAGTCGCTGAGAGCCCCTCCTGGACAGAGTGTCTGCCTGCTCGTTATCCTCAATGTTGCTGTGTCCAGGCACCCAGAGAAGTTTGACCCAGTTAGACGAGCCAAGTTTGCAGGGAGCCTGTTTATAGTTTTGAACCAGTATTGACTTGGTCCTGACTGATACAAGGGCGTTGAGGGCCGCTTGACTATCGCTACATATATATATGTGTTTGTTATAATATTTCCTTCAGATATTTTCCTATGCGCAGACCAAAATAGCAAAAATCTCGGTCAGGAATACCGTGGCAAATTTACCCAGGGCATAAGAAAGTTTAGCCCTTTCCTCATACCTCGATCCGTCTGTGAACGAGACAATATCTGCAGGCCTGGGTATGTCCTCAAGTGGGTTCGAGTCATCCCTTTTGGGGATGACAACCTCAAAGGGTTCTGAGAAGGAGAAGGAAGGCACCATATCATCACTCCTAGCCTTCAGAAGTGAGTGAGTCCCTATTAAGTCAGATAGGGCCTAATGTGACCTCAGCCTGTAGGCCGCTTTCCGAGCCTCTGCCTCAATCACCAAGTGAAGGGGTACAAGGTCCAAAAGGACCTCCAGAGCTGCTGTGAGGGTCATGCGTATTGCTCCTGTGGCTCCCAAACAGGCGTATCTTTGGAGTTGTGTAAGCTTCTGTTGAATGTATAACTTGGTTACAGCAGGCCATCAAATAACAGAAGCATAAGTGATCAATGGTCTTACTATAACAGTCTAGTCCCACATTGTTACCCTGTTACCCTTGTTACCCCCTGTCTTACCAAAGGTCCTTCTACATACCCAAAGGATGTATTTGTCTCTTTATGTGATCTCTCCAGATCAGTTTAGAGTCCAGGATGACACCCAGATACTTCACTGTCCTACAGATTCGACGAAACTGTCTAGCCTGTGTCTCCTAGTGAAGATTCTTACCAGTTATTTTGATGGGCTCTAAGACCCTGGTCGTTGTACTATCTCTGTACAATCTGCAAGGCCCTTTGCAAGAGCAAGAACCCGCTGACCGACTTCCCGGCCTGGTAAGCTTGTTGCGACAAATGCAGAGGCGCTGAGGTCAGTGCCCCGTCTTTAACAAATCTTTCAACCAACCTCTCTAATGCTTTGAACAAGAAAGATGGCAGGCTGAGTGCTTTGTAGGATTTGGCAGTATCGTACGATGTGCGTTCTGCTTTTGGTATGAATACCACTTTGACGTCTCTCCAGGGTATAGGAATATACCCCATGGGATGCTCCATATACAATTCTAACAAACCATGGCTTAAAACAAAAACTACATGAAATTACTATGTTTATACTTCAACTTTGTTCATAATCAGGTTGAAAGGTGAGAATTCCTGAAGCATTTTGCTGAATCAAGCGTTAAATCTATAATAATGGCTTATCTTCACATTTCTTGTATTTTTCAAAAAATTCGTATATTCTATAAATATCTAACACAATCAACACTATATACTGATTGATACTAATGAAATGAAGTATTCGAATAACAATCTACACTTTTTAAAGAATATTCTTTGTAAAATTTCTTAATTGGGATTGAATGGCCCTCGAATTGACTGCATACTAATTGATATTATATTTCAGGTAAGAAGTGCGCGTCCCGAAGTTGGCACCGGCAAAGCGATGCTTACCTTCTATGTTGAATCTGCGGAAGGTAATCCACTCTCTGCCAATGAAGTGGTTCAACACCTTCGGCAAAAACTACGAGTAGATGCAAGCCTTCTTCGATTTTCCGTGGCTAAATTACAAACTGCTGTCTGCCAGAATAACTGCTCCGGCCATGGTGTTTGTAATGAGCAAACTAGGAAATGCGAATGCGAGGCATTCTGGATGCAGAATATGTTCAAGGTGTACTTGAACACCGATGAAGATTTTGACTGCAGCTGGAGCATCTTGTATGTAGTTTTGGGGATGATCTGTAGTGTTGTAGTGTTTTTGGGAGCCTTCTGGGGCATGGTTTATTTGTGCTATACCTGGTGCACCAAGAGGAGGTCAGAGACTAAGCCGACAACTTATAAACTACTTGAAGATTCTGAAGACTTACCTCCATGTAAGTACAAATGATATGTTTCTTTCTACAGGGGCGTATTGAGAGGGGAGGGATGCAGATTGCCCTCCCCCCCCCCTCTCCATTATGTACAGCCCCTACTGTAGATAATTTATATTTTATTTTTAACCCACCTCAAAAGATATACAAAAGTAGGAAGTTCTCAATTCGACCCTTATATGCATGTTTTTTTGTTTATATTTGTACAATCATTACTCTGGATTGGCTTAAGAGATTTCTATGAAATCTTTCTCAAATTGTAAGGTATGGCTCGGCGGTGGTCCCATATTAATTTCATTACGCTACATGTAGTGCAACGCGAGCAAAAATTGTAAACAAATTTTTTTAGTTGAAAATTTTGCCATATTTGGCGAATGTGCCACAAATTTCATAGGACCTTCTACTACTGATAATACTGCCGTGCTAAGCAAGAAGGTCGTAACTGACATTTTCATGAAAATTGAGTTATTGACATTTGTTGCATCTACAGCCACCCAAGCAACTTCTGGTATATTTTCAAGGTCGTATCTTCAGAATAAACGATACAAATTCAATTTAAAATTTGTCATATCTGCAAAGTATTCTGATTTTACTAAGCGAAATTGTCCTATCTGATATTACCAAACATAAATGCCGTAATTAGAGAATATTATTTAGGTATTATGCAAATCATAACTTACACACTTTTTTATTTATTATGAAAATACCTACTTTCTATATATTGTTGCCCTAATCTGGGCACGCTAATATACTACTTAGGTAAATACTTTAAAACACTTATTATTGGAGAACCAATCAAAACAAGTTGTTTTAAAAAAATTTTTAATAAGCGGTTAGGAGAAATCCGAAAAAAACGTTTACCGAAAAGAAATTTCCAGGTCCCCTAAAAAAGCCCGGGCCCCTCAAAAAAATTTTTGATGAGGGGGTAAGAAATCCGAAAAAAATTTCCGGGACCCTAAACAAAATCACCTCTGCACCCCTCCTCTCTCGTCGGGCCTGTATCTTGGCTATGTAGCTACTGGACAGGTATCGATTCTGAATTAATTCCAATAAAAGCAAAGATAAAGCAAAGAGTAGCCTCGGACTCGACTCTTGTTAGTATTAAAAAGCAAATTATATGAGACACCCTTGATACAATAACGGAAGTGAAATGAGTCTCTTGGTAAAAATATTAGGAAACAAACATTTTTTAAACATCTTTTTCCTGTCCAGGTTACATAAAAGTCATCAAACTTGAAACGATTAAAGCATACGTAATTGTAAATGCTTCAAATTTTGGTCAGTTACCTTAGGACATCGAGTCACTTTTTTTTAAGCGTAATATTTTCTGGGAGCCTACGGAATAACAACATAACGTAGCACATATATTAGGCAACCCCCACAATTTCAAAGTCAAGACTGTTCAGAAGGGGGTTACACATTTGGAAAAACGCAGATATATATCCATTACATATCAACGTTGCCAATTTTAAAGCTGAGAATCGAAGCCAGTGCATTATTCTTTTGATAAGTATAGGTATACCTAATACAGTCTATTATTATGTAATAATGTAAACATTCTGTAAAGTTTGAAATACTCGTACCAAATTTAAATAGGTATACTTATGTAACATTTAAATTTAGAGAAATAAATCTAAATCTATTAATCTATCTATCTATCTGATAATCACACAACTGTCTTTTTACGTTTTTTACTTGAGTGTAAAGACGAGAGAGGCAGAAGGAAAAATTATTTATTGCTAGATCAGCAAAACAATAAGACTCCCTTTTGTAGGTCTTTTAGTAAATTAAACAATCCTTAGTAATTAAAACGTGATTAAACTGCAAAATTAACACAAAATTGTTTATAACTGGATAAAAACAGCGTTAAAAGCAATAAAACAATATGGCTGCACAAGAAAATGTAAACAACGGTCAACGTCCTTCGGAAGAGAACCAATGAATGCCTTGATAGACATGTAAACAATGAACACGTGATGTATCTTACGTGGAGATGGAAAGTATTATTTATCCACATATTTCTCTGTTTATCTGAGTATTACACCAATGTATCCTTATTAATTTTACATAAAAACCGTTTTTTCGCCATTCACAGTGTTATGGAGTTGTAAGGGTTATGGGGTTACAGTGATATGAGGCTATGAAATAAACATATTAAAAAAAATTTCTAACCACTCGTTTGACTGTGAAAGGCAAAAAACCGGCTTTTTGGGGATGTTTTTTGAGGTTAGACATGAAAACCGAGCCAATCGAACAATTCTGGCTTCGGATTCGGATTCAGTGTATCAAAATACATAAGGATAGTGCACAGTGGTCTGAAAATTAAAAATAGCGGCCAACATTCAAATTTTACAAGTTCCATTGAATGAATTTCATATTTTATAGGCATATTAAGAAATAGATAAAGTAGACTTTCCTAGAGTAGGATGATATAGCTGCTTAAACAACAGGGTGTATAATTTCTGGAAAACAAGGAAAACCTGGAAAAGTCAGGGAATATGATTTTGGTCAGGGAAATCGGGGAAAAGTCAGGGAATTTACAAATTTATAAAAAGGTCAGGGAAAATTTATTAAAACTACTTATATCTAAAGTTGTTCCTATCTTGTGCCCACCCGCTTATCGAAAAATGTTTTCCATTTTCCCTCCAACACTCATCAATTTTCATTTTCGAGCAGAAAAATTTTTTGGAATTTTGATTGAAAAAGTCAGGGAATTTCAAAATTGTGAATTAGTATACACTCTGACATAAGTGTTTGTGAAAGTTAGTTTGTTGACAAAGTTCAAGTGGTGAGTGTGAAAAATTGCACCTTAAAATCCACCCCACAAATTTTATCTTCTAAAATTATTCTAAAATTTCTAGCCATTGATTAACCATAAAGCCATCCAGTACAAAAAAAATATCTAAAATCACATCCTAAACTTCACCCCCACGGGGCCTCCGTGAACCAGTAATTTTCTAAAATATTTATATTGTGACGGATCTTTTAAGATACTTGTATACTAAAATGAACTTTTACAGTTTTAAATATAATTTGGTATACTAATAAATAAAGTGATTTTTACACATGAATTTTCAATAAAAATAAAATCGTCCGTTTAGTTTCAGAGTAACCAATTCGGAAAGTTTGACTTTCATAGGCAAAGATGCCTTATTTGACATAGTAGAGCTCGGCTTAAGTTAATTTTTGCTCTTAATACCACAATTTTTTTTGAAATATGTAACAAAAAAGTCCCAATTTAAGTAGTTTCTTATTAAAATCCTGAAAAAATCGTCCGTCTAGCATAAAAGTTATTAGAACTTTAATCAATTTTAAGTCCTACATTTGTGTAAATAAAACAGCTGTTGAAATTGATTGGCAACGTTGCATATTAAGAAGATGGCGTGAATATTTAAATTTTTAAAAAGTATAAAATCAAAAATTAGTATAAATGCTCTTTACATTTGTTGCTTGCAAATATTTCGGAAAAACCGATAAATATCGAGATATTTGAGTAAATCGAGAAAATTTCACGTTTTCGTAGAAAATGCATCTAAATCTAAAAAAAAAATGATTTTGTCAGAAACCTTTGTTTTGAAGGGCCAAAATTAATGAAGCATCTAGGTACCTAATACATGATATTAAGTGGATAGCATATATGAGATCGAATTTAATTAATTACGGTGACAAAATGACGAAATTTTACCGAAAAAAAGTCCCAATTTCCGCCCCCTCTAATTCCCTAATTTTTTTCGGAATCCAAAAAATAAAAAAAAGTTTTAGCAAATTTAATTCTGTTTAAATTAGTTAGAGTAGTCTTTTGGGGTAGGAGTCAAGATTAAGAAGTTGTCAACTTTTGAAGCACAAATTTGCGATTTTTTGCCCTACATCGTCGATGTTTCAGTAAATATCTTCGTAACAAAAAGAAAAATCAAAATTCTGATGGTAGCAAAAGATTCCCAGTGAAAAATATTTGTTTGACCTAATTTTTTTATTTCGAGCTAGCTCTTACCGTTTCTGCGAAAAATAGTAAAAAACGGCTGGCATTTCGGAGACGAAAAAATTACAAAAACATGGGATCTTTACACATTCAAATTTTTTGAAAAACACCAGCGGGACGGCCATACGATGTCACGACATAAAGAGGAAGACTTCCCGTTAAACCTCATCGTAAATTGCATATCAAAATTGGAAAATTTGGCTCTGCAGAAACGAAATATAGCCAGATTAAATGTAGCAGATTAGTATATGATAGTTATAACAATCGTATTTAATAGTGTTGCCAAATCCTTTTACTCTATCTCTTTCGAGCTTTAATTTATCGAATACAGCGCTAGATTCGCTCTTATCAGTATACAAGTAAAGACTTTCAGACTAAAATCAGATTTTTGACTGCTTTTTGTTATTTTTGGACCACTGTGCACTGGTCTGATTAGCCAGACAGGCCACTTTTTTATTATGGGACGGTGTATTTAATCATTAATATAACTGTTTTATTAATTTGCTTTAAGAACATTCTTAAAACAAAATAATACATCTATTTTGTTTTACAGAAATATCTTCGTCGTGACTTAAAATAATGTATATTTGCGAGTTGTAACAAATCACTTATACAATAAAATAGTCAGTTTATATAGCAAGTGTGCTAGTTGGATTGATTACATCACATTACATCAGACCGCAATATTTTGTTAGAAAATTTTTAGCTTATTTTTTTAATTTCAGTTTCTTCAAGAAAGTCAAATATATCAGACAGTGATACAGATTCCGATGTAGTTTTTGAATCACGTTCAAAACCTCCCCGTTTCAGTGATTCTCGAAACGGACACAAACCTGGTAGAAATGGATTTACCAAATTAGGAAGAAGAGTAAAAACATAGTCCGATCGTGAACTACACCTGTGCCTAAAAAATAAGTACGTAGTAAATGTTTGGGTGTGATTTAATTTTGTATTTTTAGCAAACTTGTTACCAGTATTTATTCGTACATACCTAATAAGTCAAACTTATTTTTTTAGTCTGTAGAAAAGTATCCCAGATACAGTTTTACAGTATTTTGGATAGGCGTCCTTGTATGTGATTATTCTTATATATTTACTCGAAGTTATTAGTGATCACACTAATAATTTTATGAATGGGATATGCTCAGTTTATTTACCTGATTTTATATTACATTTTTTGAGAACGTATATTTTTAAATGTATTCGCATTTAAGCTTTAAGCGCATATAAAAAATGAAAGGGGTATATAGCCAAATTGGACTTTGTGTACATGGCTTATTAGCTCTCTATTAGTAAACATTTTCAGCCAAGTTTTAACTCCGTATCCCCACTGTAGGGCCAGTCATAGAAAGAAACGTAATTTTCAATTTTTATTTAATTTCGCTTTTCCTATTACCTAGAAAATTCTGAAAAAAATCAGAGTAGATACGGTCGCTGCAAATCAGAAACTCTTCAAATTTTTTGGCTTCAGATTCGGCTTGCCAAAAATTTTTGAACTTTTTATATTCTATTTTTTTAGAGATTCTGTCACGTAACTATCTTTATTTTTTTACAGCGACTTTATATATGCTTAATTATGCTTAATAAAAATTAAGATGTACAGTATTGAGCTGAAACGTCCCAAAACTGAATTTTATTTTTTTATACCATGAATCACCAATCTAAAAATCTGAAAGAATTACGAGCCAACAAGCATATGAAGTCGTTATTACTGTACAAAAATAAAGTCTTAAAAAAAAATCAAATTTTAAAATTTCAAGAAATTTTGGCAATCCGAATTTAAAGCCAAAAAATTTGAAAAAAATCTCTGACGTGCAGCCATAAGAGCGTACCTACCGTGATTTTTTTCAGAATTTTCTATGAAACAGGAAAATTGAAATTAAATAAAAACTGAAAATCATGTTTCCTTCTTTGTCCAGCCCCTCCACAGTGGAGATATGGAGTTAAAACTTGGACAAAATTGTTTATTTATAGAGAGCTAACAAACCATGCATATATGCAAAGTCCAATTTGGCTCAGGGGCATTTTTCATTATGCTTATCCGGCTATACCCTCTGCTTCTAAATTATTTTCCAGTGCCAATTTTATACATACTATTTTTTAATTTGGTAGTCGCAATTGAAATATTTATATTGTGGTATTAGCTCTAAGTGAACACCCAAATCATGAGTATTTTCAACTGGCCAAGAGTAAAGAAATGTTAGTAAGAAACTAACTGAATATACTAGGTGTAAACTATAGGTAGCAGTTACATTTAGTACTCTTTAGTATAGAGAGGTTAGCAACTTACTTTCATTTTGCTTTCGACGTTATTCAAATTATAAGTATATACTTGTAAAATGCATTGGCATTTATATCCGTTGTTATTTGTCAGGCTGAATCTTACTTTATCAGTTAAATTTGTCTGAGCATTATCTTAACTTTTAAAGAAAATGTCATTTTTTAAATGTGATGTAAGTTAGTCTTCAAAGTTTCGAGAAAATTTTGTACAAAATTTGAATTAGTGGCTGTTGTAATTTATTTTATATACTTAATTATATTTTAATTTTAAAACGTATTATATTTGATGTTAAATCAATTATATATTATTATATATTTTTAAGTGGTCCTATTGCAGTGTATATTTATTATTTAATAAAAATATGTATCGAAAAATTTATTTTTGTAGTTTGCATAGCTATCAACATATTTTGCAGAAGAGTATAATCAAGTATTATAAATATGAAAGGATAAAATTTGATCTCAAGTAATTCTTCGTGCTCCGAATTACAAAAAGTTTGATGGTCGCCAGAAAACCCCGCAGATTGAACCAAGAAGGTGTGAATTGAAAAGGATATACGATGAATTAGTGATAAGTGGGTGAAGTCGTGGTTGAGACTTGCCAAACGCCAACATTTTCAAGGTTTAATGTACCAAAAATAAACGGTTAATTCATCCACAAACTAGTTAGTCCAAAGATTTAGATGAAAAAAGTGTGTTATTATGGAAATACTACTGTTGCAAACCCCTCGGGGGAGGGGTATAGCAGTAACGTGTCCGAACGGAGGCCTTCGGGGCCGGCACTCGTAGCCCTACTAATGTAAGCCACTTTCTAGGGGTTATAAAGAAGGGCTCTAGGGCTCCTTAAAAATCTACGGTTAGTAACTTAAGATCCAACGTTAAAATAATGACGGAGCAAAAAACTCAGCTAAAGTTTTAGAAATTTATTTCATTTTTCTTTCTATGACAGTGACACAATTTAAGCCATGAAATCTGGAATTAAAGTAACTTCAAATCAAACTACTTTTAAGATTTTTTTGTACCGAAGGATCTCTACGTTATGTCTTCATGGTTTTCCCTTTTACTAGATATAAGTTAATGAAATGGGATCTGTACCTGCCGTATTCAGCCGGTGTGCAGAATAAATAATAAAATAAAAAACAAGGATAACAAACGAGAGGTACTTATCTGGAATTTCCACGTTCCGGTCCTCGGTGCACCCACTACTCGGTGGCTCGTCAAATTAGATTACAATTAGATTTTTATTTTGGTTCAGATGAACGTTTTACACAATTGTTCTATTCTTCATATATCTCCCGTACCGATGATATATGATTTTTAGCAAAGCATTAACATTTTATTTTTTAAAGTTTTGTTTTTTAAAATATTTTTATTGCACGAACTGTTCACCGCCACGGCTTCGTCGGGGCTCTCTCAGTTTTCGTCTCGCACGTCCCCAGTTCTCACCCACAAAACTGTCCCGTTGACAAAATCCTTATCGCGGATCGGTCGCATTATTCTTACTTTGTAGTTACTTTGTAGTTGTTATCCTTTTAACATATTTTACTTTATACAGTGGCGGACGATTGCCACAAATACTCCCCCTTAAAAAAAAGAATGATGCTTCTACAAGCAACGTTCCTTTTATCTATTAAGAAAAGTTATCTCCTATCACGTAAAATTCGTTAAGATCCTTCGTTAACAATCTCTGTTCTTTTAACATATAATCTCTTATCCTAACTAAATATCTATAAAATACGTACGCTGGTCTAAACTAAGCATATCGTTAAAACGGGTATAAACTTTTAATAGTTTAAATATGATAAAAATGTTAATTATTTCAAGTTCCGATTTCTACAAACTTCTTCCTTCCCTATGCTTTGTCCATCCGCATCTATCTACGTCTAGGGTGCGGTCTCGTCACTCATCGTTAAATTCCATATCTTCTCGTTTCCCCTGCGTATTTGCTTTGACACGATAGATAGGGAGCAAGGGTAAGGATAACATTTTCACAGGAAACGGCGAGCGAGGGGTAAGTCACGCCCAATTTTGGAAGAAAAAGGTAATAGCTTCCGACGTGAGGTTTCTCCGAGCAGTTTCGTGCATCAACCAAGTGGCTAGCGTATCCCATAGGCTAGCAAGTATTATAACTCCGCATCCTCGTGTCTTATAGATACCAAAAGCATTTAGACTCACTCCTAAACAATATCTTATTATTCGAAATATAAAATAAAATCCCATAATACCACTGGTGAATATGTCAATGTCGGTAAACCAACCCCGTACTTCGTGAAAAGTTGACCTGGCCAATTTCTTCATTTCTTCTGCATCGAATAGTCCTAGGGTACTGTACCCTTGATTATCAGTATCTAGACCTGCCATTTTCCGGGTAATTATATTTTCGACTGCCTTCCTCTCGACCCCAAATATAAGGCTCTTTTGAACTTTACTAACTTCTTCCTGGGTATATAGCCCACTAGACCCCATAGGTTGGATAGGCAAAAATTTTAATTTTTGATCTTCATGTACTTCCAATATCTTCGGTGGGTCCTTCACTACTGGATGTGGCGCGAAACCAACCCAATTCCCGTCGATGTAATACACCGCTGGGGTAATAGGGTTACACGTAATCTGTTCCGCGTAACTCTGGATTATGTGAGTTTGAGGGGCCATACACATTGATCTATTCTCTACCGTAATTGGTAGCTCCTGATAGCAATATTCCGTCCTTCTTAGTTTCACCACTTTAGGTTGGCATTGAATTACATACAATACTTCCCCGAGAATTCTTCCAACATATCCCAATATATAGTATAGATAGTACTGCGTTAGGTGATACTGATGCTAAAAGTAGTCGGTTCCGCAATACTTCTCGATGTACTAGACATCGCCGGTAATCCGTGTCTATGTACAATTTATCCAATGCTCTCTTATAATTTTGTTCTATGTATAGGAATTTACTATTGACGTAGCTCATCAAGTCCGTATTTTCGGCAAGTAGCTTCATACTTGGATGTATAGTATTTGATGTTTTGACCTCCAACACAGTCAATTTTGGACGTTTGGTCTGCCATACCTGCTGCGAGCATAGTAATACTTCCTTCGTAAGGGTTAGAGTAAATAATTTGTCTCCTTCTTCAACAACAACGAACTTCTCTAGCCCTCTATTAGTAACAAGGCTCGCCCAACCGTCGTATATTAGACTTAGTCCACCTTCACAATTTGCAGATGAGATCTCCCAGGTAGTTTCGCCAAAAACAGTATCGATACAGTACTGCTGCAAAAACGGACAGGTATACCCTCCAATTAGGCTTAATTCATTGGTTTCTTGTTTCACTCTAGCAAGGTAGCTCTTTTGTGGTTATTTTTATAGCTGCCGATATCACCACGTTATGCCACGTTCGCCCATTCTCATGGTAGGTTGACCCGCTACAAGTCCCATCATTAGTCAATGACCCTAACATCGTGATTGACGCCGACGTGGTACCATTCAGAACAATTTGTCCAATGTCTTGGTTATATATTCGCAGCATTCTATAGTGATGAATATATTGGCACTTTTCCGCTCCAATCTGTTCGACGTATTCAGCAATGCCTCCTGAAACTGCTGATGAATGACTATGCATTCCACAATAGTATATATGACGATTTACTTCCACTAGGCAAGTTTTGACCATTTGTAACTTTATATCATTCCTTTGGATAATTTTAACATTTATCATCTCGCTAGTGTAACCTGACTCCGGTTCTACGCATGGTGCGACATTATTTATAGAGATGGAAGAGATATTGATATAGGGGGTGTCACAATCATAAGCAATTAACGCACTGCCGCCTCGTAGACAGCACAGCAAACTAATTACGGACAACCAAAGCATTTTCACCTAGTTGAGGAGCGTTAATCTGGAAGTATAAAGATCTCTAAGATACAACTTTTGAAAAAGAATATTTATTCCTACTTATATTTTGTTTTTCTTTTCTTTTGTTTTCTCCCCCTTTTTCCTTTCACGTCCCTAACAATGTTATGAATTCATTCTCTCGGTATTCAATCATTTATTTAATCATCAGGATCATGGTAGACAAAACAAAAGAGTAATACGCTTATAGAATACTTGCTACATTTACAATATCCACGGGTATTGTTTTCATTGTCTCAATGAACTCAATAAACTAACTGACTGTTACTACATGTTGAAACGATAGCTGCCTGCATACACGCCTGTGCATATACGGTTTTCATTCATTACCTTTACAATCTCGCTCCTATCACAATCAGTTTACTTAGCTCATGAGAGAAGGAAAATTAGTTCTTATAGTTACATGTGAATTCATATCACAATACCTATTGAAGTCACTCGTAAGTACTAACTAAAAGAACGACGACCAGCTTAGTGGCCGTATCGCGTTGGTGCACGTTTCTGCCTTGTAGACCTCCTAACGGGTCTAGGCTGATCAATTTCCCTAGCTATGGGTACATTCTCACGTGGGCCATTATAATTATACATCCAATCAGCCATTTGTGCTAACCTTAACGTGTTTTCTGCAATATCTTCGAGGTCTGATTCTTGATTAGGTTCTTGGGCGGGAGTATAAGGTTCATCTACCCCTACGGTGGCCTCTTGTACCTGTTCCAACTCCTCATTGACTTGATAGTCCCCGGGACGGTTCAAATTCCCTCTAAATAATTTTAACCTATTGGCGTGTACAATTTTATCCTTTCTTTTCCCTAATTCTCTTATTTTATAATTTACAAGTCCCTTCTTCTCTAATATTCTATATGGCCCTAACCACGGTTTCGCTAATTTTTTTGAAATTCCTATCTTGCTGGTAGGGTCATGTAAGTAAACCAAATCTCCTAGTCTCAAACTCTCTCAAATCTCAAACTTTCTATCTTTAGTCTTTTTGTTATATTGTCGCATCATATTGTCTGACGTACGCGCCAGACTTTCCCTGACATGCATGAATACCTGATTTAATTTTGCCATTAATTCCGAAACATAATTTTCGCCACAATCATATTTTACTTTATTTGCTTTTATAAAATCGTCTAACGGCAATACGGGATCTCGGCCGTGAATAATAAAGTAGGGGCTATAACCGGTAGAACTGTGAATACTCGTACGATACGCAAATAATACTAATGGTACCCAATCGTCCCAGTCTTGTTGATTTTTAGATACATACTGCGACAGAATATCTTTGAATACTCGGTGACTCCGCTCGAGCATGCCGTTACACTGAGCGTGATAAGGTGTGGTCTGGATTTTTTCTATTTTTAGCAATTTACAAGTTTCTTTCATAAGCGTTGACAGGAAGTTTGACCCTCGGTCCGATAGCAACTGTTTTGGGGTACCGTGCCTTGTAATTATATTTTCAACAAACGCCCTAGCAATTGTGTCGGCTTTTTGGTCTGGCAAGGGTATTGCCTCGACGTATTTCGAAAAGTAATCTTGAAACGTTAACAAATATCTATTTCCCTTAAGAGTTGTAGTTAGTGGACCAACTATGTCTATAGAGGTCCGCTGAAACGGTTCAGTAACTTCTTGAAACCTTTTCAATGGTGCCGGTCTCAAATGTGGTGAGGTCTTTCGTTGGTTACATGGGTGACACTCAGCACAGTACTTGTTTATATCTTTTCGCATATCCGGCGAAACGACTATTTATTAACGCGAAAGTTTTTGCTTGTCCGGGATGTCCAGCAAAAGGCAGCGCATGGTAATCGTGCAACGTTTTATTAATGAATGTTTCTGGTATTACTAGCTTATCTCTCCTATCACTCTCATCAGACTTAAATAGGATTTTGTCGTCATCTAAAAAGTACTTATGTTTTATCATCTCATCGTTTAACAACAGTCTTTCTACTATACCCTTACAAAATGAGCCTCGACCTTGTTCGCGTTTGACTACCTCTCTATCCCAAACGGGTATAAACTGTTTTTCACCATTTATATTGCACAGATTCTTATGATCCAATTCCAAACAATATATATTAATAACTATAGCTGTATTTTGAAACACATATTTGATCATAGGGAAAACGATATCCCAGTTCAAGTTATCTAGTCCACAGGCGATCTTTGGCATCGCCAGGTATTGGTCATGGTTAAGCAAACAATAATCCCTGAGGTGTACCAAGCATTGCCACAACGTATTATATGATGGTTTGTGGTAGAACTTACTCTTGGGATTAGATAGTGGATATTATTATCTGGTAGATTTAAGGTAGCTACTTCGCCCAATTGTCTCCCCTGCTCCTTTAGGGCGGTTATTAACCCATAACGTTTCCTAAACTCTAAGGCGATCCCCTGACTCATAACAAAATCGGTTGACACACAGTGAGCTAAGGAAAATTTTTCCGGAGCATCGAACAAATCTCCTACCAACACTCTTACATTGGGGTTAGAAACGATATCCCCTTTATCAATTTTACTCATAAATACCTCATAGTTAGTTTCATTTTTAATACTGTACCTTCTACTCAATGCATCAGCATTCCCATGTTTTTTTCCGGGTCTATATTTCACTTCGAAATCATATTCTGATAGAAGCATTGACCATCTTGCCAATCTTGAGTTACAATCTTTTAAGGATAAGAGCAATTTTAACGACCTATGATCTGTTATGACCGTACATTTTTTTCCGTAAAGGTAACAACGATACTGTTTGACCCCATATACGACTGCAAGGCATTCTAATTCCGTAACTGTGTAGTTCCTCTCGGCCTTATTCAATTTACGACTGGCGTACGCTATCGGCCTCTCGAAACCGCCCTTAATTTGGCTTAAAATCGCGGCCAAACCTACCCCACTAGCATCAGTAGATAGGATAAATGGCTCGTTGAAGTCTGGATAAATCAACACTGAATCTGACGTAAGGGAAAACTTTAATTTATTTATAGCGTCCTGACATTTGGAGTCAATTTTAAATTCTACATCTTTTCTCGTTAAAGTTATTAAAGGATTCGCAATATCAGAAAAATTTGGAATGAACTTCCGGTACCACCCAACAAGTCCTAAAAATCCCCTAACTTCGCGTACTGTTGTTGGTACTGGGTAATTTACGATACATTCAATCTTCCCCGGATCCGGTTTAATGCCCGTTTGTGTTATCAGGTGGCCTAAATATTTTATTTCTGATGTTAAAAATTTGCACTTGCTAGGCTTCAACTTAATATTTGCGTCCCGCAAACGTTCAAATACTCTTGCCAACTTTTGTATATGGTCCTCTACGCCCCCTGAACTAAAAACCAAAATACCGTCCAGATATGCCATGCAGACTTCTGGTGCTAACCCTGCTAAAATTAAATTTATCACCCTTTAGAACGTACTTGGCGCGTTTACTAGCCCGAAAGGCATCGCATTAAATTCATAGTGTTGCCCTAGTGTGCAAAAAGCTGTCAGTTCTTTATCGGATTCCTCCACCTCGATCTGATGATAGGCTGCGGTAACATCGAATAAACTAAAAAACGTTGAATTCCCGAAATGTTTAAGGTCTCCTGAAGGTTTGGTAAAGGATAGAAATCCCTCTTAGTAACCGCGTTCAACCCTCGGTAATCTATGCACATACGCATTTTTTCATCCCCATTTGGCAATTTTTTTGTTACTATCACCACCGGCGCTGACCAAGGAGAGCTACTATGTTTGATCACCCCTGTCTTCAATAGCCTGTCAATCTCTTCTTGTAGCTTTGGTCGCAAATAGAATGGTACCCGATACGGCGCTTTCGCAATCGGCGGTACATTCTCGGTAATAATCTTATGCTTTACTTTCATGGTTCTGGTTAACACGTCCCCATCATCACAAAATATATCGCTATAGTGAGACAAAAATTCATTCAGAAGTTGTTGACTACGCTCATCTAAATGTGACACATCAAATTCACCATAAAAATCTACTTCCGACTTCATTATAGTATTTATTACTCCATCTACCCTATCTGCGTTACTCTGCGTCCCTGAATTTATTTTAAAATTATTTGTAACCGTCCCCACAATCTGATTCTTTTTTATCATCACCTCAAATTGATTTGTATTTACAAGTCGCGCTATAACCACCTTATCCGCATTTCTAACCAGTGAGGAAGCTACTGTAACCCCATTCGTACCTGTCTCGCGTGGTTCTATCAGCACTAAGTCACCCGGTACAGTTTTATTTGGTTTGCATTCTATAAAGATTTCACACCTAGGTGGAACCATAATATCCTCCAAAGAACACAGTTCACTGTTTAGGTTTTTGAATTTCATATACTTTATCTATTTTACACCCGGTAGTCCCTTTTCCCCCGGTATTATTCATCACCGTCGATTTTTCCCTATTAGCTTCAATCTCATGAGCTCCACTATTACTATTTCTTTCTACTATTTCATTCCTTCGTTGGTTTTGTTTATTTATTATTTCAGATATTAGTTCATTTTTACTCTTGACTTGATTCCTTTTTATGTTATGCCCTAATATACCGTTATCTGTAACTTTATGACTAAACCCTGTATCTCTTGATTTTAGTAGGTCATCTTTTATTTTCCCTGTATACACCTTATCATCACTACTCTCAGTTTTACTTCCAGTTTTACTTTTACTTTCGCCTGGACTGGCAGCTTTTTGATCAACCCCCATATCACTCGATTTTGGTAGGTCATCTTTTATATCCCATATATATATTTCATTATTTTTACTTTCATTTTTACTTTTATTTTTGCCTGAACTGGCAACTTTTTGATCAACCCCCGTATCACTCGATTTTGGTAGGTCATCTTTTATATCCCCTATATATATTTTATTATTTTTACTTTCATTGTTACTTTTATTTTTGCCTGGACTGACAACTTTTTGATCAACCCCCGTATCACTCAATTTTGGTAGGTCATCTTTTATATCCCCGATATATATTCCATTATTTTTACTTTCATTTTTACTTTTATTTTTGCCTGGACTGAAAACTTTTTGATCAACCCCCGTATCACTCGATTTTGGTAGATCATCTTTTATATCCCCTATATATATTTTATTATTTTTACTTTCATTTTTACTTTTATTTTTGCCTGGACTGACAACTTTTTGATCAACCCCCGTATCACTCGATTTTGGTAGGTCATCTTTTAAGTCCCCTGTATGTATTTGATTATTTTTCCAATTACGAACTCTCGGTTTGGTTTTCCGCGCTTTATGTTGTCCGGCCGGGCTTGAACGGCACCTATTAAATTTCATTTCATCCTCACTATCGTCACTAACATCACCGTATGTGTCAACTTTAATGTCGGGGTACAGGGTAGCGTGTATCCCACTTAAAACCTTATTTCTCCTGCCGTCCTCATACCTTTTAAGTCTGGGAATCATTTCTCCCTCTTGAATGTGATGGTACATTATTATGCAACCTGTATACAAATGACTTGCAAAATCCACAGTTAGACTCCAAATATTTGTCGCGCTATACCGAAACCGCAAGAGAGCCTTAATTTTTCTGAAGGAACTCGCGTTTATAGTTAGTATGTCAGCAACACACAGATCAACATTATACAGAAATAATATACATTTGTCTGAAAAATTTTCAGGTTTTCTTCAAATTTTTCAATTTTTTCTATCTTTGTTAACCTATGACAACAAAACCCGTTTTTTTCACTTTCGTCATCATTTTTTATATTTTCACCTCGTTCCTCACACATATCAGTATTTAATAGATCATTTCGGTCATAAATTGTCACTTCGGACCCCCATATTTTTAAAATATTCTTATCATAACAAATAATAGCTTTATTTGCTGACAAAAAGTCTCGCCCTAATATACCTTGAGCGTCAATTGGTAAGTTTTCGTCACAAATTATTACATTAAAAGTACACCCATCTATCAATTTTCCTAAGCTAAAATCTAAATTTGCTGTACCGACAATTGGTACCGTGTGGCCTGTAACAGCTGTTAAATTTTTATTTTCAATACCTTCTAAATTTAATAAATTTTTAATATCGGGACATGCCTCTTGACATACCAATGTTACGGCGGACCCTGTATCTAACAGAAATGTTAGCCATTCACCATTTACTAGAAGTGTGACCCAACTCGGATCTCGATTTTCATATAAATTTAATGTGGGGATTTGTAAAGATTTTGGTTTTCGTGTTTGTGACTTTTTATGAAAATTTCTATTTACTGTTGTGATTGATATCTCCCTTCCCGTCGAGGTGTAAACGGAGGTAGTTTAAAAACCCGTCTGAATTCTCGTTTCGTTCGATATTATTTACTTGATTATCCCCTGGATACTCTGCGTTGTCTCTGTCACGTGACGTTCGAGGGTGATTTTGAAAACTATAATTATTATTTGTATTTGTAGCATTTCTATTTTTTTTCCAACAGTCAGCTTCCAAATGCCCCTTTCTATTGCAAAACGTACAGCTTTTAAAAATTCTGTGTCCTTGTGACATAGTTTGCGCTTCATTTACCCTAGTGGGTGGCTGGTTTGTTGTGGCTCTGTTATTTTTCAACCAGCAATTTTCTTCTGTATGATTTACCTTGTGACAAAAATTACATGTAACCTTTTTACCCTTAAACCAACAATCCGCTGCGGCGTGGTTAGTTTTTCGACATATTGAACATAAAAACTGTTCCTACTTTTTCTATAATTTCCCTTTTTAACCCGATTTTAAACTGGTTTAATACTAATTGATTGCATTTTTTTTCTAACCCGGGAGCTTCGCCTGCTGCCACGTTTTCTAGGTCTTCCTCACTGATTTTTCTACCTAATAATTTTACACGCGTCGCGAAATTTACCACTGTTTTGTCAAATCGTTGGTAACATCGCCTTAAATCTATCAAAGCTTGCCCCGGTATTTTAATAGGTGAAAATTGCGTAATAAATAAATATTTTTAAAATCTGTGTAGTTTAATGAATCCAATTTTGTATCAGATCTGAAAAAATTATACGCCTCGCCTGTTAGCCTCCAGTTATCTAATTTTGACCTTTTTTCAAATTTTTCAAAGTAATTTCTAACCTCTTTTCCAGAAAAAGCCTCCACCGTATTTGCGACCATGCCTAATGACATAAATGGTTGCATAGTGGGAGGAATTACCTCCCCTTCAGTATCTGGCGGGTTTACCATTTTTTTTCACTTTTTTTCTGACCTAGTAGTGACTTACAAAAGAAAATAATTGACTTCCCCTATCTATTACAACTTCCTACAAATTACAATAGTAAGAAAAATCCCTTTAGCTGCCACCAATTTGTTGCAAACCCCTCGGGGGAGCAGTAACGTGTCCGAACGGAGGCCTTCAGGGCCGGCACTCGTAGCCCTACTAATGTAAGCCACTTTCTAGGGGTTATAAAGAAGGGCTCTAGGGCTCCTTAAAAATCTACGGTTAGTAACTTAAGATCCAACGTTAAAATAATGACGAAGCAAAAACCCAGCTAAAGTTTTAGAAATTTATTTCATTTTTTCTTTCTATGACAGTGACACAATGTAAGCCATGAAATCTGGAATTAAAGTAACTTCAAATAAAACTACTTTTAAGATTTTTTTGTACCGAAGGATCTCTACGTTATGTCTTGATGGTTTTCTCTTTTACTAGATATAAGTTAATGAAATGGGATCTGTACCTGCCGTATACGGCCGGTGTGCAGAATAAATAATAAAGCAACAAACAAAAATAACAAACGAGAGGTACTTATCTGGAAATTCCACGTTCCGGTCCTCGGTGCACCCACTACTCGGTGGCTCATCAAATTAGATTACAATTAGATTTTTATTTTGGTTCAGATGAACGTTTCACACAATTGTTCTATTCTTCATATATCTCCCGTACCGATGATATATGATTTTTAGCAAAGCATTAACATTTTATTTTTAAAGTTTTGTTTTTTAAAATATTTTTATTGCACGAACTGTTCACCTTCGTCGGGGCTCTCTCGGTTTTTCGTCTCGCGCGTCCCCAGTTCTCACCCACAAAACTGTCCCGTTGACAAAATCCTTATCGCGGATCGGTCGCATTATTCTTACTTTGTAGTTACTTTGTAGTTGTTATCCTTTTAACATATTTTACTTTATACAGTGGCGGACGATTGCCACACATGCGCCATTCCTCATCAACTCTTGGCCAATGCTGGGGGTGACATTACCACCCTTAAACGTCACGGTGTGTGGAAATCATCCACCGTGGCGGAGGGTTATTTGGAAGATTCAGTCTCAACAAGATTGTTATTGCTAAAAAAATTCAGGGAGAGCAGCACGAGTCAATACAGACGTCGTTACTAGTATAGAGAAAAATTGTGTACAGAAGAGCAGTTTTCTTTGTGAAAAATCGAATATGATGACAATAAATGTTAACATAAATATAAGTAAGTGTTAGTGCATGGATTCTTTGTTTTGTTAATTTTCCATATAATGGAGACAATAAATAAATTCCTTGGACTTTATTTTATATTAAAATTACTCTTTAGTGACTAAATCACTTTACCTCACTTTAGCTTACTACTTTATCTCACTAGTGACTTATGGGTCACTTTATACCTTCAAAGTCTTATGAATAAAGATCACTTTATATGAAAGTGTTGGATAAATATATTTATTAACGTAAGGTGAGTAATAATGGAAAAAATACATAACAGTTTTCATATTTATTTAGTGATCAGTTTACATTTAATTTCATTCAATTCAATTTATTGTACATAAATAATGTCTTATGCCGTTATACCGACATTGTCCGTTCCCCATCGACACAATATTTATTAAATTTGGAGTTTTTAATCGGCAAATTCATTTAATATGCTCAGTGGATCACTAACTGAACTATGGGTCAATCTGTGTGTTAAAGACAAGTTGTAATTTTCGAGCAGTACACAGTATCATTAATCAATACAACTATTATAGTCGATTACTCCTCTTGTGTTGATGGGAGCACTTTTGCACTTGTTACCAAAGATGATGGTTTTGCTGTGGCGAAATAATCTTTCATGTTTGCATCATATTCTGAAGAATCACTATTTCTCTACTACTGTTTAACTGTTTCTTCAGTTTTCCATAAAACGTGGATGAGTGCTGATAAACTTCATTTCGCTTTCACTGAGCATTTCAGATGCCGCCATTTTATTCAATGCCAATAATTATATAAATTGTCTTAAAAATTAATATTACTCTATAGTAGATTTTCAAGGTATATGTAACTTTTAAGTCATTTTCAATTAGTGGGGAGTAGTAAAGATAACTTCAAAGCCCCTATGTTCGTAGAAATAACCTCATTTTTACTCGAGATGTCACTAATAAGTTAGACTACTTTCAAGTGGTCCTTTGGTAAAGCTGTGCAGTCGGCATTACTACCAATTTTCACTTTGCAGTTGAGGATGCTTCAAAGTAATGCAGAGTAGTATCCGCGACGTTGCAGATTCTCCAGCAGTTACTTGAAAGTGTTCTAACTATACAGTGCCTAAATTCAGTAGAGTCTACTTAATTGTCACTACAAATGCATACCACAAAGTGAATATTACCCTGAAGTCACAAAATTAGTAACAGTTATGTTATTCCTACTATATTAAAGTTCCGATGCCTCAGATGCCAGTTCCCATCACTTTGAATGCTGCTTGGGATATAGATAGGCTATTTCAGTCATGATCCAAATATACATGCACTGCTCATTCCCCGGAAACTCTTCAAATAACGTGACATTACAAGAAAACATATTACAGTCATCACACAAATCTATATCTTTGCCTCTCAGTACAAAGTCAAAGTATGGTGGCAAGGGTGTGACGAAAGATAAAATCTGCCCAAAACTGACGAGTGCGCAGTTTGTATGGACCGACATTCATATGCCAAGCGACACATGTAACAGAGCAACGGTTTAATAAACCTTTATAAAACTTATTTTGAATTACATTCCCTCCATTACTACCCTCCTATTATGAGTTCAGTATATAATCTGCATTTTAGTTGTCCTCTGATCTGCAATATATTTGACATAAACGAACATACCAAATCCAGGGACAACTAAATTTATATCTCTAACCGATGTCAAAGTTATTTATATTTGTTTTTGTGACGTGCTGTAATGTTAGTACACCACATATTTGACTGTGATTATATTATCAAGTGTAAATAAGTAGGTAATAATGACTCATTACTATATTTACTTTATATTGGTTACTATGCATTCTGCACCGGGCTAACAATAATTGCATTCACGACAAATAAATGGCTTTGTAAAAAGCATTTTTATTACTTAGTTTATCAGAAAAAAAATACATTTACATGTTTAAGTATATCAACGATGGTGAAATATTTCCAAGAATGCAAGTACAAGCACATACTGGGTGTCCAAAAAGTCTGGAAATGGTCAAATATATCGAGAAATACACACCAAAAAAGAAAAAAACATGTCCTTAATAATTTTAACCCCATCCCCATCCCTTTTTTATTGCAGAATCGGATTCTACGCATAGATAAAATATATATATTATTAATATATATATTTTTTCTATGATTCTACGGCAAAAATTACGTCAAGTTTGTCTGAAACTTTTTTCGATTCGTGACAGATGGCGCTGTAATCGCAAAAATTTTTTTCGTAATTTCTAAAAAATGCTACGGAAGAATGAACAATAATAAAGTATGAGTTCATTTTCTTCAAAATCCATTTAATGGTGTTAAATTTAATAGAGGTACCCATTTATGACGTGGGGGGGGGGCGCGTTTGGTATCATTGGATAGCGCTTTTAAAGTTATTAAGGACGTGTTTTTTCTTTTTTGGACACAATGTGTATTTCTCGAGATATTTGACCGTTTCCAGACTTTTTGGACACCCTGCATATTAAACACACGGTGTCTTGATACGGATCCGGCCCTGTTCACAGGTGCATTTTTTGCTAACTTCACTCACACTCTTTGCTTTGTGACGTATTGACATTTGGAATTTTAGGAACTAAAGGATGACTCATCAACCCATTCGGATTGTTATTATTCTTAGAAAATAGTTGGTTGTTTTTTGTTTAAAACGACTGTTTCTTAAGAATTCATGCACTTCAGTTTGTGTATGAATCATATAAACAAAAGATTACGTGATATCGTTTCCTAAGGTGTTTAGATGTGAGTATTGCAAGTGTCACTATAAAACTATATTTTTAGAATAAAAGGTCAATAAGTTACACCTTATTTTGTTGTCCTTCACACACACGATGTAGTAAACAATTACGTATTTTATTAATTATTTGTTTCTTTGCAGTTTTATGGAATTATCTGATAGTGTTTACTACTTCCTGTTGAGTTTAGTTCTTATACCAGTGTATTTGTTTTTTAAATTGTGGAGTTGGTTAGGTTGGGAATTGTTTAAAAACAATTAAAATGAGTCAGTTTAGCAATAACGAAGAACAAAAGACCAACTTGACAAACATGAAGCGGAATTTAACGTTAGATTTTAATCAAGGAAACAAGAATTTAACTTTACCATTGTCAAATACAGGAGTTTTGAGTTCACCTGATTTGAACTTGCTAAAAGTAGATACTCCTGAGTTGGAAAAGATGATTTTAGCAAATGGAATGCCAAATACCCCAACACCTTCCCTTCTTTTTCCTCGCACTGTAACCGCCGAGCAAGAGCGTTTTGCTGGAGGCTTTGTGGAAGCTTTAACGCATTTGCATAATAGCAATTCTCAACAAGGTTCTGATAGCAACAGCAGTACGATATATAATGATTCGTTTATACCAACAATTAAAGAAGAACCTCAAACAGTACCAAACATAAATCAAAGTCCACCATTATCACCGGTAGATATGGAGTACCAAGAACGTATGAAGTTAGAACGAAAGAGGCAAAGAAACCGTTTAGCAGCTTCCAAGTGCCGATCTCGCAAATTAGAACGTATTTCTAAATTAGAAGAAAAAGTTAAATTGTTAAAAAGTGAAAACTCAGAACTCGGTTCAATTGTTAATCAACTTAAGGAAACAGTGGGTTTGTTGAAATTAGAGGTTATTGAGCATAATAAAGCTGGATGTCCAATTATTATGTATTAAAAATGAACATTCAGTGCAGGTTTTCTATTTACGAGTTGAATATAATTGTAAAAATAATTTAGGCATGCATTTTTTCTAGAATTTTTACTTGTTAAACTTACCTCGGCTAGTGTTCAATTTTTAGATAGTTACGTTGCACTGGATTGCTTCTAAATTATCAAGTATGTTTACACGGATTTTTACTGCTTTTTCAATTGTTTTTTTATTTTGTTTGAAACTTCAGTAAAAATGTCATAAATATTCCGTGCCTTGTACCATATTTATATTTTTTATATAAAATGAAAAGCTATATATATATTTATATATTTGTTATTTTGAATATTTGCAAAATATGCAATATTTTCAATCAAGTCAGATTATGTATTATATTTTATAAGAAATTTAAAATAGAGTTTATTTTATATCTTAATGTAAGTTTTTTCGTACTAGATTGTACAGTTTAAATGTTTGTAGTATGAATATTGGCTTGTATATATGGTTGTTACGTGAGACTAAGTTATAATTACTCTTTCATTTTCATTGGTTACAGGACAGGTATATGGCTGACATAACCTCTAATTTAAAGTTTTTGCGAGTTTGTCTAACATTTATGTTTTTATTCACATTTTTTTATTGAAACCAGTATAACATTTAAAACGTCTCTAAAATAGTAGATATGTATAATTTTTGTAATATTACTGATTATTAAAAACGGATTGCTAATTACAGGTTAGATTTCTAACCTGCAATTATCAGTATGTTTATAATCAACAATAAATAAAATTATATGTATACTATTTGAGGGTTTTTTAAATATTATATTGGTTTTAATCTAAAAATGAGAATAAAACCATTCAAAATGAGCAAAATACTTACAAAAATTTGAAATTTGTGGTTACGGTAGTCATGTAACGCACGTGCTTTATCAGGTAATCCAACGACCTCTCAGTTTTTTTGACATTATGGCGTTGAGGGCAAACATTGCTTTATTTTTATTAAATTCAAGAAATGTAGCCAAGCCAACAGAAAAACACAAAACTCTTTAACAAATGTTTAACGACCGAAAACGAATATTTGCCCCGACGCCATGTTGACAACCAACTTGGTCACGTGGTTTAGATTGCCTGCCATAAAAACATTAAGTGTATTTCTTTTAAATTAAGCTTTGGACAAAGACTAAAAATAATATAGTAAATAAAGACACGAGACTCAAAAGAGAAGCTTGTTTCTTGAGAGAGACGGACAAGATGCCAAATTAAACCTAGGCATGCGTCAGAAGGTTAGCTTTCCCGAACCTTTGTCAGAAATTCCAGAGGTGGCTTTTACGTAGATATATTACATTATAAATACCAAATGAGACATTCCCAAATACTATAAAAACCACAAATTGATGAAGTATTAACGTTTTATCGCCTTGTGTCATCTTGTACTGTTGTGCCCAAAAAAAAAGGGACAAGTCTTATAACGTATTTTTCCTAAAATCTAGTTGTGTACATCTAACTTTAATTTTTGTGACATTGTCAGTTATTTGTCAAAATTCATTGCAAGTGTGCAAAAACTAATATGCCCCATACAAGCGATTTAGTTAAAGCTGGAGTTATTGCTAAAGCAGAAGATGGATGGTCAGTGAGACAAATTGCACTCTGTTATAATATTAACAAAAATTATGCCCAAGAATTACTGGAAATAATAAATAATGCATGGGAGAATGATTATTGTATAAAGTTATTTAATTCTATGCCAAACAGACTTATCGAAGTTATAAATAGAAATGGTGCAATAATGAAATATTAATAGTTAGTTTCTTGTTAGGTTGGATATCCTTTGTCCCCTGATCCAGGATTTATACTTATTGTGACGTTTATTCTCCACTTTTTTAAAATGTTAAACACCAAATTTTTGTTAATGTTATAACGCAGTGCAACTTGTCTCATTGACCATCCATCATTTGCTATAGTAATAACTACAGCATTATAATAAAAATAAAATAAAAGTGCTAACTGTTTTATTTCGGCTACTCATTACAATTCAAATAGAGACAGATTTACATTAGAAAAAAATAGTCCTATTTTTTTTTGCTCACGACAATATGTTTCCTTGCACAAAACATAAAGTGTTATTTGTATATATTTGTTACATACATGAAAAAATTTTTACTCAATTACACATCACTTAGAGCCGACTCTGGTTTTGATGTCCTTCACAGGAGCGGTTCGCGGTCTACATTGCAGAATTACCAGATTTTGATGCCAGCTTAAATGCCCGAGGTCAAATTTCTCAAGGAAGATTTATGAATGGGATTGCTCATAGTGTCGATCTTTATATATATTATTATTAGTCTTTGCTTTGGACCCGTACTGCAATTAGCATACATTCATAAATTTATACTATTAAGATTTAAATTGGACAATACTATGCAATAAACAAAAATCTAATCCGCTTTTGTATTAAAAAATAAAACAATTAGTAAAAGAAATTATATTTATTTCTTACCTAAGGAGAACTATAAAAATTTCAGGTACAATAAATTATCTAAACCTATCAGAGTCCAAGATGTATTCGCTAAAGAAGTTTTTGGAAAAATCATAACTTCCAAAAAATATATAACCCCCTAATGTTATCCATAAGGTTCTTGGAAGGAAACCAGAAAATATCCTGGAAAAAAAGATGAAAATATAATTTGTAGAATGTATATGTCATAGTCGTTTGATGAAATACGTCATTTCATCAAAAGCCTAGGCAGTATATGAACTGCCGGCATATCATGCTAATTCTTGAGGTTGGGCAATCTGTCTAGACATTTTGTGAAACGCCATGGTCGTCTCGGCACTTGACATTTAAAGTCATTCTACATGATCTGCCGCAAATTAGATGATGACTGTTCATGAAGTGACTGATAGCCAGCAGATTATGCTGTGTTGTTTGTTTGAGGTTCCAAGTTCAGGAATTGTATGTGTGTGAACAATAAACATACATTTTGATTTTGATATTTAACAACATTTTATTGAATGAAACGTATTTGTACAATATTTCTATCAGTGGCGCAGCCAGAAAATTCATCGGGGGGGGCAATAGAACCGGATAAGTAGTAGATTCCTCTACTAGATAATATTGGCATTAATTACAAAATATTTATTTCAAGGGATAATTTGGATACTGCTTTGTACTGATAGAGATTATGCTTCTTTATTTTTTGGCTCATGGAAGACGGCTTGGGGGGGGGCCGGGCCCCATGGCTCCAGCCCTGGCTGCGCCCATGATTTCTATTCAAGTCATAAAAGAACAAAAAGTGCAATCAATAGATCAAATAAAGTGGGTTCATAATGCAAAAGGTTAAGCGACTTTTTTTTGTATTCTGACTTACCTCCCGAGTATTTAGTATTTAGCCAAGTTGGAGGGCTCAGGGGAGGGGAGATGCGTTAGCTGCAATCTTTGCGAAAAGTTGAAACGTAAATATCTTGTGAACTATTCATGCTACAATAAAAATGGTGAGGACCTTTTTTGTTTAGCACTATTATTATTAGAAACCGAAGATGATCCGAAGTACTCAGGCCTCTCGGCCAGGGATCGAGGATATATATCATGATATTTATGGAAAATATCACACCATAAATATCATGATATATATCGCAAATATAAAAATAAAACGCCTACGCCTATGAATCATAGATTTCGAGGACAACGTTTAAACATACAACAAAAACAAAAAGCAATTTCCAAAATATTTATTTGGAAAACAGTTCAGTTCAACACTTCCCATGATTTGGTGGAAATCTCTTCCAATCACCGACTCTGAATGGCCGAATCAAAACAAGAAATTATTTTTGGAAGTCTGTGAGAATCTTTTAACAGCAGTAGCTTCCACAGCAGGTCTGGAGCGGATTTTTTCTAGTTTTGGCCTTGTGCAGTCTAAATTACGTAATCGCCTGGGGAATGACCAAGCATCAAAACTCATCTTCCTATTTAAATATTTAAATCAGGATTTAACTCGTAAAAAATCTAATTTGGGTATGGGAGGCAGAAGAGTTTACTTCTGCTCCTGGTCCTGAGCATTGTGATCCCAAACCCATGATAGCACAAAACCCAAATGATAATAACGCTTCAGTTGAGGCCGTTAAAGCGACTACTAGTGGCACTAGTGCAATGATGGTAACCGATTCTGAGATGAAGATTTGCCTCTTATTGGAATATTAAAAAAAAATGAAATGGCCAAAAGTGAAAAAAATATATATATATTTTTAAATTAGTTTCATTTTAATACTTGTTTATTGTCCTTATAATACTAATATTGAACATCTACGAGAGCAATTTTGTTATGTTTTTTTAAGCCAAATTCTTTTCAGCTGCTTAGCTTTACAGTTGGACGGGGCAAGATCGTCATTTTAATACTGATGTAACAAAACTCATGATTCACTTCCCACTTGTACGAACCCAATGATACCCAAATGCAGCTGGGAGGATAGAGGAGGTAACCCGGGTAAAGTGATACATCACTGGGCCGTGAGAAGAACATTCGGGCCGTGCCTTGGGCACCCGAGGCAGCTGAACAGAATTTGACTTTATTTTAAGTTAGAATTTATGTTTTGTTTGTTACATTTTCAGAGCCAAGGCATAATAAGCTTAAAAAACATTGAATAAAAACGATTTAAAATATGATATGCACTGTTTTAAATTCAATCGTGGTTTTATTAAACGTTACATGAATTAAAAAAATAAAAATAAATATCATAAATATCAAAGTGATATATATCACGTTTTTCGTGATATATATCAGTTTGTCTGATATTTATATAAATATCATGATATTTTCGATCCCTGCTCTCGGCCCATTGTACATTCACGACATTTGGGATTCACTAGAAACATGGCCGTCTGAAGCAAATGCGGGGCCCCTAAATTCTCCACAATTCCTGTCACAGATGCCATTTTGCAGGATTAATAGTTTACAAGCTATAGCCTGTCAAAAGTTATAAAAATAGTCGCTGTGAGCGAGAATATAAAAGAATAGACAGGTGGATGAAATGATTATATTTACGCTATAAGAGATGGACATATTATGCAATGTTTAAATCCAATTTTATATTTACCCTCTAAATCCTTCGTTTTTATATACATTCTTTAATGTATTTGGCACTGTCATTTCGCCAGACCTAACTAATTTTCGATCTGCTAACATTATCCTAGTTTTTGCTACATCTAATGGAGTTGTCACAGCCGCCGAAAAACCACCTAAAATGTTATGGTGTAAAATTACTCAAGAAGCGATAAGCGCCACAACTGTTTAAGCCAAAATACCTGCTATGGATCCACATACTGCTACCTCCCAAGATTCGAGAGGAATATTATTTTTAAAATGTATTCTGTATGTAGCCTTTAAATATTCTAGAATGGGGAATTGTATTACAGAAAAAGGCACTTCTCTTAGTATGGTTGATCCAAACCCTCTATATAATCCCTAAAGAAATAAAAAAAGTCATATGCACGACAACAAAAAAATGATGATCTAATTAAAATATGCAAGCCAAGGCAAAATTATTTTTGAGGCTATTGCAGCTAAGTTATACATACATATGTGACGTAGATAATTAATTCGTAGACTTCTAGATCTTACTCTAGATATGCGGGAGTGTTAAACGTTAATTAAACTATACCTTCCTTATTCCCTCATACTTATAAGCCGCCAAAGCTATTCTTAATGAAGATTTGTTCCCAGGGTGAGTCTGCCTTCTTTGTTTAACAACTTCTATAGGAACTCTAACTAAGCAGGCCATCTGAAAATAAAATATATTGTTCGTGTAGACATTTCAGAATATTGTTAGGTATTTCTGTACTTTTTAAATGGTGTTTAGTGAACAGTGAATGATGTAAAATGATATGGATACTACAAGGAAATACTCTATGAAGTTTACGTAAAGAAATAGGCAAATTATTTAGTATCTTGTTTAAATAGTTTTGCATCCTACTAACTCCAACAGCTGACATACAGAGGGAGGGAACCAATATTTGTTGATTAAATTCATCACGAGATGACTATGATATTACATTGGCCCCTCGAAGTTTGACAGACGATATTGAAACACCCCGTACTTAGATCGTGTATTTTATAATTAATCTCCTAATTTATTGATAAAAATTTTCTTATTTATTGACTTTAAAGTAATTACATACAAAATTAAGTATTACAGTGAAAATTTTTAACTCAAATAGCAATCCTATTAAATTCGCCCATTTCTAATCATATGTGCGGAAACAATCAATCAGAACAAAATTACACTGAAAATTTTTAGCTCAAATAGCATTTCTATTAAATCCGACCATTTCTAATCACGTGTGCTGAAACAACCAATCAGAACAATATTACACTGATAAGATCCCTTAGGGATCTTTTCCCTTATGTCATCCAGTTTGGCAGTTCAATAATAATTTCAAATTTATTTTTTGACAATGTTGATTTGAAACTGCAAATAACGATTTAATGAATACAATAATAGAGGAAAACACCAAATAATACATAATACATAATCTACATTTAATTTTACAAATTCTCTTTTAATAATTGTGTTTTTAATAAATAGTTTTGAACAAATAAATAAAATAAATTGCAAAAAATGTTCTATGCGAATACCCCTCGAACGTTGACAAATTGCTCATAATTTTATCACAACTTCCTCAAGCACATTGCTTTTAGGTAATATCCCTCCGCCTACGGCGTCGGGATATTACCAAGCAAGTACTTTCGGAAACTGTGATAAAATTATTTCGTATTATCAACGTCCTTGGGATATTATAGGTGATAAGATCCCTTAGGTGTCTTTTCACTTATGTCATCCAGTTTGACAGTTCAATAATTTAAAATTTATTTTTTGACAATGTTGATTTGGAACTGCAAATAACGATTTAATGAATATAATAGTAGAGGAAAACACACCAAATAATACATAATACATAATCTACATTTAATTTTACAAATTGCTGTTTTAATAATTGTGTTTTTAATAAATAGTTTGGAACAAATAAATAAAATAAATTGCAAATAATTTTCTATGCGAATACCCTTTGAACGTTATAAATAGCTCATAATTTTATCACAACTTCCTCAAGCACTTTGCTTTTAGGTAATATCCCTCTGCCTATAGCGTGAGGATATTACCAAGCAAGTGCATTCGGAAACTGTGATAAAATTATTTCGTATTATCAACGTTCTTGGGATATTATAGCTGAAAAACATTTCATTCGGATTTTAGCTTAAATTTTCTCGTTTTCATAAATACAGAAATATAAAGTTCGTTATTTGGGGAATAATGGTACATACAGTACATGAATATTTTTAAGACTCACCTAAGACAGTCAACTCTCATGCACAAAATTCTAGAGTCATGGTTTAAACATGAACAAATTGTAACCTCAAGAGATAATGAACTTTATTTTAAAGTAACTTGTATGCCTTAAATCCACTGATAAAGAAAATCATATTGTATTTTAAGGAATTTTAATGACATATGCAAGCGTAGCAAGGTACGTGCATGGTTCTTTAATGCAAAGTGCCATAAATTCTCCGTTAGACATCACCGATCACCGTTGATCACCTTTAAATATGCAAGACAGCTCGAACAAAGGTGACAGTCAATTTTGGTCATTCTTAAACACATTGCGATCTGAATCCCTTTGGTTATTAGATTTGGTGATATTAAGCTGGCCCTTGGCTGACCACTATTGGCCATTCTTGAGCACTGCAATCTGGATCGCCCTGTGTGATTGTAGAAGAACGCACTACCGGGCGTCAAAATGACGCGACACCAATTTATTTCTCAGGGGGCGCCAGTCGCGTATTACCCCGTTCTTCTACCTCCCAGGCGGGTTCGAGATAAGATGCACTTCGGTAGCCGAGTAATGGACCAAGGCTGCACTACCACAGATCGGAAACTACGCTCTGGACCCGAATTCCCTCGTTAGGGGTTTAGGCACCTCTTAATTTCCTGAATTTTTGCATAAAAAAATCCCAACCGAAGAATTTCTCTGCGGAGGGATTAGTTTTGATACGCGGAAATCACGTTTTGGTCTATTAATAACGGGATATATTTCTCAAAAAACGCATAAAAAAATCCCTATCAAACCTCCGTAAAGCAACCAGAAGGTCGAACGTTAATGCGAATTAACTCGACACATCCGGTTTTCTATACGAAAGTTCCAGGGATTATAGACCGTCAACAGGCCTCAAGATCAATTAAGAAACAATAGTTCAAAGAATCCGTTTATTTAACAGAATTGGTTATACAAAATTCTCAAGATAAGAATCGTGCCTTCCCCAATCAAGGTAGTGACTTTCAGACCATACAAGCGAGAGCGCTCACGCTAACGATCGATTAGGTAGAAAAGATTCATACATACCTTCTCAGAATCAAAATGCGAGCTTTTAGAATCATTTCAGACTCTGGGTAAATGAATAATTAAGGCTGACTGAAATTAACTTAAAAAAGTTTTACTAAATGAATTTAGTTTCGCTAGAGACTACTTAGCTTTAAAGTTCTTGTATCGTGGAGATTCACGTACTCAAACACATTCAGAGGACTTATTACTGCATAAGTTGAGTGGCGTTCGATCAGCCCACGACTTACTAACCCTTATCACAGTCGTTCAATATTATCAATTTGGCAGCGTCTCGCCTTCGAGCGACTTTTAGGCAAAATTGAATTTTTGGATTTTTATGCACAAGGCGTTTTCCTCTATAACTTTGTCATTTGAAAAGCCCTGTTATTGGCTTTTCTACCATTGCTTTGTCTGGACCACTCAACGCGCTCGACCAAATTGCGAGCCGCTGGGTCAATCCAAACTCTTTCTATGCGAGAAACCGGCCTTGTACATGTGCATTGATTTTTATCAATTTTTGCTTATCGGCACTACGCCGGCTTTGACAAAATATTCTATTTTGCCTTTCGGATGCAGTGCATCGTTAAAATTTTATGCTCATACTTTAGAATTGGGCTTTCAATGACCGTACCTCAAAGGTCAATGTCTTTGGTTGAGGAATAAAAAATAAAAAATAATTTAAAGTATATTTTCGTGGTACTTTTTAAACTGACTTTGTGGTACTTTTGAAAAATCCATTTTAAGACCAATTTTAGCGTACTTTTGAAAAATAGATTTTCAAGCCAAATTTCAAGGTACTTTTGAAAAGTTAATCCGCGGGTGAAATTTTGGCGTACTTTTGAAAAATCGATTTTCAAGCCAAATTTCAAGGTACTTTTGAAAAGTTAATCCGCGGGTGAAATTTTGGCGTACTTTTGAAAAATCGATCTTCAAGCCAAATTTCAACGCAGTTTTGAAAAATTAGTCTGCAAGTGAAATTTTGGCGTACCTTCGATAAATCGATTCCTGAGCCAAATTTTGACGCCCTTCCAAAAATATTATTTTACAAAGTCCAATTTGTGGTACCTTTGAAAAAGTATATTATTCATAAATCTTTGTCATTATATACTTCTACTCTCATATTCTGAACCAAAAACATTTTTCCTAAGTGAAAATTCGGTGTTTCTTCGAATTTTCACCTGGTCATTTCCAACGCCTTATAGAACCCAAAACGGTCCTTATGGACTGATCTGCGCCTCTGCAGACTCCCAAAAATGTCTTCAAATGAAATTTTTGCCTAAGTCGAATTTTGATAATGTCTTCAACTTAGGACGATTTTGGAGAGTTCTACAACATGATCACATTCGGTGGAAAATTCAAGCTAGCCCATGCGGTTCACTCTTAGACGTTATAAGCTAATAGACCACTGGTCACTTTCTTTCCAGCAGCAACGTGTTGTATCTAAACAAATGTTTGACAGGCAATTGCTCGTTTCTTATTTTGAGTTATACTCTCTGAATACAGCCTCCTGGTTCCTCTGTTCACAAATGTCTACGGACACGAATCAAGGGGAAAGTGGCAATCTCATCGTTTATCAAATACTAGGTAAAGTAATAAACTCATTGCCATTGTTTCATTCTTAATTAATAAAAACTCATTTAATCAAGTCTAATCTCTTCTAAATCTAATCACACAAGGCATGCAAACCTTAATTACATTTACGCCATATGGGTCACTTATGAGAACTAATAAAGACTATCTATCATCTATCTAAATGACTTTATATGTTCGGTTGAAAATGTGATTATGACAATTACTTATTGATTAGCTAAATTGTTTGAAATTATACTACATTGTTTTATTTCATTATTCAAAATAATCATATTCAAAATTTCCAACTATCTTATTTCTTTATTCAATGGAATGTTTTCTTTGGGTTTTAAAATGTTATTATAATGATTGTTAAAATCTGAGTACTATTCAACAGTCATGCAAATAATGATTATACTGCCCTCCTAAGCCAAAAAGACGTATCTCAAGGTTTCACTGTTTTGAGATATAAGGCATGTTTTGAATCTTCGAAATCGCGTCAATATTTTCAAATATTTACTAATATTTTTTTTTGTAGTTGTACTAATGTAGAGGTTAATAGTGGTGTAGTTATGAATTTATATTAATTAGGTTACTAGTTTTTTTTTACAATGGGATACGTCTAATTGGCTAAATCGCTTAGGTTTTCTCATATTTTTTTAGATACGTCAAACTTTGTTAGCACCTTAAAAATACTTAATGATTGAAATTCGTTTATTTCGCTATGGAAATATATAGAAAATAGCTCCAACTATCCTAAGGTATAAAAATATGCATTTCGGCCAAAACTTGAGATACGTCTTTTTGGCTTAGGACGGCAGTATAGCACCTGCGACTGGTTAACTTCAAAGTCAGTTCTTTACATTTTTGCATTAATCTACATTAAGGAATTCTTAATACATTCACTGCTACTGCTACTAGTGATCGGAATTTTGGGTTTATTTTGAGGTGCGTCGTTACAAGGATTTACTAAACCTTTTTAGTTGTGCATATGTATACATGCATTCTATTATGCCAAAATAAATGAAAAACTCATAAGGTAGGTTCGTATTACATTTAATTTCGACTTATTTTGTAAGAAAGAACAAAAATACGTTTAATTTTTTTATGTATAATTTTATATACCTATTTGCGCCATAGGAATTAAACCCAAATTCCGATCATTGCTTATTACACACAGCTGATTTTTTTTTAAGAAAACCTTTTTTCTTCACAGAAAAGTCATTATTTGTCTTTTGTTATGTAAATCTAATATTTTTATGTTATTTTTGACATGTCTCTGATCTGCACTGGGCAACGTATTTACCATACAGTGCTCGCCGACATGGATCCATGGCGAGAAAATTTTTGTTTTAGGCACAGAATTTAGTATCAAATCTAGAAAAAAAGTAAACAAAACATTTATTCTGATAATAAACTACAAAAAAAAAACTAAAAACTGCAACCGTACAACTGCAAACTTCAAATAATTCATGATCTGTAAGGTTTTTTTGGATCTTTAAATATTACTTTCCGTTTTCTTGCATCAGACGGACCCGCCCCACTAGTGTCCATTTTAACCGACTTAAGTAAACAAAAATTTAGGAACAAAATTTTTGGACGCCTGGCCATGGCTACATGCTACTCCACGTACGTGATTTCTCGCTCAATGCTCACTCTGTACTGACCATAGATAAGAGATTTATATATTGATAGTACTAACAAAGGTAAAGTAAACCTACATATGTCATGGATCTGTGTCATTCACACTGCCGCTAAAACTTTTGCGTCGTAGATCCGTACCACATGCAGCGAATGTGTTAAGTGTAAGTGCAATCTTTGCAGTTGTAACCGACAAAGACTTATTACTTGAATACAATAAAATTTGAACACAGCTACCTTTTGCTACGTTTTTGGAAATTTGCGATGGCAAAAACAAGATTTTTGTTGATTATTACTTCATCTATAAAAATAGATTTATTCAGGTGTTTAATTGGGATCAGCCGATCTCTGCTAAATTGCAATTGTAACTAGCAATTCATCAAACCATCGAAACATCCAAGTCAATTGACCTCCCAACTGGGATTCTAGTTGGGCTAAAAGAAACTCAACAAAATCTACAACACTTGTGAGAATGATATAAATTTTTATGATTGCAATTGTAATAATATCATTAATGATATCTGATATCTGATAATTTGTATTGTGCAATTTTTAAAGATGAATAAATGTATATTATTATTATTATTATTAATGAAAACTTCGTCAGATTTTACGTATGCTGACATCAACTATCAATATATCAGGATAAAGGACTATTGTCTATTGTCGTTGTAAATACATTATGTTTGTTGTTTGCATAACTGGTCTGATTATTCTACAGAAGTAAATGTGATGAGTTGTCCCAACGAATATCTAATTTGTACAAATGAATATGACAATTGTCATAAAATAAACGTATTAAAACGTTTTCTGCCTTTTTCTTCAATATTTTATTTTTTCAGCAACAAGTGAGATTAAATAAAGATAATAATTCTTTAGAAAAAATAAATCAAATACAAGCAAAATTTGTAATCACAGTGAAATCATTATATTAAATAAAATGCAGACAAATCAAAGAGTACCTACCAAAAGTAGAAATGATTATTTAAGTGAGTGTGTTTCAAAATTAAGGCAAATAAATAAAATTACAAAAACGGTAATATCAAACTTTATACAAGAATTTGTCAAAAAATTACAACATAAATTTGGTCCCCACTGTTCAAATCTAGACAATCATGTAAACTGCCAACTTTGTATACTTTTCTGCCTTAATCAAAAGAGAGGGGGGGTATGGGCTGTTTCAATATCTTAGGACCAGGTTGAACATTATAAATAAGTTTAAGAACTAATCAGCAAGACATATTTACCTAGTATACGGGTAGGGTTACCAGGCGTCCGGCTTTAGCAGGACACATTTGGCTTTTTACAGTTTCGTCCGGCTAAAAATTAACATGTCCGGCCTGCCCGGCTTCTGTTTGGCTTTTTGCCTAAGGCTCTAAAACATGTTTTTTCGTTTTTTTTTTTTGTTCATTTTTAGTTGCTTCTCTATAGACACATTTTATTGTTTTGCAATGACTTTTTCTATTCCTATGTATCAAATATTTAATATTAAATTAATCAAGTTTAATAAAAATATTAAAAAAACTGATTTTGTGTTTTAGTTATTTTTTTATGGCGAACGAATGCTGTTCGGCTTTTGTACCAAATGTCCAAATTTATAAGTAAAGTCCGGCCTTTAGAATTTCAGGCCTGGCAACCCTATATACGGGTAAGACTAACATAATTTTTCAAACTGATATTAAATTTTTTGAAAATTGTGTTCTCTGTTCAATTCATCAGATATGTTAAATGAGTAAACACATTATGTAGCTTTCAAAACTAATTTTCAATAAATAGTATTTAGTATAATCTCCATGTAATTTCAATGCACTAAATATCAGTGGCGGCTGGTGAAATTTCAATAATTTTTTTCTCGTCTGTGGCGCATGGGACCCATACGAAATATGGGAACTATCATCTAGAGAAGCACGCCTCTAACGACCCCTACAAAATTTTGAAAAAGCAGTTTACGAAAAATTTTTTGAAAATTCGTTTGCCCCCCCTAGGTCTAGGGACTCCTGTTTAAAATTATTTTTTTTTGTCATATACATTTTACTTTTCATAAAAATACAACAACAGGTTTTGAAGTATATGAAAATATTTTTATTACTAACTGAGATACACAACGAATTGAAATTTTATAATTTGTTAAATTGTAAATTACACAATTTCACAGTTCATTGTATTTCAGTTAATAATGAAAATATTTTCATAAACTCCAAAACCCATTGTTGTATTTTTATGAAAACTAATATGTATATGACAAAAAAAAAATTTTTTAAAAATTTTTCGCAAACTGCTTTCTCAAATTTTTTTACGGGTCGTTAGAGGAATGCTTCTCTAGATGTTAGTTCCCATATTTCGTATGGGTCCCATGCGCCACAGACGAGAAAAAATTATTGAAATTTCACCAGCCGCCACTGCTAAATATAACAGAAAAAAGGAAAAATATGTCTAGAAATTAAAATATCATTATGGAATAACATTCTTATGTTTATGTTCCATGCTGAATCGCTTATGATGAGTGGTAAATTTTCCTAATGTATTAATAACAGATCAATTTCAATAACAATTTATTTAATCTTACCACTTCGGATATAGATGCACCAAACATATAAACAGCTGGTAAAGCGCTTTTTGGCACCGATGGTTCTAAATAATATTTAATACCTTCATATGTTAAAAAGAATAAAGCAGCTGAAAAAATAAAGTGAATTAATGCGACTAATCACTTTATTAAGTCAAAATACCTTGTGGAGCACTTCCGATAGCTTGCGGGCCAAGGCCCTTGTATATTCCTTTAAAACCCCCTGCTTTCTTAAAGCCCTGTGCTGCCTGCAGTCTTGTTTTTATTGTATCAAGGGGAAATAGGACTGTATCAACAAACAGCCCCGCTACTCCACCCCCCTGGACAGAAAAAAAAATTAGTTCAATTGTCCGAGTCATTGGACCTACTTTTGAATTAATTTAAAAAAAGTAAAAACTAGTACTTACAAAAAAGGAGGACAAATATAATTTTTTTTCGATAGCTCCAATTTCCATTATGAAATCTAACTGAAAATTAAGCAAGAGATAAACAAACTGCGTTAAGGCATTGTTTCTAAATTATTTTCAAAACTGAGATAAGCTTATTTTCTAACAAAAAAATTGCACTTTGACAGGCATATTGATAGGAGTATGGTTAGCTTCTTTTAATGCGTATTCTTCTGATTATTTTTAATACAAAATTCAAGTTTATTTTTAAGTTGCACGTTGCACATGTTGAGAAATGGTTATGTAACTAAATATAACCTAGAAATTTGACAGATAACCAGCTGATAAAAACAAAGTAAAATGGGAAGAAATATATTAAAAAGTAGCGTTCAAAACGCATCTTTTAGTATAATTTTTCAAGTAAGTCCTCAATGAAAATGTATAGTATTCAAATATATTATCTATTTAATAAATTTTACAGATTTTATTTAGATGCATCACCTTTATTTTAAATGCTTTCATTATAAGAACCGTAGGTCAAGAGGTTCTAGGTATAATGAATGTAAGGTTATTACTGCTGGAATCTACTATATTATTTTTATCAAAAGAACCGATACTAAAGGCTTGTTTGACAGATACAAAGTCTCATAACTGGGCTCAAGTTATAAATCAAATTTGGTTGTCGTGAGTAATGTTAAATATCAACCGCCATATTTAGTGTTGACTGTTGACAAAGTACTACTATAGGAAAATTCTCTAGCTGCTTTCTGATGTGTTCAACTAGTAGCTATACTAAATTATACAGTATATGCATTCATATAGAAAATAACGAGAAAGTAATGTTAGTTAAAACATAAAGTAGCTATTTTGTCAAATGACGATACATATGGCTGTACTATTTGTTTTTGTCAATTAATTTTATGTTTTTAGAGTACCAATATCTGGAATATTAGGTTTGTTGTTAGTGTACGTCTGGATAAATGTTTTAATACCTACTGAAGAAATTTACTTATCTCAGTATAGGTTAGGATGTTATGCTATTGCGTTATCCTGTATCGTAGAACAAATGACTCAGAGCGTTATGCTTGTTGCTCAGAGTTATTGTTTTGTAAAATTGAAGGTATTGCGTTCAAATTGGAAATAATCTCTACTTTATATTTGCGTTTTTGCAGGTTGTTATAGAGACAATCTATATAGTCAGTCGTACCATAATATTTGTATATTTAGTTACGAATCATCCAAATAGTGCTATAAATGCATTTTCCATAGCTCAGATTGTCTCGTCTATTATTTTATGTTGTTCTTATTATGGTTTTTTTTACTGGTACATTCCCATTTTAAATGAAATTAAAGCCAATGATAAAAAGGATGAGAAGAAAAAAGAAAGTAAAAAGAATATTTTTTCTGACATGGGCGACTTTCCCTTTACCAGTATTTGGGACTTTTTCCCAGGAATAATGGACAATAAGGTAATCATACACTTGTAATTTATTACTTACTGAAGAATTTTTCTTATTTATTACAAGCTTTTATTTAACTTGCTGTTTTTTTAATATTCCTTCCACTAAAGGTCTATCAAAAAATGTAAAAAAATATGCTGTAGTGTAACTTCAGATTGGGCCCTCTCCCTCAAAATTATGGAGGGGCTCCTCTTGCATATTTAAAAAAAACACAAGATATAAATAAACAATATTTATTATCAATTATGTATATTGTACATAATCAGAACTCGGGAATTATATCACTGTGACATCAAAACCAGGATTGACTCAGAGCAGAAAGATTTTTAAGCAAGTATGTCACAATATATCTTACTTTGGAATTCTATAATATCGAAGGTTAATATGGTCAGTTTATTATAAACACTCACTCGAAGAGGAGGTATTGGGAGATGCAACATTGAACTAACACAAACACACACACATGTATTTTTCACCATCTCAATGTGACACACATATATTATGTAATTTTTCACAACCTATCTGTTCCATCAAACTGCAGTTCTGGAAAATCACGAATCCACTAGTATACTGGTCTGACAAGCACAAGACATTTTTGTATACCATCAACTATGTACAATTTATCGCTGGGTTTGTAGATACATACATACATATGGCTAGATTTATCTGCAGATTGCGAAACTGCTATCTCGGATGGTCTACCCTACAATTTCAGCGATTAAAGAAGGTAATAAAACGGCATTAGTAAAAAACATAAAAATACCGCCGTACACTGGAATCTAATATTGACATTCGGTCATGATCAAACGTCTTTAACACTATAGTTGTAAAAGAATCAACTATGTCTTGGTAATTGTCAGTACGTTTCATAAATGTAGTAGATTTCCGATAAAAGTAGGTTACGTATTAACATTTTAAAATGAAATAAAATTCTCTTTATCACGTCGTGTACATTTGTGATGTTCATGGTACATGGTAGTTCTATGCCATTAATCCTTACCTTTGTTTGTAATCTCGTTTGTAATGTATGATTTAATATAAAATAATATAAAAATGTTTTATGTTGCCACTTATTGGGTTTTTATATTTAGTTATTATGAAAATAAACATAATAAACATGCCACACATATTAAACGGAACAGAAAAGTAGGTATGTGTTTGATTCAAAATTGTTTTTTTTCGGCTGGTAAACAAAATAGCGCCGCAGGCGAAAATTTTTTGCGGCACCACTTTGAACAGTTTGCCAAAAAATGATTTTTTTGGGGTTTTTATTGCTCTTTAATTTTAATTTTATCTTAAGACGAACCTGAACCAACCTACATTTGTTTAAAAGTAAGTACAGATGAAAAACTCATTTTTGTTATATTTTATTGAAAAACATAAGCAGAGGACAAAAAAACAGCAAACAAAAAAGACTGGAAAAAAACGGTTCAACAAAAACTATGCAAGTAAAAAAGCCAAGAAATAATAAAAAATATTTAAAAATAAACAAATTAGGTTCTAGAAATATATCATTAAATAAAACAAAACAAAACAAATTGTCTTTGCAGACTTAAAAAATCGTCTTTCTTGCTTTCTTAGAGGGAAACTGATCTATTAGACTAGTTCACAAGTTCAAAGCCGTGTTAATGCTTGATGAAGCTCGTAAAAATATGAGTGAGAGCTCATTGGATACGGAATGACATCTGGAAAAATGTGCAAAAATTTCAAACCCGCACAATTGCAAAAGTAATAAACAAATAAAGATTGAAAAAATAACGAGTTTCGTTTTTTGCAAATAACTCGAAAACTATTAATATTTAAGAAATTTTGAAGAAAGATTCTTAAAGAGGAAGAAATTTCCAATAAAAAAATCCCAACTCCCGAAACTCTAATTTTCAATATTTTTCATAGAATTTTATATTTAATTTTTTTTTGACATGTTTATGTATACGGTTGTTTTTGTTATTTTTTTTTTATCTAAAAAGAATATAAACACATTTGGCGATTGTTAATAACAAATTGTTTATTAAATAAACAAATAAATTACCAACAAAAATGTTTTTCTTTTTTCCACCTTGTAATTTGTTTGAATAATGAAAAAAGGAAAAAATGATTATAAACAATTAAAAAAAAATTTTTAAGACAAATTTTTTTAATCATAATATTTTATAACAAATATAATGGCAATTTCAAAAATACGTAATTTATCTATTTGTTTATAAAATTTATTTAAACCAATAGTAATAAAAATTTAAAGTTTATGTAATCTTATATTATTTTTGAATATAAAAACAGTAAAAATAATTAAAATTAATAAAAAAAAAATTTCAATCTCACTTTTTCATTTTTTAGTTTTAAGGTTAAATAATTAATAACTAATAGACCATAACAATTAAAAACATCGCAATGTCATAATCCCATAAAGTATAATTGACATAAGGTCTCCACGAAGCGAAATAATTTTATAGACTCATTTTATGAAAAATCATTGAAACATTTTTTTTCCAACGGGATATTGTTCCTTTAAGTGTCTAAATAATACCATAATTTAAAAAAAAATTTAAATTAATAGTTAATAACATAAAAAAATATTTTTACTTATTACGGCGGATTTCAGAGCATTGTAACGGCTTAGTGCTTGTCGCGCGGAGCTCTATTTTCAACATTAAATTAAAATAATTAATATTAGAGATAGAGTTTCGGGAGTTCGGACTTTCTTATTGGAAATTTCTTCCTCTTTAAGAAGCTTTCTTTAAAATTTCTTAAATATTAATAGTTTTTGAGTTATTTGCAAAAAACGAAACTCGTTATTTTTTCAATCTTCATTTGTTTATAACTTCTGCAATTGTTTATGTGTGGGTTTGAAACTTTTGCACATTTTTCTAGACGTCATTCCGAATCCAATGAGCCCCGACTCATATTTTTACGAGCTTTATCAAGCATTAACACGGCTTTGAACTTGTGAACTAGTCTATATTGTGTTGTTGGAGTCTATTGTATCTAACAGGTCACTATTTAAGTGTAGGAGGGCTAATTCACTTAGTCTTTCATTTTCTAACGAATTTCTTAAATAATTTTTTACATATTTTAATGTTGAAAAAGATCTCTCCCCTGTAAGTACAGTTCGTAACTGCCAAACTTATAAATATTCGTAAAACGACATAGAAGTCATTTTAAATGTAGAGGAAAGACCTTTAGATCTAATAAATTTTAGCATTTCTCCAATCCAAAATCTAATTAAATCCGTCATTATCATTGTCCATTTGATGTTTGCTGTTCGCTTTTATGATGAATTAAGAATTACCACTAAATAATAGTTAGATATTACAGGCGTCTCTGCGTTTATGTTTTAGATTTAAAAATTTCGGTTTTTTTTTTCCAGAATTATTGTTATTGAGGATCACCTTCGGCGCCCCTCAGAGCGTCGGCGCCCCTAGGCATGTGCCTAGAGTGCCTAGTGGGTAAACCGGCACTGTAGATATGTATTCCATGTTTTGTAAGAACCATTCCCATTTAAGTTAAAGTTATTACCAAAAATACATTGTAGCTGGCAATGATGAATATTTCACAATTTCGTCGTTTTTCTGAATGTTTCAGTAGGTGTTTGCAATACAATATTATGTCTATATGAAGGCCGTCTCTGACGTCGAGATAAAATTCCGGAGCCATGTACATAATATATATATTTAAAACGCTTTTCTACAGGCTTTAATATTTGCGAAGAAATGTTCTTTTTTTTTAGTTTCTTCGGCTTCAATGTCAATCAAAGCAATTTTTGTATTACATGATCTTCATTAACACTGAGCGGTTCGGCCTTCTTGTTTTTGTTTATGAAATTATTCAACTTGGGAAACTTCTTTTACTTGAGCGAAAGAAGTATTTGCAAGGATTTCTTGGGGTTCCCAGAACCATAAGGCCCCTGGCAGAAGTGGGCCCTGCGGACTTGTAGTTACGCTCCTGAGAAGCTGTAGTATTCTCTACTCATTATTATACACTTGCGATCAAAATTAACGCATTACCAAAAGTTTACCCATGACCGTGAAGTTGTTTTTTGTTCCAAAATTGATTTTAATTATTTTTCCTTTGTAAAGTCAAGTTACTGTAGATAAAAACTCGTTTTTTTGATGTCACGTTTATCAAGAGGATACGGTGAAATGTTTAAAACACAGATACTCAACCATAGGCTCCAATTTCAAAAATTAAGCACTGTTTTATAGGAAATTGATTCAAGATTTTGAAAGACGTGCCGCAACATTCCCCTTGCCATTTATAATTTTCAAGGTGGAGATCACCCCAAAACTACTTAAATCCCTCAGAACAAAAATTGATGGATTCAGGGATTTTTTCTTCTTTCATTTAAAGAGGCACAAGGTTGGACTGTTTTCGGTGGGCCACCATATCATACAGGGTGACAATCGGGAACTGGACGATTTTGAAATAAGTGTTACACAAAGAATTTACAAGATAATAAGGTTTTATTAACACCAGAATGAAGCTTACACAGCGCCATTTACGATGTATATCAAGTATGGAAGATAATGTCATCGAGATGGTGTCCGTCACGTTGGATGCATTTTTTGACCCTCTTATTCATGATTTCCTGACGAATGGCATTCTTCGTCGACCAAATTATGGGGCTTGTACACGACTTATATATACACGACTTCAAATAATTAACGGTGACGGTACGCCCGGTCTCTTCATAAAAATAGGGACCAATATTGCAAGTAGGACCAATGGCACACCACACTGTGACTTTTTTAGAATGAAGAGGTCGTTCATGGATATTTCGTGGATTTTCAGGAGCCCAATACCTGAAGTTCTGTTTATTAACTGCTCCATCTAAATGAAAATGAGCTTCGTCGCTCATTAGAAGCTGCAGACACAAATTGTCTTCCAAAATCACTTGCATTCTCGTAGCGAAATCCTCACGAGTTTCAGAATCTCTTTCCTTTAATTTCTGAACAATCTGTAGTTTGTAGAGGTGGAATTTTAAATTCCTGATTCATGTTCAACTCAATTGCATATTTCCGGGCGGACCATGAAGGACTTCTGGTGAGCGCCTCTCTCACTCACTCTATGTTTTCAGGGGTTCTGGACCTTGTGCCTTTTTTTCATTATACTTCAGTTGTTCTTAAATTATTGACTCATCTTATGATGGTGTTGCGAGACGGAACAGCTCCTCGTTGACCAATATTAAAGTGAATGCGAAAGAGCCGCTGTGTAGTTATCACTGACTTGCCATGGATAAAGGTGTCGTATGCAAACATTTGATGCTCTACTGTCCACTGCTCCTTTGTTACTGAAATGGCACAACATTACAAAGGTAGTAACATCACATTTGCCCTCTACTAAACGCACTAAGCTCCGGAATATGCGTTCCAAAAACCTCCGGTTCCCGATTGTCACCTTATATATGGAAAAGTAAAAATAAGGTCTAAGGTTTCTTATTTGTATTTCAAAAAAAATTTCTTTCCACATGTTCAAGCATGTTTACTTGCAATTTTATCTAATTTATGTGTTACTTTACAAACAGAACATTTTTTTTTTTTAGGAGGATCCTGTTTTAAATAAAGGTCTATGTTTATTAACTGTAAGTTTTGTTAAACAGTCAGTTGTAAAACAAGTGTTAACAGAAGGTGAAAGATATGTCATGACAATATCTCCAGTATTAACATTCAGTCAACAGTCGATGTATGACATCGTAAACAATTTAGGCAGCTTAGCGGCAAGGTAAGTTCTTATATTCTACTTAAAACCTACTCTCTGCCCATAATGTCTGTATATAAAAAATTACTTCATACCAGAACAGATTGAAAGTCAATCCATAATAGTTGGCATAAATATATTGTTTTTACTTTACAATCTTTTAATTATCTGAGAAGCTAAAATTTATGGTTAATATTCTGTTTCAGATTCATTTTTCGACCTATAGAAGAATCTGCTTATTTCTATTTCACACAAATGATAAAAAGAGATGTACCTCTTAAAAGTCAAGACCAGGTAATGTACTGTAGACATAAAGTTTAACCTTAAATTAAATGAAAAATGTTTCAACAATATTGTAAAACAGATGATTGATGGTGAGTGGTAGGAATGCGACATGCAGTTGCCTGACCAAGGTTGCATTGTAACTGGAATTACAGTTAATTTTTGCGTCATGTGACTCTTACTGTTGGCAACATGCATAACTCTAATCCAACCCAGCGTGGATGTAATCGGCTCAGCGTTATATCCTGGGAGTCTTCTTACATGAAATGTGGCAGACTGACATACAGTCGGACGGACAGTCAGACGTACATTTTGAGAGTTGTTCAGAATTTGATCACTAACACAATGATATATTTTTTTTCTGTAGGAGCGATATTTACTGTTTTAGAAATATGTCAGTCAAGTGCAATATACTCTTCGTTTTCATATCTGCGAAGAATGCAATAAAAACTAAAAATATGTACATACAAAGTTTTATGTCAATGTGTATTGGTAACGAATAATTATTGCTACTATTACCGTCTTTTAAGCAAATAATTAATGGTTCACACTCTCACTATTCTTTGGTGCCTCTGTAAGCAAACAATGCACTTACATATCACTTAACCCTTTCGGGACGGGGCACGTTTAAGAACAGCTGTCCGCCTGTACATTTTTAATATATCGTTTTTCTCTATATTTTTTGCATTATAAGCACAATGGTGCCAGTAACCACGTGCAATGGCTGATCAAGCCATAATCCATCTCGAAGTGCAGCCTCACGTTGTGCCTAAGTATACGTTTCCCGTATCAGAATCGATAAATTTTTGCGTACATATTTGCTTCCCGCTGCGAAAGGGTTAAATGGGTAATATCTGTGGACGGAGTTAGTAAAATCATGTACATATGCTAAGTACATGATTTTACTGCTTTCAATTCAAATTGAGACATTATAGTTAATCATGTTTGGCAATAAAAACTTTTTTTCTTTTAGAAACACGTATTAGAATCGGCAGAAGTCCTAAGCCATCTGTGCAGGGTGGTTATCAGCATAGGATTTGTCGTGGTCGTCTTTGGTCAAGCATACAGTTATACTTTACTGTTTTTGTATGGAGGACATAAACTAGTTGAAAGTAATTTACCAGTGACATTACTTCGTTTTCATAGTTTTGCTATTGTCTTGCTTGCCGTCAATGGTGTTACAGAGGGGTATGTTTTTGCGACAATGAACAATAAACAGTTAGATAGGTAATAATATTGAAACATAAAAATATAATTTAATCACTTTTGCTCTTTGTAGGTATAATTATATAATGGTGCTCTTCTCTATAACATTTTTATTGATCTCATACATATTTACGTATATTTTTGGACCAGTAGGTTTCATATTAGCAAATTGTATTAATATGTTTGCTAGAATAACTCACAGGTAAGAAATGTACTTTTTAATTCGATTAACGATGGCAGCTTATTTTATCAGGCTTGGTTTAAAATTAAGCTATAAGTAATGAACGAAAAATTACGTGGGCTTTTAGGAATTAGGAAAATATACAGGGTGTTTCCAGGTTGATACAAACCTTTTAGGAGCTAATAGAATATGTCATTTAGAATCTATTGAGCCACACTTATTATAAAGTTTTTGAGCTACTCGCCAATTTGTTTTTTTTTTTTAATCCCGTAGATCCATAGTTATACGCTAATTATGCAATAATGAGAGGTGTTATCTTTATTATTTCAGTTTGTTTTCTTGCTCTAATATGTATTTTTTCTGTTTAATATGTTAACGATCATCTAAAGATGAAGTGAAGATTAATAATGCAAATTTAATTTCACAAAAAGTATTAACACTTTCATGGCAAGTTATGGTTTTTCAGGATAGTTTAAGAAAAAATAATGTAAGACTTTGTAATAAGGTAAGTGTGGCTAAATATGTTCTAAATAAAGTATTCTATCAACTCCTAAAAGGTTTGTATCGACCTGCATAACACCTTGTATAGTTGAAATATTTGAAATCGCAAATGTTGTCGTTTACTTCATCATCTTTTAATTTCCGAATCAAATCGACTCATGGTCACACAGAATGGCATGCATGGGCGTATCAGTGAAAAATAAATAAATACGTCCACTGCACACTACTGAACTGACAAAAAGTCAAATGTTGGTTGCAGCTAAGATTAGCTGTTGTGTTATTCATTTGTAAAACGCCTTGTTACGCTTGTAACTTCTTTCGTAACCCCAGCAGACATGACTGTCTGTTATTTACATCCTATGCGCTTTGTATTTACAAATATAGAAAAATCTCATGTCTTTGATAAGTTCATAAATTGATGACATGAACGACAACATTAAAATATAGGTGAAAATGTAAATTGAATGTTTTTTTTTGCAGTATTAGTTTCATTCAAAGCAAGTACAGTGATACAGTATACCGGCCATTGAATGGACTTATTCCTGGACACAAATTTGTTACCATTCTAATTATATCCGGCATCGTTACAAAAATATCAGAGGTATATATTTTTTAGATATTTAAACAAAACTTCATCTTTGCAATCATCACTGCTAGTAGATGTTACTAGAAATTTGAGATCACTTTACAAAAGAGAGGCATCATAAGAGTTGTCAACGATTCTGAATAGCTTCAAATGGTCAGCAAACATTAAGTAATTACTGTTGATGAGTACCTCGCTAATATCATTAACAAGGCAAATAATAATGGACCGATATGTGATCCTTGAGGAACGCCGGAAGTAACAATAATAGAAGATATGTTCCTGAGCATCTGACAAACTGAGTTCGGTTATATAAATAACAATGAATCCATTCAAGCATGCAACACTCGACACTCTTTACGTATTGTATAAGGAAACGTGGACAAGATGACACGAGACGAAATCTTACTAATATTTCATCATTTTGTCGTTTTTATATTGTTTGGAAATGTCTCATTTGTTTACAATATATCTACTTAAAAAACCGTCTGTGGAATTTCAGATATATCCAGGAATGCTAACCTCCTGGCGCATTTGTAAATGAATGAGGCCTTTAATTCGAAATCTTGTTTGCCTCTCTGGTGATACGAGATTTTCTTTTCGAGTGTCATATCTTATTTATATTTATTATTAGTCTTTGCTATCGGTCTGGGAGCCACTATTTTCTAATTTTATATTTTTTAGGTGTATATAATAAAGAAATCAATAATCCTTCACATAGGAATAGGAGCAATATTTTTTCTTCTGACAGTTTTCGTTTGGGCATTAGAAAACCTAACATTGTTAAGGTTGGGTTATGACAAGTACAAAAGGAGAGTTTCACTCAAAACTGATTAAAGTACAAAATGGCCAAAGATTATGTGATAGTTATTTATTAATATATTATAAATTAATTATAATGAAATTTTATTTTTTACACAAAATAGTTTTTTTTCTTAAATATAACAGCTTACAATATAGGTAATTTATTAGACTGATGAAAGATGACAATTACTTAGAACTTTAGATTCAACTTAAATTTTCATTTTTGGATGATCAATAATGAGGAAGTTGGGTATGTTGAATATGTCGTCCTAATTATATATGCAGTTTTTGAATAAGTTAAGGTGCAAAATTACAAGAAACTGGTCATATTTGCAAGTGGCTTAAAAAAATTGTTTCAACATTTTAAAATAAAAGGAATATTGTAGATAAATTACTATCTTTCACAAACAATAGATGTCTTCAGAAAAAATAATTTAAGTTTTACAATCTAAAAACGATAAATCATATGAAGCAAGATGAATCAAAAGTAAATAACAAATAAAGTTATGAATCAGTACTTTTAAGCTTAACTAAGTATATTTTTAAAAATTGCTCCTGTAACTGTTCCGGTTCGGTGTATAATACAAGCCCTAGTATCATTCTCTAGATGGATGATGGGCATTTTACTTTTGGGCTCCAACTTTGCTGCTTGTTCAGCAATTGACCCAATGACACCTGCACTCTCAGTTGAGGCTATTCCCTTTACTAAAAAATGGATATTTTTAATACGTTTTCCAACTGACACAATCAAACAAACCTCCTAAGCATAAACCTTGATGATCAGCAAATACACAGCCATACACTCCTGGCTTGTTAAGTCTAAAATTCAAAATTCTAGAGATTACAATTGGAACTTACTTTTCTGTTTTACTTACAATTCTTCCATTACACGATCCAAATTCTTCTCCATTTCTGTATTTAATACGTAATTCCAAAATGCCAAAACAAAACAAGATGAATAAGAATGATTGACACAAAACTTGACAGGTTATGTTCATAGATAAGGCAAAGATGTTTTACTCCTAGATCGCTCAACCCTATCTCAATTCTGTGTAAAACCACAGATTAAGATAAAGTAAAACATTTCAAGCAAAGAACCGCCCATTATCTCTCCCACTTTGCTTCCACTCCGGGCCCAACTCCAAATACGCGTGTTGTCTCTGCGCATGCCTCACTTCTAGTTGGTATCCTGTCGCAAAACTTCGCGACGTTGTCAAAGGTCAGAGACAAAAGCCGCTTAAAGCGGGGAATTTTGAAGTGGTCTAACGCAATAACGTTGAGCGATCAGAAAATATAGAGAAAATGGTGACAGTCTGGCAACACCACTGGTTGCTCCGGTCAGTTGTTAGTGACGGTTGAGATTTGATTGCGTTTGCGCTTTAAGAGCATAAAATCTTGTTGATAAACTCGAACTGACCCGACACTAGCAACGGTAAAGTTCGGCAGTTCCAGCATTGCTGTCTCGCTTTTTGAGGCGTGTTAATATTGCTCTCTCCGTTGAGATGTTTGCAGCTTTGTCATATGCGAATTCCTTATGGGTTAAACCATCTAGTAGTTAAAGATCTTTGAGATAAGGTTATGTTTCTTGATCCCTGATCCGAGATCCGACCCAAGTTTGTGATAAATCTTGGATTCGACATTTGCGCCATCTAAAATTGGCTCTCTCAATCACTGTTGCCAACTCTGTTAGACGAGGAAACTGTAGATAAGCAAAAAAAAAGCTGTAGAAAACTGGGAAATTATTTTACTGAAACTGTTAATCTACTGTTTTTTTTTTACTATACAGCCGCTTAAAACTCCCCAGACTCGTAACTTCCTTATTTTTTAAGCTACGACCGTGTTCGGCACATCAAATTCTAGATATTTTTAAGGCCTTTAAATACGCACACAGAGTGATTTTAAAAAAATTTCTTTGAAAATTTCACACCACAATTTTTAACCAATCATAAGCTTGTTTTTTGTTAAGTTACCATGGCAACCCAAAAAATTTCCGGAAATTTTTTACATTCTGTCAAATTAATAAGTGGAAATTTTTCTGTCAATTAAAATGTCAAAGTAAAGACGCGGGAGTTGGAGTGCTTTTAGAATTAAGAGGGATAAGGATCAGCTGATCGAACCTATCAAAGCCACCAATACTCCCCGCGCGTCGCAGATTTCCCATAGTTACATTTACGTTATCACAGAAATACGTAATTAGAGTCCGTTGCTCTCAGAGTTCAGCCAGAGAATGTGATGCAACTAATAGGGAATGTCGAGTATTAATCGTACCTTTATTCCGTCAAAATATAGCTGGCAACATTGCCTTCTGCAATGAGTGGTTATTTTATTATCGTCAAATGTGAATATTTTGAATTGTTTTAGTTTATAATGATTTTTGGATTACAAATAAACTGATTATTTAATGAAAAATTTTATGTTAAAGTTTTTATCTTATATTTTTCAGGCCAAGTGAAATGAACGATATTACGTTATTTTTCATCTTCGAGGACAATCAAAACATAACCTATAAGGTGGCAAGAATTTTGTTTTGAGTCATATTTGCAGTATTTTCCTACCTACATTTTTTAAAATTTGTAAGTGTTGTTAAAGAGACCTAATGCTGTGTTTAGTGTTTGCGACTCTCATTTGTTATTTGGATCATTTTTAAAATAGTACATGAGAAATATTTTTTATAATTAAGGAAAGCGTATAGTGATTCATTTAATAAAGTATTACCAGTGTAGCATTAAATTAAATAATTTCGCAAAAGTAATGTACCCAGAAGAGGTAGATTACTTTAATCGTTGAATATTTTGTTTGTCTACTGGTTCTTTACGTGTATCAAAATATAGTTAAAGAGGATTATAAACTAATTTAAAATGTTTTTTAGTCGAGGACAAATGACGAACAGTACAAGAGATCTGTTGACAATGTGTTACGTTCGCCATTTGTCCTCGTCTCAAAAACATTTTAAAGTAGCTTTTCAACAACTGTCTTCGAAAATGACAAATAACGCACAATAACCGAAATGACTCGAAACTGTTTCTTTTCACACGTGTGCAATAATCCAAAAAAAAAATAACATGTTTTTCACACCGTTCTGTCGAAAACAGAACAGACACCTTTTATTTGTATTTTTTGATGTAGGCTAGCCTATTCAAATTCATAGCAACTGACTTGTTTAACTACTCCAGTTTTACATTAAAGAACATAGCACAATTTTAAGGTATTTTGGCCCTCAGTAGAAAATTTTGAAATTTTAACATATAGTTTATATTAAAGGAAGTAATTTTATCATTGAAAGAAAGTCCTAAGTGTACAGGGTGTATCTGAAAAGTTAAATTAAAAATAGTGATTTTAAGATATCACATATTTATTACTGGCGTCAGAAATAAAAACGAATAACTATTTCAATTATTTATTTTCATTATACAACGTGTAGTACAGTTTAAAACATGTATAGTTGCTAAACCATACAGTGTTCCAAAATTATTATCATCATAGGTTTTTAGTTTTCTTATAACAGAAAAATTAAATATATTTTAATTAATATTTAATTAGTGGTATTTAGTTGTATTTGGGTCCTATGTATTTATGTGGTGTATTTTATGTTATTTTATGTTTAGACAAAAATCATACAGTGTTCCAAAAATATAATGATTACCTAATAAGCACGTTTAGAAAAATATATTTTTATCCGAGGAACATTCTGGTGATGAAAAACAATGCAAAATAGTCCAAAAAAGTAATTGTTATTAAGTATTTATTAATGGCTGTTTTTGGCTGAAAAAAAAAACAATCTTGTCATTAACGGTGGCGGTCCCAAGCGCAAAAATGCGTAAAAACAAGGCATTATACTTCGATAATTTCTCTCTTATCCCTGATCCGATTTAAAGACTGTTTCAACAGTTTTATAGAAAAAACTTCATAGAATGGTACCTGCCTAGCCTATTAAAAAATCCAACAAAAAATAAAAAATGAACAATTTTTATTTTTTGTAAAGTTTTTAATAGGCAGGTACCATTCTATGAAGTTTTTTCTATAAAACTTTCGAAACAGTTTTATAGAAAAGAAGTTTCCTCGATCAGGTATAAGGGAGAAATTATCGAGCTATGATGCCTTATTTTTACGCATTTTTGCGCTCGGGACCGCCACCGTTAATGACAATGATGAGAATTTTATTGCAACTTTCAAGATTGTTTTTTTTTTATTTTTCAGCCAAACGGCCATTAGTAAATACTTAATAATAATTACTTTTTTGGACTATTTAATGTCCTGTATAATTTTTGTCTAAACATAACATAAAACACACCACCACTTAAATAGATAGGACTCAAATCCAACTAAATACCACTAATTAAATAGTAATTAAAATATATTTCCTTTTTATCTATTATAAGAATACTAAAAACCTGATGATAATAATTTTGGAACACTCTGTATGGTATAGCAACTATACATGTCTTAATCTGTACTGCACGTTGTATAATGAAAAGAAATAATTGAAATGACGCCAGTAATAAATATGCGATATCTTAAAAATCACTATTTTTTACTTAACTTTTCAGATACACCCTGTACACTTAGGACTTTCTTTCAATAATAAATTTCTTTCAATAATGAAATTACTTCTTATAATATAAACTACAATCTGTTAAAATTTCAAAATTTTCTACTGAGGGTCAAAATACCTTAAAATTGTGCCATATATGTCCTTTAAATTTTTAGTGTTTTGTTAAATAAATAATACCTGTTTACTTATGGAATTGTTTGTTTTTCTTGCAGTCGTAGAAAAAATATTGTGAACAACACATTTGAAAACATCTTTTCACACTCATTGGACTTGTGGAACTTGCCTTCGGCTCTTTCCACCAAACTGTCACTCGTGTGAAAAGATTGGTTTTCGGAACTTGTTTAAAATACTGTTATAGTACTTTATTAAGTATATCTTACATAAGTAGACTACAAATTTCCAATTATACTATGTTGTACAATGTTTTTCTTGACAAACCTTGTCAATTTTATTGAAAAATTCTTCTTGCCCGAGCATGTAAAGCAAAATTTTGTTCACGAAACCAATAGCAAAATAAAGAATTTAACTGTGAGTAAAGTCTTTTGGTTTTCTTTCATAATGATTTTTTTTCTGAAGTAAAATAAGTAACCATCAACAAAATGATATTTCTTTATTTTCTATGTACAAAATTTACATAATTTATTCAATTATTCATCGATTTAAAGAATATTATAAAAACACAAGTTTGGGAATTAAACTCACTAAAGAAAAGTTTTTAAGCAACCAGAATATAGATGAATAATGTTTTGTTGGCTTGAAACTTAAAGCTATATTTTAGTAAGGGCTTCCTGTAGAAACGGGGTTGCCAGTCGTGAACTGAGCTCTTAAGCGCACCTCATTCGATATTTTTGAAGAAAACAAAGTTTCAAAGCAAAAACCTTATAAAATAAGTGAATAATAAACAAATACATAAACTTAAAAAAAATAATAGAAGAAAAATAAATATGATTTTCCTAAACTAAAATAAATAAAATGAAAATATTTCTACACGTCCATAAGTAAATAAAATAAATATTATTTTAAATGAAGACATTTCCAAAATAAATTAATAAATAACTCAAGATAATAATTATTAACTATTTACTTAATTAATGGGATAATAAGAAAGTTTAGGTTCTCATATGCCTTCTATCGGGGTTTCTAATCGAGTAGCCTCTATTTATGCATATTCAATATGAGTAAAATAGGTACACGTACCAAAATGACTGTTTTTGTTGAGGAAAAACTGATCATTTGTTTTCCTTGTTTTCATTTCGCTTCTTTTTCAAAGACTTATTAAACAAAAGTAATATATATATTTTACATTGACGACTATTTTGTTAAATGTTTTCATATAAATCCCTCATCCCCTTAATTGCATCTGCACCCATGCAATGGAAAAAAAATAATAAAAGGTAGGTACGGCAATACAAAAATTCGCGCTCACTCCAAACTTCTCTTCATTTATTTTTTCTTAACTATACATGCGATGTAATATATGTTAAACTCTGTTACTTAGTATAATTTACCTCAAAATGGAAAGTTTTCGATTTTTTCTTATTGCGTACCTATAACGCTTTTGTTCAAAATTTTAAATTTTGTTGCTTTTCTTCTATAACCCATATATTGTACAATATTTTGTTCAAAATCTACATACCTCTATAACTAAAAATAAAAATTTAATTTGCAATTTTTTCTTAAAGGTAATATTAAATAACATGCTGGATTATAGCTAAAAAGTATTATCTATAGGCATTAAACCTGCCTTTCTTCCTTTAAAATTTAACAAACGCAAAGTCGAGTGTCCTATCACAAAAATTTATAACAAGTACACCACAATAAATATATAAATTAAAAATGTTTTTTCACATTACACCAAGTTATAATACACTTGCTAGAAACATGAGTTTAAACTAAACAACCTCTTGAATAAACTGAAATATAACGGGCACTCAAAAAGTCAGAACTATAAAATAATTTAAAATTTTGACCGTCTATTCTGTTTTAAGGAATATTTCGCTCCATCTTTCTCAGCTAAGAGCTCCTGTCTTTGTCTTTCGAGCGCTTGCTTCCGAGATTTTAACAATTTACTTACATTTTTATTTATTAGGCTTATTAGGTCATCAACAATGTTGCCAAACTGTTTTAGTTAAGAAATCGGGCCGCAGATGCCGCTACATACCAGAGTAGAAATTCCAAAACATCGGGGTATAGATTTGGGCTTTTAATATTGATTATTTTTAAATGCTGTATTTAGAAAAAGTTTTGGTATTCAACCAAAGAATTTCGCTAACTCCGTATTTTTCTCGGTAAATCAAATTATGATTTTTTTTTTCTTCATTAACGGTTTTATAACAATTTCACTGAGTTTCCGGAATACAAAACATTATTATAGACAGATCCCCATTCATACTTTTTTAATTAATGCCTTCTAAGGAACGTAATTCTATACCCAGTATTTCGGCAATATGGCGGACCTCCTTAGCCCTCTTAAATTTATTTGGCGACGCAAAAGAGGATATTCACGAGGATATTATAAGTACACAAATTAATATGTTTTAGAACCTGGAGCCATTTTTGTGCTATATGCTCATGCACTTTATTCTTATGGCTGATAATCAAATTTTGTTATGATTAGAATGTAAAAATTAATCTAATTGACGTCTGTAAGTGCGGCAGCCATTACTATTTTGTTACCTTTCATTATTCCATGGCCGCCTAGAAGTTGTTAATTATTGTCTCTGCGACAAGAATGAATACATTCTCTGTGCTCGCATTTAAGTAATATCAGAAATAAATGATGTTCCACCAATTTTAGTAGATCAAAGTTAATAAAAAACGGAAATATAATATGTTTTTAAGTTATTTGTAAAAAGTTCATGTAACTAAACTTGGAGAATGGTATGTTATTTCACTAAGAAATTTCGTATTTTATTAAACATATTAATCTTGAAGTAGGTGGGTATACTTCAGAATAATTATCAAAAATAAATGATGTTCCATCAATTTTAGTAGACCAAAGTTAATAAAAAACAGAAATATAATATGTTTTTAAGTTATTTATAAAAAGTTCATGTAACTAAACTTGGAGAATGGTATGTTATTTCACTAAGAAATTTCGTATTTTATTAACCACCAGTTGTTATTCCAGGCTCACTATAATGAATGAATTTTTGTCATTCGTAATAAAAATGTTCAATTTTAGCATAATATTTATAAAATAATGGTGTGAAATTTTCTTACCGAATATCCCACGAGCTTAAATTAATATCCGGAAATTTTTCCTCGTTCATGAATATTTTAAGAAAATTCATGACCTCGAAAAAATTTCCGGAAATAATTTAAGCTCTAGGGATATTATAAGTGAAAATATTACGAAAAAAAAATTAATTTCCTTAAATATTTTTTTCCCTCACCCTGTACATGAACTGTGTTGATAGAGGTTTTAATTAGGTTCAATTTATGTTATTAAAAAAAAAAATTTTATAAAAATTTTGCAATTTCCTATTATTACATTTTAATAAAGTTTTATTTTTAAAAATATTTATTTCTTTTGTTTCTTGTTGCTGTTTTGTTACGTTGAGTGTTGTTTGTGATATGTCTTTTACAAATAAAGTATAAATTTATTATTTTCATTTTTTCAGTTATTTAAAAAAGTTTGGAATCGGTAGGAGTGTTTTTAATTTTTTTTTCTCTAAAACGAAAGAGAATATCGAATAAATTGAAGATAATTAAAACCTTTATAAGAAAACATTAACACAGTTCATGTACAAGGCGAGGGAAAAAATATTCAAGGAATGTTTTTTTTTCGTAATTTTTTCAAAAATTAAAAAAAAATCACTCTGTATGTATATTTAGAGGCCTTAAAAATATCTACAATTTGACGTGCCGAACATGGTCGTAGCTTAAAAAATAAGGAAGTTACGAGTCTGTACCTTTCCCACTCTTTTTTAACCACCCACTAAATCTTTCGTCATGTAGCCACGAATCAATAAACTTTTGTTCATATTTCGTATATTTCATTTTTTTTTTAGGTGTACTATGACTAGTAGACGCTATATTATCGGAATTAGAATCGCTGCTCATAATGAACAATGTTTTATAAAAACTAAACGATAAAAAATATTCGAATTAAAACAGTATATCGGCCTGGGTTTCACTGGTCATAAACAACGAGTTCGAACAAGACTGCAGATTTTACAAGTAGCTGTATGTATCTACAATTATTTCAGTGGGTGCGGCATTTTTCCTTTTTGGTGGACTTTAAATAAAATAATTGATCCATATGCAAAAAAAACTGTAGATTTAGTAGGTCGAACTAAAAACTGGGAAGAAAACCAAAAAAACGGTAGATCTACTGAAAAAACAGTAGGGTTGGCAACTATGCTCTCAATTAACAAGTTCCCCTCTCAGAAAGAGATAGTTTCGCGAACCATATCCGTCCTCTTTTCTTCTCATAGAGATTTAAGGCAGATTTCTAAATTCACCGGTGGTAGGCAATAACATTTGATTGGCTATTTTGAAAAGCATAGCCAATCAGCTTCGTATTTTGTTCACCCGGTGCGTCCACCGGTGAATATAGAAAAGTGCGGTTATTGGAGTGTATCAAGGAGGTTGAATAAATAATTCTACCTCCATGGAGTGTATAGCTAGATTTAGATTTGTAAGGGCGTTTTCTCACTGACCAACACGATACCGACAATGTCGTACCGATACTGAAGAATATCATATAATAACACGGCGCCGACAAAATGTGACAAAACGGTATCGTATCGGCAAGTGAAAAAGAGTTCCATATAATTTTATACGTTTGTACCAAGGTTTGTTTACAAATCTTGCGTTTGTACTGCCCCGATATCGTTGTATCGGTGTCGTTGACGAAGAATCGGTATCATATCGGCCAGTGAAAAAACGCCCGATAAGGCTAGCATATAGCCGCGAACTGCGAATTGCGAACATTGTTCTGATTGGTCAGTTTAAACGAAAATATACGGGTGAATAAGAGCTCAAGATTTAGGGAATTCGCAGAATTTAAAATTTAGGGGGCGGGAATATTGTGAAAGGTTTCAACATCTACTCAAATTCTGTGATAATTTTTTAATTTCTCGGTGTCCTTAATACACGCATTTCCTGAACCAAATTGTGATATGCATCCTGCTGCTTTTTAAACTTTTAAATAATTCGCAGGTTCCCACTAGTCTATTTTTCCTTTTCCGTCGTTTCTTTGATAACAAACAAGCAGCTATCGCACGTCTCTGCCGTCAATGGTCTTTGTTTGTCATTATATTTCATATAATGTTAATAAAGCATTTTGTGAATATTATTTTATTTGGTTATTATAGTTTTTAAACCGACAAACTTATAACTTTAAACTATACTGCCAAACTTCAATCCAAGACTGCGAAATCAGGAGAAATTGAAACTTCCCTATAATCCTGCGAAATTCCGCAAGCATATGAAACGCCTTAAAAAATTGCGATTTCCTTTATTTTATTTATTAGTGAATATTCGCTTTCGTAATTCGTGATTCGCAACTATTTGAACTGGGCTGTAAATGGACCACGACTGTACTACTTGTCTGATAAGATTTGACTGGTCTAAGGAAACGTTACAAACCGGTCTTTCTAATAACTTGTTACACTTTTTTCGTATACTTATAGCATTGAGTGAACGTTCTAGTTTGGAATTTGTTCAGTGGTGCCACCGACTACGTGCTGACATCTATGCATAGTGATTTAAAATAATACTCGCTAAATAGATGATCATTTACAGTTCTCTATCGGTCTAAAATACTTTATTATCAACAACAAAACAGTAATTTGAAGTTTTGGAATTCGGCGCCGGTGTGGTGGTGTAATAAACTCGAACGTCAAAAGCAAATTATTTCATAATCATTCTAGTGGGTTCCAAGGGCGACAGGGCGGTTTGTAAAAAAATGTTTAATTTAAGAAAAATTGTTACCGCTGTTCAGTAAGTATGGAAAAATACCATATGCAAAAATCGTACCTAACTACACAAATACTTTTTAAGGGCTGGAAGACTAAAACATACATTGCCTGATTTACCATATGACTATGCAGCTCTGGAACCTATAATTTCAAGGGAAATCATGAATTTACATCACAGTAAACATCATAAAACTTATGTTACTAACTTGAATGCAGCTGAAGAGAAATTGAAGCTGGCAGTTGAGAAAGGAGATGTATCGTAATAATTCCCTGGAATCAATAATGATACAATATAAAATACATATATTTTTTTAGTGCTGCTATCGCTGTAGGCCCGGCACTTAAGTTCAATGGAGGTGGACACCTGAATCATTCAATTTTTTGGCAAAATTTGTCTCCTGGTGTTACTGAACCAAGCGAGCTGTTCTGTAAGGCTATAAAGGCATCTTTTAGTAGCATTGATAATCTAAAAAAAGAATTGTCAACTAAAACCGTTGCTATACAAGGATCCGGATGGGGATGGTTGGGTTATGACAAGACAACAGGTATTAATATCAGTTTTATAATCTAGTTGTAATTTTATTGGCTGCCCAAATTATCTTATTTGCCGTCAACACTAATGTTTTAAATTAGGAAGAAACAAAAAGTACTTTGTTTATTGCCCACAATAAGAACATTGCTAAAGTGCGTCAGCTTTTGCAGATTATGTAATAATGATTTAGAACTGGAACTGATACTTTGGAACAGGTCCGGTGGGTTGGACTAGTGAAACTGATCTCAACTAATAAATACGGCAGTCCGAGTACTCCGAGTCCGGGTGAACTTTTTAGAGACCCGGTGCGGCGCGCGCACTTTACAGACGTATGAACTGGTTGAACTAAACGAGTACAACTAGTACAGTACAAGATTACGAGTCCCTTTGCACCAGTTCAGTCCACTGATCCAGTTTGCCTGCCGGTCCACTCAGCCGTTCACCGTGCGAGTTGCTTAGCATGGACTAGGAACTGAAACTGATCTTTGGACTAGGTTCTTCTCTGGACTGGATTAGGTCTGAACTGATCCGTAAAAATATTCGGATCAGCCATTCAGAGATCAGTAGGCAGTAATAAGTGACATGCAGCAAGACTATGGTTGGCTCTAGATGATGTGTCACTACATAATATGTTCACGATATATGACACAATAGCTTACCATGTAATTATTTTGGCGAGTTCGATAACATCCAAAGTTAATACGAAAAGCGCTGAAAGTTTTAGTGAATGCAACACTAATACACACACACTTTTTTAAACTAATTATCACAAGAGTTAAAGTTTATTACTAATATTTGTAATGTTCTGATGACTCTCAGAAAAAATGCATTTGTATATTGTGAGAAAGACTTCAACGTCGACAAATGTAATTGGTGTATACTTAAAATACCTGATCTTTTCCAGAGACTCCACAGTTGTGTTGTGTAAAAAAATGTACTTCGTTGCCTTTGAAAAAATTCACTACACCTGATATAAGAAATTCGGGATTGTTTTTCAAAACAGTTTTGAATTTTTGTTTTACTTTCTCGGCATTCTTTCCTTATAATTGTCAAAGAAGATCGAATACTATATTCTTTTCGTCAACTGTATTCAATTTTGATGTTTCTCGCTTACGTTTCGTATTTGGTTGGAGAAGTCTATGAAATAGTAAGTCACGCATTTAATTGCTGTAGTACTGATTTTACATTATCAAAATAACAATAGCAGGATATTGCTTGTAGCCAAGTTCCCCATCATGTTAAAATAGGCTCTGGCAGTAATGGTACATTTTTAAGAATTTCGTGAAACAACCGTACACATGATCTGGTGCTTTAAAAAAACTTTCTTTACGCTAAATATTCAACAATTCTGAGGTCAATGTGCTAGACACGTTTAATGAAGCACATTCTCATATGTTCTCAAAATTCTTCTAGCAGCTTTCATTAAGATTTGAGTGTACTTCATCTGCTATAGTGTTAGAATTTGTAGTTAATAGTACTTTTGGTGCGACCAAATGTCTGTGCATTGCACAATTTTTCTCCAAAGCACTCACTAAACATTTGCTACCTTACAACTTCAAGCTTCATCCACGCTAATCCCAACATATTTGTCATTCATTTCAGAATAAATGTTTCTTTAATACATTAATACTTATGATAAATATTTTCTCTTAGTGTCATTTCTGATGGCATCTGAACATTGCTATACCACAGAATAAGGAATTACCAGAAGCGGCACTCTCAGCACCGCCTTTGATGTCTTTTGTGACCTTCGCCATTTTGTTGTTGGTAACTTTGGCGGGAAATTTAAACAGCATGTTTATAAACAAACTTTACATAGACTGAATACAATAACGTTATTCGATGAATCCTATTTATAATGGGTATTAAAACTATTAAAGTAAATTGGATAAAATTATCTCTACGAACAATTGTATTCTTAATATAAAGTCACAAAATGTATTGAAATCAATAAAATGTCTCGCCTGAGAAAATCTGTAATCTCTTACTGGTAGGTTGTTTTGGGAAGTATTAAATTTATTTCTTTTTAAACTACCAAGTTAAGGGAAAATAGTAGGTAGTGCAGTTGGTAGCAATCTATTTTGATTTTTTTGATACATTTTTGTCGTGCGCACAACTTAAAATTGTTATAAAGTTCGGCTGAACTTTTACTTGCCAAATCCCCACGATCGCATGCTTCCAACCACAAGACGGACCTTAAAAGAAGAAAGGTTTACAATTACTTGGAAATATTTTATCCCCTTTGGGGATCCTTAGGAATCCTAAATGAACTAATGTCTTTTCCTGTCGAACTACTTGGACATTCTTTAACAGCGCAAACGGTTCCACCTCGTTTACTCATATTGCTAATAAAAATTACTATTAACACAACACTTTTCCGCTATGACCTTTTACCTATTTACAGCACAATAACACTAAAACCTTTTAAGAATTTTATTTCGGTGTTATGTCACAGACTGTAATTTACTGCACTGTTCTAAAATCACCGTTGGGCGGTAGATAAAATACGAAACTGATTGGCTATGTTTTTCAAAATAGCCAATCATATAATATTATTGTTTACCGGTGCGCTTCTCTGGTGAATTTAGAAATCTGCGGTTATTGTTTTAACCTAAAACAATAAACGAACTGACGGATGTACCAACAACAAAATAGCGGCAATGGAATTTTGGCAGGAAGCCCAAGTGTCGTTTCTGGTAATTCTCTTTTCTGTGGCTATACTGCCCACTAATATACTTTTTTCAATAAATCTAAGTTAAAAAAAGTTCCTGCTACTAAGAGTAGTACCACCACTCACATTTTTTCACGTTTTTAATTTCACACTGTTTACATGCATATGTATTATTTACATAGAAGTTTTATAAATACTACATATTTAGAGTGTATTCCTTTTCAAAATGCGATCCACCTGAATCTGTCTGCATTGCTATTGGACACTTAACACATTGTGACAGACAACAGTTTTCAATAGGGATGTATTAAGTTGAAAGGTTACCTGCATAAAGAACTACCTACTTGCCAATTGAAAGTACTTGTTTTTTTTTATAGGTGCACACTGTCAAATTACCTTTAATTTGTTGTTCTGATTTTTATAAAGAAAACAGATTTATTGTATAGTACACTTCTGTGCAATAAAATCCCGTACACCTATTTTTCGCTATATTAAATCATTCTTTATTTATTTGTCAGTGTCAGTGTCATATTTTCGAAATGCCGAATTTAACTGAACATGAAACAATTCTAATTCTCTCTAAAATTGAAGAGGGATGGTCTATTAGAGCAGTTGCTGACCATTATCACTTAAATAAAAGTACCATTATGGGTGTGAAGAAAAGGTGGGAGGAGAAAGGTATCATAAAGAGAAAAGACGGTTCAGGCTGACCGAGAAGTTCAAATCTCGCTCAAGATGAAGCGCTCCTTGGCTATTTGAGGGAAAATCCGTTTCAAACAGCAGTAGACGCTTTGTCCATGACAAATTTTCCAGCATCAAGGTCAACAGCTGGCAGAAGCATAGGAAAATCGGAATTAAAAAACTGCGTAAGTGCCAAGAAGACCATATTAACAGAAGAACATAAGCAAGCCCATATTCTGTTTTGTTTAAATTATGTCATTGCCTGTTGGAGTTTTGGGACAATGTTGTGTTTACCGATGAAAAAGTTTTTCAGTCTTGTAATGACGGACATATTCGGGTGTACGGTCCTGCAAATACCAGGTTTCACGAACGCTACGTGTCTCCATGGAACAGGTCCGGGCGATTTTCTGTTAACACATTCACTGCCGGCACCGCCCCAGGGGCGTTCATCCGATTTTGATAAAAACGCCGTGACCGCCCGAGAGGCGTTCTTCTATATACCGAATACAGGGTTGCACTAAATTGTAATTAATTAAACAAAAAAAAAAAAAAAAAAAAAAAAACGAAAAGAAAAAAAACTAATTTTGTTTTAGCAAAAAATTTGGAAAATTTGAACTTAGTAGAGTGTCCACTAGCTAATACAAACATTAAATTAACAAATTGCAAAAGAAAACAGGTGGCACACGATTAATCATCACTAATGAACTCTGGCAGTGAATGTGTTAATGTATGTATCTATATATGTAGCGTGGCGTATCATGGGTAACGGTAGATTTAATGACAGGTTTATATTTAATATATTTCCACTGGATGTGGAAGTAAAATTATCACAGGCAAACACGTGCAGCACAGCCATGCAGAAAACCGCTTTTTAATGTTTTGAGCTTTCAGAATCTGGCCGTATCTCGGACACAATTTTTCAACATCAATTTTTACATTTGTTATAAATTGAAATTATTAAATCATTAAAATTTTTCCAAATACCTCACTTGACATTTCACAATCAATATTACTTTTTTACAACCTCTATGTTAATAAACAACTTCTATGATAATAAAAAATCTAGACATTAACAAGGCCTTCGACAGTGTGTGGCATGAAGGTATATTATACAAACTACATTTGTTAAACTGTCCAAAACATCTAATTTACTTAATAAAAGACTATCTGAATAATCGCAGCCTACAAGTTAAAATTAACGGCAAATACTCTAATAATTTCTCACCACAACAAGGAGTTCCCCAGGGCTCGCCACTTTCACCCCTCCTATACAATATATACTGCTACGATATATATAACAATAACAGGGCAAACCAAAACACATTTAACAAGGACCTCTATACCCTCCAATATGCTGATGATACCGCGCTGGTATCTCATAACAGCTCGATTACCTGTACGGTAACTAAATTACAACAACTTATGGACAGAACAACAACCTGGTTTAATGTATGGAGATTAAAAGCAAATCCAATTAAGTCACAGTTCATTATATTCAATCACACCCAAACTGACAATTCACCAACAATTTCAATAAATGGACAAACATTAAAAAATAAACCTGTTGCCAATTACTTAGGTATACACTTAGACCACAAGCTTAATTTCAACCACCACACAAACCTCATAAAGAAAAAATGCATAACCAGAGGAAAACATTTCAGAAACTTGACATACAAAGATAAGGGAATAAACAAGAAAACAGCGGCACACATATATAAATCCATATGCAGACCAATTCTTGAATATGCACACCCATTATATATAAATTGCAGAAAACCAGCAATAAATAACCTTAAAGTAGCAGAAACATCCACCATACGCTCAATAACTAAAATCCGTCATCCAAGAAATGCCCTACATAACCCTCCAAATAATCTTCTCTACGAAGCAACAAATACCCAACCCATAGCCCAACGTCTTGTGCACCTCACCACTAAATTTGCAAAAAACGAACACACTCTGACTACGATGCAACCATTTTGTAAGACACGAGAACAACAACGCTCGAAGCACAAGTACCCCGAAAAAACCATATTGGAACTACTTAAAGAACTTAATGAAGAATAATTGCAAAGAAGAGTTTCCCTTTTTTCTTTTTTTTTTTTTTTTGTAAATCAAGATAATTATACTTTCTTATTATAACTTCCTATAAAATATGTTTAAATATGCAACTGGCAGAAGGACTTCGGTCGATAGCCATTTGGTTTTACCAATAAAGTACTTTATTATTATTATTATTTAAAAAATCTAAATTCTAAAAAAGACTGATTCACATCACTTAATATTAGTAAAAACTGGATTACTTGATCTTTCAAGTGTACGGGATTTTATTGCACAGAAGTGTACATAAGAATGTTGTATCATTTGTTTTTTTTATTGTATGAGAATGGTTTCACATACGTTTACATTATATTATTATTTGTCCGTAAAAGTCATCTATGATATTTTAACGGTCCACTTTAGCCTTTGGCAATAGTTTATTTAATTTACCGAATTCTTGATATTTTACTTTTTTTGTCATAAAATTATTTATTCCGACCCTCTATTTACAGTTTATTGCTGACAATATAGTTTTGAATCTTTCACGCGTCCTACAAGTTCTGTTTCCTATATAGAAGGCTATTGACAGGTACGGCGCCAAGGGGGGACCTGCAGGGGCACGAACTGTGCCCTCCAAGTGCCCCCTGTATTCCTAGATTTTTGAATAATTTAAATTAACGAAAATATCATATTTTTGCTTTTTTACAATTATAATTCCTATTTCCTATACTATACAATATATAAATTTTTGTGACCCCCTACAAACCTAAAAAAAAATTGTGCCCCCCCCCCTCCCCCGGCCTTGCCAGTCTGGCGCCGTCCCTGTCTAATGAACAGTATAGTAACTTTCTTGAGCCGACGCATTCATGCTTTCCTTAGATTTTTGCGCATATCAGTGCATCATTCTAGTTAGGGATGAGCTTCGAATAGCAGGTGGGTGTAATGCCCTGGTGAATTGACGAGCCTGTCCAAATAAACTGCTCTCCTAATTTCACAAGAATTCCCTGATCACTGCTTATACATTTATCTGTCTTATTTCTAATTGAGTACATCAAAATTCCCTACTAAAAACTGTATGTACAGAACATTTATTTTAAGTCGTTTCTGGCCATGCAAAATGGCTGTGCTTAGAAGTCATGTTCCCGTTTTTCTATGAGGATGTTGTAGCTGTTCTCTACAGGCCTCCAGTGTACGCCTTTAAGTAAATGCCTTGTTGTACCTTTTTAGTATGTACCTCTTTCGTGTTATTCTAACTAAGATTTTTTTAGTATAGTACAATTCATTTATTAACGTATGTACAGTTTTGATATGCAAAAGGCATATCGCGTTTGTAAATTTGATTTAAGTAGGCTTACTTTCATCTTATGTAACTACATTTTTAGTTGAATCGATTGTTTGTTTATATCTGAGCGTTATTGTGGCCCATGTCCTGTAAATTTTTTTTTTTTTTTAAATTTCAGTAAAGTGAATTTGATTTTGTGTTTTATTTTATTTATCTAATTAATAATTGATGGCTGTCTTAAAATCCAAAAAGGTACAATTTTGACTTGAATTTAAAAATCTAATATGCTAGTTAAAATTAATTAGCTGCGGTATTTATCGATATCATTAGTTTTTTGGTAATATCGACCCAATGTTTTGAAGAACATAATTTTCTCCTCTTACTATCTGGTTTTATATGAATCATTATTCTCCTATTTTCAGTTGATGTGGCCCAAAAATAACAGAAGGCCAGAGATTGAGAATCCAAAAAAAGCGAATATTGATCAGGGACAGAAACCGAAATTAATTTTGGTTAGGGTTATATAACATATACTATTTTCAGTTTTCATAGCGACGATTTGGTTTTCATTTATGGTTTCGGTTGTCAAGGCAGCAACAATTCGGTTCTCGGTTATGGTTTCGGTTTACAGATCCGCGGCAATTAGGCTTCTGTTAGAAAAAATTAGTAATTACGGTGCGGTTTTCGGTTTCCATTTTGGCTTTTTACTTGCCTTTTACCTTATATAATCTTTATAATGGACGAATCGACTTAGATATGGTTTTCACTATACAATTTGGTTTTTCTACATCATGGTTTAAAGATTTACTCAAAGAAAATGATAGGTAAATTCAACCAAAAAGAGCATATGAAATCGCGCCTATCTAGTTTCATAGTTAAATCAATCAGAAAAGAATAGTCATATAACTTTATTTGTTTTCGTAAACAAATAGTAGTTTAATAATCATATCTTCTTGTAACAAATTAAATAGTACAATGACATTTTTTTATGTTCACTAACCATTTTCAATTTGGTCTACAATTAAATAATACAACGACTTTGTTTTTTGTTCACCAACTAATTTTTAGGTTGATCTACACTTTATTGTATGTAGAAGTTTTTTTTGGTTAGCCAAAATCTCAGTTGTGACACATCAGACCACCCAATCCAAAGATTAGAGATCGTTTATAAGATCCATCCAAATATATCGATGATCCCTGAGAGAATTTGAACATTGCAATCATGTTATTAATTTTCTATAAATTCATAAGAGTATAAGATAATGCATGATTGATTATTGTCAGTGATTTGTATGTGGCGTCATCTGGGAATAATTTCTGTAATAGACTACGTGGTAAGCAAGCAAAGTTTATGGTAATTCTTTTAGAACTTCTAGAAGACGACAATCATATTGGTTTGTCTACCAAGTACAATAATTCAGCGAACTAATACTGGGTTAGAATTACAATTCGATAATAGTTAAAAATAAAATATACTATTATCTAGTTTAATTTGACAGAATTCAACAAAATAATAGTCAGACGAACAAAATAATAGTCTTATTTATCTATATTTTAAGTTAATGCTTGTTTTGTTGTACGACAACTTTTTATTAATTAAAATAACAATCACCTTTTGTTTAAAAATACCATCAATATAGTTTGGTTTAACAAAATTAACAATATTGTTAGTTAACCATTTTTTTTTGTTGAATTTACCCACTATACTATTTCTTTGAGTGTTTGGATCTTTGATTTCAACCATATTTTTTTAACTTTAAAGTCATAAGTACGGTGCGGATTTCGGTTTCGGTCCCTGATATTGATACACATAATTTAATAAAACAAACCATAATAACTTTATTGATAAGGGCCTCAGTTCATAGGTATTTTCTAATACCAAGAAACCTAATTGCTTTTACTGGGTATTTATAACTTTAAGTGTATTTGAAATATGTGGGAAGGTAAATGAGTTAATATCTATAATGTTTTGTTGCTTGACAAATGTTTTTTAAATGGATCGGAATATTTCAAGGATCTGTCTAATAATAGTAACTGCATATATAGAGTGACCCAAATTGAAATTACATTTTTAAACTTTAATAATTTGGATGTATTCCAAGTAGCAAAATGTGCCTGGTGAGTACGCACTGTGTCGACGCCCATGTCCTATGCGGTGTATTGAAACTGTGCTTTTAAAATGCTTTAAGAATTAATGTACTTTGAACATATGTGCTGATTTTTATTTTTTAAATATAAAATCCAAATGTCCATATTTCAAATTTCGAATTTTCAAATTCGACCGTAAATCAAAGGGGCTAATGTTGGACAACCAGAAGATGATCTTATTGGGAAAAAGGGCTTTGGCAGTGTTGATAGAATCTTTTTTAGTTAATACTGACGCCCCATCCTACATGCGTTTAGTATTGTAGTCACCAAATTTTTACTCAAAAGACCCAAAATTTTATAAATCGATCACAATGCTACACATTATTGGCAGTAAGCGCTATGCCGACCAGATTTCCAAAAAAGTTGGCCTGGTTATACCTACAATTCGAGTCTATTTTGTAAAATTATAATTGTTTACCTGTCTGTGCTCATAACTAGCCATTGTATAGATCTATAAAAATAGTTTTTTTCTGAATTATGTTTCAGGTAAACTTAAAATTGCTACTTGTGCTAACCAAGACCCTCTCCAAGCTACGACGGGCCTAGTACCTTTACTAGGTATTGACGTTTGGGAACATGCTTATTATTTGCAATATAAAAATGTAAGAGCCGATTATGTCAATGCAATATTTGATATCATTAACTGGAAAGATGTGTCACAAAGGTACCAAAAGGCAATTAGCTAATTTTATTTAGGATAAAGATCTCATAAAAAGTTTTTTATTATGCTTTAAGCTATTATATGTATTTTACATATTTTTGTCGAAACAGTGTATCGTTATTGATAAAATATAGTTTAAAAATGTAAGTATGTTAAACAAATAAAACATGTTTTCTATTGTATGTTTGTCTTGGAATATTTTTTTAATAACCGTGACTAGGGGCACGTTAATGTTTTTGTAAGAAAGAAAATAGAACCACAATATGATCGAAACTGCTGCATCTAGTTAAAAATTATTAGGATTTAAGTGACTATGCATATTCACTAATTCCACCATTTACCCATCATATTTCTTTTGGGGGTATGGATAATAAAGCACAAATCAAATTCTACCACTTTGTTATTACATAATTCTCAATAAGTACTATTTGTTTACATTTATCTGATCGCAGTGCAGTATACTACAGTTGAACTTCCATAACTCGAAATCTTCAATATTTCGAAGCAATTCAAAGCAATAAATATCGATTACCTTTACTAAAAAGTTCCCATAGCTCAAAGTTTCTCTAACTCGAACTGATTTTTAATCCCCTTGGGGATTCGAGTTATGGAAGTTCGACTGTAGTTCTTTGATTCCGCACTTAATGGTTCTATTTTCGACATGCAGTGGCTTGCGCTATATTGACTTTTGAGCATTGTGCCCACGAGGCCAAGACCTGTAACATACTAAAATTTGGTGCCACTTAACCGATGGCCGTTTTCCTATCATTCCGTGTGAGGTTCATTCCACATGCATGAATGCGGATGCAGAATCTGATGTTTAACTGAAGCGTATGATGTTCCGCAGATGTGGAATCGGAAGCAGGGCTCCATTACATCCCCGTCGTATAGTCAAAAGACCACCGACCTAGGTCCTTCAGCCAAGGAGGTAATAACATGTTATCACATTTAAAATAGAAAATATGTTTGGAAATAAAAGGTTTATTACATCAATGGGGCAAGGTAAAATGTGAAATAGCAACTGTATTTAACTGCTGTGGTACTGATTTTATGCCATCAATGATAGTATGATACTACCTATAACCAAGTTCCCCATCGTGTTAAAATGGGCTCTGGAGGCAGAGGCGGATTTGGACTTTGTGTTGCTCTGGGAACGACTAGTTTTGCCGCCCCTGAAAGGCTTGAAATCTACCAAAAAATAATAAAACCTTTATAGCAATATCTAATAACGCAATGGTCATTATTTGTTGTATGACTTGCGGCCATTGTTGCTGTAAATGGCTCTGAACAAGATTCTTTTTTCAATATTTAGAAATGTGTAATGCCAAAAATGGTTCATCATCTATAATAGAGTCCGTAAATTTAGCGTCCTGAAACATCATTACAATTTTTTTGCATCTGAATCATGTTGCCCTAAGGAAATTTGCGCCCTAGGCAGGTGCCTACTCTGCCTGCTGCCAAATTTGCCCCTGTCTGGAGGTAAATATACCATATTTGGAAGAATTTCATGAAATAACCATACACGCTTTAAGAAAAATTTTTTTATACTGTAACAGTTCACTTTTGACCTCTGGAAAATATTAGTTAAATTCACAAAATTTATCAGATTTTATTTACAGCGTGTTTCACTTCTCGTGAAGACACCCCTGTATCTTTTTTATTTGTGGCCCAATTCATTTCAAATTTTTATCAGCCATACAACTCCATAAGATGACTTTATTCAGCACATAAATGCGAGCTAAATCTAAAACGCCGACCTACTGCGATAAAAAGAAAATTGCAATTTTCGAGAAATCATAGTAGGCTTAGAGATAGACAAAAATTTTGTAAAAATCGGAATATTTAAAAAAAAATGTTTTGTTTCACTTCTCGTGAAGACACCCCCTGTATCTTTTTTATTTGTGGCCGAATCATTTCAAATTTTTATCAACTATACAACTCCATAAGGCGATTTTATCTAACACCTCCCCCTAAACAGGCCCTAACTATAATCAGAAACAGTTTCTATTTAACGAGTCACTCTCCCTAAGGACTGAGTGAAATGTTAGTAATAAATCAGCTAGAAATATAGGGTGGTTGACATTTCACTCATGTACTCAATCTGTTATTTTTGTTAAATGCTGTATTGTGTAAGATGTTTATGTATTAATATTTATATTAAGATGTATATAAGCAAAAAGGTATAATTATATACAATTAGAATCTCCTGAAGATGGATGGCGATGATTTGTATGAATTTGTAAATATTAACATGTACAGGGTTATTCATTATATATTGATCCCTCTTTATTTCTGTTATTATTGGAAATAAAAAAAGTTTCCTATAAAAGTTGTAGGGTGTATATATGTATATTTTTTAATGCAATTAAAAAACAATTGCTTGCATAGGACACGTGATATAATAATGAAGGTTGTTTTTTTAAACGGAAAACCCTGTTTGTTTTTACATATTCTTGTAGATCTTTTTACCCTGATTTTAAATATATAAGGTCTAGCTGTAATATTTCTAGGCATATAGGACATTAAAAATATGATATAAGAATAAAAATTAAATTCCTCAGCTGAACAATATTTTATAATTATTTTATGGTTATAATTCACTTTGTCCTTTAAATACCCCCACAAAAATGCATCCAAAGGTGTTAAATCAGAGCTGTTTGGTGGATTTTTAAATTATTTTATTATTTAAAAAAAAAATTTTTTACAGTTAAAACCGGGTGAAAGGATCTAAAAGAATATGTAAAAACATGCAGGGTTTTCCATTTTTAATTGCATTTAAAAAACATATATGTACATGTGTCCAGAAAAATTTTATTTCTGATAAAAGTTAATGCATGTTCTCAAACGAAACAGGGGCTGCACAGATGTGTTAGTCCTGGCACTTAGGTCAGAAAATTCATTTTTTTGAAATCGTCTCAAAAGTAAACTACCGTAAACCAGGGTAACTTGATTACGATTTCGGGATATTCTTTGTTGCCCCTAATTTGTTAATTTAATTTAATGAATTCTGATTGTAAAAAACATTACTTTGGGCCTAAAGGAGAAGAATTTGATAGTGCAAAAATTTCAGGTTGCTCTAGTTTTTGAAAAAAAAAATTTTATAGATCATTTTTTGGGGCTACTTGAAAAATGCTTGATTTCGTCTCTATTTTTCAAGTTAAACACTCCTAGGGTAACTTGAAAAGTAAATTAAAAAAAAATACCAGGTACCCTTCAAAAATCACTTTAAACGCATTATTTTTAAGGAAATTATAAAGAATTATGTTTGTTTTAGTACAATCAAACAAAGTAAAATAAAAACTTTCATTTAAATAAATAACAGGGTAAATAAATAACATTTCTGAATAAAAACTATAATTTCTGTAGTTTCTGGCTCCAATGCGTCTTTTGTAGACTCTGACCATTTTACAAGTTACCCTTGAAATGTACCCAAAAAATAAAATGATTGGTCTGGTCTCGCAGAATTTTTTACAAGTAAGTTTGGTTAAGACATTCATAACTATATAATAAGTTCACCAAAAAAAAAATATTGGCATGCTTTGACTTTCATACACACATCTGCACAGTCAAAAGTATTCAAGCAACAGAAAAAACATGTTTTCTTTATCTGTTTTTTAGAATTATTTACAACACAAATGGCTTGTGAACACCAATGAGCATGAAATCGACTAATATGTACCATCAGCTGATTAACTACCAAATATTTTAAATCCACTACTAACGGATAGATGTCAGCACAATTTAATGTGTCATTATGCACACATTTATCAAGTTACCCCGACTTTTCAAGATACCCCGTTTTACGGTACCTTTATTTTTGAAGATATCGAAAAATGTTATTTAAAGAAGTTGCTTATAATGCGAAGTTATATGCAGCTATGATATTTGGCTGTTCTATTTTAAAAATAAAAATTTTTCACTTTTTTACACATAACTCCTGAACTATATTTTAAAATATTTTTCTGTTGTTAATAATTCTCTCTATTTAATAGTTTCAGCCCAAGTAATGGATTAAAATCTACTTTGAAGAACTTTTAGCAGTACTTTTTTGACCAAATAAATTAGGGAAAAAATGCTGAATTTCTTGGTGTACAGTGTCAGAAAATGTTTCATTTGGGTCGGAAATGAGAGCAAGCGAGAACGAAGCAACTAGGCTATTCTTTTTTATCGTATAACACATCCTACCGTGCCACCTGCTTTCCCCACCACATGTACGTGGGCAGCTCTGTCTGCGGGAAATGTAAAGAATTATTTGACTCGTTTTGAAAGTATAACGAGTTAAATAATTTTAGTTATTAAAACACGTAATAATATTACCTATACTGAACAGAGCCAACTACAATAAATGATACTGAAATTTTTAATAGCAATGATGTACGTGTTTTCCTGATCGCGCGTCATTATTTGTTCCCTCTACTAGAGCACTGGTACACGCCTTCATTGTAGGCGGTCTGTCAAGCCGTTGAAACTATGCCTGCCACCCAAATCCAAAATCTTCCGATACTGTATAGTTGTTTTCCTCTTTTACAATGTTATCTTTTTCGGAATTTTTTAATGCAAAACGCTTGAAAAGAGTTTCATTTAGCGATTTGTATTAAAAAATTTCGAGAAAGTTACATTAAATTAAATTCTGAATTTTTTCCCAAAATTTCATTTGGTCAAAAAGTACTAAAAGTTCTTCAAAGTGGATTTTAATCCATTATTCAGGTTGAAACAATTAAATAGAGGGAATTATACACCTAAAAAAATTAAAAAATATAGTTCAGGAACTATGCATAAAAAAGTGGAAAATTTTTATTTTTAAAATAGAACAATCAAATTTGATATCCAAATATAACTTATATATATCTTCAAAAATAAAGGTAGTTTACTCTTGAGATAATTTCAAAAAAAATTATTTTCCGACCTAAGCTCCAGGATTAACACACATTTGTGCAGTCCTCTTTTCGTTTGAGAACATGCACCAACTTTTATCAAAAATAAAATTGTTTAGAAAGTCAAAAACAACAGAGTTTCCCATATGATGCACACTTTTTGGCGGACACTGTATAAACAACCCTACAACTTTTATACGAAACTTTTTTTTAATTTCCAATAATAACAGAAATAAAGAGGGTCAATAAATAATGAATAAACCTGTACCTAGGTAACTATATATTTTCATTATATTAACAATATTGTAATTGCCGTTATTATTTTATTATTTACCTTCAGGAAGATATTGTGCCAATCATTCTTCTATTACTAGCTCGTGGCTCAAATTAGTTGCTCAGTTATGCCTGCTTCTGAATACCTATAGTAGTGAAAGTAGTACACCCTGACTTAAGTATGCAGTGAGTGGGATATGGAATGTGTTAGTAACGCATTAGTGATGCCTCTGAATTTGTCTCTAATAGTCTCAGCAATTGTATGAAACCCTTGTGCTAGACATGTTACAAGAAGTACATTCTGATACATTTTCTTCAGTGTGCTTCCATATAATTAACTCCGTCCTTAACAAATGATAATAATTCTTTGTGTATTAGTTGCATAATTCTTGTAGATTAGATTGCACTACATCACCAGTATGTTTGATTTGAACAATTTTCCTCCTCGTTTTTCCCCAATGCATCAACATTTGTAATCGTCCAACTGCAAGCATTGGTAGTTTCATCCATGCTAATCCAGACATATTTGTCATTCAGTTTGGAATAATTTTTTTATTCAGATTTTTATTAAGAAAAAATTTACTGCATAGTGTGTAAGAATTGTTTATCATTTCGTTTTTATATTGTTTGGGTTGTTTGTTTGAATGTGTCACAATGTTTACATAAATTAATATTTGTACATAAAAACCGTCTCTGGAATTTATCGCTGCCTCTCGATCTGCGTTAATTATACATTTAATTTGCTATTATTATCTTATGTCTACCGCTTCACATCTCTGTCCTTGAACCAAGATTATTTTTACATTTATGTGCACAGAAGGTTGCGTAACAAGTGTCACAATCTTATTTATAGGTACACAGTTTGCATCACAAGCAAACAGTTATTTATTAGTTATTAATTTTTAATGAGTTTAACTGAAGTGGATCAAATTGCATGGTATTTGGGGTGTTTTTGTTTTAAAAAATCTAGATTCTTCATATTAAAAGCCTTCTTTCTATCTCTGCTATTCCATACTAAAAAGATTTTTCTTTGAGTTTTTTAAATTACTGATAAAATAAAAGGTTTATAGTTTTTCCTCATCAACCTTTTTGATAACAAAAATGTTGGAATTCTCAACTGTACTAAAAAATCTGGAGAGAACTTTTCACTGGAGTTGTGTCAGTTTGGCAAATTTTGGGCATATACATGTAGCTTAGTAAAAAAGTGCCCGCTGTAGTTAGAATGTTTATGGCACTAACAGCATAACAAGAGACAAAATCGTTTTTAGCTGAGCACCACAAATTAATGTCTTAAGGTCGAATGTTTTAAAATAATTACAGTCTACAGTTTTTTTATGCTCTCTGCCAATATCATTATCCAGCATTACTATGGGTGGGGGTTTATATAATGCATTAAGGGGTTCAAAAATACGGAAAAAGGGCGTTACATAATGCAAACGAACAAGAACGACAATTTGACAAATTTGGTATACAGGGTGCGCCACTTAAAACTCCCCAGGCTTGTAACTTTCTTATATTTCCAGCGATGACCATGTTGGACACATCAAAGTGTACATATTTTTAAGGCATTTAATCATGTGTACAGAGTGATTAAAAAATAATTGATAAAATTGTTAAGAAAGAAAACTTAATTTCCTTGAATATTCTTTTACTACGTTAATGTTTTCTTATAAAGGTTTTAATTAGCTTCAATTTTTGTTATTACGTCATATTCGAAATTCTTTTTGGTTTTAGAGAAAGGAATTAAAAACACTTTCTGATTCCAAACTGATTTCTTTTAAAATAACTTTGAAATGAATGTAAATAATAATTTTATGCTTTATTTGTAAAAGACATATGACAAACAATATTCAACATAACAAAACAGCAACAAGAAACAAAAAAATAAATATTTTTAAAAACAAACATTTATTAAAATGTACTAAATAGGAAATTGCAAAATTTTTCATTTCTAAAAATTTTTATTTTAGTAACATATTAAAGCTAATTAAAACTTTTATAGCCCAGTCATTTTATACATGAACCTCTAAAAAAATACAACCTAAGATTTTCCAACGGGATTCTCTTTATTTTGGCGTCACAAATAATTTCTCAAAAGTCCATAAAGCTAACTGGACGGCTACAATAGTTACAGCAGGTCAAATGTCAAGAAAATCGGTTTTTCTCAAATATCTCGTAAATCATCGGTTTCGGTACTCTATATTTGGTCATCTACCCCATGTGCTGACATACTTTTTTGATAAGCCTGGAAAAATCCCGGCAAGATTCAATCTAAATATGTTCAACGAAATTGTAAGTGTAAAAATTAGGGTCAAAAGGGCCATGTCGGCTATAGCCGACATGCAAAACAGTAACGCCATTTTATCTTTTTCATACACTTGATAACAAAACAAATTTTTATTCGAAAAATAACGGAACATAGAAATCAACTACAAGCTATAAATAATACAGAATAAATGGCTTATAAATTTTTGTGGTAGGATGCGAAGCAGTCACTTAGGTACAAATTGGGTTTACCAAGGCAAGCGGGGCAATGGTGGCTTGATTCCCTCTTCCTCTGGTAGTGATTATGACACCAAGTGCATCTTTTAGCCAATGCCTTCCTCTTAGGACCAACCAAGTTTTTAATAGGAACGTGGTATTTTTGGTATGGAGTCAAGGCTGGTGCTGGTGTCTCAGGAACTAGTTGAACGTGGTATTTTTGGTATGGAGTCAAGGCTGGTGCTGGTGTCTCAGGAACTAGTTGACCAATCACTTCCAGTCTAAACTCATATAATGGCATTTTTTTATTGGTGAACAGTGGAGGGTCTTCCTCTCGCATGGGTAATATGACATGATTTGACTCTTCTTTCGACTCCTCCCATATACTTGTTGTAATTAAAAAACCGCTACCCAAAGAATCACTACTTCCACATCCAGATTTTCTATCCAAGTCACTCACAACGAAAAATTTTGTATGTGGAAATAATTGTTTATGGAACTTTAATAATATAATATTTGAAATCGTCTGCCCCATAAACCCATAAAACGATACTCCACATCGGTAGTGGGGTGGGGGTGGTAGTGGGGGTGGATAAAATAAAAAAATATTTTGAGGTTTCTGGTTCTTGTACACACACTAAATCACAATTTTTTTTCATCCCCTTTTATAATGAGGTGGGGGTGACTAATGCCAAAATTTTTTTTGAGACCTTAGCTTCTCTTGTATATACTAAATACCAATTTTATGAACTCTTACCTGCTTGATTTACCTATTTACCCCAAATTTACCCCAATTTACCCCCAACCCTTCGACGGAACAAAATGAAAATATAATCTAGTTCTAGATCTCGTTAAAGTACATATGTGTACCAAATTTCAAGTCAATATCTTAAACGGTTCGAGAGTAAACGTGCGCCCAAAAAAATTACAGACAGACCGACAGACAGACAGAAATTTTTTTTTCGCTCAAACTTAAAATCTCTACGTTTCATGACATTCTAAGCCTATCTAAACAATAAAAATTTTTAAAAATTTTTTTGTCGTTACTATACTTCCACTGGACGTGGAAGTAATTGGTAAACTTCAAAATTATATATTATATATATTATGTTTCTATGTTTATTAACAACATATTTGACATGTCACATGTACAAAATCATGTATTTATTTTAAGTGACCAATAAAGATCTATCTATGTATACCACTAGTCTCCATTACTATGTATAATTTGATCCCTTACTTATTCCTTTTATTCTTGATGTACTGTCTAAAGGCCAGTCTTCCCCTCCACAGTACCATTGACTCATCCAGCGAGAGTTTCTGGCCTGCACTATACGTATCTGTAATTTTTTTATTGAAATAATCTATCAACGGTCGAATCTTAAATAATCGATCTGCAGGATTTGGCTCTCTGACTGCAGTATTACGGGCGAAGTGCAGGCACCTCATAATGAGAAGAAATCTGTCTCTACTCATGGCTGATACAAAATCAGGCATATTGAAGAATCTGGACCTTTTCCAGTAGTCCTGCACCCTACTTGTTGAAAGGGTTCCCATATGGGGGAAATCTTTCGAAAAATACCCGTAATTCTTCTGGAGAAAGGGCTTTCCAGTGATTAATCCGTGAACTCGGTCCTGTATTTTCGTAGAGAAAGATTTCCTCTGCGTATTTGTTAGTTTCTTCACAGATCAAATTCAAAAAATTGCCGTCCACCATGAGATTAATAAAGTCAATGGGCCTGTTTCCTGTAAAAGAAATGAAGAATACTAATCAAATCGTGAGCAGGTATTGAACTAAGTAGAGTAAAAATTTACTAATTGAAATGAACTTAATATTATACCTGTCGGAAGAATAAACAGCTCCGTTTGTCCGGTAAACTCAATTTGTTTTATAGTAGAGGAATGGGCCACCCAGGTAGGGGATGATACAGTTTCAGGGGCGGCTGCAGCTGACTGTTGCGCAGCTGGGGTTACGACTGGTTGTTCTACATCTTCATCAGAATTTTGATCATGGCAGGATAAGCACGTGTTAGCTGCCCTTGCACCAATCGGGTCAAAATTTTGTGCACAAGTTGATAGTAGTGTTAGATGAAATTTTCCAAAATATTATTTTTGGAGAACCATTTTTACGGGAGTTAGGTGGTAAAAAGAAAAATGGAAAAAAAAAATTTCTTCTCAAGTAAGTACGGATAAACCGATTTTCATGAAAAAAATATATGTTATGGCATTTGATATTACAAACGCAGAAAAAAATTATTGAGTCCATTTGTCGACAAAAAGTGGTGAAAAAATTTTTTCTAAATAAAAAAAAAATTTTTAGGGGACGTTCTCGAGGCACACTATCATTTCCTTTCAAATAAATGTTCATATGCCCCTTTAAAACATATCCAATTTTCAAAGTGAGTCCCCTTGCCTCTCACTAGTTGGGGTATTTGTTTATCTTGAGTCCCTTTGCTCTCATTAGTCAGGGCGCTTGTTAATTGTGAGACCCCTTGCCTCTCACTAATCGAGGTGTTTGGTTATTATGAGTCCCCTTGTCTCTCACCCTTCAGGTTGACTTTTTTTGCTTTTTTACGTGAGTCCTCTCTTGCCTCTCACAAATCAGGTTACTCTATATTGATGAGACTTCTCTAGTCTTCATTCTTTGAGAACATCCTATAATTTTTTTTTTATTTTGAAAAAAATTTTTCAATACTTGAAGAATTTTGCAATGATGACATTTGTAGTCAGCCTACCAAAGAACTGTAGTTTCCACGGTCCACCACTTGAAGGTTACAATACGATTTTGGTCCACTTATTATGGGGTGTTTGTTTATCGTGAGTCTCCTTGCCTCTCACGAGTCGGGATGCTTGTTTGTCGTGAGTCCCCTTGCCTCTCACTAGTTGGGGAGCTTGTTTATTGTTAGTTCTCTTGCCCCTCACAATTCGGGGTGACTTTTTTGCGTGAGTCCTTTGGCGTCTCACAAATCAGGTAATTCTATATTGGTGAGACACTTTTTACTCTTCATTGCTATCGTCCTCAATTACAGGCATATTATTATTCTGAGTAAAAGTATCGTTGAGAATTTCAGCTGGCTTCAGAACTTTCGACAGATACCTTGCGTGGGACAGACAGTATACAATTGCGCCAACGGAAACAGAGCTGTTGGCTGCTGCTCGCACATTGCTGCAATTGTATACTATCAGTCCTATGCAAGGTATTTGTCGAAAGTTCTGAAGCCATCTGAAATTCTCAGCGATATTTTTAATCAGAATAATATTATTCCTGTAGACTAAGAGAAGTCTCATCAATATAGAGTAACCTGATTCGTGAGAGGCAAGAGGACTCACGCAAAAAAGTCAACCCGAATTGTGAGAGGTAAGAGGACTCACAATAAACAAGCACCCCGACTAGTGACAGGCAAGGGGACTCACGATAAACAAACACCCCGACTCATGAGAGGTAAGGGGGACTCACAATAAACAGGCACCCTGACTAGTGAGAGGCACTGTAACCTCATCGTAGCGGACTTTGAAAACTAGTTCTTTCATAGGCTTACTACAGACGTCATCATTGCAAAATGTTGAAATTTTCAAACTAGATTTTGTGTGACCCATCAGTTGATATTTGCATCGCACTTCTTGAAGTTTGATACTGATTTAAACTGTAGCGGTGTAATGGCCCTAGTGACCGTGGTAGTAAGATGTAGTAATGAACTGCGCCGCCCGCAGTATGCCCATGATTATAAATTTTGAATATGTTGTACCCTTCCTATCGCTTTGAAAATTGGATGTTTTAAAGGGAAATTATGGGTGTGCTTCGAGAACATCCCCTAAAAAAAAAATTTTTTTTATTTTGAAAAACCTTTTTCACCACTTTTTTCGACAAATGGACCCAATAATTTTTTTCTACGTTTGTGCCATCAAAAGCCCTAACATATATTTTTTTCATGAAAATCGGTTTATTCGTCTTCGAGAAAAAAAGATTTTTCCATTTTTCTTTTTACTTCCATAACTCCCGTAAAAATGGTTTTTTTAAAACAATATTTTGGGAAATTTCATCTAACACTATCAACTTGTGCTCAAGATTTCGACCCGATTGATGTGGGGGCAGCTAATACATGCTTATCCTGCTATGCCCTTTCGTCTATATGAAGTGCGGAAATTTCAGACAGGTCTTCATCATAATCAGAATCTGTCCCTGCAAAGTCGTCGTCGGAATCCAACAAAAAAAGTTGGATACCATATGTCGTTATCAGAATCATATAATAAATGTTCTAAGTCCTTTTCAGATAAAGGAACCCAAGAATTATGCATTTTGGGACCCTCCCTTTATCACCCTGTTAAGGGCGATTCACTCATCGCGGGCACCCTGATATTTTTTTTTGCGCAAATTCAATACATAACTACAGGCGCATGCAAACACCAACCACTCCACTGCAGCGCTGAGCTCAGACTGATTCACTGAAGTGCTACAGCGGTATGTCGGCCAAAGCCGTCATGCGCACTACCTGACATCCACAGATTGCGGCCAGAGCCAATATGCGCACTCACAGGTTAAGTACAAGTGGCAACGCCAATGTGGGTTTGTTCAATTTTCACGTCATATATTTTTATAAATTACTAGTGATAAATTTTATTACCTACAACCCAAGTTACAAGGTTGTAGGTAATAAAATTTATCACTAGTAATTTATAAAAATATATGACGTGAAAATTGAACAAACCCACATTGGCGTTGCCACTGTGCCACCTGTGAGTGCGCATATTGGCTCTGGCCGCAATCAGTGGATGTCAGGTAGTGCGCATGACGGCTTTGGCCAACATACCGCTGTAACACTTCAGTGAATCAGTCTGAGCTCAGAGCTGCAGTGGAGTGGTTGCACCGTTCTGGGGTGCAAGCTCGAACTTGAGAGTGAATAGACGCTTGTTACAAACGGAGTGTAAATCGTGAAAAAAGCCGGTAATAAGCTGGCTTAAATGAGTCAAAATTATTGAGTAAAAAATTCTACATACGGTGGTGGTGTCAACATAATAACAATTAAGTAATAAGTGCCAATAATCAATAATTAATAAATACGTGATTAAATTCTTCAGTGTTGTGCAGTGAAAAAAGCTGACAGATCGAGTATTTCGACGAAGGGACGGACCAGAAAAGGTGCCATAAATCGAAGCTGTGTCCAATTACCACTTATAAACCAATCACATTTTGTAGACAACTTAAAGAATTTCATAAACAGGTCGGGCAATAAATTAGATAAGTCAATAAACAATTTCTCTTTCAGCTATACATATATGACTAAACCCCAGGGACGTACCATCAGAGTAACAGTACATCGCGCCTAATTAAATTAATTCAAAAATAACAAAAATTTTGGATAAAATTTTTGCCCATCCTGGTTTCAGAGCCATTAATATCTAGGAAATTCTCATGCATGCTTTAAAAACATGCTGACTGTTTACACTCCACGTCTGGTACGGCTCTGGTAAGGCTAAGGAATTTTATTTTATTAAAAAATTTAGGTCAAGAATAAGCAAAAGTAAGCAAGAAATAACAACTTTCCAGAAAACACAAAAACAATGTATCCACCACAGAACGTAAGAACGAAGACACATCAATTACTGGTACAAAAAATCGACGGCGACGGAAACTGTCTATATGGAGCAATAAGCCATCAGTTAGAAGGAGAAAACATCGGCACACACCAACACCATGAAAAATCTACGGAAACAAGTAGCGGACTATATACAAAACAACATAGATTATTTCACCCCGTTCATGCTAGCATCCATCAACGAACTGGAACCCCTACAATCAACACAGCACCAACAAAGAAAAAATAGAGGCGTTCATCGGAGACCGAAGAAAAGATGGTTTCTGGGGTGGGCAGGAGATGATAGCAGCAACAGCAAACTTGAAGAGGAGGACAATAATAATACACGAAGAGGAGGGAGAAATCATAACTTTTCACCCCAACAACCAACAAGAAGGCGACAACATGCCAATTGAGATCGTGTACAGGAAGCAGGGAAACAACAGAAATCACTACGCAGAAAAGAAACGAACTAGAACGATTAGAAAAAACAAACCCCCCAAGCATAGCTATAACCCCCCGCCCAGAATGGGAGGAAACGACGAATATCAACAGGTACCAAATATCGCAAAGAACGGAAGAGGGACACAGTCAGGAAGCACCAGATGATTGGATAACTCTGGCAACATGGAACGTCAGAGGATGCATACAAAGAGCTAAAAGGGAAAAAATCGACGAGGCCTTGCAAGCAGAAAACATCGACGTTGCATGTATACAAGCAACACACATGATAGACGGAACAGCAATCACACAAAATTACAAATGGCAACTAAGCGGGGGGGGGGGGGGGGGGGGGGGGCAAGAAAAGACCAGCAGAGGAGTTGCCGGGAGGGGCCCATCGAAATAAGGACGGAAAATATAAACAAAAACATAGTCACGGCAATCATACAAAATGGAAAGGAGAACATCTGCATGATAGGAGTCCACGTACCCTCAGACAAGAGAGCAGGAAGGGTATTCAGGCAGCTAACTCAAGAAACCAGAAGAAACGAAAAAAGAAAAATGCCCATCATAATACTAGGAAACTTCAACGCGCATATAGGAAAAGACGATCAGACGGAGGAGGATAAAAGCATCATAGGAAAAACATTACTCCACACATGGTCAAATGAAAACGGAAACGCGCTGAAAAATCTAGCACACATGTTTGACCAATAAGAAACACATGGGCCAAAAGCCAAACCTGCATTGACACCTGGAGCAATGGAAGATCAACCTCACAAGTAGATCATATCCTGGTAAGCAGAGAGATAAGAGAAAGGATCAAGAACGTTAAAGCAAAAAGGGCAGCAGAAATCAATACAGACCACAAAATTCTATACGGAAAACTGGAAATAAAAGAAGGAAAAACAAGTCAAGGAAACAACAAGACACTACACAGTACCTGGAATATTTCTCTACTACAGCATGAAGACTTTCGGAAGAAATACGGTGAAGAAATAGAAAACCAACTGACAGGAGAAGAATTAGACTGGACATCAATGGGCACAAAAATAAAAATTGCAGCAAGAAAAACGTTAAGAGACAGATCATCTATGAGCCCGACAAGAAAGGAAAAAAATAACAAGTACGAACAGCTAAAAAAGATGAAGGCCACAGGCGAACAACAGCCGACGGGGAATATAAACGAAAAACCAAAAAAAGCACTGAGGGAAAAAAGGGAGGCGGAGAGAAACCACGACGAGGAAAAATGCAAATCATTCTTCGAAAACATAGAAGCACTTCCAACAGGACGACTAAACCAAACATTCAGATATCTGAAAAAATATAGAAAAAACAACAGTACCCACAGGAGAAGGTACATACCAATACAACATTGGACCAAGAAGCTGGAGGAAGAAGAGAAAGCAACTAAAGAACGAACAAAACTAATAAAAGAAACAGACCACTGGCCCTTGGACAAGCCACCATCAAAAGACCAACTGCTAGAAATAATAGCCAGAGCTAGAAGAAACACCGCACCTGGAATAGATAAAATAAACGAGTTAATACACTACGGCACAGAAAATCTAAAGGAGCATCACCAGGGTACGGAATGGACCAAGACTATACAAATACCCCTCCCAAAAACCAACTCACCACAGACCATAGAAGACTACAGAAGAATAACGCTCTGCAGCATAGGATACAAGTACTACGCACAATTCCTGCTCGAGCAACTAGAGAAGTACATTGGAAGACCGCCAGACTACCAGACAGCATTCATCAAAGGCAGATCAACGGACGACCACATGTACACCACCAGAAGAATACTGGAAGAAAAATGGAGACAAGGGACAAAACTGCACATAGCCGCTATAGATCTCCAAGAGGCATTCGATACCATCAGTCACGAAGCCATAGTCAACACCCTGTGTAACAAATGAGTGCCGCACTATCTAATAAACAAGATAATAAAGGCCTGCCTTCATGAAACAACTGCCATACAATGGTTCGGACAAATGACGGAAACCAGACAAAAGAACAGAGGAGTCAAACAAGGATGCCCCCTATCCCCCCAACTGTTCACCACGGTCCTAGACCAAGCGATACAAAACACAATAAGGGAAACATCAAATTTTAACGAAGGCACGGAAACACTGAGAACCCCAATCGTATTAGCTTACGCCGATGACCTCCTAATCGTCGCAGAAGAAGAGCAACAAATTCTCAACTTCCTAGAAAACATGAAACCGCATTTGGACACATCTGGGCTGAAAATAAATTTCAAGAAATGTCTAATAATGGAGCGAGACCCATCAACAAAAGAGAGTCGGATCAGTGGAGAAGAACACAAAATACTACTCCCTAAGAACAACGAACAAACTGAAATACCTAGGAACATATCTGACGAATCAACTGAAAAGGAGAGAAACAGTAAAGGAGAGAATAAAAACAGCATACAGAGTCACAAGAGCAATTATACCGTTCATTGAGAAAAACAAACTATCATGGGGCCTGGCCAAACAGCTGTACATAGCCATCATACTGCCAACAATGACATATGGAGTTAAAAACGCGGCAACAACAAAAGCCAACAGAAGAAGTTTGAGAAGAGCTGAAAGAGACATCATCCAATTACTCAGGAAAACAACAGGGCAAAAACAACGACATAAAACATCAACACTACTAGAAGGGAAGACAATCACAAGAAGGATAGAAATGTACGCAATGAAGTACTGGGGACACGTCCAAAGAAGGGAACCAACACACCTACTGAAGAAAGCACTAACACTGAACAGCAGCAAACTTAAAATTGGGAGACCATGTTACACGTGGAAAACAACAATCGAGAGGATCATGAACAAACTGGGAAAGGACCAAACATACTGGGAAAGAAAAGCGAGGGGAAAGAATGAATTTCACAAAGAAATCAGAGCGATATATACTCTACCAGAATCAGAAACGGAGGAATCAGAAGCCTCAGAAGAAGAAGAAGACTTGTAGAAACAGAAATACAAAAATAGGAGCACAGATAGCAGCGACACAACGCGGCAACATATCTCACAAGAAGACCCAGAATAGGCAGAAGCCCAGAACCAAAAATACAAAAAAAAGGGGGCTTAAACGCTGCTTCACGACATAATGCGGTGACGCATCTCACAAATACCTACACCTCCCATCCCACATTCCTTTACCATGCGCCATGTGGCTCTCGCTGCTGGCAACAAGCATGACCTTAGTCCAACCCAGCGTGGACGTAGCAGGCCCAGCTGTATAACTTGGGAGCGGCAGCAATGCCTACCGCACGCTGGTAAATCAATCAATCAATCAATACAACCCAAGTTACAATGTTCTGAACTTAAGTTTCCAAGAAGTATAATTTTCTTTTTTAATAATTTTCACATTATCTTTCAAAATTGTTTCTTGTAAACTGCTTATTAGAGAGAAGCAGTTTTCAAAATTATTAATGGATCGGTAAGTAATTCACAAAAATACTTGCATCATAAAATATTTTATTAATTATAAAACTTATATTAAAATATGATACATTTATACAATAACAACAAAATAAAATAGAAAATTATTAATGAACACAGTGTTGATAGAATATGAATAAAACTTTAAAAATTTAATGCAGATTCGACCATCATGTCGATGTTTTCACTAAGTTGTTTGTATCCTGCTTCCGCAACTTGTCCCAATTTTCCTTCAGGTAGGCTCTCGGGTTCATGTTTCAGAATTTCCGCAGATTTTCCCAATACATCAATGGCTTTTTGAAGCTGTTGTTTAAATTCTTGTTTTGTTAGGTTATCATTTTCATATTCGTGTTTGGCCAGGGCCATTAATGGACCGTGCATTTCGTATAAGGTGACTCCTAAAAGTTAAAAATATGAAATTAAAATAATATTGTCTAGTTTATTTGTAAGATCTATTATTCATATAATGACAATGGTGTTCCGGAAAAAAGTAAATAAAAGACAAGCCAAAGCATTAGATTGTAGAAAACAAATACCCACCTCTTATTCTTGAATGTCCAGGTTCGATAACATCCAACACTTCTAACAACTGAGTGCAGAATTCGAGTTTTCTTTCTAATATTATATTTGGCAAATCACCTAATTCGTAACCCTCGGCTTTACCATAAAGTTGAATCAAAGCACTCCTTAATATAGACATGTAGGCATTTTTCGGGTGTAATACGGATCTGTATTTCCTGTAGAGGCTTTCCCTGGCCTCGATACCTGAAAGTTATTTGACACTATAAGTAATGAAATCATGAATTGTAATATTTCTAAACCATTATATCCGAATTAAATATTGAACATTGTGCCATATCAGTAGAGTTTAATAAAAAAAAATTGAACATTCTTGCAATTTCTAGACCCCCGGGGGTGACCTAAATATTTTTTATACGAATCTATCTTCTTGTTTGCAAAATATTAGTCAAAAAGGTGAGAACATTATTCTCTGTGATCTCAACATAGACTGCATGAAACAATCGATGAAGAGGGATTATATTAACTGATATATTCACGTCATATGATATGAGAATGTGTTTTGAAGAATATACGTACTTTTTCACCAATATAAACAATGTTACTTCCAAAACGGCCCCATATTACATAGCCACTAATTTGGCAGAGCAGAGCTGGACAGCATATATATGTAAACCTTGTATCGCTGACCCTCTAGCACAAATAGTTGTGAGGAAGTTAAAATCTTGGTAAAAAAGGATATAATGCAGTGGCAGCTAGTGAAATTTCAATATTTTTTTCTCATTTGTGGCGCATGGGACCCATACGAAATATGGGAAATAACATCTAGAGAAGCACTTCTCTAATGACCCCTAAAAAATTTTGAAAAAGCAGTTTGCAAAAAAAATTTTTAAAATGCGGTAGCCTACCCTGGGTCTAGGGACTCCTATTTATTTATTATTTTTTTTGTCATATGCATTTGACTTTTCATAAAAATACAACAATACGTTTTGGAGTTTATGAAAATATTTTCATTATTAACTGAAATACAATGAACTGAAATTTTGTAATTTACAATATTTTAATTCGTTGTATCTCAGTTAATAACGAAAATATTTTCATAAACTCCAAAACGTATTGTTGTATTTTTATGAAAAGTCAAATGCATATGACAAAAAAAAATAATAAACAGGAGTCCCTAGACCTAGGGGGAGGCTACCGCATTTTAAATTTTTTTTTCGCAAACTGCTTTTTCAAAATTTTTTAGGGGTCGTTAGAGAAGTGTTTCTCTAAATGTTATTTCCCATATTTCGTATGGGTCCCATGTGCCACAGACGAGAAAAAAAAGCTTGAAATTTCACCAGCCGCCACTGATATAATGTATTATAATACCAGACTTTTTCAACAGACAATGTGGAAAAATTTCAATATCCGCTAAAAAATACATGTTGGGATGTTTTCTATGAAAATATTGACAGATCACTTGGCACATTGTTTACAAAGTGCTTGGATACTGCGTGTCCTCTAGAAACTCATGTTGTTACAAACTCTAACTTAGTTAACTCCTTTGATTTTACAGTACTGTAAAATCAAAGTTAACTCTAAAAATTGGTTAACGCCTGAATTAATTGATGAGGGTAAAGAACTAAAAAACATACATTGGGATGCATCTCAAGTAAATGACCATAATTTCGTGGAACTTTATGAAAACAAAAAAAGGCAACATAGTACGAATCTAAAGAATGCAAAAAAACTCTACTTTTCTAATTTTATAAATCAGAAAAGAGTCAAACGCAAGTATGGTCTCTAGTAAATACGCAACTAGGACGTAATGGCAAAAAAGAAGTAACTACTATAAATATAAATAACATTCCAACCTCTGACGTAAAAGAAATTACTTTGGTGATTATTTCTCCAGTCACTGGCGATAAAATAATTCAGCACTTTTCCAATAGAATCTCAACTGAATGCACCACTAGCACTCCAGTGAAAAACTCGTTATTGTTAGAACCAGTATCACCCGAGGAAATTTTAGAAATAATAAAAAATTTGAAAAACAAAGCTACAGCAGGTCTAGATGGGATAACTACCAAAGTGTTAAAATATGCAGCCGAGTTTATTGCCAACTCATATTGTAAACGAGTGCTTTCAACAAGGATACTTTCCTCCTATCCTTAAGATTGCTGTCATAATTCCAATATTTAAAAAAGAGATGATCATGAGTGCGAAAACTATCGTCCTATATCTATCCTGAGTGTAATTTCTAAAGTGATTGAAAGACTGATTTTAAACAGAATAACTGCATTTCTTGACAAACATAAAATAATTACCAACTTACAACATAGCTTTCAAAAAAACATATCTGTAGAATCAGCCACTACCCAGCTGCTCCAGTTTAAAAGTAATCATGTAATAGGTCTGTTTTTTAATCTTAGTCTCAACCTCCTTAATGTGGAGTTTGTAGTACACAAGTTGAACATACTGGGCGGCTTTAGATCTCATTCAGTGGTCTCCTCACCAGACCCGCTGGATCTTCAGACAAAAGTTGAAAGAATACTTGTATAGTTGAATTAATCTTAATAATGAACCGTTATAAGGGGCGAGAGGAATGAAACAGGCGGCAACTAGATCTCCCGTCTTTACTCCACTTTTACATTAAGTGAGAGAAAAGATACCGGCCGTGGCCTGTGGACGTAAACTTATGAGTGTGTTGTTTAACCCAGGTGCGCAATTAGAGACACTGCAGTCGAGCTTATACTGTCAGGGTGAAGATATAATTTGATAATTACTTTACATTTCTTTATTTGGTAATGTGTTTTTGAAAATAATTTAGTATGTTTTGTTACCAATTCATAGCAGTGCTTTCGGGGATATTGTAAGTATAATATTGTAAAAAGTAAACGAGTGAACAATATAGTTAAATCCGGCTATGCGTTGTTGCCTCTTAACGTCGCTCATAAATCCGATTGCTTCAAATATACTATATGAGGAATGGTGTTACAAAAACATTCTCATATTAAGAAAACAGATTGCATATATTTTTCCAAACTCAGATTTCCATCAGACAACCTAGTTAAAGCTATACAAACAGACAATAACCTTTCAACCTCAGTCAAGTTTTTTAGCACGATTGTTGATGGTGGCCTGTGTTGGGATCAACACATAGAACTGATTTGTAATAAACTGAACAAAGCATATTTTGCAATAAGACAGTTAAAATGTGTATTCGATAATAAATTACTGTTAAACATTTATTATTCTCTAGTTTACCCACATTTATCATAGAACGGCTGTCCATATAAATAGAGTGTTTGTCTTGCAAAAGAGAATTATTAGACTTATGTTTAATATAAAAGCAGGTGAATCCTTAGTACAAATATTTTACATTTTACGTACAAAAAAAGAAAAAAAATCTTATAAAATGTTTGCTTTACTCCAACGGTTTTGCTTAAATTAATTATTTTCTACAAAACCGATATTTTCAGGCCAGGTAGTACTTGTGTATAACATAAAATATTGTGTAGGTTAGTATTTCAGTGCAGTTCAATGTCATCTTGCAACTTGCATCTCCCTTTTTTTATTATGTGTATTGTATTCATAACGAGACACAAAAAACTTTAAAAAAATGTCGGTGTCTATTTCATAAAAGGAATCCTCCGCTGTCAGCATCTGCGGTTCAAAGAAAGTGCTCATACTTCGTTGTTTAGCTGTAGAAGACCGCTGCTTCCAGTCATACAGTGTTGTCAATGTGTTCGATTTATCTAGTTTTAAAGTAAAAATAATAAAATGGTGTAATAAACGAGGTGTTAAAGAAATTATCTGCAATAAATTTTAAAAAATGGTAATTTTTTAATCTCACTGTTAAAATACATTTATTGTAGACAGTAAATTACTGAGATCAGAGCTATTTTTTCAGACACAAGGAGCTTCAAAAAACTGACCCGGACGTCCTACTTTTTCTAATAAATCCTCTGAAATAATCGTGGTTTGTGAGTAATTGTTAAAATGGCAAGAATAAATTAATATTAAATGTCAATTAGTGTTTTCATTTTTTGAATGATTGAACAAGGTAAAAGTAAAACTGTTTTATTATTTTTAAATGACAGTCTTGCAATGCTGTAAAATCCTTGTTATTGATACGACAAGCGAGTGTGATAACCTTGTCTCTTTCGTCTTCTGTTTATAGTTGTAATGTCTAAACTGAAAACATTCCTTATTTCTAATTAATTTTTAATCGAAAAATAGACTTGAGTTAGAAAAAAAATGGATAAGAATTTTTTACTTCTTTTGGGCCAACATGTCATCCTGCAAAATATTTGTACGTATACCCTGTATACTATATCAAGAGATTAATATAAATAAAGTGTTATAGATAAAAGGAACTTTAATTTTTTCTAAAACACTTTACTTGCATGTGCGACTCATGCTACATATTAGTATTGGTCACCACCTGATACAATTATAAATGGCTACATGACCACTGGAAGGTCGTCATAGTTGTTTTTCTTGAATTTCTAAAAGATTTATGAAATTCAAAATTATAGTACTAAATTCTAAATATAATTGCAGTGCATAAAAACAAAATTGTTTACTAGTTTTATTTTGTAGATATTTTTATTTCAGTCAAAAGTATTTTTAATTTTTGGCGAATGGCGTATAAAACAAATAAAGAAGTTATAAATACAAGAAAAATCACCACTGATATTATTATTTATATTAATAAAGTTTATAGCTGAGTAATTCAGTGGCTTAAAATTAAACAGCAAAACAAGATGACTATTGATTTAATACGATAATATGGAAGAGACTATTTTGTCATCAAATGCAGGCAAATTAAATTTAAAGGAGTATTCTGGACAACACTGTCATTGTCTAATAATATCTTAAAATTAAAATATTTCTTAATTTACTTCAATGAAAACAGCCACATGCAAGTAAGTTGCAATAATACTTTTAGAGCAACGTGCTCTTCCGTCAACATTGATTTTCCACAAATTTTACTCTAGCAAATCCTTTGGCATTCTTCTAGTGCAGCTTCTTTCATGGACGTGTACACATGAGAAAATAAATAATTTTGTAATCTTAAAACGTCATGATAGAAAATTGTGGTTGACAAAATGTTGTCTACTCCAATGAATAGAAGTCATGGGTTGTCTTGTGAGGTAGTACCTCACCACTCACCAGTAAATTTGCAGTAAACCTACTTAATTCGTAATTTTATAAACTATTATTTTTTACAAACTTATTCAACTGACGAAGTAGAGGATTCCTTAACAAACCTACCTATTTGAGTATCTGGAGCCCTGCCTCATCAGCTAGTCATGACACGAGCTGCCACTGGTATTGATAATAAGTATTCCTAAGAAACCATTTGTGTAAATGTGTAATAAAACTCTGGTATAACGAATAACTTTAATGTTTGTAACACCAATTTATAACAAACAAATCATAAAGTACCACCATAACCCAATATGATCCAATGCATTTTAGTTTGCCTATAACGAACTAATATATAGCAAACGTCTAGATAAGAAAAAGTAATAAAGATCCAAATAATCGAATATATAGAAATATATGAATGGTTTCATAAACTGTTTGTCAAAAATTATCTCTAACAGATGCTATTTTGACCTACACTACATATACACTAGATTGTTTTGTGAGGTGTATGCACTCTGCTTCAATATTTGGGACCTCAGCAAAGCCTTTAACTGTGATTTACATGAATTACTATTAAAAAGCTTATTAAATATAACTTCAGACATACAAGCATACAACTACTTAGATTATGATTATACTTATAAAACACACAGCAAGTAGTTATATAACCTTAATAATCAAAACATTACATTCCAATCAAAATGAGTACCACAGGGTTCTATACTAGGCCCTGTATTATTATACCTACATCAATAACAACAAAATGTAGTTGAATATGTAAACTGTTTATTACATGCAGATGATACAACACTCTGATGAAGTTATATTATTTGAAAACGAGCCCAAATGTTCATATTTCGGGTCTTGTTCTGTAAGAAGAGCATACGAATTTGGAAACATGACCAAACCTAGAAAAGGGCACGAAGAAGACGCTAAGTACTTCAGGTACCAAGTTGGCTTGTTCTACAAGTTAGTCAGCAGCTGTATCACACAGGCAGTAACAAATCAGTGGCTTACTAATGTTTGGCCTAAATTAACAACCACAGCCTTCCATTACAAATATTCTAAAATTCCATATTAACTGAAATCTAAGGTCTCATAAAATTTTAAAAGACAAATTTCCGCACACCATAAAAAGGATAAATATATAACCTAATAATATTTTGAATGCCTTGAATTAGTATACAATGCCCTAAACAACAAATATCCTAGTCTAGACATATTCTGATATAAAACGAATTTTCGAGACAACAAAACTCGCACAGACTGTAGTATTAGATAATTTTAAACCTGACTTACAGACAATTATGTTAAGAGTATCCCAGGGTTCTATTTTGGTTCTTGGTTCTCTCTTTTATAATCTTTATTAATGACTTGCCAACTACTTGTATTACACCTAACAAAATTAACATTTATGCAGATGATACAAATATTAAGCCCAACAAGAACAATGATGATATGATTCAAAAGAGTAATACACTTTCAAATGAATTTAGTAATTGTGTAATCAAAATGCTACTAATAAAACGCTCATGATGAGATTTTTATAAAAAAAGAAAAAAAAATTGATTCCCCTAATCTAAAGTACTAGAATCCACTCAAAGTACAAAACTTTTAGGAATAACAATAGACTAGAAATTCACCTAAGTACAATGTACTCAAAATTAAGTAGTATATGTCACAAATGCTGAAAGACAGTTACAATAGGCTTCTTGCACAAAATATAATTTTAGCATTTTCAGAATCTTTACTTAATACAAAATACAGTGTGTAAGCGATTTTTTCTTATTTTTTCTTTTACAGACAGTATTACATTACAAAAAAATTGTTAGTTTTACATAAAATGTTAGTGCCCCCCCCCCAGTAACCTTTCTGGATCCGCCCTTGGGCAATACTCTGTAGGAATCTCAACTACTGTAATATTTGTTATCATTATTTTGTAGCGCATTGCCAAATGTATTATATTTTCAACTTGAATACTTTTCTCCCAAAATGCTATTTCATCTTCTCTAATAACAAGAAATTTATTCATAATGTGAGACTACTACAATACTTAGAGTAAGTTATCATCAGAAGTACTCATTAATACTCTCATTTTAAGAAAATTATTTCTAAAATCTGGCAATCATTTGCCTATCAACAACCAACGGGATAATACTAGATTAAATCTGACAACATCGCCTTTGTACTTTTGTTTTATGTCGAGAACAGTCCTTGACTTTGGACAAAAATTCTGAAAGGCGGTTCTGAAAACCTATCATGGCGGCCAGCATGGGGGGTGTCAGCGTTTCGACCTTGGTACACTTAAATACACACTATAATTTAATATCACAGAGTGAATACAACTAAATAATTTTAGGAAATAACCGCAAACTACGCGAATTATGTGTCCGATCATTGCACTAGTAGAGATATAGGTAGTTATAGATGACGTCAACTCCCATATCAGATATGCCCTCTCTCCCGGATATTAGTTCCTGATTTAAATACTTTCCAGTTAGAAATTACGAAAACAGATTTGATAATTGCTAATGTTTAGTAACACTATATTAATATATAGAGATTAATTTAAAATATACGGCACATGCAAGAGGCCTATTAACAGAATAAAACTGCTTCATACGATCTTGTCTGAATTACAATATGGACTAATATTGTGGAGCTGTAATAAAGTACCTATTCACAGTAGGTACAAAAGAAAATCCTAAGAGGCATTAATAATGCTCACTCACTCTCTCATTGAAAGCAATTATTTAAATGTTATATTTTCACTTTACCCCAAGTGTCCACCTTATCAGTTGATAATATGTGATTTTTTTTCTGTACACATACTGAGGTATTCTTACCTATGAGCCAAAGCGCTGTATGACAAATACATCATGTTGAAGCACTCGGGATTTTTATTGATGTGTGTACTTGTGCTTCTGGTAAGCAACAATACTTTTGTAGATTACAAACAAAATTAACGAATAAAAATATAAGGTCTTGTTATAATTACTATTGAAAAATGAGTGCATCTTATCCTCAACAAAAATTCCTACTGTTGAGGAATACTTGCTATATCTCAGTTACAATGATGAGGTTTAAGATAGATAGATAGATAGATATCTTATCTTATCTTATCTTGTTTCAAATGAAGAAAATTTTTATTCATATATACGCAAATAAATAAATTCTTCAAGTAAAACAAATAATTTTGTAGAAGATTGTCGTAAATAAATTTTATTTAATATGAACTTATTTCTTCTTGAAACAAAACTATTTATTTTACTTGAATTATTTATTTATTTGCGTATATATGAATAAAATTTTCTTGATTCGAAACAGTATTTTTAAGGGTGTAGTGGAGTCAAATTAGGACTAAAAAATTCGCTATGTGACTTGCTTTAACGTGTTCAGGGGATCAACTTAAGTTCGCAGTTCAGTTTTGCAGTTTCTGCGAAGTCGGCGTATTGCTTATTTAAACAATTTAATTTTTTAGACCGTGTTATCAACAATTCACATTAAAATCCTAATTTGACTCCACTAATAATGTAACTAAATATTTACTTATTTTTGGTAATAAAGCTTTAAAAATATTACCTTGTGGGCCATCATAGTACTCCACTGCATCTAGGTCAGCTTGAATTGCAGCAAAGACTTTCCTTACAGCAACTGCGTTTGTTTTAAAATCACAGTGTGTGCATTTCCATTCGCACTTGTCATCTGAAATTAAAAGGTTTGTTAAATATTGATTTGTTTCAAAGTTGATCAGCACACTGTATACAGGGTGATCTACCATGACATGCAGAAAATTTATGAGTGGGTTGTCCCCTCCGAAAGGACTTAAAAAAACGAAAAATTAAAAAATATATGACCAAAGAAATTACCTTGTTTTGTAGAAATGTGCCGCCAATGACGTTAAATAATCTGACGTAACGCGGTACAACCATATCACTTCCCTTCCCCCTCTATCAGACTTAGGATTGACAGCAAAGCTGAAAAGGGTAGAAGTGACTTTTTGGTTTTAATCAAATCGCACTACAAAAATAGCAAAATATATCGAAAAGACATTGACTCTATGCTAGTGACTCTACAATAGCAAGTAGATATAACAAATATTTACTTAAACCCGTTGATAACACAAAAACACCAAACTTTGGCGGCATTTTGTACCTGCCGGTGTCCTGGTTGTTCGACCAAAAGCAAAAAAACGTGGTACATTGACCGCATGCGCCAGCTTAATTTTTTATGCCAATTAAGGAAATGTAAACATCTTCAAACATGTTCTTTTCCAAGTTAGTTCATTGCTCTATACTGACCACAGACAAGTAACAGTAGCGTATCTTTGCAAGTTTTAATGCAACTATAATTACTAAATTACCTTGGATCACTCTAAAATTTTACAGGGGCTTTCTCACATTGAAGACTAGTACACCATTTTATTTTCTGCATGTAAGGTAAATCACGCTGTATATCAAAAACAAGAGAACTTTACTATTTAAATAAAACGACAGACATACCTAATGGATCAGTTGACAAGATAATACCATTATCACACTTGTTACATTTCAAAGTACCGCTGTGGGTTCCCAGTTCAGTTTTATCTGAACAGCGTTTACAAGTGCAGTCGAAAAATTTGCTCTCTTTCAAAAATTCTCTGCGTACCAATGTTGGCCAAAGGGAGTAAGTATAGCTGCTATACAATTGACCTCCTTGAGGAATATCGATTGCTGCTCTAACTGTTAAGCTGCAACAAATATTATTTGTAAAAAAACATTAATATATCATCTGATGCTTTTTTACATATAGTAAAGAGGCTCTAAGTAAATCTATTGGAATGTAAGGTTCAAGAGCTTTTAAGGTGAACCTTCATTTAGTAAGTTCTAAAAAATATCTGATATATCTATTTGGTTTTGTAAACAATCTAAAGGCCTGTTTGCACACATCCAGTAATTTAGTCGAATAGAGACGGTCGAGTAATTTAGTAATTGCTTTCCACTAAATTATTCGGAATTGGTCTAATACTAAATTACTAAACGACTCGAGTAAATTACTGGATGCGTGCAAACAGGCCTTAATAAAAAAATAGGTAAATATTAACTGTTTTGCCTTGCAATAAATTAAATATAATTATTCTAACAATTATGTCTGTTGTTGTCAGTCGGAAAATATAGTGGTCCTCGAGTTGGAAATATATCCTACAAATAGTATTACAAGGGATAGATTGAAGAACTAGAGGCAGCCAGAAGTCAAAACAAGACGAAAATTAACAACAAGCAAAGATCAGCTAATTCCTCATCAGCATACGACAGCAATATACCGTGTGTGTAGCGGCTCGCTAGGCATAGGTAGTAAGAATTACAACATCGCGTGTGCCAGCTGGCTGAAATGAAATAACTGAGAGCTGGGATACTCCGCTAACGGACGAGTTTACAGCGCTGTGTTGTCATATCTCTCGCGCTACGTGAATGTACATGCCTAATGGACAATTACACGCAGGGTATCAAAAAAGTGTGTTTTACAATGATTTGAAAAATTGTAAAAGCCTATTTACTTTTAAAAAGAGGATAAAAAATTTATTAATTGAAAAATGCTTATATGGTGTCAACGAATTTTACTCTGTCTCAGTGGCACAGCCAGAAAATTCATCTGGGGGGGGGGGGGCAATAGAACCGGCCTCTCCAAAGGATGAGGAAAACTTTTCAGAAAATTATTGTAAACGGATGTGTATAGATTCCTCTACTAGAATATTGGCATTAATTACAAAATATTTATTTCAAGGGATAGTTTGAATACGGCTTTGTACTGATAGAGATTATACGTCTTTATTTTTGGTTCATGGAGGACGGCTTGGGGGGGAGGGCTAGCCCCCTGGCTGTGCCCCTGCTTTGTCTGACTATATATGTATATTTGTGTGTTTATTTATTCATTGTGTGTTTATACAATTTTGTAGTTTATTATGTTCGTGTTATCCTTTATACAATTTCACATGTATTTTATTCTATATTTTGAACTGTGTTATGCTTAAGCATATTAGCTCAGATTTTTGACGCGCTCCTGAGTTACTTGTATGGTTATTAATTAATTGTACTTGTGATTGGGACATTAAGGTTATTATTATTAAAAAAAAAAAAAAGAAATTCAAGCCAAAATCGAACATGTGCAGAGACAAAGGTGGTAACATTTTGAGTGTACAAGAGGAGGTCTTCGATGGATGGGTGGAATATTTCTCTGAACTTTATATAGGAAAGGATGAAGAGTATCGAAACATCGAAGAAGTTGCAGAGCCTAGTTGTGGAATGTCAGAAAGGCAATAAAAAAAAATAATAATACAAAATAAGACACCTGGCTCTGATGGATTAGCTACTGAACTATTCAAAAGTGGAGGTGAAATGACAGTACATACCATGTACAAAATAGCACTTGCAATATTGAGAGAATCTCTTACAGCCAGTTTCACAATCGTTGGTTAACTAACGGTTAGGATTTGACCAATGATTTATTATTATTAAGGTAAGAATGTCTGGTAAAGTTGTGCTTACTAATAATTATAACTTTCAGGTGCTGATTAGTTATCCAAAAAGATAACCAATGATTGTGAAACTGGTTATTATTATTATTATTAGAAAACGCGAACATATGTCAAAATTCGCAATACTCAGGCCTATTGGCCCATTGTACATTCACAACATGTAGGATTCCTTAGAAAAAGCCAGTGCTTTCCACAAAGGAAAGCAGCCTGTTCCAAGGGATAACCCGTAGTTCCTCTGGATGCAAGAATTGCCTCTCGAGGTGCCTATGCCTTGACGATCATAGTAAAGCGCAACTACCTACATAGGATATGAGGGATGGTTTCATCCTCCACTCCACGCATCCAACAAATAGGATCATCTCTCAACCTCATTGTATGCAGGTGTTTGTTCAGAGGACAGTGTCCTGTTAATAGGCCCACCATCCATCTCATTTTTACTCTATCGAGCCCGAACAGCCACTTTAATAGGCCCACCATCCGTCTCATTTTTTCTCTATCAAGCCCAAGCAACCACTTTACGGTAGAGGTAGTAGCCGAGTACCACTTTATGTGGAGTCTCGACTGCCTAATTTGCAAACGAAAGGGGGTTTCATAAATGTTACAAAGGCACAGAAAAAGAAACAATCAGATACGAATCTCTCATTGGCGCGAAAAGTTCGCGCATCTACATCGCGCACTGTCAATCTCGGACGGAATTGTAAAATATTGTGCCAGGCCCGGATCACGGATTTCTTCTGTAACCGGATCGTCTGCGACAAATGGCGAGTGGCGTGATCTCGCCTCGTGATACAGTTTATATATCATGATGCCGCCTAACTAGTTAAGAAATATTGAAAATCTGAAACAAATATTATTTGTCTTCATCTAATGTTTCACAGGTTCTCTGAATCTCTACCGGTCCGTTCCTAAAAGGGGTAAAAAATATTGAGTACTGTCCTGAACTCGCCCAACAAAAGAATGGCGGAAATTTACAACACGAGATCAAAGGATTTTTTGCCGACATTCCCTTCTGATTGTTTCTTCTTCTGTGACAAAGGTGTGTTACTAGGGGAAGGGATGGGGTTAAAAATGGCCCATTTTTGCAAACATATTTTTTTAATGACCCCCAATATGAATTAAGACAAAACTAAAGTAACGGCATTCACATTACAGGCAAGTGGCAGAAACAGGATAGGCCAAAAGCTAACATTTAACACATTTAAGCAAGGAGGGAATTTATATATCCCTAATCAATTATAACATCACAGTTGAAAGAGCCACCCAGAGCATAGAAGACCTATACCAGAAACGACTTTTTGGCCTTCCCGCCAATATTGAATTTTTATGCGCATATGTCATATTTCGGTGGTATTATTGTCAACCTATAATTTCGCAGGTTTCTAAATTCACCGGTGGAGCGCACCGGTAAGCAATAACATTATATGATTGGCTATTTTGAAAAACAAAGCCAATCAGCTTCGAATTTTATCTACCAATGCGTCCAGCGGTGAATTTAGAAAAGTGCGGATTTATAGGTTGGCAATAATACCACCGACAAGATGGCTGAAGGTCACCCCAATTTACCAATAAAACATCAAAGGTTCCGCCGCCAGTGACGCTTCTGGTATAGGTCTTTGTGCCTAGAGCGAGATGTTAGCTAATTTTTCATTACAAAAAAAGATTTTACGATACATGAGTATATCTCACCTTCTTTCAAGTTGTAAACCATTATGTAGAATGTATAGCATCTTAACACTACCGAGTTTATACAGTATCGGAAAGCGTTTGATTTGGTACGGCAATAAGAGTAAGCAAGAGCGAAGTAATTAGGCTATTCTTTTTATCGTATAACACATCCTACAATCGTGCCACCTGCTTTCCCACCACATGTGCGTGGGCAGGTGTGTCTGCAGAATTTCAATTTGTTTCTGCTTTGATGGGACGTGTCACTATTTGCCCCTCTTCTAGAGCACTGGCCGTTATTGTGGGCGGTCGGTTAAGTCGTTGAAACTATGCAATACCTAAACCAGGACTTTCCGATACTGTATATCTACCTATTACTACTACATACAATTAAAAACGAAAATCTGCTCATAAAGAGGAGCACTCATACCGTGCTCCTAGAATCGAGGATATATGGGTGTAAAATTCCACAATAAAATAAATTCTGTGACAAAAATAAACAATTCCAGAGATATCAGGACTAAGGCTTATGATATTTTATTAAGAAACACATTTTATATTATTAACGAATTCTCTCAATATTGTGAAAATAATGAAACAATTCTAAACATTTAATTTTATATAATATGTTCTTCTGTTTGTTTATATACAATTTTGGTCAAGATGGATGTGTTGCCTCACAATGTTAGTTAACAAGTGTTTCAGCATATCAAGGCACTTTCGTAGTGGAGCCACGAAGATAAGAATATAAAACTCTACTTATCCCGGTACTGACATATGGATCAGAAGTGTGGAAGCTTACCAAGAATGCCGAACAAAAGCTTCTAATATTTGTAAGACATACAGTGCTGTAAGTGAGGATGGAGTATGTCGACGAAGATATCATTTCAAATTGTACAGCTTTCATAAAAAATTGGAAGCACCAATATCGCTACAATCATAAAACTTGGAAGGCTTGTGGCTCCCACCACATTGAATTGGGAACAGTGAGAAGCAGAAGAAGAGGTGGGTCACACTTAAAATGGGAAGGGGTTGAACAAGATGCTAAGGTCCTCACAGGACTGAAGAACCATTGATAACGATGAATATAATAAACTGTCAATTTAGACTTTAAGACGTCAATGAATATAAGACTGTAACAAATAGTATCACTATTTGCTTGGAAACAATTATTATTTATGGGTACCAACAATAAATTATATCAAAATACTTACCTAAAATCGTCACTATCTCCAGTTTCCTTGCAATCAATAGCATGGTGAATATTTGAAACGCAATTATGAGAAAGAATGGCCAATTTAGGAAACAAACACCTTAGAAGGTATCCAGTGGATGTTCTAGCTTCAAAGGCATTGACTTCTAATATTCCACAAACTGTATGTATTAATTCTTCCGAGAGATGATCCAACTTGCATGGGCCTCGTAAATACTCTACGATGTTGTGTTGGTTGAATTCCCAAATCGGTTTTTGTTTTCTTATATCATTATGGGCTTCCATCATTTTTACTTCGTCTTCCCATCTCTTTGGATCCTTTTCTTTGGCTAGTAGAACCCTACAGAAACAAATGTTAATTATTAAATTAAAAAGTAAAGTGAAAAACTATGAATACGTAAAAGTCTTCATATTTATAAGAGTAGAAATTAATCAGACTAATGAAATGTTATACTGAATCGACTTGCCATATGTACAATAATTGTATCATCTTGTGGTTAATAAATTATCAATCTACCTAGTAAATTATTAGCCAAGAACACCAAGACTAAAATATACAGCACCTTAATTAAACCTCTAGTAATATATGGATGTGAGACCTGGACCATGTCAAAAAGAGATGAGGAAATACTCCGGATATTGGAGAGAAAAATATTGCAAAAGATATATGGGCCAATCCAGAATGCTGATGGAACATGGAGAATCCAAATGAATGCAGAACTGAACTAATTGAATGAAGTAACTGACATTATTAAATAGATAAAGTCAAAGATTAACATGGCTGGGGCATGTCAACAGAGTAGAAGACTCAAGAACAATGAAGAAAATATATGAATGGAAACTTATTTGAAAATGAAAATGGGGGAAAGTCCAGGATGAGATGGTTGGATGATGTCGAAGATGATCAAGAGATGAATATTAGAGGCTGGAGAAGAACAGCTCAAGAGAGAGTAGAATGGAAGAAAATAGCCAAAAGACAAAGAAAAAACTATGAAAGGCATAAAAACATCAGCAAAAAAAAATTGAAACATCTAATTACATATGAAAATGTTTTAAAGTAAATCATTTTTTGTTTGCTTGTCATAGTTATGGTAAAGAATATTTTTATAGGAAAAAATAATCCATGAAAAATCAAAAAAGATTATCTATGAAAATATTAATTTCTAAACCTACTTCTGGTTAGACCAGAAATTAAGAAAGTCTAAAATGAATTAATAACTATTTATTTTCATCAATTTTTTTATCTTTGTAATTTTCTGACCCACATCTGGTTGCGCTGCAGATAGAGGCTTTATAAAATGAATTTATTCACAAAAACCTATCCAAAAACATTTATTGGAACAGTTAGAATGACAGATTCATTTTTCAGGTGAGTTCTCTTCACATTTATATAACTTGTAATTTTACATACTAAATATGCGTTTGATTTAGAATGAATTATGCTTTCATTTTCAGTTACACAAACTATAGAAAAATTTATAGAGCAGTTAAAATACCACCTTAATCTGTAATAAATATAAGATCTAGTAATTAGCTAATTCTCTTACCTTAATGGTGTAATACATTCGTATTGCAAACAAACGTCAGTGGGATCCTCAACAGACTGAAATTTAACATTCGCCTTTGAAAATATTTCACATTCATAGTCCCTGTGACAAGGCCGATTTTCACAATCTGGTCCACATACTGGCCAAGAACATTTCGAACACAATGTCGCACAGTCTACAGGAGTATAACACCCCAAGCATACACAGTAAGTGTCTGAAAATAACAGTAATAAAAATAATTTCTTTATTTCCAAAAGACCATATTATATGAGCCCCCTAAATGCAAAGGGTCAACCGCACCCAAAATTTTGTATGCCATATTTCCTTTTTGACCAAGATTACACAGATTTCCTCTTTGACAAAAAAAATAAATTTGATGAACGGGGGAGGGGAGAAATCCGAAAATAAAAGATTTCCTGAGATTTCCTCCGGATTTCCTTCTGAGTGTACACCAGATTTCCTTCGCGGTTTGCCCCTCGGCAAACGTGACATTTACTACTGAATGTTTTTTTGGGAAAATCAAAAAAAACCGTTGGTAATTTTATTTCTCATACAGTTCCAAATTTTTTATTTAACGCTATTCGTAATTGCTGCTAGAATCGATCTTTATTAAAATTATATAAAAGTAAACAAGTGTTTCTGTGGAAATTAAATAATAAAATCTCAAATGCCACTTTTTGCATCTAATATGTCAGAAAATGTCGCATTTTGCATCTAACAAAATACTGCATTGTAAAAAATTTTTGATTTTGCTTCATTAAATTTAATTCATAAAAATAAATAAAATCAAACTTGTACTTAAAACAATGGCGCTGCATAATAAATAATATCAAATGAAATCTTAAGATATCATCATTAAGACATCTTCCAAAATATCATCAAAGATGCCATCATCTTGTGCTTTGATAACACTGTAAGCATGGCAATTTGTCTTCAAGTACATGGCTACAAACTCTATGTGAGTGGCCAAAAAGGAAATGTCATGTTTTGCAACTTACATACATAATTTTATGTTGCGTTTTGCACCTGGAAAACATTTATGTAAAACATCAAGTATTGACAGTAAAGTAATGCGAGTTGGGATCTTAAAAGTGGAGCGGCACGTACTTTAGGATTGTTTGGCAGTGTGCACGGTAGCTCCAACTCGAAATCTTCCACTGTGTTAATAATTACACTTGATGTATAGTGGCTAGATAATGCAAAACAACACAAATGGCGCACATATCTCGATATTGGTAAAAATGTCACATTCAGCTTTTGCATCTTAGGGGGCCTATATATACTGTATGATATTTCATAAAAGGTATTATATTTTCTGAATTTTCAAACTATTATACAAAATGATCTATTGTATTTTGTAATGATTATCATAAGGTCTATCGAAGGGACATACATTAAGTGAGTACATATTGTCATCTGCAAATATGGTTAATTGGTCATGAGAAGGTAAAATATTAATAACAAGGGGTCCTTAAACAGATCCTTGCACACCAGTATTGCTGCTTTGTTCGTTAAACCTTATACCAGTTAGTAATCTTAACTATACCTTAGCCGGGAAAGGAGGATAATAGTCTCAAGCGGCACATGACATTGAGTGGCGTTGATTTGATAGGGCTTTGTAAAACCTATTTTGAATTACATCCCCTCCAAATTTAAAAGCCAATAAGATCTGTTGCAGGCACTGATCACGTGCATTTATTAGTATCCTTTCTCAGCTCAAGTATAGTTGCTTTCTGTATGAGATATGAAAGCAACCAATAATCTGCACAGTTTTTCAGCTAAGTATAGTATGACTTATACTAACTCTTAACCTATGGAACGACCAATGCGCCTTTTGTTAAGGTAATAAGTTATCATTAATACAAGAATTGAATTTTATTTCTTACCAGATTTAGGGCCATAAGCAAATGGTTTTTCTAAAAAGATTATATCTCCTTGTTTGAGTTTCTCTTTTGCAACTGCATACCGCCCTACTTCATCATTTTCTTCTACAGAGAAAAGATCCTAGAAAACAATTTCATATTTAAATTATATGAAACTATACAGTGTGCCATAATGTAGCTACCAAAGTATGCAAGAGAACAGTTTTAGCTTAAGTATCCACGTCGAGCAAACTCAATTCCCATCACGATTTGTATACAAAAGCGTGTTTGATATTACTAATCTACGTCAACTATGTTACATAAAACACCTTTTCTATATTTTTATAGATCTAGATACCAATTTTTCTTACGATTCTTGTGGAATGAATCTGTACGATAAATTAATCTCCGTCAAAATTGTTCAACGTTTTGTGAATAAATAATAGTTTTTAAATAGGCGACAGTTAAGAAACAATCAAGAGGTATTAAATCTGGAGATCGTGTCGGCAATTTTTGACAATCTATCTGGCTGAAAACCTACCGTTGAACTATTGGCGAATGGCAAAATAGCTGGTAGAGCATTGTTCTGTGGAGATTTATGTGCTTTTTCATACAGAAAAATAATCAATAATTGAAAATCCACATTTTTATACCCACAATTTTGTGCTTGCTAATAAATCTGTGTGCATTCGAGAATTCACGAAAGAATAACTACTGTTTTACAAATTTATTCTACATAAATCAATAGACTATTTTTGAAAACATTAAATGAAATAACTTTTCATATGATTTTTCAAGAGGTAGGTATTTTAAAATTCCAATGTCAAGTGAGTGCTAACTGACAGTCTAACGCTCTCATTGATTTAGATTGGCATATTTTTCTATCATCGCTGTATTGCTTTTGGATTCAAAATACTGAGAACACTTCAAAATAATATGCTAATCCTATAAGTTTTTTAATGAATTCAAGACTTAAATGTATAATACTAATTTTATAAGAATTTTACGAACAAAAAAAAACTATCTAATCTTTTTAGCCAGAGTAATTAGTTCAAACAACAAAACCACCTGCGATGGGGAAAAAAGTAAACAGAAAGTTATTGAAATACTCGAATTTTATAAACTGAAATCTACAAATAAACATGCATTACCTACCTTTGCTTCCATTTCTTACAGTTCACTATCAATTCACACTTTTAAAATCACTGTAGAAATATCTGTGCAACTTTTCACTTAACGTATTTTGTTTACACTGAAAACAGAACCACTTCCCACAATTTATACTACTAGGAATATTCTGGCAAATTCTACAAGCTTCCATGTTTGTTGGTCTATTTTTAAAGCAACTGTGATGTATTTATATTTAGTTGCTGCAAATAGAACGAATGAAAGAAAATAACATTTATTTTTATCCATGTAAATATTTTGAGCCATATAGTTCAGTCAGTGAACGACCTACCCCCCGTTACATCTGTTAGAGCATTAAGTAATGATGTATTTACCTTTAAATTTAAGATTATAAAACTACTTATATTTTTGTATTTGTTTACTACACTCCTTCACTTGTTTACGCTATTTCAGAGTAACAATAATTTTTTTGAGAAAATAATTTTTTAATGTGCATCTGTTACACAAATCTAATACAGTTATTTACATCACATCATAGTAGTTGTTCAAACTGTGATCCTCCGTACTCCACACAAACTTCACACCATCGTAATAGCTCCCTTGTACAAGCAGTTGCAATCATAGCCAGTGTGATGGTGCAACAGGCCTCACGAATCCGATTTTTGAGGTCCTCCACATGGATGGATTCTATTTGGCATACAGTCTTTAGATAATCACACACGAAAAAATCTAATGGTATCAAGTCAGGAGAGAGGGTTGGCAAATTAATCCATTCGGAAACACTTTATTTAAATGCTGAGTGAAAATCTGTGCATTATAGGGAGGACCACCGTCTTGTTGCTACACCATTATATCCCGTTCTGTACAGGAATATCTTCTAAGAGTTCGGTTAACTTTTTCTGCAGGAAATCTAAATAACGTTGTTCTGTTAAAGTGTGAACCAATCAAATACTCATTAAATACACCCCACCAAACAATTCTTTGAAAACGAGTCCTCTTGATTGGGATTGGACCGATAATGGGCGTTGTGCGTATTGACTACACCATAATTATGAAATCGGCTTTCATCAGTTTAACAAATTTTATTTATGGACCAAAACTTGCAGTACAGCAATAAAGTGTACCCTGCGCTCAAAATCAGTGGGTTCCAATCCTTGAACTAAATGGACTTTAAAATGGTAGTATTATTATTCTTTTACGATCCTATGAACGGTGCTCTTGAAAAGTCCAAGTTCCTGGATGAAGATACAAATAGAAGTATGTGTATGACAGAACATTAATCACATTTTCCTCATTTTTAGCTGGAGCTTGATATTCGACATATTTTAAATTGGGATCTAGTGCATACCTTCTTCTCCATGTGAAATTCCAAGTGTTGGTGGATGACGGGCTGGGAAATGTCAATGTGACTACTGCTTAAGAATTTTTCCGATTTTCCCCATAAACAAGCAGCATATTAACTTACTCGTTAACGCTGTACATAAACGGCATTCTTGATTGATTTACCAGCATGCGGTAGGTATTGCTGCCACTCCCAGGTTATACCTGCTAGTCCACGCTGGGTTGAACTAAGGTAATGCTTGTTGCCAGCAGTGAGAGCCACATGGCGCATGGTAAAGGAATGTGGGATGGGAGGTGTAGGTATTTGTGAGATGTGTTACCGCACCGAGTCTTCTTGTGAAATATGTGTTGTGTCATGATATGGAGTGTTTATGTTTCTCTTTTTGTATTTCTGCTTCTTCTTTTGATTCTGGTAGAGCATATATCACTGCGATTTCTTTGTGGAATTCATTTTTCTCCTCGCTTTTCTTTCCCAGTTACCTCTGCCCAGCGCTCTAACGTTCCTAGATTCAATATTCGGTCCATTTTTCTTGTGTGTAGATACCATTTCCTTGGGAAAAATCATATGAACGTTTCCAGCCTTGCTCCGGTGATGAGTTCTGAGGGTTGCTCCTTTGTCCTCCTTTTGGCTCCATAGTGCATTAATTCATTGTTTATTTTGCCTGTTCCAGGTGCAGTATTTCTTCTTCCTCTGCCGTGATTTCTAGCAGTTATTCCTTGGATGGTGGCTTATTGAAGGGCCTTCTTGAATTAATTTGATTCGTTCATTTTTTGCTTTCTCTTCTTCCTCCAGTTTATCTCCACTGTTGCCGTGGTATGCCTCTTCTCATGTATGTGTTATCATTTCTTCAAGCACTGCAATGGTTTTTTGCGGCAGACACTTGTTAGTCATTAAGACATAAATAAACTTGGATGGCAAATAGGTACTTTAAAAATGAGAAGATACTTATTTATATTCCTGCTATTTATTGCCTGGTCCTTTAAACTTGTTTGTTTATGCTTAGCACTGCACTGGTCGGTTCTGCCACTAAATAACTCTGTATTAGTTATTTTCAAATATTAATTCTATTTCAATTTTGTTCTTTTATTACGACACATCGATTTACGCGGAATCTTTGAGCTACAAATTCACCTAGGTTTTATGAAATTTAGCGGACTTTTAGCAGGTGTTTTCGCGTTTTAATGGGAGCGTTTTTCGGACGCGTCCGCTAGCTCGGAAAGCACAATTCGAACCCTGAACATAAACGGCGTTCTTCTAACAATTTAACAAGTGTTCTGCACATGCACTAAAACAACTGAATTCCCTACCAGATTATCAGACGGTTCATAGTAGCGGTGCAGGTAGACAAGACAGAATGTCGCATGGCGATAAAGCAGCCTAAGGCGAAAGAAGCTACTGACAAAGGCTGCCGCTGCCATTAACCTTCTCATGACCACAGTCGCTCAAAGCATTGTATCTGTCGTACGGTTCTGTTACATAAATATTAGACAGAATCAAGAGAACAGGGTTTTCATCATCCGCACATTCCTCGTTATCAGACAATAAATTATTTTCACTTTCCTCTACTAAACACTCGTCTTCACTTCCTGAACCGTTTCCCCAGTCATTTTTATCCACATTGTCATCAAAACACTCATTCTCGTCGTCACTGTTCATCAGAATATTGCGCAAATTTTCATCTCTCAAATATTTCTTGGATGCCATTATTTTTCGCATAAAATTACAATAAAAAATTAACACGATTAGTAAGTGCGTATTACATGATAGATTTAGGCGAACTGGCGCTGGCATGATGTCAGTATAGTTACACAATAAGAGGGACACTCCCCATTACTGAAAAATCAGCCAATAAAATGTAGACGTAGGTGTGGTTTATTTGTCTAAAAAACATGCTATTTTAAAGCGAGTTCGTTCGACTCCAGTCCTAAACCCTGCCTTCATGTTTGTCCTGGTCCGGGCACGGCCACACTTAACATATTAGAAAAAAAAAAAGTTGAGGGTAGTTTCTTAGGAATTGTAAAAAGCAAGACGGTTTAAAGGGGGTAGTCTGAAGGAGTCTTAGATGTCTTTCACAATTTTTTTTTAGTTAATTTGTTTCTTCTCAAATAATCGAGATATGGCTTGTAAACAAAATTGTTGGACACCCTGTATAATAGCCAGATATAGGTCGGGGAAACTTTCCACATTTGATAAAAGCCTGTAAAAGTCAAGTAAATAATATAACTTTCGGAGTTTTCTAAACGGAAAGTTTCCAGGAAGTTTTCCTTCTAACTTTCCATTGGGTATATTGATAGGCTATTCTATGGTGAAATCTGATTCGTGATGATGCAAGCTTCATTTTGATACCAAATAAGTGCATACAATTATATTATTGACATGACTTTTACAGACTTTTATCAAATGTGGAAAGTTTCCTCAACCCATTCGTATAATAGCTAATTTCTTTTGTGTTGTAAAATGCGAAAGTGATCAGTAAGCAACCAAGAATTGTATAAAATATCTCGATTCGATCGGCTGTATAGTGATTGCAATCAGCTTGTTCACCACGAAAAAAAAAAAACACTTAATAAAGTTAAAAGAACGTGGTAACATCATAAAACTATTTATTTGGCGAAAATATACAATTAATACTTTACATAAATCTAACTCTAAGTCTTTACTTTTCGACACACCTAGGGTGGTACCATACATATATAATTTGCAATCGTGTTCTTTAATATACCTACTAAAATCACACAAGATTTTTCTTAAATAAAAAAAATTAGAAATATATCACAACCAAATATTTAAAAATATTAACACCTAAATAAAAAAATATTGTCTTTATGAAAATTATCAGATCTAAAATAACATTGTACATGTACAGGCTAATTAAATTGAATAAGTACTGAATCTTAACGTTTACCTTAAGATTCTGTTAATTGCAATTGAAAGAAAATTCAATTAATATCAAAAACAACAAACTAACTCATGTAGCTTTGATGTAATTATATATATTATAGTACAACCTCGATATTCCAAACTAAGCCAAACCAATGGTCTTAAAATGTGATTTTGCCGTGTAAGTGTATTTAAAACCAAGGCGTATTAAACAGTCAAGCGAACATCGCAGTTCACCGTATACCTGACCAGCACCATCTGAGTCATTCTGCATGGTATAATATAAAATGAATGACTTAATTGGTACTTCTCAGTCACCTGATGTTGCATCATAATCAAAGAGGATTAGATAGAGCGGAAGGTTTACATATAGACAGGCAACAGCACATTTGTCAGTCAGGTGCGGAAACACATACATTCACATCAAACGCAATCCTCTTTGACACGCACACATCAAAGCTTTTAAATAGATCTCAGAGCTAAGAAAAAACTACCAGAGATTCCTTGGGTGTTAAATGGCCACTGAATGAACTTTTTCTAATATTATTGTGTTTTTGTCAACACTTTATCATACGTCAAATTTTTTCTGTGTTGTTAATTGTGACAATACAACATCAGTTTTTATAAAATATCCTTGATTTACAACCTGAAGAAGCTAGGGTTAGAAGACACCAAACTGATTGGAAACAATTAAAGTAAATTATTTCCAATGGTGTTCCAAGTATTTTATTAATAGTAAGTATTACACGTTAATGTAAGAATTTGATGTCCAATGTGTGTTTATATTGAAAAAAAAAACTGTTGTATTACAGGATGATCCATGTACTTGGGTATTGTCGTTAGTTGCTAGTTGACAAGAAACTAGGATGCGAGATCATTTGTGAGGAAGTTTTCAGTGCAAAAAAATTAAACTGGTAGTGGCCTGCTCTTTTACAAATGTATATTATTTGCATGTTTCTGGAATAAAATTGAGTATAAACAGGATACCAATATCTGTATATCATATTTATGTTCACTCATTGATTGTAATATTTATATTGTACATAAATATGCAATGCAAAATGTTAATTTTGTAATATTAATGTACATTTTTAATGTTTTTTTACATTACAACACCAAGATTCCACGGAAATTCCACAAACACTGGCAATATTAAAGGAGGGGGTCAACTATTAAAAATTGGCAATAACTGAATCAGAATAAAGCACAATAAGCCCAGGAGGATGCAATGCGCTCGGAATTCTTTAACAGACATACTCGGAGTTAAACAAAAAAATAAATACTATATTATAGAAAATATTTACTTGTTTGTGGATAAATATCCAAAGAATTTTACGACTAAATGGCAATAGTAAATCACACCCAATGTGTCAACGAGCCTTATAGTAAAATAATACCGAATTGAAATCAGACCAGTTCACTATAGGTCGCGAAGAGCCAATAGAAGCTTTGACTGTTGCATGAGCTTGCTTTACATTTTGGTCAATGAGAAGCTGGGAAATAGCTCAAACTCTTAAAACGAATGAACCATAGTGACCACTGCAGATCTTAGGCATTAGATGATTTAAGAGCCAATATTCTGACTCTGAGTGCCGTGGCAGTTGGAAGTCAACTGTGATTGCTGAAGATGTAGAAAACCAACGAAAACAAACGACTACTGCTGCGAGATGCTCCCCTTTACAAGGAATATTGTAGCCAAAAGTTTTAATTACTTACAAAAATTGTCATCAGCTCTTAATTTAACAGGAATGTTTACAATAATTAAGTGTTTGTTTTGTTTTATATATCAGATTTTGGATAAATTGGCTTTGTTGAAGAAAACCTTCAAACATTAATGACCAATACAGAAACATCCTTTAACAACTGGACAATACATCCCAACCCCTTGAAAACACAGTTCCTAATATTTAATCACGTCCCGTCACACACTTCCCCTTCAATATCGATCAGGAATCATCAAATAATGCCTTCCCTAACTGCTAAATACCTTGGAATTCTACTAGATCATAAATTGAATTTAAAACACCACACCAAATTAATAAAAAGACATACGACAACAAGAGCCAAACATTTCAGAGCTTTAACCCTTTCACCCGCCCTGTCCGGAGCCGCAGCAGAAAGTGGCAATTCACGTGCGGGAACCGTGTATAAACACAAGGACTTCCGAAAGGGTTAACTGTGGCACCCGTACCTGTACCTTTCATAGTAGATATCTACTTGTATGTTAGTGCCGCCCCCGGCCGTTAGATCTGGTAAGACGTCATGTAGATTTTTCATGCCATAACTGCGGGAACCTCCCGGAGACGTTCAGATTCATGGAAATAGAGCAGTAACGTGTAAAGTTACATTCGCTTATTGTTTGCGTTATAGCTAGTGTGTGTTGTGAAATAATAGAAGTCAAAGGTAATTATTTAATTTTTGGTAGAGCAGTAGAAAGTGGTAGAGGATGAGAGTTAAATTAATTTGAATGATACGCCACTGTCTAATCGTAACACGCGAGACCCGTTAGCCGAAGCTGCGGAGGACGTACGTAGCCGCAGAGCTCTGCGGCAGCCGCACACGCTAGTACACTGCGGAAAATGTAGTCCGCAGCGCTACAAAAACAAAGGTATAAATACCCGAACTGCTACAAAAATGTATGCATCCATATGTCGTCCGATACTTGAATATTGACAAGTTTTATAAATCAATTGTCGACTTACAGCTCCTAATAATATAAAAACGGCAGAAACTACAGCCCTGAGAATTGTAACGAAAATTCGTCACCACACAAATCCACTTCATCATCCTTCAAACGAATTACTTTACAGCAAGACAAATATTCAGCCTATTCTCGAAAGATTGAAAGAGCTATCATAATATAGAAATAATAATATGTTTATTACCAGACCAAGACATCAACCTCCAAGTTCAAGTTTCCTGAAAAAACAATTTAAGAAATATTAATTACATTATCTGAAAATCCTTAATATTGTTTAAATTTAAGAATCCAATGAATACATTTTTTTTTTTTTACTATACAGTATGTATTTATAATTAGTACAACAGTTTTATAAATGACTTATTTGTTATAAAAAAGACAGGTTGAAAGACCTCGGTCGATGGCCTTTTGATATATATGTATGTGTTATGTATATATCAATAAAAAGCTTTTATTATCATTATTATTGGCTTTGTTGATTTTTATTTTCAACTATTTCAGTCATTGAGTCAATATTGAAAACAAAAGTTGCTTTACTTCACTTGTGAGGAAAAAAATCTATATAATGTTCTATTAAAAGTAAAAAAACAACAATTGTATTTAGGTTATCGAGGTTGTACTACGGTACACTCACCACTTTTCAAGATGCCGAGTGAAGTAATTTTGGCTTCAATTTTATTAGCTTTTTTATTTACTTTTAATTCGAAGTCTAAAAGTAATAGGTATAAAAAATATCAGTATGACTAAGTCACTGGTACTAAAAAAAATCATACTTGTTGCAGAAATATCAAGTCTTGAAATTTAATTTATTCAACATAGCTTGTACATATTCTCGTACTTAACCTGGGTAACATCATTCATTAGAATATATGAAATGGAGAACAGAAAGAGTGAAAATATAATAAATTTTGTAAAATTACAGAATTATTTTTAGGGGGGTCGATTTATAAAGAAATCAAAAACCTAAAATAACGAGTGATCCAAAAATACTAGCCATTTTTCTGCTCTCTTTACACTCTAGTCTTCTACAGAAGATAGTTCTGAACCATTCATTAATTTTATGTTTCTCTTATGTTTTTTGTTCATTGTTATGCCAGGTTGACAATTTTGATTTCCAATATTTCCAGATATTTTCCACGAGAAAATTATACTGAAATTTAATTCTAAGAAACAAACGGAATTGAAGTGTCTCATTTTGATTTTTAGTTCATTTTGATGAAAAATCTCAGAGACTTCATTGATGCTAATCTCTTTATCCATCTGCTGTCGCTGCCGTTTTATTCACTTTCTCCCTCATCGGCAGGGAACATGAACCGAATTTTAAGGAAATAATAACAAATATCGATATTTATGATTCTATAATTATAAAATACCATTCTAGTTTCTTTTCTTCGCTCAATGACTCTGGGAGAACTGAAAATCAAAGCTGTGTGGCATGCAGTCACAATGTTTAAAGAGATGGTAGTTTCCAGATTTTAGTAAATCTTATATCAACTGCAACACATTTTTTCTTGCACTTCTGTGTAAAAAAACAAATTTGTAAGTGCTGTTTCGATATTATTCGGTCTCATCAGCCATACTTGCTGGAATTATCTTCTTCTTATTCACAATGACTTACCAGACGTTTTGTGATTCATTATTTATTCCAGTTGACCTCCGTCTGACGGTTGAATTTTAAGTGAATTTAAAATTACTTGGGGATTTTTTTATTTCAAGGGAGCTGCCTGTATGTGTACAGTACAATAATTAATTTTCAATAAATATAATGTTCACTTTTTAGATTTGGACAAAATTCTTATGAGTGACAAGTCAGTAATTTTCATGAACTTTTTCAAAATATTCCATTTTTGATTTTGAGATTAGTTTTGGGTGCACACGTATGACCTTTTCTTTTGAAATTTCCTGCATCTTGTATCAATTTAGAGTTTAAATATCAAAAACAACTGAATTCCGCTTTCTTTCTTTGTCGTAATCACACTATACGAAACAGAATAATGCTTCTTTTACTCACTGCAGAAGACGACATTCATGGAAAAAAATTGAGGGAAATTTGAGATAGTCATTCGAAAGAAATACTGTAATATTATACTGATCTATTAAATTTTAATTGCGTTTAACGGTTAAGCACAAGGTCAACGCTGGGATGTAATGATTTTCTGACAGACGCGGTACCAATTAGCGTACAATGGGCCCACTTGGGATTAATGCATGTTTTAGCGGGTTGCTGACATTCACGAGAAGTGTCTTTTAACCATTTATGAATACTCTATCAATAATCAATGCACAATGATTAGGTGAACGACATTCTTTTGGATCACTCGATAGTTTCTGAAACCTAAATTTGGCAACAACTAAGACGATAACATTTCACGAGTACTTGACACAGTAAGCATTGCGCACATCAAAATCGAAATAAAAATTATCCTGATATCAATTTGGCGGCGGCTGTTGGTCACCATTCCCCCCTCCTCTACCAATATCATCCTCTTCCTCCTCAGTTTCTTCCTGTTCCAACCCCTGCGCAATCAAGAAATCGATTATTCGATAATCCCGTCCCGTCTCCGTGTTGGCTATCCAAAGTGGTAGCCATTTATTTGCTAATAACCACTGGACGGTAACTTTACTAATCCGTCCAGTACCATCCGCGGTACCGTACAAACTCTCAATAGCATAATGATTACTGTTAATGGATCCACAAGAGGAGGAAAGATGGCGCTCAATCCGCCCAATACCATGCCCGATTATGTCGATCCTACCATAAGCATTGCCGATGCGTCCGTAAGTACTACTGCAACTAGGTTGATCCATGTTCATGTCATAGATGGGGTCGTCCTGTTCCGGTTGTTGTTGTTGGTTGATTTGTTGCTGTCTAATATCTTCTATGGTCTCGTAAATGTTCTCCGCCTCCTCGGTGCTGGCAGTGGGGCCAATGCAGATTGTTTCGTAGATGTTTTCGGGATGTAGTGGGGGCGACTGGCGCATGTCGTAGCCCACGGCACCCTCTGCATTGCTGTTTTCGTCACAATTTGCGTATCTAAGACAGATATTTTCTGTTATTAGTGATGCAAAGTTGTCGAGAATTTATTTTTGGAGAATGTTTCCCTCAAAAGAATAAATGGGAGCAAAATGAACAATAATTGGAAAAATCTTGGAAGTTTATGATGCTAAAAGGCTCTGTTTTTGGGAAGAATGAGCAATATATACAATATCAATCCCAAACAATATAGTCTAATAAGAGTCAGTGACCAAATTCGTGTCTCGACTAATTATTATATGAAACTTGGAATGACAGGCGATGGGTGGTTATACAGCATATCCAAATGGAAAATAAGCAAAATTTCTCTTTGAATAGGAGAATGAAATATGTCAGAAAAGATAGTCAACCTCTGTCAGAAAAGTTAGACTTGTTCGAAAGTGGCTTGACGAATTTTTATCTAAAACTTGTTTTATTAAGTTTCTTTCAACATTTATAACACTAAATTAAGGGCGCCTGAATTTTTCTGTGGGCACAAGGGTAGATATTTCTCGATTTTTAGAAAAAAAAAAAAAAAATGGTAATTTTTTTACCATAGATTACATTTAACGAAAAAGGGCCTTGTCAATATCTGTACTTTTAAAGCATACATTCGAGAACATACATTTTTTTTGCTAGAAAAATTGGTAGCAGCAGTCCCCCACGGAGCAAATAAGGGGGTTAAATTTTTCACAATAAAAAGGTATTTTAAAAATTATACTTAACAAGTTTTTAGTTAGGAATATTTCTCTTGAATGTTTAGTTGACCATGACATCCCCAAAAAGGTTTATTAGTATAAATAATTGAGATTTTTAATCACAGCATGTGAAACATATTTAAAACTTGGCCATTATGTTAGTTGTTTATTTATCTTGTAAACAATAGTAAAAACAAAAATCGTGGTTCTGCCAATGATCCAATATAATCTTGTGCCTATATCAAAGGAAGATCTACAAGAAAAGCTATCTATCTAGCTTTATGTGAAATCTTAGAAGAAATCAGTGAAAAAGACTGGTTGGTTCACGTTATTCTACTAGAAAATTAGTAACAATGGTATTTGGAGGGAAAATACATTATATCTATATAATAAACAATAATGCATAACGACAATGGAGGTAGAAAAAGAAATTAAATCTAATTGGATGATATCGAAGAAAGGTCTACCACAAGGGTCAATACTCGGACCAATACAATTTCTACTTTTTACAAATGACCTGTTGAATCTATTTCCAGACAATACACTGATAATAAGAACCAAATTGAAAGAAGACTTGACAGTAAAAATCACTATATCTATAGACATAACAGAAGAATGGTATACACGAAACAAAACAAGCCTTATGAAATTTAGCTCACAGCAAGAAGATCCACTGATAATATTGAGCAAAAACCACAAACCATGTAAAGTTCCTTGATGTAGAAATTGACTCCAATTAAATTGGAAATGTCACATATATTAGAGTGAAATTATTTAGAGAAGATTAACATACGTGTCACGGCTTCGCGCATCGCGTATAACAGTTGGCATAATATCAATGCCATGCCATCCATTTTTTATTTAAATATTAATGTTAGTAGGTAGTGTGATGCCCATGCAGCTGTAAAAATAGAATCGTTACCTAGGTAACGAGCACGCGGTAACGATATCGTTCTCTGCGCATTCTATCACGATGTTATCTTCTCTAAGTAATCACACTCTGCCTTGCTGCTAAGTTAATTCATTTATACTCTACATATATTGGGATATATCCTGTTGTGTACCTTACATTTTAATTACAGATTCCAAATTTTAGCATATACATACAGTGTGTACCGAATTTCAGTAAAAATGGGATCTAACTCGCGAAGTTAATCTAAGAAGAAAATAAAATAAAATAAATCCTTGTAGGTAAACTCTTCTTTCTGTTAATTTTATGGAAAAATTCTATTTGGATAAAATATTTGGCATTGAAAGTTAGAGCCATATGCCAACTTTCATTGCATTTGAACAAATAATAATAATAATAATAATAATAATAATAATAATAATAATAATAATAATAATAATAATAATATCTCCTGAAGAAATTAGATGAAGTTACAAAGAATTAAAAGAAGGGTAGAATTATGTAGTCATTTAGGTTTTATTTGAATGGGTTTCTAGTTGAATTCGTTGAAATTGTTAATTGTTAAAAAATAAAAAGCTATTTACTTTAAGGCGCGGTACTTCTCATCTCCAGTTAAGTCTATTCTCCAGATAATTTCCTTCGATACAATTGTCAATAATTGTTTCCATGGGATCTATCTATAGAACAGACCTAATTGGAGATGAAAGTACCGGGCCTAAGTAGTATTATTTTTTTTTTGTTCATGAATTATCTTCTCAATTTCTAAAGTATAACAATAACGAAGGACCACCCATTTGAGCTAACAGGAAAGCATGTAACCTACCTTGTAATTCCTTACTTTTTGCATGAAAGTGTCCCACGCCAAGGGTTCCGTCGGCGACAAATTGTCCACAGGTTGAGGAGCTCTAGAGCTGTGTTCTCGTTTAATTGGCCGGATATGTATCACACACCATAGATTTAGTTATAGGGAACTAAATCTGAATCGATTGATTTAAGCTTGCTGAACTAGCAGTACACAATGTTGACTACATGACCACACACAATGAGTTTTCAAGACAAACTGAGCTTTAGACTCGCAAAGTCTCTCTAGGACGCTGGGTTTTGACGGCAAGGCATTCCATTGGTCGATGCACTGTCATGCCCAATAAAGTGGCGCATTTTCCATTTTCGTGAACACGAAACAGTTCAAATGCAATGAAAGTTGGCATATAGCTCTAACTTCCAATGCCAAATAGAATTTTTCCATAAAATTAACAGAAAAGCCAATTTACGTACAATGATTAATTTTCTTCTAAGATTAACTCCGCGAGTTAGATCCCATTTTAACTGAAATTTGGTAAAAATCCATTTTACGACAAGCAGGCCGAGACTGCAGAAAATAAAAGACATACTAATTTTTTTTGGTATTTTACACCTATCGCACACACAATCCGGGGACACACTATATAAAGCTTTTATTATATTTTTATCATATATACAATGTGTCCCCAGATGAGGTACCGCACTCTTGTAAACTTTCTTATTTTTGATTTGCCACGAAAAAGTGATTCTATATAAAAAGTTTTGCTAGTCTTATGTCACTTTGTGAGAAGAACTGTAAACATGTGACAACATCTTAAAAACCACATATTTTGAGCTGCATAATTTTGTGAAATTGACAATGAATTATATAAAAGAAAATCTCATACCTGCCACCTGACGAACCGGCTGCCGCAACCCCATTGCCAGCATGAGGTGACCTTCAAATAGGTTTATCTATAATTGCCACACCTGCATAACTTCGCCCAATACCCATACAGCTAGGCAACATCGTCCAGCTATCTGTTTTTGGATTGTATACTTCTACCGAAGACAAGTTACAAGACCCATCATCCCCGCCGACGACGTATAGCAGCCCATTCATCGCAACAACGCCTGCGTTCCGACGACACAAGGCCATGTCGTTTACTGGGGTCCATTTGTTCTTAGCTGGATCATATGCCTCGACAGATTTGCGGACTAAAGGTCCGTCATGACCACCTACTGCATAAAGGATGCCTTCAAGTACTCCCACACCTGTTAAATATTGTAAAATGAGAAAATATCTGGAGTACCAAAACACTATAACATAAAAAGGTAATTCCACAAGTCATTATTTCAAATTTGTTATACCGGTTATCTTCATTTTGATTGCAAATAGGCATAGCTAAGTATGTCACTATGCAATAAACAGATGGCAATGGGTTTTTTCTCTCATCGGAAATTTTCCCAAAAATGGGTTTTTTTCTTGGAGGGTTAAAACGAAAAAAACCCGATTTTTCCTGTTTTAGAATTTTCTGTCAATTCTAACTTTTCTTTACAAATTTGTTGTTTCATCATTTGGTGCGGGTACGATTTTTTCCAAATACCTAATAGTGCTAATAAATGCTAATGCTAAAGAATAGTAATTAAAAAAATACTGAAGAATTGTTTTCAATTTTTTTTTTCAAATCTGTCATTTGAGAATGTATTAATGAATTTTTTATAATAAATAAGATAAAATTGGTAATAAAAAATATGTCCGATGCATTTATTGCAAAAAAAAATTGGTGTGATTGTGAGCAAGAATGTGCGCACATGTACAAAATACATATTGTAGTCGTTTCTGAGACAAACTGTATGAATGTTATTAATAACAAAAAGTTTTGGCCCTTTTGGCCCGCTAAACTGATTTGTGAGAACCACATATCAATTACACACATACATATTTTAAGGATATTTACCTGCACCACTTCTTCTAGAACACATATCTGGTACTGAAGTCCAGGTATCAGTTTCAGGAGTGTAGCATTCTACAGAACTCAGACACTGCCTAGAAGCTCCATCATAGCCTCCAACCTACAAAAATAATTTCGGCATATACCCTACTAAAAAGGATTATTCACCATGATGTTCTCATGACATGTATTTTATAAATCATTTTCTAATTTCTTAATCAAAATTTACTTATTTCAGGACTTAATATCACAATTTTGTATTATTAATTGCCCTAAAATAAATGAGTATCCAAGAACTGCATGCGTCAGAAATTTTAACAGCATCGATTTGACCCAGTTTGAGCATGATATCTCATCTGTTGACTGGAGTGCTCTCTATCGCGAACCTGATATTAATGAAAAGGTAAATATTTTTAGTAATACCATCTTGAAAGTATTTGATAAACACTGTCCATGTAAGACAATTATAATAAAAAAACGATACTCTCCATGGCTAACTCCGAATTTGAGACAAATGATTAAACTAAAGAACCATGCTTTCCAGAGATACAAAAAAACTCAACTAGCACATCATAAAAGATATTACTTAGACCTTAAACATGTGGTGAATACAGCTGTTAGCAATGAAAAGAATGCCTACTACAATTACGAAATGCAACAGTGTGGTAAAAATAGTAAATTAATTTGGAATAAAGTACAAAAACATAAAATTATTAACAAAAACTATACTGAAATACCCAATGAAATTAAAGTTCCTAACTTGATCAATGACCATTTTCTAAATAGTATACCTAAAATAACTATAGGTCCAAATACTTTGAACGACTTTTTACAGAATAAATAGAACATTAATGAACCCTTCAAGTTCAGCTTAATTACACCATCAGATGTTCTATCCTGCATAAACAACTTAAAAAGTAACGCCATAGGTGCTGATAATATCTCAGCTAAAATGCTGAAGTTGTCTGTACCACATTGTTTAGGTCCCTTAACAAACATTATCAATTACTCTCTAGAAACTAGCACTGTACCCCACTTATGGAAAATTGCGCTTGTAACACCTATCCCTAAAAAGGACAACCCAACCATAAATGATTTGAGACCCATCAGCGTCTTACCTGCTCCTTCTAAGATACTAGAAAGAGTAGTAAATAGTCAGGTTGTCGACTATCTTAACATAATAACATTTTACCGACTTGCCAGTCGGGTTTCAGGAAAGGTTTTAGTTGTACTACAGCACTTCTCAAGATTACCGATGATATAACAAGGGGTTTTGATAATGGCCAGTGCACACCACTGGTTTTAATTAATATGTCAAAAGCATTTGACTCAATTAATATAGAGTTGCTTCTTGCAAAGCTATCTTTTTATAAAATTACGAATGTCGCATTAGACTGGTTCTCTAGCTACCTTCTAGGTAGACAGCAAGCCGTAAAACTGTGTAAACAAGGCGAAATATTACTATCTGATTTTAAAACCACCCAAACAGGCGTTCCCCAAGGGTCAATTCTTGGTCCGCTTCTATTCTCAGTCTACACAGCAGATATATGCTCAATAATTCAAAATTGTTCAGTACACATGTATGCTGATGACCTACAGATTTATCTCAATTTCTCGGCAGATTCATTAGAATCTACTAATTTGGCAAACTTACATTTAAATCAAGATTTACAACATGTGTATCAATGGGCCACAGATAATTCATTGGTGATAAATCCTAAAAAGTCTCAAGCAATTATGTTTAGTCGGTCTGGTTTCGACACTAATAATTTCAACATTAAGCTGAACAACAATGAAATTGAATGGAAAGAATCTGTCTCAAATTTGGGTTTAATTATGGATACTAAATTAAACTTTGATAAACATGTCAGTAAGATTGCCAGTCAAGTTTCTTCAAATTAAAAAGTATTTATGAATTTCGGGATAGCCTACCAATATCAACAAAATTGATGTTATCCGACATGATTGTATTATCTATTGCCAATTACATGGATGTTGTTTATGGACCTTACTTAACAGTTTCTAACGTATACAGACTACAAAAAATACAAAATTCTTGCATAAGATTTGTGATGTCCTTACCAAGACGAGAGCATACCAGTCAACATATCAGAGAATCATGTTGGCTTACAATGGAACAACGGAGACTCCTACATATGAGCTGCCTAATACATAAAATATTAAAAACTAACAGTCCGACATACCTTCGAGAACTAATGATACGTCATAGAGAATTGCATAATATAGAAGTTAGAAACAACAATATGCTGTCTATTCCCCAGCATAAGACAGAGTTTTATAAAAACGGTTTTAGTTATCAGGCAGCTCATATTTTTAATAAAATGCCATGCTTACACAACAATACAACAATCAGTACTGCCTCGCTCAAAAAATAAGCCAAAGATTGTATACTTCACATGTGATAACCAGCGATTTTTATTTATTTTTATTTTCTAATGTAAGATTATATCTAATATTTCATTACTTGATGTCATGTCATAATATATACATGTAATATTAATATTAATGTAAATGTTGTCCATTAATATTTTATATACTAGGTGTTAGTGAAAAAACGTTATGCGGTATCTTTCACCTTTTGCCTGTAATTTTTTTTCTTTCTGGCAATAAATGTGTATTTATTTATTTATATTTATTTAATATAACAATGAAATAAATTTAATTCTGATTTTCACTTAAAACCTCAAGACTTCATAATATGAAATTATTAACTTTGTTATTATTTGGTAATTAATATACTAATATACTAATATACTAATATACACCAGTGGCACCTAGAAATCTTGGGTCGATACCCTTAATAAGAGTGATATAAATAGCAAAATAATGTACGTGAAAGAAAGCGATATATTAACATTGATGCCAGGTACTTTAGTATGTTAAGAGTTCCGCCGACGACTAAAAGTAGCTGAAGAGAAAAGTGGCAACAGTGTAGGTTAAATCTGTTTCTTTTCGGCATATTATTTGTCCATTTCTCTTCTCTTCTACCATACATTGGCATCGCCTCAATATTTTAAAATGCCACTACTTTAATGCAAATAAACCCTACATTTTAAAGTCTCTTGATAATGAATAGCCTATAGTATCTTCAGGAATGTTATTTACATATACAAATATAGCGACATATGTGAGAAACTGCATGGAATTTGAAAAGGTAGCCTGCTATCTTTCTTGCTTGTTCTTTAATTCAGAGTATTATCTGTTAAACGTCGATGAATTCCCTATAAATAAGTGGCGAATCTTGAAATCAAGGACACTCAGCCCTTGGCCATTCTTGTGTACAGCAATCTAGATTCTCTTTTGATCAGGTCGTGGGGTCTATTCTTGAATCTCTATTAAAATTGTCGACCACGACAAACGTGACTGATAATTGTCATATCGTTTTTTAAAATGGTATTCTTGAGTGATAGTAGATGTCACTAATACCACTTGACAAATATGCTCCATAACAAAGTACGTCAACACTGTATAACAAATCTACTTTACCGATACAAAACATTATTTGACAGTGATGGATGTCAGTGGAATCAACATAAAAACAAACCTTTTTTTCATGTTACACTAATAGTTTTAATGAAAACAAAAAAAAAAAAAGTTACTGCAACCAACAGCAGGAAGAATCTCGCTGTGTATGAAGCTCTAGGTAAAGTTACTTACATATTAGTTATTGCATTTTCATTTTTACTAAGTAAAAAACTTATTTTAGCCCAGACGACAGAGAACATTTTATAGTGAAACCCACAAAAATTCGCAAACTTAATTTTTTAATGAGTTCGTGAAAGTGTATAGAATAATATCCTGAAAAGTTTACATTTCGCTCGGATGCAGAACATAAAAAAAAGTGAAAAAAAAATTTTTATCCATTTTTTCAAAATTTTGAAATTAAGTCAGGGTAGGAAAACATAAAAAATACAGGTGGATAGATCACGTGTTTCTGAACAAAAAATATTCTAATAAAATTTATCGCTAAAGCCTGGAAAAAAATAGTGAAGTAACTTTGTCACTCTGCACGGCCAGCGCGCACGGTTAAATGCATACTATGGAACCTCTAAAAATTCTTAGCTGTTCTATCGAGTAAAATAAAGCTTTTTTCTCATTCTGATTACACGTTTTAAACATTTTTCTTAGAGAATAGGAGAATAAATAGTGAGTATGGAGGGAAATACATATAATTATGAACGCATACACAGACACTACACATAGCCGCTGAATCGCTCACATGAATTTTTATGTGTCTTTACTGTATTGTATTTATTACAGGTACATCTATCCACATTTCAGCTATATCCAATGGAGTCCTTATACATTTTTTAATGTATTGGAAAAGTTCCAGAATTTATATTCAAAACAATCAAAGATATTTTCATAGTTATAAGGATAAGATTGTGAAAATCGCAATTTCTTATCATGATCTGATTGATCATATTTTCGAAAAAATACATACAAGTAAACGATTTTGTGTTTGAACATTCGAAATATATACATTTTTTCCAAAATAGTGATATTTTATTTTTTCCATGGGTCAATTTCTCGACAAGTTACAGCCTCCAATATATATATTTATCAAAAAAAATCATCAAGCAAGGAAATTAAAATGATTTGAGATGTACTTTTTTTTAAATCCTCGTTTCTACAACATAATGAACCATAATAATTATGAAGTGTACATATTTTTCAACAGTTCTCAATGGAGAAAGAATTTTTTTGAAGGGCTTTTATTTTTTACTATATTGTTTATTGCGACGATTGAGTTCGGGCGTGATAATATATATAAGTATATTTTTCCCATCCATCCTTTGCTTGTTTTGTTTAAAACAAAAAAGCATCAGAAAGCTACAATTTCCATCTTTTAAATGAACCAACAATCATGTAGATTGCACAAATTCTGATTTAGTGGCATGTAATTCAGTGTGTCAGTGTCATCACAGTCATACGTATTCAAGCGCGTGCACGCGTGGATCTCGCTCCGAGTTATAACGTTACACTTGACTATTTTTTTCCGGGAAAACCGTGGCTTTAACGATAAATTTTTTTAGGGCATATTTGTTCATAAATACTATCCATCTGTATTTTTTATTTCTTTCTAGCTTGATTTAATTTAAAAATTTTGAAAAAATAGATGAAAAAATTTTTTTTCACTTTTTTTTTATGTTCTGCATCCGAGTGAAATGTAAACTTTTCAGGATATTATTCTACACACTTTCACGAACTCATTAAAAAAAAGTTTACACAAAATTTTGTGGGTAAACACCTTCATCGTCTGGGCTATTTCATCTTTTCCAAATTTATTCAAACAATGGCATTGCGAGCCGTAATTTCTTTACCAAAAGTGAACGACTTGGTTATAACAATTACCGTGGTACATTGATATTAATCAACCTACTTGAAATTATATTGTTTTATTTCATTATTCAAAATTAATCATATTCAAAACCAACTAACTATTTAATATTTTAACTATCTTATTTGTTTATTCAATGGAAAGTTTTCTTTGAAGTCAGGGCCAGTTTTCTGACTAGGCCTCATAGGCCTGGGCCTAGGGGCGCCACTCTGCGGGGGGCGCCTTTGCATTTCATTTCATCTTAGTGGTTAGTGATAGATAGAGATTATAATACAAGACATTTCTTGTTCCTATTCCGGGAGGGGAGCAAAATTGACCAGGGCCTAGGGGTAATTTATATCTAAAACTGGCACTGTTTGGGGTTGAAAATGATATTTTACAATGGCTGTTATACTCTGAGTACTGTTCAGTATAGTCATGCAAACAATATTTAGGTAGATCCTTAAAGTGGGTGCAGCACATCTGTTCTCTATATATATGTCACATGGCCGGTTGACTTTAGTGTTGGCAGTTTTTTACATGTTTGTGGTGAATCTGCATTAAGAGGTTCTTATGAAGGTTTGTACCAACAATGAATTATTAGTCAGATACAATAAGATTTGAACACAGCTCCTTTTTGCCACCAGTCATGTTTTTTGAAGATAACCGACAGCAAACACAAGATTTTTGTTGATCGATTCCAGTTGGACTAGAAAGAATTCAACAAAATCTACAACAGTTGCCATGAAAATCATACATATTTGTGGTTGTCTTTGTTTTCCTATTTCACTGTTGAGAAATTTCTCAGAGTTTGTATCAGATTTTATCCATGCCGACGTCAACCATAAATATTTCATGGCGTAACACGATTTTGTTGTTGACTAACCTGATTATTCTATAGAAGAAAATTTGATGATGTCCCAACTAATATATAATTTATATAAGTGAACGTGACAATTGTCCTAAAATGAACATATATTAAAGGATCTAAAATGATAGAAATTGTTCAGTTTTTGGCAAGCCATATCTGAAAAACTGTTCGCTATTTGAGATATTCATTCAGTAGGTTAAAATCCACAACGTATCAAATTTTTAGCCAGTTCCACATAAACTCAATTTCCATAAGAATTCTGCGGGGTCCATTATATTGTGGAGATTGGAGTGAAACACAAAACTGGACAGGGATTTAGATGAATAGATACATTAAAAAAACTCACCGCATATAACTGTCCATATAGAACTCCAACACCAACACTGCTTCGTCTAGTCGACATGGCTGATATAATCTTCCATTTCCCAGTTTGGGGATCGTACATTTCAGCGGTGTTAAGCCCTGTTGATCCATCAAAGCCCCCAACAGCATATATGCAGTTATTTAGTACAGCCACGCCTAGAGTAGATCTTCTTGCTTCCATACTATCACAGCTAGTCCACACATCTAATGCAGCATCATAAACATCAACTGTTTTCACTCGTAGAGATCCGTTAAATCCACCAACCTGTAAAATTGTGAGACATAATTTATAGCGGACTAAAATCCGCTCAGAAAGTGGCTTACGTCTACTAGTTTGTGGTATATAATTATAACCAGATAAAACTTAAAAAATAAATGTATTTTGGTACATGTGGCAGTCTCAATGATCATGGGAGTCTCAAGTCTGACGTGACCAAGGCAAGACTTTTCTAAGCAGGCCCTTCATAACTTAAGCCAAATACAAAGTGTAAAAATTATAATGTTAAGTTGCCAAGTGGGTGACAGGAGTTTGAAAAGTAATACATATCTCGGTGTATGTGCGATTAGCGGTCTTGTGAGAAATATTACTTAGCGATTAATTACGTACAAAATCCAGAACTCCATAGTGTTTTTAGTGTAATGTAATAAACCAAACCAAAAACAGAAAGAAAAAGAAGAGAAGTAATAAACTGCATCCATCACGTATAACAGAAGTTTTGTCAATTTTTAACACATTATTTGTATTTTGTATAAATAATAAGAGAATATTTTGCGGTATTGCATGTTCTTTTGCTTTTTGAATGTTATAAATATTGAAAAACTCTAGTTCAAATACTTTCTTAGAAACATAAACCAAGAAGTGTTTAAATCCATTAAAATCTTGAAAAGTCGACAGCTGTTGACAAATTTATGGCAAGGCAATAAATTATTAAAGTATGTCCATAATGTTCCTGTCTAAACCTTCAAGTAAATTATTTTTCATAATTATTAAAAATATTCAATAAAATTTAATTTAAATTAAGTGTAGTATAGTGCCAAGACTGAATTTCCATAACACGGAGGTATGCGTGGTGCAGGTTTCTTTCAGGAAAATTGTATTTTTTAAGAAAACACACACAACAAAAGAACATGTGGAGCAAAAGCCAAACCTGTCTTGATATTTAGAGCAACGGAAACTCAACTTCCCAAATAGATCATATCCTCGTAGGCAGGGAGATAAGAGAACATGTCAAAAACATTAAACCAAAAAGGACAATAGAAGTCAACACAGACCAGGTAAAATTCACTGAAGGAAGCACTAATATTAACATGTATACAGTGTAATATTGTCCAACATGCTGACGTAGCCGACTCGGCAGTATGCTTCTCAGAAGTGGCAGCAATGCCTACCACATGCTGGTAAATCAAAATCAAATAAAAAATCAATGTCACACTTTCACTAAGTACACCGACACACACACAAAAAAAAGTCGTCAACCTGAAACAAAACCAGCCAAAATGTATATATTTTTGTATGTTGAATCCGAATCTGCCATCAGATTTGGCCTATGACATCGGAATTTTTCTCTACATTCAATGAAAGTTGGACGTTTTTCTTGAAAATTGAGGATTTTCATTGAATGTAGAAAAAATATTCCGATGACTCAGGCCAAATCTGATGGCAGATTCAGATTCAGCACACAAAAATACATACATTTGGTAGGATTTTTTTCAGGTTCACTTTTTTTGCACTGGCACATCCAAAAAAGAAAACGAAACCTGATATAAGGGCCAATTAATGGGCTACATATTAAAAAAAGTTACAAGTATCGAACTAGAGTTTTAAGGTGTCAATTTAACCTGCCAATACTGGTAAAAAGTTGTTATTCCCGATTTTGCATGTACAATTACCCATATAATACCTCGAGCGAATTTAATTTGGTTAGAAATCTGTAACACAGAATTGGACAGTTTTGGTAAGATTTTAATCCACCACTACTTGAATTTTGTAGAAGTTTATGGTACTTACTGCATAAACTTTCCCCGCTAGAACAGCTAAACCTGCCCTACACCTTCTTGTAGGCATTTCCGCAACCTGAAACCACCTTTCTTCTTTAAAATCATAACTCTCAACACTTCTAATAGCTTTCGGAGCTTGGCCCCCAACGACTAGTAAAACTTTGGGTAGACCTACTGGCTGCCTGGGTTTTGTTCTGGGCGTACGAAAGGAAGTTTTGGTATCGCCTTTCAATAAGTGATATTTTAAAGCTTCTATGAGATAATCTTTGCATTGTAAGTCCGCCTTCAGGAGAGGTTCTTCCTCTACTCTTTGCACTAGATAGTCCTGTGACATTAAAGGTAAGCGGACGTGTTCCATGAGCGATGCGAGGTGCTTGTGACGATTTTCTAGGTCATGTTGCACCCAAGCGATGACGCATTCAAATACCTGAGAAAAGAATATGCTGCTGAAACTTAATTATCGAATACATGTTATTTAATTTTATATACAACTATAAGAGTGACTGTTTTATTTATGTAAATGTTGGCAAATCACCAGAAAGCAGATTCCAGGTCAACATTCCAGAGACAAAGTTACGGGTATGAATTTAAAATTGATTGATTGGTATTTAGAATTATAGAATTGGTAGACACTTCTTGTTCAATGTATAAAACAGAATTAGTTTGTCTATACTAACATTTTCAAGGTGCTTCTTATACAAGTAATAATGAACAAGAAGGAACTGTTCAACTTTTTGACTTCCAAGGTTATAGAGTTCAACTGGCCACCGGGCAAAGATGTATATATGTCACAACAGGGAAAGCAGTTGCACAAATCGGTTCGAACAGACTCATGGAAAACTGCAATAATGAAGAGGCAAACACAAGGCTTGTGGTTCATGTACTCCATTCACTACAGCAAGGGGCAAAGAGTATCCTTGTGGGTACTGTAGACACAGATGTGATTGTCATCCTTGCTGGCACATTCTATGATCTAATAATGACTCACCTTTTGGCCGATATCTGGGTGGCCTTTGGCATGGGCAAGCATTATAGGTTTTACCATATCAACGCCATCTGTGCAAGCCTGTGGGAGCCAAAACCACGAGCACTGTGTTTCACTCATTCTCTGGTTGCGATACAACCTCTGCCTTCAAAGGTAAGAGTAAGAAGTCCATTTGGAAGGCATAGCAAGCATTTTAAGATGCCACTGATACAATTGTGTATTTAGCCACTCATCCATTGCAACTGCTAAAAGCCGACTCTGAATACTTCAAGAAACTGGAACTACTGAATGTTGTTCTATATGATAAAACCACTCCTTTCAGCAGTATCAACCAGATAAGAAAGGAGATCTTCTGTCAGAAGAATCGAGCAATGGACAAACTTCCACCAAATGAGGATGCGCTTCTTCAACATATACAAAGGGCAATTTATCAAGCAGGTATTTGGACAACCAGCACACAAACACACACATGATTCCTTCTCCACAGGATTTTGCTTAGAATACGGTTTCAGAGTCATGGGTACCAGTTTGGATGACAATTCCAGAAATTTCCCGATCATGCGGGGAATTGATTAAATGTTCCTAACAAAGGAGACTGCAAAAACTGCAAATGTGGGAAAGCCAATCTGGACTGTTCACCACTTTGCAAGTGTAATTTGCAAGTATAATTTATTTATAACTTGCATACTGAATTCCATTGAATGAATAACTATAAATATTTTTTTATTATTGGGAACTTTTATTAACATTATACTTGGACTTATATATTACTGTAATAAATGATATGGATATATTTTATTGTATTTTATTCAATATGTAGACTACCCTACGTTAGGTGTGTAGTGTGCTTAGTTGGTTTAAAGCTGTAATTTAAAATTGGCAGTATAATAGATTGTGTTGAGTGATATTTTGAATTTTAGTGCTGTACATGAAAATTTTTAGAAATTCCAGAGGACTCCTAGGCTAACATTTATTAGTATACCCTAAGGTATCTTCATACCAAATTTGGTGCTTTCATCCTCCAGGTAACGGTAATCTTGAAATACAGCTCTAAGCCACCTCACTATATAAGTGCTCATAAAACATTTCAATGGAGATAAATCACACAAAACCTTTTTCTGAAATCGATCGGCAATGTCTACATTTTCGGCGTGATTTCAGATCGAAAAAAGCACAATTCCAGTATTTTAGTCCGTTGCTAAGAAACTATTAGAAAACAGACCGGAAAAGATCCGTTGCCAAACAACAATCAACAAAACCGTACAGGAATGTTATTTTCCCGGCCTAGGCCGGGAAAGTAACATTCCCGTACGGTTTTTTAGACAGTAAATAAATACACACAGACAAACCAACTCACATTAAAATTGCATTTATTAGTAAGCAGTTAGATTGTAATGAAGAAATGTTATGCATTAATACAAATTCCTTAATTTATAATAATATTGATTGTGATTTCAGAAAAAATAGTATGTGTACTTCGGCGTGAAAGCACATTCCCGTACTTCGATGCTTGTATTACTTGTATTACTTTCACACCTAAATACACAATATACTATTTCCTCACAGTTAAGTATTACGAAATATGTCCAATTGTTATTAAATTTCAATGTGCCCGATCTTCTAATTGGTTGCAAATCGAACAGAAAGCAGGAAACTCTTTATTGAACATTGACTTTAGTTTGTAGGACTTTTGAAATTTTTCGTGCAAACAATTTGTTAATTAGCAGTTATCATGTTCCATACCTCGGAAACGGCTGTAAAATGAGAGAATTATTACTTAACCTGATAGTAAAACGTTTTTCCAAGACTTTTTGAAATTATTGTTAATTGTTAATTGATTGTCTTTATTGACTGTGCACGGAAATGGACAAGTGAACCGACCATGGTTTTGATGACATGGAATCTACTGTCTGCTAATACACCTTTAACCATGGCTGAATTGTCTTGCACTCCCAATGTTTTGGTTAAATAAAAAATAATGTAAACAAGTGACATACTTACTTTTTCTTCTGAAGGTACAGTTAATCTATCGCTACATATTAATTTAGAGACTTGGTGATGAGACAGGGTCAAAAATTCTTCACACTCCACAACTTCTCTATAAAAAAAAGATAGAAACGATAACTTTCGATTTGAAGTACAATACCATTTTCTATGTGTAAATAGAGTAAATAAAAGTCCAAGCCTCTATGCAACAAGTAACGGTATTCATTAAAACATCAGTTGAGGACAAGTTGTACTCTTAAGGGTGGAGGTGCCGTGCTTAAGAAAAATGATTTCGTAATTCGACAATTTCTCCTACATCTCCCGAACAGATTGAAAAAATTCTTTGATATGCTTTTAGAGAAAACTTGACAAAACGATACTATACTATTGAAATCGACAAAACATTTTTTTTTAATTTTCGCACGAGGAAGATTTTTTGTCCTTTTTTAGTTTTCAATAGCCTAGTACCATTCTATAAAGTTGCTTCTAAAAGCCCATCAATTTTTTTTTGTTTCGGTTCAGGGATGTAGAAGAAATTGTCGAATTCATTCACCGGTACCACCTACTTTAATTACAGAATCGGAGAGTGATGGTTTTGGTATGGCAATAAGAGCAAGCGAGAGCAAAGCAAGCAATCATGTATAGATTCTCTTGATGGGGCGTGTCACTCTTTACCTCTGCTAGAGTACTGGTAGACGCCTTTATTGTGGATGGTCGGTTAAATTGTTAAAACTAGTGCAATACCAAAACAAACACTTTCCGAATCTGTATATATTTGTGTGTATTAAATATCTAGATGTAACGGAATATGTTGTGTGTGCTAGTAATAATATGAACTAGTCTGATAAGTTTTATACATCCTGTGAAAATTTTCAAAGATGAATGAAGTATCTATTTAAAAAAATATATACATCCCAACTATAATAAAGTCTTTAACTTATGTCTTTCTTATAATATGTTTCAGTGTTTATTCTTTACTTTTAAATCGTCCAAAGAAACCATTTCTACCATATGTTTATGTTCGTTTAATACTTTCACAAAGTACTGCTATTCTGAACTACTGCCATCTACTGGTAATACACTGAAATGTGTCACATTGGAAACGCATATATTAATACCACGTAGTCTCAAAAGTATTTTTTTTTCATAAATTTGCTGAAAAACCTTATTAAAGCTATTTCTGGACACTCTTGTATAGTCCATATAATAATACTAAAGTATTACTGAATAATAGAAATGCATACTTGGCTCTCACTCTAGAGTCCCAGATTCTATTCCCGCTCGTGATATAAGGATCCTTCCTGTAAAACGAATTAATCCTACCATACTTGGATACTGAGTGTGTCATATACAAAGTTATTTCTGGCTTTCTGGGATAAAACCGGTAATAAAAAAAATGTAAATTCTTATTTAGATGATGTACACATTACATTAAAAAAACTAATATGTGCGACAGTTAGAATTTCACATCTTAAAAGTAATAGTATACATTAAATAATTATTTTACAAATATTTATTTTGTTAAAGATTGGAAATTTATCTTTACTTGACAATATAATGTATCAAATGTAATAATATAATCGAAAACCTTGCTTTACCTAAACAAATAGCATAACATAACACACAGAGCCAGGGATCAAACCCAGTACACGATAGATAGTGTGAGACAGGATCCTAGCCACTCAACAACACACAGTTGCACTTTCGTGCTGGTTCAGTATTACAATGTTGTTTATTTTAGGGATGTACAGAAATAATAATAACATTTATATTGTCATTACGTCATTGTGTTATTAAATCAGACAATAAAATTGTATTGTCTGTCTATATTTAATTTACTGATACAAGTAAACAAATAAGCATGGTGGAAAATCTCGAATATGTTTGAATATTATCAAATGCTTCGCTTTTAAAATGAGACTAGATGATAAAATCTGAAAATATATTTTAGTTTATACCTAATCGTAATTTTCCAGTTTACTGACCTGTTCATTTTTCTCTACAATTGAACAATTGAAGTAAACTACTGTACACTTAATTACTTGTGAAAGAGTACAGGATGTCAACCTATGTTTTAATTGCAAATCATTAACTATTATCTCTTATTAAGTAAATATTCTATTGCTATTTGATAAGACATGTTCACTTGTTACCTATCATATCTGTATTTTATTTAGAATTAAGTTCAGTTACACGCCATTGAAAAATTTAAAGTATTCTTGCAAATTAAACACAGGGTTGGAATAACCCAAGATTTTTGTAATTTATTGTATTCAATGTTTCAGCATTCAAAACAATCAATGTGGAACCCAGATAGCACAATATATTCTAAGAATGATTTTAAATGTCCTCTAAGGTATGTGAAATATTATTTTATTATTATAAGAATATATACAATTTAACATGTTGATCTTGGAATATTTCATAAGAATATTAAAAGAACATTCTTTTTGAATAATAGCCTAATATTCTCAGGAGATATATGATTTTTGAGAAGGAAACAATAATATTCCAGGAAAAAAATACAGGAATATTAGCATTAAACATACAAAAGTCGGTTGGAACTGTAGGAAAGAGATGACATCAAACGCCAATTATGAAACAATGTCGCTACAGCGAAGGCAATTAACTGTTATAAATTACGTTTATTTAGAACTAATCGCATATTTATTGGTATTTGACTCATTTCGACGCTTTTCCAAGTTTGCAATAGATTTTGGTAGATGGATTTGGTTATGTCGCCGACTAAATCCTACTACTGGTCTGAGTAGGCATTCACCCGGTAATTCGTATCAGCAGTCTCAAATATAAATTCTGGAGTATGATATCTTCATTGCACAGATGATACTGAATACTGACAACAACAGATAGAAATCAGTAGTTACAAGCAATTATATCGTATCTTTTTCTGCAGTTTTGTACCACTCTGATGGTGACGTTCTTATCGTTAACTTTGTTCTCTTATATTGAGCAAGGGTAAGTCAAAAAGACAATATAATAATTAGCAAATCTTATTTTGGTTAAAAATTGGTTATTACCTGTCGATTTATCATTAAATTTCATGAATGCACAAAAGTCCTATTAAATAGAAATTAATTTGGATGTAATAATAATACAAGGTTATACTTGATAATCTAGAAATATTCTAGTGGAGAAAAAATATTATAATATTCTTAAAAATACTCCTGGATTAACTTGATTATTCCTTAATATACATTTTGGATAATTTTAGAATATTTATAAACTGTGCCATTTGCATAAAAAAAGAATATTCCTGTAATATCTGGAATATTTAAAAATATTTTAGGAACAATTGAATCTTCTAAACGTATAATCAGTGTTTATTCCAGGAATCAGATTGTGCTAACTGGGAAGAGAACCCAAAAACAAATAAACTTTATTAAGATACACGTTAATATTTTGGAACCTTAGTGACACTAATGCTTTAAGAAATGCAGAAATGCTTTAAGAAAAACAAAAATAGATGCCCACGATAATTTTATTTGTATGCCAACAATCCAGTTAAAACAATGTGGAATATTATAAACTCTAATAAGATAGTATCACAAAGAAACTAAGTAAATTGTAACATTTCTGCTGAAGACTTTAATAACTATTTTGTAAATATAGCAGAGGAAATCGTAAATACACTTCCAGCAACAGTAGAAGACCAGATTATTTGACCTAAATATCGACATTGAAAATACTTTTAATTTTAAAGAAATTACCCTGAATAATGTTAGGGACATAATTAACTCACTGAAAAATAGTAACTCGGTCTAAATGTCTCTCTGATCAAGTTCGTAAAAAAATGTCCTGATTTCGCCAATTTGTAAACTAATTAATCTGTGTTTCAAGACTGGAACATTTCCTAACCTACTTAAAATTGCATCAGTAGTTTCTATTTACAAAAAGAAAGGTGACATTAATAGCATTGGAAATTATAGGCCCATTTCTGTTTTGCCAATCTTTTCTAAAATATTCGAAAAAGCCATGAAAATGCGTATTGACGAGTACTTAATGAGGAACAATATTTTAAATAACAACCAATTTGGTTTTAGGGAACGGCTCTTAACAACAGATGCCATCCTGAAATTTACAGAACACACTATTAATTGTTTTGAACAAGGTCTTTATTCAGCAGCAGTGTTCTGCGACCTCAGTAAAGCCTTTGATTGTGTTAACCACAACATTTTAATTGATAAACTAGCTGTATACAACTTCAGTGCTGCTAGTCGCCATCTTGTGCAGTCTTATCTCTCTAATCGTGTTCAGTCAGTACGCTTAGGCTCAGTTAACTCTAAAGAACTTCATGTAAGTGTTGGTGTGCCCCAGGGTTCTATCCTGGGCCCGTTGTTATTTTTATTGTACATTAATGACCTGTCTTCAACACTTACTGGTGTAAACTGTCTATTATATGCAGATGACACTACACTTATACTGAAAGACACTGACCCAAACTCTCTGAAAGCCAAAAGTATATCGGCACAGCCAAGGGCAGAAAACTGGTTCGCAATAAATCGACTGCGCTTAAACCCAGATAAAACGATAGTCATGACTTCTTCCCTTCATGATCTAAGTGGTATAGATAGTAACCCAGCTTCTGTAAAGTTTCTAGGAGTATTCCTAGACCCAAAACAGCAATGGGACACTCAGGGTGAGCATCTGGCCATTACCTTCACTAAAAATATATATTGTCTTCGACAGTTATCCCAAACTGTCTCATTACAAGTTCTTAGGACAGCATATTTTGCACTATGCCAATCTCGTATGTCGTATGCTATTATCGCATGGGGTCATTCCGCTTGCAGACACAGAGTTTTTAGTTTACAAAGAAAAGCTGTCAGAGTTATGGCTGGGGTAGATTATAGAAGCGAAACGCAGAACCTTTTTATAAAATTTAAAATTTTAACATTTCCCTGTATATAAGCCTTGGAATGCTTAACATACATTAAAAAACATATTAACGAATACATATCAAATAAAGAAGTTCATAATTATGAGACCAGGACCAAGGATCATTTAAGAACGATCTTCACACGGTTAACAAAAGGACAAACAGGCATAAATCATTTCGGAGTTAAACTTTTTAATAGTCTTCCTCCCAAAATCAGAGAGCTACCCATGGACAAATTCAGAACTACAATTACAATGTTTTTCATCAGTAAGGCTTTCTTCACAGTTGAGGACATTTGTGAGGAAATTAAACACTGTACCTAACTATGTTTACAAATATGTTCTGTTCAATAGCTGTTTTAATGTTTTATATTGCAACTTAATTGCTTTTATCTATTTATTAATAATATATGTTGTACTGTAATAATTTTATTCTTTTCATCCATATTTTGACTTATGTAAATACATGTATATGTATATTAACATGAATAAACGTATCGTATTATTGTATTGTAATGCCATCTCGCGAGCAGCTGCTAGAAGTCATGAGGATGATGGGTAATTTAACCCAACTTTATGAGCTGGCTCTAAAATCACTTCTTATTCATTGATAAATAGGTAAATAACGATGACTCATTTACTGTCTATGGTATTTGTATGGAAAGTGAACTGCAATCATATTAGTGTACCAACTAAAGATTTTTAGATGCTGTTAATAGAAGTTAAAAAGTATGATTCAAATTGTTTATTTCATTAGACAAAACTATTGCAAAATTTATCAAATTCTCTAATAACAAAATAAAAAAATAAATAAATTTTCAATGAAATCTGTTACAAAAATAAGCAAGCCCATGAACAAAATAAAAAAAAACTTCTTCTACATTTTTTAACAAAGTACATAAGCATCTTACAGTAAGAAAAATTGTATTTTTTTCTCGAAAAAAACTTTATATGAAAAATAAAATATACCCCATTAAGTATTGATGTATTCCAAAAATATATTTAATTTATTTACACAAAGAAAATATTATCATTCGTACAGTACAAGATGTGGTGATCTACTTAGTATACACTCACATCATACATCAATTATAAACACCAACCATATTAAAACTGTGTTCTATTTTTCAAGTCTTTCCTCTAAATCCGAAATATGAAAAACTATACAGTAGTGGTATTTTAAAATATTGAGTCGATGCCGCTGAAGCGGGTTTTTTCTGCTTCGGCCGAATCATATACCGACAAAGGAACATCTTGCTCCAGGTTCAAACACAAAATGAGACATCATATATTCTTATTTCTAACCGCACCGCTAATATGCGAGTTTTGACAAGTATTTTCTTGATGCATGCTTCGGGCGAAGCATGCAACAGTAAAATACCTGGCAAATAAACTATGTGTGGTTAGAAATAAGAATATATGATGTCTCATTTGCTGTTTCAGTATATGATTCGGCCGAAGCTCCACGCATCGGCGAAATTTAGGATAAATATTCGATATTTGGCCGAAGCAGAAAAAACCCACTTCGGCGCATCCCTAAAATGGACAAATAATATGCTGAAAAGAAACAGATTTAACCTACAATGTTGCCACTTTTCTTTTTAGCTACTTTTAGTCGTCGGCGGAACTCTTAACATGCTTAATTGCCTGGCATCAATGTATCGCTTTCTTCCACGTACATTATTTTGTTATTTATATTTCACTCTATTTTATTACATGGATTGACCCAAGATTTGTAGGTGCCACTAGTATATACACTATAAAACGGCAGTTAGAGTATATTGTTTGAAAGTAGCTTTTACAGCTTTCCAGACTTTTTAAAAAGAGAACTTTGAGGAATTACTCATATAATACGTTAACATATTTTTTATATTCATGTCTAGTATGTCATTCAAATCAACCAAACACTAGCCTCGTCAACAGTTTCAGTATTATTAAAAAATTCCCAATGCGTTTCAGCTAATGTTTGATAAAGAACAGGAAAGGTAGTTCTCTAATTTATGATTTATGATTTTTTATGATACTAAATATCGAAATAAGAGCAGGATGATGGTCATCCTCTGCGAAAATATCACTGAAGTTGACAGGTTTTATCGGATAAAACTAGGTCTGGTAAACGGTTATTTGTATTTTTTACTCCATTAAATTGCTTTAGATTAAGAAAATTTTGAAAGGTTACTAGTGCCTGAAGAATCCCTGAGGAGGGTGCATTACTCAGGTATATTAAAAAACCACCTAGTACTAAAATAGCAGAATTATAAATAAAGTTCAGAGAGCAAAAATCATCCAACAAAGCAAGATATACGGGGGTTCTAGGAGAAATATAAATAGTAAATATATAAAAAGAATAGTGATTTTTTGAAATTTCAGATCAACAACCATTAGTGCAGAGCTAACCGCCAGCATAACTCCACCTCCCCCTTCACGGTGGGTTTCTAACAAATTTCGATCCGCTCTAATTCTAAACTGCTGCTCATTTAGTATCTCTCTACATGTTTACGTTGGATACTTAAATTTAAACAATATTAAGGATTTTCAGATAATGTAATTAATATTTCTTGAATTGTTTTTTCAGGAAACTTGAACTTGGAGGGTTGACATCTTAGTAATAAACATATGTTGTATTATTTCCATATTATGATGACGATTGGCAAACTTTAAGGATAGCTTGTTGGAAAATGTATACAAAATCAAAATGGTTATTTAACTGTAATATGATATTTAACCGGAATAAACACCACACTTCTAAGAAGTATTAATATATATTAGTTTTATGTTAGTAATAATTTGTCATTGATGCATAATAGACGAATAAACGTTCTAAATTAAAACAATATTATTTTAGTCAAAGCCCTATCCTTCTAATAGCTCTTTCAATCTTTCGAGAATAGGCTGAATATTTGTTTTGCTGCAAAGCAATTCGTTTGAAGGATTATGAAGTGGATTTGTGGACGAATTTTCATTATAATTCTCAGTTTCTGCCATTTTTATATTATTAAGAGTAGGAAGTCCGACAACTGAGGTATAAAACGTCCATATTCAAGTATCGGACGACATACATACATTTTTGTAGCTGTTCAGGTACTTATACCTTTTTGTTTTTGTCGGTTAAAGTGTTTGGGTCTTATTGCCAAACATCTTTTTATTAATTTGGTGTGGTAATTCAATTTATGATATAGTAGAATTTCAAGGTATTTAGCAGTTAGGGAAGGCATTATTTGATGATTCCTGGTCGATATCGAAGGGGAAGTGTGTGACGGGACGTGATTAAATATTAGGAACTGTTTTTTCAAGGGGTTGGGATGTATTCTCCAATTGTTAAACCATGTTTCTGTTTCGGTCATTAATGACTGAAGGTTTTCTATAGCTTTATTTAAAGATTAAAATAAACATATTTCATATAGTTTATTTAAATTTGTATTTTGTAACATATTTTGTTTTTGTATATTTCTTACCAAACGACTTACCATATGTACATTATGTATTTAAAATGGTCAATAAATATTATTATTATTATTATTATTATATTATCACAAAAAATCACTGCAAGTCATCGTAAATTCTTTTCGTGTCGCTTATTTATTTGCAGTCATAGAAAACAAATTGGAAATTAGTCTTTTGTGCAAATGCAGTTTAAAAAAAAAATTTTCTGTCTATCTTCACACTGTTTATCAATGCAAATAATGAAACACTTTGAATTTCCTCTTCTTCCATACTTGTGTTCACATTAAGTGTTAAGGACTTTGCAGAATAGTGTACTTTTACACATTACAAAAAATTAGTTTTTTTTTTATAAAAAAACATATTTGTCACAGCATCATTAATTAATATATCAACTGACATAATAAATAAATATGACCATGGCTTTGATATGTCAAATGTCAAAATGTTGTGTAGTTACTGCAGATGCCGCGGTTCCACTTTCAGTTATCTTACTAAATGAAGTGATGTAATGATTTAATTCTAAATTTAAATCACTAAATTAAATCATCTTCATTAATTTGTTGCAACACGGGTTTAAATGGGTGATAATATTTATATTTGTATGTCACTCTTCCCTCTTCATTCCTAAGCAAATGACCGAAGAAACCAATTTGTTGATACCTAATATCTTAATTTTCTTATTACATAAAACAAGCACAATATTTTCAAATTATCCGTAATTTGGAGTAAGTAGGTATGTAAATTAATTAAAATATCTAATAAAGCAGATTTACTTTAGAAAAAAAAAATCTAATTAGACTTACGGGAAATGAAGTTCTATATAGGATTCCGCATGTGAAAGTAGCTCTAAGCAACCATGTAAATCTGCAAAGGCTCTAATTCCTAGACAATTTGTTGGATGCAACTGTGATTGTAAAAAGTCACAACAAGCATCTCTGACGTCTGTTAATTGTAACAGATTAGCTGCGGGAAGCAAAACTTGTACATTATCTTCGGTTACTTGTACTTCGGAGGTGTAAACATATTCAACAAGTAATAACAAAGCTTGATGATCCACTTCTTGCAGAACTATTCGATCTTGGCGACTTTCCTCGAAACTAGAAAACATTGCAAAAAAATACGGTGAGCATGCAGCTAATACCATTTTATGTGCTGGAATTTCTACAGTATCTGCTACTAGGGTGACATCGCACAGCAGTCTTTGTCTGGAAATAACCAAAATACAAGTTATCACAGTATACTTGAGATAGAAGAGATAAATTACTTACTTTCGCATGACATTCATAACATCAAAAGCTTTTTGCGTGTGAAGGTGATTTCTATAAGGTGGACGTTCTTTGCTATGGAGGTGGTTTTGAGAGATATGTTTTTGGGAACTTTCGTCTAACGAATTTTGGCTGGCACATCGTAACAGCAAGCAGCTGTAATGCAAACATTTTATTGACAAGAAAATTAAGCTTCTTCAAAATAAAATTATTTTTGCTTATATTATACACTAAAATACCATTTGCGATTAGTTTCTTTTAGTCTAGTCTTCTATGAATAAATAATATTAACTCGCCCAAAGATCCATTTAATTTTTTTTATTTCCAACTAACACAAACATAACACTTATCTAAGAAACAAACACTTTCCGGCATTTCCAATGCAGTAAATGGTATATTTTTTTAATTATCCAAATAAACAAAAACATGACGTCTTTTGTTTCTCACCTTCCTTGTCTTTCCATTATAATACCTTCCTGGTTCTGTTCCATCTCGAAGTGCTCGTTCTCTCAAATTCTTTTAAAACAAAACTGGAAATTTGATAACATTAGTAGATGAATTTTGTATTCGGGCAAATAAAATTAAGTCGTTTAATTAGCAGGTTTATTGAAAAGGTCACACGATCACAACCCAAACATCATCAGCGTCTTGGAGTACACAACAGCATTAATTAACAGCTGATATTTGCGTGCGCAGTAATGAAAGAAAAGGACACTGCTAACAAGCAGGGCCGGCTCTAGTATTATGTATTTTCTACAGAGGCAAATTTGAGTATATTTAAAATTTAATGTTCTAATTCTGATTAGTAGTTTTTCGCTATCTGCTAAGCGATATTACACCAGATGAACAGATATATCTCTAAAGTTGTTTGCAAAATAACGTTATCTCGTTCATGTATGAACCATAGTATAAGTCTATAGTAAGTATCAACCCTCGACTAGGCAATTCTCTATGCACGGTATAGTATTGATGGCTGCCTAAAAATCGTAAACATTAGTCAAAATTTTCTTCGGTTTCTTCTTACAAGAATTTCGTATATTAATACTTTGGATAAACAGTTTCACGAGTAATTCATTCTATTTAGATAGTATTATTAATAAGTGTTAGAGAAAGAAAACTTTTTGTGTACTTTGACCCTCATTTGATTCCTGAAATATCACACTTTATTTTCATTATAGCCCAGTCGAAGTAAATTTTTTTTTTAATGAGTTCGTGAAAATGTACAGAACAATATCCAGAAAAGTTTACATTTCGCTCGGATGCAGAACATAAAAAAAAAAGTGAAAAAAAAAATTCTCATCCATTTTTTCAAAATGTTGAAATTAAATCAAGCTAGAAAAAAATAAAAAATACAGATGGATAGATCATGTATTTATGAACAAAAAATGTTCTAACAAAATTTATCGTTAAAGCCATGGTTTTTCCGGAAAAAAATAGTCAAGTGTAACGTTATAACTCTGGAGCGAGATCCATGAGTGCACGCGCCTGAATACGTATGACTGTGACACTGACGCACTGAATTACATGTCACTAAATCAGAATTTGTTCAATCTATATGAATGTTGGTTCATTTAAAAGATGGAGATTGCAGCTTTCTGATGCTTTTTTGTTTTAAACAATACAAGCAAAGGATGGATGGGAAAAATATATTAATATATATTATCATGCCCTAAGTCAATCGTCGCAATAAACAATACAGAAAAAAATAAAAGCCCTTGAAAAAAATTTTCTTCATTGAGAACTGTTGAAAAGTATGTACACTTCATGATTATTATGGTTTATTAAGTTGTAGTAAGGAGGATTAAAAAAAAGTACATCTTAAATCATTTTAATTTCCTTGCTTGATGATTTTTTTTGATAAATATATATATTGGAGGCTGTAACTTGTCGAGAAATTGACCCATTGGAAAAATAAAATGTCATTATTTTGGAAAAAAATGTATATTTTCGAATGTTCAAACAAAATCGTTTACTTGTATGCATTTTTTTAGAAAATATGATCAATCAGATCATGATAAGAAATTGCGATTTTCACGATCTCATCCTTATAACTATGAAAATATCTTTGATTGTTTTGAATATAAATTCTGGAACTTTTCCAATACATTAACAAATGTATAAGGAATCCATTGGATATAGTTGAAATGTGGAAATGTAATAAATACAATACAGTAAAGGCACGTAAAAATTCATGCGAGCGATTCAGCGGTTGTGTGGTGTCTGCGTATGCGTTCATAATTATATTTTCCCTCCAGACTCACTATTTCCCAACAAACACCCAAGATCGGTCCGCTGAAGGGCCAACCTTCGGTGTTTGTAGGGTTATCTTCCTATTCACTACGAAAAATGTTTAAAACGTGTAATCAAAAAGAGAAAAAAGCTTTATTTTACTCGATAGAACAGCTAAGAATTTTTAGAGGTTCCATAATATGCATTTAACCGTGCGCTGGCCGCGCAGAGTGACAAAGTTACTTCACTATTTTTTTCCGTGGATTAAGCGATAAATTTTGAAAAAATGGATAAAAAAATTTGTTTTTTTCACTTTTTTTTATGTTCTGCGTCCGAGCGAAATGTAAACTTTTCAGGATATTATTCTATACACTTTCACGAACTCATTAAGAAAAAATTAATCAGTTTGCAAATTTTTGTGGGTTTCACTATAAAATGTTCTCTGTCATCTGGGCTATTAGGTAATAAGCTATATAATACAGCGGTGAGGCATAAAACATGGGGTTTAGACCGAATAAGTGTGGGAGTTTTGAAACTTTGGGAATTTGCAGATTTCGATGCCCTGAATGAAATAAGAAAAACGCAAAATGTGATCTCAGCCGCCGGCGCTGCCATATTGAAAAAATGGCGCAAAGAACAGTTTCTTTGAAATATCCCGCTTCGGGTGTCTCATACGGCAAAAAATGTTCTTATAAAAATAAAAGAGCATTCAGTTTTCTACAGAATATGTCCTATACATTTTTTTGCTAAACTAAATAGTTTTGGTGCAGCAGCCGATCGAAGTCAAGCATTCCTGACAAAATTATGATCTTTTGTAATTTATCGATTTAGTGGGAAGATGTAGACCTTTTAATTGTCCTTACAGCTTTGGGTACTGCTTGTCAAAACGTTTATTTTTTGAAGCCAGGAAAGGGTAAAATCTTGCAGCGATTGTATTCTTCCCATAGTTTGTCGAGCAGTAAAATTATCACTGATAATATTCTATTTCTTCACGCTTTTAGCGGGTGTGACACAACTTGTGCACTTTTTAATCAGGGCAAATTAAAGTTCCTGAGCATCCTACAAAAGCATCAGAATTTAACTTTTTCAAGATAGTAATGCTGAACCTGACGCTATCCCTGATGCTGGAGAATGCTTTATTCTGGCACTGTATGGAGCCAAATATGGAGACAATATCTCTCTTTACACTTATCGTTACCAATGTTTCGTAAGATCACTCACAAAAAGCAAGTTTAACATCTCGTCTCTACCACCTACAGCTGCAGCGGCACGACAGCATTCATTCAGGACATATTATCAAGTTCAGGGGTGGCAGGGGGTTTGTAAAAATGGAAACAGAACAAAGCTGGGCTTACACCAGTAACAAAGCTACTTAAATTTCTTTCCTGTAAATGCAGCATGTGGTTGCAGAAAGCAGGGTTAAAATGTTCTGTAATTTGCAAATTTTGTAACGAACAAAGCTGTGACAATGCACCAACAACAGTCGACGAGCTTCATGACAACGAGGAAGTCGACTCTCCAGTCGAAACATTTCTCGCAAGCATGGAGAACAATCAATACGAATCAGTGAACAGCGCAACGGAAGCAATTTCCCAAGAAAGTATTGTTGAAGACTACAACGAGCCTGGATCATCGACATCAAGTGCCTAAAACACCTCAAGAAGCAGGCTATTCGTGGATTAGTGGATTAGACCTATAGGAGACAACCATGTAAAAAAAACGCATCATATACACTACCTCAAGATGGTGTGTAAACGAGTATTGAACTTTGAGCTATGCATAGCAGTAAAATCAACAACTATATTTGAGGATTTTCAGGCATGAAAACAAATTTTGTCTCAACACAAAAATACTGCTTCATAAAAGTCGCACTAAATCGAGAAATTACAAAAAAATCATAATTCATCATATTTCCGTTTATTTCAAATATTTTCGATCACTTCGATCGGCTGCTGCACCGAAACTATTCACACTGGAAAAAATGAAGGTAAATTTACCGTCGTTTTGTGTAAAATTTCCATGTAATTTTACCCGCAAAGAGAGCGGAAAATTCCATTTACCAGGAAGGATTACCGACAAATAGAAATTTTCCACTCTCTGCGGGTAAAATTCCATTACAGTTGGGGGAAATTTTACACCCAACGACGGTAAATTTACTATGCAAAGAAAATCCTGTCTGGATAAGGGGCAATTTTATTACACCACTGTGGTGTAATAAAATTGCCCCTTATCTAGACAGGATTTTCTTTGCATAGTAAATTTACCGTCGTTGGGTGTAAAATTTCCCCCAATTGTAATGGAATTTTACCCGCAAATGCAGTGGAAAATTTCTATTTACCGGTAATCCTCCCTGGCAAATGGAATTTTCCGCTCTCTTTGCGGGTATAATTACATGGAAATTTTACACGCAACGACGGTAGATTTACCCTCATTTTTTACAGTGCAGTTTAACGAAAAAATGTATGACATATTTTGTAGAAAACTGAATGCTCTTTTATTTTTATAAGAAAATTTTTTGCCATATGAGGCATCTGAAAAGAGATATTTCAAAGAAACTGTTCTTGTGCTCCATTTTTTCAATATGATCACATTTTGCATTTTTTCTTATTTCATTCAGGGCATCGAAATTTACAAATTTCCAAAGTGTCAAAACTCTCGCACTTATTCGGACTAAGAATCTATCTATCGACTGTACTAATAATCAAATGAGTATAGTAAATTATAATGCATTTCTACACTCGATGCGCCTTTCACTCACTATATTGACATTATCTGGGGATGACTAAACTACTTTCTCGTTCCCAGATGATGACACCTTGGTCGACGAAACGCACAGCAATTATTTAGTGTTTTGATGCGAGTGGAAACTACTTCAGTGTCACAGTGAGTTTGTAGTTATTTCTGACCAACTATATGATTTTCTTTATTTACTCCAAGAATAAAGTAAACGATGATTGCTTTGGGGTTTAATAATTTTATTTCTTAATAAAGGTTTTACATTATTGGTTTTAAGTAATTAAAAGCGACTAATAATCTTAAATTTAAAAAAGTGTTTAAACATAACATCTTAATTACTAGAAAAAAGAACACTAATTGTTTACATAAAATATCTTACATTACAAACAAAATGAACACTTTGGCCATGTATTACTTTAGTAAAACAAAAATTGTGTATATACTACGAATCCTGATGCTGACTAAGAGGGTCCCCTTCAGTTGACAAAAATTTTGCTGCACAGTCTGTTGCTAAAAAGGTTTGTGGTATCTCATTACCAAAGTACACTTTGCTGTTCTGAGAAAGTGATTCGTATTTTTTCAATTCAATGAACTCAGCAGTGTGTAATAGTTTGTTAACTTCAGCTTGTTGTTGATGTTTATAGAACTCTGCATCTGCATGACTCTTTTGTCTCGCTAAATGCATCTCATCGTCAATTTGAGAAATTCTTTGTAATGATTCTTTCTCCATAATCTTCTGTTCATACTGTATCTTTGCAACTTGAGCTTCTTTTTCTGCCTCAATTATAGCTTTCTTTCTTTCAGTTTCTGCATCTTTCTCTACAACCTAATAAATAATGTATACAAATTAGTTACACTGGAAATTTCATTAGTATATCAGCAAGTTAAATATTTCCAAACAAATACACCATTCACCATCGCTAGATAAACATGTAACAAGTTGCTAAATATGGGTGGGCATATTCACCAATCACAGTTAGGAAAAAACAACTTATCAAAGTGGCTGACAAGTTAACAAGAGAATTTTGGGCAGTTAAGCCCTTAACAGATTTTTTTCTTGTGTTGAGGTTATGTGTGCATGGTATACGTTTCCATGTAAAGTGTTAACTAAAATATATTGTAAATCACGTTACTGTAAATGCTGATATTTTAGAGTCTTAGTTGCTTCAAGTACACATGGTGTACTTGAAGCAACAATAGGTATAAAAAAAATTACCCCAAAAACGAGTTGAGTGGTTTAATAGGTATCAGTAGTTTCTAAATCTGTTTTAATTGAAATCCTACTCGTTCATATAGTCGAAATATCGCAATATCAAGTTTTTGCACAGAAAAATGTGATAAAGCGATGTATAATACTTTCCTTTTTATTTTTATGGAATTGCTTTTCATTCTAATGAGTTATATAGTATATTGTGTCACAAAGACAGAAAATACGCATTTGTAGCTGGCAGATAATAGCGGCCCAAGCGAGCGAAGTGAAGCGAAATACAGGCAGCTGATAGCTAAGGGCTGCTGATGCATTTTCTGCATGTGACATACAACTGTTTTTGCCTAATATAAAACAAAAATATAGCAAAAATCTCTTGTCTGTTTCGATTCCAAACTTTGGTTATAATTGACATTTAATGAAAAATTATGTATATTTATGTCTATTATTATAGTTATTATTATAATTCAAAGAAAAAACATTCGAATCTCACTTGAATTCCTTGAAGGAAGTGTGTCATGGTTGACAATGCATAGATCGAGGTAGTGTTCCGCATTTGTTTTCAATTGAATTTTGGATCTTCCAGTGAATAACAAATAAAACACAAAACATAGTAACACAAAACAAACGTTTATTTTTGTATAAAACAGGGTCTTATCTCCATTAACTCGTTCCAGCAGGTAAAACTATACTTGTGCGTGCGCGGCAGGTATCTATCTATCTATACATGTGCATCGCGCGAGTGGTTGCCCATTGTGTGTATGTAACTGATAAAAATTGTACAATATTTTTTCATATTTTTTTTTTGTGTAAAAGCTTCATTTTGCGATATTTCGACTATATGAATGAGTAGGATTTCAATTAAAATGGATACTGACCTATTAAACATCGCAGCTCGTTTTTGGTGACATTTTTTTCATACATATTTTTGCTTTAAGCACACCCAGAGCCGTAGCGAGCCAACTTTTTCAAATTTGCCAATTTCATAAACTTAAGCCAATTAAGAAGCCAACTCTGTAAATCAATAAATAATAATTCCTTCAAAAAATTGATGTGGGGGGGGAATCTCAAAAAATCAAAGCAAAATAAAAATTGCCAACTTATGCCTCAAATTTCTAACTTTTGCCAAGTCTGATAAAATGGGGGGTTACGCCCTCCGCTACGGCCCTGAGTAGGGTTTTCAATCCAAGAATCCCGGACGAATTTGTGGTCCCGAAAATCCCGGAATTACAAAAAACAATCCCGCGCATTCTTCAGGATTGGAGTATGCTCGGAATTTTCGGAAATGTTTCTATTAAAATTTGATATAAGCGGCTATACTGATTTGTTTGCTTCATGTTATTGTATAATATAATAACCAACTGTAAATGTCACAAACACCATCATTCGTATAATATCGATAAACGTAAAAAAGTAATTTCACAAACACGTATAAACAGAAAGTCGTAAAATGTATGAAGTAATTCAAAGCAGTATGAAGCTGAAGGAAAGAGAGGTGATAGGGACATTAAGCATACAAACAGTTGTAAAACAAGAAATGGCGTTATTTGAAAATGGGGGGAGGGTAGGAAAAAATCTAAAAATTGCATATCAGAATTTAACAATTATCTCCTACAAGTGTAGAGTCGGAGAGGGCCTTTTCTAGCAGTGGCGGCTGGTGAAATTTCAATATTTTTTTTCTCGTCTATGGCGCATGGGACTCATACGAAATTTGGGAAATAACGTCTAGAGAAGCACTTCTCTAATGACCTCGAAAAAATTTTTGAAAATTCGTTAGCCTCCCCTGGGTCTAGGGACTCCTGTTTATTATTATTTTTTTTTGTCATATGCATTTGACTTTTCATAAAAATACAACAATAGATTTTGAAGTTTGTGAAAATATTTTCATTACTAACTGAAATACAATGAACTGAAATTTTGTAATTTACAATTTAACAAATTACAATATTTCAATTCGTTGTATCTCAGTTAGTAATGAAAATATTTTCATAAACTCCAAAATCTGTTGTAGTATTTTTATGAAAAGTCAAACGCATATGACAAAAAAAAATAAAAATAAACAGGAGCTCCTAGAACCAGGGGAGGCTAACGAATTTTCAAAAATTTTTTCGCAAACTGCTTTTTCAAAATTTTTTAGAGGTCATTAGAGAAGTGCTTCTCTAGATGTTATTTCCCAAATTTCGTATGGGTCCCATGCGCCACAGACGAGAAAAAAAATATTGAAATTTCACCAGCCGCCGCTGTTTTCTAGTGCTGATGGGTTCTGTATAAAGATCCAGTCCAGACTCTAGGGGACGAAACATCAGATACCTTAGTTCTTTTAAGATCCTTTTTTAAAAATATATTCTAAACTATTCGTTTTTGTTATCTATTAGTGTTGTGATGTAGAAGCCATGACGGGCCCCTTGGCAAAATTATGATCCTCGTTAAAATCCTTAATTAAAAAAAAAAAAAGAGAAAAATACAAGCAGAAAAAAAAACGAAAGAAGCAAGAAAAAAGAAAAAGAAATAAATGTTTCATGTTTATTCAAATGCATGTGTATATAATTATATACAAGAAATTGTTTAATTCAGTTAATAGAATGTTAGTAGTATTATAGTTATTATTATTAATGTTATTATTTGCCGACCGTATGGACTCCCTGTTCTGATACATTGGTGTTGTGCGAATGGCTTTGCAGCCACAGCCATATATTACGAATATAGATAGATAGATTGTTATCTATTACTATCACAGCACACTGTGATTAATTCCCATCTTTTATTGTCATTATTAGATTAGAATATGATGTAAATAACACTGTGATCATAGGTTTTTACCAATTGCACAAAAATTCTAGTTCTTAATCTGTTAATAGGTTGTTATTTTAATAACCAGTTCAGTATCAGTGGGTTAACTGAATGTTGGTGAATACAGGCATTAAAAATTAACAATAACAATAGTCTATCTTTTAAAGTTACAAAACGTTATTTAATTTTCCCTAGGAAATCATCTCTACATTATTTGTTGTGTGGATCAAACTATTTCCATTAAAATAAATAAGAGTAACAGGAATACTTAATTTGGAACATATTGAAGAGTATAGACTACTTAAGTAAACATAATTTGATTGACTAGATTTAATTCGCTCTCTCATTTTAACACCCTGTATATATTAAAATAATGGGATGATTTAAATATTAAACAACAATCAGTTACCTTTTGATGCTGTGTTGCAATAAGTAATTTTGTTTTCTCTCCCTCCATTAATTCGTAATTTTTTCTAATCACTTCTGGAATTTTCGGCTTTGTAACTCTAACAGCTTGTATCGTGAGTCCAGGTGCCATTTCTAATAAGTCCCGCTGCAGAGCCTGCTTCAAATTTTCATCGATTTGGTCAAAAAGGTCTATATATACCTCATGTAAAGTGTGTATACTGCAAAACTGATTTAATTCATGATGTACTTTGTTGAAAATTAAAGTCTTATCATAATCTGCTGTGTAGTTTCTTACGATATCTAATACTAAAAAAAGAGAAAATCCACCCAATATTAGTTTAATTTTAATTTGGTATGAGTAGAATGACACAAAACAATATACAGTCGGGTAAACTGTAAGGTGGCGTATGTATCAGTTGGTAACACGACGTACGATTTGATATGCGATGCGCATAAAGCTATCGCAGTGACATAGAGATGCGTATGTCTTATTCTCTTAGTTTATATGATGAAGCGACCTTTGGACGCGCCAGCTTAGAGTTTACTCGACTATACATCTAACTAAAAAATATAGGTACAGGAATTGTATAAAAATATTACACAAAAATCAATTTTATTAATTTATTTTAATGGCTTATTTACATTAACAACCTGGCGGGCATTAGGCTGACATTAAATAAATGATAAAAAAAACATTCCCTATGACATTGCCATCTGCCGCAGCTGAGACTCGAACTCAGGAGAGATAACAGCGACTAGCCATGCTGTCTTACTCAACCATGGTCTAACCCACTTTACAGTGAAATTTTTAATAATTTTAACCCATTAAGGACCGCCACTAGAAATATCAGGAAAAATGCAAATTTTTTTTAATGAAATATATTTATTTCGGCATTTATAAACATCCTTGAAGGTTAAAAAAAATATATATACATATATATATTTTTTTAAATTTTTTTTACGTAGCATTAACGCAACAATGGGAAATAACAGGTGCATAAATATGCATAAAAAAAATTTAATTGTGGTAGTCTCGAGGGTAGTCTTTGAAGCAATGTGAATGTAATAGGATTCAACATTTGTTACCCATGAATGCGATTGTACTTTTGCATACTCTACAATGTCTCCTCCAGTTTTCATGATTTATCTCAATTATGTGACCCACATTATCGAAATGTACAGAGGACGATAAAGACACAGTTGAACCACATCCTAGAATATATTGTTTTTTACATTTGTTGGGCTCCGTACAAGTTCAGGCCTAAAATCCAATTGTGAAATGGGGTTCTCTTTTTTTAAAAGTCTGTGAAGTTTCCAAGTATTTACCACTGCACAGTCTAACATATTTATGAATAATGGCCACCATTTTTTCCGCGTATATTCATTCTATAATTTGCAACTGTGTTGTCAAGTAAAACAACACCTTCCATGTATTTGTTATATTTAGCAATCATGTCTGGCAGTACAGATAACGTCTTTTTTTCCTTTGTGATTGTATCATTTCACAGGCACAATAGGTTGTGTAGACTCACTGTAACCACTGAATTGACATTTCAAACCACACTTATTTCATTTATATGATCATAACGGGAATCCATTGTACCGCGTGATTCTTTTTTCATAGACTTAATTGTCTGTAATAGACATTTCAGAAATTTGTTCTCATGCACAGTTCCAGTGGCAAAATAATCTTTATTTTTTAGATAGCAGACTGTAAACTTGTAAAAATGTTATGAAAATGCATCTTATGGGCCGTGGTATTTCAAAAGATTGATAATAACTTCTCCACCTAGACCAACTTCTCTTTTGATAACTTTGGGAATTTTTCCACCATAAGCAGGGTTCACAGCAATTTTTTAAACTTAAAATCCCTGATTTTTCCAAGTTTTTCAGGACTATTGGAAGGTTCTTTCCAGGTCTTATAATTGATGGTCAGGGGAGGACACTGCAGCACCACTAAATAATCAGCACAAAACCAGAAGTACAAAACTCAAGTTCACACAGGAGTATTTTACTCACTATTACTATTTCACTGATTGTCCCAATGTTGCGTTTTCGCATCGTTATATTTCAAACAGTTTGAAAAATATTTCCTGAAAGAAAAGATTTTATTTTTTTTCAAAAATGTTGTAATATGAAGTGTTTTTCATGAAACCCTTGTGCATAATGAAATAGGTGAATCATATTTTATACAATGACTATCTAAATTATGAAGGTTTTTTTTCTAGAAATGTTGATAGTTTCTTCTGTCTTTATTTAAATTGAAATTATGATACACCTTCAGAATTTTTTTTAGAGGCCTGTTCAAATATTTGTAAATGCAATACCACTGACCGTGCATCAGAAAAAATGTTTTTTTGACGACGTTGCGTTAACGCAAACATGGGCGTTAATGGGTTAATCAGTTTTGCAGACAATCTTTAGGTATTCTACCTTATTATACTCCGATTGTATTGAAATTTGGAGAGTAAGTTAGTGTTAGCTAGAGGAAGAACCCTATTGTTTTTTAACAAAAACCATTGGTAAATAAAAAAGTTATTAGTAATTTAAAATTTAAAAAAATATTTTATACATTTTTTTATGGTTTGTAATAAATAGAAATCTTGCGAAATGTTATATCCTATCACTATTTTTTTTTATACATTTTACTAATGTGTGTTTCCTAATAATCACAATAAATTTACTAATAGTATATATTACACTCATTAACAATTTTAGTAATAAGAAATGGTGGTGTAGCGGCAAGAGTTTCTTTTTTAATCTAGTTTTTAAGTCTGCCCACGGCAGACAGGAGCTTCTTGCACCTCCCCCCCGTCGAATTTATTTCCAAGCCGAACTGGACCCAGCCTCACACCCACCTCGGCGATGTTCGCCGTGGTTGTCTGGCTGGCTCCGGGCTAGGATCCGGTGAGGCACATATATTGTGCTTGAACTTAAAATAAAATATTATTGTTGTTGTTCGTCTCACATCCAAGGGTCCCGGGTTCAATCCCTCACATCGTGATTTTTTTTTCATATATTTTTATTTTTTCACAACAAAGTTGGTATCACAAAATTTAGAATGTCCAAACACTAACATTATTTACAAGAAAAATGCGAAGAGTGTCCTATAGAACGTGTAACAATTATATAAAAAGCTCAGTAAATCGGCGAAGAGTATACTTAATGCTCTTTTTTATTGTTATTATTATTAGACAAAATGATTTAAGTTTCATGCAAGAAGCAATAATAGGTAGTGTTGCCAGAAGGCTACATTATAAAACTTACCGCTATTAAAATTTAAATGATTTACAACTTCTATTCGATCAAAATATATCATCACTCCCCCACTTGTTCCACATGGAACATTTTTTACTTCATCAGTTTGGAGAGTTACCTAAAAATGTACATAGTGTAGCAGTGTTTATAAAAATCATGATTTAAAAAAAAATCTTTGGTTTATTTGATTTTTTTAAATAAAAACGTTTATTTGATTTCTTAATTTTCCATATTGTATTTTCCTTATAAATAATAAAAAATTTCTATACATATTTAAGTTAAAATGAAAAATTGACTAAAATGACCATATTTGAGGCTTGCTAATGCGGGACATAATGGACCAGAGGTTAAAAATTTGTATATATTATGAACGTTAAAAAAAAATTTCCACATTCATTAATATTGTTCTTTTAAGTCCATTAAACACAGAGAAGTTTGGAAAGGGATTGACATGTTAGACCAGTGTATGTCCAGACTTCAAGGTTTCAGTTATCATCAACCCTTTTAAATGAAATATTTGAAGACTAATCAAAGTTGAAGGAAGGAGTGTTTTGAAAATTAATTAGATCAATCAGTTTGTATGTCTCTTCATGGTTGGTTAAATGTTCATAATGAACCGATAATATGTGCAGTTTCGATACTAGAAAATGGAAATAATTTTCTTCTAGAAAGGTAGATACATCACTGGTGATTATCTCGCAAATTTGGCCATTAATTTAATAAATAAGTGCAGTTCTCGGTTGCCTCCTGATTAGTTGTTTGGTCGGCCATATTGAAGTGTAGCTTTCTCTATTACTCTTCCTGGTAATGAAGTTATTACTGACCAAGGACATAAAAATGAAAATTTTACATCCAATTTAGAAACTTCAACATTGCCGTTCAAGTTCGATGTTCCCGTTCTCATCCGAAGTTACATTGCCGCTCAATGAAATTAATGATTTATAACTTTGCAACTAATCGCAGGTATTTTCAAGAATGCCATGAACTTTAACATAAAACTGTTAAACGGCAATAGTACAGTGAATGAAGGTAAAAATCAACTATTACCTCCGATTTCGGTGAACCTCCATCGATTTGCATGAAAATTTGGGATTAAGTATATTTTACCCTCAAAAGTGACATATGCTCGACTTGCGCTTTTTGCATTTTTAGGGGTGAAATCCACCCTTTTGTTAAAAATGGGAAAAAATGCAGATTTAAGCATTCTGGCGTAAGTAATCTCATTTAATTAGATAAAATAAATATTTTTCAACACTTATATGCATGATTTATGATTTTAATTAATTTTTCAACCCTTTTAGCAAATCGAAAATCATAAAAAAATCATTTTTTGTATTTCTGAAATATGAAATCGCATATTAACATTACACAAACGGTTTGTTTAATGTTTATGATATAATTTTTGGTTGACTGTGAAATTTCAAACATTAAAAACCACCCCCTTAACGCAGAATCATTGAAAAAATTGGTGGTTTTAAGAACAAAATACCTACTATGCATCACACTACGCATTCCACAATTACAGTTTTGTGTCTTTTAAAGGCACAGACACAGTTACGGAATTGTTTTAACACAATTCCTACTGCATGTCACATTACGAATTCCACAATTACGGTTTTATGTCTTGTGCTAACTACAATTCAATTTGTGATACTTGTGATATATTCAACTGCACGGTCAATACAATTCATACTTCTCTTAAGAATTGCAGCGTCCCATAATGTTAATGTTAAAATAATATAAACATGTAGGGCACTTGTAGTTAATTTTATATTGTTTGTCACTTATATGTATGTATGTAGCTATGTATTTTTCTTTTTTTTGTCGCTTTCTTGTCCTGTAATTGGTTCTTTTGTACTGTTGGACAAATGTATTGAATAAATAAATAAATAAAGGCACAGGCGCAGTTACGGCAATCTTTTAACACAATTCCTAGTGCATGTCACTCATTATTCGCATTTAAGTAGCAATTTCTTGTGTCAACACAATTCCTATTCCGTGTAAAAGAACACATTATTCCTTTTTTAAGCCAAATTAGGCACCAGTAGTGATGTCACTTGCAGTTTTGTGTGCTATTTGACGTAAAAGAAGACATAACAATGACGTCGCCTAGAACACATTTCTCTTAAAGGAATAAAATAAAATGCTCACTGGGTGGCGATTATAATTTAATTGAAATTTCCTCTGGTAAACTTTAGGTATCTCGGACTACATCTGAGCATGGGCAAGCTGTCTAGGGTTAGGTTAGGTTAAGGTTGTGTTATGTTAGTTTAATAGATATTTTAATTATAAACTAATAATTATATCCTACCGCTGGCGTAGGTAGGTACATAGCTAGGTTAGGTTAATAACTGTTTTAATCATAAACCAATAAATATAGTTGGTTAAAAACCAAATTTTTAACGCTTTTCGCTCTCTGATTCTGTAACTTTCTCATTTTTTTTCCTCTTAATTGTATGGTTCATCTATAAATTTTTTTTCTTAAATGTGCTCCATTTATCATATACTATTTATTATTTTTTAGAAAATTTGCAAAATCCAAGATACCTAAACTTTACCAGACCCTTGAAATTAGTTTTTCTTCAGAATTTTGTTTAGTGATTTCTATTTTGCATTTCTGAGACAAATAACGCTTCCACTAAAATGTTGATACCCATTACGCAGTGTTTATACGTTGTGTTGATAAGGTAGGTACTGGTATTTTTAAACTCATTGAGTTGTTAGTTGCCAAACGTAAGTTAACAAGTTAAGTAGATTCAATAGTAGAACTTTGATATAAACGCAACTTACCTGGACGGATATGTAACTTGTTAACAATGGTATCATCATATGATACCCAGGTAGGCTTGTAATAGGCAGCAACGCACCACCCTAAAATAGTTTCTTTTTACTTAAAGGACAACTTATTCAACAGAATTACTTACTCTAAAGTAAACACCTACATGACCCTCTTCAATTCGATGCAAGGAGTAATTATAAACTAAAAATAATGTGGTGAAAATTGAGCCTATAATAGCATGTTCCATTAATGACGAAACGCGGAGAGGCATCTCTATAACAACTAATTATTATTAGTAATTAAATTTTAATTCATGAAAAATCATTACTTTATTGTATAAAAGTAATTGCCATGGAAACGAATTTCTAAGGTTAGGTTAACGTCTAATCTAACTTCACGTCATACGTCTGAACACCACAGATGTTCATTACTAATATAGACTAGTTTATGTGGATAGGTTTCTGGCTTAATCAATGCAATCCGAACTTGTAGCCTAGTTCTCGTTCAGCGTCCTCTGGGGGCGATGGACAAATAGTTGAGCCATAGCAAGATTGGTAGAGTAGGTGGCCTAATAACTCGCGATCCCCACCAAAAAATGCCATTAGCCAATGAGCAGCTGGTGTGAAATCACACCAGATGCAGGGCCTTATTCAAAATATTGTAAGAATTTGTGTACTGTTAATTAAGAGGATAATCTGTGGTAGGACAAATAATATGACCAATGAAATATGCCGTCTATGTAAAAAAGGCGGAGATTTGCAGATTGTGTAATATAAGAGAAATAGTTCAAATATATTTCTGTCGTACAGAGTCGAATTTAGCGTTGGGTGCACAAGAATTTTTATTTAAAGTAATTTGAGTAGGAAAACTGAATGCGGTTGTAGTGATTCCTTAGGCAGTGGTTTTTAATTAAAAGAAAAACTCTCTATAGGTACATTACTTTGGAACCGTTTAAGATATTGACTTGAAATTTGGTACACGTACGTACTTTAACGGGATCTGGAACTAGATTATTTTCATCTTATTCCATCGAAGGGTTGGAGTGTAAATTGGGGTAAATGGGGAGGTAAACAGGTAAATCAAGCAGGTAAGAGTCCGTAAAATTGGTATTTAGTATATATAAGAGAAACTAAAGTCTCAAAAAAATTTTTTTAGCTACCCCCATTACGACCCCTACCCCATTTTTCAAGGGGACGAAAAAAAAGTGTGATTTAGTGTATGTACAAGAACCAAAAACCTCAAAATATTTTTTTATTTCATAGGCCAAGAATTTTTATTGAAAAATTACCAAAAATCCTCGCTATGTTGGGGTGATTTCTATTACGAATAACTGGCAAAATAAGGATACATATATTACTTCCACATCCAGTGGAAGTATAGTAACGACAAAAAAATTTAAAAAATTTTTTATTGTTCAAATAGGCTTAGAATGTCATGAAACGTCGAGATTTTAAGTTTGAGCGAAAAAAAAATTTCTGTCGGTATGTAACTTTTTTTGTGCGCACGTTTACTCTGGAACCGTTTGAGATATTGACTTGAAATTTGGTACGCATATGTACTTTAACGAGATCTAGAACTAGATTATATATTTCATCTTGTTCGGTCGAAGGGTTGGGGGGTAAATTGGGGTAAATTTGGGGTAAATAGGTAAATCAAGCAGATAAGAGTTCATAAAATTGGTATTTACTATATACAAGAGAAGCTAAAAATTTTGGCATTAGCCACCCCCATTACCACCCCCACCCCATTATTAAAGAGGATGGAAAAAAAATTTGATTTAGTGTGTGTACAAGAACCAGAAATCTCAAAATATTTTTTTACCTTATCCACCCCCACTACCACCCTCTATCACCACCCCCACCCCACTACCGATGTGGGGGTTTTTAAGGGTTTTTGAGGTAGACGATTTCAAATATTATATTATTAAACAATTATTTCCACATACAACATTTTATCGTTGTGAGTGACTTGGATAGAAAATCTGGATGTGGAAGTAGTGATTCCTTGGGCAGCGGTTTTTTTTTAATTGTTAAATTAGTGTACAATATCGATAATTCTATCATTTACAATTGAAATTAAAATTTTGTGGACATGCCTATTGAAAGTCGCATTTCGGAGATATGAACTTTACTTTGCTTTTTTTTAAAGGAACACTCCATATATGTACCATTTGAAACGCCATAAAAAAAGCTTTGTATTTATAATACAATACATGGTGCTTATCTTAAACAAATTTTGTCTAATTTACTAAAAATTTACAATTTATCAAATTAGCCATGGAAAACAAAAGTATGTAAATTAAAATAAACAATATGTTAGTTCTGTCTAATTTCACTTTATTTTAAATAAAATGGAGAATTTTAATAATTGATACAGTGTGTTTCACTTGAAATGGTAACACCCCAATAACTTTTTTATTTTTTTTTTCCGATTTGAATCACATTTTACTTAAGTATAGAACAAATTAGTATCTACTTATGACCAGAAAAACATTCGCCTCCTACGGTACCAAAGCCACCTGCGGTACCAAAATATGTGGAGAAAATCGGAAAATCATATTAGGCATTTTTTTATCGGAAAATTTTGTTAATAAAACTTGTTCAGAATTGCCCAAAATGGCCAAAATTTAATCAAAATTAAAAAATGAAAAACTTGAAACTTTAAAAATTTTGAAAATAATTATTTAAAAAAAAAACTGTAAATTGCTTTACAACTACCTGGCAGCTTGGGTTTAATTTCAAATAAAATTGTCATAGTACAGTTTTCTAAACGAAAAAACCCATTAAAATGATATTTTTGGACTTGGACATTATTTTAATAAAAATTTATATATTTTTTATTTTGATTAAATTTTGGACTTAAGGTTTCTGAATAATTCTGAACAAGTTTCATTGACAAAATTTTCCAATAAAAATATGCCTAATATGATTTTTTGATTTTATCCGCATATTTTGGTAACGCAGGTGGCTTTGCATTTGTAGGCGGCGAATTTTTTTCTGGTCATAAGTAGATCCTAATTTGTTCTATACTTAAGTAAAATTTGATTCAAATCAGAAAAACAAATTAAAAAGTGAAATACACTGTATATTTTTCGGACTACCATGACTTAATGTAAGAAAATATAAAACTTAATATCTACTATAGTTTTTAAGAAAAATACTGTGTCATATATCATTGAAAAGATTTTTCTATGGCCTTTCAAATGGTGTAAAAATATATATTTAAAAAAACCAAGGTAAAGCTCATATCTCCGAAATTCGACTTGTTTGAATTGTTTTGCTGAAATGATGTTTGGAAAATACATGTGATATCTCATACTTTTATTTTTGAACTTATTTACGTAACTCCAAAAATAAAGAAGTTAAATGAGGTTCTAACGTTTGCACAACCACCCTGTACTGTTGACTATAATAAGGAACTTTAGTCTAGTTAATATAAAAAACACGTTCTCAAATAAATTAAACATGTTCTGATAGAACATATTAATAATAATAATTTTTTGTTTTTATGTCTTTGGTGTTTTTCAAAAAAATTGCCGCCCTTGGATTTTGCCGCTATAGCCACTATAGCCCCCCCCCCGCCCTAAATCCGCCACTGACTGCGATCCGTCAGAAACCCCAAAATACCTATATGCATGTTTGGAGCATATTTAATGTCTGATATATCAAAAAATATTACAACTAGATCTATCAATCTTTATATGTTTGAAATTGGGGATAAAGGATCTAAAAGAATATTTAAAAATATACAGGGTTTTCATTTAAAAAGCAACCTTCATTGTTATATCACGTGACATATGCAAGCAATTGTTTTTTAATTGCATTTAAATAAATATGTATACAACCCTACAACTCTTATACGAAACTTTTTTTATCTCCAATAATAACATAAATGAAGGGGGGGTCAAAATATAGTTATAATTCGCCGGCTGTCTTGGATTCCTAAATTTTTACCAAAAATTCGTAACCCGCATCCCCGAAAATCCCCAGATATCGATTTTCATTCGAATAGGACCACAGATGACGAAATTGGTCCGCCATCTTGGATTCCTAAATTTTGACCAAAAATTCGTAACCCGCATCCCCGAAAACCTCCAGATATCGATTTTCAGTCGAATAGGACCACAAATGACGAAATTCATCCGCCATCTTGGTTTCCTAAATTTTGACCAAAAATTCGTAACCCGCATCCCCGACAACCCCGAGGTATCGATTTTCAGCCAAATAGGACCATAGATGACGAAATTCGTCCACCATCTTGGATTCCTAAATTTTGACCAAAAATTCGTAAACCGCATCCCCGAAAACCCCCAGATATCGATTTTCAATCGAATAGGACCATAGATGACGAAATTCGTCCGCCATCTTGGATTCCTAAATATCTTAGCAGTATAAGATTCCTCGGAAAACCTACGTCAGACTGGATTTTGAACCATAAACTTATCTCAGAAACTACCGTGAAAACCGAGCATAGCGCGTTGACTGGGGCACCCTGTACATCTTGCTTGGTAATAATTTCGAATAAAAACTATATAACTATAATAATAACTAAAAACCGAATTCAAATTTTCATAATAAAATTTGTAGGAGTGTTTATACAAAACGGTCCTCTCTATTTGGCACCTTTTATTTATGTATTAACATTTTCAAGAATTTCATCTATAAAGTCATTCCTGTAAGATAAAACAATTTATAAATAAATTTAAGATTACAATTACCAGAACTGCTAAATGCTTCCCTGGCAAGCATTCATTCGCGTCTGGTCTCCATGACAACAAGTTCCTCCCTAAAGTCTGAGAGCGTGTAAAGCTATGCGAATGCCGAGGCGAGTGCCATCTATTGACGGCAAAATTGGAAACTATTTATCAGTGGCGGCTCGTGATATTTTCTGCAGAGGAGGCTTGATATTTTGAAAGACAATTAACTTGCAATATGATTACAATTTGTACATTTCCCCACCACCCTCGAGGTAGTACAACGGCGCGTTACATTTTTTTGTCGTGGGTTGTTCGCCAGGATACCGATTCACGACTTGAGAGAATAAAAGAATAAAAAGAAAAGGAAATAGAAAATATAATGAGACGAAAAAATCATTCTCATGAAATTTCCGTTCCTACGCCTCGAGTATCGGTATCCAAAGGAGCCCTACTATCCCACTTATAATTAAGTTATAACTTTTAATAAAAATCAAAATAGTTTTGGAAAAAAAATTAAAGTATTTTCCTACAAACAAAAATTGTATTCATTATCACTGCCAGAGTGTAAAATTATAACTTTTAATAAAAATTAAAATAGCTTTGAGAAAGAAGTTATATAAAAAAATATAACCGCGGAAGAATTAAAAAATATTTCCTAAAAAATAAATAACGCAAATAAATATTTTTTCTAAAATAACAACTATATTAATCTTTGGTGTAAAGCCTAAATATTTTTATAAATGAGTGGTAACCTGCGATTTTCGGAACTAGCAAAATGGTTGATTACTTCATCATAAAATGAATCGTGTTTCTTCAATTCTGACAAAAAATGTTTTTCTATTGAAATAAGCGATACATTTGAGAGGCGGTCTTGACTTATTTTGTTTCTAGTAAATGTTTTTATGCGTTTAAGTGCTGAAAATGATCGTTCTAGAGAAGCTGAGGTTACTGGAATTGTTGACACTAATGATAAAAGTTTGTACAGTTCGGGTAGACAGCTTTTTAAATTATTATTATATATATACGTAAGCATTTCTTGAGATGATTTTGGATTTGCTAAAATTTGCTGGTCAGAATACAACACGCATAGTTCATTTTTTAACGAAATACGGTCAAAAAAAGGATAATGGTCCATTAATTTCTCCATTAGACTGGTAGGGAATGATTTAGAAAACGCTGTAAAATTATTAGGATTTACTAAATCGTAACATTGCAAAGTATTTAAATCAGAAAATCTAATTTCAATTTGGACTATAATGGTGTCTAAAATTTCTATAAAAATTTGTTTGTAATGTATATCTGCCCTGTCAAAGTTATATGTTGTCTTTCTTTTTTTAAATTGTGGCCCTGGCTCATCATCTACGTTTTCAGTATTTTCTAAAAAAATATTGTATAAAGTATTGAAATGTATTTCGTTATTGCGAAATTCTTTTAATTTAGATATAAGTGACTTAAGTCTATTTTTAGAATATGTTATATCAGTTAGTTTATTCTGTAAAATTTGGAAAACAACATCAGTTTGCTCAAAAATCATGTTAAAAGCTTTTAGAAAAAATATGAAATTTTTATCCAACAATAACGATTTTAATCCGTAAGCTGCTCTTAAAGTCTGAGCGTCATTTAAAAAATCTTCACTTTCCGAAATAAAATTAAAAACGTCAATAAGTTCTTTCCTGTATTTGTCAACAGTGAAAACAACTCTAGATGAAAAATTCCAACGAGTGGGAGCGTTTGTCGGAATTCTATGTTTCATATTAATTGTATTTAAAACATCAGTTCTTTTGGTAGATTTTGAAAAAAATGACGAAAAACCAGTAATATTTGAAAAAAATATTCTAACTTCTTTAATTCCGTTACATGCTTTACTCAGAACTAAATTTAATCGATGTGCATAACAGTGAATGAAGTAAGCTTGAGGAGCAATATCTTTTATTTTTGTTTGGAGTCCATTAAGATGCCCTGACATAACTGCAGCGCCGTCATAGGTTTGTGCTATTAATTTATTTTTCAAATCAAATTTACCAAATTCGTCGATTAATAATTTAAATAAACTCTCCGCGTTTCTTCCACTACTCACATCAAGAAAACCAACAAACCTTTCAATAACTTCGCCGTGCATTACATATCTAAAAATTACGGAAAGTTGAGATTTACAGGTAATGTCCGTCGTTTCGTCAATTTGCCACGAGAAAAATTCGCAATTATATAGTTCTTCATAAATTTTGCCTTTAATAATCGAGCTAACACTCTCAATTAGATCATTTTGAATTGATTTAGATGTTCCGGAAAAAATAGTGGCGTTATTCAAAAAGTTCTCTAATTTTGGATCATACATTTTTAAAAAATCTATTAGCTCTTTGAAATTTCCTTTATTGCACGAATCGCGTTTTTCGTCATGCCCTCGGAAAGAATTTTCTTGCGAAGATAAATATATAACGGCATCAATTAATCTCTTTAATATTTCCCTATTTTCACGGACCTTTTCATTAAAATTTTCTATTTCTCTCTTATGTGCAGATTCCAAATAATTTACAATATTTTGTTTACCAAATATTTCGAATTTAACGCAAGATGAAATGTGCTCCTGGGATTTTTCGTGCTTTTGTAAACCTCGCGACAAATTTTTCAAATTATTAAACCCGGTCCTGCCCCAAATTGAGGATTGATCATTAGTGAATAATAAACATCTCCAACAATATAATTTGTTTCTAACTGTTGATGCCGTTAACCACTCGATTTTTTTATAATTGTTATCACAAAACCCTCTGTTTTGTTTTCCACTTTTAAAAACTAACGAAGGCATTGCTGGTGTAGGCCTAGCAATTCTTTTAATTCTTACCTTTTCGTCGTAAGTAAGAGTAGAAAATCCATTTAATAACAAATAATCCACCACGTCTGGACAACAAGAGATGTTGTTGGGAATATTTTCACCTAGAGCACTCATTTCTAGCCCGCCTATCAAATGTTTTATGTATTTTAATGTCAAGTTGATCTTAACCGGCTAAACGACAAATTACCACTGACAGTTCGTTTTCCTGTGAATCACCTGAACCAAATAAAATCGAGTACAACAAATATCAAAGGGACCGCTGCGAGTGAAAGTACTTGTCTTCTCTATACTGTGCCTGAACTCCTGAACTGCACATGCGCTATAAAGAACTGAGGACTGAGGCTAGCGGCCTAGCTTGTCTTATTTGAAGTGTTGCTAGACAACGCAAAAGTAATGCAAGGTCATTTATGTTAAAACTAAATGCCTTGAAGTTGGAAGCTATTTCGTATAAGCCTCAAGCGAAGCGCTCTGTTCATTCAATGAAAGACCGGGTCGCCCGGGAAATATGCATAAAAAGACAATCCGGACTGTGACGTTATAGGTATGTTTGTGGAAAGGAAATGCAGAACTTTTTTATACACTGAAAATTAATTAATGAACTATAAACAATAAACAATATTGAAAATTGAGATATACCTAAGTAGAAATTTCTACAAGTAAAAGATATTAATTTGGAAGATTGCAAGATATGTTGCTTCTTCCAAAGGGAGGCTCAGCCTCCCCTGCCTCCCCTGACGAGCCGCCACTGCTATTTATTGAATCTATGTTTGAAAATTAAGAGGTTATATTTTATCCACGTAATTAATTAAGGACTATCTAGGGCGTCACGATTTCGTTTTTTGTAAATTCCAATTTTTCGACGTCAATTTTTTCGTTGATCACGTGTTTTTGATTAAAACAAAAAATTAAAAACGTGACGAACTAGAATATATATTTTAATACATACGTACAAAATTTGAAGTTTCTATCTTCAAAAATAAGCCGAATAATTCGTTTCTTCATTTCACTGACCGCAAATTATACTCTTAAGCAACGAATTGGTAACTGGAACGGGCTCATAATTACCCGCTTTTGAGGTCGGGGGTAATTATTTCGCATTTTGAGTCACTGTTCTGCATCTAATGGTGATAATCAGGATAAGTTGCAGAATGTAACACTGCAGATCATAGTTCGGGCATGGAGGTAGAATTACTTATTTAACCTCCTTGAGTTCGGGTCAGTACGGACAGTTCTTCTAGAGTGAAATAACTGCGCCGCTACTGTACGTTCGAAGAACAAGGATAGTCTGACGTTTCATCTCCGCACTCAAAGTCTTGCTGAATATTAAGGAACCTCATACTCTACAAATCTTGGAGCCATAGAGCATCTGCACGTCACGAGGTCATTGCTTGGAGTATAAACAAATAAATAACCTCACTTTATTTCTAAGGTTTGTGCTTTGGTGACATGATCAGTGGTTTGGTGAGAGTTGTGCCACAGAATACCTGTGGTTGTGCTTTGTGATATTCGAAGTTTGTATACTTTGTTTCATTGTGAACAATAATATATTTAACTAGGTGATTTTCTACGTGTGTTATAAGGAAATATGACTCTATTGTTTAGTAAAAATCACTTTAAAGCTGTCCAGTGGCGTGTAGATAGGGGCATACACAACGATTTATCTGATGAACAGAAATTATAAGTAATACAGCATTCATACGCATACGATATCCGACATCCGAATCAGATATCGAACGTTTTCCATTAGTGATGGGATCACTCGAGTGAAAAATAACCGGTTATCCGGTTATTGAAATAACATGCATTACTCGGTTATTGTCGACGAGTACTCAAGTGAAAAATAACCGAATGTTAAACAGTTATTGAAGTAGTCATATCACTCACTCATCACTCTCACAAATAAATTAAATGTTAACTCGTATCTTATAATAAACGAGTGAACCTCATTACTAACCTACACGTTTCTAAAATAAATATTAGGCATATGAATTCGAACTGATTGATGTAGTAATCAGTATCTATTTACTTACCTATTATTTATAATTATTTTATTTCTATTTATTATGTCAAGAAATAATCAAACTATGTGCAATTTTATAAAGAATCATTTTATCCTGTACATATTTTTCCCAAAAATGGATTGATTGATTGATATTCCCATGGAAATATTGAAAAAAATTTTATGAATCGGAATATGAATAAAAATTGTTAAATAGTAAGTTATGAATAGCATTCAAGTGACCATCACTCGAATGATTATCCGGTTATTGAAATCACTTGAATCCTAGTATTCGGTTATTGAAATTAATCGGTTATGCCACAGTAGAGAAAAGACCAGTAGTCCGACTCAGCCGGAACAGTTGTATAAGATTTTCAGTGCGCATGCGATGCGCGTGGGCTTAAACTATTCGATGCGCAGTGGACGGCACGACGACAGTGGACGGCAGTGATGATATAGGGTAGGGCGGATGTTTATTTTTGTTTACGTTTACGTTTCTGAACAGTCGCCACTGTCGACGAAATGCGCGTGGGATACAAACAGTAGATGCGCAGTGGATTAAAAAAAATAAAATCGAGTACAATAAATATCAAAAGGACCGCTGCGAGTGAAACTACTGGTCTTTTCTCTACTGTGGTTATGCCAACACTATTTTCCATCGAATAAATAAAAATGTCAATTCACATGGATCCGAAACATTTTATTCGACGATCGTATATTTTGGTGACATTTAAATTTAATTTTAGTAACTTTAAGAATAGTTTCGAAACACTGATGTAAACTGTTCAACAGTATTCAAACGTGTTTATAGAAATTATTGGCAGACATTATGAAATAATTAAAACATTTTTTATTACTATGGCTCTTTTCATGAAAAAAAAGGTTGTGATAATCAACTTGTAATTTTTTATATTTGAAAATATCTCACACTTAAAGTCGTTTTCTTTTTTTTTTAATCAAATCAATAATTATCATTAAATTCGTGTTTTAGCCACATTTTTAAATATTTTGATGATTAGGAACAATATTGGTCAATAAAAGTGAGGTTAAGGTCTATACGTCAAAAATATTCAACTACAAAATATCCGACGATATACACATCCGTTTTCAACCATTTTCTGAAAAATTTTCCTCATCCTTTGGGGAGGCCGGTTCTATACTCAAGGCATAAAGCATACAAAAATCTGTGGGATGTCTTAAAGGAAAAAGTTCCCTAATATTAATTTACTAGGTGTGTGTATGGGTATTTTTTTTAAATCACCGTTTTTACTATAATTATTTGTGGGTACCTTTAGACACCATATATAGTGTGTTGATATTATTAGTAAGACTAAAATGAAAGTAAACCACATATGGGAATTAATTTTATTTTTAGTCAATTGAATACTTTTTAGTTAATTTGAAACCGTCGACTACCGTCGGTACAAATCAAGCACCAAGTATCCACGTGATATCTACGTGAATCACGTCACTCTGTTAGCCGAGTGGTTCCGAGAGTTTTGAGTGGGGCATCGTGTATATGAACTTTTTCATATTTTTGCTTATACCAGAATTTTGTTACCGATATTTCCGGACTCCCCGTATATTAATTATTATAGACAATAAAATACTTATAATTTACAAATTTTAACTTTGTTGGATGTGATGATGTTTATTATTACTTCACTAATATACTACTAAATACTATACAGGTTGTCCCACTTAAAACTCCCGGAGCCATTTTCTCGATAACCAAAAGCGATATTTGAATTCTTTAGAAGACATTCAGTAGAATATATAAATGGCTTCAGTTTTGAGTACAAATGCCTATTTTATATATTGAGGTATCCCAGGTAGCAGAGTGACGTCATTATGACGTCTTTTAAAGGTGATTTTTCGTCGCCGACGTCATTGTCCCAATAAATGACGTACCAGAGACGTGATATTTAAAACGTACTTCTGACGTCATCATGAAGACGTTTCTTTTAGATCATTATTTTGACGTCATTAATAAATGACGTACTAGAGACGTCATTTGGTTCACTATATATATATTCATATATTCACTATATTATATGTATATATATATATGTATGTATATAGAAATCTTTGACCAATCATAATAGCAATATATTATTACAATAAAAACGTACATATAGAAACATCAGTATGTTTTGACATAGTTGCCGAATATATTTTGCAACCTGAAAGTTTAATTTAAATAAATCATTATAAAATAAAAATAAATAGAAGTATTTAGTGACTAGTTCAATTTTTGCCACATAGTAATAATAATTTTGTTTTACTATTTCTAACTAGGTATCCAGTTTTTAAACATATTAAAATAAAGATGTTCAATGGTTCAGTGAGTTAAGTGTTAGGTTGCGAGTCAAGAGGTCGGTGGTTCGATCCCTGCACATTCTGGTTCTTTTTTCGTCAAAAACTTTATTAATAATTGTGGAAAAATATTATAAATAGAGGTTTGCATCCCTTATCGCAAAATTCACTGATTACCAATACGTCATATTGGCGTCATATGTATGACGTCATATATATGATGTCATATATATGGCTGTGACATTGTGCCGTCTTTTCACGTCATTTTTACGTCATGCTGAAGGTGAAATTGACGTATTTAATGCCGAAAAAACGACGTCATAATGACGGCACCTTGCTGCCTGCGTATAGATGGCGTTGCGATGCACAGAAATTGTTCGATCCTAATAACGATGAAATGAGATGCCTGAGATGGAGAATTATATTCTAAGCAACTTTTTTAATATGAACAATTTTCGAAAAATCACTGGTTTTCGAGATATTTGAACTTCAATGTAATTTTTCAAGTAACAAAAATCGCATTTTTTTTTCATATGTCTACAAATTTACAGTGTAAAATTTAGTCGAACATACAACATAAAATTACACAAAAATTAAACAATACACAATAAACAGAAATGTCCAAATAGCAGTTGCAGCCCCACCTTTGTTTTACATGAAAAAAGAAAGGTATTTTGTGTTTTGAAATAAATGTTTCATTACCATCTAAATCAACCTGATTCACCATGAAAAATGTTTCAAAAGACTTATCGTCTAAAATGTATTTTAAAAAAGTTATGACGATTTTTCTATTTAAAAAAAATATATAGATGAAGTTTAAATATCTTGAGAACCAGTGATTTCTCGAAAATTGTTCGTATTATAAAAGTTGCTCAGAATGTAATGTTCCATCACTTGCACCTCATTTCAACGTTCCTAGGATCGAATAATTGCTTTGCGTCGCAACTCCATATACCTCAATTTGTAAAATGACCGTTTTTTCTCAAAACTGATATCATTTATATATTCTAGTGAACACTTTTTACAGAATTCAAATATCTTTTTTATTTATCGAGAAAATGGCATCGGGAGTTTTAAGTGGGACACTCTGTATATAATTCATTACTTCACTACTTTGTTCACTTCTTGATATTCCAAACTCGCTATCTTAACTCAACTGGCTTCTGAACTAAACTGTCCTGATTCAGCTTCTAGAGTCCTTTATATACCTAAAGATAAGAGCTCCAGAATGTTCTCTCCTCCTTCTGGAATTTTACTAGTAGTCTCTCTACAACTTCCAGACTCTGACACCACGGGCCATCTCTGGGCCGATTGCCAAACTAACTTAACTAATTCAGTTTCTGTTACTTATAGGCCAGGCGACAGGTAGTTCAATAAGGAAATAATTAGTGGAAAGCTGGAAATTGCTTTAATCACTTTATTTGGACCCAGATATTACTCTCCCAAGTTTTCCCCCTCGAGCGAAGTCGGCGTTGGCCCTTCTGGCCCTAAGAGGTACCATTTTTCGGTTTTTTGTAAATAACTCCCAAACCATCAACTTTATCAACAAAATACCTATTATAAAAAATAATTTAGAGTGAATTTGCTACAAAAAAGTTCTTTACGTTTGTCTCTAAAGTGAACCGTTACGATGCTACGACCATTCAAAGTGGAGCCCTTGCGGAAAAGTTATCGATATCTTCTGCACCGTATAATTTGGCACCAAACCGATACTTTTGCCGACATTAGCGCCAAATATGTGAATTACGTCAAAAGATACTTCAAAACCAGTGTCATCATTTTCGATGGGTATCCTGACGACCCAGCAGCTCGCAGTACCAAGTCCGCTGAACGTCTCGACGATCGCACAAGCATGATGCTGCTAATGTTTTTTTTGATGAGTCCATGACGGCACCTATGCCACAAGCAAAATTTGTGTGTAATGACACAAACAAACGAAGTTTGCGCGTCAAATTCGAAAGCGAAGGAATCGAAACCAGACAAGCTCCAGAAGATGCCGATGTGCTCATCGTTACCACCGCACTCGAGTTATCTCGGCCCGACAATTCGGTCATTATAGTGGCTGAACATATAGATATTCTGGTCATCTTGGCGGCTCGTGTGCCACCCTACACGAAAATGTATTTTATGAAACCCGGCAAAGGTTCAACCAAACATACTCTTGTTGCATGCGTTTAGTGGGTGCGATACAACGTCTTCGTTTTTTCAGGCAGGGCAAAATGAAATTCGTAACACTGCTGAAGAGTAATGAGGAACTGCAGACAGCTGTTACGGTTTTCCGAGACGTGAACGCAAACCCCGATGAAATTGACAAAGCGGGCCAGTTGGTTGTGGCTAGACTTTATGACAACAAAACCACGGGAAACACCCTGAATGAGTTGCGGTTCCAACTGTTTGCAAAATCTCTAAGCAAACATCGATTTAATCTCGCAAGCCTACCTCCCACCGAATCAGCGGCACGTGAGCACTCTTTAAGAACATACCATCAAGTCCAAACATGGCATGGAAATGATACAAATCCACTGGACTGGGGCTGGAAAAATTCTCAATGTGGTTTGGCTCCCATACCTACAACGAGGCGCCACAAACGCTTCTAAACACAGTTTCCTGCAAATGTTCGAAAGGATGTAACGCAGCGTGTGGTTGCAGGGAAACGGGCCTCCGATGCTCCAGAATCTGCATGAATTGTATGGGACGGTCATGTACAAATGCTGCTGAGGAAGATGATATGGATGATTGTGATGGAGACATCGATGTTAATCTTGAGCGCCCTGTGACGTCGGACAAATGTACTGATGCAGACGATGAAAGCGATGACGGAGAAATTGAGGCAGACGATCAAGACTGCCAGCCTTCATCAAAACAGTTGAAAATCGACTAACTTTGACATTTGAACAGTGGATTAGGCCTCCTGGGGACACCACTTACAAAAAAACGCGCCATTTACTCTACCGCCAGGTGGTGTGGAAAAGAGTGATTTTATGTCAATACTAGTCAATAATAATACTAATCGTAGGTACTTTGCCACAGCTGTTTACATTGAAAAGTTGTTATACTTGTAACAAGTTAACAGTTTGTGCACCTGGAATGCTGATAAATATTTATAACATATAGAAACTTTGATATGGCATATGATTTCGATAACTCTTCCGCAAGAATCAAAAAGGACTCCACTTTGAATGGTCGTAGCATCGTAACGGTTCACTTTAGAGACAAACTGTGAAAAACTTTTCTGTAGCAAATTTACTCTAGATTATTTTTTATAATAGGTATTTTGTTGATAAAGTTGATGGTTTGGGAGATATTTGCAAAAAAACGAAAAATGGTACCTTCTTAGGACCAGAAGGGCCAACGCCGACTTCGCTCGAGGGGGAAAACTTGGGAGAGTAATATCTGGGTCCAAATAAAGCGATTAAAACAATTTCCAGCTTTCCACTAATTATTTCCTTATTGAGGCTTTTTTTTTTGACCTATCGCCTGGCCTATTATACATACATACAGGGTGTTCCGAAACTCCCGTCTTCCCCTTTAGGTGCTAATTCTCCATGCAAAAATAGTAAGAAAAGTTCCTATAAACATGTTTCCGGAAACGTGTTCCTAAGGGAGCACCCTCTAAGGGTGGCGCAAAAGTAGGCATTTTTACTAATTATCTCGGAAATGATTTGGGACAACTTTACGAAACTTGGTTAATTTTTTTCGATTATTAAAGGTTATTGTTTTAAAGTATTAGCTAAAATTAATTTTATCCAGGGGCGGAGAAACGAGGGCTCGGTGTTCTTTGTTTCTACATATTAATTTTTCCATTTGACATTTTTAGTATTTTAATTCCTGATTATGATTCCCTGGTTAATTCTGCATAAAAAAGGGCCTCTTTACAATTAGCCAAATGGCAAGCCGTTTTCGAGTAAAAGCGGTCTAAACGAAATATTGCGTATTCGTTTGCTAAATGCGCATTATTTATTTTTCAAAGTAAGCGTAAAACAATAACCTTTATTAATTGAAAAAAGATAACCAAATTTCATAAAGTTGTCCCAAATCATTTCCGAGATAATTAGTAAAAACACCTATGTTTGCGCCATCCTTAGATGGCCGTAGCTCCCTTAGGAAGCATTTCCGGACATATGTTTATAGGAACTTTTCTTACTATTTCTGCGTGGAGAATTAGCACCTAAAGGGGAAGGCGGGAGTTTCGGGACACCCTGTATACATAAACTTGTAAGAAACTCACATAGATGTCTCTGAGTTATGCAAAATCGTCTTTGAAGATCTTTATCCTCTACTGTGGTACAGGCCTGTAGCTAGAAAATGCTTTAAGGGTGGGCAAACAATTTTAGATGGGGCCCGTGGGCCAATAACCCCGTAAAAAATAGCTACTTTATTATTCTCTGCGGTCGCCGTAGGTCGAGCGAAAGTTATTCCAGGACGGGCCCGTCCTGGCCCACCCCTAGCTACAGGCCTGCTGTGGTGGCTTTACTTAATTTTACTATAAATATATGTCGGTAACATGAATATATATGTAGAAGAGAACCGAAACGTAAGAAATCTAAAGCAAATTTGAATAATTTAGCGAGCAGTTTGAAAATTCGTTGAGCGAACAAAAGAGTAAGAGTCTTTCGTTCGCGAACATTAAAATTACTCTCTATAGAAACTTCGGTATGGTTGCTGGGTGTACATTTTTGGTTTTGTCAACGATTTTTAGAATTCTATGATGCATGTTTTAAAATGCACAATAAACACTTTCAGGCCGATGTTGTGCGACTAGCCACATGCAGAAGCAGTTAATGCACATTGCGAATATAGATCGATAGATGAAACCATTTCATGCCGGAGATGCAAGCGATGAATTCGAGGATGAAATTAATATTCATCGGTGTTTCGTAGGGAAAAGGGGTTGACATAAAAAATAACGAGGTAATTAAGCAATAATATAAAACACATTTTTAATTTACTTATTTAAATTAGTGAAATATCAAACATATACATAAATTTAAGCAAACTTAACAGAACCTACACACATAAGCTATTTAATTGTATAATGTTTATTAACGGCCAGCGTATTGTTGACCTACATGATGTCTGACACCCCATTTGAAATTAGCATTTTTATCTGTTTTGACAAAAGTATGTACAGGCCCTGTAACTCCGTGACTTTCATAGTGCCTTTTCCCACGATCACTTGCCTCTGTCTCTGAAAAAAAACAGTATTAAATTCATATTCAGGTTGATTCCAAAAATATAATATAGTTGCAAGGTAAAATAACCATTTCATAAGCCATAGAACAATCTTAATTTAGATAATAAACAAGATAATAATTTAGACTTTAAATCTTACCGTCATCAGTAGGATATGCAGATACCAGACAAGAAATAATCAAGGAGAAAAATATGAAGAAAATTTGATTCTGAAATAAAAAAAGTGGTATTAATTTGAAATTTACCATTACTAAAAGTATTTCTGCATCTTTGGTTCTGTGATGTTTTAAACATTATCAAATATGGGTTGACAAGGAATAATATGGTCTGAACATTTTAATCATGTGGTATATTTAATTTTACCAGAGTTTTACCAAAGCTGTATTTGAAATACCTACTAAAATGTTCTACTTTTTTTGTACTTTTTTTTTATTTTAAAATAGATTCTTATTAGTCCACACGAAACTTGCAAAAAAGTGTAAAACCCCAAAAGTGCAGGGGTAGCGACCAAACATGACTACTCCCTGTTTTCGAGGAGGGCTAACATGATGGTGATAATCGCGCGGTCCCTACCCCCTCGAAATACCCCTAAACGCAAAAAACCACCCCATTTTTCGATTTTTCGTTGTCAGGCATGCGATGAGTTGTTGGATAGGTTTTTTTTGAGGAAACTCAATAATGTTCTATAAAATTTCGCAACCTAACGACCCGCGGGGGTTGAAACCACCCCCTCCCTAAAAACCGAAGGATACAAAAAAACATCCGAACGTGCTGAAAATTGTTTTCTACACGTTTTCAAGGGGAATATAATGCTGATATTGTTTAGCCTCCCACCTCTAACCAAACTATCCCCAAATGCATAAAACCACCCATTTTCCGTTATCAGGCATACGAGGACTTATTGGATCGGGGTTTTCCAATACCGTACAGTTAGTCCTTAACCCATATATATTGCATTTAATTATATTTCTTAAGGGTCCTCAATACTGAGCACATGTAACAAATGGAAGGTATATGCAGAGAATACACAACCGACGGCTACGGCGCATATTTTGTGCATCAGTCCTCGCTGGATCACTGTATGGAGGCCGTGTAAGAGGAAGACGACTCCCTCTCTCTACGATTTAATTTGAAAACGCCGAAGAATAAATTAAAATTTAACAGTAATAATATATGACGCGTGTCTAGAATAAGAATAAAAATCATGTACATAATGTGAAAAAATCATGTACATAATATACATATAATACTTCTCGTGAAGACACCCCTGTATTTTTTTAATTTGTGGCCCAATTCATTTCAATTTTTATCAGCCATACAACTCCATAAGACGACTTTATTCAACATATAAATACCGCCTAGATCGAAAACGGCGGCCTACTGCGATAAAAAGAAAATCGGATTTTTCGAGAAATCATAGTAGGCTAGAGATAGACAAAAATTTTGTTACTGAAAGTTGTTCAGAATCACTAGATATGCCCCTGTAAAATTTTGTAAAAATCGGAATATTTTCAAAAAAAAAAAATAAAAAATTTATTTCACTTCTCGTGAAGACACCCCTGTATCTTTTTTATTTGTGGCCAAATTCATTTCAAATTTTTATTAGCTATAGAACTCCATGAGATCATTTTATCTAACACATAAAGATAATTTTTTACAACAAATGAAAGTCACGCACAATTATTATTGAAATTATTTATTATTTAACTACGCGTATATACATGGGCATAGCAGGATAAGCATGTGTTAGGTGCCCCAGCACCAATCGGGTCAAAATTTTTAGCACAAGTTGATAGTAGTGTTAGATGAAATTTCCCAAAATATTATTTTTGGAAAACCATTTTTACGGGAGTTATGGGGGTAAAAAGAAAAATAGAAAAAAATTTTTTTCTCGAAAACGGATAAACCGATTTTCATGAAAAAAATATATATTATGGCTTTTGATAGTGCAAATGTGGGAAAAAATTATTGAGTCCATTTGTCGAAAAAAAGTGGTGAAAAAATTTTTTCAAAATAAAAAAAAATTATTTTTAGGGGATGTTAGAGGCACACCCACCATTTTCTTTCACATAAATGCTTATATGCCCCTTTAAAACATATCCAATTTTCAAAGCGATCGGAAGGGTACAACATACTCAAAATTGATAATCATTGGCAGACTGCGGGCGGCGCGTAGTCTATGTAATGAAGCATTATAAGACGACTTTTTTGTAAAAATTTCGTGCAAAGACGAGATTGCCTTCCTCCCCCCCTCGTTTTCGAGGGTGCTGAACACGATGCAAGTGGTGGGAGAAGTTTTTGACAGCCACAACCCCCTGAAACGGCCATACCTCTTCTGGATCCCTTTATGTTTTCATATATAAACGGGTTTGGGGAGTGATTTATCGACGGGTTATACTTGAAATAATATGGAAGGGGGTTATAGAGTGAGTGAAGTCCAGACAGCAAGCCTAGGGGGTTAATTAAACCCTCCCGAGGGGTGTAATTTTTTTTTTCAAATGATTCGGTTCAAATGCGTATGCCCCATTTTCGAGGTCGCTGATCACGGGAAAAATATTCATTTTTAGCTCCAACCCCCTCAAACAAGCAGAAATCACCCCATCACTCACGGTTTGAGAGATGAAGAGGGGTTGGAGCTAAAAATGAATATTTTTCCCGTGATCAGCGACCCCGAAAATGGGGCATACGCATTTGAACCGAATCATTTGAAAAAAAAAAAAAATTACACCCCTCGGGAGGGTTTAATCAACCCCCTAGGCCTGCTGTCTCGACTCAACTTACTCTATAACCATCGTCCGTGTTATTTCAAGTATAACCCGTTGATAAATCACTCCCCAGACCCGTATAGAAAACATAAAGGGATCCATAAGAGGGGTGGCCGTTTTAGGAGGTTGCGGCGGTCAAAAACTTCTCCTACCACTTGCATTGTGTTCAACACCCTTGAAAACGGACGGAGGGAGGTAATCTCCTCTTCGCAAGAAATATTTACACTATTTCTGCCTTTATTACATAGACTAGCGGTTCTTTACTACATCTTACTACCACGGTCACTGGCGACCATTACAACCCCACCATTTAAATCAGTATCAAACTTCAAGAAGTGTGGTACAAAAATTCTCTGACGTCAACTGTGGGGTCAAATAAAATCTAGTTTGAAAATCTGGAGATTTTGCAATGATGACATCCGTAATCAGCCTACGAAAGAACTAGTTTTCAAAGTGCCTGTTTATTGTGAGTCTTCCTGCCTCTAACTAGTTGGGGCGCTTGTTTATTGTAAGTTCCCTTGCCTCTCATTAGTCGAGGTGCTTGGTTATTATGAGTCCCCTTGCCTCTCACAATTCGGGTTGACTTTCTTGCGTGAGTCCTCTTGCCTCTCACGAATCAGGTTACTCTATATTGATGAGACTTCTCTTAGTCTCCATTCTTCGAGAACATCCCATAAAAAAAATTATTTTAAAAATTTTTTTCAAAAATATTGCAGGGGGTTGCGGCAAAAACTTCTCCCACCACTTGCATCGTGTTCAGCACCCTCGAAAATGAGGGGGAGAAGGTAATCTCGTCTTTGCACGAAACATTTACAAAAAAGTTGTCTTATAATGCTTCATTACATAGACTACGCGCCGCCCGCAGTCTGCCAATGATTATCAATTTTGAGTATGTTGTACCCTTCCGATCGCTTTGAAACTTGGATATGTTTTAAAGGGGCATATAAGCATTTATTTGGAAGAAAATGGTGGATGTGCCTCTAGAACATCCCCTAAAAAAAAAAAAAAAAAATTATTTTGAAAAAAATTTCTCACCACTTTTTTTCGACAAATGGACTCAATAATTTTTTCCCACATTTACACCATCAAAACCCATAACATATTTTTTTTTCATGAAAATCGGTTTATCCGTTGTCGAGAAAAATATTTTTTTTTCCATTTTTTTTTTATCCCCATAACTCCCATAAAAATCGTTTTCCAAAAATAATATTTTGGGAAATTTCATCTAACACTAGTATCAACTTGTGCTAAAAATTTCGACCCGATTGGTGCGGGGGCACCTAACACATGCTTATCCTGCTATGCCCTCAGCTCGATTGGATAACGGGATAAGTGGGTAAATAAATTAATAATTAAAAAAAAAATGGCGGAGCTGAAGAGGGTTGCAACTTATTTAATATAATACTAATAAGACACTGAAGTAGTTTCATCAAACATCAAAATATTATGAATCAAATTGACACAGGTTTCGTTAGCACAGTCGGCATCACCGGGAGGTTATGAATTAAAATGTAAAAAAATGTTGCCTATTTATAGATTAAAACATAAGACTTATATCTGTGTTTTATATCCCTGAATGATTGATTTGTAGTCGCTCGGTCATCTGATTATTTACAATTCTTAATAATTCAATTGTGATATGAATTCTGGTAGAAGCAACGATTTCACGATTCACTTCACAACCAATGAGAATTCATTACTGTCACCACTGACCTTAGCTGAACTGATGGGCAATATACATTAATTATATGCTTCAAGCGACAACTTTGATTTATGAGAGTATGTGTAAACAACATATTCTATCCCCACTGTGATGACGTCAAGATGGGGATAGTCATCAACTTAATGCCAACGGTGTGACGTTTAGCTGGAATCGCCAATAGATAGTGGTAAGATGAAAAATAACGTGAAGCAATAAAGGTAATTTAGAATGCAATGAATTTATTGAAAACTTACTTTTCTTCAATGCAGTTACCTCATAGGACGTGTTTAAATGTCACACCGTCACTGAGTTAGTCGGTACCTGATATACGGTTCAACTTATTTATTATATAGTTCTTGAGAGTGGGGGTTGGGGAGTAATTATTTTTCACTTTCTTTTAGTTTTCAAAACATCGAAATATAATTTTGTGTTTAAGCTATGCTCCTGTGCAAGTTAAAAATAATTCAACGATGAATTAATAAATCAGCAAAATAGTTTTTTATGTTAATTTTAAGAGTACGTGGTTTATGTTCATTTTAATTTTGAACCAGTATGTCATAATATTAAAACATTTTAGTATCATGAATACAAGTAAATTAATAACGTTATAATTGTGTACGTTTGTACTGATTGCATTGCATAATAATATAGACCATAGTTAGACATAAATTAATTTAAAAAAAATGTATTAATTTAAAATATTGATTTTTCTCCATCCGTTAAATTTAAAGTAATTAAATATTTATGTTATTAGGTGTGGCGCCAAATCGCTGAAGGTAATGTGTATTTTCATAAAACTACATTGTTAACGGATACTTACAAGTTTTTTGAAATCCATTCTGTTCCAATTTTTTTTCGCAATAAAAATAAAATCACTTGTTTACGTAAAACTAAATACTAATTTAATATTGTTGCGTTTTTCGTTTATATTATCACAGTTTAAGAAAAAAAAGACCACTTTCATTCATTGTCATATTTCACTTGTTCATAATAGACAATAGAAAGTAGGTATGGTATGTCTTTCCACTAGAATATGGTTAGCAAATAACCGTTTTATATTGTACTCATTATTTTTATTACTGTGGTCTATAATTATTGTAATGCTTCATTAGAGTACAGTTATTTATGTGTTGTTTGCCAAACATCATAATCAATAAATCAGAATATCATTTTTGAAATTAAAGGATTCTTTATTAATAAAACTTTAGGTACATGCATAATAATTAGTAAAAGAGTATGTATTTTCAAGTATTTCGTATTCTTAAATAACTTGTTTTTTTTTTTGTAATCCTTTCACTTAGGTTTTAGACATTATTGTACTTGGATTGGTACGGTTACAACTTGGGTTAACCGGATAATTACTTATTTTAATTAATTATATTAAGATCATCCGCCATAGTTTCGAAAAATAACAATTAATTTGAGAGTTCGACATGTTGTCACAATATTTTCTTTCACTTTGTAGTAAACTCTTGCTAAAGTCAGTTGGAAAATCATAAAAAGACCGACAAAGCGCAGACGTTTGATATGTGCCTCTGTCATGCTGTCAATGTACCGCCGCGTAAAGATCAACGTTGCTTTCTCAATTGGTTACTGTAAAATTAAAGGTATTAGCAATACTATAAGTCACTAAAAAATGATGAAATAAAATTTCGGTGACCCAGGTAATTTGACCTTATTGCCTAATATCGAAATTGAGGTCGGTATAAAAACGAACAGATAATGAAATCAAACGTATTTTTAACCTATTTCAATATCGATCTTAGTAGTAGAGTAAAATCTGGAAGTAAAGTCGCTTAGTTTTCGAGAAAAAAAAACCGGCGTAGAACCAAACCAGACTTAGTGGAATTCTTTAGTAAGATAATCGTGTACACGAAATCGTTTTTTACGACATTTTTCGGTGGTCGAGAACTTTTTTATTTCGGAAAAACTCAAAAAAATAGATTTTTAATGAAATATGTTTTTTAACGTCTCCACCGCTATATCTCTGAAAATATTTGTGCTATCAAGCTATTTTTTTTTTAGATTAAAGTAGACACAATAGCGCTTCGAACAACGTCCCACGTGAACCCGATTTATTTTTTTTTAAGTTGGTAAAATAATAGGAAACTCAAACTTGTTATTTTCAGTAACGTAATTTTAGGCAATCGAGAAAAAAGTTTATTTATGAAAATTTGTATATACATGCTGCGTACAAATTGAAGCCAATAGTTGAAAAAAGTTTTTAGGATAAAAATTTTTCATGTCCCGTTCATATTATTGAGTCAGCGATTTTTTTAACGGGCCAGTCATATTCTTGCGCGCTCGGCTGTAACAAGCCTGCCGACTGCAACGATCTGACGATCCCGGTCGGGGTGTATAATATAATAGTTTAACTTATATCAATAGGTACAAAACCAGTAGTGATCAAAAGCATCTAGGGGATCAATATTATTGTTCAATATTTCATATATTGTACAGTAGTATTAATCATATGTTGTTAATATTAAGAAATTGTATAATAAATATTAAATAGTCTCCTTTTAATAATAAAAAGACAGGTGGTAGTAGTACAGTACCTAGAGGTAAAAAAAACTTCGAAGTAATGTCATATTGAACGGATTTCGTTCATTTTTGGCAGTATAATAGTAAATGTTTCACAGAAAAGTTTCTATATTGATCGAGGGCTTGTTAATTTATAGGGGGTGGATGCCACCCCCTTTGAGGGGGCGGTACTTAAAAAATATATGAAGTACAATCATATTTTAAGAAGAAAAGGTTATATGCAATTTTTCACATAAATTGAAGTTTTTAAGTTATAACGACTTCAAAATTGCGATTTTAGCTTAAAAAAAGGTATTTCTAAACAGCTTTCGTCAAGTATCTCAAAAAGTATTACTTTATCGAAAAAACGTTATAGACCAATTACAGAAAGTACAAACTGGGAATTAATTATGTTTTTTGTTTATTGATGTAGGATTAATAATTTCGAAGATATTTAAGTTTACATTTGGCATCCAAGTGTTCGTAAGATAACTATTTAGAGTGAGAGTTAAATATCTCAGAAACTGTGACACCTACGCCAAGGATACTAATAGATACAATAATAAGTTATTAATTAAGCTCTTAACTATTTTTTTATTTGTTTATGTACCATAAAAAACAAAGAAGTTATGACCGAAGCAATGTCCGTCTACACATTATTTTAATAACAACGTCGCCATTTTGTTACTGTAATTAGCCAGTAATTTAAAAAAAATTAATTTCAAACACGGTTTCTCATTAATATACAGCATGACGTAGATGCTCAAATTTTTTGGTTCGTATACAGCACTTGCTTTAGAAAAAATACAGTTTAAACTATAAAGGTATTTTCGATAAAACGTATTTTTTTTTCTATTCCAAATATCTCAATAAATATTAGTTTTGTTCAAAAATGTGTAGAGACCAAAAATAAAGCTCATAAACTAATAATAATGAATTTCGCTTGTTTATTTATTTACATAGATTTAATAGTTTCGGAGATATGAGTTTACAAATGGCATCCGAACGTTCATAAGACGAAAAATGCAGTTTAAATGTGAAATACCTCAGAAATTGTGACGCATGCTAAAAAAGGAAATTAAAGACAATTAATTGCGCTTTCAAATTATTTTTTACTCGTTTTGTTACTCTAATTAGCCAATAATCTAAAAAAATTATCTCAAATACAGTTTTTCGTTAAAATGTAGCATTACCTAAATGCCCAAATTCTTTTTTGATCATTTAAAGCACTTGCTTTAGAAAAAAATGCATTTTAAACTTTAAAGGTAATTTCGAAACCCTTGGATACCAAATATAAACTTAAATATTTCCGAAATTATTAATCCTACATCAATAAACAAAGAATATAATTAATTCCCAGTTTGTAGGGTGCTTTCTGTAATTGGTCTATAACATTTTTTCGAAGTAATACTTTTCGAGATACTTGACGAAAGCCGTTTGAAAATATCTTTTTTAAAAGCTTTTATTTTAAGCTAAAATCGCAATTTTGAAGTCGTTATAATATAAAAACTATCAATTTATGTGAAAAATTGCATGGAACCTTTTCTTCTTAATATTTGATTCTATTTCAGCTCCAATAAATATATATATTTTTTAAGTGCCACCCCCTGAGAGGGGGTGGTACATTTTTCTGAATGATATCTAATTTTTTAGATGACAGTAAGCAACTCCACCCCAACTTAGAATGCCATATATTAATCTAGATTCAACTAACGCTATTTCTACGCGACTAATCTGACCAACCTGCATGCGAGGTGTATTAATTGCGTCCCAATGTCGCGTTTAGCGCTGTTAAAAAAAATCGCTGTTGCCAAACGGTACACTTTAGGCAAAAACATATTTTTTGAAAAACTTTTGTGATTATTAGGCTTTATTTTCTTCGCTGCATGTATGCAAATATTTTCAAAAATAAAAAAGTTTATCGATTGGTGAAGATTTCAATACACAAAATATGTATTTTTAGTTTATTTGATTTTTAGAAAAATGAAAGTGCGAATTGTGCCCAAACCGTTTATATTGGTAAAAGCGCTACAGTGTGTGCTTTAATTTGACACAAAACAAATTTCGGTACCTTTAATAGTTTTAAAGATATGGCGGTGGAAACAAAAAAAAACAATTTTCTTTTAAAATACATATTTTTCACTTTTTATTGATTTAAAAAGTTCGAGTGTCGTAAAATATGATTTCATATGCCCGGTGACATACTCAAAGGAACCTAATAGGTTTGAACTGGTTCTACGCCAAAAAAAAAAAAACGACACGATAGACTTAAGAAATCGCTGCTCTATAGGTAATGAGGCCCAATTAACTGTGTGACCATAATTTTTGGTGTCCCTTCTTTGCATTTAACATTTTTAAAAAACTAAAGTGCTTTAACATGGTTAAAATTAAGTAAAAGGCAACTATTAAATACGAGATAATAAGTATTTCCCAATTTGATTTTTCTCTGCTTTTAATATGGTCAAGTCCTATTTTCGGTAAGGGCGGGGCCTATACCCTTACGCAGTATCAATCCCAGTAGTTGATTTAACCGGGTGCTAGGCATCCCCCCCCACCACTTTTCGGTGACGTCACAGGGTGGGAGGAGCCACAGGTGGAGTGCGGGGTAAAGGGGGTGAGAGGGGGTGAGCGGCAAGGGGAAAGCGGTGAGTCACACACCGGAAGAAGGGTGAGGGTGGGACCCTTCAACACGTCACACATGAATTATGGCTATTCGTCACGCATGAGTTTTAACGAGGGGTGCAACAACCCCTCTAGTTTAAGCGGGTGCTAGGGATTCATACCGGAAACACGAGGGCTGGACCCCATTGATGTGTCATACATGTCTCAACACGTCACGCATGAATTATGCACCCTTCTAGTTTAAGCCGGAGCTCGGGCTCCCTCCACAACTTTTCTATTACGTCATTCCCGGTGAGTCACACACCTGAGGGGTCGGACCCTATTCGTCACGCATGAATTATAAGGGGGACAAATAAGAAAGGGTGGAATCCTATGGGACTAATACCTGAGGTGCGGGGAAGGTTTGAGGGAGCCAGACAATCACTTCCGATGAGTCATATATAAGGGGTCGGACCCTATTCGTCACGCATGAATTATGACCTTGGGGGACAAATAAGAAGGGTGGAAATGGTGACTAATACCTGAGGTGCGGGAAGGTTTGAAGGAGCCAGACAATCACTTCCGGTGTGTCATGCATGAGTCATATCGAGGCGATCGATGTTTAACAAGCTGCTGCGCGAGCATGAGAGGTGGGGAAGGTAGTGGGGTTGACTCTACTATTATAAATGTATTGCAACAGAAGTGGAAGAATAGTTAACATTCAGTATTTTCTGGGCTGTCATATAGTAAAGAACTCGAGAACTAAAAGTTAGTGTTGTGCAAACGCCTGGATTATTCCAAGTGATTATTAATCTCCGCAATTCTTTTTCGGTGCTATCTGGACTATCTCTATTCAGTAAAGAACTCTAGAGCTGAAAAGTGAGTGTTGTGCAGTCATCTTCAGGTGAGCAATATTTTCTGCATTTATTATTCAACTGTATATTTATTTATTATCATGGCCATTTCTGATTATGACTTATTGGCACTTAATGCAATGATCAATGAGAATACTGAGGTTTTAGAGCAAAGGCCTCTATCATCATTAAACTTAAATAAACCATACATCATAAAGAAAATGTCATTGGTCAATACGCGGTTTGGAAAATCAATCGTAGTACATCTGTTTGAGGAAAGCACAATTACAACATTTAAATCATTTTTACCAAAACGAGTTGTAGAAATTATAACTGATGATCTTATCAATAAAATGAATTCATCTGGTGGTAAATACACCCTGACATATTTAGGTCCGATGCATACCGGTACAAGAACCAGTGCCATGTTACGATTCGATTATAATTGATGAATGATATTTATATTAATTTTTTAATTAGATAATAAATGGAATACAGTTGAAATAATAGTGGGAGAATATTGCCATTAACATACTGCCCGAACTATTCTCACATAGTAGAGAACTCGAGAGTTAAACAGCGGGTGTTGAACAAGCATCTTAATTCAAGTGAGCAGTCTAATCATGTCTATCGAATGGAATAAATGTCTACATTGTCATCATGTGTTTAGACATTGGATTACACAATCTTTACCAGCTAATCTTAGGTTGATAGGTATTGAGTGTATTAATTACCTATACAACGATAGTGTTATTGATGCAGTACGCAAGAGAGAACGTGGTGAGACAACAGACTATTGTCCAGAGAATGAGTTAACATGGAAATTGGATCAGGTGTGTGATGACATTTTCATTCATGAACTTATGCAATTATATGCGTATCGAGATGTCAGTTTATGCAAGAACTGTATGGAGACTCTATTCCAGATGGTGGCATTACAAATTGAAAATACCGAACATAGATTTTTGCTATCGGCTGAGCGGCTGGAGAATGGATGGATGGAAGGCTAGTCTCCAAGTTCCCCATATCACAATAGGGACTGCTTGTGTCGTCATTAAAAATATTATTCTTTTAATTGTATTTACCTATTTTCATTGTATTCTATTGAAAAATATGTAAAAAGTGTTAAATATATATAAAGAAATTACTGAAATACACTGTTTTTTTTTTCACTAATTTACTATTTCAGGGTAATAAAGTTAACCAATACTTGAGAGATTATATGTAATTAAGACTAATTAGGGGCAATTAAAACACACATTAAAATAATACATTCATTTTTATTACCTATTTCTGATTACATCACTAAGTGCACTTAAAAAAAAAGTTTTATTCTAATATTTATTTCAATTTAATAATACATTTGTGAATGAATAGTTGCTAGAGTACATTTATCAATATAATATTTCATATTAGAGTTTTATTTGGCAGCAGCAAAACCGCTCTGGACTGAACCATCCAATGCATTATAGCTTAAATAAGCATCATGAAGTATAAGAGCATAGACTCGAGTCTGTCCGGGAAACTTTGTCTTTCGTGTTTCAAATTCAATTTTTATGTCTACAGTGGACGATTTAATTGCATCTGGTTGGCGGGAACAATCTATGACAAATAATGGAGATTTTCTGAATTCTCCAAGATCCATCATGGGTTCGCCCATATCTTTGTTATAGTAACTTCGCTGAAAGTTCTCATATGCATAGTAGGCTGCCGAGTCGAGTTTCTTATCGAAATCCAAATTCCAACGTTCATATGGAAATACTTCAGAGTTCAGATATAGTCGAATATTATTAACATCTGCAGTTATAAACTTTGTTGCGTCTTTGGTTCTATCATTGGAATTGCCATTGTTTTGAAATCCGATGATGATATATCGAGGTCTCTCAAGACTGTTAGTGGTTTTAACAGCCCATATGTCAGATGATGTATCACGCAAAGTAGGTAGCTCATAGAGATCCCACATGCGGTAAGCCACCTTTACTATAGCATAATTACCGCCCTTGTTAATTCTATTTAATAGTTTAAGCTTTTGTTTATCTTCAGGCACAATGTGTTTTATCTTCCACTCAATTTTGCTAATTTCTAGGTCCGCATCAACTTCACCCATGTAACAATCTTTAAATGATCGAGCTATGATTAAAATTAATTCCTGCTTTGCATTTAAAATACCTCTTGTGTAATCTTCAGCAAAACCCATGATGTATTTAAGAGGCAGCCTACCACTGAATACGTGACTGGTAGTATCTAAAATATCTTGCTTTTCTTCGGTCAGACCCCAACCTGTGGTTAAAAGTGATCGGAGATGTGTTTGTCCATATGATACCATAGTCTTCATTGTAGAAGTGATACCGGGCTTTCTAATGACAGCTACTTGCTCACCACCCATTTCATATCTGATTTCCTCAAAGAGAAAAGCTAGTGCATTATTGGATAGATAACACCGCTTGGTAGCATCACTTGGGGTAAATTTTCCTTCAATATAAATATAACTCTCTGCAACGTCGAGTATAAGGTCTTGAAAATTGATAGGAATGCGTATTTCATCCGAATTATTATAATACGGTGATCCATATGGTTTATATGTATGCTCATGTAAACTAGCAAGTGACTTGTCAAACACAGGTTCGTCAAACACCTCGAGCTTCTCACTAGATGTTATAGTCTCCATTGTTTAATTTTCTATTAATTTTTGACCTATGGATTGGAGAAATGCGCGGTCTTTAGCTGACAATCTAGGTCTTGACTGTTTAAGATGCACAGGTTGAATGAACCGCTTTCCACAACTACTCTTCTTTTTATCATTGATCATATTTTGTCGGTGTTGTATTAATCGTTGCTGGTTATACCGGAAACCCATTTTTATATTAAATTTGTTTCAGTTCTAGTTTTACAATAATCTTCTCGCCGCGAAAATTAATTAAATCTCCGTTGTCATCCAATATGCGTAGCGTAATGTTATCGATAAACTGACGCCCTTCAGGTCTAACAGGCAAATATATTATGTTCGCTGGCTCCCTGGTAAGTTTGTATCCAGGTTCAACATCTATGTCAAACTCGAAGAGTGTACGGGATTTTAGGGCATTCAGGTACGCTCCAGAAAAAATGTTGCAATCCACACGTACCATCCTTACTTTCATAATATCAACAGGGAGTGTTGATTCATGGCTCTGGTTTGGATGTAAGTATGTTGGTTCAAATCCCAACAGACTGCCAATAGAGTTTGCTTGTGAAAAGTCAATTTCATATTTTGACCAAATTTCACACTTCAACGTATTGTTGTTTGCTCGTAGCTGGAATAATTTTTCTTTTTCTTCCTCTGTATCAGCTGGTATAGCTTTCAGTATCGCTCGATATATTTCATCAATTTCATAGGCTCCATATGGTATATGCTTGTATACGAGGGGTAGTTTTGGACCAGGTCTATAACAAAACCGATTGTTTGTCTCGTCTACATTAAATATAGAGTTGTATGAATAAAATCCAGTTAATCCCAGTCCATATCGACTACCCATATCTAGTTCAATGGGTGGATAAAATTCTGCACTGAGCTCGCTTGAGCGGCTAGACAAGGTGAAGGTGTACGACATGACTGATGTTTTTTGGATATTGTTGTATGAATTTATTGTGATTTACAGCAATCATTGTGATATAACCTTCTTTTCTTGGGAGGCGATGGAGATACATATATGTCATTATTATTTGATGCTACATTCAAATCACGTACTTTACAGTAACAACAAAATATTTTTCGAGGTGGTGAACCATCATTAACATCAATACCACTAACGTCATCATTAGAATAATGTTCTTGACAGTACTGATATTTTAAAATATCGATATCTTCCTGAAGATGTTTAGGCAATTTGTCCCACACTAATGCAATTTCATGGGAGGCACATCCAATCATTACTTCTTTAGGCATATCCGAAAGTTGTTGTTTCGTCATCTTCAGCAAGCTGCGTAGTCTAGAGAATGCAATTAATGAGTGGCCCATCCGTTTAATAGCATCTCGATCCATTGATGGTGTCACAGAAGCCATTATAAAGTTTTATTTAATTCTTGAAGAAAGAAACTTTAAGCACAAATGTCCACACCACACTGTGTTGAAATTTTGTTGGCGTTCATAATTATAATATATCTTATCGGTAGAATTTGAACCTTTGCGCAAGTACAGGATCAAGTCTTTAGGAGGGGGTAAATCACCAAAACTATCAAAATATGTGACTAGACTGCCACGTTTTTTATATGCCACCCAATGTGTTCCAGGCCCATCTATACTATCCAAATTTATGATTGCGGATTCATTATGATTTGGTCCAGAATTTGGTAGATTGTCACGCATAAATATACCTCGGAAATATTATATCTTCATCTTCTCAACATAATATTTAAGATTGATGTCACTCAGAGGTTTCCGAGGTAGGGTGTCTAGTAGTTTTTTGAACTTTGTGGTTTTAAGTAGAGACCCAATCCTTTACGATACGGTTTCAAATATAATCCTTTACCACTTTTTCCTAGAGCAATCTCTTCCATGTGTCTATTGTGACGATTTTTTTCGGCCAATTCCTCTCTTCTTGTTTTAATATTATTTACAGCTTTGGCTATACCAACTGCACCTCCAGCCAAACTACCTAAAGCCGATAATCCAGCGAAAATAGGTATTAAGGGTAGAATTCCACCAACTTTCGGAACTGGTATAATCCTAGGTGTACGAATATTGCGTTTTTCACCAGCCGCCATCATGTGACGTCGTGCTGCTTGAAGCGCCATTTGCGCCATTATTCTTGTATCCTTGGCAATAGATCGCTTACCACTGGTCTTACGTAACTCGTCACGCACTTTGCGCACTATTCCTGCACCAAAAGCTATCTTTCTAAGACTCTGCCCACTTTTCTTTTTGTTTTTCATTATAGTTTTTCCTTTTGTTTTACAAGATGTTGCTGACTTACAACCCATGCCGAGACGTTGTTTCCCCTTCATTATGGTTGTAACTAACCACGCGGCTGCCTTTTCTTTAATACCTGCGTCTTTTGATTTAACTCGTTTCCAAGCAGCTTGTTCAAGCTGATAGTCTGCTTTGTGTCGGGCAGCTAAATCACTTGTGTTTTGATCGTATGCAATATCGTGCTGCTTGCATGCAGAATCTAACTTGTTTATGCCTGGATCACCTCGCGCTAATCTTTTTTGTAATTTAGTGCCGGGACCACAGTACTGATAACCTCCAGGTAAATGCAGTTCAAATGGTAGCTTATTTATTAGGGAATTCACTATCCCCTTACCAGCCTTTAAATGGCGGTTTTTAGTTGTTTGCTGTTTGACTGACAACATTTAAATAACAATTGTAATGCATGTGTGTTTATATAGTCGTGAACCGTGCTACGATGCGCATTGTGAAGCAGAGACAAAAATTTGCTATAGACAATCTAGATGAAAAAGTTGGATGTGGGTTACAAATCAAATCGCGCCATGGACCGTTACTTCCCTCAACTATTCATGGACTATTAATCGGCCCAAGCGCATGCGGAAAAACAAATTTACTTATATCTCTGCTTACTCATCCTCTTGGGCTTCGTTTTGCAAATATATACCTATATTCAAAATCTCTATATCAACCCAAGTATGAGTATTTGCGCAAGATATTGGAACCTATTAAGGGACTAGGATTTTACACCTTCAGTAATAATGCGAAAATAGTGCAACCATCTGACGCTAAACCTGATTCTATATTTATATTTGACGATGTTATATGTGAAAAACAAGATGTAATTCGTGCGTTTTTCTCAATGGGTCGCCATAGAAATGTGGATTGTTTTTATCTGGCACAAACATATTCTCGCGTGCCAAAGCAGTTAGTGAGGGATAACGCAAATTTTATAGCATTGTTCAAGCAGGATGACATGAATTTACATCACATTTTCTCTGATCATGTCTCACCAGATGTATCTTTTAAAAAATTTCAAGAAATGTGTGTAGAATGTTGGAAAGAAAGATATGGGTTTCTCGTAATTGACAAGGACAGAGAAGTAAATGCAGGGAGATATAGAAAAGGTCTTGACAGTTTCATATATCCATAAACAATTGTAATTAGAACTTCAATCGATCTGCAGACAGCATCGGGAATACATCGGTGAAATTAAATAGAAAGACAATATGGATAGAGATGTGGGTGCTGAAATAAGTTTGAAACGTCAATTAGTTGAGGCTACCGAGTCCGTACGTAAGAAATTTAATTCTCTCAAGAATAGGGATGTTGAGGATAAACTAACGTTGGAAAAGTTATATGAACCCATAACCACACCTTTAAAAGTTTTATCATCCGCTTCAAAGGCAAAATCACAAAACAATGTGCCAACACAAACGCAAAAGCCAACGCAAACTCCAGGGAGTGCAAGAGCTAGTACTAGTACATTTAAGGCAACATCTGACACTAGTGATGAAGATGACGAGAATAATGCAAGTCAAGCATATTTTATGGAAACACCACCGAGATCATCGTTAATGAGCACCCCAGGTTCGGAAAGTACCCTTGGCAATGCAGAAAAAAAGGATGATGTGATCAAACAACATATAGAAAAGTTAAAGTCTGGCAATCATAAATATGATACTGTATACGGTGTGCGTCTAGATCCCAACAGAGATAAACTACTAATGGGTAATAGCGAAATACGCTTTTCTGGTGAAAATATCACATTGTGGCATGGTAATAAACGAGTGGGAAAGTATCCTGGCAGTTCAGAGTTGTATGATGTAATATTTATGAAATATCCATCAGCACTACGTAGTGATGAGACCTTTATGGGAGACGATGAGCGTGAAATATATCGGCAAATATTAAATAAGACAAAAGCACCATATAACCATTATGATATAAGTATGGGTTTGAATGTAAAGAAATGGAAGAAATTCGGTGAAATTATAAAACCACTGTTATCTTCTACAGTAATAACGAGATCTAGAAGAAGTTCGGGTATGCATATTAAGAAATTATACAATAATGGGGGTGTGGATTATGTCTATTGGAATAAACCGAAAGAGTTGGTAGATCGTCTACGTCTGCTGTATAGTTCAGAAATGGCTGGTAATAACAATGTAAGGAACGAAATAGTCAGTATATTGGAGGAATTAAGAGAAGAAGGAATAATCTATTAGCGAAACATAAATATGTTATTGTGAACATTTTTGTTTAAAATAAGTTATAAGTAATTTTTAGCTTTGTATAGGAAATGCTTAATAAAGAATTAAAATTATACATGTGCATTATTTTTAAAATTTCATACCACAGCAAAATAAGCATAAAACGGGGATAAATAAGGATAAAACAAGGATAAATAGTGATAAAACGGGGGTAAATGAGGATAAAACGGGGGTAAATAAGGATAAAACGGGGATAAACATGGATAAAACGGGGATAAACATGGATAAAACGGGGATAAATAAGGACAAAACGGGGATAAACATGGATAAAACGGGGATAAATAAGGATAAAACAGGAATAAACGAGGATAAAACGGGGATAAAACAGGAATAAACAGGAATGAAACAGGGTAAATAGTGATAAAACAACATAAATGGGGATAACTAAGAACGAAAAAATGACTAGGATAACTGTAAGCTAATAAAACTAGAATAATCCGCCATATATTAACCATTTAATATCAAACAACAGAGACGTAAACATGTATATATGTAATACTTGTGGTGCTACATTCTCTTGGTTTAGTGGTCTAAGTCGACATACCAATGTTCATAAAACCATCTCTTTTCAGTGTGGTTTGTGTATTAAAACATTTAAAAGGAAAGATAATTTAAAATGCCACATACAAAGAGTACACAGCGAACGAGAGTCTAAGGTATTGGAACAAGAAGATCAAATGGAAAACTTTAATAGAAAAAACGGAAAATATTTGTCACAAACGAGTGAATATTGGAATAAACCAAAAGAATTGGTGAATCGTTTACGTTTACTCCATAGTTTAAAAATGGCAGGTAACAACAATGTAAGTAACGAAATTGATAGTATATTGGATGAAGTGAGAAAAGAAGGAATAATCTACTAGCGAAATTACAATTATTTTGACTCCCTCTCTATTCAGTATAAAATATTCTGAAATGCTTAAATCTTATCAGAAGTAAATAAAAATGGCTAGTGTAAAGACCACAATTGACAAGTTTGGACGCAGAATTGGTAGCGCTAATAAATCCCTAGTTTCACGAGGACCACCGGGCATTGGCTTTAACCTTACACCCGATAATGACTTTGATATTCAGAGTAAACGTTTAAAGAACGTTGGAGAACCAGTAGATGGCCAAGATGGTGTGACCCGTAATTATGTTGATCATCGCTTCGACACATTCCTGCATGACATACATAAAGCTATGAATGATGTGACCGATTTAATAATAGAAGCAATGAAAAATATACTAATGAGAAACTCAAGAAATTTAAAGAAGAAAATATTGATAGCATCGTCAAGAAATAACTTAATTCACTATTCCATATAAAATATTTTGACAAGCTTAAATCATATCAGATATAAACTGAAATGGCTGCTGTAAACAACACAATCGACAAGTTTGGACGACGAAGAAGTGCTATTAATAAATCAATAGTTGTGCGAGGACCCCCAGGAATTGGTTTTGTCCTCACCGCAGATAAACAGTTTGATATTCAGAATAAGCGTTTAAAGAATATTGGTGATCCGTTGGATCAAAGAGATGGTGTAACTCGTAACTATGTCGATGAAAATATTATCAAGTCCATGGAAGACATTAAAAAATCATACACTGCATTTTTTGAGAAGCAGATGTCTGATTATAATACGTTTATGCACAATAAAAATACCCAAATAATTGATGAAATGCGAAGATATATTGACAAAGAAATTTCTCGGGTTAAGAAATTATCCGAGGACAATTATAATACTTTATATGTTGCAATAAACAACATGTATCATCATATTGTCCAAGAATCTCAAGCAAGCAAGACTTCAATCAATCCCATCCTAACGTCAAAAACACTTCAGAAAGCTACGGTAGATGCTAAAAGGACCGATGAAATACGTCAGGTGGAGTCTGAAATATTTGATAAAGTTACGGATCCATCTGTTTTGAGGGCATTTAAAACGAAGGCTGAAATACTTGAAGCGGCTAGAACCAAATCCTAAATACGATGGCTAGTAATGTAAAATTACAAGTTGTTAAAGAATTGCATAGGGGTTGTAGAAGAAATTTCCGTAGAAGGAGAACAATAATAAGAGGCTATGGTGATTTATGGCAAATGGATTTGATTGAGATGCGGCCATATGCCCATGACAATAAGGGATGCCACTATATTCTCGTAGTGATTGATTGTTATTCCAAATATCTCTGGACTAGACCCTTAAAAAATAAGACTGGTATAGAAATTACGAAGGGTACGAAAAGCATTTTGGAAGAATCAAACTATTCGCCTAAAAATCTTCAAAGCGATCAGGGTACGGAATTTTACAATAGGAACTTTTCCGCTTTAATGAAAAGACACAACATTAATCATTACTCCACGTATAGTACAAAAAAAGCCGCAATTGCAGAGAGGGTAATACGAACAATAAAAAATTGGATGTATAAGGAATTCTCAGCCAGAGGAAAGTACAAATGGGTTGACATTCTATCCAACATTACAAAAATGTACAACAACAAAGTACATCGTAAAATTGGTATGAAACCTGCTGATGTAAAACCAACCACAAAATTGAGTGCTTATGATAATATTAGTATTGCTTTAAAGCCTAAATTTCATCTTGGTGACATAGTTCGAATAAGTAAATACAAAGCTGTGTTTGATAAAGGATATACACCAAACTTTTCTACTGAACTCTTCAAAGTCGTCAAAATAAACGTAACGAATCCTAGAACGTATCTACTTGAAGACATGCAGGGTCAACCAATAAAGGGCTGTTTTTATGAAATGGAGCTGCAAAAAACTAAACACCCAGATGTGTACCTGGTGGAGAAGGTTTTAAGAAGGAGACGGAAGAAGATGTATGTAAAATGGTTAGGACTATCTAATGAACACAACTCTTGGATTGATAATACTTCTATCGTGTAAAATATGTAAAATTGTTTATGTACAAAAAATTAATAATAAATGTATCCACCACATTAATGTTGTTTAATTATAACAGAGACCTCCAATACCCCCAACAGGTACCACTGTCTTGTAAATTTACCTCTTATTCTATTTTTGAATGTAGTAAATAGCGTAAAACAAAATATTACCTTTTCATATATTTTATTAACAACTACTATAAATACAGCTACAATTACAATATTATGACAATATGTCATGTACACATGCATTCACAATATGCAACCACGACAGACATCAATATGAATATACTTTATTAATAATTACAAATACTATTATAATTACAAAATTAACTTAAGTTACATCTTTAACACATTGAAAAATATTATTTATTTACAAGTAATTTTCTATGGTGTAATAAAAATACAGTTAAATGAGTTCTCCAGCTATACATATTTTAAGAGGATAATATGGTCAAAGTACAAAAAATAATAACCTAAATTGTTTTTGGACCTTTGCGTTAAATAGGTATAAAGTTCTTTATTCTTGGCTTAATTCTGCAATTGCCGCAAGCAATTCATCCAACTTATCATTTCGTGTAGAACTAGGTTAGACATGGTTTTGTACAGAACTATGTTCGATATCGTTTATGGCGGATACTGCCCACTGTATATTTTGTTCTGGATCACTCTGATAAAATTGTATATCAGAGTGTCCCCACGGTAAAGTCTTTGTTGAATTTGGTATTATAAATCGTTTATCGTCATGGTGAGATAATGCGACTTTATTTTTTACTTCTGTATAAACGTCATGTAGGTAGCTTCTAAATGTATTCATTTTTCTATATATCAAACCGCCTTGTTCGACAATATGTTTATAGTCATCTATTGACAATTCTTTTTTAATTACGGATCTCTTTACGCCTTTAGCTTTTTTCAACTCGCTACCAACAGATTGCACGGAATATGCTTTTGCTCCCGTACCATAGAAACTAATTATGGGATCCGAGGGAAATTCATCTTTAAAGTTTCCCAAAATCGATGGACCCTTCGGGATATTAAATATATTTCCATCCTGATAGTTTGAAGTATCAAATTTCTCTCGGTTATCTATTATAAAGTTATAAAAGTTGTCCGTCAGAATTTTGAGAATCAGACTATCGGTATCGCAATATAATAAACTCGCATTATCTCCAAACTCTCTTTTAATTACGTTATAGAAAAAATTGTACAATACCGTCTTTGATAATTCCAAGACACAGAATCCGATGTAAATTGGTCTATTATAAAGAACCTTTTGCCTACCCATGTGAATTGCTACAAAATCATCGGTAAATATCGAGCATGTTTTAAAATTTGGTCGAGATATTAATTTGTTTGCTCCCATACTGCGCCTTATACTCTCCCAATGTGTGACTAATTTTATATCTGATCTATTGTCGACATTTTCCATCGTCTTGCCAAATGTTGCATTATTCATTAATTTGTATTGATCTTTTTCAAATTTATTTTTCGCCTTGTTTCTCATGTCGGTGTTCAAGTCGATATATTTCTTTAACTACGGTGATTGATTAAATTTAAGAACCCTATGTATTTTCGTAACAACCAGACCGTTAGTAATAGCCTGCTTTAAATTTATATAGTGTACTACATACTTTTTCTTATCATTCAAATTTGGTATCAACTTTGTTAATTTCGATTTTGAACCGGGGGGTGCGATATTTTCAACTAAAAAGGGAAGGTCTGAGTGCAAATCATGTAAATGCTGTGGATAATGAATGTCTACCTCAAAAACGTACCCAATAGGACCATTATTCGAGATACTCATAATATCTAAATCGCCGATTTCCCTATCAGACATCCACGAGAAGTTGTCTGTAGGTAATACCTGAACCATACTGTGTCCATATAAGTTCGTGGCGTCTAGGTATGTAACGAACGATGCTGGTTCATTGGGATTATAATTAGGTAGAAACTTATTGTTCGCAATATGTTTCCTTTCTGAACATTGGCTTATTCCGCCCCTTATACCCTTTTTAAAGAAATGAATCATATCGATATCAGTTAACAATTCTAACTTTACTCTAGTCAATCTCAACATAGCGTCCCATGATAATCCAGGAGCCGTATAGTACTGAGCCGGATCCAATTTATATTTATCTAAAGAAATTCTACGAAAATTTTCAAACACATCGCATAACAGAAGTACATCTGACTTCAAGTATAGATCTGAGTAATCACCCAAAGTCTGACATTGAAACAAGTCCCACACGTCTTTAGCCCGCTGATAGTCCGCATCTGATATGTGTTCGTTGTTTAAATTATCGTAAAATTCCTCCTTCGACGGTAACTCTGTTTTATTTAACTTATCTAAATTATCCATAAAACTATAAGGGAATACACCCTTCTGCCTCATTAAATTGAATTTATTATTATCATTATAAAAACTCCTTGTTACCTCCAACTGAGCGTCATCTAAATTTGCACCTAAATTTTCCAATGATGCAGCTAAAAACTTAAAACTATCGATAAACCGCAACTGTAAAAATTTCTTTTTTGTAACCCCCTTTTTGTCAACATAGTCGTGCATGAAAAGATGTTTTGTAAAAGATATATATTTTTCTTTATTTTGTGCTATTACACTGACCCTATCTTTATATTTACACAACTCTTTGATGAACATGTGACAATCATAACCGCTCAAATTGTGGAATATAATAGGTACAAAATTTGGTAATTTGTAATTCAGGTTGCAGATAGAATGTGCAGCAGCAAATCTTACCTTGCCAGACAAGTGGCAATGATCTTTAACTTTTACATCATCTTTATCGAAAGGTTTCTCACATATGCCACATACGGTCGCATTCTCAAAATCTTGCTTTTCTTGTACCGTCAATTTTGCCATTGGCACTATATCTTTCATGTGTTGATGATATATGTTTCGTAAATCAGCCTCTAGACGACTTACAAAAATTGAAGCTGCATCAGACCCCCGGTACAACTCGAATTTAGATAGGGAATTGTCATACGAACACTTTATAAAATATGCAAAGGAGTATGGTTCATGTTTAAAAGTTTTATTTGTAAAGGATTGCTCGGGGTTTAAATCACACGTAAGGATAGGTTTCAAAATCGATTCAAAATCCGCATATACCACGAAAGGTACTTCCATTTGTTTCTCGATATTTTCAAATTTCAATATATTTTCAGGTACTTCTTTACCAAATTTATCAATACGGAATTTTGTCGTTGGCATAGTTGTATAAATATGATTGCAATCGTTTCTCTGGTGTTCAAGAAGCTGACTTTCCTTACTATAGTACACTAAACAACCATCACATAAATAATTTTTTTGCTTACTATGATTAATTTGACTGGAAACTAATTTTGACAAATCTTTTATCCAACAATAATGGCTATTAACACAATCGTTACTACAGCGATGATTTTCGTCAGTTTCACCACAGTCTTCAGAAAGTAATAACAAATTTACATGATAATTCAACCGTTTTTCACGATAACGCAAAGGTCCAACAACTTCATATTTTATCTTGTTATTTTCAAATTTCTCCTCTAACCCGTATACATTAATTGAAATATTGTTCATTTCTTCAAATTTTGAAATATCTCGCAATTTTACTGGAAAACTCATACCTGTTAAATTTAGCACTGTTGAATAATGAGGATATGATAGCATGTCCGATGTACGGCCATTTGCAGGATACAGCGCCGATGTCACAGCCCAAGCGAAGCAACACTGGTCCTGATTTTCCACGTTTACCACAGCTTTCTTATTGCTAATGTACTTGGGTAATTTAACATAAGACGAACCACCAAGAGGACTGTACTTGTTGACATTAATTTCTACAAATTCAATTCTTTCAATAGTCCATCCTAAAAATAAATAATAATTAATAACTCTCTCCATATTGTTTTAAAAAATATTAACATACCAGAATCACGTTCTTGAAACTCGGTAGCTTGTGTAATGATGGCCTCCACAAAACTATTCAAGACATCGTTTAAGTCCATAGACTCGCTCAAAATTGCATTGCTGGTATTAAAACATTTTAAATCTCCCACATCCTGACTTGGAAGAATGTATCTTGCAAAAGTTTCCATGTTCACTTTTACAGCTTTATGTATCCTCAATGCTTCTTGAAGAAGATTTAAAATTTTTGACCTGATTTCATTAAAAAATGTCGTATAATCTATATGGTTACTTTCGCTGCGCACCCTGTATGTTACGATGCGACTTTTGAAAGCACTTTGGACAATTTCTACACCATCAATTAGAGGAATGCATGAATTTGTTCTATGCTGTAACGTTCGTTTATGAGCCGTCATCTGAGCTGCGTTTAATGTCACATTACAGCAGTTGCAGGTCTGCATATTTGGCGAAGGAGTTGGATCCAATCTAGGCCGCTTTGAAGAAGGTCCGGCGGCATCTTGCAATTTTGAACATGATTGCCTTTGATGGCGTCGTAAGTTGTTGCCTCGTGTAAAATTTGTGCCGCAATCTGTACACAAAAACATTTTTATAATTCAATAGCTCAGCAACACTGCGGAAGAATTGTAAAATAATTCACAACACTGATTTTTAGTTCTTCACTGTAGTCCAAGTACTGAGAAAAAAATCACTTGAAATAATTCACCACGTACACGTTTATCTTTACTGTATGAAAGCTCAAACAATAATGAGCATTTACTGCTTTTTCGTTATATTTATAGTAAAGTCAACCCCCACCCCATGCATGATTCACCCGCCATCAAAATTCCAAATTTCATAATGGCATAAAGTCACGCAATCAGTTCTAGCCAAAATCAACACAACACCCTGTATTTGGTAAATATATGTAAATGGATGGTTTTAAAGCATTTTAAGTTTCTTCCTTATTTCTCTTTATTTGACTCAACCCTCAAGCAATAAAATCTACTTGCACCAGATGTTGGAACTTTGAAACATTCATACTGGATTTAAATATTATAGCACTTTTATTATTTAATGCTAGGGTTCAAAAACAATTCTAGACCAATTTGACTTTCTTACACTTTATTTGTCTGCAGTAGATTACGGTAATTAAATAAATTTTTTGTTAGACAAAAATCAATACATAATCACCCTCGTAAATAGACAATTCCATTCCAATTCAGCGAATATGCCCTATTTGTTTGGGTTCGTTACGCTTAATTAGTCTTACATGAATTTGTTTCGTGTATATGATTGAAAAGGACTTTAAAAATTACAGAAAAGAATCTATTTCGCATGAAACAATGTATTATGCTTTATGTTTTCAAATATGAAAAAACTTGCATGTAACAAATTGATTGGTTTTGAATACATGAGACGTTTGACTAAAATGAATAATAAAATAGGGGATGCTCCCTTGTTCTGGTCAATTAAATCACACTTGAAAAATGTAAAGTGATGTGTTCTTTTATTGGGTGGACTGAAATAATCAATACGTATAGTTCGGGGGCTTATGGGAACAAAAAATAGAATGTCATTTGTAAATAATTAATAATTTTGCTTCTAAATCGTTGATTGGTTAACAAAGCAGTAGAACTTGTTTTGTGAATAGGTTACATTAATATTATCGAAAAAAATAAACCTAATTTAAATAAACATTGCAATTGAGTGTCGTTGGCCCCTGTACTATTGTGGGATCAAAACATATGTACTATTTATTGCCGCAATGTCTTTTTATATGTAAAAAGCTATTTATATTTTCTATAGTGGCTCCACGTAAGATAAAGCAATCATTAAATTTAATTGTTGGTAGTGAGTGGTCGATAGCAAGGGGTCAAAATATGTGAATCATGCATGACACACCGGAAGTAATTGTCTAGCTCCTTCAAACCTTTCCCCGTACCTCAGGTATTAGTCACCATAGGATATTTCTACCCTAACGCCATAATGCATGCATAACGCATTGAAAAGTGGTGAGAGGATCCTGGTTAAACTAGAGGGGTTATAATTCATGCGTGACGAATAGGGTCCGACCCCTTATATATGACTCACCGGAAGTGATTGTCTGGCTCCTTCAAACCTTCCCCCGCACCTCAGGTATTAGTCACCATTTCTTATTTGTCCCCCTTATAATTCATGCGTGACGAATAGGGTCCGACCCCTCAGGTGTGTGACTCACCGGGAATGACGTAATAGAAAAGTGGTGGAGGGAGTCCGAGCTCCGGCTTAAACTAGAAGGGTGCATAATTCATGCGTGACGTGTTGAGACATGTATGACACATCAATGGGGTCCAGCCCTCGTGTTTCCGGTATGAATCACCGAAAATTGGTGGAGGGATCCCTAGCACCCGCTTAAACTAGAGGGGTTGTTGCACCCCTCGTTAAAACTCATGCGTGACGAATAGCCATAATTCATGTGTGACGTGTTGAAGGGTCCCACCCTCACCCTTCTTCCGGTGTGTGACTCACCGCTTTCCCCTTGCCGCTCACCCCCTCTCACCCCCTTTACCCCGCACCCCACCTGTGGCTCCTCCCACCCTGTGACGTCGCCGAAAAGTGGTGGGGGGATGCCTAGCACCCGGTTAAATCAACTACTAATTCCCTCACGTAGTTTTTATTGTTATTTTGCAATTTATGAAGATTACATTTTAAAGAAATTTCAAGTAAACCAGGAAACACTGATTTCAAAATCTTCTATATTAACATAAGAAACACAAAATGACAACGCAATTCGTATTTAATCTTACAGACCTTACAGACTAATTTAATTAAAATAATACTGATTTATTTTATTGACTAATATATTATATTATGTGTGCCCATCTACTTATAAGCATATACCAAAACAATAACAAAATAAAAAAAATAACAACAGACACTAACACATAAACATAAAACAACAACGCAAATCATATTCAATCTTACAGACTAATATAAATTAAAACAATACTGATTTTTTTATTGACTAAAATATTATAATATGGGTGACACAGGAGATATGTAACACCCCGTAGCATGTTTATTTGAAAATATATTATTTTGAAATTTGGTAGACTTATATAATGTGTGATTGTCCTTTTTTTTAGCACAAACAAGAAATTTTTTCCACTTCCGGTTTCACCGAAAGTGACATCTAGTCTGCTATTTTAAATGGCACCCTGTATATATTTTTTTCCTCTCTAATTCTCCTTAAATTTCTCCTTTCAACTGCTATACATATAGCAAGATGGCATTCGAGAATTGATTGAGCTTTCCGACGCTTTTTTAATTTTTTCTCTAACATAAAAAACAAGACTTTTAACCGAATATGCGCTCCGGGCTATTGCAGTTCCCGGAGAAGTGCATTTTCCGCCGCGTAATATTAATCTACAAAGCTGATTTTTTGTCTTCAAGCAGTTTATGCAATATTTCGATTAAAAATCACATTCTACCTCCGCTTAAAGGTGGCTAAATCTTTGAAGACAACAAATATAAGAGGGTGAACAAAAATTAAATTCTACAGTTAATTTTATTAATAAACAAACCGAGTAATTTAAACAAAATTTTCTCAATTTAATATTTATTGTTATAATCGTAGATAAAGTATAGTATTCAACTTGCAGTAATGGTAATAACTCACTTGATGAATTACTTGTAAACTTTCATCTGCGTGAGTTATTACCTACATTACCGCTCGTTGAATAATATACTATTACTTAAATGATTCTAAATACAGTAGATGACTAGTTTTTCATAGGTTTTTCTAAAAAACTCTCATAGTTCAATCATCCATGTAGTTTGTACAGTATTTTTTATACTACCAATAAAGCCTTATTATTAATAATAATAATTTAAAAAATTATATTTATGTGTGGTACTTTTCCAGGCACACCGTATTATCTGGCCCTAGGCCCGAGCCTATTGAGAAGAAGACCCTGGAAAACCCTTAAGAAAGTCACATTCCTCATGCATTTTCAAATATATAGTTTTTCTTCTACAAACACATTTAACAAATTAACTTAGTCTATCATAAAATGCAGTTTATGTCAGCAATATAACTCTTGTAGTGGGAGAAGCGAGAGCTAAGTGGCTTGAGAATTGGTAAAAGAAAAGGCGTTAAGGACGTGTTTTCTACATCATTTTGGAGAATAATATACCGTATCTACTATTATTTTTTACTTCTTTGTTACACATCAAACTGCAATAGTATTACTAAATAAGTTGTTAAAGAGCCCAATATCTAAAACAAAATGAAATATATAATTGTAATTAAACAATATTGTTTTTTTACCGTATAAATTAGATCGCCATCGAGTTGAAAAGCACCAAAAACGGAAAACTCAATGGTTTGGTGGTAAATCTGCATAGTGACAGAATTTAGCTGAAAAAGTAAAAAACTTGCATATTAGTGCATATTTGCACGGATCAGTAGTTAAACATTAATTGAATAATTTAAATAAAAAGATTTCAATGGTAACAATGGTAGTGAAGTAAGGAAAGTATGCAAAATCGTGCTAAAGTTATGAAACCTATTCCTCCCCCCGTTTTCAAGGGTGCTGAATACGAATAACAGGGTAAAAAAGTTTAGTCATGCGCACCTGAAACGGCCATTGCTTATTTCTCATATGACAGTTTGGCATCGACTATTTTTGCAGGGATTCCTTGTTTTCTCATTTGGATATAACAGATGGTGAAAGGTGATATCAGGAGGTGGAATCTACCCTGTCAGGGGGTGTAAAATTGTTTCTTATTTTTTTCTTGTTAAAAACGTTACCCCCGTTTTCGAGGATGCTGATCAAGGACAATGGTAAGAGTAAATTGTGACATCCTCAGGGGATTAGTAAGAGGGTGGAACTTTTTTTTTTTTTTTTTTCTAATTGTATATTGTAACACTACCTTGGCCGATTATCAATAATTTTTTTATTATTTTATTGAATGTTAATTATTTACCTATATGGTATTAATAAAAAATATTATTAGAGTGAAATATATTGATAACAGATCAACAAGAGTACACTGCCGCTAGCTCATTAGCTTGGAAGCGCATGGGTCGTGAGTTATGCACATATATTTATTATTAAGATGTTATAATAGAGGCTATGCAAGTTTAATTATTATTAATATGTTATAATAGAGAGAGACTTACCTACAAATATGTATGATGAGCTAAATAGGTGTTAGATCATAGGCGCCAACCATTCTTTATGTAAGATGTTGATGAATACCAAAAATGGTAAACAATATTCAATTACTAAGATTTTAATATTAATTTACGTATTTGTTTTGTGGAGTAAAATGGCACTCGTTGAAATAACAAGAAACAAGTTTATGAATAAAAGTCTCGTGAAAATTATAAAATCAGTTTTTATTAGAAAACTGGTCCAAAACTGAGGTATGTCAAACCAAAATGACATTTACATAAAAAAGAATACATATAAATATGGAAAATTGCTTATAAGCTCTTCTTAAAAAATTGTTATGTAAAATTACAATAGTCAATTATTCAAAAGTTTATCAGAAAATAATTAACAAAAATTTCTTCTTTTTATTAGAAGTTGTTCAGTTCAGATTGGATTTTACCTATTCAAAATTTGATAGAAAAATAGTAAGCTAAATTTTACAAATTACACCATCAACACTGTATGTTTTAAAAATTTAGATGTTAGAGCGAAAGTTCTTAATAATTTACCCCAGTATATCACAACATATATTTTAAAGCGAAAAGGTTAATAAAATTTGGTGATCACCAAACCTTGTACAGTTGTACCTTAATAATTAAAATTTCATAATAAAAACTCTGAAGAAAAGTTATTCAATTTTTGCAAGAACCTGTAACATTCAGAAACTCTCATATTTAAGAAAAACAAAGGTCATTTTAATATATTATGTGAGATTTTATCCGTAATGATAAAAATGTAAAATTTCAAATGTTTTTCTGTGCAAAAAATAATGATAGTTAGACTGCAAGGATTTTACTTAAATTAAACACTTAACTTGGAAGGTCCTTAGTTTTCTTTGAAGGATGTAGGTACATACGATGACAAGAAATATAGGCTTGGTTCTTCTCCTAACAGGAAACCATTACAGCTTCAAAAAAAAAAATTGGCTGCTAAATAAGATGGCGAACGTACATCTCCATTCCAGGAAAATATATAATTCTATCAAAGTTGTGGATAAATCATGTAGTGATTATTGAGTGGATATGACTATTAAGTTTAGCTTAATTGACAAAGTGAAATTTTTAATTAATTATTAGATGTTGAATGTGATTCGAAATTTAATCATACTTTAAAATTAGTAAGATATTTCAGCATTGAAAGGAAGACCCTACAAGTCGAAAAAACAATAAAATAAACTATATTTTACGAATGAAACCTTGATATGAAAAGATAATTTTTAAAGTACTTACGGAAATATTTCCGGCCATCTTGAAATTAATAACCATGAGGTGAATTATTAACGAAATGTTTCCTTGGCTTGAACATAAATATAAACACAGGAATAAGATGAGAAGGAAGTTTTTCCTCACATTAATAAATAGACATAGTATCGATGTTAAATGTTACAATAACAAGGTACTGAGTGAAGACGAAAGGTCAACGCTACCTCACTTTGGTTTAAGACTCGAACAAGTGAAAAGTAAATTGCGAGCAGGGAGGAAGTAAACCTCTGCCGGAAATTATGTTCAAGAGAACGACTAAACATTCCGTGTATTTAATTTATTCAAGCGATAAATCATTACAATTATTAATGTTAAATATACCAATACTTTAATTTATTAGATTATTAAGTTATTCAGTTCGTTGATTTTTGTTTATCTATGTATGAACATTTGTCTATTTGAGTAACTAAATATACTAACAAGTAAATCTGTTATTTAGATGACCAGCTATACTCTCCAACGTATATAGAGTTTAACTCTTTATAGAAATTTAAATTGATGGAACTATTAAACAAAATTTCATTTGCAATTTTTGTTTTATTCTAACATCAAAAAAATTTGATTTACTAGGAAATATGAATCAACATATTTCTAAATATACAAAAAAAAAATGGAGCATTATACATGTTACAATATTAAGTGGGAGTGGTTTCAAAGTCACCATTTGTTCATTTTACATCCTCATCAAAAATGAATCTATCCTCGCAAGGAGTGGAAATTCATGTTCCTTAAAACAGGATATAAGGAAGAGAATACTATTGGTAAAAAATTCTGTTTTTAATAAATTATGTATACAGAAGACGGTTTTGAGTACAATATAATATTTTTTACAAGACATTAATATAACCTAGGGTGCTTACAAAGAGAATTACATAGTTCATATTCCTCGAAATGAACATCACATTCAATGCTATTGCCTCCCTCTTCATCGCACGCATCGTCCGTTTCCGATTCACGATCGGAAATATACACTTCTGGTATAAAATTTAGAAAATTTACAGCATTATCATAACTATTATCATTGAATTCGTTTGTTTCTATGATTGTTCATCATCTTCATCCTCTGGCGCTCAATTCTCCTAAAATTTACCTTGACAAATCTTACAAAAAACGCTACATCGTAAACCAATTTTATACGTGCGTATCGTTTCGCACATCCGCCCTTACAATTACAATTATAGTTTCTAAAAAGAAGTCAAAAACCAATTGATCTTCTGAAAATTTGAAATTGATGAACTACGGATACCTCGAGGACACAAAATTTACCCAGAAAACAGGAAATACGGCAAAAACAAATAAAATGATAATACGAGTCCCTAATATCGGCCAAGTCGCTACCTATTATTATTATGAAAGGGATGGTTTCCGACAGTTTAAGGGTGAAGGAAGGGTCGAACCAGAGTAAAACCATTTTTTTTCTTGATCAACATCCTCGAAAACAGAGGGTAAACGTATTTAACAAAAAAAAGAAGGAAACAATTTTACACCCCCTGATAGGGTAGATTCCATCCTCAAGGGCGGTTTCAGTCTACTACCTGATATCATCTTTCACCATCTGTTATATCCCCATGAAAAAACAAAGAATCCCTGCAAAAATAGCCAAGGTGTCATATGAGACATAAGCAGGTTTTTGGCCGTTTCAGGGGGTTCGCATTACTAAAAACTTTTTTCACCCTGTTATTCGTATTCAGCACCCTCGCAATCGGGGGGAGGAATAGGTTTCAAACTTTAGCACGATTTTGCTTTTTTCGAGAAAATCCCGACTCCTTACTTCCACTATGAGGTTTATCTACAATGTGGCCTATCTAACAATCGGAGGCACAAGGTTATCTATCCATTTTATGTCAAGAATTTCAATTCTCAGCGCAGGTACTCCACCTTTCGAGAAAAAAGAAAAGGTGTAATGTTCTGTCAATGTAATACAAACCCAAAGCTTCCCTATATACGGCATTTTTAGTTTCTACTTTTCACAATGTCTTTTCAAACGTTTTTTGATCCAAACCTTATTCTAGTTGGCCTCCGTTTGTTTTTTAACGGTCCATGTCTCAGAGACTTAAAGAAAGATGAAGGAAACTAGGGCATTAGCAAGCTTGATCTTTGTGCGGTTTGTGATATTTAAGTCTCCAAATTTTGCCCAACTGACAGATTGCTGGACTTTCCATCTGTATTCCTTGCCGAATTTCATATTCGCATTTGACAGCATTATCCCAAAGTATACCATTCATATTTACCACCTTACAGTTATCATTTACTTAGTTTACAATCATAATTTTCGTTTTGTTTTCATCTAACTTAACCACAATCAGAGCGTATTATCTGAAGCCTATTCAGCGGATGTATGAGCTTACCCTTGTTTACCAAAACTAAGTTGGTATCATTTACAAGTTATAGTTACTCCCCTCTGCAATCGCCCAGCACACGTCGCATTTTTTCACTATAGATGTTAAAGGGGATTGGTGACAGATCACAGTCCTGTCTGACATCTTTACCAACTTTATATTTGTCGGAATTATTGTTGTCTACTTTCACAAAAGCAGAGCTTTCTTCACACACTTGGCGAATAATAATTACCAGATATACCTACTAATAATACTACGAACTACTACTACTATTACGAAACAAAGGAATATAGACTAGGCCCATAAGTAGGAAATCCATCTCTATAAAGTGCAAGAAACAACGTTTTTAGGATATTTCCACCCCGCTGAATACGAATCTGCCTGTTGCCAAAGCGAAATTTGGACCGGAAGTCTGGTATCCAAGATGGTGACCAAAACTCTGTTGCCCCATATCTCCCTTGTCCGTTGGCTTAAAATAATGATCTAAACGTCTGCTTAGGGGTTTTCTCGGATGCCAAACACATTGCAATGCTCAAAATTTACTTACCTTAAGTTTGGAGTGCATGAGTTAAAAAATGGCGCCCAAAATGGCCGCCGAAACTTTGTTGTGTTTACGTGCGCTCCGTGCGTCTTGTTGTATTTGGAGTGTAAAATCCGTCAGATATATAGTTTTTAGTGGTTGAATGTGCACTACTGTGTGTGTGTTACGTATTTTTAAGTAATATTTTACACCTTCCGAAATACAATATGGTAACAAAATTGTGTTACTGCGTGTAATAGTGGAAGGGGGTAATAGTGGATGAACCTTATAAGAATTTCAAATTTAGCACTAACTGTTCGTTCGCATCAATTGTATGCCGTTCTTCCGTTCTTGATAGCATCTGAGGTGAAATATCACAGTCAGTGTATAGTGAAGGCCGAGAGGAGCCAGAAAAAGGTACAGATGCAGATGAAGGAGTGTGGCAAAAGTAATTTACCTATGATCCAAATTTGCAAAAAGCTCTCGAAGTCTCAGCTTCACTTAGTAACGTTTTGTACTCTCAGATGTTTGAGAAAGATACGTTCACCTGGCGAGAACAATCGACGTTGAGATACCGAAGTCATTTGAATCGCGCTTGTCAACTTTTAAAGAGAAATTGCAGAACGGCATTAAGGACTCGCTCCTTTTCTTCCAGCCTTTAAACAAGGACATCACAGGAATGCAAACTTTCCTTATACCCCAGGAGTTTTTGGCCAAGGTGACTGCGGATGTTGCTTTAGGAGACATCGATCAAGATGTTCCGATCCCGAAGCAAGTGCTCGATGATGATTTTCGAACTCTTGTCCATGCTGCGCTGCTGCTTAGAGGGGAGCTGCAAGATTTGCCGAGTCACTCAGGGCTTCATGTTTCCCAAGAAGAGGCTGCTGCATTAATTCCGAAAAATCTTCATTCCCATCCTTATGACCCTTGAGCCCGTCCCCAAAGCCTCTACGGATATCCTAGCCTGTAATTGTTCATCCCAGTGCCTGAGTACAATGTGCACGTGCAAGAAGAATAGACTGACTTGCACCAAATTGTGCCACCGCTCTCGGCAATGTTTGAACTCTTTAAATGGTTGATTTATCCTTGCAACCTTGCCATAAGCTATAAACACTTGAATGAGAGCCGTAGTGAGCCAACTTTTTTGGGGGGTTATTTTTCTAAATATGCCAACTTCATAAACTGAAGAAACCAACTCTGTAAATTATTAAATAATAATTCCTATAAAATAAATATTCATGATCGGGGGAGGGGGGCTAGACATTCTAAAAAAAATTTTTTCGGTACAAATTGCCAACTTTCATCTCAAATTTCCAACTTTCGCCAAGTCTAACAGGGTTGGGAGGTAACGTACTCCCCCCCCCCCTTCGCTACGGCCCTGATTTGAATGATTGTTTTATTTTCTTTGCAATCTTGCAATAAACAATGTTTGAACTTCGAATGGTCGTTTTCTTATCTTCCTTGTTTCCTTGCTTACTTCCGAGCAACAAAGTTTCGGCGGCCATCTTGGGCGCTATCTTGGAACCCATGCACTCCAAACTTAAGATAAGTAAATTTTGAGCATTGCAATCTGTTTGGCATCCGAGAAAACCCCGAAGCAGATATTTAGATCATTATTTTAAGCCAACGGACAAGGGAGATGTAGGGCAACAGAGTATTGGTCGCCATCTTGAATACCGGACTTCCGGTCCAAATTTCGCTTTGGTAACAGGCAGATTCGTATTCAGCGGGGCCGAAATATCCTAAAAACGTTGTATTCCCAATTGTTACATGAAATGTTTCTTGCATTGTTCTTTTTTGAAAACGTGCCTACTCTAATATATATATCTCGATAAGTTCTCGCAAATTTAGTAGTGGCTTTCTGGTACCTCACCCTTTGATATACTAAAAGCTACCAGTCATTTTAAAACACCAGATACTTCAGTTTGTTCAAAGAAAGAGTAGTATCTTTGCTATAGCTATCAAGAAATATGTTCTATTACACTAGACAAGCGGTCCAATTTCTAGCAGAAATCCAAAGTCGAAGTATACTATTACTTTAGAGAATATTATTTAGGTATTAAAAGCAAGTCACAACTTACACACTTTTTTATTTATTATGAAGTTACCTACTTTCTGTATATTGTTACCCTAATCTGGGCATGCTAATATACTAGTTAGGTAAATAATTTTTCCAGGGTAGATCCTCCGGCTGTAGAAACTGCCTTCCAAGATACCAATACCTTGACGCTCCTATTGGTGCACAATACCATAAAATATGACTGATGAATTCATCCTCCACTCCACATATCCGACAAGTAGGATCATCTTTTAACCTCTTTGTATGCACGTGCTTGTTCAGAAGACCGTGTCCTGTTATCAGGCCTACCACTCGTCTCAATCGTTCTCTACTTTACGGTAGTCAGTCGAGGACCTCTTTATATGGAGCTTTGGTTGACTCATTCCGGGCGACTTAGCTCAATGGATGTTAAACTGTGCCATAACCTAATCTAGCAGCTCTGATTTAATCAGGCTTCTTTTGGCAGACCGAAGGCTGACTCCGGGCCAGGGAAAGAAGTTTTTGCTCCTTCTCCAGCCAAAAAGTCTGCTTCTTCGTGAGTTTAACTAGGTTGTGTTTGCATAATGAATGTTTCGAGAGTTTAATTAATTTACTTTTACATTTAAGTCAAATGGAATTTCGTAAGATATAAAATATATTTATGACAACAGGTAGTCAACTGATATTTAACTTGAGATATTATAATGTTTGCAAAATGCCCTACGTTATTTTAAAAGACAAAGTTTACTCTACAAAAGGTTGCACGACTAGCTCATTAATTATAAGGTGTTAGAAATAAATTCATAATTAATAACAAAAATATATTACAAAATACCACAAAGAGCAATCAAGGTGTGGGAAAACAGATAAATATCGCTTTTACCATAAAATACACAATATATTAACATAATACCACTAAAATAAACAAAGTATACTAAAATCTTAATGGCCGGCCGACCTGAAAATAAGCTTGATTTACTCATTCATTAAACAAAAGTATCTAATAAACAATATATCTGAAAAGTTTAAGTACAAAAAACTGTAAATCAAAAAATACTTTCAGTTACATACACAATCACAGACCGTCTGCGTATTGAACAAAAGCTTTTTTTGCACATAACACCAGTAAAATAGTTTGTGTCATGTGGAAATCGATAAAAGTTAAATTTCTTTTACTCAAAAACGAAAGGTAACGAAATCATTACACCGACACTGCACAAAAAACCACAGCTGGGTATGGCGTAAGTTGTCGAAAACTGATGCAACAGGTCTCTGGACGCCGGAAGAAAATGTTTAAAGGGTACTTACGAAGCAATCTCCTAAGCACACTCACTATCATAATCTAATTAACAAACCAACTGCAGAACGTAGACAGCTATATGTTCATCGATATTAAGAACTGCAATCTTGACAAGACGTCATATGTAATTTTTCGTTAAAGTAATAAATTTAAAATTAATAATTCTCGAGTCACTTCACTTCAGAACTTCCTCAAATTTTTTTATTAGCTTATTCTCCTTACTTTTCCCTCAGTTACTCGAATCTCTCCCTCTCGTGGTCCCTTCTTCTCAATCTTTATCTATTTCCCCCGTAAGGTGACCAAGCAACACGACGCAGTTTCGCGTGACCAATCAAATTCAAATTCTCTTCATATTCCCATATATCGGTATCTCACGATCCCCCGCGTAACGTCTTTATCTTGCCTAGCGCGGTAAGAAGTGTAAATAATAAACTGATCATAAGAGACAATTTCTGGTACAATATGTACTAATTTAATTAATAATAATAGACCCAGCAAAATTAGCACGTTACAATATGTATGAATTAATAATATACGTATGATTTGATATGCGAAGCGCGTGAAGTTATTGCAACCATGCATTGGCCGCTTATGTCTATCGAGTTATTCGAGCTTCTCTCTTTACTGTTATGAGACAAAAATATGGAATACACACTAACAAAGTAAATAATCTATATTTTAGCCAAGTTCAGGGATTCTCAAACAGTCGAATTGTCCCAATTTCTGCATTTATTTATGATTATTTTATTAGTAACTTGTAATTTTATTCAGGTATTTATTTTGTTATATTTATTATGTTGAGCCAACGTTATCGTGAGAAGTACATATAATTTTAGTTTATAGAGTCGTTTTTAAGTTCGTCAACATAAGCATTTCAATTTGTTTGAGAACTTCTGCCCTTTCTAGTTCATCGACTGCAATCTAGTTCAGACAGCGAAGCGATCTTTGGATCGTTCAAGTAAAATTTGCACCTGGCTCGTTTCCGATCTTGAGGCTCAGGCCAAAAGGTGCTTCATTCATGTTAAATACTATGTACTGAATTTCGATCAATTTTTATGTATAAATAAATAAAATTGTAATCGGACGCCCTAATAGTAAACAAAAAAATGTGACTGCAAGTCAGCAAGAATGTGGCTCATTAAAACAATACTTACTAAATCAATTACATCTTGATTTTCATCTGCATTTATATTGATTCCGTGTAAAGTATCCATAATTCGTTCTACGTCTTCACGTATAATCACACAGGGCATTACCAATTCCAGAATGGATAGGAAATGGAGACAGTTCAAAATAATGTTCCCAACATCCAGATCAACTCTGTGTCTCAATAATTCACAGATGTAAAAGGAATTGAAAATGGTGCAAATAAAAAGTAAAGGCACTAAAAATGAATCACATCTGTTAGGAAAATATAATAAAATCATCTAAACCGTAATTTACGAAATTTCTGATCTGGGCATCATTTTAGTCTCATTATTTTCGATTCGAAAATGTGAGACTTTACGAAAAATGCGCGATGTTAATATGTTAATAATTATATTTAACCTTATAACCTGAATGCAGTACGTATATTTAATTTTAAATCGGGTAATTACTTTTCGTTTGCCAAATACATATACAGGGTGTCCCACTTAAAACTCCTGGCGCCATATTCTCGATAACCAAAATAGAGTGAGATCCCAGAGCCGCCAGATCTACGTCATTTTAGCAAAGCTAATATTTTGACAACAAATAGTGTAATATCTAGTTAAGAACGTATGCGTATTTGCTAGTTTGAAAGTGGGGCCGTTTTGCAGAAAACAGGTACAAAAGGTACATAAGAATTTTACTCAGTACGTTAAATTATGATAGCTGGATTATTTTACAAGTGATACGCTAACTACATGGTGTAAGCGTCAATCTCTAAATCCGAAGGTCCGAGGTTCGATTCCTGAGCGTTCTCAGTTTTTTTTTCAAATATACATACTAAGAAAAAAAGTTATGGCCAAAAATAATAAATATTTCCCTTTCGGTTGTCTCTTTCTTGATAATCGTTACCTTAAGTTAATATTTGTTGAAAAAAAAAAGCTGAGAATGCTGAGGATCGAACCTCGGACCTTCGGATTTGGAGGCTGACGCTTACACCATGTAGTTAGCGTGTCACTTGTAAAATAATTCAGCAATCATATTTTAACGTACTGCGTAAAATTCTTATGTACCATTTGTACCTGTTTTCTGCAAAAGGGCCCCACTTTCAAACTAGCAAATACGCATACGTTCTTAACTAGATATTACACTATTTGTTGTCAAAATATTAGCTTTGCTAAAATGACGTAGGTCTGGCAGCTCTGGGATCTTGGACTAAAAGAGATATTTGAATTTAGTAAAATACTAGAATATATTATATTACTTTAGTTTTGAGTAAAAATGGTTATTTTACGAACTGAGGTATAGATGGCGTTACAATGCAAAGAAATTGTTTGAGATCAGGAACGTTGAAATGAGATGCTTGTGATGGAAAATTACATTCTAACCAAATTTTGTAATACGAACAATTTTTGAAAAATCACTGGTTTTAGAGATATTTGAACTTTTCTTAGTACCAAACAAAAACTGCATTTTTTTTTTCCAATGTAACATATCCACAGTTTACAGTGTGAAATACAGTCAATCATACAACATAAATTTGACACAGAAATTAGACAATATTCAATAAACAGAAATGCCAAAATCTCTAATTTCCATATAGCAATTACAGCCATCTTTGTTTTGAAATATATTTTTTTCATTACTATCTAAATCATTATGGAAAATGTCCCAAAGAACTTCTGAAATTTATTTTAAACAAGTCGTGACGATTTTTATACTTCAAAAAATTATATTAATATTAAAATATCTCGAAAACCAGTGATTTTTCAAAAATTGTTCGTATCATAAAAGTTGCTTAGAATATAATGTCCCATCACTTGCACCATTTCAAGGTATAGATGGTGTTGTGATTTTTGGAAAAATCATTTACACCAATATAAAAAATAATATGTTTGTAATTATTTTTTGGGATTTATTTGTTTATGCACAATGTTCCCTAGAGAAAAATTCAACCTCAAGAACCCTCTTAAAAAATTTATCGGTGAATATTAAAAAAAAAAAATGAAAATAGGTTAAGAATTGTGTGCTGTAAAATGGACAACAAATTTTGCGTTTGCTCCAGTCACTGTACGTCAAATTACCATACTATTATTCTATTTGACTATCGTGAACACTTTAATTTGTATGTCATTTATATCATTTTACAATCTATTAAATAAACAAAACTACGCCACAATAAACGCGTACTGAACACGCAGAGTGTTGCAGGGTCCGAATGTTGTGGCCGGTAACATTCAGACCGTTATTTTTTAATTTTTATGATGGTCTTCTATAAGCTCAACCATATTTAGGTAATTATGTTCATGCTTCAGATAAAATCGCTCTATTTTTTAAAAAAGTTTTAGTGATATAAGTGAATGTGCAGGAAAACAGAAGAAAAAACCCCTGCTTAAGTTGTCAGTGGATAAAAACATATTCTGCACAAAGGTGCAGATTTATATGGCATATAGTTTCGACGGGGAGTCAAGGGGATAATCACTATCTACTGGCGAACAATTAGCTTAACTGTTCCACGATGGTTAGGCGCGGATAGAGCTGTAATAAAAATGCTAACATGATGCGGTAGAGGGGCTATAGTTGGACGTAAAGTTGTGGAAGTGACTGAAAAATTACATACATAATTTTCTAAAGAAATAGAATTTTTTGATGAAGAACCACGCACACTTTGTACTGAATTTCTGGTGCACGGTCAATTTTGATAATTTTGGTTATGTTTTGCCCATGACATTCCCTACGAAAAGTCTTGAAGTTCAACTAAATGCTATATGACCACTTTCTGAGACACAAGATACATCGAAAATATATTATATATTTGTATAAATCGATGCAGTAAAACTGTCATTAAAATCAATTTTATAGCGCCAGGTCATTTGTTTGATCGTAGAGAACTCTACTAATGGAGACTCTTTTCTCATCTATATACACACTAGTAAGGAATCTAGCATCCAAAAAGACACGTCTAAAATACCGAACCCTGGACTCGTGGGTATAAAATTTAAAAAATGTGGATATTATCCAGAATTGTATGCCGAATCCGATTCCAGAGGGCGCGATGTCGGCCAAGATTGCGAAATTGCAAAAAGAACAATAATTTCGAAACAAATTTGGAACTTAAATATTTCATTATCTTCCGTTTACATTGAATTTACGAGCTTATTTATAAAGATTTTTTAATAATTCTTATATCAATCGAAAGCTTAATGTTTGTAGTTTCATACAAGTGTAATAGAGAGACATTATTTTCATTATAAACAACACTATAAATTGTTTAAACAATATGTGCTCGGAAAGTGTAGTGTAATTTTCGGCATCGAGGTACTTTTGTTATTATTGCAGATAGATGTGTAGTTATTCGAGACGAAATACGTAGAATAGATCAACGAACATTTTTTATTGAAACAATTTTTTAATTCGCTGAATAATTTAGGAGATATGATTTTTTTAAAAAGAAGCGCATTGTTTTGGTCTACCGCGCGCGGGGTTTTATCTCTGTAGGCTATTTACACATGATTTCGAGGCACTGCTGCTATAATAAAAGTATTTATTATTACGTACAGTGCTCGTTACAATAATTTTGCCACCTATGGCAAGTTTTATTTGATTTATCAGTTATATAAATCCGCCATCCTTTACCACAACACAGTTGACATTTTATTCCTATACAGCAGAGGACAATTAACAAAATACACAAAAAATCTAATAATGTACACAAGGAGGAAATGTAGAGAATTTCGAAAAATGTAGATTGGCAAGATAATTGTGACGGGCACTGTACAATATTTTATTAAGTTTTTTGTAAGGTATAAGCAACATTTTTGTAACGTCTTTCATATGAAAGTTCGTAGACATCATAAATAATGCTTACAAACAGAACATATTATCTGTATTAATTTAAGAACAACTACAATGAAATTAAACTATTTTTCGTCTTGACAAAGTAATGGTTGTATGTATTGTAAATTCTGTGTACATAATACATATGACATAACTAAAATTGAAGTAATATAGGTAAGTCGTTATACACATGATTGATGTTATAATGCTATAATTAAGTGTATTGATGTAATAATACTATAGTATAAGGTAAGGTCAAACTAACACCTTTGACATCGGCCTTCACAAAAACAACCTATTATGCACGCCAAACCGGCCTTAGCACAACTGCAGTTTCCAATGCAATTTTGGAATTGTTTGCATTTACAAAATGTGTTTCCAGGCGTTACATTTGGACGGACACTTTTTGTCATAAGTCTTGGTACTAATATATTGTCCTTCGAAACCTAACCAAAATCTTTAGGGTTGGGAAGCATTGGATTGCCGCAACTTGCTGTCTTCCAAATAATTATTTAGTAGGCAGCTCTAAGAATGTGCTGGTGAAATGAGTCTTTAGTTTGTGGCAAATTTAGAATATCCGATTTACAAGTGTGAAATAAATGGGCTCGCAAATTGTCCAAATTACCAATGAAAAATGGTCTACCATATAAGACTTTAAAGAAATATCGTGCAGTTTTCAAATTCAGCAGTATCAAATGAATTGTCGAGTGGGAAATTCAATATTGACTGTAATTTAAGATCATTGGCATATTTGAGGCATGTTTTGAATACGTAAGTTTTTCCTTTTCTGAAAGGAAAACTGACCGTATCGCAACCACTTAAGACTTAAGTACATAGAAAGAAATTGCCCAAATAAATTTCTGATATATTCTGCGTAGTCGACAGTTTTTGTATTATGCATTATCACAACGAAAAATTTTGTATGTGGAAATAATTGCTTATGGAACTTTAAAAATATAATATTTGAAATTGTCTACTCCAAAAACCCATAAAACGATATCCCACCTCGGTAGTGGGGTGGGGGTGGTGATAGGGAATGGGGGTGGATGAAGTAAAAAAATATTTTGAGGTTTTTGGTTCTTGTACACACACTAAATCACATTTTTTTTTCATTCCCTTAAATAATGGAGGGGGGTGGTAATGAGGGTGGCTAATGCCAAAAAATTTTTTGTATATAATAAATGCCTATTTTACGGACCGTTACCTGCTTGATTTACCTATTTACCCCCAATTTACTCCCTAACCCCCTAACCCTTCGACAGAATAAGATGAAAATATATTCTAGTACCAGATCCCGTTAAAGTACATATCTGTACCAAATTTCAAGTCAATATCTTAAACGGTTCCAAAGTAATCGTGCGCACAAAAAAGTTACAGACAGACCGACAAACAGAAATTTGTTTCGCTCAAACTTAAAATATCGCCGTTTCATGGCATTCTAAACCTATTTGAACAATAAAAATTTTCCAAATTTTTTTTGTCGTTACTATACTTCCACTGGATGTGGAAGTAAAACGAAACGATATCATGCATTTTCTTCGCCTGTCAGACTAGAACGAATAACCAATGCGAACGGCAAATAATGCACACTGGCAAATCGCGTACCCGAGGCCACGCTTATATTTATTATTATGATGAGTTACGACTACGGCCGCGCGCCCTACATTTAAAAAAAATCATATCTCCTAAATTATTAAGCGAATTAAAAAATTGTTTTAATAAAAAATGTTCACTGGTCTACCCTACGTATTTTGTCTTAAATAACTACACATCCATCTGCAATAATAACAAAAGTACCTCGATGCCGAAAATTATACTACACTTTCCGAGCACATATTGTTTAAACAATTTATAGTGTTGTTTATAATGAAAATAATGTCTCTCTATTACACTTGTATGAAACTACAAACATTAAGCTTTCGATTGATATAAGAATTATTAAAAAATCTTTATAAATAAGCTCGTAAATGCAATGTAAACGAGAGATAATGCAATATTTAAGTTCCAAATTTTTTTCGAAATTATTACTTTTTTTGCAATTTCGCAATCTTGGCCGACATCGCGTCCTCTGGAATCGAATTCGGCATAAAATTCTGGATAATATCCATATTTTTAAAATTTTATACCTGCGAGTTCATACCTCATGATCGAATTTGGACCATTAGATTTTCGACTACACAAATAGCAGTTTCATACCATCCACAAATACAAAAAAATGTTTTTTATTTACTGAATGAAATGACGTCAGTTTATAACAAAATTTTGATTTTTATTGTACTGTTTTGAAAAATGGCAAGGGAACTATTATGATTTCGAAAAGACCTAAATCTTTTACAACTATTTTATTATTTACCTAAAAGGAATATCTGCCAAACAAAGGCATTATTTATCTGTACTGTCTGTTGAGCCAAGGCATCATACACTTGTGCAGATGTATTGATAATTTCATATGTCTGATCTTTGTATACTGTAAAGTACTCTCCTGGTACTATCCATCGCCTTGTCTTTAAATTTTTCAATAAGTCTTTTAAAGATGTGAGTTCTAGATGTAGTAAGTATAAAAAGATTATCCATTGCATAGTAATAGCGTGGACTATAAAGTTTGGTAAAGTGAATATTAGAATGTCCAGATAGTCTACCGTAGTCCATTCAGCTGCAAAGAAACGATGATGTATTAATTAATTATAAATCAAAATAATTATTTATAGAAACCATTATTGACAAGCAAGGTACGTGAAAAATTTTCAGTAGTTTTTCATCAGGCATACATTCTAAATAAACATATCTAAAGTTTGTAAAATTGATATAATTTTAATATCTGGAATTTTTTTAACCCTTTCGGACATGTTGGAACACCATTTGAACCATGAAAACTAACTCCCATTAATGCATAGTGGTACAAATTAGTTACCGCATATTGTATATGTACAGGGGACTGTATACACTGTATGTATGTATATACTGTGTACATTGTAATGTATACTATGCATATGGGTACCACGACAAAATATATACTTAAAACAAAAAACCGCTGTCCAAGAATCACTACTTCCACATCCAGTTTTTTTATCTAAGTCACTAACAACGAAAAAATTTTGTATGTGGAAATAATTGTTTATGGAACTTTAATAATATAATATTTGAAATCCTCTACCCCAAAAACCCATAAAACGATACCTCACATCGGTAGCGGGGTGGGGGTGGTGATAGGGGGTGATAGTAGGGGTGAATGAAGTAAAAAAACTTTTTGAGGTTTCTGGTTCTTGTACACACCCTAAATCACAATTTTTTTTTCATCCCCTTTAATAATGAAGTGGGGGGGGGGGTAATGGAGGTGGATAATGCCAAAATTTTTTTTGACACCTCAGCTTCTCTTGTATATACTAAATACCAATTTATGGGCTCTTACCTGCTTGATTTACCTATTTTCCCCAAATTTACCCTAATTTACACCCCAACCCTTCGACGGAACAAGATGAAAATATAATCTAGTTCTAGATCTCGTTAAAGTACATATGTGTACCAAATTTCAAGTCAATATCTCAAACGGTTCCAGAGTAAACGTGCGCACAAAAAAAGTTACAGACAGACCGACAGACAGAAATTTTTTTCGCTCAAACTTAAAATCTCGACGTTTCATGACTTTCTAAGCCTATTTGAACAATAAAAATTTTTAAAAATTTTTTTGTCGTTGCTATACTTCCACTGGACGTGGAAGTAAAATGAATCTCCACAAATTCAACTAAAGTATATTTTATTGCTTAGCAATCTCTAATAACAAAAAATAAACAATGAATTAGAACAAAATATCCCGTACAGAAAAGGCTATTTTTGTGCATGATTTTCTGTGACTGAAATGGCTAAAAAAGATCTACTTAACGAGAAATTTGTTTTCCTCATATTCTAGCGTTACATTTTGTCCAGAAAAGATCAGAAAAATTGAGAATCTTTAAAAACCCTCGACCTATAATCATCTCTTAATGTACCATAACATAAAGAAAACCACGTCGATATTGGTTGAAGCGTTAGATAGAGAGCTATTATGCTAATTCTAATATTTTTCTAAATTATTTATAGACAGATGAGATCACATCAAGTAATGCCATATATCTATATATATCTATAAAGAATACCCTGACTGACTGACTGATCTATCAACGCCCAGCTCAAACCGCTGGGTCTAGAAACTTCAAATTTTGCATATAGGTTCCTCGAATGACGTAGGCAATCACTAAGAAATGATTTCTCGAAATGCGACCCTTAAGAGGGTGAAAAATGGGGTTGAAATTTTAGGCCTTTTCGGAAACGGTTAGATCTAGATGCGTGAAATTTGGCAAAAATATTTTTTGTTGAAATCTATTAGATACGTGTAAGACGAAATTTCGATTTTCACTTTTTGAAGGTAGATGGTCGGATGGTAGATGGTCTAAAGGGTACCCGTATCTCTGAAATCGCGTAAGTCAGAAACGCGATATTCCAGCAACGGACCCTTCTGACTAAATAAGGAGATAAGGTAGTCGACGATTTTCAAAAAGAGACCCCCCCCCCCGAACAAGAAGAGGGATGTTTTTAAGCATGAAATTTGACACATACCCGCCCATGTTCTCTATTGTCGATTAAAATAACTATTTGCGATGCGTAGTGGGTGTCTCCTAATACTTTGGATGCGCAGTGGGTTTCCTCGAGTGCAATGAATGCGTAGTGGGTTTCCTTGGGTACCGTGGATGCAGTGGGTTCCCTCAAGTATACTTCTTGAGTACTATATATATATATCAGTGAGTATAGAGTACTTCTTTATAGGCATAAGTTAGTATGTCAATATTTTTAATTCCACGCGAACGAAGTCTTGGACAACGAATTTACTTGACCAAATGCTATGGAATCGGAAATGTTTGTTATTAATATGATAGACGTTTTTAATGAGAAGTATCCAAATGTTAAAGCGACTCGCAAAGCAGTATGTAATTTATAACTTTCATTCCACTGGGGATGTAAAAAATATCAAAATAATAAAAAACAATTAAATAAAGATGACGCTGCTGCTCTTGTAGTTTTAGACTCTGTATACGAACACCCAAGATGGTCGTTAAGGAAAAGGTCAATAAATGTAGGTATTAACTAATGTCATATTCAGAGGATTTTAGTCAGCAACAAATTTTATGCATTCAAACCTAAATGTATTCACTTCAAGTTGGAGATGATGCTCGTCGTTTGGACTTTTGTTTAATTATGGGTGAGAAAAATTTAGCAGATAGATCACTTTATCGAAACATTTTATTCACGCATCAATATCTATCTACATTTACGATTAATTAGACTAATGTCTTTATGAGTTCCCAATAGTCAAAAGTTTAAAAAAGTAAATGTTTGGTGCGGCATAATGCATTACAGAATAATCGGTCCTTATTTTATGGATGGAAATTTAAATCAAAATACTTATTTAGAAATTTTGAATAATTTTGTTTTGGGCAAACTGGACAATGAAAATTTAGAATTTAGAAGGAAAATAATTTTGCAGCAATATGGATGCAAAGCACATTATACAATTCTAGTTAGACAATGGTTAGGCAATTACTTCCATGACAGGTGGATTGGCCGCTATGGACCAACAGCATGGTAACCCTTTTACCAGATCTAACTCCATTGGATTACATCTTATGAGGTATTTAAATCAATAAGTATACGCAAACGATTTCGAAGACTACGTAGATTGATTAAAGCAAAAAATTGTGGTTGCTGTTGTATCCATAAATAAAGATGTGATCTCATCTGTCTATGAAGAATTTAGAGAAAGATTAGAAAATTGTACACTAGTATTACTAAACTGCGTATTTAAACTTTTCTTTATAATTGCAAAAACTTTGTTAAATAAAATTTTCAATAAAAATGTACAAAAAGTAGTTTGCTTAAAGTCGATTTCATATTTTCAAATTTTTCGAATGCCCTATATAATTTATCTTTATTTATGTTTATGACTAAAATAAGAAACTTTACAAGAGTGCGGCACCCCATACGGGGACACGCTGTATAATAAAAATAAAATAATAAATATAATATTAATTGCTTTAGAAATGAGCAAATTGTAAAATATGGTGGATTCGCCGGGCGAAAGTTAAATGTGCTTGAGTAGACTGCCAAGCCGTTTATACAAAGATCATTACAGACTCCCTTTAAGAACATTACATACTCATATACTTTATAAATACAGGGTGTTCTATACATATCTCAGCTATACATTCTAGAGAATGAAATAATAATTTTTGTATACCAAATTTATCTAGCAATTTTTAATGAGCATATTTGGCCCTATCTTGATATTTTGATCTGTGGAATGTACATTCAAAATATGTATCATACCTTATGGATCACCCTATAAAAACGTATGATTGTGGCAGCGTTGTAAAGTTAATTTATTCTATAATTAGTATATTACCAATTTCTACCTACCTTTAAATAAATACGGAATAATTTGTATGACCATTTTGAATATATTTATAGCAAGCAAAATGTACGATATTTTCTTGGCATTCTTATAGTTCATGTTAATACCCATCGTTTTTAAATGTCTATCCATTTTTATAACAGAATTTAAAAATGCTACGGATTTTTTAGGTTGAAAATTTGCGCAAAATAGACACACTACAACAGCAGGAATTCTACCATTAATGTTACCAAATTTCACAAAATGTTGTATTATTCCTTCGCATTCGTACAAACTATCGATCAACTGCCGGTATATTGTGGAAAAAATTATAGCAACCATAAGTATGGTCATTCTAAAGTAATAAAATAAATTTTTCTTCTTTGTTTCAAGCTTAAGAATGTTTTTTTCTTGATTAATATCAAATGTTCTTATTGTCATTATTTCTGAAAATATTAAAATGGGTCTTAGGACGTCTTCCATAGCTGATCTGATAATTAATGAGTTTCTACTTTGTATAATTGTGTGTATTTCATGTATTGATTCATTAAAATAATTTAATCAATCTGATTATGAATTTAATATTAAATCTTTATGAATACTGAAATAAAGTTAATAAATAAATCATTTATGAAACCATATTGAGTGAGTTTAATGAATACAGAATAGTCTATATTATATTATATATTAATGAGGGGGGGGGATAAATTCAAGGTCATTGTATTTTTCATGCTTTAAAATATCAGATATCCTAAATAGACTGCTAATATTAGACCAATATTAGTTTAATATTTTAAAAACGTTAGATAAATGTAAAAAACTCAATATTAATTAAACTGTATTGAGGAGGTATTAAGAAACTATAAGATATCAATAATTTATTAAAATACAAATCAATATTTAAAGTTATATATTGGATAAATATTTAATGCATAATCTGACCCAATAACAAAAAGTGGTAAAAAAAACTATCTTGAAAACAAGCCTATAGTAGAACTTTGCCTATTATAATAGTTACTTCCTTAAAATGTAAATTTAATGAAAATAATCAGCCCAAAATAGTAGGGGCATATTAGCCTTTCAGTCTCATTCCAAACAATGGCTCAGCGCGGTATTGGCGCCTTCTTAAACGCAGCCATATGCGATTTCACAATATGGAATGAACTCAGCTAAGCTGGCTTTTATATTTTGACCGCTAATAGGGTGGATACCGATATACAGACAGAAAAGGCATTGAGTTACTTAATAAAAGATAGTCTGATACCTCCAAGATGACCGATTCACTATTCTAGAGCCTACATGTAATGGAAGTAAAAATAGCAAATTCTTAGTAACTTCGTCATGCTAAATAACAATATGAAAAGCAAAAGTTCAAGTTGACTCTAGTTTTCCCAATACAGGTAATAAAGTGTAACGCAGACGATCCAGCTGCTGGGACCCGACATTGTCGGTACACTTTGAAGATAATTGGAATTCCAGCAGACCAGTTCTCTTTTACGAATGAGTTCAAAGCATGCCGACAAGGCTGGCTCCCTGCTTATAAATCCTAGTTTATGGGCAGTTCTATCACAAATAACAAGTAGAATTAGAGTTCTACGAAAATAGATAACTACCTACCTCTTTATTTGTCACTAAAACTAATATTCATTCTTAGGTAGTCGTATTTGTACCTTGTGCATGATAAGCTTTAATTTTCGAAAGTAAATAGTGCTATTTTGAAAATATGGCCCGAGATTGCGTACAACTTTTGTTATATTTGTGGTGAAGTGACTTTTGCGCATCAAAAACGTAATTTTACTCCCAAAATTAAGAAGGCGTACCAGTTGTATTTTGGTTGTACAATTGGAGATGAAGACAAAAAATGGGCACCTCATATATGTTGCAGCAATTGTGCGAACAATCTTTGCAGTTGGCTAAGTGGAAGAGGATGTTCAGTGGCTTTTGCTGTGCCCATGATCTGGCGAGAACCTACAGATCATGTTACCGATTGTTATTTTTGCGTGATACCTCCTATTAGACAGAGTATTAACAAGAAAAAAGGATGGTAATACAATACCCCAATTTACCATCTGCCATTCGCCCGGTTCTCCATAGTGATGAACTACCTATTCCTAATCCACCTCAAGAATACAGCCTTGATTCTGACGAAGAATCGGTTGATAATGTAGATGACGACTTAGTCCAGCCATCAGCATCACAAGATCCAGATTTCTCTGCCGAAGTGTCCTGTGGTGAACCACACAAAATTAATCAACGCGAATTAAGTGATCTTATAAGAGACCTTGATCTGTCCAAGGCAAAAGCGGAGCTTTTGGCATCTCGATTACAACAATGGAATTTACTACAAGAAAATGTCAAAGTTTCCATGTATCGAAGTCGTCAAAAAGATCTTATACCTTTTTTCAAAATGGAAAATGACTTGGTTGCCTGCAAGGACATTGACGGTTTAATAGTGCTTTACACATTCCCCATGATCCTAGTGACTGGAGACTTAGTCTAAAAGCTGTGTTACTCCACAATGGAAATAAATTACCATCAATTCCAATCGCTCATGCTGTCCACATGAAGGAAAATTACAGTAACATGAATGTATTGCTACAAACTATAGAATATAACAAGTATAAGTGGCAGATTTCCTTCAGACTTAAAAGTGATAGCTATTTTACTTGGTATTCAGCAAGGGTATACCAAATATTGCTGTTTTCTTCGTGAGTGGGATAGTCGAGCGCGATTAGAACATTACAAAAGAAAAAAATGGCCGCCAAGACTGGGTTTTGAACCAGGAGAAAAAAATGTTGCTAACATTCCATTCGTTGATTCACAAAAGGTAATACTGCCACCACTCCACATAAAACTGGGGCCTTATGAAAAACTTGGTAAAAGCTATGGACAAAGAGGGACGTGCTTTCAGTTATTTAAAACTAAAATTTCCCAGACTTAGTAATGCAAAAATTAAAGAGGGAATTTTTGTGGGTCCTCAAATCAAGAACCTTTTCAAAGATGCTGAATTTGACAACATTCTAGAAGGTAATGAAAAAGCTGCTTGGAATTCCTTTAAAATGGTAGCAACACACTTTCTTGGTAACAAAAGAGCAGAAAACTATAGATACCTTGTTGGGAATCTTCTTTCTTGCTACCAGAAATTAGGATGCAATATGTCATTAAAAGTCCACTTTCTACATTCACACCTAGATTACTTCCCAGTGCAGTAAGTGATGAGCATGGAGAGAGATTCCACCAGGATATTAAAAATATGGAAAAAAGATATCAGGGCAAATGGACTTCTGCGATGTTGGCAGACTACTGTTGGACATGTAAAAGAGATGCTTCTGAAGTAACTTCTAAGAGACGGGCTAAGAAGCGCAAGAAGAATAATTAATTTTCTGATTAAAGGGCTTATATTCTAATTAAATATATAGTATATAACATGTATTTGAAATATATATATCAAAATGGCATATATTTTTTAGCATGATGTAATTAATTGCTTTTTTAATTAAAATTATACCATAATATGTGAGTTATGTGAGTTATTACAATTTTTAGAGCCAACAATTTTTTTTCCTGACTATGATCAAAACAATGCAAATAAGTGGTTTTGGTTAACGATACAAAATAAAAGTTAAAATTTGTAGGTGTGATTATCAAGATCACCAATTTAATTAGAAAACCTTGGTACATTTTACTAAATTCGAACAAGTCTCTGTATTTATTCCGTTTTTGCATTTCTTTAAGTACCATAGTTTCTGAGATAATGAACATTATAACGGAATACTTCGTCTGCTTAGAAACGTTCGGTCGCCACTTAGTGACGCCATAACTATGTCCCCCACACAATGTGAGTTCGACATCAGGCATTTTTCCATTCAGGAGACTTTATCGAATATGTTTTTGCTGTCTGTCGCCATTTCCAACGAAAATCGTTATTTGACGAGTTATTTTAGTTTGACTTCCCTACTATCAGGTGTTTGGAAGCAAGCATGACTAAATTTCAATCTAGTAACAGTAGTGCTGAGTTTTCTACTTTCTTCTAAGAGTTGAAACTAAAGATTATTATTTAAATCGTATATCGAATATCGATTATTTGTCATTTTGGTACTGATTGTAATACTTTTCCACTTAATAGACATATACTTTTTTAGAAAAAATCATGCAGTCCGACAAACATATTTTTAAATGATTATTTTGATTTCTTTAAAAGTTATCTGCTGAATGCCCAAAACAATGCTTTTCAATAAATGAAAGATATTTATTTTTAAATACAAGAAAGTTGTCTTTCCAACCTCTCACTTTGTTTTTCTTCCAGTAAATGCTTTTAAAATAAAAACTTTATCATAATTGACTACACACTTATTATGCGTGTAAAAAATGTGGGCATCTGCGGTGCGGTCTATGATAGACGCCGACATTTTTTGAGTGCAGAGTAAATCAGAAGACAACTAACATTATTACACTTATTTCTTCGGTTTGTATAGCTTGCAGTTTTCTTTAATATTGATTTACTCAAGATGGGATAAAAATAATAAAAATAAAACAAATAGTTTAATACATAATTCATTTATTTATAGTTATTCCATCATAAAACACATAAGATAATGTTGTACATTTACATGAATATTTACAAAACGTTTATAAATATTCTTTAGATTTAAAGCCTAAATGTAATTTTAAATCTAAAAAATATATAAATTTCTCTAGTTGTTTTTTAAAGCAATTTATTGTCAGATCTACGAGCTTACAAGGATTCCTGTATCAGTTAAAGATTATGTAAATGTAAAATTTTACATTGACAATGAACTGACTAATAGGAAAATAACGTCGTTAGTATAATAGCTTTTCAATGAATTTATAAATTTATTTCAAAAGTACTAAGGATTGTGTAGGAAGTTGTTCACCTTTATAATTATTCTTTTATGCTTCTACTTGAAAAAAGACCACATTTATTTTTCCGTGATGATTAAAAAATTACTAGTTTTTTTTAAACATATTTTAATGTCACGTTTATTAGGAGAGAAAGGATAGAAAGTCAAAATTTATGTTTCAGTATAATATACACAAATAGCCTGTTTATAAAAGTTTGCCCTATTTGTTTTTGAGAATATTTTCCAGGATAAATCAGCATAGTGTTTTTGTTGTGTAACTTGAAATCAGTAACTTGTGATGTACCAGAATATCGAGGAACTAAAAATGCCATGAAAAAATACAAGCATAAGATATTAGACACATAATTTTTTTATAAATATACTCAAGACAACTATTATATTTAAATGTAGAAGACATATTCCAAGAAAATCTTGACAGATTGGAGGATAGTGGCGGTAAAGACGGAAGCATATTTTCATGAACTCTTTTTTGGCAAAGTTGAAACGCAGATTTTCTTATGGTTCGTTAAACAAATTCGTATAATTTAAAAAGGCTTACGTAATAATGATAATAGAGTTTTAAATTTGACCTTTATATAGTTAACAGCTTTAAAACCTTTGGGAGCACGCATATAAACCGAAAGTAAGATGGATCCCAATTTCAACCTTAAAAACTTTTTACGTTTTAATCAATTTCAATGATTTTTGATATAAGAAACTCAAATGTAAACTGACCAGTGACATATTAACAAAAATCTTATAGGAGATCTAAGTATTGTAAAAAATATTATGAAGCATGTTTGTTCCACATCTGATATAAATAAATTGTTATTAGATCAACTATTATATTGTTATTTATGATTATTATATTATGACTATTATATATATTTTAAACATCCAACTCTATCAAACAAAATAGAATTTAGGGTCTATAGTTTTATTACTCTTTTTTAAATGTATTGTGACCGAAAATTCACCACCTCATTAGTCCTGAAGAAGATAGTAAAGTATGTCGAAACGTTAACTTAAGAGATTTTTAAGAGCTTTTTATCCAGTAAAATTACCAACGAAATACCTACATAAATTGAAATAATTCTAAGTAAAGCCTAAAAATATAGTTTTTAGTGCACAACAAATAATTTCCCTACTTTGAAATAATTACATATCGCTTTGCAGTATCTTTCGATGAAATCGAAAGGTATGAAAAACATTATTTAAATGGTTGAGAAAATCAAGGAATTAGATCAAATTGTGGGCCAATAGTAATTATTTGAGGCTGAGAGTGCCAAACGAAATTAATTATGATAGATGGAAATATGGTCCTTCTAGCTAATCAATACGATTTTCAGGTTTAATATATTTTTTTTGGCTCCTTCCCACAGCTTTGTTGATTTATGTACTCAGCCACCCCTTTCTTCAATATTTCCAGATCGATTTTTGATTAAATTATAAAATACCATCACACAAAATTTTGTGTTTGTATAAGCGTATGAAATATTGTTATGTGAAGTCGTAGTATACTTGCGTCCATAATTCAAATAAGTATTTTATATCAGTTTCTAGTGAGCCTCTTTCAAAATATGTGTAATATATAAAAGAAAATAAGCAAATGTTGGGGAACAACTTTCAACACTCCTACACAATTAATTCTCAAGGAAATAATGATATTGCGCGTTAAATGTAAATGTATGATTTAAATTCGTGTGAAAATATGACTATGTTATTTTAAGGAGAAATATGTAGGCCTTAGTTTTTTTACAAACAGAAAACTATAAAATGATTAAAATGAACAAATTGAATTAAGATCAAGGCAAGATTTAAGGTATTTTATATACGAGTAGTAACTAAAAAGTATGGAACCTGATTTATTTTTAAATAAAGTTAAACTTTAGGTCTAAATTCCTAGGGATAAAAGAATACGATGCGTTACATTTTTCGGCTATGACTGCTTTTCACGTTATGAGGTCTTGAACGTCACAATAAGCATAACAATTTGGCGAAGTGAATTATGGAGTATTGCTAAAAAATTGCTATTTTAGCAATCCTCCATAATTTTCTTTCTTTTACGTCGTATAAATTATTTTCAGAGGAAAAACAGCTTTATATATATATATATATATATATATATATATATATATATATATTTCAAGAAAACAGAACAAAAACTGATATAGACAGGGGCTGACGGGGTAGCAATCCACAAAAAGTAAAATATTCTTTTTGTAATATCGTTTGTGAATTAACCATTTTCAGAGGAATAATAGCTATAAATATATATATTTCAAGAAAACACAACAAAATCCAATCCACAAAAAGTAAAAAGTAAAATGTTCGTTTTGTAACTTTTTTAATATCGTTTGTGCATTAACCATTTTCGGTGGAATAATAGCTGTATACACATATTTCAAGAAAACACAACAAAATCCGATCTAGTCAGGGACTGACGGTCTAGCAATCCACAAAAAGTAAAATAGTCTTTTTGCAACTTTTTTTCCACCAAATATGGTTAATGTAAAAAGAATATTAAAAAAGTTACAAACAGAATATTTTAGTTTTTCTCAATTGCTACCCCGTCATCCCCTACCTATATCGAGTTTTTTTGTGTTTTCTTGAAGTATAGGTACATAGTTAATTTTCCACCAAAAATGGTTAATGTACAAACGATATTAGAAAAGTTACAAAATTATATTTAACTGTTTATGGATTGCTACCCAGTCAGCTCCTACCTATATCGGATTTTGTTGTGTTTTCTTGAAATATATGTATATAGCTATTATTCCACCGAAAATTGGTTAATGCACAAGATATATTAAAAAAGTTACAAAAAGAATATTTTACTTTTTGTGGATTGCTACCCCGTCAGCCCCTACCTATATCGGATTTTGTTTTGTTTTCTTGAAATATATATATATAGCTATTATTCCATTAAAAATGGTTAATTCACAAACGATATTAAAAAAGTTACAAAAACAATATTTTACTTTTTGTGGATTGCTACCCCGCCAGCCCTATCTAGATCGGATTTTGTTCTGTTTTCTTGAAATATATTATAAAGCTATTTTTCCAACTGAAAATAATTTATACGACGTAACAGAAAGAAAAATATGAAGGACTGTTGAAAAGATTGCTATCTTTACTGCGCCAAATTTGTATGCTTATTGTGACGTTCAAACCCTCAGAACTTGAAGAGCAGTCATAGCCGAGATTGTGCCCATGAGAACTTTTGCTCAGAAAAGCAAAAGCTACAACATATCCAAATTTCAGAAAATTTAACTAAGAGCCAATTTCTGTAAGGTTTGTAAGGGTCTTTTCACTTAATGATAAATACCAATTCAAAATAATGTAAAAATATATCGTAAAGTGAGGTGGTATAGATTGACTGAATTACCTACATCAGGGTGGTTAAAATTTGTCACCCTTGTCTGTGGTATACACAATATTGTGTTGTGATGATATAGGATCGAATTGGGAAAAATTATGTTATTGGTTAATCACCAAAATTTATCCTGTATAAAAAATATTTTTTATGGATACGAAGTGCACATAAATCAATAAAAAAGAATATGAATAAAATGTTTGAGTTCTATTATATTCATTTAACCAATGTACCAAAATATTGAGAAATTCAAAGGGTCAATTTAATTTTACTCACTAATAGAAAGTGAAACTTTAAATCAATGCTATGATTATGTAAGTAAATGTAATGATATTTTGCATAATTGCATATTTTTTAGAATATTATTTTTAGCAATGTTCAGTTTTAATAAATGTTGTTAAACGAATTTTAATTTCTCCAATTGTTCAATTTAAAGACATAATAGAAATTGATTTTCTTTATTACTATAATTTAAATTAAAATTAATTTTCATTTTTCTTAGAACGAATTGAAAAAGTTTTTTAATTTAAACAGGTATGTAACAATATTGTAAAGAAGTTAGTTTTATTTTAAGTTTTCGCCAGAATATAATAAATTTTCAAAATTATTAGATTGTATGCAAAACCGCGAAATTATTTTAGTAACAATCCGGGAATCGATAGTAATGCACTCGGGAATATGCAGCCATAAAATATTTAAATCGGCTTTTTAGTAAACAGTTTTCATTTGTAATTTTAAGTATTAATCTGTGGACGATATAATTCGTTTTTTTATGGGGTAAATAATTTAATCTAAATCGATTCCAGGTACTGAAAATGTTACAAAACATTTGTTTATATTAATTAACGTCCGTTACAATAAATGACCGGTGTATTGAGTCAAAGCGTTCATCCGTTAGCCAACTATGGGCATGACCAATGCTGCCGTTTCGATATAATTGTACCAAATTCGGTACGAAAAGCTCATATTCGATACGTCGGGATTCCTATTTTAAAAAGAGCCATTTTCGGTACGAAATTGATGTCAGATATTTTCAAATACCGAATATCTGTAAGTATATCTTTTACAGCTAACCAGGGGCCATATTTTCGAGCTCAATCGATATTTATCGCATGCGAAATACTAGGCACCCGACTCGTTTAGTTCTGGAGTGGTATTTTCGAACACCATCCGAGATTTGTTTTTCGCACACGTAAAAATGTCGTATAGCAAACGTGGCAACGCTGTTTTGTACAACCAAATGGACTTGAAACCCCTAGAAAACACTAATGTCACTAATACTAATCACCCGTTATATGTGAATGCGGCGATATTTTCAGGTTATAATATTGTATGTCATTATTATTAAATTCTAGATTTTGGGTTGATTGAATTACAAGACTGAATATTATAATTTATAATGCATAAGCGGATAAGCGGGTGGGATATATTAGTGCAGACCAAAAAAAAAAAAAAAAAGAAATGGTGGATTTTCTTGAGGTTCACCCGGAATTGAAGAGTGGTAAATTTACCTCAAATAAGTCTACTTTAAAGTCCCTAAATAATAAACAAACCACAGTAAAAACCTAAACTGGATATATTGAGGTTATGTCGTACGAAATAAAACAAACCAAAACGATCACTTTGCCCACATTCGTACACGAAGTCGCTTTATCGTGTACTAAACCCCCATTCGTTGTATCTCGCCCGAAATCAGCCGCATGTGAAAGGTTCGCATCGGAGTTCATAATGCTCGAAAATACGAAACGTATATTTTCATGAGATAATCTCACATTTTTGTGCACGAAATCGCCTCGACCAAGCTCGAAAATACGGCCCCTGGGCCGTTTCTAGAGAATTGGACGCTGGTGTGGAAAATCTAAAATGCCGCCACCTACTTTAAAAGTATCAAAGTAATATGTAAAGTAATTCCAACTAATGGTGGTTTAAAATTTAATTATATAAAAAATTATATAAAATTGCTCTCATACATTAAAAAACGCATAGCCCGTTTATCCGGTCGCCCCACAGGGGACCGTATGGCCGTTCTAGGTGGACAAAATTCAGGTCAAAATATCATACAAAAAACCAGGTAGCCCCATTAAGAACATATCAACTAAATAAGATTCGAGGAATTATCTACCTGCTATAAGTACTTACTAAACTACAGCTAGCCAAAGTGCCCTTAAATTTTCCGTACCTGTTATTAGTTCATTTGTAACCGTAGCGAGAGGTGCATGTGTTCAAAGTTATTTTGTGATATAATATTCTAGTAATAATTTGTGTTATGGATGTTACAACTATAGGTAAGAGTCTACTATGTCTGAGATATTTCCGTTTGTGAATCTATCATATAAAGTTGAAACTTTATCACTTCCAAGAGATTCCATACTATTTTTTGACTCATGTTACAGACTAAAGTGGCTAGTTTTTATGTGTTTTGTATTTTTTGTGCTGTTTTGCGATAACATATATTTTTAATTGTTTTCAGAACCACGACATAAATTGTCGCGAAGAGTTTCTCAATATGAGGCGAGGTTTCGATAAAAATACTCGACATGAACAACTGATCCATATTTTAAATCTAGCTGGACAAAAATTAGAAATATGAAGTTTTGAGACCAGTATTAAACTTATTTTGTATAAACATATCAAAGGACACCGCCCAAATAAAATATTCTCCGAAATCTGTCATAAGCTAGTGTTTGTAATGCTTTGAAAGAAAGTGGGGTAAAACCAGTTTACCCGACAAGTGTTATAAGATGGAAGTATTTAGAGGTTAATAAATTTGTGTGGATATTGGAAACATTTTACAGGTATGTACTATTAATAATATAAATCGTTTTTGTAGTCATCTCATTATTTTACGATAGGTAACAGTTTAAATTTTACCTTGCAAGTTTTTCACTATACTTGTAACTGATTAAGACCTACAGTTTGATTGCTAGTGTTATTTGTAATTGGTCTTTATTCATTTGATATGCCATTTTATACTTCACCAAATTAAAGTAGACTTGGGTGTAGGAGTTGAAGTTGATTTTTTTATTGCGTTTTTTAGATACGTGTGTTATTTCCCGGATGGAGGTTTTCGAAGATTGGCTGAACGAGGGAAAGAAGGAGGCAAAATCCTCGAGGATATATCAACCTACTGATCTGAAGAAAATTTTGCATGAACACGATTTAAAAAATCAACGGAAATATTGCCCAGAAGAAGCGTTATTTTTCGAATGTAAACTGAACATTCTTATAATTTATTAAGAAACAGTGCGCTTGGGGCAGGACCAATATGTATTCCTCCTATAGAATTTTCAGAAAGCAAAAAGGTCTTGCAATCTTTGCAATGTTTTGAATGATTTAATATTAAGTTATGTTAGAAAATTAAAACATTGGCAAGAAAATTTTTTGAAACTTTTTTACATACTTTTTAAAGTGTATTTATTTTTCAATCCTCTCAAATCCAACCCCTTATTGCTTGAATTTTTTTAATTATTTTTAACGAATTCACAGATCTAATATTATCATGTCCACAAAGTTTAAGAATTTTAAAATAATATTTACTTTTCAACCCCCTCAAAAACAACCCCCTTATTATTTATAATTTTTTAACTATTTTTGATACATTCACAGATATCATATTAATATATTCACAGAGTTTCGAGACTTTAGAAGCAAATTTATTTTTCAACCCCTCAAAAACCACCTCCTTAATGCCTCGAATTTTTTCAGTATTTTTCCTGTCTTCTAACAACAATTTTAAATTTATTTAGAGATTCCTAGAATTATGTTCATCTCGAACTCGCAAACGGCCCACTGTGCGCCCGCCGACATTCCCTAAAAATAGGTGGAGGTGTGTGGTGCACACCTAGCATGCACGCTCTATACGGCCCTGCAGCCAACAAAAACAAGCAAATCTATTTAATTTATATATCTCTCGCTCTTCTTGATAGTATGGCAATGTCGGACTGATACATTTACATTTGTAATTTTTAGCTGTGTATTCTGTGTTTATTCTGTTTACTGGTTTTATTAAATTATTTTACAATTTTTATATATAGGTTGTATTTTATTAGTGGAAATGATATTCTTATTGTTCTTTGTTTGCTATCTACATCATGAAAATTATGTTTATTTTAATACATTTTTGTTTTATGTTACAGTGAAAATTAATGGGGGTTCTATTTTTAATTTGATTGTATCGCTGCCAAGTCTTTATCGTCAAAAATAATTTCTAGCCTTTTGGTACTTTTTGTTGAAAGAGCCATGTCCCAATTTGTATGGATTCTGGGCTCTTAACGAACATCATTGACTTAAATATCTATATGTAGAATAGAGGGATTGAAGCAATAATATGTTGGTTCTAAGTTGCTAAGCTGTGTGCACGAGGTGATATAAGTACCATTATAGCATCAATTTCAATTGTGACATTCTACGGATTTTTTAATCTAACTTGATGCCATTGGAGTCCGACCTGAAGGGGAAGACATATGAGCGGCGGATGTACCAGGTGGATTCTGTCAGCCTCTGGTACGGGGTAACCCCGAAGGGATTACTGGCTTGGTTGAAAATCTGCGTTGTTGCTCTTGAAACGTATCTCTTCAAAGACACCGAAAATCATTACGAAAACATTCACTTTCTGGAACTCCACAAAGTGAGGAAGCCAGTGGCGGCTGGTGAAATTTCAATATTTTTTTTCTCGTCTGTGGCGCATGGGACCCATACGAAACTTGGGAAATAACATCTAGAGAAGCACTTCTCTAATGACCCCTAAAAAATTTTGCAAAAGCAGTTTGCGAAAAAATTTTTGAAAATTCGCTGCCTCCCCTGGGTCTAGGGACCCCTGTTTACTTTTATTTTTTTTTGTCATATGCATTTGACTTTTCATAAAAATGCATCGACAGATTTTGGAGTTTGTGAAAATATTTTCATTACTAACTGAGATACAACGAATTGAAATATTGTAATTTGTTAAATTGTAAATTACAAAATTTCAGTTCATTGTATTTCAGTTAGTAATGAAAATATTTTCACAAACTCTAAAATCTGTCGATACATTTTTATGAAAAGTCAAATGCATATGACAAAAAAAAATAAAAGTAAACAGGGGTCCCTAGACCCAGGGGAGGCTAGCAAATTTTCAAAAATTTTTTCGCAAACTGCTTTTTCAAAATTTTTTAGGGGTCATTAGAGAAGTGCTTCTCTAGATGTTATTTCCCAAATTTCGTATGGGTCCCATGCGCCACAGACGAGAAAAAAAATATTGAAATTTCACCAGCCGCCGCTGGAGGAAGCTTATTTATACTTTCAAAATGAAGCGTTGTCTAGTAACAAATCAAACATAAATCCAACCGATTTCGTTTGTCATAGTTGTTGGTGTAAATATCTGCGACATGCTAAGATTATTGCTACTGTTGGAAATATTCCATCAGAAGAAGAATATATACTATCAGAAGAGGAAAATCCACCAGCTAATAAGGACATTCTATAACTTGATATGAACAGAGCTTCTAACACACAATCTCAATGCGTATTTGGGTGTAAAAACGGTCGTTTTCACATTTCACAAAAGACAAGAGCTCAAGTTATGCAAGACTTTAGGTTCTATATTCCTCAAAATGCAAGGGTATGTTCCCAATATAATAAATATCACTGGAGTGAAATCCCAAATGAAAGCGGAAATACTTTTATTGCTAAGCAAGTAGTGTACAAGTAGTGATATGGTAGACTTTCTGAGAGGAAACAGCACAATTAACTTTGACTCTTATGACGACCTTGAAGAGGTAATTGTTGAACAGCTTAAAGAAACCTCAATTCGCGCATTTGACAAATAAATCTTTCAACTTTAGAAGCTATGGAAAAATGCCATCCAGAAACGGCACTGGCAATCTACCTATGCAAGTTGAAAACAGGCCATACTGATGAGCACCTTGCACAAATATTTGTTAATTGATCTCGAAGTGAGTAGTAGTCCTGAGTAAAGTGAGGAAAGCTTTTTAAAAGGATTTTACTTCTAAACATCTAGGGCTCACGCGAGACAAAATAACCGACCAACGTGTTCCTTTATCACGCAACTTATTATTGAGCGATGATAACTCATCTTCTCTTATTAAGATATGGGATTTTACCTATGTTTATGTTTATATTCACAAAAGCAGGAATAATGCTTTTATCACGCAACTTATTATTGAGCGAATTTTGGAGCTTCGACCTGCTGTATTTTTAAAATAAAGACATTTTGGAACTTTATCCATAACAATTTTCATTGAGAAGGACCTAAGGATTCTATGTCTTTAATTTGCAACGATTCCGTCGACAACAAATTACCCATGCATTTGGTGTGGGGTCCTTTAAATATAATTACACCAAAGCTTATCAATTCCCAAGTTTTATAAAAGCTACAAGAAAGTCCCTAAAGCTCAAGGAGCTTTCAGCGAACTACCAAATTGGGAGCTTCAAACTCGAGCTTTTCTCCGGATTTGGAGACTACATAAAATTTAATAGACCAGGACACGAACCTTTAATACCTGGTGACTTTGATGAGCAATTGTGAGAAATGGAGGGTCCTGAAAAATCGGTAACAGATATTTACAACCTCAGGATTTTTTTTAAATCAAGGGAACCTTAAATCTGTAAATGAAAACTGCAGCCAGTTTTGAAATTAGATACTTTTGCACCGATTTCAAATTGATATTAGGCAGTAAGGTACAGTTTCTTGCTACTTTCCACTAATAGGTAGACAGATATTAGTGAAACTGAGTGAAATTTTATTTCTTACTTTTTAGAGATATTTTTTGGAAGATTTTTTTTCAACCTCTTTAGTAGCTTCTTTTATTCATTTAACTTATGCATAGTGAAGGAAACTACTGTGAAATTCTCTTTATGTTGGGCAGCATGTGAATGTTACTGCAAAAATAATACGCCGGTAATTGATACTACCGGCGAATCCGCCAAATTTTCGAATATTCTCGTAATATGCCGGTTAAAAAAATTGTTCTTAGTTTAAAAAAAAAATTCTGACTTGATAGGGCAAAATAAGTTTTAAATTCAGTTTTAGCGATCCCAAAAACATATGCTACACTGGGTCTGGTCCGGCGTACCTCGCAAAAATATTTTATGGTCCTGTGTAATCATTGAATTGCCTTAAGGCCCAACTTTTTATTGATTTAAATATATTCAGTTAGTGAAAATATAAATTTTTATTTTTCTCAGCACCTTAGTAGTTGCTAAAAACAAAATTTTGTTACAAGAACAACATACTGGTTTCCGATAATTTTATTGCACGTTTTTTATTATTAATTTATTTAATTCTTACATTCATAAAAAAATATTTTTTTATATAGGGTGAGTTTTGATGATTAACCAAAAACATATTTTTTTAAGTTTGACCCTGCATTCATAAAAGTCACAGCAGACTTGCATACCACAGACATGTGTGCGAAATTTTAACTAATGAAGCGTTTAAAAAACACGCCACCTCAGACATCTTTTTAAAATTAGAAAAGTCCCTGTATATCAGTAACGAATATCTCCAGCAGGTATACATGGGGATGTGTTGGAATCACCTCGATGTTCTCTATCCCTCATTAAGTTAAGCACATTTACTCAAAAAGCATTCTGTATAAATCCACTATTCTTAAATTAAATTAAATTCAGAAAATATTTGGTAATTCCTTTTTCCCTTAAACCACATTGCCATGGGAGAACACCCTGTACTACGATTAGACAAAGTTAGCTGTAGTACAAAAAATCACTTGGTATTTATTATGGATTAAAGAGCAATTTTAAAACCTAAAACAAAATGATAAAAAAGGATACTTTCAAATACCGAGTTGATGTGAGATATCCATAGCTGTTGATTCGTGTTTCTTTTTTTCTTTTGAGGCTATTTCTTTTAATGTCTTGTCCCTTGATCTTAGGATTTCTCTTCGTTTTAAATAACGGACATCTTAAACATTTCTTAAATATTAAAAAAAAAAACGTTAGTTTGATATAACTAAGACCTGATATGTAGAAAATAACATACATTATCATTAGTTTTTTTTTATAAAAATGAGATTTATGTTTAAACGGTTTTAAAGTAATATACCAGTCTGAAATAGTCTATCTTAATTTTCTACAGAGTAAGTTTATTAAGAAGTATAGCATTTCTTGAAATATCTATTTAATTTAACAGTTCACACAAAATAAGTAAAAATTAATGTTCAGATTATTAAAATAACTTAATCAGAATCATCACAATACATATAGATTGGAAAGAGTACTGAATGATTTGAGCTGGGCAGTTGTGATTTTGGGATGTTCAGTCCTTCTAGGAAGTCCTTCTAGGCTTTGCTGTGTTTTAAATTCATCTGTTTGTACTAATTACTGTTTGAAAGGCATATGTATAAATATGTTTGCAACAATATAATTGTTTATGTAAAAGTTTCCTATAAAAATAAAAATATTCTTTCATAATAATTTAATATATTTCCATATTTGGGTAATGCATGTTACAATGTCCTTACCTTTAATTTAAATTCTCGTATCCACATGCAAGTAGAAATTACTTTGAGGTTATCTGCAAACAGAATTGAGTTGCTAAGTATTCTAAAGGCAAGTGTCAATTTGAGAGTAACTTACGAAAGTCAATCTGGATATTTCTCTCACTTACTTGTCCACTTGAGAGTATTTTTCGCGACCTTTAGTCTCAGTTAGTAAAGAATTTACTCTCAGACAGAAACTTCCAGGACTGGGTCCAACTGTACTATATACTCGGTCATACCTAAGCTATTCTGGGAGCTCCTGAAAGTTACACAGATGAATCTAGAAAACACGTTCAAGAACCTCTCAATAGCATAACGTATTTTGTACAAACTTTTTTTATATGGTACGAGTTGTGCTTGAAAAACTTGAGAGGAAATATTTTGTTTAGTTCATTAGAGGTCGAGCTATAAAACGACTCTGTTTTGCTTTTCGAATCACAAAAAGTGGAATATTTAATCGAAAGATGGAACGACACCATTTTAACCGTATTTGGAATGCTTGAAATAGACCAAAGAGCAGTTGCTGAAGCCTTCAATACAGCAAGTGTTACCAATCGATTATGGATGGAGGAGAGAGATATCAGGGGACAGGGGATTCACGCAAGACGTACATACAAGAGACACGAGCCAGTACATGATTGTTTTCTCCGGATTCAGGTACATCGAGATCGAACTGTTATAAAACTTCAGCTGATTGCCAAGCTGCAAAGTGTATATAAAATAGTGGTAATTTTTATAACAAGTGATAAAAAAAGAAAAAAACAGATTTTTACTTTTATAATATTTTGGTATGAAAATTCTTTTTGTTCGTCATTGTTATTGAATAAATACTTGGAAAATATGCATCCTCTCATTTAAATCTAGTTCTTATCCAAATCACAAAAAGAAATTCATTTTATTGTTATGCAGAATGCTGTGGTGTCTATTGTAGTTCAAATTAAAAAAAAATGGAAAAACTGACGCTTATAGTTGCTTACAAGATTTTATTGAACATAATTCAAGAAGGAAATACGGTACGGAAGATTAAACCACAAGGATTTAGCGTAGATCCCAATTAGGTGGATGTTCTAATTTCAGCATTACCTCGTCAGATATACAAAGAAGTTTTTCTGCTGTATCTTGCAATATTTCCTGTTTTTTTCGCAATTGCAATGCTTTTCACTTTATAAAAGAATTCTTCTCGTAAATACTAATTAATTCTGTATTATCCTCTTTGTACATTATTTTGACAACATTACATCTATTAGTTGCCATATACATGTTCATAATATTTGATATGCTTCAATGTGACTTTATCAAGTATTGTTTATTTCATTTTTGGCCTTTTCCTTAGAGAGACATAATATATAATCGGTACTTGGTCTTTACAACAAATAAATTACCAGGTCTACCTCTCAAGAGGTTGTGAATGATTCTGGAATGATAGGAATAATGAGATAAATGAGACTGAAGAAGACACGTCGTCAGTGAAAATAAGACTAATCTAAGATTCAAACTGTGATTTAGATTTTATCTCAAAAAATTAATGCAAATCAACTAAAGCTGGAACTAAGGTAGATTGCGCCTTTGGCATTTGTGGTTTTGGTGTACCTCATTGGATGCTGACCGAGGATTGAAGAACAAAGCACCTCAGTGAACCAAATTTTGCGCCTCTCGAAGGCTTGCGCCTTTGGCGGCCGCCAACTCGCCAACCTCTAGCTCTAGTTCTGAAATCAACAAACTTATTGTAGGAACGAGATCATCAGAGAGAGATGTCATAGAGCGTATTCCGTATTGCCGCCAATAAATGGCGCTGGGCAGGGCACGTCGCCAGGGATAACATCAAGTGGACGAAGACCATAATGCAGTGGCGGCCCAGAGAAACTAGGCGGAGTGTGGGGCGACCTCGAACAAGATGGAGAGATGATGTCCAGAGGAAAGCCGGCAAGAACTGGATTTTGAGTGCTCGGGACAGACAGTAGAAAAACATGGAAGGGGCCTATGTTCAGGAGTGGATGAGAATGGGCTAAAGAAGATGAAGAAAGAAGATTATCCGAAAATATGCAAGTTTATTTGGACCATAAAGAGACATGTTTTTAAACTGAGTCTCCAAATGGGGAAATAAATATGTGCGTTACAAAAATGGTAGAAATTTTGTCCATTTATCATTAATTTTCTGTTGCGGCATTTTAAATTTACCAAATTCGTAAACGTCCACGAAAAAAGTTGCGCTGAGAGACAGCTAAAGTAAAATTTGTGAAAAACTGAGATCAATATAGACAGAAAAGCAAGTAGTTTCTCTAAGAAGTATTACCGTAACTTGCATGTGAAAACGTAACTATACTCCTACGAATTTTAATAGTAAAGCTGAGGGTCCGCATAAAGGTCTCATCATAAATGAAAGTCCGTAAAGGATAAAGAAGTTATGGAGTATTTCAAGGAATTATCGAATTTTTGCGCCTTAGTATTAAAGCTACAAGAGGCGGGACTTACGTAATCCTTTAGGGGCATTCATGATAAGACCTTTACATCATTACGCGCTTTAGTACTCTTGTATGAATCTCAAGAGCCACGCTCAAATCATCGAATAATGCCATTTATTACACAAAAGTATACTCTGATATTTTGAAAAAATACATATTTCATGAAATGCTAATTATTATCTAATATTTAATTTTTTCTAGCTCGAAGTGACAATTTTGCTCCCTTAATTAATATTACAATAGACAATAGCTTTGTTAAGGAAGACATTTTTGGCCATTTATAGCCTGCACACTGTTCTATCAACAGTCGATAAAGCTATCATTGAACTAAGTAGGTAATCGATATAAAGCTGACAACAGGAAAAGATCTGTTATATTTAAAATAAAAGAAAAGTTAAGTCGCTTATATTGATAATTTTTCACACTTCATTTCAATATAGTCGGGAATCAGGAGCCACAAATTCGATCATGATATAGTTGTGAGGATATAGTTTTGAAAAAATACGGTACATTATCTGGTAACCTTGCAAATCTAATTGTGGAGGGCGCCATTCTAGCCGCGATTGCAAAAATGCGTAATTTTTTTTTCCTAAAATGTTTGCATTACTGAAAATTGATTAATTTTATGTTTATGTTTTAATATTTATCAATGATTTTCAAACCAATGGAAGATTATTCTTTCTAGATGGAGAGGCTGCCCAATTATTCTAGAATTGTTGTTAACTAATACTACAGAACTTATTTAACCAAAGTAGGTACTCGAAAAGTGCAGTGTAAATTTCGGTATCGAGACATTTTAAAAACTATCGCAGATAGATGAATATTTCTACAATATGTAATATCATGAATGGAATGGGGCCATTTTTAATGAAAGAATTGTCTGCATTGGTTTATTGTTTAGTGGAGTAAAGAACAGGGGAAAAGTCGCTTCCTCCTCGAGTTTTTTTTTAATCTTAGAACAAACTGAGACATATACCATTTCGTTAAGTAGGTCGATGTTCATTAGAAATCATGAAATACGACATTTTTTAGTGGTCACGGACATTGTTATTTTTAAAATTTTGTTTTTTTTTTAATCATGTTTTTTGAACATCTAATGCCATATATCATTATCAAAAACGAATGGAGATATCCACATGAACTTTTTTTTGTTATAAAACACACACTTAAGCGCTTCTATCTGTGTATAGTATTGTTAATTAAAACATTTTTAAGCATGTTAAAAACTTAGATAACCTTGAAAGTTCAGAAAATACGCAGTCAAATTTTCACTAAGCTACAAACTTTTTTGTTTTTGGAAATTTTGTATAACATGCTGCAAAGAAAACAAAGCCAAAAGACCAAAAAAGTTTTTGATAGCATAATTCTTATTGTATCTTTGATAGTTTAGGTACAGTGATTTTTTTGGAGCGCGCGAATTGCAGAAATTGAGTATTAATACGCCCGCGTCCACTAAAACTAACTAATCTCAGGGCGGTGTACGATCAACGTTATTCGTTTTCGTCGAAGGTCAAATTATAAAACCGTTGCCCAAGGAATCACTACTTCCACGTCCTGACCTTCTATCCAAGTCTCTCACAACGAAAAAAATTTGAATGTGGAAATAATTGTTTATGGAACTTTAATAATAAAATATTTGAAATCGATAAAACGATATGTCACATCGGTAGTGGGGCTGAGGGTGGTGGAAGGTAGGTGGTAGTAGTGGTGGATAAAGTAAAAAAAAATTTGAGGACTTTGGTTTTTGTACACACACTAAATGACAATTTTATTTTTTTCGACCCTTTGAATAATGGGGTGGGAGTTGGTAATGAGGGTGGTTAATGCCAAAAAAATTTTGAGACCTTAGCTTCTCTTATATATACTAAATACCAATTGTATGGACTCTTACTTGCTTGATTTGCCTATTTACCCCCATTTACCACCCAACCCTTTAACGAGATCTGGATCTAGTTCCAGATCTCGTTAAAATACATAGGTACGTGTACCAAATTTCAAGTCAATATCTTAAACGGTTACGGAGTAATTGTGCGCACAGACCGACAGACAGATTTTTTCTTTTTGCTCAAACTTAAAATCTCAACGTTTCATGACATTCTAATAACAATAAAAATTTTCAAAAATATTTTTGTCGATACTATACTTACACTGGATGTGGAAGTAAAATGTGTAACGATATTCTTTCCCTTATTACCACTTGTATTATACTGTACAACGTATGGCTATTGTGCGAATTGTGCGTGGATTATCTGCTAAAAAAATATTTAAGATAAAAAAGCAATCTAAGTTTCATTGTAAAATGGAGTGGATTTTATGTGGCATAGTAATAGAGGAGAACGATAAACTTGTGCACAAGTCATGGAAACAGAGTTTCTATAATTAGGGCTGCGGAAATTAAAAGAGACTTAATTTAGGATACTTTTTCTTTTTTGTTACCTAATTTAGGCGAAAATAACACGTTTACTCAATTATTGTGTGGATATAGGGTAAAAATGCAATGCATGGGAATTTCGGATAGGGACTCTGACACAGGAAATGTCGGATACAAATATTAAGATTGCCACGTTCAAAAAAAAGTGCTTTAAGAAACTGTCTTTTCTATTTAGCTCCAATAATAACGCAAAAAAAGGAAAACTCGATAGATTACTTTTTATCAAAACACTCCAAAATTATTACTTTTCCTAAACTTCCGTTTATGAAATTTTATTAGCCCCCTAGTTGCGCAACTTTTTTTCCATTTATTATAATATTATTTTTTACCGTTTTCGAGATCCCAATATAATGCATTTTTATCCCAGATACTTTATTTGAGATTTTTAATTCCTTTTTGCTTTCAACCTTAGTCCTTAATGCGCCACTAGAAAAAATAAGTTATCCTTTCAGATCCTAAAACGTGATGAAACAGTCCTAAACATAAAAAAATAATAATGAAAAGTTCCGTTACACACAATACATAATCATTATTATTCTTAAGTGCCGCGCGCGTACGCTTCGACAATTCCTCCATACTAAAGAATTCGTAACTAGCAAACTGTTGCTAATAATGAAAATATTTTTTTTCTAAAAACTTTTTTAGTCTATTGACTTCATTTTCTTCATAGCATGTTACACAAAATTTTCAAAAACAAAAAAGTTCCTCGCTTAGTGAAAATTTGATGGCGTATTCTCTAAGCTTTCAAGGTCATCTACGTTTATGGCATGTTCACATTTTTTTTTATTAGCAATCCTATGTATAGAAAGAAGCGCTTAAGTGTGTGTTTTATAACAAAAAAAGTTAACATCGATAGCTCAATTCATTTTTGAGATATGGCAATAGATGTACAAAAAAACATGATTTAAAAAAAAATTTAATTTTACACTTTTTTTTAAATAAGAATATCTGTGACCACTAAAAAATGTCGTATTTCGTGTTTTTATGTGTAAAATTGTCGGTAATACCCCACTGTGTCTGATCTTGTTCTAAGCTGATAAAAAAAAACGACACAATTTTACCTCTGTTTCGCTCCACTAGTTGTAAACAGTTGACTACCTGTTTAGTTGCTGAGGCCATAGTATGAAGTTGGCATGGCACTAAAATATTTGACATTATTCAATATTTATCAAAGCTAAAATACAGTCTTATAATAATAATAACACAGGCACACAAAAAAAGAAAAAGGCCGTGTACTGGGGGACCGACCTATATACCGGTATGTATTTTCGCCCGCTGAACCTGAATCCGGGGTCAGAATTGTCCCATCGGGTCAAAATTGGCCGGAAATTCGCCAAAATTCTGGTAAAAAAATATTGAAGGGATTGACACATGGCTTAACCTATATACCGGTATGTATTTTCGCCCGCTGAATCCGAATCCGGGGTCAGAATTGGCTCATCGCATCGGGTCAAAATTGGCCGAAAATATCAAGAAATGGCCGGAAATTCGCCGAAATTCGGTCAAAAAACATTGAAGGGATTGACATGACTTAACCCATATACCGGTATATATTTTCATTCGCTGAACCCGAATCCGTGGTCAAAATTGGCCGGAAAAAAACAAAAAATGGCCGGAAATTAAGCCAAAATCTGGGGTCAAAAACCATTAAATAATGTGACTACTCTTATATCGGTGTGTATTTTTTCCCGCTGGATCTAAATTTGGGGTCAGAATTAGTCCAACTGGCCAAAGCCAACAAATGGCTCAAAATTGACCAAAATTTGGGGCAAAGAATATTGAATGACATTCAGGTGACTTGACTATTGTGTTAGTATGTATTTTTGTTCACTGAATCTGAATCCGTTGGTCAACAACATCAAAAGAACGAACATGTCCAAGCGAATTTCCCGGCATTTTTTTGGGTCGCCCCACTCAGCCTCCATTTTTTTCAAACCATATTGCCACCGAAACAAGCAAGTCCCTGTTGAGCATCCACAAAAAATCTGCCTGAGATTTTTTCTTTATTCATCTTTGTTTGGGTATGTAGTGTGCAACCGATTGCATCCCACTTTTCATTAGAAGTACTCGCATTGGCCTTAATCTACAGCCAAACTGTAGAAAACCTTGTACAAAGTACAGCTCGTTAACTGGAATCAGCCTGCATAAGCAGCATCTTCTTCTTATCTCCCGGTCACCGTGGGCATCCTAAAACTCATGCCGGTACGTTTTTACCAAATGGTCACCCATGCACTTACTGCTCGTTTCGGTAAAACATGCACCGCTTTAAATCCTGCTATCGCAATAGATGTTGGGAGCGATGACAACTGCCCTGAAAGGGGATGTGTAGAATGATTCGCTATCCGTCTATTGTGGTAATGAAACCAGCGAAGGCACGCTGTCAAGGTGTGAGGATGAAGACCTAGTGTGTCTGACGACGAGATATAACATTCCTCGCCAATGTCAGAAACCCCTCATACATAGGACTGGGGAGGTATGACCCCCAGGAACAGGAAAACTTACTTGAACATGTTAGAGGCTATTTGGCAGCCAATTTTTCCGGCCAATTTTGACTCCATGGGCCATTTCTGACCCCAGATTCGGTTTTAGCGGGAAAAAATACACACCGATATATGGGTTAAGTCACGTCAATGCTTTTTGATCCGAATTTTGGTGAATTTCCGGCCATTTTGTTAATTTTTCCGGCCAATTTTGACCCGATGGGCCAATTCTGACCCCGGATTCGGGTTCAGCGTGCGAAAATACATACCGGCATGTGGGTTAAGTCACGTCAATCCCGTTAATGTTTTTTGACCCAAATTTTGGCGAGTTTCCGGCCGTTTTTTGATTTTTCCGGCCAATTTTGACCCGATGCCCCAATTCTGACCCCCGATTCGGGTTCAGCGGGCGAAAATACATACGGTATATGGGTTAAGTCACGTCAATCCCTTCAATGTTTGTAACCGAATTTTGGCGAATTTCTGGCCATTTTTTGAGATTTTCGGCCAATTTTGACCCGATGGGCCAATTCTAACCCCAGATTCGGGTTCAGCGGGCGAAAATACATACCGGTATATAGGTCGGTTCCCGAGTACACGACCTTTTTTTTTTTTGTGTGTCTCTGTAATAGAAGCTAGAGATAAAGTACTATCCACGAATTATGTTTTCGTAGATTTGATTGAAGAATTAACTACGGGGAAAACAATATAGTTAATTTAATTTTGTGTGCTGTGCTTTGACTAGCTGTTATACAGTTAGCTTTCTATTTACAAAATGTAAATACGTGTAAGCATGTACCTGTCTGCAGTATTTTTAAACGTTTGTGGATAATGAAATTTACACTGCATTTATCGGATACGCTTTTTTTAGACAATTTCTAGACAACTTCGAGAATAATTAGGCAGCTTGTGAATCTGGAAAGAATCAGCTTTCCGTTGGTTTAAAAATCATTAAGAAATGTTAAAAACTAAGCCTGTAATGCTCAAATCAATGTTCAGTAAGGCAAAAATTTTCGATTTCTTTTTATGCTTCCTTGCAATCCCGGACAGAATGCTGCCTTCTATATTTAAATGCCCAAGATCATTTTTTTTTGAGAAGCTACATTCCCGGCTAGTAGTGTATATGTGTATCCCTCTCTGATCTTTTCCTGGGATGCCAGATATTATATGGATTCACATATTATATACTATATCAAAGTAAAAATCAGTGTATTAACCATAATTTATCTTCGATTTACATTTCTGGTTTATTAAAATAAGAAGAATGTATAAATTAGCAATCATATCCAAATAATATGTTTAATTAAGTACTTATTTCTATTAGAGCTTCATGTGATTTGGAAATGTACAAAAAATAATTGATTTATAATTCACAGTTACTTTTGAAAAACTATGGCACTCCATACTCCACACTTACAGATTTAGAATCTCTAGGATTGATTATAACGTTTAATCGTTTTATTTGTAAAGAATGTTGAATTAACAACAATTTATCAATTTATTTATTGCTACAAATGATATGTATAATTTATTACAGTTTAAATACTTTTACTCTTAATGATGAGCTTTACAATGTAACGTTAACTTAGTTACATTAGTAATATAAACTTTTCACTTATCCTATCATTATTCTTAAAAATATACCTACAGGGTGATAAACCTGATTTAGGAGAGTATATGATGGTCTTTTGCCAGTCAGCCTTCTAATGTTATTACTTCTTATTAAATATATCTAGAATAGTAGTAGTTGTTGGTTGAAAAATTACATTTAAATTAAAAAACAACGTATGTGAAAGTTTCCTTAATAAATCCGACAGCGTATGTATTTGCAATTGCTATTTAGTTTAAATCATTTTTAGAGCTAAATTTGATCATATCATATCAGCCATATGGATTTATTCATTTATTCGGTGTGACGTCAAGTATAAAAGATGATTGATGATTTTCAATGATCTCCGCTTTTATAACAAATATACAGGAAAACTTTACTATAACTCGAAAAAAATTTGTGCAGACCCTAAACTTTGGTTATAGGTTCAAAGTAGGTCAAAGTTCACGAAACAAAAAGTTTAGGAGTTTTACGGATCCGCGGGGGTGGCACCTAAAAAGAAAAAACAAAAACATTGGAGCTGAGAGATAATTAAATTTTATGAAGAAAAGGTTCTATGCAACTTTTCATATAAGTTGATAGATTTAAGTTATAACTACTAGAAAATTTGTGATTTTAGCTTGAAAAGTGGTACTTCAAAAACGTTTTCGTCAAATAACTCAAAAGGTATTAAAATGTGTGTGTTTTAACCGCCTTCCATGTCAGCTCGATGACCCTCTTAAGTCTAGAAGATCTAGATTTGTCTGAGTAAAGGAGACGGGGCCCTACAGTTTATGGTAGAATCCGAACCACTTCTTGAGGAAAATTTCCTATGAAAAATTTTTTCGCTGTGCGGGGCTCGAACCCACTTCGCTAGGTACGCTCAGAGTGTAAGCTAGACGCGCTAACACACTGGGCTACCGAGCCCCCTATTACATTGAGCAAAAACATGCTAGAGAAGAAATAAAAAAGCTACTAAATTAGGGACGAATTTCGTTTTTTTAAATTTTTTGTAGAGTTAATGGTTTCATCTGGAAGTCTAAAGGTAGCGTCCCAACGTTTATAAGACGAAGTATTTAGTCTAAATGTTAAATATCTTAGAAACTATGGCATTTAGGCCAAAGACGCTAATAACCAAAATGAAAAACTATTAATTAGGTTCTCAAATGATTTTTTTACACAATAAAAATAGCATAAAAAAACAAAGAAGTTATGACAGAAACAATGTACTTTTTCACATTTTTTTTTAATAAAAACGTCATAATTTTGTTAATGCAAGCAGTCAGTAATTAAAAAAATATATTCCCATATACGTTTTTGGTTAATATATAGTGTGACCTAGACGCTCAAATTTTTTAATCGGCTTACGGCGCTTGCTTTAGAAAAAAAATCGCATTTTAAACTGTAAAATGATTTTAGAAAAAACGTAACATTCTTGTTTCTCTGCAAATATCTCAATAAATATTAGTTTAAGAGAAAATATAGTGGACATCAAAAATGAAGCTTATAAACTGAGAATAAATTTATTTTGTTTATATATTTGTGTAGGGTTGATTGTTTCGGAGATATTTAATTTTATAGATGACATCCGACCATTTTTAGGATGAAGTATTTAGTTTAAAATGTTGAATATCTTAGAAACTGTAACACTTCCATCAAAAGTTCTAAGAAACAAAGTTGAAGGTAATTAATCTATCTTTAAAATGACTTTTCGTTTGTTTCTACATCACAAGAAATAAAGAAGTTAGGGCAGATTCAATGTGCGTTCTCACATTTTTGTTAACTAAATGTCGGCATTTTGTTATTGCAATTGCTCAGTAATTAATTTTTCTTTCAAAAATGCTGTTTCTCGTTAATTTATAGCATCACCTAGATGCCCAATTCATTTTGTCCCTTTCAGTATATTTCCTGAGAAAATAGAAAAAAAGAAACGATTTTTGTTATTAAAAATACCCCTTTTTACCCCCTATAGGTTCCGCGGATCCGTAAAACTCGTAAACTTTTTTGTTTTGTGAACTTTGACCTATTTTAAACTTATAACCAAAGTATGCACAATTTTTTTTTCGAGTTACGTTCAATTTTTTCAATCTTTACCTGTACTAATATTGTAGAATTTGTGGTATCAAAACTTCTAGAAAAGCCGCGATAGACCTCCAAAAGGCATTTGATACTACAAGTCACGAGGCAACCGTCAACACCCCGTAACCCCTGTTGGTCAATGGAGAAGAATACAAAACAGGCCACTACTTACCCCCAAGAATGACGAACAAACTTATTTCAGTTTGTTCAATTTGTCAGTAGGTTATTTACCTAGGAACACATCTGAAGAACCAGCGAAGAGGAGAGAAGCTGCAAAGGAAAGAATCGAAACAGCACATAGAGTTACAAGACCAATTCTAACTTTCATAAAAAAAAAACAGCATGGGTTTTGATCAAGGAAATGTGTACGCCAACATACTGACAACGATAACCTATTGAGTTAAAAACGTGCCAATGACAAAAACTAACAGTCTGAGAAGAGCTGAAAGGTACAGGGGGTAAGGTAAGGTCATCCAACTACTTGCAAAAACGACAGGAACGACAGAAAATGTCAACATTAATAGGAGAGAAAACAAAAAAGATAAAACGTACGGAATGAAGAACTGGGGACATGTCTAAAGAAGGAACTTAACACAGGCGGCCTGTCGAGAGGGGGGTGTGGGGGGTGATTCCCCCCGGGCTCGGGCTCGTTTTGAGGGGCCCGGGCTTGTTTGGGGCGGGCGGCTTTGAAATGTTAAATATTTGCATTATAAAAAAATTTCTGCCCCTCGCTCATCCAAACTAAAAATTACAGTTTAAAATACTAAAAAATACGCTTACATGAGTAGCGCATTAAAAAGTTAAAAATAATTATTAAGTAATTAAATTTATAAGCGTGGGTGCACTTATAAAACATTCTAGACATAATGAACAAAATGTAATGTAGTTACCTACCTACCTATATAAGTGCGCCCCACGCTTTTAAATTTAATTACTTAATATTTATTTTTGAAGCGCGTTTTTTGGTTTTTTAAACTATATTATTTACTTTCTCTCTCTCTCTCTTTTGAGTTTATGCGGAGTCGCCAGTGATACGCCATTGATGAGTCCCTATGACCACCTCACATCTTCATCATCATTCAAGGTCGATGGTACCATATTATTATATTGTAGAAGTGGGTGAAAAGTGAGTTGTAAGGTTTACTTACAATGTTACAGATCAAGCCAACAGAGGCATGTATAAAATAGAACTACAGGGGAGTAACAACAATTGAGAGTATCATTAACGAACTAGGAAAATGCCAAGAAGAAGTTGCAAGAATATATACGCTGGCGCTGTCGCATGTCGGAATCGGAAGGTTTGGAAGAAGAGCATAAACATGTGGCTCTCGCTTCAGGCAACAAGTATGACTCAGATCCATCCTAGTGTGTACAAAGTCGACTTGAGGGTGAGTTTTTTGGGGATGGCTGCAATGCTTACCGTGCGCTGGTAAATTCAATCAAAGTGACATCAAAATTCCTATCAAAGTGGACAATTTAAGCGAAGTAATTAATTAATAACATATTACTTTCTACACAGAAACTGTTATCATAATATTAGTGGAGTCAAATTAGGACTAAAAAATTCGCAATGTGAATTGTCTGGTCAGGGCAGTTTTTTTGTTTTAACGTGTTCAGGGGATCAACATAAGTTCACAGTTCAGTTTTGCAGTTTCTGCGAGGTCGACATATTGTTTATTTAAATAATTTAATTTTTCAGACCGTGTTTTCCATCGGTTTTCTTTGAATATCTCGAAATCTATAAGACCTATGGAAAACAACAAAAGAAAGGAAAATGTTCGTTATGAGCTGTACAATGAAAGTACATAAACTATAATTCATTCCAATTGTTATTATTATTAAAAAAAAACTGAATATTGCAAAATTATGCGTTTCTAAACGAATCACTGTTCTTTCAAAAATGATGGATAATATTCAATGACATTTTTGGAAAAATATAGCTCTTATAAAGTACAATCACCACTAAAAATTTGAAATCAAAATGATTATTAAAACGGCTCAAATGTTCAATTGTTACTGAAACTTTGGATCCTTGTGAAATCCTACCATCAAAACCAAAAAACGATGGCTCAAATTGTAGTTTCTCATAAGTACTTTAAGACCACGGAGAATTTTTTTCTTTCAAAATTTAAACCCTTTTTATTGCAGTTGTTTATAATTCCTGAAATTGTAGTTCTAAACAAATTCAAATAATTCTCTGTTTTTTTTTATGAAATGAGAAACGGGAAAGGGGTAATGAAAGTAGATTAAAAGACCCAACTTAAAAAAAAATTATGTTCTACTTGCATTTGGATCTGAGATACGTTAGTTTTTACGTCTAGGTCACTTATAAATAAATAAATCGATATTTCTTATTGGGACTGGCAATTCTCTAATGTCTATTATTTTGTCTATGCTATTTGAAAATAATCCAAAGCTACAATTGTTAAAAGACTCTGTATAGAGGCCCGAAAGTGGGGTTTTTAGCGATTTTGTCAGAGATCCGAAAATATATCCAAATATGTTCAAATAAAATATTATATTATGTTTTTACAAACCGGACTTTAGTCGTTAGATAGCTCAGAGGGTAAGGCGCCTTAATAAAAAATGCTAGTGCAAGTGAAAGTGAAAATCTCTTTTCACTTTCCCTTTCACTAGCATTTTTTATTGAGGGTGCGGGCGTCTCGGATTCAAATCCTGCCCGCGAAATATTTTCTTTTTATTGTATCAATAATAATGAAAGCTGTATACATGAACATAAGGGTAGTTGTTCAAGTTAGGTTGGTTTACCATTGTCGTGACAAAAATTAAAAAAGTTATAAAAAAATTGAAAACGTGCATGATGTTCTCAAAGCCGCATTATTCGATGTTATTTTAACAATTGTAGCTTTGGATTATCTTCAAATAGCGGAAACAAAATAATAAGCTTTAGAGAATAACCCGCCCATATTTCAAGAAGAAATATCGATTTGTTTATTTATAACTGAACTAAACGTAAAAACTAACAGCTCCAAATGCAAGTAAAGCATTCATTTTTTTTCAAAAGTTGGCTATATTAATCTACTTTCATTACTCGTTCACCGTTTTTGATGTCATAAAATAACCAGAGAGTTACTTGAATTTGTTTATAACTAAAATTTCGGAAACTATAAATAATTGCAATAAAACTGGTTTAAATTTTGAGAAAAAAAATGTTTTTCTAAGTGATCTTAAAATACTTATAGAATTATACAATTTGAACTACCGTACACATTTCTTGGTCTTGATGGCAAGTTTTTTCAAGGGTGCAAATTTTAGCAACAATTGTATATTTGAGCCGTTTTATTAATCATTTTAATTTTAAACTTTAAGTGGTGATTGTACTTTATAAGAGCTATATTTTTCCAAAATTTCATTGAATATTATCCATTATTTTTGAAAGAACAGTGATTTGTTTAAAAAACCATAATATTCAATGTTCAATTTTGTTTAAATAATAATAACAACTGAAATGAATTATAGTTTATGTACTTTTATTGTACAGCTCAAAACGAACATTTTTCATCTTTTTATTGTTTTCCATAGGACTTATAGATTTCGAGATATTCAAACACGGTTTTAAAAATTAAATTGTTTAAATAAACAATACGCCGACCTCGAAAAAACTGCAAAACTGAACCCTGAACACGTTAAAACAGAAAAACTGCCCTGACCAGACAATTCATATTAAAATCCTAATTTGACTCCACTATATTGACTAGATAAATCACAAAAAAACATTCCTTGAAATGTTATAAAAGTTTGAAAGAAAAATGCAGAACAAACATTCACTTTCAAGATTCTTGATCCTCGAAATCACATTCCATACTTAAACCGCATCTTGATAGCTAAGAGATTAAATTTTCGAAAGTCCACATTACATACCACGCGGTATAGCACTTTAAAGTAATGGAGTAATATTAAGGCCAAATTAAGGACAAATAGTCTCTCCCTCTCTATGAAAATAAGTAAAATTACTAGAAAATGGATATGTTAAATACGTGGGTGATATAAATGGATATGCTGTATATTCCATTTCATACCTCAATAACTATAAAGAAGTAGGTAACAGTTGTGGTGAATATCAATGGAAAAAAATGATTCGTACGTCTTTCAGTGTACAGTCGTGGCCATATAAATTAGGCATTGTCTTAAAGCTCACATCATTTCTGTAGGTATCAACTGAGTTTTAAGAAAGCTTAATTCGGTTTTTGATAATTTTACAAAAGTAAAGAAAATGTCATAATTAACTGTCACATATACACACTTTCATAGTAGTTCCGAGTCTTCAACTGAAAGTTGTATTTAGATGCATGTCCCATTTTATATGATGGCGACTATGCCACTTTGTTCAAAAATTGCATTGACGTAAAACTGAGAGGCTGTTAGTAGTTTATTTATTATGAATTCTTCAAAAATATAGTATAATTTACGTATTTGTTTAGTTCTGTTGGGTAATTAAACCTTAAACCATTTAAATTGTGTTCTGCTCTATTTCTTTGAAGTTTTTGTTTTTCAGTGTTTACTATATGTATATTTTTTTCTCTATTTTGATTTTTATGGAGTTCACCGTAAACCCTTTGCTAGAGAGGACTATAATGCAGAGTATTCCTTTAAACATTAGTAATAGAGGTCACCAACCAAAGGTAATGAACATAAAAGTGACAATGTGAAGATAGTGAATTATTGTATTATTGGTAAAATTTGATTTATGAATGAAAGGTAACACTTTTTAGTAAACACTGTGTTTTGATTTTTATATGGTTGATATGACAATTATCATTTTTGAATTGTTTAGCACACGAGACTAGAAGTCGGAACTCGAGAGTGGTAAATATATTTTGCCAATGAAGTGCAAGAAATATTTTTTCTACAACTGTACAATATTATTTTTAGCTTCAATTCAATTTTTTTAGTTTTTGTAATAATTGGGAAAAACATAATCGCGAATTTTTTAAAACTTCGCGTAAGGGTAGGAAAAATAAATTTCTTTACTTTTAGAGATATTGAATACAACTATAATTTCTTATCTAGAAGCGATATTGAATTTTTTAATATAGTACTTTTAATTCTCTTTTCAACGATGTATTACAATTTTGCAAAACTAGTTTCTTAATTATTTCAAAACAAACTAGTTTTTTATTAGTAGACCATGGTTTAGTCTTTATGCTACAACTTAGTTTTTCAAATATCATAAAACCTTTATTACATTATTATATTCTAGGATTAATAGCAACGTGGCAATTATCCTGCTCATAGGTCTACAAAAAAAAAATCTGCTCCAAGAACTAAACTTATCATGCTTTAAGTATTTTCTACCGCATAGATTTCGAGTAAATCCCGGTTTATATTGTCAAAATACGTTTCTTTGACAATTTTTGACATTTACTTAAAATCTACGCGGTAGAAAATTTTTTAAATTGAGATTTCGGTTTCAGCACAGAAAAATACTTAAGGCACGATAGGTTTAGTCCTTGGAGCTGATTTATTTTTGTTGACCTGTGGAATCGGAGCATAGTTGATTATTTAAGGGAAATATTTCCTGGTGAGATAGCCGGTACTAATGGCGACTTCTTGTTGCCAGCAAAATCCCCGGACTTAAGTCTCCTTGTTTTCTTTTTATGAGGTTATATAAAAAATGAAGTTTATTTATGAAAAGCTCCAGATATATGTTAGATATTAGAACTATTAGATCGTAATATCATTATTAATCTTTGTTATACATATACTAGGGATTGCAATACCGGTTAACCGGTTAACCGGTTAACCGGTTATCAGGACAAAAAACACATGACGATAATTACCGGTTATTTTAATTTTTTACCGGTTATTTCGGTAAATTCTGAACTTACAATATGTCACGTATTCAACATTTCTATTTATGTCAGTGACCAGTATTCACTAAATACAGAGTGACTGTCCCAACACTGAGCACTTTTAACAATAAATAAATAATATTATAAAAAGTAAAATTCAAACACCAAGCCTTAAGAAATACAATATCTTGCGAGAGGAAATTGAATATTTCACTGCCGCAAATATCCATGGAATACATTTAGACGTATGTTAATACCAATTCCTATTAACTTATCGACCCACCAATATCGATTGAGGAAAGGCATCTTCAGCTGGTGGTATTCTATGCACAAATATTAGACGACTAACAGATATAGAAAAACCGCTGCCCAAGAAATCACTACTTCCACATCCAGATTTTCTATCCAAGTCACTCCACAACGAAAAAATTTTGTATGTGGAAATAATTGTTTATGAAACTTTAATAATATAATATTTGAAATCCTCTACCCCAAAAACCCATAAAACGATACCCCACATCGGTAGTGGGGTGAGGGTGGTGGTAGGTGGTGGTAGTGGGGTGGCTGAAGTAAAAAAATATTTTGAGGTTTCTGGTTCTTGTACACACACTAAATCACAATTTTTTTTCATCCCCTTTAATAATGGGAGTGGCTAATGCCAATTTTTTTTTTGAGACCTTAGCTTCTCTTGTATATACTAAATACCAATTTTATGGACTCTTACCTGCTCGATTTACCTATTTACCCCAAATTTACCCCCCCAACCCTTCGATGGAACTAGATGAAAATATAATCTAGTTCTAGATCTCGTTGAAGTACATACGTGTACCAAATTTCAAGTCAATATATCAAACGGTTTTAGAGTAAACGTGTGCACAAAAAAGTTACAGACAGACAGACAGACCGACAGACAGATCGACAGACAGACCGACAGACAGACAGAAAATTTTTTTTTCGCTCAAACTTAAAATCTCGACGTTTCATGACATTCTAAGCCTATTTGAACAATAAAAATTTTTAAAATTTTTTTGTCGTTTCTATACTTCCACTGGATGTGGAAGTAAAACTAACAGGCTATTTTTATAAAATATTGTATTTTTAGATTAGGTATTCAGTAAATGCTCTATTTGAGTTTATGTTTGTAATTGTTGTTATTTAAGTTGATATTTTTGTTATTTACAGAATAATTATTTATTTAAATTTATTTCATTTATATTTTTTCCTTTTGTCTGTTCATTATATTAAATATACGTATATAAAAATGTTTTTGTTAAATTTAGATAATTTTGTACATGGAAAAAGACAATTGCCATTTTCGTCACCCTAATCATTCATTTTAAAAATTACCGGTAAATACCGGTTAACCGGTTATTTCCATTTTTATTTACCGATTTACCGGTTATTAAAATTTCCGGTAAATTGCAATCCCTAACATATACAGTGCCTTTCATTTTCTGCAGTCTCGGTCTGCGTGACGTAAAATGTATTTTTACCAAATTTCAGTTAAAATGGGATCTAACTCGCGGAGTTAATATAAGAAGAAAATAAAAGAAAATAAATCATTGTAGGTAAACTGGTCTTTCTGTTAATTTTACGGAAAAATTCTATTTAGATAAAATATTTTGCATTGAAAGTTAGAGCCATATGCCAACTTTCATTGTATTCGAACAAATAATAATAATACCTCTTCAAGAAATCAGAAGAAGTTACAAAGAATTAGAAGAAGGGTGGAATTATGTAGTGATTTAGGAGGGGTACTATTTGAATAGGTTTTTAGTTGAATTCGTTGAAATTGTTAATTGTGTTAAAAAAAAAGCTATTGACTTTAAGTATTAATATTATTTTTTTTGTTCAAATGCAATGGCATATGGTTCTAATTTTCAATGCAAAATATTTTATCCAAATAAATTTCCGTAAAATAACAGAAAGACCAGTTTACCTAGAATAATTTATTTTCTTCTTAGATTAACTCAGCGAATTAGATCCCATTTGAACTGAAATTTGGTAAAAATCCATTTTATGTCAAGCAGACTGAGACCGCAGAAAATAAAGGCCGTATTAATTTTTATTTGGTATATCGCAAACTCAATAAAGGGACAGACTATATATGAGCATGTAAATAAATATTTCTATTTCTATTATTCAAATTTTGTATTAGCTGATTTGGAAAGAAATACACTTTAACAGAGTGGGAATTAGGACACTAAACGATAGGCTACTAATAAAAAGATTATTTTTATTTTTAAGTAATTAAAAACCAATTATGGCGAACATATAAAAAACAGAAGTCATAGACAATATCTCGAAAACAATAGACAATATTTCTGTTACCCTCACTGTAAAGAACTTAAAAAGGTGCCTATACAACGTAAGTTAAAATGACGTAACAGTTTAAATTACGATTGTGGTTTTTCCTGATTATTTCAAAAACTAAAAAGTTAGAGCAAATCCAATAGCACCATAGAAATTTCCAAAAAAATTCTCTGATCTTTTCTCCTTTTAACTTTTTATTTTTTATGATAGCAGGTAGCATTACTCGAAGCCTGAATTAGAGGCAATTTAATGATACGATAATTATAAATATATATTGGTAGTCCTGTAATGTAAGTATTGTTAATTTTAATAATTTTTGTATTTTTTAATACATTTAACTAATATATAAACCTAACCTTTACTAACTGAAAGGCGATAAAAAAATAACGGGAAAAAAATATGTACTTTCACATAAATAACAATACGTAAATATCTATTTTCTCGGCAGTTGTAGGGAAAATATATTTATATTTCAAATTGGAAGTAATTTCCATCGACAGTTATTTACTCAGTTATAAAGTAAGTTATTTATATTTATTAATCCCGATTATGATATGCCTAGTATTATTATGGTGGTTTACTTAGTATTAAGAAAACCCGATAAAATCTACATCACTTGCAATCATCGTTATTTTTAAAAAAGTAACTGTGAACATATTTAGATTTTATTTAAAATGATTGTTTCATGTAATATGATTGTATAGTATAACCTGTTTTTACAATAAATTGGACATGACATATTGACTGCTGATTAGTTATATTCTCCAACATAATTATTTGTTATAATATTTATAATATATTTTCTTTTAAAACATTAAGTCTTATGCATGACAGTAAACGATTAAACATATATATATTTTTAAACATTTTTAACAGCAACAATGAACAAGTAGTGTGTTGTGTATAAACATAAAAAAATCGCTAAATTAAACGTGTGCGTATAACTTTCTAACTCGTTAAATTAGTAGAAAATAGTTGATTGTGTTTAGTACTTTAATTGACTAGTGTGAATAGTTTCATTATTTTAAAACATAGAGCTTAAAATAATTGAAAATTCTTTAGAAACTTTTACTTCGCAGTCGATATTAATAATTTACCATTAATAAAAAATGCATAACTGTTTTAAAATGGTCTCATAGCTGAAATAATAAAACTTTAAAGCAAAGGAGATGCTAGTTATTTCTAATAAAGGATTTATGGCGAAGTTTGCAGCACTTAAATGGAGTTGACGTTTATTAACAACAAGATACGTGAGATACATTTTACGATAATAAAAAAGTTGTAAACAGTGATTGTTTTTATTAGACACGCAGTATTAATAATCAAATATGCATATAAAACTTTCCGATAGTAGTTGCTCCTCATCCCCTTATCAAGGCTGCGGAATCTGATACAAAAGACAAAGCTGGATAAGGAGCTCTAAGTAAAATTAGACAAGGAGTGCCACAATAGATCCACGGGGGTCGCGGTGGCCAAGGCCAATCAGTCAGCTCCTTTTTTTTTCAATCAATCTATCCCCGACATTACTCATGATCTAAAGAAAAATCTACAGATTTATTTTGAATAAAAAGATTTAATATCGCCTTCGCGCTCTCCTTTTATAAATTAATTTCCACTCAGTAGCTCATTACTCGGATGCCAAAAGCAATAGGAACTTATTTATAGCAAACTTCATTAGAAAATTTTTATTCCCTTTTGAATTTTATGAGAAAATTTAGGCCCCACGTTGGGCGCCATTTTTAGTTACACCCTTCCGGTAAAATAAGATTGTATTTGTTGATGTTATGATTTCTTATTAAAATAGTTGAGCCTTTTCGCTCTCCTTATATAAATAAATTCCAGTTCAGTCGCCCATTACTCGAATGCCACTGCTCCCTATCGCCAAAATCTTATACCCAACAGGATACCATATTTGTTGTAAACTCTATTAGAAAGATTTTTTATACCTTTTTGAGCTTTTTGGGAGAAATGGGGCCTCGCGTTGGACGCCATTTTTTGCTACACCCTTCTGTTAGAATTGGGTTGTAGAATTGTTGATTTCATAGCATACAGTGAAGAGTGACAGTAAAGTGAACAATAATCATTCTTAACGACATTATTCGGTGTACTAGTTCTCAAAGTGTTTATACTGTTCATATAGCAAGAATGGTGCCATAATGCGAGTCGAGATCGTTGCAAATACACTTATAAATTATTATAGGGAAGCAATCGGTAGATACTTTTCTACTACCTATATAAATTTTTACTTGTGTAGTAATATCTTTTGTTTATAGTGGTAAATCGGCAAAACGAAACTAAATTACCTATATGTAGATCAATTGGACTGAGAATTGAAAATCTGAGGGGCTATTGTTAATGGTAATATGGTCAATAAGAGATCAGTCCTTGGTGAAAGGATGCAAGTTGCTAACTAGACGTTTCCATGAATTTTCATGAAGAAATTATTATTTGCCATGAAAAAATTTGACAACTACTGGAAGCGACTGGAAACTCCCCACCAAAAGTTTGTGAAAATAAAATAATTTAGTTAATAATCTGGCTCGTTACCGTTGAGCTATGCGATGCAGGCTTCCGTTCCGCAGGCGTTAGAATTTATACTTAACCACCGTCGCGGGGCTCGAACAATTCACTTTTTTTATGAAAATCGAACGGAAAAGAATGAAGTGTAACGTTAAAATAAGGATAACATCTACTTTTGATTGGTGTAATAAAAATAGATATATTAAAAATAAAAAAGTTTATGTGCCAAAAAGGTACTAAACATCATTCGATCTGCACCAAAACCTTTTCAGCTCATGTACGGTACCAATATCTGTCATATTTCATCGAAATCGGTTCTTCGTGTTCCTGGGACCACAAAACGTAAAGACTCGGTCTTATCTCATTTTTATGAGTAGGGAGTTAATTAGATATATTGGAAGGTATGTTAGGTAAATACAGTTTTGATAACAAACATCTAGATAAAGTACTTCGTGCCAAATAAAATATCTTATTTTTCGTATAAAAACAATCGTTTTGAGGCTAATATAAAGAATTTAGAACATCAACAACTCATTCTATCAGATAAGAGAAGAAATGGGGTAAAGAGAGCCAAACTCGTTTTGGATTGGTGGAAACTAGTTTTCCTTTCAAAACTACCCCCTCAGTGAGTACGATACCAAAATTTCAAAACATTAATTTTTATTTCGTCCGAAATATTTTAGAGAAATTAATTTAACAAAATTAAAATAAGTTAATCGTAATAAAATTCGTTATTTTATATACACAAAATATTTTTCTTTGGTTTCGCGAATTAATACTCTAATTCGTATTTAGTTTTGGAAATATTTAAAAAACTTTTTTTATAGCTTTTGACAGGCTGCAGTTCGTAAAATATTAGAAATTGTATTGCTCTACAACAGTTCCATTTGACATTTTTATGTAGGATCAACAATTTACGAGATAATTCGCAAAAACTAAACTACTTTTTGCAAACTTTGTAGCGCTCGTAAACGATTTGTTCTATGAAAATGATCCTGTGAAGGAATTTGTGGAAAATTTAGTGCTGATTAAAAAAAATTCCTTACCATTTTTATTGTAGCAGCAATGGTGAGTGAGATATTGACATTTGAACTGTTCGCAAAGACGGCCGCTAATTCACACTTCCTAGATCCCGCTGAGTTAGCGAAATACTCAAAAAACTTCCCCATATTTTTAAAATAATGACTTACGCTATTTTTGCTTTACAAACTAACTTTATTTGACCTTTTGATTGAACTAATATTTCCAAAAGTATGTATCGCAAATCGTTCCTCCTGATCTCAATTTATTTGTTGTGTTTCGGTCAGAATCTATGTTCACAAAATTGGGAAGACCAAATTTAGACCAAAATTTACTTAGTGAGTCAATAATGTCCGTGATACAAATGCATTCTTGATCCATTTCTATGGGTAGTGACCTAGTACAATAGGTACATAATCGTAGAAAAAGTATAGCATAAAACTCACATGGAATATCAATTTTCTACTCGCAAAAAGGTTTACAGGAATCTTCAAACATGCAGGGTTGCCACCTTTGATATTGTAAAATAAGGTACACATCTGCATTGCGGCCATTTTAATGGGGAGTAATTTTAAAAAATGCACCGCAGGCGAAAATTTGGTATTTTTTAAGGTCAAACGCCCCAAAATGTTACGAGTTACAAAAACAACTTCCAAAAGTAGATTTCGTCGAACAGATTTTCGTTTTTCCTCAAGCAGAAAGTCTACATTTGGAAAATTCTATTAGAGGGCAACTAACTGCAACGTCTCTGCCTACGGGTGCATATAGATATCTGATAGGGTTACTAGATTTATTCGGAACTACAGAGAGCACGTAATGCTGCGATCCCCTTCTCATCTCTGTTCAGGGTTACTTGTTGTCGAAGTATTTCAGAAATCCAACGAAAGATTAATTTGGAGAGAAATTCAGTTTTTTCGCAAAGATACACCCAGGGACAGATATTGAAAAGAAAGAAGTTAGTTTTTGAGCCGTTACCAGGCAAGCTATAGCTTTAGTAACCTTGTCATTCCGCAATCAGCCGTTACCAGGCAACATATAACTATAGTAACCTTGTCTACGTCATACTGCAAATCTAACAAGCACTTTTCACGAATTCAGGCCCCATGTAGGAAACTAAAAACATTTTCAATGTTAAAAAGGAGAATTTTCGGAATTTAACTGAAATAAAGTACTAAAACAAAAAATTGAGCAGCCACTCAGAGTGGCTGGAACCCGCCCACTAAATGTTCAGCGAATATTCGATAATTTAGTTAATAGCCGAGTTCGTTACCGCTGGATGCCGTTTCGTGGGTGCTAGAACTTATACTAATCGTTGTCGCTGCAAAATTCTATTTGAACCGAAAATGAATGAAAGAGAGTGGCGTGTGATATATCGTTGAAATCAGAACAACATCTTCTTTCGAATGGTACAATACACAATGAATAAAGTTGAAAAAATTATAAAAAGTCTGTGTCGAAGGCATCATTCGATCTGCATTAAAATATTTTTTAGCTTATATAGTCCAGGGAATTAACATTTGACCTGGACGAAATTAGTAAAGATCTGAATTCTTGCACTGACCTGCTTTGAGGTGTCCCAAACCCAAATCCACAAAAATCACAAAAATTACAACATGGCTACCTAAGATATTGAAGGTCATAGTTTTTTGCAAAAATCTCGCGTCCTATGCATCGGATACCCATGGAGTTAATGTGAAAGTTATAGAGAATTAAATTACCCACAAGTCGTATTTCTTATTTTTTGCCCCCCCTCCATTTCTAGATATTCAAGGTCGAAATTCCAAAAACATAGTTTTCGCGAATATCTCGCAGCAAAAAATCGAACAGCAATAAAGTTAATATGAAAGTTGTAGAGAATACAATTATCCACAAGTTGGTATTTTGCATTTTTCCCTAAACCTCGCTTTTTTCGAGATATTCAAGGTCGAAGTTAAAAAAACGGGTTTCCGCGAATATTTCGCTTCCTATGCAAGTCTACATACAAGCAGTAGAGAACTTGAATATCTGCAAGATTGGTAAATTTACAGTTTCTAAGAAATATTTTTTAAATTGCATTCGTTTCCACACCACCCACGAAATGCAATGATATGTTGATATAACAATTTTCTGAATATTCTAAATTTTTTCCTTCATGTATGCAAGATCTTTAATGATCGACTTTATATCAGTCAATAACAGGACGAGAAGCTTGAGATATAAGTAGTGAGGTATCTCATAGCTAAACAAAAACGTTTGTGTTACATTTTTGAATTATTGGAGGTTTTAATGTTATTTAACTACTCGGCATTATTATCATGGTAAATGGTACATTAAAAAAAATTAAACAATTTTTGCCCTCAGTTTGGCGCCCTGGGCAGTCCCCCTGGTTGCCCGGTCCTTAAGCCGCCCCTGATTGTCTGTTATTCCTTTCACCGCCACCTTTCTTCGGAGAACATTGTCGATGATAATAATACTGCTTCATGTACATCCGATGCAAAGGAAGCGAGATATTCGCGGAGTACCGTTTTTTAAACTTTGACCTTGAATATCTCGAAAAGGTTCTGGGAAAAAATACAAATTTTGTAGATAATTGAATTCTCTACAACTTTCATGTTAATTTTATTGCCATCCGATTTTTTTGCCGCGAAATATTCTCGAAAAACCATGTTTTTGAAAGTTTTACCTCGAATATCTCGAAAAGGGGGGGAAGTGTTGGGAAAAAATAAAAAATGACGACTTGTATATAATTTAATTCTCTACAACTTTTACAATGACCTCATGGGCATCCGATGCATAGGACGCGAGATATTTGCAAAAGACTTTGACTTTTAATATCGGTTTGCTAGTTTTGGTGCTATCGTTTTCACGTACATACATATACACCAGAAGCCTGCCCATTTTCATAGGTAGGGAGATTAAAAATATCGAGAAAAGCCTTTATTAATAAGAACCAACTATAAATACTTAATGACAAAAAAACATCGTTGTTTTGACAAAATAAATTAAGAATACGTATTTTTGTTCATTTTCTAGAAAAAAAAGTTAGGTAGATAAATAATTCCTTCCTCTACAGGACGGGTGGCAACTCTGCGGTATGATGAGTGTTGCAAACTTTAAAATATACATTATAGCTGTATCTCAATACAACTAATTACTTATTTTATTTATTGAAATATTAAAGTTATGCATTTTTAATTAATACTAAGTTACGATGTTTAGCAAAATTAGGCTTTAAAAAAATTATCGACAACGCAATTAGAAATAAGTGCATCTCACCATACATTTTAACACATCACACACATATTCTTATTTACAGTTTAGTTGTATTTATTTTTAATTAACAAACCAACATAACCTAAGTGTTTAATCTCATCGTGTGAGTGTTTTTTAGAAGTTTTGTCGATTTTTCTAAAAATCAAAACAAAGTCTTATTAAATTACCCTGCTAAAAGCGATCGTAAAATCTCTTATAAAATTCAAGTCACTTTCTCAGATGATTAACCATACAACTTAGTCCGTAGTTACCAAAAGCACACCCAATATTGTGAAAATATGAAATTTTGGTATATTAAATAAAACTATTATGTGACATATACCTCTGAGAAGAAGAAGAAAAACGGACTGCACATCTCAAACATAGTATGTCAAAAATATTGATGCGTCCTTTGGGGTAATCGACTGTGATCTTTTACATTGTGGGTAAGAATAATGTTCCAAAATTTCATGTTTTCAGGAAAAATTGATGAACTTTCTGACGACTACGAATTATGCTAATACATGCTTACGAATTTTATGCAGGTTAAATTTTCATCAAAGTTATAAAAATGTTTCTAATCCTGTGTAAATACCTACGATTGCGTCAAAATTGATAAATGACCTTATTCACACACATACCAACCAAATATGTTTGTCCAGCATAATTTGACTTGGAAATTATAAGGCATTTAAAGCTAAAATAATGTTTCTTAGTCTATTAGAATAGCAAAATATATATTTTTGTAATAATCGATATATATTTAAATCAATTTTGATACATAATACTCCGTCATTACGACTAAAAAACAGATGTATAATTTTTTCACGACCAACCGCAAATTAAATAAATGTTTATTATGTTTATTTATTTGGTCCTTTCATGATAAATATGCCAATCATAAAACAGGATTCCTTACAGTTTAATTTAAATAAAGTATAACAAATCTATAAAATTATATTTGATTGTAATACGAAAGGAATATTATATTTATTATTGATTTAAATATACGTACAGCAGCACCGTTCTATATAAAAAGGTTTTTAGAAAATAGAAATTATATTAGCCAGTTTAGGCTAATTTACAATATTCTGCCTTAACACTAAAAGTAACGTTGTAAACATATAATTGGTTTATTTAAACAAAATTGTTAAAATGAACACCGTAAATGATGAGAAATCCATTGAGAGTCGCCAACTCGATGACATGTTGCTGTTGGAAATGGCTTCAACGGGGCCTTCTGTCATTTCAATGTCAACTAGAGAAAAAAATACCAACACGTGAGATATTTTGAAATTATCAAATTGAAAAAAAAATTGCCCTTTTTCTTAGTCACAACAAACATTTTCTTCAACTTCTGCTTTGATCCAAAGTAAACCAAATTTCGTTACTTTAAATGGTATTTTTTGATCTGATTCGTTTTAAAATTCTCCTTTCAGTCGTTATCGCAACATTTCATTTCTTCGTAAAATGGTGGTTAAAAACTATTTTGTTTTATTAAATATAGCTGGCTAGAGCATGAATCTAGGCAGTTATTGATGGTATCGAAGGAGCTGATACGCATTTTTGTTTCATACTTTTTTAGGCATAATCAGTACCTTCAAGCTACTGATTATTTTTTTAAAAATTCTCTAAATAGTCCGGGGTATCATAAAAACTAATATAGGAACTCAATTTTTTTATTTGGCTAAAATACTTATTTATTTTTGTCCAGTACAACTGTTATATCTCATCATATAAAAAATTATTGCATAATAAATGAATATTATTAACATGAAGCATATTTAGTAGGCGGTAAAAACAAAATAAAAGATGAAAAATTCGCGCCATTGATAATTAAAAATTGTTTACTTTCACATCGTGAAAGTATGGTAATGGTAAAAAAATGGAATTTTGTTTTGTTCAAATAGTTTTAGAGTATCATGAAACATCGAAATTTTAAATTAGAGAAAAAAATTTCTGTATATCTGTCGGTTTGTTTGTCTATCTGTAACTATTTTATGCGCACGATTACTCTGGAATTATCTATGTACGATAATGATTTGAAAGGCCATGGCAGGTTAAGATAAGTGTCCGTGCCTTTGCAACCTTTTTGCGTGTGGTTCCTTCCAGTGATGTATCTTTACGAAAATTACTACTATAACAGTTTTAATCTCAAAAACTTCATAATGTCTGCAAAAATTTATTTTTTTCGAAAATCCGAAAAAAAATTTGTTTCTTAATCAAGTGAACCAATTTGTTTGTCTTTCACATATATTGCAAATCTACTCGTGACAATTTATTAATGATATTTTCAGGATATCTTTTCATGAAGAGAAATAATTTGATGCTTTTGAATTTTTTGAAAAATTTAAATACACACTTACACGTTAGAGACTCCACCATTTTTTTATTAATTATATACCATACAATAAGCTACAACATATATTTTTCACAAAACTCTATCGAAGGGCAAACGTAGTCACATTGGAAAAGATAATGTCAGGAACATAAAAGGATTTTAATGCCATGGGCGTATGAAGAACTTTATGAAGCTTATTGCTTTATTCAGTTTCTAAGCCCTTAAAAAATATTTTGACGTTTTTTTTGTGAAATTTTCCGCTCTGATTAATTTTTAATATTGCACAAAAGGAATTTATGGAACTGATAATTCGAGGTTTTGCCGGAGGCGCCGCGTGTAATTTTCATATTTGAAGTTTTATGATATATGGGGCCATTCAAAAAATATGTTCACTTTCAGAAGGGAGGGGAAAATGTGATAAAATGAACAATAGGAGGGTATATGAAAAGTTCTCACAAAGAAATGAAAAATAACTAAAATAAATAACATGTATAGTTGTCCTCAGATTTACTAGCACTCAAAAAATGTCGGCGCCCTTGATCTTTACCGCACCAAGAAAAACGCCGACATTTTCTACCTGAATAATAAGTGTGTAGTCAACTTTAATTACATATTTATGGGGCCATTCAAAAAATACGTTTACTTTCAGAGGGGAGGGGAAAACGTGACAAAATGAATGATAGGAGGGTATATGAAAAGTTCTCACAAACAAATGAAAAATAACTTATATTTAGTATTTCAATTTCGTTCTCTCGTGGCAATCTATTCAACAGAATTTATTTTTAAGTTTAATCGGAGGGGGAAGGTTTGCAGACGAACGTTTGTTTAATGGGGTGTTTCACAAATGTTACAAGCGTAAGTAATATTATGAGTAATAAATAACGTTCTTAATTGGTCGATTTAACATTGTTTTTAAGCTCAAAATGAAAAATCATATTTAACGTGCCATTTATTTATCATAGTTTTTGTTTCTGTTTACCTATTGTAATTATTTAACGACAGTGGCGTTAAAGCTTTACACTGTTTTTGATTAGTTTTCAGTTTTTCAGTTTTTTTTCTTAATCAAGTGAACCAATTTATTTGTTTTTCACATATATTGTAAATGTACTCGTGACAATTTATTAATAATAGGTCAGTCCGAATAAATTAAAAAAGGATCATTTTGCGAAATGTCGTTTACCCGCAATTTTTTTTTCTTAAAGTGTAGTTTGGGATTAAGAGAAACATATGCCAACTATCCGCATGCGTGACAGGTGGGGCAACATACTTTAAAATTCAGAAATCGTCCGTTTTTTGCCGTTTTTCGCTTTATTTGTAATGTACCTCGTATATGAAGCATTTTTTAAAAATATATCAAGAGACAGAAAAGTTGTGAAAATCGATTTTGAATATTTCATTACTCTTGACATTTTCCCGGAAAATTCTTTTAAGAGCTACAGACGAAAGAAAAATGCTACTTTTCCATTTTTTCTTTTTTTTTCTTTTAAGTGATTATAATAAATATTAATACGAAATATATCATCGGTATAATGTGAATTATGCTTGAATGTCCAATTTACAGTTTAAATAAAATATATTTACAGAGCTATTTATAATTTACATGTTAAACAGAAAAAAATAATAATAAAACTTTTCAGGTATTGAGGTATTAAAATGAGGGGAAATAAATAAACAAATATATATTTTCACAAACAAACTATTTATTATATGCATAGTACAGCGTACATGCGTTTCATGTATAACTTAATGGAATATAATAGAATAGAATAAGTTTATTTAACAAATTGATCTACTACAATGTAATTGTTAAAAACTGAAACATTATGATAAATAAACTAAGCCCCCACATTAAGTACTATTTAGAGCACTTGAATGCGCATTGGACACACAAAAAATAAATATAATACATATTTGCACAATAATACACACATATACACAACACATAATATATAACATAATAATACCTTAACAACATTAAAATTTGTAAAATGGTATACATTATAAAAAAAGAAAATTAAGTACTTTAACAATGATATACAATATAAAATATAAGATAAGCATATTCTGCTAAATTTCAGGTGATTAAAATGATCATCTACTGTGAATTAATTATTTTTCAAATCATTAATTTTTTTTCTTTCAGTTCTCATTACAAATTGTTTGGTGGAAATTATTTTAAATTTATGAACTGATTTTATGTTTCTAATTTCAGTGGGTAAAAAATTATATGCTTTCGGAGCAAGGAAGTTATGGCTTCTCTGGCCGATGGTTTTTGACATTTTTTACAAAAAAACATCATTTTTATATCTGGTTTGGTGTTTGTGATTTACCATGTTCTTTTCTTCAGAGTATGTTTTTACTACTAAGGAGTGAAAGTATAATTGGCGGATGTCCATTATTCTGGCATCTTTGTATAACATACCTGATGGTTAAATTATTGTTTTTTTTTATATTTAGATTTTTTTTTCTAGACTACTAAGGTTAGTTTTTAATAACCCTTCCTAGCCTATTATGCCATATCGCAATTGAGATTCAATTAAAGCAAGACAAGTTGTTCTAAATTGATCAATATTTAGTATATCTCGAATATTATTAAAGAGGTACAGCGTACTTTTTAATTTACTAACCAATTTATTTATATGAATATCCCACTTGAAATGAGAATCTATATAAATTATTATTATTATTATTCTATTTTATTATATTCTATTAAGTTATACATGAAACGCATGTACGCTGTACTATGCATAAAATAAATAGTCTATTTGTGAAAATATATATTTGTTTATTTATTTTCCCATCATTTTAACACCTGAATACCTGAAAAGTTTTATTATTTCCTTTTTCTGTTTAACATGTAAATTATAAATAATTCTGTAAATATATTTTATTTAAACTATAAATTGGACATTTAAACATAATTTACATTATACCGATGATATATTTCGTATCAATATTTATTATAATAACTTAAAAAAAAAAAAATCAAAGAATAGAAAAGTAGCATTTTCCTTTCGTCTGTAGCTCTTAAACGAAGAATTTTTTAGTAAAATATCAAGAATAATAAAATGTTCAAAATTGATTTTCTCAACACTTTGATCTCTTGACATATTTTCAAAAAATGCTTCATATGCGAGGTATATGGCAAATAAACCGAAAAACGGCAAAAAATTGACGATTTTGGAATTTTAAAGTGTGTTGCCCTACCTGTCACGCGTGCGGGTAAACGACATTTCGCACAAAAAAGCTATTCCGACTGGCCTATAATATTTCTAGGAAATCTTTTCATGAAGAAAAAAAAAATTTGATGCTTTTGAATTTTTGAAAAATTTAAATACCTACTGATTACACACTTATTATTCGCGTAGGAAATGTAGGCGTCTTTGTCGGTGCGGTAAAGATCAAAGGCGCCGATAATTTTTGAGTGTGTAGTAAATCTGAAGACAGCTATAAAAGTTATTTATTTTATTTTTATTTTTCTGTGAGAATTTTTCATATACTCTCCTATCGTTCATTTTATCACATTTTCCCCTTCCCTCTGAAAGCGAACGTATTTTTTGAATGGCCCTATAATATATCATGAACTTCAAATTAAAGACATGTTGTTACATGCGGCGCCTCGGCAAAATTTCGAATTATCAGTTCCATAAATTCCTTTTGCGCAATATTAAAAAATTAATTCAGCGTGGAAAATTGAACGAAATAAAACTTCAAAATATCTTTAAGGGCTTAGGAACTGAATTAAAGCTATAAGCTTCTTCGAAAGAGGTTTGTGAAAAATATATGTTATAGCTTGTTGTATGGTGTATAATTAATGAAAAAAATAGTGTCTCTAACGTGTAAATATGTATTTAAATTCTTCAAGAAATTCAAAAGCATCAAATTTTTTTCTTCATGAAAAGATGTCCCGAAAATATCATTAATAAATTGTTACAAGTAGATTTACTATATATGTGAAATACAAGAAAATTGGTTCACTTGATTAAGAAAAAAATTTTTTTTTCGGATCTTCGAAAAAATCCCAGATATTATGAAGTTTTTGAGGCCAAAACTTTTTGTGGTAGTATCTTACGCAAAGATATATCACTGGAAGGAATTATAAACAGAAAAGTTGCAAAGGCACGGACAATTATTTTAACCTACCATGGCCTTTGGTACATCTATGTATTATATCGAGACCTTTAACTAGATTATAGCTTGATCTATATACCGTTGAAAGGTTAGGGTGTAAATGGGGAGAAAGCAAGTAAAAGTCCATAAAATTGGGATTTAGTGTTTGTACGAGAAACCAAGGTCTAATTATTGTGTTTTAGCCTCCCAATCTCAACTCCATTATCACCTCCAACTTATTATTAAAGGGGATAAAAAATAAAAGATTGATTTAGTGTGTGAACAAGAACTAATAGCCTCAAATTTTTGCTATCACTACCACTCCCTTTAGTAAAGGGGTGGGAGTGATAATAATGGACTTGGATAGGAATAGACTTGGATGGGAAATCTTCATGTGGAAGTAGTGATTATTTTGGCAGCGGTTTTTTTATTATTAATGAAGAGTCGGAAATCAATGTATTGTATGTCCAGCAGATTTCACGATTTCGGTAAGACATATTGTGGACCAAACCAGTACAAATACATCAGTATTTATCCCAATATGACTATCAAAGAAGGTTGAAGTATTACAATTAATTTTTGCACAGACACAATTTGGAAAAAATATTTATAAACAAATTAACAAATTTTATTTTACGACTAGTCCAGGTTCACAAATTTGGGTTTATTCAATCACAATAACACCTGTTGTTGGGTTCAATAAAATCCCCGAAATATAAAAGAAAGTGCATACCAGGAGCGATTTAATGTTTGGTTGGATTATTGACGGGCCATTAAATTGCCCACGATGAAGAATTTCTGTAAGAACTGCCACTTTATATTGATAAAATAATTTTTCAACAGGACGGGGTACCACCACATAACAGCAGGGTTGTGATAAAAATTCATCACAACCCTGCTGTTATGTGGTGGTTTGAGAAGATTGATTAGATAGATGGCCTCCAAGGACACCGAATCTTACGCCCCTTGATTTTATAGTTCAAGGGTAGATTCTTTGGATCAAAATATAAGAATATAACCAAACATGCCGTGGAAAAAGATACGGGGTGTCAAAATTATAATTTTGTATCTTTTTTTTTGAAATATCTCAACTACCTCTTGACCAATCTTCTACCAATTTGGTAAGAAAAAATTTTTTAGGTTAATAATCAATAATTTATGAATTACACCACGCTAGCTCGTGGAGGGCGCCTTATGAGCTATACCTGGTGATGAATACTTTTTCTCTTTTTTTTTACGGAACGTAGTGGCACTTTTAACTAGAAAATCTCAGGCAGGAGTCATTTCTACGTAAAAAAGGTACACTTGACAGAACTTGATCATTCCAACCGTTTTCGAGAAAACTGCCGCATAGATCTCAAAAATTCTTTGAAAACAAACCCTGCATGAGATTTTCTAGTGCCATTACGTTTCGTAAAAAAAAGAGAAAAAATATTCATCATCAGGTATAGCTCATGAGGCACCCTCCACGGGCTAACGTGACGTCATACATAAATTATTGTGTTTTAGCCTAAAAAATGTTCCCTTACCAAATTGGGAGAAGATCGGTCAAGAGGTAGTTGAAATATTGCAAAAAAAGAAAAGAAAAATTACAATTTTGACACCCTGTATCTTTTTTCACAGCAACACTTTATGTTAAAACGTATTTCAGAAATGCATTGTTTTATTAAACGTTTTAGTTTTTATCGCCTATTAAATTTTTTGCTATAGTTAGTATGTTAACAATTTTGATATGCAATAATTTTTTACGTTAATTTTATAGCAAATGGGATATAACAAATCTATTGGACAAAAATAGAGATATAGGTTTTTCATAAATAAGACAAATTAAAAATTAATGTTACTATCTTAATTTTTATGATGTCGATTTTTTAATAACATAAATTTAGTTAGCCTCTACAGTTAAACCTAAAAAATATGAAATGTAAAGTTACGTACCTAACCACTATCGATATCACAGTACACTAAGCATCAAAACTGCCACGGTTCATATTGTAAATACCTAGACTTAATGAAATAAAAATGTTTGAAAAAAAAAAAAATTTAACTGCTCTAAAAAAATCGCTAAAAATTATTAAATAATATCTCATCTTCTTCAGTTAATGGAACTTTATTTATTACCTAATATTGATATCGGTCAAACTTTAAGTTGAAGAAAATGTTTAAAAATGGAGCAATCATACAATATACAAATTTTCCAAATTTCAAAATTGTATGTTTTTTAATAACAGAGTTGCAGAGTGTTATGTGTCTCTGTTAAATTCTTGTTTTGTTTTTCAGACGCAATATGGTAGATACGTCCACACGACCACATCGGCAGACAACAGACGACTGACAACATTTTTTTTAAACCTTTTTTTTTCTCCTCAGTGGACTTAAAATCGTGTAAATTTATTATAAACTCAAAATTGATGCACACAATACTTATATTCTCCGTACATAGGAAAGTAAAATAAAAAGAGATAAGTGGTATGCATAAACTATTTCCCTTCAATTAGTTTATTTTGAAAATTTCATTATATGGTTTCTTTTGCTCTTTCTTGGATGTTTGTCCTTCCATAATTTTATAGTACACTCAGACGTAATTCAGAAAGCTGGCTGCTAACTTTGAGAGAAACCCAGCGGTGAAACATAATATATTTTACTTGAAACAGGAAACACTGTCATGAAACATACCACTGCACCTCAATGCTATATGTGGCGTAGTCGAGTAAATGCTTGTTATAGCTTGCGGGTGCAAAACAGTCAAATCCGTTCATTTGGAAATTAGGCACTCCCGTTCATATAGCTAATTGAAATCGAATCATTCATTTGTAAAACGACGCTCTAAGATTAGTTTTCATTAGTATCCTATATGATAGAGACAGCAAATTGCTATGGATAAAATTAAAAGTATTCTGAAAATTCCACAATAATTAATTCTACAGGCTAGTATATTTTAACTATTATTCTGTATCAGGAACCAAAACTATTTCATTGTATTGTTCTGAACCCAAACAGGTCTAAACTACCCATACACATTTTTTATTGGTCCTAGAAAATAAAATAAATGAACTAACTAAAATATCCCAGCAAATACTCAGGATTGGCACCATCGGCAGCATTATCATATTTGATACTTTTATGGAAAGCCATAAACGGACCCGAAGCGAAATGTCCCACCAACCAATAGCTGGGCCATCAAAGGACCACTGATGATGCAACCCTTTGGCCAGCATATTTTTGGCTGTAATCTCACACGTTTTTCAATGTATTGGATTATAGGAAACACTTTCAAACAGCCATATATTTTGCATAACTTACTAGATTCTGGTATACAATTTCTTTTATGTGAAATTTAAATAGAAGAACCCAATAAGTTAGCAAAATATATAACCTGCGTTATAAAAGTTTTATAATCCAAAATTGAAAAATATGTTAGATACCGGACCAAACAATTTGTGCAGGGGTCAGATCTATGGAGACTTTTGAAATATTGTTTAAAATGATTAAGTCAAGGTTCATACACAGATTTAGCTTGCTGGGAAATTTTTCGCAAAAATTCTAATTTCTCTGAACTGGAGAGAAGAAAATTTGGAATGGGTTTTCTCGGTAATTTTTCAAGATTTCGAGCCATAATCACTAAAATGGGCCAATTTTGGCAATTTTGGCCATGTTGCATTCCGTATGCACATAGCCAAATGAACTATTCGCCCCAAAGCCTATAAAAAATAACTTTAATATTGCAGTTTCCCGCCAACTTCATAAATCCCCAAATATAATGGTCTATAGAGCCTAGACTGAAGTATAATACTTACTTTGTACTGTGCTGGACCTTATGTCAGCATAATGTTCTATGTTGTTTACATAACCAGGAATCGTAGCCATGCACGTGAGGCGTAAAGTACCATCATCTCCGACATGCAACTCCGATACTTCGATGGACAGTTGTTTAATGGAAGAAGCTTTTTGGTCAAAGTATCCATGGCCATGAACTAGACCATTGGAGAAGGATTTTGTTAGTTTATCCATAACCTAAAATATAAAGGGTTCTAATGCAATAGTTTTCATTTGCAATGTTTGTGAACTTTACAATTTTAATGAAGCTAGTATTATAAGTAAACGAATGCTGCTAAATGAGAATGAAAATAAGTATCCTACTATCAATTTATTTAATATAGAATACTTTACGACTGGTGTACCCCAGAGATCTGCCCCGAATCCACTAAATGTAGACCATTTTGTACCATTCTTGCCACATGCTGATGATTTAAAACTCTACTGACGTATACAATCCGTTCAAGAAAACATTCAAAATAGCTTAAATAAGCTTTTGGAGTGTTGCATCAGCAACATTCTGCCTCTAAATGCTGCTAAGTGCAAAGTTGTCTCTGACCATGGGAAAAAATGCTTTTGATTTCTTTTATCATCTGAATGAAACAATTCTTGAAACTCTTGAATATTTATGTGATCTAGGAAGGACATTTGATCATAAGTTATCATTTTGAAAGCATATTGAAAAATACTCAAAGAAAGAACCTCAAAGAGCCTTGCTTTTATTATTAGGAATCCATATGGCTTTACAAGCAATCAAGTGTTAAGTTTATTACTATTTAACACATTCGTAAAATCTATATTAGAATATACAAACTTAATTTGGTGCTCGGGGTATTTGAAACAAAATGGCCACTGAAAATATTCAAAGGTTATTCTTTCTTATAAAATGCATGGCATTTTCCTCAAATTCAAACATCACATAATGTACTCAATATTCAGCTTGCATCGCAGAAGGTTTCATATACATGGTGGGGCAATAGTACTCGGACTTCGATATCTCGAATTCTACGATAGCTAGAAATGAAAAAAAAAATACAAGTAAACTAGATAACAGGAAATTATTTTCGAATATACAGGGCGAGCCAAGACGAAATAACAGGATCAAGTGCCTTCTTTTTAAATGGAAGCCTCTTCCTAGACTTTATTCATTCCTTATTGACTATCTCCTAACCACTTGGATGTAATGAATTTTTTTGTTGAAATAATGCCATCTGCAGATGCATATTGAAGAAATCATCAAAGTCACAATTATGGATTTTAAGAAAAACTTATGTGAATACTAGTTACGAGACATGTAATTAATGTTCTTGAATCATTTTTACTCCCTGAAAATGTACAGGTTAGCAAAAAATTATTTTCCATTTCTTCTAGTCCATTAAAGTAGGTAAATGATATTTCACTGGTAACTTACTATATTAGTTTTTTTGTATTTTTTTTGTTGTTTTCGTTATTCGACAAGCAATAAAATCTCAGTTTGGTATAAATTGTCTTGTACAAATGAACATTTATCGCACTTATCGATCCTCAGTTATCATTTGTATTAAATTTAAAATAGTTCGAGTTTTACAAAATGAATTTTAATAAAGTGACTTTTGTTTTGGGGGAGTCAGACAGAAATTGCTTGCTTGCCACTAGAATTAATAAGCAAAAGTATCCTGAATGTAGGATTCCTGATGCTAGCAGCTTCAAAAATCTTCTCGATAGATTTGTGGAAACTGGAAATGTCGAATATAATAAAGTGAAAGAATAAAACGTATAGTGAATGAAGAAAATGAGTTTTCTGTGGTGCTGGCGATGGTTGAAAATCCCCATATTAGTCAGAGAGAAGTGAGCTCGTTAGTAGAAATAAGTAGACGGTCGGTCTGTCGGTCGAATCTTAAAAACAAATAAGTTTCATGCATATTATATTCAAGTCCATCACTTGGATTGGTGACCGTATCTCATCTCGCCGTCCTGGTTAAGTGGTAGAGTAGCATTAGTTAAACTTCGCTAGGATGTTAATATAAATAAGGCATTAAAAAAAAGATGCACCAGGAATTATCTGATGATGATTTTCAAAGGCGTCTACAGTTTTATAATTGGGCCAGTGATAAAATGCAAGATGTCACACCTTCTTTCATAAAGTTTTATTCACTGATGAGGCAACTTTTCATAAAAATGGATTTGTTAATAGACACAACTTCCATTATTATGCTTCGGAAAATTCTCACTTTTTTAGGCAAGTTGATAACCAGCGAAGATGATCTATAAACGTTTGGGGAGGAATTATTAGAGAACATGTAATAGGGCCACATTTTTTGACTGGAGCTATTTATCTTCATTTTCTGGAAAACTATCTGCCACAATTATTGGTGAATCTTCCTGAAAGGATTCCAAATAGGATGTGGTTTCAGCAAGATGGTGCTCCACCAGATTGTTTAAATGCAGTTAGAGACCACTTAAATAATACCTACCCACTTCAATGGATTGGAAGAAATTGACCCACTAAATGGCCTGCTAGATCCCTAGATCTTACAAAAATGGATTTTTTTATGGAGATATGTGAAGGAAATTGTTTATAAGGACACACCAACAACAATGCAAAAATATGAAGGAAAAAATAACTGCTTTTAGGAACAGTAGAAACCTCATTTCAAGAGCGCATAGAGATGTATGTCGATCAAAATGGGCAATATATGGAGTACTTATTATAATATTTTCTAATGAATTATTTGAAGAAACATCTATTTTTTTAAGTTTCTTCTCGAATTTAGTACTTATTGCTCAATTAAACGAAAATGGTTGCAATTAGCCATAGGGACATATTTACAAAAAAATGTTCGTTTTTCATATCTTCATCACATTGCCGAAAATTTGAAAAAATTGAGAAAAGTCAAGTTCTTAATTGAAAAATAAGTTTTGACCACTCTGTACACTTTTAGGAAGTAACAATGATTTAAAAACATTAATTAGGTGTCTCGTAACTAACATTCACATAAGTTTTTCTTAAAATCCGTAATTGTGACTGGTGATTTTTTCAATATGCAGCTGCTGATATCGTTATTTCAACAAAAAAATCCATTACATCCAAGTGGTTGGGAAATAGTCAATAATAATATAGGAATAAATAGAGTCTAAAAACGGCTTTAAAAAATATACTGATATACATAGCATACCAAGCATACCATTTAAAAAAGGCACTTGATCCTGTAATTTCGTCTGTATACTCGAAAATAATTTCCGGTTATAGACTTTTTCATCTAGTTTACTTTTTTTTTAATTTCTAGCTATCGTAGAACTCGAGATATCGAAGTCCGAAACACTATTGCCCACCCTATATAACTCTGCTGAAATTTGATCAAACCTGAATTTTCATGTACCGACATTGCAACTAGCTTTGAGGAAAACCTTCCTGCTTTCACACCATTCTTTTTATTCTGCATGCTTCATATTTTGTGTAATAGCTACAACAGCCTGCAGGATAGGCAAAATATATTTAATTGTTTCCCAATAGACATATAAGAACCTATTTTCATAACTTACAAACTGTATAGTACAAAGGACCCCGCAGAATCCTTATGGGAAATGGCTTTCCGTCAAATTCTTTGAAACTCTCGATTCTGGTAGTCCTTGATGAGTAAATCAAAAGTCTTCATGGGCACTAGGTCCTAAAAACTCATGGTTTTGAGATATAGCTCTCTGAATTTGGATTTTACGTGCATTCCTCAACATAGTTAAATCTTTATGGGAAATGGTTTTCGGTCAAACTCTTTGAAACTCTAGATTCTGGTAGTCCTTTATGTGTAGAATGAAGATTCTCAAGGGCACTAAATCCTAAAAACTCATGGTTTTGATATATAGCCCTCTGAAATTGGACTTTACGTGCATTCTGCAGCAAAGTTAAGAGGGCTATATCTCAAAACTATGAGTTTTATATGACTTAGTGCCCTTGAAAACTTTTGTTGTACACATCAAGAACTACCAGAATCCAGAGTTTCAAAGAGTATGACCAAAAGCCATTTCCCATAAGGATTTAACTATGTTGCAGAATGCACGTAAAGTCCAACTTTGGAGGGCTATAGTTCAAAACCATGAGTTTTTAGGACTTAGTGCCTTTGAGAACTTTTATTCTACCAGAATCGAGAGTTTCAAAGAATTTGACCGAAAGCCATTTCCCATAAGGATTCTGCGGGGTCCTTTGTGATATACAATGTGCGTAATATTGTACAGTGTCGATTTAGGTATTATACACACCTAGATAAATAGTGTACAATGTATATTCATATATTATAAATATATTGAGACTCAAAATAGTGACTCTAAAATTTTCTCGAAAATTATGTAAACATATCCGCTTAAATAAGTTGCATTTTAAATCAAATAATATATCTTCAGAGTATATTCTTTTTATCCTGAATAAAAATCAGTGGAAGGAGTTTGGTCAAATATTGGTGTAGATGTATTTAAATTTAGGCTTTGGAAAATTCAGCTACCTAGCTTTTATTATGTAAAACACGTTTAAATATTCAGTTTGATAAGCAAATAGATGTAGCAGACACGAAATGGAGGCAGATAACAGGAGACGAAACCGACATATGATAATGCTTAAAAGGGTTGTTTCTGTTGAAAGGTTCAATTATTTATGTAACTGTTCGGTTTACGAAATTACTTGCTTCTATATTTGACTTTCATAACCTTCCTACAAAATAATGTTATTACATTAAATATTACTTTGCAATAATATTTTATCGTGACGTATTAAAGACAAACATTTTGGTATACCTTTAATTTGGTTCAATACACACAGAGAAACTATTATAATAATAAATGAATATTGAATGATTTATATTCTCAGTCAATTTTCACTACTGATTTATGTACTTATCCTATCTATTCACCTCGCTTTAATTAAAAAAAAAATGTAATCAAAATCTAATTAAAGAGAAACTTCTATATTATACTAACTATAAGATATAGAGCGGGAGCTAGGTGGCTTTTACGGCAGCTCATCGTTTTATGAACATTGAGATATTTTTATGGTTTAATGGATGATAACGATTCATGAAATCGACTTCTGGCGGGGCACCTCCTGTCAGGAGCGTCACGAACACTGTTTAAAAATCAGTGAAATCATGTCATCGTTACAAGGCTCATTTTTTTTGTGTGTACACATTTTATGTTTAGAATGAATAAAATATAATCGCCAGAAAGTGTGGGCCGTCAGGAGGCGCAGCCAGAAAGGTAATAATGATACAATACATCTGAGGCACGGTACGGAGTCAAGTTAGCCGAAAGTGTTAAATTCCTGTATATTTAAGAGCCTATGGTACTTTTGTTGACACTAAGAACTTTACGGGGAGGCTATTCTATTGTTGAAGGAGCTTATATTTACGTTTTAAAAAGGAGCCAGAACTTGTAACGATGAGTTTAGAGTTCTGAGATGAAATATGCGAAAAAAAATGCAATTTTCTTCAAAAATCCTAAACATTTTCTTTCTGGTTAGCCTTACTGACGGGAGTTTCTTTCTGGGAATTTTTTTCTGTGTTCAAAACATTTAAATAAACATGCTCAACCTTAAAAAAGTTTGTAACGATGATGTTATATAACTCCGTTTTTTTACCTCTTTGACCTTTCTGGTTGCGCCCCTGATGGCCCATACTTTCTGGCGATCTTATTTTATTCATTGTAAACATAAAATGTGTACACACAAAACAATTGGCTTTGTAACGATGATATAATTTCACTGATTTTTATATCTTGAACCATGGCCAACTCGACGGGCTGACATATGCCAGAAGTCTATTTTGTCGTTATTTAAGTTCGATAGAATTAATCAGCGCATAGAAAATGCTTGTAACGATGAGTATCCGAAAAAGCCACTTAGCTCCCGCACCAATAGCACAACATTAATAACACAGCCACACAAAAAAAAAAGTGGTCTGGCCTGCGGACCAGACCAGCGTATCCTTATGTATTTGGACCCGCTGAAACCGAATCCGAAGACAGAATTGTCAGATTACTTCTTTTTCACCCCTAACCCCCCCAAAAAAACACCCCCCCAAAAAAGTGGCCTGACCTGCTGACCATACCAGTGAATCCTTATATATTTTGACCCTCTGAAACCGAATCCGAAGTCGGAATTGCCAGATTCGCTCGTGGTCTGGCCTGCGGACCAGATTAGTGTATCTTTATGTATTTGGACCCGCTGAAACCTAATCCGAAGTCAGAATTGTCAGATTGGTTCGGTTTTCACCCCCAACCCCCAAAAAATACCCCAAAAACGGTCTGCCCGGAGGACCATACCAGTGGCAGTGCATCTTTATGTATTTGGTAAGCATACAGTGGTCTGGTCCACTTTTTTGTTTTGGGGATGTTTTTTGGTTAGAGGTGAAAAACGACCGAATCTGACAATTCTGACTTCAGATTCGGTTTCAGTGGGTCACTGATCTGGTCTACAGGCCAGACCACTTTTTTTTTGTTTTGGGGGTGTTTTTTGGGATTAGGGGTGAAAAAAGAAGTAATCTGACAATTCTGACTTCGGATTAGGTTTCAGAGGGTCAAAATATATAAGGATACACTGGTATGGTCCGCAGGCCAGATCATTTTTGGGGAGGGGGTGTTTTTTTGGGGTTGGGGGTGAAAAAAGAAGTAATCTGACAATTCTGACTTCGGATTCGGTTTCAGGGGTCCAAATACATAAGAATATACTGATATACCGCTGAGGCCAGACTACTTTTTTTTTGTTTTGGGGGTGTTTTTTGGGGTCAGGGGTGAAAAAAGAAGTAATCTGACAATTCTGACTTCGGATTCGGTTTCAGCTGGTTCAAATGCATAGGAATATATTAGTCTGGTCTGCAGGCCAGACCACTTTTTTTGTGTGGCTGTGTAATTTTAAGACAAAGGTAAAAAACAAATTGGCTAATAGAGCTGTGTCTAAACAACTAAACATGTTTGCATTATTCTTGTTGTTAAAAATGTCAGTGAGACGTTAGTGATGAAGATTTGCCATTAAACTAATAGACCTGGAGTCAGTGTTGGAATTTTTACGCATAATTAATTACTTTTAATGCTATCTCTCTTTTTATTATCATTATTTTTTATATATTTATTTAACGTCGGCCTATTTCCGCTACCAGGGCCTATCACCGACGCGCGACGCCAGGAGACGAGGTGCCCCCAACCTGGAAATTTTGCCGAACCTCTTCTCGTAAGAAGAGTAGGGATCTTTCACTTGCCTAACATTTAATAGATAAGGGACCGCCTGCTTTACATCCCCTTCGAAGGATGGTATATCCACTACGTAATCCTCGTCTGAAATTACATAGCTTCCGCGTATACACTGATATACAAGCAGCTAGAAGGTGGGACGAGATCGCTGTGATGAGTGGGTCACCCATCCAAGTACTAACCACGCTCCACGTTGCTTCACATGGAGTATCGATGATACATACTCAGTGAAGACGCATTTACGCTCGCCCCTCTCTTTTTATTAAATAGGTTTATTGATCAAGTCGATATCCATATAGCAGAGTTAGTAGATAAGGTAAAACAAAATTCAAATACCTATCTAACAAATATAGACCTTTAGACAAGGCGAAAACCTCGCCATCGTATGAAAAAAATGTCCTATATGATTTTTTTGTATATTCACGTTCGGGGCCTGCCCCTGAATAAGGATCAAGAGTTTGCCGGACGAAAATCTGGTCCCAATTTGTTTAAACTATTTTTTTTTTTAACAAATTGCGGAAGGCGTTTGTCATTTTTTCGTAAAGTTGACCGTTTCTGGCTATAAACAATTTAATGTTTCAAAAAACGCAAAAACGGACATTTTTAAGGTTGAAACGCAATATTAAAAAATGAATTTTTTGAGTTCATCGCAATTCTTATCACTTTGGTTGCAGATTAATAAATGAACACTAAATTTTAGAAAATCGTCATTTATGTTTATGTCTAAAAATCAAATTCCAAATTCAGTTCCATCAATTACATTTAATAATGATACAATTAAATATTCGCCATTAACAAAATTTTTAGGACTTCATGTTGATGAAAAATTGTCATGGAGACATCATATTGATGCGTTACGGAAAAAAATTCCTCCTGTTTTTAGAATTCTTTTTAGAATACGAACTTTTATATCTAGAAAATATTTAAAAAATATATATTATTGCCTCTTATATTCACACTTACAATATTTAACTTCTATTTGGGCCACAGCCAATAATTCTTTTATGAAACCTTTAAAAACTTTACGAAATAAAGCTATAAAATGTATCTACAATTTTCCATACTTGGAACCCAAACTTAATTTATATAAACCAAATAATCTACTTGATATTGACTCGATATATACACTAGAAATTTGTGTTTTTATTCATTCTGTGGTTAAAAAGTATAAGCATTCAAATATAACATTCATTCAAAGTAACGAAACCATTTACATAATACTAGGCAAGCGAAAAATATAATGACAACCTCTTTTAAAACAAAATTTAGAAAAAACTCAATTAAAAAAATATGTTATTAACTTGAAGCTATTTGTAATATACAAATAGCTTGTAAATTGTACTGTGTATTTTCCTTGTAAGTTATTATATTTAAATATGTATATGTATGTATGTGTATACAGGGTGTCTCACCAGAAACTGCATCGATCGATATAGGGAAAAGTACGCACCAGAAAATTTTGAAAATTTAATGGCAGTATGGCCAATCCAACTAAAATAATTACAAGCATCTGGCACTTCCGGTTATACCGGAAGTCGATACCAACTTGCTTGCTTTAATTGGAATATCCTATATATTTTAAGGTTTTCGAAAAGAGCATAAAATTCTAAGTCAAAAACATGTAGAATACCCTATGCCTAAACCTAGCCGTTTCAGAGATATTTGACATTAAAAAAAATTGACAGGTGAAATGGTTTACAATAACATTTATAAGTTTCTTCGTGTAAAAGATACTCAATTGCTTTTTGGCATGTAGAAAGAACACAAAGAGAGCTGCACTCTGCAATCGAACTGCATTTAATAATAGTAAACCAAATGCTCCATTTTTGACATTACATTTTGTAAACTTCAAACCGCAAAAACTTGTTTAGGTCAAATGAAACACCCTATATTTTTTTAAATCAAGTCATGTAAAATTAAATTCCTTTTTTTCTGATATAAGCATTGTGGGGATTTAAGTTACAACTTTTTGAAATATGTGCGATTTTCTTAGAAATTCAAGAATTGTTAGTAATAATTTTATCAAATTAGCCATGATTAGAAACAATCAGTAATGTTAGTCATTCGTCAAAAAAATGCCACCGCGTTTAAATTACACCCACGAAGACTTTTTGAATTTGTTTATTAATTATGGAGAATGTGATAAATTAATATCGAGAACTTGTGGTACATTTGCTACTCGATATCCACAAAAACGGAACCGTCACCAAAACTAATCTGAAGGTGCGAAAAATGTGTGGGGGGTTCGAGGGCGGAATTTTGAACAATTATTAAATTAAAATGGAATCATGTTTTTAGTTGATTCCATCTTAGCTATTTTAGTTTATGCAAAGCGTCTTCAATCCAATTAATAGGCAGTGTTTAGTGCTATTTTCCGTTTTTGTGGATATCTAGTAACAAATGTACCATAAGTTCTTGATATTACTTTATCACATTCTCCATAAATAATAAACAAATTCAAAAAGTCGTCGTGGGTGTAATTTAAACGCGGTGGCATTTTTTGACATAAGAGAATGATGATATTACTGATTGTTTCTAATCATGGCTAATTTGATAACATTTTTACTAACATTTCTTGGATTTCTAAGAAAATCGTAAATATTTCAAAAAGCTGTAACTTAAACCCCCACAATGCTTATATCAGAAAAAAAGGAATTTAATTTTACATAACTTGATGTAAAAAAATATAGGGTGTTCCATTTGACCTAAACAAGTTTTCGCGGTTTGAAGTTTACAAAATGTAATGTCAAAAATGAAACACTTGCTATACTATTATTGAATATAATTCAATTGTAGAGTGCAGCTCTGTGTTCTTTCTACATGTCAAAAAGCAAATGAGTATCTTTTACACGAAGAAAGTTATAAAGGTTATTGCAAACCACTACACCTGTCAAATTTTTTTTTAAAATGTCAAATATCTCTGAAACGGCTGGGTTTAGGCATAGGATATGTTTTTGACTCAGAATTTTATGCTCTTTTCGAAAACTCTAAAATATATAGGGTATTCCATTTAAAATACGCAAGTTAGTATCGACTTCCGGTATAACCGGAAGTGCCAGATGCTTGTAATTATTTTAGTTCGATTGGCCACGCTGCACAGTGGGCCAGAATCCAAAAAAGCTGGCCAAAAGTCCAATTTAATATATTCAAAGTAATATTTTTGTAGTCAGAAATGTTCAGTTCATTACGTACCGCAAATTCCAACCGTATTGTTGCCCATTTTTACCTGATACACCCTAAGAAACACAACGTTCTGTTAACGTACAGTTGTGAACAGTTGCTTGCCACATTCGAACGCATTATTCGATATTCCTGTAAGTTGTGTAATTTCCACAAAAACATAGTGAAATTTTAGCAGGATAATCTATTAAGTAAGTATTTTATTTTACATACATTTATTGCTTGTGAAATGTGATACATTTGGTCATAAAATTGTGTTAAACAGGGTTCTACAAAGATAAAGAAATAAAAATTAATGAGTACCTTTTGTTTGAGTTACACAACGTGTTCCAAGCATGATTCTTTTACTGGTCGATTTCTTATAGTTTTTTCAAACTATCGTATAAAATTTAGAACCCGACTCAACCCGGTTTGGAAGTAATGAGTAATAATTTGGTCGAGTACGAGGTCTTAAATTGAAAATATACGTACGACGCGACGACGAGCCCTCGCTCGTAACTGCTTCGAATGAATATTTTAATTTTTTCCACGAAAATGTCTACAAATAAACTAGAAAAATGAATTGAAAGCAAGGGCGTAGCCACGGTGGGGCAGGGTGGGGCGTTTGCCTCCCCCTAGCTAGCACCGAATGCGATTTTATTTACAATTATTTGTATCATATTAATAAAACGTAGTTTGCTTTTAATGAAAAAATATTTCACTATTTGACTGTATTGCCTTGCCCCGCCCTGGATTGAAAGTGAAAATTAAAAATTTATTTCATTAAAAAATCAAGCTACTCGCATTATGACACTTCCACATCCAGCGGAAAATAGTAACGCAAAAAAAAATTTTGAAAATTTTTATTGTTCAGATAGGCTTAGAATGTCATGAAACGTAGAGATTTTAAGTTCGAGCAAACAAAAAATTTTGGTCTGTCGTTCTGTCTGTAACTTATTTTTGTGCGCACGATTACTCTGGAACCGTGAAATGTATAATTAAATGTCGAAGGTGAAATTTCGTAATTATTAATTTATAAAAAAATATTAACATTCAATAGGAGGTGGTTTTTTCATAGAATATAGAAAACATTTTTTTCTTTATCAAGAAAAAAAGTTTATGATTCGTTCACACTCGTTCAATGGGTTTTTTAAAAGTTGTTCCTTGAACATTCTTGTAAAAAATATGTAAAAATTGGCTGCCTCTAGGTACCACTTTTGTTTTTGTGATCATTTTTCTGATATGGTGCAAAATACCGCGACGCGTTAACTTTGGTTTATAGTGTTGTTTTAGCATAAAAATTCCATTTAAACGTAAAAATTTATAATATTTATGTGTTATAAACAATTTTCGAAAAAATTAAAGCATTTTGTTATGTCAAAAATAATTATTGAAAAATTATTTACTTTTTTGGTTGGAATTTATAAAATACCTAAAAGTATGTAAAATTAAATTTAAATTAATTAATTAATTTAATTTTTTAAATTTGAATTGAAATTTGTAATCAGCGACCTCGAAACCCCTCGAATACCAATTTTCAATTGAAATGATTAACTTTTCTCAAATGTTTGTCGCCATATTGGAGCCGCCATTTTGCATTTGAAAAAAACTATTACCAAATTCGTAATCAGCGGCCTCGAAAACTCCCGAATGCTAATTTTCAATTGAAGTGACTTACTTTTCTCAAACGTTTGTCGCCATATTGGAGCCGCCATTTTGTTCTTGGAGAAACTATTATCAAATTCGTAATCAGCGACCTCGAAAACCCCCAAATACCAATTTCCAATTGAAATAACTAACTTTCCTTAAACGTTTGTCGCCATATTGGAGCCGCCATTTTGTTCTTGAAAAAACTGTTACCAAATTCGTATTCAGCGACCTCAAAAATCCCTGAGTGAAAATTTTCAAAACCATTACTCGGTTTTTCGACTTTTGGCCAGCTTTTTCGAATTCTGGCCCACTGTACGCTGCCATTAGTAGCTCCCTAAATTTTCAAAACTATCTAGTCCGTACTTTTTCCTGTATCGATCGATGCAGTTCCTGCTGAGACACCCTGTATATGACATATGTATATATACATATTTTGTTTTGTTTGTCGTTTGTTTATTTTATCTATAAGTATTGTTTGTCATATTTATCATATACTGTTTGTTTAAATATTTATATGTGTATATTATGTTAATGTCTAATTATAAACTGTATAGTTTCTTGGGAATAAAGTTATAATTAATATCATTTATAATTCAGAATCCTAAAGAGTAAGTGCAGATTATTTCATTCGAAAGCTTAAATTTTTATTTGTTAAACAGACGTTTTTAGTCAGGCGCGCGCACTCGCGCAATAGTAACTAAAGCGTATGTAAAAGCAAAGCATCGATATTCTATAGTCCAGTCGGCAGTACGAATGCGCGCGTCAGCGGCTGAGAAAGAGGGTGTGTCCGGCTAAAAACGTCTATTTAACAATTAAAAATTTAAGTTCTAGACCGAAATAATCTGCACTTACTCTTCAGGATTTTGTTATTGTATGTTCAAAGATTATATAAGAATTGTGGTGAACTCAAAAAATTAATTTTTTAATATTGTTTCAACCTTGAAAATATCCGTTTTCGCGTTTTTTTAAATATTAAATCGTTTATAGTCGGAAACGGTCAGTTTTACGAAAGAAATGACAAGAGACCCAAAAAAATCTAAAAAAAATTCATCCGGGTCATAAAAAGCGATTTTTGCAATTTGTTTAAAAAAATTCGTCCGGCAAACGCTTGATCCTTATTCAGCGGCATGTCCCGAACGTAGATATGCAAAAAAATCGTATGGGACATTTTTTTCACAGGAAGGCGAGGTTTTCGCCTTGTCTACTTTCTTTGTATAATTACCATACATTTTATTTTGCATTGCTCATTGTTAAATGATGGCTTTATTCAATTTCCTCAAAAATCTTTGATAAAGCGGGTAGAACACTGGAAGGTGTCAAGTCACCAAATTACAAGGATATAGGGGAGTAGTTGTTTTAGGTAATAATATAAAGGCATCACTAGAAGAGATTTGCAGTTACTCTGAAAGTACTTTTTTTATATACATAGTGGAGTAAACGAAGATTTTCACTTCGGAAAAATTTGTAACCAGGTAGATTTTGGTAAACAACATTTTTCCAGGATGCTGGAATAACGTAGTGAAAAGTCTACCGCAAAAAAGTGTACGCGTCCTATTTTTATTTAACAATTTAAGTGCAAAAATACGTTTTTTTGCGAATAACTTTTTAAATTTTATTTGTACGAAAAAACTGATAGCGCCATTCGAAAGAACGGGAAATTTTTCGGAAGAAACATATATGACATGTATTTTGCGCATTAAATTGGAGCGAGTAGAAATTTGTTAACTAAGGTCCCAAGTGACGCTGCGCCGACCGCCTGCTGACGCTGGAATAGGCTTGCGGTAGCGCGCGCGTTGTACGTAAGATTTTATAACTTTTGATTGCAAAAAGCAAATGACATGAAATCAATTGGAGATGACAAAGTATCATTTCCTCGAAGTATTACATGTTTTAAATAATTTTTTAAGTACTTTAATTATTACATATGTAGCTTGAAAACGGACCATTGCATGAATTAACGATTATTTAGTAAAAATCATTGTAAAATGAATAATTTATTAAAAAAAAAAATACTTGAATAGCACATTTAAAGGGATTAACTAAACTAAAATACATATTCAGCCAAAAAAATTTTAAAAATATATTTTAGGAAATTCACACCTTTAAACTTAGTACTTTTCGGAAAAAAGACGTTTTCCGCTGTTGACACCAAATTTCAATCGTCAATATCAAATCTTAATATCGTGATATCGGCACTTTATAAGTGATCAATTTGAAGGTGAATATGTGTACGAAAAGCCCCAATGATTTATTTTATGATACATACGCGTTTTTATATTAATTTTTTACGAATAAGTCGAACTATATGTTTTAGAAGAAAAAAATTCAAAAGTTTAGCACTATTAAAAGTGTAATAACTTAAAAAATTTTTTTAATTTCTATTTGAATGCATAGAGGTGTTAGCTAAGGTGCTAATCTTGAAAAATATTTCTTGGTTTTATTTTCTTTAACGCAATAACAGTAAAACAGTAAAAAAAGGCGAAAAATCGATAAAAACACGATTTTTGGACCATTGCGAAGGTTTTAAATAAAAAATTAAGTTTACCGCAACTAATAATTCTACTAAATATTACACATGCATAGATGGTGACTACTATGGCGTGTTTAAGTTGATAAACAATACTGTGAAATTAATGTAGTTGATTAAATCAATATTTTAAAAAAAATTTCGTAAATTATTGAAAAATTCGGGAAGAATAAAAAGAGGTTTATTGATGTATTGACAAAAAAATTTATTAGCAATAATGTGGTCACCCTCCAAGCACCAGATGTTGCCGACCGAATGATTGTAACAACGGCAATCAATTAACCGCGTGAAGCCGTTATTGTGTCTGAAGATATTGATGTGTTAATTTTACTTGCGGCCTTATGCCCACCTCAAAAAAGTATATATTTTAAAAAGTTGGGAAAAGGAAAAACTGAGGAAAAATGGTTCCATTCGAAAAATTTGTTAGAAAACTTTCCAAATTGCAAAAAAAACATTTTATTCATTCACAGTTTGACAGGTTGTGACAGTACGTCGGCATTTTTTAACCGGAGCAAAGTAAAGTTTTTAAAAAATTTTGAAAATGAAGTGGATTTAATAAAAGCCGCCGAAAGTTTCGCTGAGGATCATCAAAGTCCAGAAATTCTTTTGTAGTCTTGCATTACGTGCATATTGGCTTTGTATGGTGCAAGCAAAAATGTAGCTGACTTAAACTCATTTCGGCATCACTGCTTCGTGAAAGGTACTTTCGGAAAAATAAACAATGTGAAGCTGTCTTCATTACCACCCATAGAAGATGCCTTGGAGTAGCATTGTAAAAGAGTGTATTTGCAGATGCAAACGTGGATGGGTAAGCATTCACATGCAGAGAGCTGGGGTTGGAAGAAAGTCAATGGTAATTTAGTACCTACACCAATGTGTCAACGACCTGCATCAGGCGACATACTTAACATGATACTCTGTAGTTGCAAGAAAGGTTGCGAATCAGCATGTGGGTGTAGAAAATCTGGTCTTTTTGCACTATGGCATGCTCCGCATGTAGTGGCAACTGTTGTACAAATTGCTCTCCCTGCCAAGACATCGACGACTTACACGAAGAAAGCGACGAACTGGAGCAAGTACAATCAGAAGATTCAGAATGCTAAAAAGTTGTATCTGCCCTTTTCGTTCAACGTGTTTATATTTAAAAATCAATTATCGGACAATCACTATATGTTCCTAAATAAAGTCTTTTTTTTGTTACATTCTTGATTGAAAAACCGTATGTATCATATATTATAGTTAAAATACTTCATTTCATTGTAGTTGTATTTTTATAGTACATTGTATTTATTTATATTAAACATTTATCTACATAATTTTTATGAATTTGACATCAGATTCGTCATCAGCATACCCGAAAACCAGTAAAAACCCATTAATTGCTCATTTTTATGGCGAATTTCGCACTCTTAATACGTTTCGGTCGGCCATTTTGTAAATCTGACGTCAAATTGGGTTGCTTGTGATCAAATTCGTAATCAGCTTACCCAAAAACCCCCAATACCTGATTTTCATGATCTTTCCTCGATTAATTTTCGAGATATTTCATTTGACAACTAATTTTGTAGTTTTTTGTTATTAATAAACAAATAGAGATTTAGCGTACAATACCAACCTGTAGACTTTGAACTTAAACTTATTTAGAACACATTTAAAAAGTTTTTATGAATTTTTATGCAGTTACAAATTATTCCGAAACAATGCCTCTTTTTTGACTCCGTTTACTCCACTAACTGTAATTTATGATATGATTTCTCAATCTAGGAACTATAGTAGGTATTTGATCATTTTAATATTTTTATTATGCATACTAGTATACGGAAATTAGCAAAAATAGAAGAAAAAAATTATAATAAGCTGGTATTTTCTGAATCGACAGTTGATAAGGATAGGAATACAGGATCAAAAAGTTCCCATCCCTAATTGGTGAGCTTCATCCCTTTTTCACCCTTATAATGACACCGTGCTGGTTTTTCAATAATATTTTGGAAATGTGATGTTCTACGACAAAATTAGAGGCATTGAAAAATATTGAGAATTAAATTTTCTATAAAACATGTCTTATAGGTCATTTGCAGATTATTAAGGGTGTTTACGTTAATCGACAACAAACTTGGGGGTAGGTAACAAAAAAATGTAGTATAGGTTTTGCATATTTCCAGTGGACCATCGAAACCCGAAAAAAAACGTCGGATCGAAATGAAAGTCGTATCTATCGACTCGAGAGCGAATTTAGAAAATTCCGTCTGTCGGTCAGTCGGTCTGTCATGCTCAGCCCCCCTAATCCATTTTTGGATTTCGATGAAACTTGGGTGGTTGATAGGAGGCCTTTAGAAAATCTTAACGCTGGAAACTCGGCTCCGTTCGGAAACCGGAAGTACCCGATATAGATGTTTCAAGTTTTTCAGGAAAAATTGAATAACTCGGTAACGGGCAGTCGGATCGAGATATTTCAAAAAACCCATTTTTACAAAGCAGATACAGTCTTAAAAAGTTCCAAGCTTATGTTGTTTATGTGAAGCACAAAGGAAAGTTCTGTATCAAAGATTACTATAAGATCCCTGAAAGCCTGGGGACTTTGGAGAACCACGTTATCTACACTATAATTAAATTTAACAGGTGCTAGTTATGTAGTACATAACGTTGCATTTGGATGCATTTAAAGTTAACTTATTTTGAAGATTTATTTGGATATGTTGAATAGATTGCAATCCTCTATGAAATTAATAGTTATAAAGAGTATGATTTCCATTTGAGCAAAGGCCCAAGAATTGATCCTCGCGGAATAACAGATGTAGACAAGTATTCGATGACAGACCTAAACCCACTATAGGTTACATATTGCTTTCTGCCTAGAAGACAATATTGAAAAAATACCAACAGAGAATGGGAATTATCACGGAATTATTAGTAGTACACGAAGGTTCCTCGGTTAATTTCAAAAAAATTATATGTCTCAAACACAACCAAGAGGCTTATTTAAATTCAATAAATTCATATTATTATCTCCAGCATACACAATATATTCCACTCTACAGGGGGGACCAAATTGGATGGGATTTGATGTTTTCTTTAAAACTATGGAAGATAGACAAAAACCAATATAGGTGTCCTCACTCGATTTTCGAGAAACAAACAATGGCACAAACCGCGATCGTCTATCTTTTTCCACTACTGAGCTACACAGCGTTTTTTGAAAATTGACATTTTTGGATGACCTCTATATCTCAATTACCAAGTGTCGAATCGAAAATCGAGTAACACTTTATTAAGGCACTTTGTGAGTAGAATCCGCTGCTGATAAGAAAAATTTAATATATTTTTGAGGAGACCATGGAAAACTATTTCTCAACAAAAACACTTCTTAATAATTTTGCCACAAATAGGAACTAAACTACAATAAATGTTCGAATTGTATTCCATTGATATCTATGCATTTTTGACACCTTCTCCTTACAGCATTTGTTGCATTTCCAATCATGACAGGAGTTATTGTCCGAAACGCAGCTAATGTTTTGTTTTCCAATTCTTCTATGTTATTAGAACGTTCTCTGTGTATAATATTTTTTAAATAACCCCAAAGCCAAAATTTGGCAGGAGTCATATATATATATATATATATATATATATATATATATATATATATATATATATATATATATATATATATATATATATATATATATATATATATATAGAGATATGCATGGTCATATACAGGCCCGTTTCATACACTGAGCGGTTGTAGTGCAGCCCGATTTGACGCTGTGAAGCCCGGGGTCGGGCTCATCAACGTATCCCTGTGTATATCGTCACTAAATGGACACAAATCATGTTAGCTTCCTTCCTACAAAATTTTGGGGTGGGCTTCAAAAAGTCATATTTTCATGTTCCGAGATACACTTTTAGTTCAGCACTACTGAGTCAGGCGGCGCTGTTCCTGTATATCCAAGACTCTTATACAACTGATACTTAGCGCACGTTGTAAAGCCCGATATTTGGCATCGTTGTAATGGCTCGATAACGTTCGATTCTTATTTCCTCTTAAATACTTTCTTCGTGAAGTCACAATCGATGAATGAAAGCTCTTTATTCGAATCAATTTTTTAACCTCACAAGTATTGTATCATGTTCGAACAATTTTTCTAAATTAAAAAAAATTATCTGTCTACTAAGAATTATAAAATACATGGTACAGTGTTATGAAGGAAGAATAGTTGTTAGCATCTTAGACATCTTAAAATGTGTTTTGAATTGTAATACAGAAATTCAAATAAAGGGATAAAAGATATATTATAAGAGAAAGAATTTAGAATAAGAACAAAATATAAAATACATTGTCTTTGTTTATTGTTGTACTAAATTGATGTTTCCATGTCCCTAAATTAGGATTGTGTTTTTTTTTCATTCAGTATTCAATAATACTTTACCTAATTTTTATAATTTTGGTGCTAAAATTTTCATCGGAACATACATATAATACATACAATAATTAATATTATGCAGAATGATGTTTTACGTATTATAAGGATAAATAAGCATTGTCCATAATGATTATATGCTCTCCACATAGTGGAGTGGACGTATAATAAGGGTAAAAAATTTCCGTTCATGATGTTAACTCAAAATTTGTATTATAATGAAATCTGGAAATAGATTATGTTTTGATCTTATTCCGTTGAAGTTTGGGGGGGGGGATTGGATTGCAAATATAGTATCATCGACATTATTTTTGTTGTAAAAGGCTTGGATAGGAAAAATCTAGATGTGGAAGTAGTGATTTCTTAGGCAGCGGTTTTTTTTTTATTAATGAATACATATGTTTTTATGATGGTTATTTGAATTTATATTTGTAGTCGGTCTCTCTGCATGGTGCGTCTGACAACATCATGCACCTACCTTGATTGCATTGTATTCGGAGTGACGCACACTGGCGAAAATAATTAAAAACCTGTACAAAAGTTTAAAATACAATAATCACATGACAACATGAAATCGATAGGTTAGAGAAAAGACCGACAAACGCAACCAATAGAAAAAAATACCTTAGCTGTCTCATACCGCTTCTGATAGTCACTCCAAAGTTCGACTTGTTGAGTGACAAATGTATATTATTTAATAGGAGACTGTGGACGATTATTTTTCAGACTATACTTTTCAGTTTTTTGTGTTTTGTAAATTAATTATTTTCAATGGATGTTCTTCCTGGAGGTAAACAAAGACTTTATACTATGTAATATTTGTTAAATACTTATTTCTTTTCTTTGTAAATAAGGTTTAGAAATGCCTGTTCCAAAATAATAATTTTTAATAGTTATTTAAATTTATATAGAGTGTTATTGTTTTGTATTCCACCAGATTCTAGTAGCTAAGGCTAGACTCCGCCTGAAATAAAGTCATATTATTATTATATTGTTATGATTACGGCTGTTTTAACACAAAAACTAAATTAAAATTACATTTTTACCTAATACGTAATTAATCAAGACCAACAGAAAAGTAATTTACACAGTTACAAGTTTTGTCCAGGTTTTGACTTATTTTCGCCTGTGTGTGACGTCTAGAAAAATCTGCAAAAGTTTCAAACCCGCACATAAACAATTGCAAAAGTTATAAACTAATAAAGATTGGAAAAATAATGAGTTCCGTATTTTGCAAATAACTCGAGAACTATTAATATTTAAGAAATTTTAAAGAAAGATTCTTAAAGAGGAAGAAATTTCCAATAAAAAAGTCCTGACTCCGAAACTCTACATCTATTATTAATAATCATAATTTAACGTTGAAAATAGAGCTCCGCGCAGCGAACACTAAGCCGTTACGATGCTCTGAAACCATCCGTAACAAGTAAAAATATTTTTTTATGTTACTAAATATTTATTTAAAAATTTATAAAAATTATGATATTATTTAAACACTTAAAGGAAAAATATCCCGTTGGAAAAAAAAATGTTCACCAATTTTTCATCAAATGAGCCTATTGTTAACAATTTTGTTTTAGTTTGCGTAGTCGGATAATTATTAAACAAAAGTCACTAAAATTATTTCGCTTCGTGGCGACCTTATGTCAACTACACTTTATGGGATCATGACATTGCGATGTTTTTAATTGTTATACTCTATTAGTTATTAATTATTTAGCATAACAAAAAAATAAAATAGAGGTCGAAAATTTTTTTTATTTATTATTATTGTTTTTATATTCAAAAATACTATTAGTCCAGTCAATGAAAGAGTTGTAGAGAACATTGAGGAGGCGAGAATTTTTCTCTTCAGGAATGTGTTGGGGGTAGTTAGGAGGTAAACATACTAAAAGTCCTCGCCCCCTAGCCCCGTCGCTTCAGGGTAGAGGGGGGTGGAAAGGTTCCTTTTTTCGATTCTTCGCTTATAACTCGGAAAAGATTCGTCGTATGGAAAAAGGTAATCTATGCAAAATTAAACGTAATTAAATTTCCCACAAGAATGTTTATATTAATTTTCTTCCTATGTGTTATAGTTTATGAAATATTCGCCAGCGAAAATCGAAAATTAATAAAAAAAAAATCAATTACGTACTTTGAATATTTCTATCAAAGCGGTTTACCGTGGTCTGCTAATAAATCACAGTCACAAACAATTTTTATTTTACAACACTGGACGTATTTACTAACGTAATATTTTGTCAAAATCTATACATTTCCTTAAATATACAGTGTGACTCACTTAAAATGAAGATACCCTTATAACTTTTTCATTTTGTTTCCGATTTGAATCAAATTTTACTCAAGTATAGAACAAATTAAGATCTACTTATGACCAGAAAATCATTCACCTACGGTACCAAAATATGAGGAAAAATATTAAAAATCCTATTGATGGATTTTGACGAATTTCACGTAGCCACCACAAATTGCGGAAACTGAGGATCCCCTTTTCCAGATGAGCTTATGTATGAGAAATCCCCCATCAATAACCAAATCAAATTTTGTTGTATGTACGTTTGTGGTGCCGATCGGATGCATTTTTTAGAATGTCTAACATTCAAAATGTTTTATTTTTTTCAGCATATTTTCGTAAACTATAACAAATAGGAAGAAAATGAATATAAACTTTCTTGTGGAAAATTTAATTCCGTTTAATTTTGCATAGACTACTTTTTTCCCTATGCGACGCATCGTTTCCGAGTTATAAACGAGGAATCGAAAAAAGGAACCTTCCCACTCCCCTCCGCCCTGATGCGGCGGGGTTAGGGGCGGCGACTTAGTATTTTTACCTCCTAACTGCCCCCAACACATCCCTGAAGAGAAAAATTCTCTCGTCCTAAATGTCCTCTACAATCCCCTTTTGGGCATTCGTTGATTGGACTATAGATTACATAAGCTTTAAATTTTTATTGCTATTTGTTTAAACAAATTTTATAAACAAATAGATAAATTACGTATTTTTGAAAAATATTTTTTTGCCATTTTATTTGTTAAAAAATGTATGATTAAAAAAAAATTTCTTAAAAATTGTTTTTTTCTACGATTGTGCTGAAAGTCAAATTTTCAAAATGACTGCAGAAAATATCACTTTGCCGCACGCCGTGCGTCAAAGAATTTGCCACACGCCTTGATTACATCTTCACACACCGGAATAAAATAGTGTGTTTACCTTAAGGAATTTTATATTACTTACCGATAATAACAATTAAATTCTATAAATGTACATTAATTACACATGAATTGCAATTACAAAGTCAAATTTTCTAACTTCAGAATGACTGCCGAAAATGTCACTTTAAATATAATCTGACATGCAGCAAATTTAAAATTTTGGAAAGACTTTAAAAAAGAGAAATAACTTCACAATCGTAGAAAAAATAGTATGTAACACACATGTGGCAAGCTTCATTGCAAAACTCGTATGATAGGAACACGAGCGCAGCGAGACTTTCATAAATCGTTTTGCAATGAAGCCCTTGCCACAGTTGTATTACAATCTACTATTAATTGTTTATTATATAATCACTTTTTTCTTTTTTCATTATTTAAACAAATTATTAAGAAAAAAAATTGTTCTTAAATTTATTATTTGCAATTCTCCATAAGGTGGAAAACAGAAATTTTTGTTGTTGTTAATTTATTTGTTTATTTAATAAACAATTTGTTATTAACAATCGCCGAATGTGTTTATTTTTTTTTAGACAAAAAAAATAACAAAAACAACTGTAGGTATATATAAACATGAAAATTATTTTGTGAATAATAATTTAAAAATCGAGAAAATACTCTTATCAAGTATGCCGTAGAAATTGACAAAAGCTAGATTCAAAACATTAATTTTGTCTGCATAACCAAAGCGTTCTGTCCGAAATGTCCATTTTATTTAATACAAGTTAGACTCAAAACATGGCCTACTGCTATTCTTGTTTTATTATATGTAGGCAAATATACCTACATATTTAGATAAAAAAAGGTATATTTTAAGTTAGAAAACACTAACGCAAATATTAGTGGGAAAAGAGCAGAGCGTTTGCCCTAAACAACTTTGTGACAGCATCAAGAAATGTGATTATGGAATTCTTTCTGCCGCGATTTTATTTTTTAATTTATTTCGGTGTGGTAACAAGTGCAATGAGAAGTCCTGAACTAAATCTAAGCATTGGCATTGCTTCAAAAAATATAAACAATGTATGTGTCAATATTAGAATTTTCTGCTATTTTTTTTATTATCTCCGGTCTTAGTAATCGCAAAAAATAAAACACAAATTTTGAATAAAATTAGACAAAAAAACTTTCTGATAATCTGTTAACTTGCAAGAAAATAAAAACCATTACAAATTACTATCTCTATATAATTTAAGAAATATAGTGTAATAATGCATAAATCTATAACGAAAGTGAGTGAAACTATATCTTTTATTCCTTTATTTTTCGAGTTGTTTATAAAATAATAAAGTTAAAAATATCACGTGTCTGTCTATTCAAAAAATAAATAAATTTCGTGAAGTATACGTTGTTACCTCTAGGACTGCAGTTTTAGCCATGTATTTTAGGGAATTGAAAATTATTTTTTCTGTACAAAAGCATTTCTTATAACCAATGACTTTCATTTCATTTTAAATTTCCAACTGCTCAGTTAATTTGTTGTAATGTATTCTAATGTTTTGATTATTTAATATTAACGAATTCTAAAATAATTTTGTATGCTCTATTTATACATTTAATTTTCGTCATAGTAATATAGGACTAATAATTTTTTAGTTAGATTTATGGCTAAATACTGTAATATAACTCTAGCTTGCTTTAAACAGGCGTTGTGTTGCTTTGTGTACCATTGGCAACAGTTCTTTTGGCATTTGAGACGCTTTAATTGTTTTATTGCTCTGTGCAAGAAAGCATCATGTGTCACCAGATTTAAGTTGAATGTAGGTAGAAGAATGTAAGAAAAAAGGTATTCTCAAGGAGGCACAATGTAACACGACAGGATGGAGGGAGAAAGAGAGATCTCGCGCTTCCCGGGATATAAACAGTGTTCTAACAACGCTAACATAATTGTAATAATTATTCATGTGTAAATAAAAATTCAACTAATTCAAATTTCATGTCAAAAGGTCTATTTGTTAACTGACAAATGCAAAAATTTCTCAGCTAGTAAATTCGCAGAATTTTGATTGGATTATTTATAATTTTAAGTAGTAAAAGTTTATATTTTTATGTTTCTATAAGATCATAAAATTATCTAAGACCCGAAAATCGCAAAATGCGGTGACAATACGAAGAAATCAATTTTTATTTAAATGGAAATAACATAAATTTAAAAATCCGTTGTGTCTTGAAAAGTGTTTTCTGGAATCTACAGATGACGTAAGCTTTTTCAGATATTTAATTGCATTTTAAATGACCTACAAAAAAAATTTAAAAATGACAACAGACAAGCGTTTCGTTACCTCATTTTTGATAGTTTGGCGACCGGAACAAATTTAATTAAGTAAAATAAATAAATAAATAAGCCTTCATTGTGCACAAAAGAGTTTACACACAAAAGGAAGAGGTTAGCCTAAACTAGCCATATACATTAAGAAAACATATTATGACTGTACACAGTATTAGTCCACAGTACACTGCCCTTTTTTTAATGATTAGTAACAAGCTGAATATTCGTGAGTAGCTTCGTTTTGTCGAGACGCCCAACTTTTCTCTCTGCGAAAATTTTCGGTAGTGGTAGCTAACAGCAAACATTATTTTTTCTATTTTACACGAATTAGACAATTCGACAACCTGTCAAATTAGTTTGGCAATATATTTTTTCGATTGCCTTGGTTATGTTTGCGCGAGTTAATTATAATAAGCCCCGTGTTTGTCCACAACAACATAATTTGACAGGTTGTCGAATTGTCTAATTCGTGTCAAATAGAAAAAATAATTTTTGCTATTAGCCACCACTACCGAGAGAGAAAAGTTGGGCGTCTCGTCAAAACGAAGCTACTCACGAAAATTCAGCCTGTTACTACTAATCATTAAAAAAAAGGGCGATGTACTGTGGACTATATTACATTAAATTGAGAAAACTATTAAACTAAATTTTTTATATAATTATAAATAATTTTATATAAAATAAAATATAAATATTGTATTACTGTTAATAACCATAATTTAACTATCAATATACCGTTTAGACCATTATAGGCCAGTGGAATTAGCAAATATGCATATTGTAATTCGTTTCAGGATGCCACGTGGATTAAACGATAGTTTTAATGAGTACGAATATGACCCTGAATTTGGTCCACTTTTTGACCACCGGAACATTGTTTATTTAACGATTTATTGTCCAAAATTCCAAAAAATCGACTTTTTTAAAGATAACTCAAAGACCTTTGACGATGGGTGTTTCAATTTGTAGATACTGCTAGAACTTTGAAAAACGGTTAATTTGAGAGGTGTTTCGTTTAAAACGCTTGAAAATTTGTTTAAATAGTTGCAAAAAACCGCGAAAATTTTCGCAATTTGCAAATATTTTTCATTCTTTAACAAAAGCACTTTAGTGCTTGAAACTTTGACAAAGTATGTCTTTTATCACCTCAAAGTTACCTCTAAAATTTCATCAAAAAATTTTAATTAGTTTAAGCGATATTCAATTTGTTTATTAAAAACATGAATAATGTAAAATGCAAATTCACCCAGTTCCTGTTGTCGTAGAGGGTTAATCTGGACATCATTTTTTTTTGTTGAGACTTAAGTTTTATGTTTTCATTAATGGTAAATCAAATTTGCATTATTTTCAACTTCAAAATGGTGTTTGAAAAAGGGTCACATTTTGAGGTTAGGTTTTTTGCTTTTGCTTTAAACAAATGAAGATTTTGCAATATCGTTCTGATATCTTTATTGCTGAGGTTTTTTCACACATTTTCAAAAAAAAATGACTGTAGCCTTACTAGAAGCCGAGATGATTTTTTTTTTTAATAAATTCGTAATTTGTTTATTAATAAACATTAACAGCTGAAACTTGGCGAACAACTTGTTTAATAGTTTATCTTTGTAATAGAAAAAATTCAATTTGCAACGATAACAATAATTAATTTTAAATCAGCGTCAGAACAGGAGTGAGAAGCATGAGTCATATCTGTAACACGTTCATAAAATGATCGAGACGAGTTCAAATCCGTCAACCAAAGATTTACGGTTTCTCCGATTTTGACTTTTTTTTTAATTTGGGGTAGCGTGATAATATCTGTCATGTCGATTTTTCCTAATTAAACAATAATTTGTTATAAACAATTATTTTTTGTTAAAATTTTTTTTACGAATTTATTTAAAAAAATCAGCTTGGCTTCTAATAAGGCTACAGTCATTTTTGTTTTTTGAAAATGTATGAAAAGACCGCAGCAACAAAGATATGAGAACGATATTGCAAAATCTTCATTTGTTTAAAAGTTATTTGCGAAAAACCTAACCTCAAAATGTGACACTTTTTCAAACGCCATTTTGAAGTTGAAAATAATGCAAATTTGATTTGTCATTAATGAAAACATAAAGTTTAAGTCTCAACAAAAAAAAGAATGTCCAGATCAACCCTCTACGACAACGGGAACTGGGTGAATTTGCATTTTACATTATTTATGTTTTTAATAAACAAATTGAATATCTCTTAAACTAATTAAAATTTTTTGATGAAATTTTAGGGATAATTTTGGGGTAATAAAAGACATATTTCTTCAAAGTTTCAAGCACTAAAGTGTTTTTGTTAAAGAATGAAAAATATTTGCAAATTGCTAAAATTTTCGCGGTTTTTTGCAATTATTTAAACAAATTTTCAAGCGTTTCAAACGAAACATCTTTCAAATTAACCGTTTTTCAAAGTTCTAACAGTATCTACAAATTAAAAAACCTATCGTCAAGGGTCTTTGAGTTATCTTTAAGAAAGTCGATTTTTTTTGAATTTTTCAACAATAAATCATTAAATAAACAATGTTCCGGCGGTCAAAAAGTGGACCAAATTCAGGGTCATGTTCGGAATCAATAAAACTATCGTTTAATCCACGTGGCATCCTGAAACTAATTACGATAAATTTCAGTCTTTTTTTTTACTAATCCTACTGGACTATTATACTAGAGAATTTTATGCTCTACCGAAAAGGTATGTATAGTGTTTTGCCCTATCTTGCTTAATTTTCAAAATATTGGGGAAAAAGCACATTTTGTTGCAATTATTGTTAGTAACTTTTGAACCCGAAAAGAAAGAAAAGAAAAGAATAGCACACAAATTTCTTTTTAAGAGTGTGACCTGCGAAGACTAATTAATGTCGGGCACAAATATTTTATATGCTTGCACTAATAATAATTATTATTTTTATTAGTGCAAGCATATAAAATATAATCAATAAAAGAAAATACTAAATTTTTGCTTGCCATACTTAAAAGGAAACTTTGTGCTTTATAGTACGTCGGGTACATGGCTATATAAGCCAAAAAGCTGCACTTTTTGATTGGGATGTGCCACTTTCTGTGGTCATAGTTGATGCCAAAAGGTAACTTTCTCTATAGGGAGCCACTTTAAAATCCGTGCAGAACACCAAAATGGCGGCCATTAAAGATGTCCGCCATTAGCCACACTAAATGTTTTGTATATCAGCTCCTAATGGTTCGATTTCTATTTTTTGTTTGTTTGAAAGCTGTTGTAAATGGGACACTTTTGTTCCTATACATTTATCTCTACACCTTAAGGGTTCCGCGCAATTTAAAAAAATATATATTTTCTAATTTTTAAATAAGTATCCGTCTTTGCACAGTGGGACAAACTGAATCTGAAAACTTATTTCATATAATGCAACTTTCAATTGATGTTAACTTGGGACAGTCGGTACCACAGAGTCATTGTAATAACTTTTTTAAAATTGAGCCTATAAGTATAGTGACAGTGAAATAAAATTAAATAAAAAAGTTATAAATACTTCAAAGAGAACTTCATGCTTTGTTGTTATTCGATGGCAATCAATTTTTGCTCATATTTGATCCATATACTCGGAAACACAAACTTGCTGTCTCAAAATAAGGACAGTTTCAAAAGAAAAATTGCATCAAGGGATTCTTTTACTATTATACCTGATGTTACTGTACTATTAAAACAATTTGTTTTATATATCTCTGTTAGGTAAATAAACGTAATTTAATTTCTACCCCCTTTGCATCTTTTTATTCTAATGTGAATGAGGCAATACTTTAAACGTGCAAAACAAAAAATGAGGACAAATTCAAAATATTTAAATACTTATAGGCCTACCACGGAGTAATTACATTATCAGTTATTAGTAATTAATGTCAATTTGCATAAAACAATAACCTAATATTTTATTAGGTTATTTTAATACATCTTCAAATTCATAACAATGAATAATAAAAAACCAAACTGTTATATTATTTTGGAGTTCAAAGAATGAATATATTTCCTTTATTAGCTGGCCCTCCAATAGCGTCTCTACTGTAAACAATAATGATAGTGGCGCAGTATAGCAAGTACGCCTAACCATATAATATTGTGCTTCGAGACGATGAATGCATCAAAGAAATATATATCATAAAAATATAACCTACTGAGGCCCGATTATATTGGCAACATCGCTGGGACGGAGAACGAACGCTAACTATATCCTTATATACAGCGGGCTTTGAAACGATCAGTAAATATATCCGGGCTCTGAAATATGCAATGTTTATATAATCAATGAACAAATAATAATTAGCCACCCCTTGTCGATTCCTATTAAAAGAGATGCACAATAATCGCCATATTTAATAAACTTGTTAAGATATACACCTGGGAAATGCCAGGCTTATGAACGACCTATCGATATATCGGGCTCATCAATATACCATCTATACCTATATATATATATATTATATATATATATATATATATATATATATATATATATATATATATATATATATATATATATATATATATATATATATATATATATATATATATATATCTAGCTGGCCACAAAATAGGACCATTATTTCCTAAAAATTAAACAATATCAAAACTACTTTGCTGTTTATTAATGTCCAGTTAACTAAACTAATTTTTACTCATCAGTTTAGTTAACTTAGCTAACTAGACATTGATAAACTAGTCCTGAGTGATGTATATAGATACTTATCCAGTCCTCCCCAAATTGAGAATTTAAATAATTTCATGTTTCATTTGACGTATGATCTGGGGCGCCATCGTACAAATAAATTAATCTTTGAAATTATCTTACAGGCATATTGTTTACAAAGGGCTCTATTTCTTGTCTTAGAATGTTAATAAAATTTTCGGTATTCAAATTACCGTGAAAAAATGAGGACCTGGTATCCAATAAACATAAACACACCACAGATAGTAGACAACCCCCAAATCCAAAGCCAAGGCTGTCCGGAAGGGGGTTACACATTCGGAAAAACGCAGACATACATCCACACCCCCCGATGTTGTCAATACCGGGGCTGGGGGTCGAACCCAGAGCGCGGTAGCGAGTCGATCAGCGTATTCGCCACTCAATACGCCTTAACCGATTGAGCTACCGTGCCAATGAAACCACACCATACACCAAATTCAAATCGTCCTTGACGATTAACTGTAGTGGTTACGTGCGGATTATCATGAGCCCAAGGGTGGTTATTATGCCGACTAAAAATTCCGGCACTGCTTATATAGGCCTCGTCTGTCCATATAATTGTTCCTTCAAATCCTGGCACTTCATTGCACTGACGCAAAAACCAGTGGCAAAAATCGAGATGCCTGTGAAAGTCGTTTGGGTATAGATGGTGATTAATCTTAATTTTGTAGGGTTTGAATTTATTTTTTTTAAGCAACGAAACGCAGTTGTTTTTGGGATTCTTAATTTTTCTGTATATTCGAGACGATAGCTCAGTGGTTTATCGCGTCTAGCTTGCATACTGGCGTACCCTGCTCATCGCGAAATAATTTTAATTATAAAATTATCCCCAAGAAGTGGTTCGGACTCCACTATAAGCTGTAGGGCCTCGTTTCTCTTTACCTAACATAAATTCATTCTGGATTTTCAAGGAGTTACTTCGGTGACTTGAGAAGCGGTTAAAAAAACAAGAAAACAAGAACAAGAAAACAAGATTAAGATTTTCTCTTTCAGTTTCTAAAACAATATTTTCTGCAGCTTCTCTACCTGCTTTATTATATATTTTTGCTCGAGGTTTTACAAATGATCAAAACTTTTTTAAATTGGTTTTTGTCTATCTGCCATAGTTTTAGAGAAAACCCCAAATCCAATCTAATTTGGTCCACACTGTATATTCAGTTTAAGATCACATTCCATCTAACTGATTAATACAAAATTTATTAATTAGTTAATTAGATGGCAGTAATAATAGTAGTAGTAATAAATGTCACCCTGTAATAGAACAATATTGTTTGTTTGTCGCGTGGCATTTTTTGTATAAGTAAATATATAAATAATTAATGCATCTTGACCTGTTTAGTTTTACAATCAAGTGAAGATAAAGAAATTTCCACAATCCTTTTAAATTTCCTTCTCCGGTTGAAATTAGTCTTCGGTAAGAAGCATTTATTTTTATTTCGTTCACGTACATTAATTTACTTTTTCACTTAACCAAGAGAGTAAAATATCATGGAAGTGTGCAGTGAATCAATTAGAATGACTTTCTTTTAGAAGAAAAAAGTATATTTATTGACCTTTTCCTTCCGATTTGTCACTGTCTTTTGCAAGAAACCGTTTTCCCATTTGCTTTATGTTTTCAATCGACTTTTTATTTGTCTAATTGTAGCAGAATGTTTCCCTTTCAGTATTGTATCGATTTATATGTCACGGTATGTATAGAATTGGTATATACTGAAGGGACAAAATTTGCTACTTGTTACTCTGCAAATAATACAAACTGAAATGAAATGTAACTTTTCTATTATATGCCACACGTACATTGAGTGCTATTTGGCCAACGGCGGTGACGGATACAAATACAAATAAATATACCCAGTGCAAATGTCACAGGGTTTATAGTTAAGTATTGAGTATAATAATTTAGGTAACAGAACAAGTTGGAACTAATTTTGTTTTATATAAAACATAATTAAACAGCTGGAGTTATATTCGGTAATGTCTAATTACTTTTGTTACTTTTGTAAGTTTTCAGTAACTAAGTATAATAAAGAAGATAATTCCTATATTTCAGCATAAGCGGTGATTCAGAAGGTAGTTAAAAATTATTATTTTGAGTATTCAGCAGATAACTTTCAAAGAAAAACATTCATTTGTTTCATATACCATTGGTGCAAGTCTGACCAAAATAGAAGTTACCTGCTTAATACCCAAAGTAATAATTTTTAACAATGATGTAAGCAGAAATGATAGGTATTTATTTTCAGAAGGTAGTATCAATCGTCGTAAGAAAAGAGTTAATAAGAACTTGCGTCTGACTGAGTCAGTCAAGTCAACCTACCTAATGTTTATGTTATAGAACCTCGACTTAGGCCAAAATTTCATTTAAGGACATTTTTCAAGAGTCTGAGAGACTTCAGAGCCACAAACTAGCCCAAAAGGACCGTTATGAGTTTAATAAGTTATTAGAAATAACTAGGTGAAAATTCGAAGAAACACCGAATTTTTCGAAGAAACACCAAATTTTTACTTAGGAAAATATATTTTGGTCCAGGATATGAGAGTGAAAGTATATGGTGGTCATGGAAAAATTAATCACATTCTTTTTTAAAAGCACGCCAAAAATGTACTTGGAAAACATTCAAAATATTTTCAATTTTAATTCCTCTGCCGAAGACATTGTCCAAGGAGGTACAGTCACAATATACCCTGTCCTAAAGACTGACAATACAATTTTAACAAGGCAATGAATCAAAAAGGCAAAATCGACAAAGGACCCCGCATACCATATAGGGGATTTCTGCCTCCAGTCAAATTTAATCTAACCCACGTAAAAATGTTCTTTTGAACCCCCTGAACAAATGTTAGAATGCAGCCAGGTCCAAAAAGGTCTTCGCTTTGAGATATGGAGCTCTAAAGATCGTTCCAAATTCAAAATCGCGAGAAGCGCCCAAAGTTACCTTGTCGTAATGACTAAATTCTATTGCTGTTTTAATAGAAATCAATAGTAAAACAACGAAATATTAAGTTTTATTTCACACTTTTTTATTTATTTTTCAGCTGTCAATAATGACATTGTTTTGATTCATTGAAACTGTCAGGTAACACGGCTTTCTTTCATAATCATGGCGAATAGGATAAATTGTTATGTTTGTGATGATAGACATCCACCTCGGTTCTTGCCACGTTTTATAAATAAGAATGAAAATAGACGAGAAATCGCTGTTCGAAGAAGTAATTTTAGGCGGCCGCCAGAAGATATTCAGGAAGACGATCGGATTTAATTGCAGTATTTCAATTTTGGAAGTAGGGATTGCATTACCGGTTAACCGGTTAACCGGTTATTAGGACAAAAAACACATGACGATAATTACCGGTAATTTTAATTTTTTACCGGTTATTTCGATAAATTCTGAACTTACGATATGTCACGTATTCAACGTTTCTATTTATGTCACTGACTAGTATTCACTAAATACAGAGTGACTGTCCCAACACCGAGCACTTTTAACACTAAATAAATAATATTATAAAAAGTAAACTCCAAACACCAAGCCCTAAGAAATACAAGAGAGACATTGACAATATCTTACGACAGAAAATTGAATATTTCACTGCCGCAAATATCCGTGGACTACATTTAGAAGTATGTTATTACCAATTCTTATTAACTTATCGACCCACCAATATCGATTGAGGAAGGGCATTTTCAGCTGGTGGTATTCTATGCACAAATATCAGACGACTAACATATATAGCTTTGAAAAACTAACCCTTTTAACAGGCTATTTTTAAAAAATATTGTATTTTTAGATTAGGTATTCAGTAAATGTCCTATTTGAATTTATGTTTATAATTTTTGTTATTTAAGTGGATATTTTTGTTATTTACAGAATAATTAGTTATTTAAATTTATTTCATTTATATTTTTTCTTTTTGATAAATTAACTATATAAAAAAGCCACATTTTTGTCACTTTGACATCGATAAAAAAGGTGCATCGTTTTTCATCACCGATAAAAATGCCTGTTCCTCAAAAGCAGAGTACACCTAGTAGTCGACGTCACTTTGAAATCTGTACTGTCGGCTATAATTTTTAAGTATTGTGGAAACTATACTGTACGATATGAGTCGTTTTGGGAAAATTATAATTATTTTTAATAAATTATTGTTGTTCGTTCACATTCATATTCTGTCGTTAATTTATCTTGCCAAAAAACACTCGAGCTTTTCTTTTATGGATAAATTTCTTTTTAACTCAAAATTTTGCCACTCAGTAATTTTGCTCGAAAAACTGACATTTGACAAAATCATTCGACCTCCGGTCTCGTGATTTTTTCATGTCAGTTCTTCTTATAAAATCACTGATTGGCAAAATTATTTCATTACAAAGAGAAATTTATCCAATAAAAAAAAAGCTCTTGTGATTTTACTGTTGATAAAAAACCTTTTGTTTGTTCATTATATCACATATAAGTACGTATATAAAAATGTTTTTTGTTAAATTTAGATAATTTTGTATATGGAAAAAGACAATTGCCATATTTTCGCCACCCTAATCATCCATTCTAAAAATTACCGGTAAATACCGGTTAACCGGTTATTTACATTTTTATTTACCGATTTACCGGTTATTAAAACTTCCGGTAAATTGCAATCCCTATTTGGAAGAGATGTGTTTTTTTTCCCGATACCGCTAGAACATGTGTCGCGCACATTAACGACAATGGCTTAGTACCGCCATTATTATTGGATGGATTAACTTCCTTTAATGGACCTTATAAATTCCAAGCTAATGAATTATTTGAACTTCTACAATCTCTTAGAGAATCGCTTCTAGAAAACCAACAAGATTACAACGACGAAAATTCATTTACCGAGGAAGATTTTAACGTTTTGTGCGGCATAACTCAAGAGCAATTCAAGGATTTGTTTACCTATTGCGATCCTGTGCCAGAACCTCTTAGAAATAAGCATCGCATCGTAAGAAAAATGATTTGAATATGTTTCTGTGCAAACTTCGTCTAGGTTTGTCAGATGAGTTTTTGAGGGTCATGTTTAAGTATTCTATGCGTCAAGTAGTGAGTATGTCAATTCAAAAAACACAGAAATCCTTGATGACGCGTTTTGTTTCTTTAAATGTTGGTCTTACTGCATTGACTAGAGAAGAATACATCGATCGACATGTTACCGACTTTGCAAATGCACTTTATAATACAAATCCGGAAAATCGCGTCGCAATAACATAAGTTCAGGGACATATGTATATCTTAACAAAACCAGCAATTTAAGAGGGTTGAGGCAAACATTTTCGGTTCACAAACATCGTCGTCTTGAAAAGCCTGCTCTTCTGGTTGCTCCAAACGGTTATATATTGGATATTCATGGTCCTTATTTCAGCGACTCGAGAAATGATGCTGCAATACTGCAAAATGAACATGATGCATTAAATGAATGGGCTGAAGAGGGAGATATCATTATCGCTGATAGAGGTTATGACGATATAAAGGAGCAGCAACTACGAGATCTCGGATATTCCTACAGGATTCCACCGACTCTAGGACGTAGAGAGAAACAACTTTCCACTGAAGATGCAAACGAACCACGGGTTATTACGAAAACTCGTTGGATCGTAGAATCGAGAAATGGACAGATCAAGTCAATTTTTAAGTTTTCATGCAGTAAACATACGCGACTTCTACAGAATTTCTGCAGCAATTATAAATAAATACAAGGCAAAAATATACATGGAGGGAGCAAATGCCGACCTCTCACGAGAAATTCTAAGAAAAACAAAAGAACATATTGTTATGCAAGCAAGGATTGAGGGAGATCCAATGTATAGAAATGTAAGACATGCAAATCGGCGAATATTAAACGAGAACCACGCTCCTTTTTTTCCGATTCTGAGCTTGAAATTTCTGCGAGAGTTGACGGTTGGAGTGTACGAAGTGAATTTGGCACCTGCTTATATTCAAGATAAATTAGAAAGAGACGGCACAGAAGAATTTCAGTTTGATGAACTCATAGAAGAAGAAAGTTTTATGAGAGTTCGAGTATATTCACGGTTTCGACGTGATACAAAATACCAACTGTGGGTTGCCCCATTCAATCAAGAAAATGATCAAGTCATTCCAGATCAAGAAAAAATCCTGGCATATTATTGCACTTGTAAAACGGGTGCGAGAACACTTGGTATGTGCGCACACGTGAAGGTCGTGTTATGGTTCTTGGGTTATGCAAGGCATCAAGAACTGGTCAAATATCCAAATACGTTGCTTTTAGGTAATATTATTGATGCTGGACATAGACCACCACAGGAACTTGAACTTCCGGCTGCATAGCAGCAATTTTGTCATAACATAATCTAGAAATATTCTGTGTATAGTTTTAGTCATTTTTCGAATATTGTTATTGCGTCAAGAAAATTAAAAAAAAAAATTACATGGTATCCTCATCTATTTTTTTCAGTCTCAAGAACCCCAGAGAATACAGTAAAAATCAAGGGCCAATTCAGCACGGCACTCACAGTTTCAAAGATACAATGTATTTTAGATGGCCGATTTTTGCCCTTGTGTCAAAAATCAGAAATACATTGTATCTTTGAAAAAATGTGAACCGCGCCGAATCGCCCTCGATTTTGACCGTATCTCAAGGGCTAGAACTAAAATAAAAATGATTTTAACAGAAGTTTTCTATTAAAAAAAAAAAGGTATCACAACTTTATTCTTGAATTGAAAAAACTGCAGCGAAGCCCTTGAAGACCCACGGTGTCATTAACACGAGTAAGAAATATGGTGTTATTTAAGAATTAATTATGCAGTTCTGAATTTCCATAAAATCAAAGCCAACTTTAATTTAATTTTGTTCAATTTTAAAACGTATTTGGAACGATCTTTAGGGCTCCATATCTTAAAGCGAAGACCTTTTCGGACCTGGCTGCATTTGAAAATTTGTTCAGGGGGTTCAAAAGAACATTTTTACTTGGGTTAGATTAAATTTGACTGGAAGCAGAAATCCCCTATATGGTGTGCGGGGTCCTTTGGCAAAGTATTGTAGCACCTATAAGCAAAAATTGGCAAAAAATCAATGACAGTGGACAAGGTCGGTTTCACGCATAAAACGAGTTAGGATTCACCCAGCGACTCGCAATTTGGTCGAGTGCGTTGGGTGATCAATACAAAGTGATGGTAGGAAAGCCAACTGCAGGGCTTTCCGTACAATAAAGTTATAGAGAAAAACACCTTGTGCATAAAAAAGCTAAAATTCAATTTTGCCCAAAAGTCGTTCGGAGGTGGCTCGCTGTCATTTTTCCAATATTGAACCCCCTACGTAAGGACAAGTAAGTCGTGGACTGACCGAACGTTATCAAACGTAGTAAGTGAGTCCTCTTGAATATCGTTTTAGTACGTGAACTCTCACGTTACGAGAACTTTAAAGCTAGGTAGTCTCTAGTGAAACTAATTTTTTTTTAGTAAAACATTTTTATGTTCTTTTCAGTCAGCCGTAATTATCATATTACAAAAGTCATATAAATTTTAAAAAGGCTTATATTTGATTCTGGGAAGGTTGCGTGACTCTGTTCTACCAAATCGATTGTTAGCGTACGCTCTCACATGTATGGTTAAAAAGTCATTTGCCTTAGTTGGTAGCCGTGATTCTTTCACATTATATCATTTTGCTAAAAAATCACTGTATTATTTGATACTTATTAAATAAATGGTATTCTTCGAACTAATTGCATTTTATTGATGTAAGGACTTGTTGCTAGTCTTGATCCCTGGAGTTTTCGTTTGGAAGAGTAATCGGAATCTCATGATTCCTTAAGTTTGATACTCAGTTTTCTGGTCGCCTTACGGGAGCTTGATAGGGATTTTTTTATGCGATTTCTCCAGAAATCTTTAAGTGCCGAGACCATTATTGGTAGGTAAATACATAAGATCACGTCAAATTCCAATCCCGTCGGAGAGAAATCTTCGATAGGGATTTTTTTTATGCAAAAATAACAGAAACCAAAAGGCGTGAGACCACTAATTACTGTATAAACAGACCAAAATCACATCAAATTCAATCCTGTCGGAGAGAAATCTTCGATAGGGATTTTTTTATGCCAAAATCTAAATATTCAGAAGGAGACGAAGACCTAATCGACAGTGAATAAGGGAATCACGTCCTGTGAAAGCGTCGTTAATGATCTAAGGTAGTGCATCCCTGTTCCATTACTCGTCTATCGAAGTGCATCTTATCTCGAACCCGACTGGGAGTAGAAGAGCCGGGCAGAACGCGACTGGCGCCCCTTAATAAATAAATTGGTGTCGCGTCAATTTGGCGCCCGGTAGTGTGTTCTTCTACATTTACACCGAACTCACCCTAGTTCGACCATTTTAAAGCAAGCACACTAAATATTCTTATAAGAAAAATAATTTTCAAATCAATGGAAATAAAATACACCAAGCAATTGTTAAGTAATTTATGTTTAGAAATGAACATGTATTTACAACATTTTATTGAGAAACCCTTTTACACAAAGAATGCCTTGAAACATTAAGTACATAAAAGAATTAAATTAAGCATAGAAAATTGCTAACTAATTATTATCAATTATAAAAATTGTTAGAAATGTCGTCCATTTCCCCCGAATGCACAATCTAAGTCTTTTTTAAGGAAGTCAGAGTATTCTTTATGAGCTACAAATACTCGCTCTCTATCCTTAGCATTTTCCCAACAAATCATGTTATAAGAAATATGAGGGTAAGCTGACGCATAATATGTTTGTACCAATTCTTTTTCATCCAATATATCTTTTAATTGGAGAACAGCAAATGAGTTTCGTTTAAATTTCTGCATACAGAATCAATATCAATATGTACATCAAATGATAATTTCATATCCAGATTCATTTCCAACAGTTTACCTAATTCTGATAAAGTTAGATGGTCGTAGATTATTGTAGATGATAGCTTCTTGTGTAAACCAAAATTGAAACAAACAGTTTTCCTCATTTAAGATAAGTCTATTCCTTTGACACCACATACCCAATTCATCTATAACAGTATGAACTAATCTTTCAACCCCTTTTAGGGTTATCGTGTATCTGCGAACATGGTTACTTGCCCAGTCTTTATGTAGTTTGACATCATTTACAAGACTCCAAGACTTAAATTTTTTAAAGTATTTGTTATTTAATTTTACTTTTAATGTCCTTCCATGTAAATAAGATTAATAGAAATTCAATGTGTTCATATGGAAACCCATGTTATATAATTTGTCTTTTAACCGTGTCAAATGCTTTTGATAAGTCAAACATTAGCGTTACAACATATTTGCCTTTAACTAATGATAAATATACGTATTCCAGCAAATGAAAGCAAGCGGTGTATAGAGATTTGTCCGATATAAATCTATGTTGTGATGTGGTCAACAAGTTATTTACTTTGCAGTATGAGCGTAGTCGGTCATATACTATTACTTCCACATCCAGTGGAAATACAATATCGACAAAACAAATTTTGAAAATTTTTATTGTTCAGATAGGCTTAGAATGTTATGCATGATACGTCGAGATTAAAAAAAATGTATTTATTTAAAAAAAAATTCTGTCTGTCGGTCTCTCTGCCTGTCTGTAACTTTTTTTGTGCGCACGATTACTCTGGAACCGTTTAAGATATTGACTTGAAATTTGGTACACGTATGTACTTTAACGGGATCTGGAACTAGATTATACTTTCATCTTATTCCATCGAAGGGTTGGGGGGTAAATTGGGGTAAATGGGAGGTAAATAGGCAAATCAAGCAGGTCCATAAAATTCGTAGTTAGTATATACAAGAGAAGCTAATGTCTCAAAAAATTTTTTGGCATTAGCCACCCCCATTACCACACCCATCCCATTATAAAAGGGGACGAAAAAAATGTGATTTAGTATGTGTGTGTACAAGAACCAAAGGCCTCAAAATATATTTTTTACTCCATCCACCACCACTACCACCCCCCCTATCACCACCTCCACCCCTCTACCGATGTGGGATATCGCTTTATGGGTTCTTGTGGTAGACTATTATATTATTAAAGTTCCATAAACAATTATTTCCACATACAAACTTTTTTGTTGTGAGAGACTTGGATAGAAAATCTGGATGTGGAAGTAGTGATTCCTTGGGCAGCGGTTTTTTTTCATAATCTTAGATATCGAGCTTAGAATGGATATTTGCCTATAATTGTCAATATCTTGGGGATGAAGTAAATCAAATTTTTGGGGCCTTTGATTTTTGTACACACACTAAATCATAATTTTATTTTTTTCACCCCTTTTAATAATGGAGTGAGGATGGTAATGGGGGTGGCTAATGCAAAAACATTTTTTGAGTCTCTTATTTGCTGGATTTACATATTTTCACCTACTTACCCCTATTTACCCCAATTTACCCCCAACCCTTTAACGGAACAAGATCAAAGTATAATCAGGTTCCAAATTTCGTTAAAATACATACGTGTACCAAATTTCAAGTCAATATCTTAAACGGTTCCAGAGTAATTGTGCGCACAAAAAAAGTTGCAGACAGACAGAATTTTTTTGCCCAAACTTAAAATCTCGACGATTCATGACATTCTAAGCCTATTTGAACAAAACAATTTTCAATTTTTTTTTGCGTTACTATACTTCCACTGGATGTGGAAGTAAAAGTAGAAGAGATAAGAGACTAATACTATCTATGTAACCGGGCGTCCAAACGGGCTATATAGTAGTACCGCAAGAATAGAATTATCGACACAAAACGGCTATTCGTAAAAGGATATTGTCGTTTGGCACACTAACCGGTATTACCATAAGGAACGTATTTCGAAGGAGCGCCATCAATTGAGGTATTTTCCTGGCGAATCTATTAACTTCACAAAAAAAAAGTGTAATTAAAAAGTGTTGCTTATTTTATTGTCAACAAAAAAGTATTTTATGTATTTTGCGAAATTTTTGAAAATAAGGCCACTATTTACGAAAATTAAACATAATACCTTTTATTTTTAGATGAAGAAGTATCCGTCGACAATAAACACCATGAGGAATCGGCAGCTTTTCAAATGAAATTTAAAGAAAATATACAACTTTTAAAAGAGGCTTACACTGAATTTGGAAATCCGTTTCTTGAAACCAAAAGAGACTTTTTCTGCATTGACACCAAAATAACAATGGATGACGAATGTCTAAATAATATTTTAGGTCGGTCTTCATACATGGTTATTTCCGCGACACATTATAATATATTTCTGTTGTTTTTAGGTATAAAGGAACGTGGACTAGATCTATATAATAAGTTTGTTGATGAACGCTTAAGCAGCAGAGAGGTATCCATATATGATCCAATAAAAGAGAATGAAATTCGCTTATTTTGTAAACCTAAAAAAGTTGTATGTGATGTGAATTTATTCTCTAGACTTTTCATAGTATGTTCAAATCGTGACATAGATTTGGATGATTTTTTTGCACATGAGAATCAACCATTCCCAACAGCTCTATCTTTAAACGGAGTCCAGAGATCATCAGATAAATTAATCCTTGTTAAGATTCTGGAAAATATGCTTAATGACGTACCTCTTATTTTAGAAGAAACCGATGCTATGCCAAATTTGCTTCAGACAGAAGAAACGTCAGAATTTCAGTATGATTGTGTGGTCTATGATGGGCCTGCATTTGTACACCTTTTACTGCCTAAGGGTGTTTTAAATTTTACTGAATACTCTGCCAAAGTGTTTCAATCGCACATCAAACATAACGCTGATAAATTTAATTTAAAACGCGTTGATACCATTTGGGACATATACAAGAACAATAGTTTGAAACATACTAGAGAAATTCGTGGAGGAGGAACGCGACGACAGGTTGGTGGTAATGTACTACTTCCTAAAAACTGGTCGGATTTTCTTAGGAACACAGACAATAAAACAGACCTGTTTCACTTTCTATTCAATGAATGTACAGCATCATCCATGCTTTATCCTGTGGAAACACTATGCACAATTGACGATAGGATAATTTCAAACCGCAATTCCCAAAATTCACATCTATCGCTCTGCAGTCACGAAGAAGCAGATACACGTATTATATTACACGTATAGGATTGCATCCACCAAGGTTGGAAAAATATTTGCATAAGAACAGTAGACACCGATGTTGTAGTGTTAGCTACTGCTTTTCTCCATCGGTTGTATGTGCAAGGATTGAAAACTCTGTATGTTCACTTTGGTGCCAATAAGCACTTTAGAATAATATGTGTTAATGGGAGGGGTGCACATTTGCGTCAACAAAAACGTGAAGCTCTGCTAGGTTTTCATGCATTCATGAGATGTGATACCGTCTCATTTTTCTCAGGCAAGGGAAAGTCGACTGCTTAGAAGACCTGGCAAATTTTCCCTGAGGTAACGGAAGCTTTTTCTTTTATGTCTAAGCCGCAAAGATTTATTGTTTTCAATTTGTTGCAAAGATTTGTTGTCTTAATGAACTGTTCAACATCCGACTGCTTGAAGTTAACGATGCCCGAAAGGAATTTTTCACGTCGAAGGGAAGAAATACTGCAAACCTTCCACCTTCTAAAGCCGCTTTAGACCAACAACCTTCCACCTTCTAAAGCCGCTTTAGACCAACATACTCGAAGAGCCACATACCAAAGTGGCCATGTATGCGGACAATCATTGGAAACAAATCCTACTTTGAGAGATACTGAATCTTGGGGTTGGTGTATTTATTCACCATACTGGTCAACTTTACCTGAGGTGTCCACAGCCTTGAGGCAACTGATACGGTGCGGCTGCAAAAAGAACTGTAAGCAAAATATATGTGCTTGTAAGAAAGTAGGTTTACATTGTACGTTGTTATGTACTTCTTGTAAGGGAAAGAGTGATTTAAATTAATATTTTGTTAAAAATATACATATAAATAAATGATTCTGTAAAAAAAAGAACAAATTTTGAATTTTATTAAATAACGGCTTTTTTTCAATTCTAATCGCGAAATGTCTGAAATACTTTTTTGTTGGCTGTTCAACGCCTTTGTATACCAAGCGGCAACGTTCTTTCACAAATAGCCGTTTTTTATTGGTTTGCTACTCTACTAATACCTAAACTTAAAACATGAATATTTTAACGTGGTCGAACGATATTGCAGAAAAACTGATATACGTTATTCCACTTTAAAGGGGTATAATTCCCTTATTATAATTACTAAATACTTTCATATAAAAGAATGCCTTTATTTTTGGATGTACTATCAGCCACGGAAATATCTAGTGACAATTTTGGACAGCCCTGTATACTACATAAATAAATCTCTCATCTCTAATTCAAAATGGCAATGCTGTTTTAAGTCTACATAATATTGTTGTTTGTCAAAGATTGCCCTTTCAACGAGAATGTTTTATTATTCATTATTATAAACGTGTATACAAATTTTGCTTTGTTTGAAATGGAACCAAGTACAATTAATCATAGAAATCTATGTGTCAAGCAAATTACCTGTGAACAATGGCGAAGTTTAACCGAAGTTTTCGTCGTGGAATTTAATTATTTGGCCTCAGGGCTAGTGAAGATCAAAGTAAAAAATATTACTTATAATCAATGTGGTATGCTGCACATACGTAGTCTTGTCTCGTATACTAACTATTAAGGGAAAGTATCAGATATAGGCCAGGCTAGATAAGTATCAGAATTAAAAAAATATGTATAAGTCGTTACAGCAAACTGATAGAGGAATATTGTAGAACATATCATAACTAGGAAAAATGATCCGAACCACCTGCGATGATCTGGGGGGAAATGGGGTGGGCTTTTAGGGGGGAAAAACGGTTTTTTGCGATTTCTGGTTTAACTACGCATCCTGTCGAAAAAGGTTAAATATAAAAGTTGTAAGTAATAAAGAGGTCTACAACTTTTGTGGAGAGCATTTTTGTCTGGGGTCAAAATTGGCCCAACTAGTCAAACCCAACAAATGGCTCAAAATTGACCAAAATTTGGGGAAAAGAATATTGAATAACGTTTAGGTGACTCGACTATTGTGGTAGTATGTATTTTTGTCCAGTGAATCTGAATCCGTTGGTCAATAACGTCAAAAGATCTAACATGTGCAAGCGAATTACTCGGCATTTTTTCGGGTCGCCCCACTCAGCCTCCATTTTTTCCAAACCATACTGCCCCCGAAACAAGCAAGTCCCTGTTGAGCATCTACAAAAAATCTGCCTGAGGGTTTTTCCTTTATTCATCTTTGTTTGTGTATGTAGTGTGCATCCGGCTGCATCCCACGTTTCATTAGAAGTACTCGCATTGGCATTAATCTACAGGCAAACCGAAGAAAATTTTGTACGAAGTACAGCTCGTTAACTGGAATCAACCTGCATAAACAGCATCTTCTTCTTATCTCCCTGGATTCGGGTTCATCGGGCGAAAATACATACTGGTATATGGGTTAAGTCACGTCAATCCCTTCAATGTTTTTTACTCGAATTTTGGCGAATTTCCGGCCAATTTTGACCCGATGGGCCAATTCGGACCAAGGATTCGGGTTCAGCGGGCGGAAATACATTACGGTATATGGGTTAGGTCACGTCAATCCCTTCAATGTTTTTTACCAGATTTTGGCGAATTTCCGGCCATTTTTTTATTTTTCCGGCCAATTTTGACCCGATGGGCCAATTCTGACCCGCATTCGAGTTCAGCGGGCGAAAATACATACCGGTATATGGGTAAGTCACGTCAATCCCTTCAATATTTTTTTACCCGATTTTAGCGAATTTCCGGCCATTTTTTTATTTTTCCGGCCAATTTTATCCCGATGGGCCAATTCTGACGCAGGATTCGGGTTCATCGGGCGAAGAAACATACCGGTATATGGGTTAAGTCACGTCAACCCCTTCAATGTCTTTTTATCCGATTTTAGCGAATTTCCGGCCATTTTTTTATTTTTCCGGCCAATTTTGACCCGATGGGCCGACTTTGACCCCCGATTCAGGTTCAGCGAGTACACGACCTTTTTTTTGTGTGTCTGTGTAATTGTAATTTCCCTTCGTACAATAAATAACTTAAATACGATTTTCAATGTTCAATAACTTGAAAAACGGTATGTCATATTTTTGAAATCAGAAAAAAAGAGTAATTCGAAAATTCAACAATACACAGGGCGTTCCATTAAAAAATATATTGTTGCTTCTTGTACCTCTCAATTTCTGCACGCCACTGTACTTCCATTAATTTATTAAAGGGGTTCAGTTATAGTCCTACAACTTTCGTCCGAAACTTTTTTTTCTATTTCCAATAATAACGATAATAAGGGGTGGGTGGTGGATCCCGGAACTGTTCAACATAAGTTACTCAAATTTCAGTGAGTGATTTACAGTGGACATAATGAACAACTTTTCAATTTTTTTAGCTTTTCAGTTTTTGAGATTTTCGCGGTTAAAGCGAAGTCTCAATATAGTCCCCTTCCAAGTGTACAAAAATAGGCCCCCGTGGGCTCCTTGATGATGCAAGTGTGATAGTAATCTAAATCTCTTTGTTAGGCCTTGAAGGAACATAGTTTCGATGTTGGCACTCTCAAAATTGATTCACATGAGTACTGCGCGCGAAAAACAAAATGGCCGCCATCGCAAACACTTTTTCCAATTTATCTAAGTAACCATTGGGATTACGAGAAAAAGTTTTATACAAAAAATATTGCTAAATCAATTTTACACAAAAAGGGTTATTATAAGTTTTTATACAGAACTAACCATTTTCCCAGAAACTTAACTTTTAAAATTATTTCATGGCTTTATATTTATTAATAGTTATTTGTTTGAAATTGTCTTTATTATCCCTTATTTCAAGATTATTGATAGCATCCAGAAGCAGACCTGACGTAGGTTTGAGATACTATTTGAGCAACTACGAGTTCTCAACACTACCGAAGTCATTATTTGCAGTTGACGAGAGTATGCACCATTGTCTTGCCAAGTACAAACTTATGGATGCTCTTGAAACAATGCAAGGTATACCTGCCGAAGAAAACGATGATGATCATGCTTTCACCACACCTCCGGCTTTAGAAGAAAATGAGGAGCTACAGGAAAAAGCTGTGATAATAAGTGGCATGGCGCTTCTTCACACCTACCACAAACCTAGCACAGTGAAGACATGCCGTGACCTCGGTTTAAGCTTCAGTAAATGGATCGGGCGAAAATTCAGCAATTACAGTGAGGTCCATGTTGTTTTTGACTCTTACAAAGACTCGTTGAAGAAAGCCATGAGAGTGATTCGGCAAAAAGGCTCAGATCCAATCCAGTACAAAATCGGACCAGAAACGAAAATTGGAAGTATAGCAATGAATAAATTCTTGTCCCACGATAAAACGAAGGATGAACTGACGTTCCTTTCCGGTCAGATTCTTCAATTTGGCGTGACCAATAACAATCAGTTGGAGGGACAAAGCAGCTTCATCACATGGCGATGATGTATCCAGTCTTCCAAGTACGCAGGAGGAGGACACAAAGATCATATTACATGCAGTATATTTAGCACTGAAAGGAATTAAAACTACTCATGTATTCTCCCCCAATACTGATGCCCTAATTTTGGCACTAAGGCTATACTCCCAACTTTCGAAAGAGTTTCCATTTTTCCTTGGCCATGGCATGAAAAGGTTTGTTCAGCTAGGTTCAATTTACAGAACACTTGGACCTCTGAAAGCCTCTGCATTTCCTGGATTACACGCACTTTCAGGAGCAGATGTAACAGGACCATTTGCTGGCAAAGGTAAAATAAAGTGGTGGAAAACTTTTAATTCTGCAAGTGATAAGCTGCTAGAAGCTTTAGCTACATGTGGACTACACTGTCTCTCACAGAAGATGTCAGGGCTAACTTGAAAGCATTCATTTGTCAGATTTATATCCCCAAAACAACACTGACCGACACAGGAGCTGTGAGATGGTTGTTGTTTACCCAGAAACAATGTCAAGATGAGAACCTTCGTCCAACAAGATCTCCACTGGATCCAGCTTTGCTAAGGGCCCACCTTCGATGTTTTGAGTGGAATCAGGACCTCATTCAGCATCCCAATAACCACCACTCTCAGATTTTGGATGGAAGAAAGTAGGGAGCATACGAGCCAGTTGCTTGTACCAAACCCTGTGCTCCAGAGCTTATTTTGGATCTTTGTCGCTGCTCATGCTCCCAAAGGCGTTGCTCTCCTCCATGTACGTGTCAGTCAGTCGGTGTACCGAAATGTGTAAGTGCGAAGGTAATCTCGACCGATGTGATAATATGGGAGAGTGCGAGTAAGGCGATGATAAAGATTTGGGGCTAAGTGAGATTTGCATTGAAAGTGACGATGATTTTAATTAAAAATGTCATTGTAGAAGTGAAAAGTATTGCTTGTCTGTACTTTGTCTATATAAATCTGTAACTACCCTATAAGTTTCTTCATTAAACGTTAATTTTTCCCCTTTTCTGGCCTTGGATGGGTTCCATCAGCCAGCTACACAGATGGGGGAAAGAGAAGGAAGTAAAAAGGAAAACGTTAAAATTATATATATACCTAGGTACTTTTTCTTTCAATTTCCTATGCCTACATATACTGTAAAACATAGAGGAGACGGGGGTATTTGTTAATTTATTTATGTTTGTAATGTTTTAGCTATAGAACGGTTGGTTCTACAAAAAAATTGTAATAACCTTTTCTCTGTATAATTGATTTAGCAATATTTTTTATATAACACTTTTTTTCGTAATCCCAATGGTTATTTAGATAAATGAAAAAAAGTGTTTGCGACGACAGCCATTTTGTTTTTCGTGCGCAGCACTCAAACGCACCATTTTTGAGAGTGCCAACATCAAAAGTATGTTTCTCCAAGGTCAAACAAAGAGATTGGGACCACTACCATACTTGCATCATCAAAGATCTCACGGATGTACATTTGATAGGGGACTAATATATTTGAATCGCATATTAGTAGCAAACATAAAACGCAAACAAATATCTTATTTGTGTTCAATCATAGCTCAAATATGTAAATATGAAGTTTTAAGAATCGCAAAATTCTCTTTATTTTAACTTTAAATATATAGAAAGGACAATCATAGATAGAAAATACTAAGCGTTATTATTTTAAAGAATATAAAATTAATTAGAAAACTAAAGTCTGTTTAAAAGAAAAGTTTGTAATGAGTTTGTAAGAGGTATATTCGTATGCAGCAACGTACCTTTTCGTCGTTAATTAGCCAAGTAATGTGGGGTGGTGGCCTCGCCATAGCAGTCGTGCAATTCGCCTCCAGAACTTCTCCAATTTCGTAGGTATCCTTGTTGAATGTTATTTTAGGATCCTCTTGTTGGGGCTCTTCAAGAAAAAACAAATTGCGTTAGTCTAATCAATCCTCAACAATATCAAGATGTTAGAATACATGTAATGTCTTTCTCAAAACAAATTTTTTTTATTATGTTTTCGTTGAATGTGGGAGAATATTTAAATTTTACAATTATAGTCCAGTGCTTGACGGTTTTTCGCGCAGAATTCTTTCGGACAAAACCCATTGAAGTGAAATCTAGACAGTAGTTAGGACAGGAATGGCACAAGGAACAAAAGTTATATAGTTCCGATGTGTGCTTTTACCCTGGGGGTGGATATCCACAGAAATCGATAGGGGAATAAATTATAAGCAAAAAATGCTCTGTAAAGTTTTTTCGATGAGTCAATACTTTTTGAGTTAATCGTGATTGAAAATGTTGATTTTTCATCTAAAAAATGCATGTTTTAGAACGATTTTTCGCGAATAAATCGAAAACCTTACGTTTTATCAAAAAAATTATTATAAGCAAATATGAAGCTTATAAAATAACAAATCGATTGTTTTTTCTTTTTTTTTTCTGTAGATGTAATACCAACTGAGTTATGGCTCGTTGAAAGTTACTTTTTGTTCGCCGAAAACTGAATTCGAACCTTTCAACGTCAAATAACGGAAAATTGGAAAACATAAAGACATTTTTAAAATTTCGTGAATAGACCTTTAAAATGAGCTTTGGTAAAAGTCGTTAGAATAAAAACTAACGGAGTTATGATGGAAATTAAAGGGTTGTCTCGTTTTTTCGGAGAAAAAATCAGCAATAAAACCAATGGCTTCACCGCAAGAATTGAAGTTGTACGTAATCCATTTACAATTTACTTTATTTAGTACTAATAATATGTTCTAGAAGTTTGATCGGTTTCGGATGGCTAGATTTGAAAAAAAGTTTGATTCAAATTTGAAATGATTTCTGAAATTTCTTAAAAAATTTTAATTTTTTCACAATAATTCAAAAACTAAAGAAGATACGTAAAAAATACTAGAGTACAAAAATTAAGTTTTTCTTCTGCTGAATATTTATTTTTTTTTTAATTTCTCTAGTATAAAAATTAATTGAGATAAGTTTGCATTTGAGTGCGAGAACCACCTCCCCCGAACCCTTTAAACTCAAAAATCTCAAATACGAAGAGTTCAAGGAAGTTCAACTTTACACGCCTTGTGGCCCTTAAAATTATCTGCAAAATGATTTTTGGAGCGATTGAATAGCTTGAGAATGAAGGAAGTTATCGTTGAAAAACTAATCTCCCTTTTTCGGTGAATTTTTCGGAGCATGTAAATTGTTTTATTCTCGACAATTTTGGAGCATTCATAAATACATGTAAACACATATGCCTGTATCTATATATGTATAAGTATATCCTCATTACTTGGAGTCAATAGTAAAGTATAAATTGGTGATAAATCCATCCCTGTAGATCCACTGTTATTATTTCAAAGATTTGCGTTATGAAGAAAAGTGAAAAAGAATTAGAAATCTATTTGAAATTTGAATTAGCACCTTACCCACTTTCTTTATTTGATGATGTAGGGATGAGGAAATCGACTAAATCTGTATTATATACATTATTTGAAAAGCTTCAAATTAACAAAGAAACTTCTCGATACATCATTGATGTAGAGTTAAATGGTTAACAGATTGTAACTATGAAAAAGTTTTCCAAGAATACATTCCTACACTCAAAGAAATAGTATGGGTAAATTCAACAAAAGAAAAAAATGGTTAACTAACAATATCGTTAATTTTGTTAAACCAAACTATATTGATGGTATTTTTAAACAAGAGGTGATTGTTATTTTAATTAATAAAAAGTTGTCGTACAACAAAACAAACATTAACTTAAAAAATAGATGAATAAGACTATTATTTCGTTCGTCTGACTATTATTTTGTTGAATTCTGTCAAATTAAACTAGATAATAGTATATTTTATTTTTAACTACTATCGAATTGTAATTCTAATCCAGTATTAGTTCGCTGTATTATTGTACTTGGTAGACAAACCAATATTATTGTCGTCTTCTAGAAGTTCTAAAAGAACTACCATAAAATTTGCTTGCTTACCACGTAGTCTATTACAGAAATTATTCCCAGATGACGCCACATACAAATCACTGACAATAATCAATCATGCATTATCTTATACTCTTATGAATTTATACAAAATTAATAACATGATTGCAATGTTCAAATTCTCTCAGGGATCAACGATATATTTGGATGGATCTTATAAACGATCTCTAATCTTTGGTTTGGGTGGTCTGATGTCTCAATACTGAGATTTTGGCTAACCAAAAAAAACTTCATCATACAATAAAGTGTAGATCAACCTTAAAATTAGTTGGTGAACAAAAAACAAAGTCGTTGTACTATTTAATTGTAGACCAAATTGAAAATGGTTAGTGAACATAAGAAAATGTCATTGTACTATTTAATTCGTTACAAGAAGATATGATTATTAAACTACTATTTGTTTACGAAAACAAATAAAGTTGTATGACTATTATTTTCTGATTGATTTAACTATGAAACTAGATAGGCGCGATTTCATATGCTCTTTTTGGTTGAATTTACCTATTATTTCTTTGAGTGTATCTAAAAAGAAATTTCGGCAATCATATAACTGTTGTTTTTGATGGTTATGATGGAGAAAGTACTAAATCATACATAACAAACCAAGTTAAGGATTAATGGCATAAAACTGCCATATACCATGTGTATCACAAATGCACACATCATGATAAAGTGAATTTTATTATTTCATATATACCTTCTTCCATAATTAGTTGTTTTATCCAATTCTCTCACAACGAAAAAAATTTTGGTATTATATTTGCACTCCACTCTGTGGAAATAATTGTTTATAGAACTAATAATATATTATTTGAAATCGCCGAAAACTCATAAAACAATATGCCACATCGGTAATGGCGTGGGGGTGGTGGAAGGGAGGTCGTAGTGGGGGTGGATGAAGTAAACGAAAATTGAAGCCTTTGGTTCTTGTACACACACTAAATCACAATTTTATTTTTTTACCGCCTTTAATAATGGAGGTGGTAATGGGGGTGGCTAATGCCAAAAAACATTTTGAAACCTTAGCTTCTATTATATATACTAAATACCAATTTCACGGACTCTTACTTGCTTGATTTACCTATTTACCTTCACTTACACCAATTTACAAAATATAATCTAGTTCCAGATCTCGTTAAAATACATACGTGTACCAAATTTCAAGTCAACATCTTAAACGGTTCCAGAGTAATCGTGCACACAAAAAAGTTACAGATAGACCGACAGACAGAAATTTTTTTTGCCCAAACTTAAAATCTCGACGTTTCATGACATCCTAAGCCTAAAATAATTATATTTATATTTTTCCACATTTAATTATTACTAAAGTTTTTAACGAAAAAAACCAGGAGTGTGTACGGATCGAATCCCCGATCTCTCAATGTGTAAGACATGATCTGTCACTTTGATCCCTTCGCAGCGCTGTAAAACCTTTCAGAATTAAGGAAATTAAAAAAGAGTATATACGAAAATTATTCTTTGCAAAATCTTCTACAAAAACATGTGATGTATTTCTTTGTTAAAATTGAACAAAAAAAGTTTCAGAGCTTAAAAAATTTTGTGACAAGGACCCTGCACTTTTTCCTATATAAAATGGTTCTCGGTTAAATTTTCTGAACTTTTAGTATGTTGTAGATCTCGATCTCTTGATTAAAAGTAACATGGGCCCAATCTAATCCTACGACTAGCTTTTGAGATACAGGGTGTTAAAGTTAAAAAGTGGCTATTTTTATGAAATATATTCACGGCAATTGAAAGATTCGAATAATTTTTTTTCGCGAATATCATTTCTGTAACGTCAGATAATATATTGTGATAAAAATATGCGCTTATATACAGGGTGAGCCACCAGTAATACCAAGTGAATTTTTAAAATCGATGTGTTTATGCCGAAACAACAAAATTTTGAGAAAATTATTTTTGAAATGAATTGTACTGTTTCATAATTACCGAAATTCCCAATTTGTATATTTTATACAGGGCGAGTCAAAAATATGTGTGGCTAATTCTAATAAGACGCGCCCCCTGTGTATTTTAATATGTATTGATTGTCCATTGAAAGGTGATTCCAAATATATATAATTTTAGAAAGGTCCACAGGGTGATACAAAACTTTTTTTTTCGAAATCGTCCTGTAATTCAGAATTTCGTCGGTTAATTTCCGTAATTCTTTCAAATTGTGTTTATTGTGTATACGTTAATAGAGTACCAAAAATTCAAAATCTTACTACGACTAGTTCTCTAGATTTAAAGCGAATTTACCATGTAGGTACGTAAGCCTAAGGAATAAAGCTTGTTTATATCTAATCAACACCGAATAATCGGTTAAATAGTGGAAAGTGATGTATAAATATGAAATAAACTTTAACATATCGACTATAAGTAAAATGACTATATAGTATTCAAGGTACTCTAACAATGCTCGGAAAATGGAGGGTACATCGGACGAGACAGCATTAAACTCGGTTTCCACTAACACTGCTATAGGTATCCTTATGTTGCAGATTTAGTAAACTACAATATGCAAGTAACTTAGAAGTAATTCAAAGAGTAAACCATTTCCTCCCGACGCGCTTTTTTTATAGTGGTATCCCCGTTAGGCCTAATCCACTGTACTATATTTCTAGTAGCCAAAATATTGATTTTAAGAAATTAATGAATAACACTGAATATGATGAAACTAGCAGAAAACCCACAACCAGTGGACGCAGATAATATGTATTTTTTTGTCCAAACTATTATCAAAAATTGATGTTAAAATTTGACTAAATAAGTTATATAAAACTAATAGTGTATTTTCCCAACAGGGCTGTTTAAAATACATAATCAACGTTCTTGATAGCGAAAACTAATAATAAAGGTGTAAGAAAAATAACTAAGAATTTTAAATAGCATTAAATGATAACTAATATAAAAAAAACATGTCGTCATTGTAGACTACCCACAACATATACTTTGCAATATTTCGAAATCTTGAATATAACTTTCTCGTGCGTTTTTTTCTCATTGAACATTAGTTTTTACCTAACTGCTTTCGCAAAGCAGAATAATATTTTTCAATGTTATGTTTCTATGTCTCTTTCTTTATTCCCTCAAAGAACATAAACTACTGGATGGATTTTGATGAATGGGGTACCAAGATATTCGTTCGTGCCTTGCAATATGGTTATACAATAAATCCAATGTGGCATCCGTAAAACATCATGTCAAAATTAAAAAAAAAAACGGTTTATTCTACGATGGTTGTATCAAATTAAAGACCTTTATTATAAGAGGACTACAGACCTTTCATCAATAAATATTATGGACGATTACGCTTATTCTATGAAACATTCATTCCATGGCCGACATTTTTATGTGGAAGGTAAATACACACATGGTAAAATTTTGTACTTAAAATCTCGAGAACTAGTCATAGTAAGATTTTGAGTTTTTGGTACTCTATTAACGTATACACAAAAAACACAATTTGAAAGAATTACGGAAATTAACCGACGAAATTCTGAATTAGACGATTTAGAAAAAAAAAGTTTTTCGGCATTTTTCTTGTGTTTTATCTTTTGTATCACCCTGTGGACCCCCCCCCCCCCCCTAAAATTATATATAGTTGGAATCAGCTGTCAATGGACAATTAATATATATTAAAATATACAGGGTCTTACAGGGTCAAGGTCTTATTAGAATGAGCCACACATGTTTCCATATTTTTGACTCGCCCTGTATAAAATATACAAATTGGGAATTTCGGTAACTCTGAAACAGTACATTTCATTTCAAAAATAATTTTCTCAAAATGTTGTTGTTTCAGCATAAACACATCGATTTTAAAAATTCACTTCGTGTTATTGGTGGCTCACCCTGTATATAAGCGCATATTTTTATCACAATATATTGACGTTACAGGAATGATATTCGCGAAAAAAAAATCGAATCCTTCAATTGCCGTGAATATATTTTATAAAAATAGCCACTTTTTAACTTTATCTCAAAAACTACTCATAGGATTAGATTGGACCCATGTTACTTTTAATCAGGAGATCGAGATCTATAACAGACTAGAAATTCAGAAAATTTAACCGAGAACCATTTTATATAGGAAAAAGTGTGGGGTCCTTTCTATTTTCCATGAGTTCAAACTTCTTAATCATTCAATTTCCTGCAAAAAGTTTATCTATCAAAGTTGTCGAGAACTTAGTTCTAAACAAAAACCTCTCTATAAATTTTTTGTAAGATGTACCGTTGCGAAACTCAATTTTAAACTTACACCTGTCTCCCCTACACTTCGAAAAAAAAAAAACTTTGTCTTATCCAAAATACAAAGTTAGCCTCAAAAATTGTAACATTTCAATGGACTAAATTTTGAAATGAAAAATTGACCTGTTTCAGGATTTTGCATAAATACTATTAATAAAGTAGAAAATGAAGCTATTCGCTACATATGGACCACACTGTATAATTCTAGCAATATACATATAAAAATACTTTTTATTGTAATCCCAAGTTGGTCTCGTTGGATGGTTGTAGGTAAATAAATTAATTATTCTCTATAAAAATACGTCACCTCTGCCATTTTCCTATTTTGCATTCTATCAGAACTGTTTCTTCTATAATTCTTTAAATTTTAAAATGCTCCTGTCGTATTTCATGTGGGGTTATCTAGACAATAATAGCTTTAAGATTAACGGGGGCTTTTAGAACAAAGAAAACTGCTTACTTGCTCAAATGTTCATGCAGAACGAATACACGTTTTAAATGAGCGTGCAGAGTATCATGACACGGAAAGAAATGTCCGCGATTTTTTATCTGCAAATGATATGTTGTTAGCTAAGTAAGTTGCACAGGATGTAGATAATATTTTCAAAGTGACATAAAGAAGGGAAAATATAGAGCAAATTCTGCGTGGTTTATTGAATAAAAGGAGCGATTCAGTAAGACGTATCTATGGTGATTAGCAAAACTTTATCCTCTGTGTGCGAGCTCTAAATATCAATTTATTTATTTATTTTTCCATGGATCATGAATCATAGTATAGGAAACGTCAGAACATTACAGATAGAACAAAATAAAAAATTTGCAATATTACATGTAAATAAGTTGCACAAAATAACAAAATATAAAAGTACAAAATTATAAAAGTATAATGACAGAGTGTGTAAAAGTTAAACATTTAGCCCAGTCGACGTAGGTATTTACCCACAAAAAATTGCAAACTGTGTAAACATTTTTTGAATGAGTTCGTGAAAGTGTGTAGAATAATATCCTAAAAAGTTTACATTTCGCTCGAGTGCAGAATATAAAAAAAAAATGAAAAAAAAACTTTTTTCATTCATTTTTTAAAAATTTTGAAATTAAATCAAGCTAGAAAAAAATAAAAAATACAGATGGACAGATCACGTATTTATGAACAAAAAATGTCTTAACAAAATTTATCGTTAAAGCTACGGTTTTCCCGGAAAATAATAGTCAAGTGTAACGTTATAACTCGGAGCGAGATCCGTGCGTGCACGCGCTTGAATACGCATGACTGTGACATCGACGCACTGTATCACATGTCACTAAATCAGAATTTGTTCAATCTATATGAGTGTTGGTTCATTTAAAAGATGGAAATTGTAGCTTTGTGATGCTTTTTTGTTTTAAACAATACTAGCAAAGGATAGATGGGAAAAATATACTTATATATATTATTACGCTCGAACTCAATCGTCGCAATAAACAATATAGAAAAAATAAAAGCCTTTCAAAAAAATTCTTTCTCCGTTGAAAACTGTTGAAAAGTATGTACATTTCATGATTATTATGGTTTATTACGTTGTAGTAACGAGGATTAAAAAAAAAGTACATCTCAAATCATTTTAATTTCCTTGCTTGATGATTTTTGTTTGATAAACATATGCATTGGAGGCTGTAACTTGTAAATTGACCCATTGAAAAAAATAAAATATCACTATTGCGGAAAAAATGTATATTTTTGGAACATTTACTTGTATGCATTTTTTCGAAAATATGATCAATCAGATCATGATAAGAAATTGCGATTTTCAAGATCTTATCCTTATATCTATCAAAATATCTTTGATTGTTTTGAATACAAATTCTGGAACTTTTCCAATACATTAACAAATGTATAAGGAATCCATAGGATATAGCTGAAATGTGGATAGGTGTACCTGTAATAAATACAATACAGTAAAGGCACGTAAAAATTCATGCGAGCTATTCATGTGTGTGCATTGATAATTATATATTTTCCCTCCATACTCACTATTTATCCTCCTATTCACTAAGAGAAATGATTAAAAAGGGGAACCAGAAAGAGAAAAAAGCTTTATTTTACTCGATAGAAAAGCTAAGAATTTTTAGAGGTTCCATAGTATGCATTTAACCGTGCGTTAGCCGCGCAGAGTGGCAAGGTCATTTCACTATTTTTTTCTAGGAATACCGTGGCTTTAGCGAAAAATTTTATTAGAATATTTTTTGTTCAGACACACGTGGTCTATCCACCTGTATTTTTTATTTTTTCCTGCCCTGACTTAATTTAAAAATTTTGAAAAAATTGATAAAAAAAATTTTTTTTTCACTTTTTTTTATGTTTTGCATCCGAGCGGAATGTAATCTTTTCAGGATATTATTCTATACACTTTCACGAACTCATTAAAAAAAATTCTTCAATTTGCAACTTTTTGTGTTCTCTGTCGTCTGGGCTAATTAGTAAATATTTAAGATAATCTTATTGCAGCAAATATGAAACACAAAGTAGGAATATAAAACTAAAGTAAAATAACAGTTGAAAACATAAACATTTGTAATACACAATGAGTTAAGTAAATCCATAATTGTTCAAATAATTTTCAAGGAGAAATTGAAAATTGAATGGTTTGATGTTTTTTATGTTTTTATTTCTGGCATTAATTTGTTATATATAATTTCATTCCTACGTACATAGGACCTTCCCCATATAAGGACAAACCATGTGCGGGAATAGACAACATAGAACTTTGTCTCTTTTCATAGCGGTGAAAATCGCGATTAGCTGTAAAGGTTTCCAAATGTGTTTTAAAGCATACTAATATTTCGAAAATATAAGTGTGCATGGAAGTGTTAACAGTTCTAAATTTTTTAAATAAATTTTGCACGATACTCTTGCAGATATTCCTACAATGTTTCTTATCCCTCTTTTTGAATTTTAAACAATCTTTTAAAGTGGTATGATGGGCCTCAAACTTTATTCCATAAGGTAAGCGTGATGCAAATTGTACATGATAAAATGATTAAAGTGGTTTTGTCACTAATATTTCTTAATCTGTATAAAATGCAAGAAAACGATGCAAGTTTTTTCGGAAGAGAGAGGGAGAGAGAGAGTACAAAACACAAATAAATCGAACTTTTTACTATCCCTGGCGAACTTTAAGCAACTTTAATAAACCCCCTACGATTCTTTTACAAAATTATTGTAAGTTAATATATCCTCATGGCACACTATTGTTGATATTGATGTTAATTTAACCATTTTTCTAAATAGCTTTAAATAACCCAATAACCGTACATTTTAGCTAGAGAGAAATCGCATATAGGTTGAAAGGTAATAAAAGAGGAAATCGAATAGGCTTATAAATTATAGTATGTTCCGTTTAAAATAAGCGAATTAATAGAGGTCGAAGATGTCGAAGTTGGACATCATTCTCTGGACACCCTGTATATTTTGGGGCATTAAGCCATTTCTCATGATATGTGGGAAAAAAACTGGTTATAGGAATTTACCATGGCGAATGTTATTAATTTCCAACTATGGGTTGGTTTTTGCATCAGATTTCATTAAAATAGAAATATTTCAAAAAACGATTGTTTTTTTTTTTTTAGATAAGGAACGATATTGAAAGTTTCCTTAAAATAATGAATAGAATTCGAATCTAGAATAAAAAATAAGGCATGCCATTTAAAATAAGGAAGTTGATGTCAACTTCCGGTATAACTGGAAGTTTCTCATACGTAACGTTATTTTCATTAAATAGACAACCTGATTATTTGTAGTCTTTCTAAAACGTCTAATAGGCCACTAACCGTGATGCACCCTGTATAAAATTTGCATAGAAGCAATGTGGACGAGTCTGAGATAATCAGTAAAAATCACTATTTAGGCGCGATTCTTGAAAGGCCTTAGCTCTCCTAGGCAGAGCATTTACAGCCACAAGTTTACAAGAATATTTCTGACCATTTTTGCGTGTAGTCGGCTTTTAAACGAACGAAAATTATTTTCCTAACATTCCGTATATCTAACGTAAGCGCCAATTTGTTTCCCATAATCGATAATTGTTCATTGGTTCAGTAAATGAGGCACTTTGCAATATGATGACATTTTCTTGTGGATAATTTCAAATGTTAATTAGGACTATTGATATGAAGATTAAAGGCACATAAACAAAAAGTTGCAATACAATCTAACATGTAATGTATACTACACATAATTCGTGACAAAAGCAACAAAATAATTGCAAATTAACTTCAAAGCAGTCACAGTAAGGGCAGATTTCTAAATTCACCGGTGGATCGCACCGGTAAGCAATAACATTATTTGATTGGCTAATTTGAAACAGATAGCCAATCAGCTTCGTATTTTGTCCACCTGGTGGGTCCACCGGTGAATTTAGAAAAGTGCGGTAATAATCTCTGAGCACGACCGCGCGAACGATAGATTGGTTAATTTTAAAAATTTTAATGTTTTGGCGGAGGCGCTGGGTACAATGTACGTATTCTGTTGAAATAAAATTTTGATTTATGTTAATTCAAGTTTTTTCTCTTTTACTGTTAATAGGTGCGTATAGACAATATACTTAGACTAATGTTAATGTCAGAATAATAATAAATAAATAATATAATCTTTCATGTCAGTTGAATCTAAAGTTTCATTTTACCTACGGATGTATAAATAAAGTCAAGTTATTCAACAGGTAAGAATTGCTGACTGACTATGACTAGTGACTAACTCATTCATTAATTTTGCTGTCTTATTATCCTTAATATTACTTGATTTTTGTTAATAGGTACAACTTTACACTATTGCAATTTTTTTAGAATTATGTTTACATAGTACAATTTTGTAGATGTGAACATAATTTTATAACATCAATGTAATTAATGAGACATTTATTGATCTCAGTGTGTTCTCCAGAGCATTACTTGTGTGTTCTTTGCTCTTATTATAAATCAAGATAAACTAGCTGATGGGTCTTCTAAAGCCAAACAAGGAGGAAAAAATATTTTTAAGGTTAAGAGGGGAGTCAGTGAAGCTTTTTATCTCCGAATTCTCGTTCAGTGTATGAATTCTCATAATTCCTTCTCTAATGTGTTTTTAAGACTATGTAATTCAATGTTAAAGCACTTCCAATTTCGGGGAGTATTTTATTTGGGGGTGTTTCCCACCCCTTCTCGAGGGGTAGGCAAAAAATAAGAAAACTAAGCATTGAATCTGATGAAAGTGAAATATAAAGAAAAAAAAAAGGTGATATACAATTTTTCACGAAAATTTATATAAACTTTCCAAGTTATTATGATGTATACAGGGCGTTCAGAAACTCTCCTGACAAACGAAAACTGCAAGTTCTAGATGTGATTTTATGTCAACTTGACGTAAATCACCTTATTAGAGAATACTTTCCAACGGATTTAGAGCTCTTTAAAGATGGAACCTTGTCATCAAATTTTGTTAAATATCTTTAAAACGCTTTTATCTAAAGAGATAACGCTTGGTGCAGTTGATTGCATATATCTGTAGGACAAAATTTTTAATATAGTGTAAATTGGCTTTTAAAATAGACTTCAATTAAATATCAAAATAGTTTTGATTTGTGTCACTGTCATTATTAATATATTGAAATGCCTATTGCGTTAAGTTTGTTGTGAAGAGCTCGCATTATTGGGTTACTGGAGGATGGATGGACAATACGAGCTACAGCTATTCATCTAAATGTAAATAATAATACAATTTTAAAAATAAAAAGGTCAAGATGGAACTATTGAAAAAAAGTTAGGAACTGGAAGGCGGAAAATATCAAATGAGCAAGAAGATGCTGCTTTAATAATGTTTTTGAGGGAAAATCCCTTTGAAATAGCAAGAAATGCAGTAATAGAGTCAAACTTTCCAGGATCGCGTTCCACAATGTCTGGACGAATTAAAGAGACGACTTTGAGAAATAGCGTAGTTGCAAAAAAAGTATTACTTAGCATTGAAAAAAAAATAGGCGAGAGTAATATTTGCACTAATTAATATACCGGGTGGTTCAGCTAATAGGGACACTCTTGTACCTTTTGAATGGGCGAATGGATTTTTTTAAAATTTGGCGTAGTGATATGGGATGAAGTTTCCAATTATACGAAGTAAAGAACCAAAATTGCCAACTTCGATGCAATTGACATAAAAATCAAATTTTTAAAAGGGACAACCTGTAGATTTTTGCATATTGGGATCCTTTTGGCCAAAATACATATGAACTGACCCTCAAATATTATTTTGATTTTCAAAAAATATAGATTTTTTAATTTCTAGTTTTAATAATTATAGAAGGCCGTGATTTTGCCAAAATTGTTAAAAATTGGTCTGCAAGCACGATTAAGGTATTACCTCTTCAGATATTAATATTGAACACTATTTAGTCTCCATTAAGTTTAACGATATTGGATTTTCAACGAATTTTTTTTTTAAATGGAGCTCCTGTTATTTACTTAGATCTTTAAATTATGAAAATGTTATGCGTAATGTCTACCTTTTCTTTGTACTAAATTTATTAAAAAAAAAAACGAAAAAAACCTATATCTTTTGAAAATGAAAATAATATTTGATGGTCAGATCATATGTATTTTGGCCAGTTGGATCCAAATATATAAAAATATATAGGTTGTCCCATTTAAAAATTAGATTTTCACGTCAGTTGCATCGAACTTGGAAGTCGGTCATTTTGGTTCTTTACAGCATATAATTGAAAACTTCATCCCATATCACTACACCAAATTTGAAAAAAATCCATTTGCAGATTCAAAAGTTACAAGAGTATCCTTATCGGCTGAGCCACCCGGTATTCAGAGATATGGGTTATTGGAACAGTTATTTTCACAGACGAGAAGATATTTCAATCTACACATAATGGACATATTAGAGTTTATAGACCGAGCAATACCAGATTTGATGAGAGATATGTGTCCAATACCGATAGATCAGGGCGTTTCTCCGTTAATGTCTGGGCGTGGGTTTGTGTGCATGGGCTAGGGTTATGTTGGAATGTCGAAGAGAGGTTCATTGGATTAATATACAGAGTCATTTTAGAAACTTTTATGTTACCATCAGTTCGTCAATTATTCCCAAATGATAACTTTGTATTCCAACAAGATAACTGTCCAATCCATACTGCCATAATTGTTCGAAACTGGATCGAAACAAATAATATTGAAACTATGAACTGGCCTTCTAAGAGCTTTGATTTAAACCTTCGAAAAACTTCGTAAGTACGAAACTTGTAATAAAACTCCTTACTGGTCAAACAAGGGCTGCCAGTTATGGAAGCTAACCTTCTAATCCACTACTAGTAATATAATGATTATTTTCCATATCTGCCCAGCCTAAATATTTAACTACGAAAAGTACAAAGACTGGCATGTCCAGGTATAATGGGAGCAATGTCAACAACGCCTACCGTAGCCATGGAAGCACTACTTTGCCTGCCTCCACTACATTTAGTTGTGGAGAATGAGGCACTGTTAGCAGCGTACAGGCTGAAAACAAACGGACATGGAACCATTCCAAGAATAGGATACCATACCGAAATATTCCAACACATAGGAAAAAATCGACTACTAGATATGCAGTCAGATAGAATCAGTACAAGCCACAACTTCACAGAGACCTACCCGATAGGGAAGAGGAAGAAACGAGGCAACTGCGAAGACATCCAAATGATACCATATGGTATACTGACGGATCGAAAACTTCAAGAAGTACTGAAGCAAGTGTTACGGGGGACCAACCAGGGACAGATATTAGTCTGAACCTGGGCAGTACCGCAACGGTGTTCCAAGCAGAAGTCACAGCTATAGAAATCTATGCATAAGAAATGATACGGAGGTCATATACTGACAAAAGAATCCGCAACATCACTGACAGTCAAGCAGCTCTCAAAGCTCTGAATGCAGTAGAGATACGTTCCAAAATGGTAAAAGACTGCCTTGAAACCCTGGGAAACTGGCGGAACACAACAGTATACAACTGGAGTGGACGCGAGGACACCAGGGCAATGAAGGCAATGAGAAAGCAGATAAACTAGCCAAATAAGGCGCAAAAACAGCCTAGATGGGACCCGAGCCATCCTGCGGGATATCATACAATACCGCAAGAGGAATGGTAAAGGAACTATTGAGTCGAAACATAACTTGTATTGGACCAGGGCGCCGGGGATGAGATAGTCATGTATGTTCATCACTGGCGGGCCATCCAAGACAAAGACTAACGGATTGCTAAAGCTGAGCAGAAAACAGCTGCGATGTGTAGTGGGAATCCTACATTGAATAGGCACCTAACCAACACAGATGTGAGGATAATCCAGAATGCAGGATGTGTGGTGAGGATGATAAAACTTCTCACCACATACTATGTGAATGCCCAGCCTTGGTGGCTGGGAGGTTTTCATACTTCGAGGGACCAACCGTGACCCCGGAAGAAATAGCCAGAGCTCCTATTGACCGTACACTCTCCTTTTGGAGAGGAACGGGATTAATGGGATAACGACTAGATACAATAAGCTTAAGCTTCAGTACCGCGGGGCTTCTGGCACCGCAACCCATAAGGAAAAAAAATAAGTGTTTCGTTTGTTTGTAAATAATCTTCTTTTCGATTTTAAACAGTAATTTGAAAATAAGTAGTGACTTTCTGGCCCAAGGGTATGATAATTAATTCGTTGATGGCCAGCTGAACTTTTCTATTTATAAATTATATTTTATTGTAAATGTACGATTATTTTGTTCTTGTTTATATGACGAAAGTGTTAACTGTTTGCCCACTCTTGAGGTTTAACTCATACTCTAATGACCCTGTTTGTGCATTGATATTAATTAATTCATTATAGCAAATTGAATGATATCTATCTAGCCCTAATAAAAGTAATTAATAAACTAAATTAAAAGTAATAAGTTGATACAAAGATGATTAGCTGTAAGACCCCCAGGTTTTTACGATTTCATTTACTATACACCGTTATAGTTCAATAACGGTGTACTTTATAGTTACTTTAAATAAGGTAGTAGATTTTTTTTATCTTGTATCTATTGTAGAGGGTATGTAGAATCCAAGTTTTAGACCTCCAAACCCTTGGCAAATTTTTGTGTGGACGAAAAAACCACGAATTTTTGGAAACAATTTTTTTCAGTTTGTGGCCTATAACTTAAAAACAATGCATCCAATCGAAAAGTCATTTATTATCAAAATTAAAGAGCATTAAATTTCGCTTCAAACGAGTTGCCCAAAGCGTCCCTCTTCGTTTCAGTTGTGCAGTTGACTCGTGTAAAATGAGTTCTCCCGGTACGGAGGAGTGTTTCATCTGCCAAGGTAGTTTGACAGATGGTGATGCGGATACAGTACAAGGGAAAGGCGTGAAAACTGTCATCTTGAGGAAGTTGGTGGAGCTGCTGCTGCAATGGATCAGGAAGATAGGATGCAGTACGAGGACATTAGTCAGCCCAAATCCAAACGGGTTCGACTACTATAACCACTACACGCAAATAATTCGTTCTTTCCAAAACTTATTTTTACTTCATTTCAGTTTTTTCTTACACCTTGTATTGTTCTTGCACTTTGCATTTGTTTAATTTTTTTTACACTGTGTGGGCAAATTTTTATTTTTGGTTAATAAACTTTGGGCCTTTCTTTATATTATGCTTTTATTTCGACAACTCATTTTCTCAAATTAATGTGTATAAAAAGGAATAAAAGAAAATAAATATATTTATATGTACGGCATTTTGGATTTTGAGTGTATTTTACTTAATATTGATCGAAATTGGAAAACCAGGTAATTTATGAACTTGAAGTTACATGCTCTACAACTTCCATTCTATGGATTTTTTCATTTAGATTAGCCGTTTCAGAGCTGAAGACGTTTGAAAAGTTACCCAGTGTGAATTTGTTACAAGTTGGTAAAAATTGTTGTTATTCGACTGCCAATACGCCCATACCTCTTGATGAAATTTCAACTTTAAGGTACTCATTTGGAGTGAAATTTAATTTTGATAATAAATGACTTTTCGATTGGATGCATTGTTTTCAAGTTATAGGTCACAAACTGAAAGAAGTGCCAAAAATTCGTGGTTTTTTCGTCCACACAAAAATTTGCTAAGGGTTTGGAGGTTTAAAACTTGGATTCTACATACTCTCTACAATACATACAAGATAAAAAAAATCTACTAGTTCGTTTAAAGTAACTATCACCCCCTTTCGATGACGTCGTTCCTGAACTATTAATGTTTTTGTCAGTCATTCTTTCACTTAGCTAAGATAATAATCGTGCTAGCATTGGCCCTAGTATAATTCCCAATTGCCTTAAGTTACGTAGGTATTCGCAGTAAATTTTAACAATTCTAAAATGAAAAGTTAATTTAGGTGATAAGTTTTAAAAATATTAATTTATGTCAAAAAAAAGTTAGACTAAGAATATTTTGGCTTTTTTGTTTCTAAGTTGATAAAATTAAATCGCAAGATATAAATATTCAAGTAAAATTATTGGAAACATTCCATTTCTTATAGTTCTTTCAAAACAAAGTTTAATTAAGAAAGTTTAATTAATTTTAGCAATTATCATTCTTCTGGATTTGCTGATTTTCGTATACCTTCAGGACTGCTCTCGTTTTATCAAGATTGATAATAAGAAAATGAGAATTTTTAATTCCCAAAATTCGTAAACGTATAAAGATCTGTAAAAGCGCGAAGATAAAATTAAACGGCAAAATGTATCTGGACCATTATTTAAGTTGTTCTAAGATAAATAGAACGGATTTCAATTTAAATTTCGGAACTTTATTATATACAAAGTGATTCCGTTAAAATTATATTACTGACGAAAGATTTACCTATGCACTTATGTCATTGAATGCAGATTTGTGATGTGACTGTATGTAGAATCCAATATCAGTTTAGATATGGACAAATTTTAAAATAATACTATCACAATTTGCTCAGTTTGACAAATTTTGAAAGAAATAAATAAAGATGTGTTGTTATAGAAGACCTAATAATAATACAGGTACATAAAAAAAGTTTTGCACTACCCAACAGACTACTATACCTGTACGTATTTTGGGACGCTGAAACCGAATCCGTGGTCAGAATTGACCCATTACGTCTGGATTTTGACATAACCTCCAAAACAGGTAAGAACCAACCAAAACAGATTAAAAATAAATTAAAAGCAGAAACGAATTAACCACTTTTACCTATACGCATTTTGGGGCACTGAAACCGAATCCGAGGTCAGCATTGACCCATCACGTTAGAATTTTTCTATAACCTCAATAACAACAAACCAGCCAAAACTGAGGTTAAAAATAAATTCATGGCTTAAATGAGCTACCTACTGTACCTACATGTATTTTGGGGCACTGAAATCGAATGCGAGATCAGCATTGATCCATCACGTTAGATTTTTGCGTCACGATCTTCTATGGTAGCGTACCCTCTTACTTTCGAAAGTTCTGTGTAATGGCATTCTCTTTTTCTTCTTTGTATTTTCTGGTATATCTCGTTTAAACATCCAAAAGTAGTCTGCCATCATATTCTCATCCCATCTTCCTTGATGTCGACGCTCAATCTCGCGAATATCTTAGTGAAACCGTGCTCTTCACTACAATCTCCTAGATTTTTAGGAAATAAATTTATATAGAAGTGCAAGAAATGCAATTTTAGGTTAATTAGACAACCTAGGTTCACTAAATTCTTAAAAGAAGCTGAGACACTATGTTTCTATAACCTGGCTTCTTCGCGAGTTTCCAAGAAACTCTTCACTGGCATTTCTAAAACTTACCCATATAGTCCATGTAAAACGCGGGGTTTGACGCTCGGAATGCCCCCCTCATCGGGACTACTTTTCTTCTATGTTTTCTTGGTCGCTGATCACGAAAATCGGGGTCCCGCGGCTCTAAAAATAGTGCGTCACCCAAAAATGCCAAAAACCACCCCTTTTGGGAATAATACTGTAAAATAATGTTATGAATATGCTAATTGTAATGATATTTTGCCAGTTTAGTATGTTCATCTAAAGTAAGGACAAATTTTATGCTCAGGGCTAACCAAAGGGAGTGAAACTACTCATAAATTGACGTAAAATGGAAAAATGATTGAATTTTTTTTTATTCACTTTTGATTTAAATTTAGATAAATGGGGATTGTATAATGAAAAAAAAATTTTTCCATCCCTACAGGGGTGAAAACTACCCGTGTATCGCCTTTAAATTGAACTAACGCTTAGAAATTAAGTAGAGACGTATACTTTTTAGTTTGCTTGTAATTTCTGATAAACCCCAAAATTTTTTTAGGGGTGAAAATATTTTGTGGTATTTTTTATCATAAATTACAAGCAAAGTGAAAAGTATACATCTCTACTTAATTTCTAAGCGTTAGTTAAATTTAAAGGCGATACAGGGGTAGCTTTCACCCCTGAAGGGTTGGAAAAAAATGTTCTTTATTATACAATTCCCATTCATCTAAATTTAAATCAATTTAGGTTCACCCCCTCTGGTTAGCCCTCACCATAAAATTTTTCCTTACTTTAGATGAACATACTGAACTGGTAAAATATCATTACAATTAGCACAGTCATAACATTATTTTACAATATTATTCCCAAAAGGTTTTTGGCATTTTTAGGGGTGACGCACAATTTTTAGAGCCGCGGGACCCCCCGTGATCAGCGACCCAAAAAACATGAAATAAAAGTAGTCCCGATGAGGGGGGCATTCCGAGCGTCAAACCCCGCGTTTTACATGGACTAATACTACTCTTTCAAGGTCATCCATTGCGTTCTCAAAATTTTCTCTTCAGAGTTTTCGAATTTGAGGTAAATCAAGTATTCCCTTTACTAGTGAAATATTTTGTCGAACTCCTCTATACATTTCCTTAAATATATAAGGAATAAAAACCAGACTGCAACCAACAGCTATACCCCGAACTAAGCCCCGCCGAGCGCTGAATTACGTATTACAAGCCTGGCCGCGTTAGTGCAATAACCATGTATTGCCACAAAACGCTAAAGTTTCGATTTTAATAGACACCACCCGAAAGACTTATTCCTACTTAAAGGAGCTCTCGTGCCAGCCATCTCATACCACTTGCAGACTGCAGTTTCGAGCTATTGGCTCTCGTCAGTGCAAGGTAGGTCTGAGACGGCTGGAACGAGGCATTTGTTCACTCTTGGTACATGACGAGATTTGTAAAACCACGACATGCAACAAAAATGGCAGGCTCCATCTAGCGGCTGATGTCCATTACAATCGAAACAGCAGTAGCCCTGATATGGGCATAGTTAGAAGGTATGCTTTTGGAGGGCAGAATATTTACTAGTGAAATATTTTGTCGAACTCCTCTATACATTTCCTTAAATATATAAGGAATAAAAGATGGAGCCAATACATAGTTATTGCACTAACGCGGCCAGGCTTGTAATATGTAATACGTAATTCAGCGCTCGGCGGGGCTTTAGTCCGGGGAATAGCTGTTGGTTGCAGTCTGGTTTTTATTGCTTATATATTTAAGGAAATGTATAGAGGAGTTCGACAAAATAATTCACTAGTAAATATTCTGCCCTCTAAAAGCATACCTTCTAACTATGCTCATGTCAGGGCTACTGCTGTTTCGATTGGAATGGAAATCAGCCGCTAATGGAGCCTGCCATTTTTGTTGCATGTCGTGGTTTTATAAATCTCGTCATGTACCAAGAGTGAACAAATGCCTCGTTCCAGCCGTCTCAGACCTACCTTGCACTGACGAGAGCCAATAGCTCGAAACTGCAGTCTGCAAGTGGTATGAGATGGCTGGCACGAGAGCTCCTTTAAGTAGGAATAAGTCTTTCGGCTGGTGTCCATTAAAATCGAAACTTTAGCGTTTTGTGGCAATACATAGTTATTGCACTAACGCGGCCAGGCTTGTAATACGTAATTCACCGCTCGGCGGGGCTTTAGTCCGGGGAATAGCTGTTGGTTGCAGTCTGGTTTTTATTCCTTATATATTTAAGGAAATGTATAGAGGAGTTCGACAAAATATTTCACTAGTAAATATTCTGCCCTCTAAAAGCATACCTTCCAAGTATTCCCTCTTTTATCTTCGCATTAGACAGTTGAGGAAATTTCTTTCCAAGTATCTGAAATATGTTTATTCTTTATCCAATGCTTTTACAAATTGTTTCATGACAATAAGTTTGATATGAAGAGGCGGAAGAAGGATTTTCAAAGATTCAACTAGAGGTTCATTTATGATATTCTTCTCTCCAGGATCCATATCTGATCTTTCTACCAAAATCTCTTTCTTGGAAACTCGAAGAACTCAGACTATAGAAACATAGTGGGATGAGAATATAATGACAAACTACTGTTGGATGTTGAAACGGGATATACCAGAAAATACAAAGAAGAGAAAAAATTGTCATTGCACAGGACTTTCGAAAATAAGAGGATATGCTACAATAGAAGATCATAACGCAGTTTATAAAGATTTTTTTGAGGTTATGTGGAAATTCTAACGTGATGTGTCTGACCTGATACCGGATTCGGTATCAGAGCCAGCGCTCCCAAATACGTACAGGTATAATAGCCAGCAAAACATTTTTTTTATATAATAAATGTCTTTATTTTCTTTTAATTTACATTTTAAGAGTTTAATTATATCATAATAGTGTAAAAATATAAGTTGAAGTTCAACCCTCATAGTAGAAATTCTACTATAAGGCACATATAATCTAATATTTTATTATCTTCTTCGTATCACATCTTAGCGGATGTTCTGTAATCCATGAATTATTATAGTTGCTCTCTCTTTGCTGTATGTCACGCATAACAGCATCACATCATATGTCGAGGTTGCCTGTTAGGCACACTGCCTAACCAAAGCTCTGTGATGCCATCTGGTCTTCCCCGAACAATCGACCTGTATCCTCCTCTCTCTCGTTGATGTGATCAAAACATAAGAAGACTCTGGAAAACGCAACGCTATAGGTGGTTACGCACCTATTTGAATACATGTAGTTAAGTAAGGTCCATCGTGGTTAGTGCTTAGATGAGGACCGTCCAGAGAAAGATAGTGCTCTCATCCCACCTTCTAGCGGATTGTATGTCCGCATATACGCAGAAGATATGTAATTTAAGGCGAAGTTTGCATAGTGAATAAACCATAATTCGAATGGGATGTAAATCAGTCGATCCCTCGTCTATTAGATCTGAGGCAAGTAAAAAATTCTTACCCTTCCTACGAGAAGAAATTTTGTAAAATTTTTAGGTTGTATTTCTTGGAGAATCGAGCATTGATAAGAAGGGTAGTCCATAGAATTCACAACAAATGTCTCCAGACCCTCATCTATAGGGTCTTGTTTACTTGTTTACTACTTTGCGATCGCCTTAGCGTTTCTGGGTGATTTTCATTTGCTCGAATTAGAATGAAAATTTTCGTTTTATTGTATTTCATCTAAACCTAAACCGTGCTCAGAGCTTATTGTTTGAAGGTTATCCAACTGATGTAAGAGCTCATTCTCACTTGCTGCAACTAAAGTAATAGTATCTTAATCCTCATTACAGCCACTCCTATCAATAATAATAATAATGCAACAGGGTAATATCCAAATGATAAAATCTGAGAATACAAAGTAGTGACAATTTAGTAATAACAAAGAAAGAGTCTTTACGCAAAATTTCCCTTTATATTCAGCACTTTTCATTTATTCATTATCTTTTCTCTCGGATGACTACTCTTATATTTCTTTAACCGAAGGTATTTCGGGTTTTCTTCCTGACACTAGTGAAAACTACATTCCAAATATTATTTTCCTCTGCCGTTTCTTAATTAGTTATTTTTAGAGTGACCACCCTATATACTTTTCACTCAAGATGTCAGGTTTCATCCTCGGTAATTCTACCAACTACAGTCCAAATATTGTTTCGACCATAATTTTTTTTTATATTGATCACCCTCTATATTTTTCATATTTTTCTCCCCTCACAATTGGGTTAACTAGACGCAAAATTTGATTACCTTCCGTCACAACTTCTTCATTATTTTTTTAAGGCACGGTAGCTCAGTTGGTTAAGGCGTATTGAGTGGCGAATATGCTGATCGACTGTCTATCGCGTTCTGGGTTCGAGCCCCAAACCCCAGTACTGACAATACAGGTGGGTATGAATATATGTCTGCGTTTTTCCAAATGTGTAACTCCCTTCCGGACAGCCTTGGCTTTGGATTTGGGGATTGTCTACTATATGTGGTGTGTTTATGTTTATATTATGTATATTCGTTTCATATTTTTCTTCCTTGACAGTTGCGAACTGCATGCGATATATTATCGTCCTCCATCACATTTTTTTCATTATTTTTTTAGGATGACCACCATGTAAATTTTTCACAATTTTCTTTCTTGGCATGCGAAATATTATCGACCTTCGTCGCATTTTTTCCAATAATTTTTTTGTGTGGCTACCCTGTATATTGCAGTCGGGATGCCATAATTATTCATTTTCTTTATTTTAACGCCTTATTTATTTTAACGTCCTGTGTGAGTTTAGCTATAGCTATTCCACCACTGTACCGAGACACGCACACATAGACAACATCACAACACCCATTACCTGCGACATTGCCTTCTGCCAAGACTCAAACTCAGGAGAGGAGAGCGACTAGTCGTGTTACCTTTCACACAACCAAGGTCTAGCTCGTTGCTATCTTCTCGGCAAGACGTGAGAAAAGCCACTATACATATATACTCTAGCCAGGATTCGAACCCGGGACCCCATGGTCGCAAGCCTAACACCGTAAACGTTGCGCCACTGGCTCGGTAAATATCAAGGAGGCATATTCAAATTGAGGTCTGACAACAGCAAAGTATAATAATTTCATGGTATTTAGATAGTTAAATTCACGAGTATTGTGTAGCACCAAACCAAGATATCTGAAGAAATTTACTAGTATATCATTTATATGATCAGAAAAGAATGGAAGTTACGCCGAGGCCACGGATAATATTAGGTCCGTGAAGAGAAATTTCATTAGTAAAATAGCAATATTTTATGACATTATGTTTTAGAGGAAAGGATGTAACGTCACATTTAGAGGGATTTAAAGGTACTACACCAGGTACTAACTTTGTTTAATGCTAGTTGTAGCTTATACAGTCATCAGTGCACTTAATGCCAGTATATATTTTCATACCATCCGCGTAAAGTAAACAATTTGCTTTCATATATCCCATAATATCATTTATGTAAATATTATATAATACTGACTCCAGTATGGATCCTTGTGGAGGATTATATTTTCAGTCAACATTATATTATTAAAAATTATATAATTAATTATTTTATTTTAATATCTAACATTTCTGTATTTATATTTTTTATCAATTTATAATTTACATGTTTTGGTTGATATAATCAAATAAGTAAAATACAGAAAGAAACGTTTGCAAAGAAATTCGTGTTATAATATACATATTGGAAAAACAGTTTTCGGTATGTCTATTATATAAATATGCAAGTTTCTATGCAAATGTATATGTGAATATAAGCATGATAACATTGAATAAAAGTTTGGTGCATATGTAAAATAGCACACTAGAATATTGAAACAGGATGATATGCATCAACAAGGCGATCGCTGCAGTTTTGTAAACTTTCATGTCTCGTGTAACTATTTATTTATTTATTATTTAGAATTCTAGAATACAAATAGGTCAATAGCCCAAAATAGATCCATCAATGCACTCCGTGTTAATAATATAACAATGATTGATTGATTTACCAGCGTGCGTAGGCATTTCTGCCACTTCCAAGGATTATATAGCTGGGCCTGCTACGTCCACGCTGGGTTGGACTAAGGTCATGCTTGTTGCCAGCAGCGAGTGCAACATGGCGCATGGTAAAGGAATGTGGGATGGGAGGTGTAGGTATTTGTGAGATGCGTTACCGCATTGTGTCGTGAGGGAGCGTTTAAGCTCTCTTTTTTGTGTTGTTGGTTCGCCTTCTTCTTCTGAGTCTTCTGATTCCTCAATTTCCGATGCTGGGTTAGATTTGAGTCATGCTTGTTGTCAGCAGCGAGAGCCACATGACGCATGGTACAGGAGTGTGGGGTGGGCAGTGTAGTTGTTTTCGAAATGCGTTGCCGCGTTGTGTTCGTGATATTTAATGTTTATGCTCCTCTTTTTTGTGTTTCTGCTTCTACAGATTTTCTTCTTCTTCTGAGTATTCTGATTCTTCTGGTAGAGTAAATGTCTGTAGGTATATGTGAAATGCGTAGCCTCATTGTGTCATGACGTGGCATGTTTGTGCTCCTCTTTTTGTATTTCTGCTTCTACAAATCTTCTTCTTCTTCTAAGTCTTCTGATTCCTCGGATTCTGGTTCTGGTAGAGTACATATTACTGCGATTTTTTTTTTGTGGAATTCACTTTATTTTCCTATGTTTGGTAGTTTGTTCATGATCTTCTCGGTTGTTGTTTTCCGCGTGTAACCTGGTCTCCCTGTTTTTAGTGAAGAATTTAATGTAGAATTTTTCACTTAGCAACGAGCACAATTTTGGCCTGAAAAATATCACTTAATACTTTACCTGAAAAATTTGAAATTAGATTTTCAACACTGTATTATAACACCCACAGCGCAAAGAACATGCAGTATCATAAAACACACTCCTGTTAAACCAGACACCAACAAAAGTCAAAGATCAACAATCCCTATCTGTGATGCTTCTCTTCCCTTCCATTATCTTCTCTTTTTGACTTGTTCTATTGCATTACACCAAAAAGGCTGTACCTAGGTCTGGATTATGTCACCACTCACAAAATTGTCAATCGCACGTCCCGAGGTATGTATAACCCTTCAAACACCCATCACCCACCTGACAGCTCAAAATTTGTTTTCACTGTTGTTTCCCTGCTTCCTGTACACAGTCTCAATTGGCGTGTTGTCGTCTTCTTGTTGGTTGTTGAGGTGAAAAGTTATGATTTCTCCCTCCTCCTGGTGTATTACTTTTGTCCTCCTCTTCAAGTTTGTTGTTGCTGCTATCTCTCCTGCCCACCCCAGAAACCGTCTTTTCTCAGGTCTCCGATGAACGCCTCTGTCTTTTCCTTGTTGATGCTGTGTTGATCTTAACAGCGTCCCGGTTCGTTGATGGATGCTAGCATGAACGGGGTGGAATAATCTATGTTGTGTGTATATAGTTCGGTACTTGTTTTCGTTCCTTTTTTGCTTTCTCTTCTTCCTCCATTTTATCTCCATTGTTGCTGTGGTATGCCTCTTCTCGTGTATGTGTTATCATTTCTTCTGTATCCCCCCCCCCCGCTTTGACGCCCCTGGCTCGTTCCCCCGTTTCTGTGCCTACCTGTGATCTTTCGTTCCTACGTTCTGTCTTCGATCCATCATTCTTGTGTATAGATACCATTTCCTAAGAAAATCTGTGCATTTCCATTGAACTGTAAGAGGTGCAGCGCCCCAACGTATTTTACCAATAGTACGCCTCTACTATGGTTCACCGGTTGTTCATTTATTACCCAAGTCACGGTTTGTTTATCTAGGAAACCCTTAATCTTAAGGGATAATACACTTCAATAATGCCATAAATTATAGTGACAGCTGTAGATATTTTCAATCACTTCTCAGATTTTCTAAGAAAGTCGTTTGAATCAGCCCCACAGCAGTTTATTACAGCATTTATAATGCAGAATATGCACCACCAAAACACACTCTTTTTAATACAAATACAAATTATGTCACTCACTTAACACTTTAAAATTATGTCTTTTACACTTTGTATATAGCTAGAATTTGGACTTAAAAAACACTGCGATGGTTTTGTGGCAGACACTTCATGCTAGTCATTAAGACATAAATAAACTTGGATAAATAAACTTGGGTGGCGGGTAGGTACTTTAAAAATGAAAATGGGTATACTTCGCTTATATTCCCGTTATTTACTGCTTGGTCCTTTAAGCTTGTTTCTTTATGCATAACACTGCACTGGTCGGTTCTGCCACTAAATAACTCTGTATTAGTTATTTTCAAATATTAATGCTATTTCAACTTTGTTCTTTTGTTATCACATATCAATTTACGCGGAATGTTTTGGGCTATAAATTCAAGTTTTATCAAATTTAGCGGTCTTTTATCTGATGTACTCGCCTTTAAATGGGAGCGTGAAAGTTTGATTCTTCTATTTGTTTATTGTGAAATGATCATACATACATATTTTGACATTTTCCATAAATTACATTAATCGAAGTAATTATACAAGTGGAGTAAATAAATCTTAGAGTGTAGGCCTAAAGTTTTACCACGTTTCTTATGAATTATATTCATAAATATTACCATTAGTACTAATTTATAAATCATTTATTTAACGTCAGCCTATATCTGCGACTATGGCTAATCACCCACGACAAGAAATGAGCTACTTTATCATGGAAATTTAATTAATATTCAGTACACAAGGGACCGCCTGCTTCCCTTCGAAGAATGATATATCCACTACGCAATCCTAGTCTAATATTGCATAGTTTCTGCGTATACACTGAAATTCAATACGCTAAAAGGTGTGACGAGCTCGCCCCCTTCTTGGATTCCATTGATTACTAACCTCGACTAAGTTTGCTTAACTATTCGTAATGAGATACCATTATAGATATCAGCTTACCTCATTCATCAGTATCTTCAGTTAGATTTAATTTTTCTTCGTATTTTTATTATTTCAATAAAATATATTATAAATAGTTTGACTAGGCTTATCAGATTTCTGAATGTTTTTAATTTTTACTCTTAAAAAATAGGAAAAAGTGTGAGGGCAGCAATCTTTGAATTAACCCAGAACAATCATATTTTGTACCCACAATGAAGTTGCTACAAGCATTAATGAAGAGGTTCTGAATTTCCTGGATTACGTGACATATTGGAGCGTCGAGCGTCGATTCAGTCGATGTGAGGATGTCTCTGAATGAGAAAACTACTCAGTAGAGTTCCTAAACAATCTCAACCCTGTCGAAAATGCCACTTCACAGGTTAAATTTAAAAGTGGGGGCAATAATTATATGTTGCTCAAAAAATTTAAACACAAAAAAGGGACTATTTAGTGGAACCCACCTTGTACTCATATTTTGATCGAACATTCTTCCAAGAATCATCGCTGCTAACGTGAATAACTATACTTTGCTGTTGTCAGACCTCGCATAAGAAAAGATACTGGTGCTATCAGTATCAGTATTTATAAACAGATCATTTATATTTATATAAATTATTAAAATCAAGATCTAATTTTTCCAGAAGCTTTTACGTGTCTGATAGTGTGAAATGCCTGCCTTGTTAGATGCAGAAAGATAGCACCTGTGGGTATACTTTTATTTACATCCTATATATTTTTGTTGCCAAGGCCATAGTGGCACCCTGGCTACATTTGTTGAATTTGAACCTGAATTGATTATTTGAAAAGATTTTTCAAAATGTTTGCAAGGTTTCTACTTGAGGTTATTACTTTCTCAAACATTTTTGAAATATTTCATATGAAATATATTGGACGATAGTTTGCCATCCGATTACGATCGCCACCATTTAATAGTTTAACAATAGCATACTTTTTCCGATATCATCAACATATTTATTAACTGAGATAGTAGCTTTACTGTATAAGTATAATAATATATTTATGCTGGATGATCGCATGACACCTGTTCGTGGAAAAATATTATTATCTAGACTGTTAATGTAATTGGTGGTTTCTTGTTCAATTACTGGTTTTAAAAACAGTGTGAATAAGCAACGAGTTTAGTCTTCTTCTAGTCGTCAATGTTGATGACATTGATGACTGACTACCATTTTAAAAGAGTACTAGTTCCGGTTTCATTTCTTATTAAAATGCCTGGTAAAAACGGACTTAAATACTAGTACCATGGTGTGATAGTAACTCCCAAATTGAAGTTCCACCCAAGTCACGGTTTGTTTGTCTAGGAAACCCTTAATCTTAAGGGATAATACACTTCAATAATGCCATAAATTATAGTGACAGCTGTAGATATTTTCAATCACTTCTCAGATTTTCTAAGAAAGTCGTTTGAATCAGCCCCACAGCAGTTTATTACAGCATTTATAATGCAGAATATGCACCACCAAAACACACTCTTTTTAATACAAATACAAATTATGTCACTCACTTAACACTTTAAAATTATGTCTTTTACACTTTGTATATAGCTAGAATTTGGACTTAAAAAACACTGCGATGGTTTTGTGGCAGACACTTCATGCTAGTCATTAAGACATAAATAAACTTGGATAAATAAACTTGGGTGGCGGGTAGGTACTTTAAAAATGAAAATGGGTATACTTCGCTTATATTCCCGTTATTTACTGCTTGGTCCTTTAAGCTTGTTTCTTTATGCATAACACTGCACTGGTCGGTTCTGCCACTAAATAACTCTGTATTAGTTATTTTCAAATATTAATGCTATTTCAACTTTGTTCTTTTGTTATCACATATCAATTTACGCGGAATGTTTTGGGCTATAAATTCAAGTTTTATCAAATTTAGCGGTCTTTTATCTGATGTACTCGCCTTTAAATGGGAGCGTGAAAGTTTGATTCTTCTATTTGTTTATTGTGAAATGATCATACATACATATTTTGACATTTTCCATAAATTACATTAATCGAAGTAATTATATAAGTGGAGTAAATAAATCTTAGAGTGTAGGCCTAAAGTTTTACCACGTTTCTTATGAATTATATTCATAAATATTACCATTAGTACTAATTTATAAATCATTTATTTAACGTCAGCCTATATCTGCGACTATGGCTAATCACCCACGACAAGAAATGAGCTACTTTATCATGGAAATTTAATTAATATTCAGTACACAAGGGACCGCCTGCTTCCCTTCGAAGAATGATATATCCACTACGCAATCCTAGTCTAATATTGCATAGTTTCTGCGTATACACTGAAATTCAATACGCTAAAAGGTGTGACGAGCTCGCCCCCTTCTTGGATTCCATTGATTACTAACCTCGACTAAGTTTGCTTAACTATTCGTAATGAGATACCATTATAGATATCAGCTTACCTCATTCATCAGTATCTTCAGTTAGATTTAATTTTTCTTCGTATTTTTATTATTTCAATAAAATATATTATAAATAGTTTGACTACGCTTATCAGATTTCTGAATGTTTTTAATTTTTACTCTTAAAAAATAGGAAAAAGTGTGAGGGCAGCAATCTTTGAATTAACCCAGAACAATCATATTTTGTACCCACAATGAAGTTGCTACAAGCATTAATGAAGAGGTTCTGAATTTCCTGGATTACGTGACATATTGGAGCGTCGAGCGTCGATTCAGTCGATGTGAGGATGTCTCTGAATGAGAAAACTACTCAGTAGAGTTCCTAAACAATCTCAACCCTGTCGAAAATGCCACTTCACAGGTTAAATTTAAAAGTGGGGGCAATAATTATATGTTGCTCAAAAAATTTAAACACAAAAAAGGAACTATTTAGTGGAACCCACCTTGTACTCATATTTTGATCGAACATTCTTCCAAGAATCATCGCTGCTAACGTGAATAACTATACTTTGCTGTTGTCAGACCTCGCATAAGAAAAGATACTGGTGCTATCAGTATCAGTATTTATAAACAGATCATTTATATTTATATAAATTATTAAAATCAAGATCTAATTTTTCCAGAAGCTTTTACGTGTCTGATAGTGTGAAATGCCTGCCTTGTTAGATGCAGAAAGATAGCACCTGTGGGTATACTTTTATTTACATCCTATATATTTTTGTTGCCAAGGCCATAGTGGCACCCTGGCTACATTTGTTGAATTTGAACCTGAATTGATTATTTGAAAAGATTTTTCAAAATGTTTGCAAGGTTTCTACTTGAGGTTATTACTTTCTCAAACATTTTTGAAATATTTCATATGAAATATATTGGACGATAGTTTGCCATCCGATTACGATCGCCACCATTTAATAGTTTAACAATAGCATACTTTTTCCGATATCATCAACATATTTATTAACTGAGATAGTAGCTTTACTGTATAAGTATAATAATATATTTATGCTGGATGATCGCATGACACCTGTTCGTGGAAAAATATTATTATCTAGACTGTTAATGTAATTGGTGGTTTCTTGTTCAATTACTGGTTTTAAAAACAGTGTGAATAAGCAACGAGTTTAGTCTTCTTCTAGTCGTCAATGTTGATGACATTGATGACTGACTACCATTTTAAAAGAGTACTAGTTCCGGTTTCATTTCTTATTAAAATGCCTGGTAAAAACGGACTTAAATACTAGTACCATGGTGTGATAGTAACTCCCAAATTGAAGTTCCACTAAAATAATTTTAAAATTTAAAATTATGGCGGAGGATCTGGGAACAAAAACTCAAGGCACGATGTATTTTATGTCCATATTCAACTCATGGTATTATGAAAGAGGAGGTAGGCTCGGTACGAGTACCAGCTTATACTTGGTATGTGCAAAACGTCACTCGCTAGTCGTTTTCAAATCAAATCCGCGGGAACCACGTGTCCAAACAATTCCCCTTCAATACGTAGTAAAAGAAAAGACTGTACTTCATAGGTTTGTTAAAATTGTGCCTTTATAATTCTACCTGTTATTGATAGATACACTTGAGTAAATACGAAATCATATTGGAAAAATCTGCCATCGACTTGTCACGTTTTGAAGTCAAAACGAGTTAGGTACCTATAGAAGATTGCCTTCAATGTTTAAGTACTAACTTTTACTTCGTTCTCTGCGCCTTGAAAGCTGCCAATTCTAGAAAAAATGTTTCACTTAAAAAAGTTGCCTTCATCCTTTATATTTATTTCTTTCAAGTACATTTGGTATCTATTTCGAAAGATAAAAAAATTTCCCCTTGCTTAATTACCTCTGCAAATTTTCACATTTTATTGACATAGCTTTAGAAAAGACTCCGCACTTTCTACACTTATTAAAATTTGACCTTCGTATTAACCAATTCATGTTAAAAAATATGTAGTGAAAACGGTAAAAATATCAGACCAATTCATTGTCCCATTTATAACATTTATAACTGTGTTAAATGTTTTATAATTTTTTCATATTTTTTCCTCGTGCAACCAAAAAAGTCTTAATTCCTTGCTCTATCGAGGGAGACGCCCCTGAACGGTTTAGTTAAGTCGACATTATTTTATACCTGACTTTTTTTTTATGCGGCCTTCACTGCTCTACTAATTGCACCAGCGAGTGACGTCACGGCGGAGACTGCGCAAAGTGGATTTCTGCGTGAGAGCGTATCTCTTTTCCATAGTATCATGTGAACTGCTGACAAATATAAATTTCACTAATATAAACGTTTTTTGTTTAGCTTTAAAAACCACTATCATAATGTACAAAATATTAACTTATTTGTTTTTATGAATGTTTTTTTATTTGTTTTTAGAAATAATTCAAAAACTAATAAGTACTTACAAATTTTAGTATCTTTTGAATAAACATGAGCAAGTATTTTAATCGGGTAAATCTATTAAGCTTTACTATCTGCTTCGTTCGTTATATATCAAGTTTCTGCAAGTATGTTTTGTGTGAGATCAAGCTAGGAGAACTTTATATGAAGTCCTGACTTACTTTTATTCCGGGAGATCTAGTTTTATAGTTGTTAAACTAAGCCATGGCCCAGTTTCGTAGTCTTGATCGAATCAGACTTCTTGGCAAACAGAGAGCTGGTTCTGCATGAAGAACGAAACTTTTGCCGTCTTTCTCCGCCAAATAATCCGATCCTTAATGTCAATATTCGCACATTTTTACATTTGTAAAAATAACTATTTAGTCTATAGGTTTAGTAGAAAACAATGCAACTATTTATAATATTACTATTCGTCTTGACTGATGGAAATTTATTTGGTATGTTTAGCGAGATAACTGCAATAATTGTGGCACATTGTGAAAAAACTGCAAACGACATTGATATACATTGTACATATTTTCGGAAAGTTCATTTAATAAAATTTAGGAATATGTTAGACATTGTTCAATAATTTTTTGAAGTGTAAATGTTCCTTCGCCTTTTATTAACATTTAAAAAATATCTAGAAATAGTTATTTGTGTATTAAGAGCGCAAAGTGCCGCTAGCGAGAGCAAGTTGACACGTCAAACACTTGAAGGCGATAATGACACTTTGCTTTCGAGTTACACACACGATTTTATCAGCAATCATTTGAAAATATCAAAATAAAAGAGCTAATTAACTTACGTTTTGGCCATAAACAGCGATTATTCAACATTTTATGAGTATGCTCTGCACATGTGATCAAAATGAACGTACAAACAAAACACAGACGCTGTCAATTTATTTAATTTTTATTAATTATTATAAAATTATTACTTGTCTGACAAATAAATTTGGTATTTAATTATTACTCTTATATCAACGTTCATTATCCAAACAACAGTTTTGGACCATTATTATTTCATAAAAATACGCTGTCAATTTTCTGACCAAACTTGTGTAAAAACAGATGCACGCGAGCAAGCGTTAAAGTACTTTTCCTACGACTATTGAATAATTCATTAATTACACAGGTCTACAAAAAAAGATCTGTTCCTAAGGTTCTCACCTAACTTTTCTGAAATATTTTGACACGCTGAAGCCAAATTTGGAGAAAAAATTTTGTTCTATCGTGTCAGTTTTTTTCTACCACCCCTTCTATCCCCTAAAAAGGCAAAAAAAGATCTTGTCCTGAGGTTCTGATCCAACTAATATTTTGACGCCCTGAAGCCAATTTTGGAAAAAATTTTCTACCTTGTCAGTTTTCCTCTACCACCCCTTTTTATCCCAAAAAAAGGTTCTTCCTACGGTTCTAATCTAACTTGTTGAAGTATTCTGACTTGCTGTAGCCAATTTTCGACAGATTTTTGTTTTAACATGCCAGTTTCCCTTTACCACTCCTTTTATCTCCTAAAAAACTGTCCAAAATTAGTTTTAGCGCGTCAAAATACTTGAAAAAAGTTAGATGGGACCTTTAGGACAAGACTTTTTTTTTGGAGACCTGTCATGTCATTTTTCATTCGCTCCTGTAGGCTCGAATTTTCGATATCGCCGGTGCGATTCACGATGTGTATCAAATGCAATTTTTCATCTTTCCATAATGACATAGTATGGCCTTTAAACTCATATATTAAAAAAGATCTGAACGTTTAAAAATTTCGTGTTTCGCCTTCTTTGCAATATGCGAAATCGGGTGCCTCAACATGGTTTTTGTTGAATAACTCGAAAAGTGGCTAAAAAATAAAAATCTCCAAGGAAGAGTTCATAAACTGAGGAACAATTTGCTATTTTTAAAATTTAAGTAACTTTTTAAAGTTTTATCGGAAATATAGAGGTTTAAAAATGGAGCCAAACGTTTTTAAGTCTAAATACTAATTTAATAGTTAAATATCTGAGAAACTATGGCACTTGCGCCAAAAAAAGTTAAGAAACAAAATTAAAGATTATTGATTGAGCTAAAAGTTTTTTCTTAAATTTTTTCTCCTGCTTAAAAAATAAAGAAGTTGTGACCGATACAATGTGCAATATGTGCATCTTCGCATTTTCCCTAAAAATCTCGCCATTTGCTACAATTATTATTTTCAGCAAATTTACCTTAAAGTGCTACTTCCTGTTGAGTAGTCGTAGAAGTATGGTTGATTTCGATCTGAAAACCCACACTTGATAATTTACCTAAGAAAATATTATGACCATACTTTAAGAGTTTGATTATTACGGGTTTTATGCTTATATGGTTCACTCTATGTAGAATTTTTTCGTTTAACAACGGTCGTTGTCACTCTTTTTTTTTTCACTTCTTTGCACTGAGAGATTTAATCACCCATATTAATTAAATATTAGCCATATCACTCAATTATTGTTATGCCAGCACGTACCACTCTATACAAAATTTTTCACTTCACTTAACAACGAGCGTAATTTCGACCTGAAAACCCTCACTTGATAATTTACCTATTATGACCATGCTTTTGATTATTACGGGTTCAATTTATATTAAATTCGCCTGAGTATTTTTAATAATTATGAAAAAAGATTATTTGAAGGTTAACATAAGAAATTTATATGACCATACTTTACGAGCAATACATTAGTTATTTCGGTTACAATCCAAATCAAATTCATTTGAATACTTTTATAATGGTTAAAAAATAATTTATTTGAAGGTTTACAGAGGATATCAGAGGATATCATGGCCATACTTACACAATGTATTGCCCCCAGAAACTTGTCGACAAGTGTCGAATCTATATCAAGGCCTAAACACTTCGATGGTTATAAATATAATTGGCTGGGAAGGTAATTAGAAATGCAAAAGGGCTTTCTTTTACCAGTGTTGGGTCGTTTGTTTATTTACGCTCTTTTCGTTTCATTGTACACAGTACTGGTCACTAAATTAGTTATTTTCAAATATTAATTCTGTTTCACCTTTGTTCTTTTGTTATGGCGTATCGATTTACGCGGGATTTTTTGAGCTAAAAATTACCTAAGCTTTATCAAATTTGACGGTGTTTTGCCCGATATGTTCGCGTTTATAATGGGAGCGTCTCAGGGACACAACCGTTCGCTCCGAAGGAAAAACCGACTATCAAAAGTCTAATGCATATGTTGATTGTGGATAAAATATATTTGACACTAGTAGGTATATAAGTCTGTTTTCGCCAGGCACCACCATGTCTGTATGTTTACCTAGCGATACTCTGGAGGGAAGTGAAGTGAAACGTTTTTTATTGTTTAGATTATCTAGTTTATGATCACAATAAAAAAACCTAAGGGAATTGTCTCCTGAATGGCTGAAGATATTTAAGTAGTTATTCTTTCACAGTTCTTAATCTACACTACACAGTAATAATTTTTAATGTCTTAACCCATCTCTTGTAATGGTCAATTTTTTTAGTACTTCATTATATTTAGATTAAAATCCGTTAAATTGCATTATTTTATATCTTTATTACAAAAATTACCTATTTTGTTATTTTTATTAAAAAGACAAAACCGATTCTGTCGGAACCTTGTATTGCAAACAAAGAGACTTTATAAACATTCTAGATTCGCCCGGTAAATAACGAGTTATTTATTATTAGCTTATATTATTATATTATAATTATTATTACATTATTATTATTATTGTATTATTATATTATTATGTTATTATATTATTATATTATTATTTTTTTTTTGTAAAAGCCAGTCACCCTTTAAACTCTGGCTCCGACACTCAAAGAGGGGAGCTGGTAGTACCGGCAGCTACTCCCCACGCTCGTGGGGTGAGTGACTACTGGGTCCGATAATCGTATTATTATTATTAACCTTCTAGAAACTTAATAAAAAACAGCGGGAAATGTGTCGGTGATGTGATGGAGAATTTTCTCCAATAGACACGTACGAACATGACTTAATGCACGTTGCCATGGATACAACCCCCCGAAAATAATTCGTTATTTCGCGCAGATAAAATCACAATTTGAGGTCCTATATAGACACTCTGCCATATCAGCTCTAAGTTGAAAGGTAGTCAAAATTATGGCTGGAATTTGAACCATTCAAGTGTTTAGTTAGTTTTAAGATTTAACTTCTTCGGTGAATTGTACCGCGTTGTGAGAAGTTAACATTAAAATTTGTTCAGTATAAAACGTCCTGGATTAAAGCAGCATTTAATAAGTATAGTGCTAGCTGCTTTAAGTGCAGAAATAAGAAATTACCTTTAAAGTCAGTGTTAATATACCTATATTGGTATATTTATGCAGTTCTAGCGTCTACAGCTGATACCAACTTATAAGTTTGAGTTTCTAACCACTAGCAGTGCCGTCATCCCGTTTGCAATGTTCTGTAACTACTTTAAATCCTATTTTGTGTTTACTGGCCACTGGTACGACCCTTGGCGAAATTATATTAACTTTCCTTTACGTTGTGACCCAAAGACGCCAATTTGTTTCAACTTTTAGTGCTTTGTGCAGCATTTCGTTGATAATGCGAGTGCTAGTGCCGTTTCGTTAAAGACTATTAATAAAATTTCTTATTTAATAATTGTAAATAATCTTCTGTACCTTTCGCCTTTGTATGTACCTTGTAACCTGCAATGATAGTATGTATTTCATTTCTTATGTTATTACCTTTATTTACGTTTAAAGATTAATTTATGATATATAACATCAAAATCTGTTTATTTGTAAAATGTCAGTTAACCTTTTCATTTAGTAATAAATACGTTGGCCAACTAATCACTTAATAATTTAGTTACTTATCTTTTTGCAGTGTTTATAGTAGTTTTGTGCATTGTGGCCTTCCGTCAATAATTCTGGTTTTATCTTTGTACGTTACCGTATCTATTTACCTTTTTAGTATATTATAAATCTGTCTGTCTCTGTATATGTTTCATTCTGTTTGATTTTTGTAAACGTAAGCCCAAGTTTTATTTGTTCACAACCCTGATCTATCAATTGTTCTTCCATTACCTTTTACCTTTACAATAAACATGTTATTGTTAATTAGTTATTTTTTTCATTTCAAAAGTCCTTTAGTTTATTTATGAATTTTACCTTATATTCCTGATGGGATTTATTCTCTCTCTTTGATAAGCTAGGTTTCTAATTTAAATTAATAGATTCTCTTTTGCTCATTTTTACCTTTAACATATAGTTTTTCCTAAAATAGCCGGGCTATGTTATTCCTCTCTTTTTGTGGACTTTTATTAAGAAATTCCTTTTTAAGAAATAACAACGTTATACTCTATACAATCTAATAAAATTAATAATGAGAAATGTTAGAAGTTTGAAAGCTACTTTAATTTTTAATGTTCGGTAGTGCCCAGTTCACATCTAATACAATTGGTTAAAATCAACTTTTGAAACTGGACTCTACATGAAATCTAATTTATATGGAAATTAAAGTTCGGTTTCAAAGGAAAAATGTTAAGCCCTAAATAAATGGAAATGAAAGTAATTTGCCTGTTTACAATTAAAACTCCAGAATGTGTAAAAACGAATTTATTAAAAACTTCCATGTTAAAGTTGACTTTATCTTTAGCCTCTTTGATGACCCAAACAGATAAAAGCTTCCTTTATATGTTCCATTATATAATTAGGCGAGCTTATGCTGTTTCAATTTAATTATTAAGAGACATTGTCACTGCAGCAAAAAATATTCGTCAAATTAATTTAGCATCACAATTTAGTTTTGAGCAAACACCTACGCATAAAATTCGTGTTTAATGATTTTCTGTTACCTGTACCAATTTCAAAAGAGATTAATATTCACCTCGGGGTAATTTTGGAAGTTTAAATTAATTTGTAAGCTATTAACTATCAAGTTTATGGCACCAAGCAAAGGTAACATAATTTCTTTATAGTTTTTGTTTATTATTGCACAGTAATTTATCAAGGATTAATTTGGTTGGTTGGTTGGTTGATTGATTGAGCGCAGATGAAATTGATACGATCTATTATAAATATAACCGGAGAGGCGACAATATAGAAAGGTTGATAGTTTAGGATTGGACGAAAAGGGGACGCCCTCCAAAACATTGGTAGGGAGGAGGTCAACAAGGCGCTGATCGGAAAAAGCTTTGATTAGGTCGTGTGTCTAGCAGGCAACCGCGACAAATGGCATAATGCTGTCAGATGTGCCATACAGCAAAAAGAGGACAACTAGAATAATGTGTCGATTAGAAAACGTCTTTCAAGTCGTTATAAAGAAGAAGAAGATCAAGAAAGATGAAGTAATTAGTTATATTACCGGCCATGTTAATAGAGTTGGTAGGAGCAATTTATGTGAAAAAATTATTCATCTCCATATATCATTCTTCTGGGTTTGTCTCTTAGGACTGTAGATGGCACTGTCGTTAAGAAGTAGTTATATTCATATGGGATTCGTGCAAATCACAAAGGGTGCGACCAGAGGCGGCTCAAGGTAAATTTTCCACCAGGGCTGGAGCACTTGTTGACGCCCCTCCTTGAGGTAATCACGGAAATTTCACGGACGTACTACATACTAAAGTGCAAGGATATGTCTTCGGAATCCAATATCACTACTTGTTACTTAAAAAGTCTATACACGGTGCACTGTGGGGAAATTCCGCATTTTACTGTTAAAAAATCTCTAGAGACCTTAACATCCATCGGATCGGGATAATTTTTTTTTAAATTGCCTACACATCTGTCGAGGCAAATTTTTAAATGACTCGGTCAACTTTTATTGATGACATAATAAACTGTCAAAAAATTGTAAAAAAAATATTAAAAATTTAAATAATGAACCAATATCGCTATATTCATATGAAAATAATTTTTTTTTCTACACATAGTATCTACATAAACTATATTTAATTAAAAAAAAAACAAAAATTATTCGGATCCGATCGATATTAGGGTCTCTAGAGATTTTTGAACAGTAAAATCCGGAATTTCCCCACAGTGCGGTGGTTCAAAATTGTTTCTCGATATTTATGTGGCTGATAGTACATGCAAAAATACAGGTACTCTAAATGAATAACAAGGAAATTATACCTCTTTAATGAGGAATAATAAGTATCAGTTTTTTTGCAATATCTTCCTATTTTAAGTTTGGATATAGCCAGTCCGGACATCAGTTTACATAGTATCAGTCAAAAAAAATCTAATAAAAAATTAAACAGGTTTACAAAAAAAAAATTCTGCTCTAAGGACTAAACCTAACCTGTCTTAAGTATCTTTGTGTGCCGAGTCCGAATTTTCAATTAAAAAATTTTTCTACCGCGTAGATTTTGAGTAAATTCCGGTTTTTATTGTCAAAAAACCGTATTTTGACGATAAAAATCGGGATTTACTTGAAATCTACGCGGTAGAAAATTTTTTTAATTGAAAATTCGGATTCGGCACACAAAAATACTTAAGACGGGATAGGTTTAGTCCTTAGAGCAGATTTTTTTTTGTAGACCTGTCTGTGCACAGGTCTACAAAAAAAAATTCTGTTCCAAGGACTAAACCTTTCATGCCTTAAGTATTTTCGTGTGCTGAATCCGAATTTTCAATAAAAAAAAAATTTACTGCGTAGATTTCGAGTAAATCCCGGTTTTTATGGTCAAAATACGGTTTTTTGACAATTTTTGACATTTACTCGAAATCTACGTGGTAGAAAATTTTTTAAATTAAAAATTCGGATTCAGCACACAAAAATATTTAAGGCATGATAGGTTTAGTCCTTGGAGTAGAAAACAAATTTTTTTTTTTGTAAACCTGTGTTATTTTCAGATCATTAGAAATAAAAAAGACATTCTTATTGCGTTTCGATAAACCATTCTCAAATAATTTATATTTACACATCAATGTGCATTTACACGATTTTATTAATAATAATTAATTTGTGATATAAAATCTTTTGTCTACACCTTCTAAACGCTATTATATAATGAGAGGACCCCCAACCAACATAAGTTTACTTAAAGGAAGATTCCTCTTTATTATTTTAATATTCCACTCAAAACAAATTGGCATTTATTTATTTGTAAACAGTTATGTAAGATATGAAATACAAACAGCTATTGTTGGTGTAACAATTTTCTGAATATTCTGAATGAAAAGTGCATGTTGCCGGCCTGCATTTAAGCAAAATATTTAATGGAGCTGTATCGGTCAATAATAGGGCGAAAAGGTCACAGTAGTCAGGTGTCTCATAGCTAAACAAAAACGTTTGTGTTGCGTTTTTTAATTATTTAGGCGGTTTTAATGATATTCGATTCATTATTACCATTTTAACTGATATATAGATAATGATATTATTTGTTATTATTTTCCAACAAAAACTAACTATTATTAAATTTAAAAGGGTACATAAAGAATTAAACAATTTTTGCCTCAGATTGGCGCCCCGGGCAGTCGCCCGGGTTGCCCGGCTCGTAAGCCGCCCCTGGGTGCGACATATACCGCACTTTTCAATATTCACCATTGAATTCACCGGTGGAGGGAACCGGTTAGAAACGTTTTTTTCCGGTAAATATCCGGTTGATTAAACATTTTGAAACGCTTTGGTGAGGATTTCCGGTTGATCGAAGAAACAGCCATGCGGAGTGTATTGAAATAGTGAATTTATTAAACTGCGCAAGACGGGATCGGAAACACCGAAATTCCAACTCAAAAACCTGGTGGATGTGGTGCCTTACCGGTTAAAACAGCTGATCACACCGGTTTTAGAAACATCTTATTTTTGGTGACTGGTTAATTTTGAAACGTTCCGGTGAGAAACCGGTCGAGATCGGTGCACTCAGCGGTGAATTTAGAAAAGTGCTCATATTATCCAAACATTAACTGGTGAAGTGAAGAAAACAATTATTTTTCATATTGTTTATCTATTCATGTTTTTCAAAAAATAATAAATGTTCTATATATGTAAGAGTACAAAGTTACTTCATAATATCAATTAATGTTCTAAAGTGACTAGTAAGAGTAAAAGATATTGTTCAGTGACTCAGTGCAGTAGCCGTGTCAATGCACACTTCTTCTAAAGACAAAAAGCTTCGCAATAAGTGGATAAATTGCTTTAAAAAATTGGAAAACCACCTAGCAAATGTATGTGTGTGTAGCCAACATTTTCTGCTGGATAATTTAAGTAGGAAGAATTAAAATTTTTTATTTCGTCCGCCATCTTTGCCCGTTTTATTTGACTTACAGAGTCCGGGTTTGGTGGATTATATTTGACCGTAGATGAGTATTATTTTTACCAACTTTGGTAAAATTACTCCTTCTTATCGAAAACATATTTAATTTTAATTTTTTTGGCCATTTGGTGTTTTCTATTTTTTTCCAAGATGGCGGATTGACCTATACATATCGGACAGGTCTATATTTTTTAAGAATATTATTTCAAATAAGTACAGTATTTTTAAAACTACCTTTCAATTTGTAGTACAAGAAATATTAAGCAGATAAGAAAATCCATGAAAGTGAAAAGAAATATTTTTCTCGTAATCAGGAGGTCATAATACATGAGAATCAACAATAAAATTGGTGAAATATTGTCACTTAATAAAAATAATTAAATCAATTCGACTGTACTATATTCAACCTCAATTTTCTTAAGTGTACTGAAACTTTTTGTGTTGAAGAGCCTAAATAAATTGGAGAAACATTTTCAGTTTATCATAAACCATCACAGGGGTACACCAATACCCAATAATTCGACACATCCTATTCAGCACATATTAGCAGCTTATCACATTTGCTAATTTCATATAGCAACTGCAATTTATTATTATATTACTTTGTTAAGTACCTCATTTTAAATGACAGTAATATATTTCCCCTTATTTGTCTCAAAGCAGACACAGTGTGTCGCGTCTGAATAAACATTATTTTTCTCTTCTTTCACCTTGATATTCTCCTTTATCAGTACTCGGTCGGGAAGACTTGTTGCTTTTAAAGTGACAAATAACTAGAAATTCGGTAAATAAGAAAAGACGAAAGATTGAGGTTACAATAATGACATTTTGTCGGTAGCTCCTACCAAATGATTGGTAACAGTTTGATTTGTTGTCAATATAAATTTGATCTGAACTGAACACGCGTGAAAATTCAAGAATGACGTGGGTTCAGAATTTGCAGCTTAATAGCATTAGCTGATGATATGATATATGTCCATAAAAATATATCGCAAAACAACGATGAAAAAAATAATTAAAAAAGTGTGAATTCTCGCGCTGTCAATACACAAATAAAAATATGTAATTATCATTTATTTATACCATATACATATTTGAATTGAAATGTGTGTTATCACGCACATTTTTACCATAAATACAGATGACGGTCTGATAGTATGGTATAAAATTTCACTCTCCGCGTGCATGTCTTGATAAATAAAATATTTTTTTCTATTTTCAACTGATTCAATCATCTAAAAATTCATTAACTTTTAAACGCCTCTATTAAAGTCGGGGAGCCCTCCCTAGCTGTACGTGCACCCCCCCCCCCCCCTCCTCCCCCCGATCCTTAAGGACAATGTTTTTCATAAAGATTAAAGCCTAAAAGAAACAATTTTAGACATGTCTCCAAAAAAAAAAAAAACTGGCTGTACTTTCAAAATGGCGGCCATATGTTAAAAAAACTGTTGCCAATGTTGTTTCTGTTCTCATTTAACACAAAAACTAAAAAAGATGGACAAAAACCTTTTTCACGAAAAACAACGTGCATAAAATTTTCTACAATTTTGTTCCTATACAATATTTTGATAGGAGCTACCATTTTGCAGATAAATGAGTCCAAAATTAAGAAAACATGGTAATTCATACATCGGTAAATTATTTAGAGGAAATAACTATGACAATTATTGTAAGACGTATAATATAACTTTATATTATTAACATAACAAAACATAAAATAAACTGAAAAAAATTAATAATAATAATAATAATATTATAATTCATTCATTTACAGTCAGCGCCTTTAAGGGAAAAGGAAAGATAAAACCCCTAAAAATGTTACTTTCTCCCAAATATACCAAATATATCTGAACATTTCAAGATTTGGGGAGTAGCTGGAATACTGATGATAAATTAGTCGCATCATTGGAGGAGTTTACGTGTGCCATATATGGATCAAAGAAATGCGCTAGCGTGGACGAGCTTCGCCTAATTGCCATTAGGTAGAAATGTGGTGACACAGATTTGTCTTTATCAATTGACACTAAAGTCGATTTTTCTTCGATTCCACCATTAAGAGCTTATCTTATCGAGCATATTAAAAGGAGTGTTTACCAAAGGCGTATTTGGCGATTAGCCGAGAAAGAGTTCACAATATTCCAAAGCCTTGGAATGATTATGGATGGTAAGAAAATGGACAAACTCTTTGGTGTTCAGCAGATAAAATACTGCCTCAATCGCTTACTGAAATTCTTCAGAAGATGATACCAAATCAAATCATAATAGACGAAAGTGAGGATAATAACGATATCATAAATGAAGCAATAGACACGTACAGTTAGGGTTAGTATTAGCTTGATCTGTAACATTCTAAGCAAATCTTACAACTCACTTTTCACCCACTTCTAATTGTCGTATCTATTTGAAACTTTACAAACTTATGCAATTCTGGAAACAATGCAATAATATGGTACTAAAAACCGTGTTTTTAAAAAAATTTTTAAACTATAATTTTTTATTTGGACTTTGCTACCATTACTTTAGGTGTGTTAGTGGAAGTCAGGAAGCCAAAGAGGGGTCGACTATTTGCTGCAGCGACGAAACCTACTTATCCCTCCATTTTCGAGGGTGCCGAATCCAAAAAAAAAAAAAATAGTGGGAGAAGTTTTTAACCACACCCACCCCTTTTCGCTGTGTTTCAGTGGTGAGATAATTATGCATGTTTGGGAAGAAAATTATTGAAATTTTTATGAAGCTTTAATGACAATAGCAGATCTGAGGCAGGGTAAAGGGCGGTAGCAGCTTCAGGGGGTTGTTACAACCCTTCCAAGGGCAGGGAAATTGACTTTTTTCTCTTTAAGTTTTAATACTTATCTCCCCCTTTTCGAGATCGCTGAACTCGAAAAAAATGGTCGATTACTTCTTCGTCCCTCCCAACCTCTTAAACGGGCAAAAACCACTCCTTTTCGCTTTTTTTTTATGATGACATGATTATGGGTGTTTGGAAAGGAAATCTATGAAGTTTTTATGAAGGTTTATTGGCAGGGGAAAATTTGAGAGTCTGAGGCAGAATAAAGGGCGGTAGCAGCCCCAGGGGTTTGTTACAACCCTTCCAGGAGGTGGTATATTAACTTTTTCTCTTTTAGTTTTAATACTTATCCCTCATTTTAGAGGGCGCTGAACTCGAAAAAATACCAAAAACGGCAAAATTTGGCTTCCTGGCCTTCACTATGTGGCTTTGGTTACATATTGTGACCAGGAGGGTCTGATGGTGGAGGAGGGAGGTGATCATGGGAACTTCTTAATTGATTTTAGACTTTTAAGTAAGGACGACGCAATGAATATAAAACTAAAAAACATTGAAATAAATTATAGTTTAAAAAAAACTAACAAAAACACGCTTTTATGAGTAGAGCACTAAATAGTTAAGAATGATAATTATTCTTAACTATCTTTAAAGTCGTCGCGTCCTTTAACAAAGCCTGCTTGCTCAGGTATTTGCCACGACGGTACTGGTGTACGATATTAGTGCCAACAATTTTTATTTATAGGGGCGAGCGTAGAGGCGACTTCAATGTGAATATCAGTCGATATTATGTTGAAGCAACGTCGAGCGCGGTTAGTACTTGGATGGGCGACCAACCTATCTTAGGAAATACAGCGTTCTCGCCCCACCTTCTAGAGGCTTGTGTATCAGTGTATACTCGGAAGTTACGTAATTTCAGACGAGGATTACGTAGTGGATATACCATCCTTCGGAGGGGATGTAAAGCTGGCGGTCCCTTGTCTATTAAATGTTAGGCAAGTAAAAGATCCCTACTCTTCTTAAGGGAAGAGGTTCGGCAAAATTTCCAGGTTGGGGGTAGCTCGTCTCCTGGCGTCGGTGATAGGCCCTGGCAGCAGAAATAGGCCGACGTTAAATAGTTAAAAAAAAAAAAAAATTATTTATCATAGATATCTGTCGCTCCCATTTTATGTAGAAGCACGAAGATTGAGTTTCCACAATCGTCGGGCCAGACTCCTGTTTAGCATATTCCTTGGCATAGTATATGAGGGATTCTTACTCCATCTTCACCAACTACTAATTAAAACTAAAGCTCAATTAAAACATTCTTAATTGTACTTTAATTATAGTCATTTCTGGATGATGCCAATATGGCTGATAAAAATTGGTGTAGTGTAGTAATCAAGTGTCTTGGTGTTTGTGAAAACTACTTCAGATCGAATGTCTCCTAGGTTTACTCAAGAAAATGTAATAAATTTAACTTAAATAAATTAAACATTATTGAAAATATCTTCATGCTCTTATTTGACTGAGATTTAAAGAACTATGCCCAGTTTCTTACGGAATTTGAGCTATTGGTGAACAGTCTTGGGACCTTGTTAGTATTGCACAGAATCAAAGGTGATTAAAATATTTCATGAGCACAGTCCCGTAAAATAAGTCCTGTGTTACTCTTGAGGTTCAGACGAGGAGGAAGGGGTCATCTCGAGTGACGAACTTTAACTTGAAACAGCTAAATAGTTAAATCTCATGCCGGACTCATATTGTTAGGACTCTTTAGGAGAGTTAAAACGAGTATTAAAAAATTTAGTCATTTTCTTTGATTAGTGTAAGATTTCGATATGGTGTATAACAGTCGCCACCTGAAGTGATCCTAAGCAGAGGACTTGAAAGATAAAATTAAAACTATTATTTGGGTGATCAGTGGATGATCCCCTATCGATTGATATATGATTCACGGCTGTTTACTCATAGCCCAAACTGGGTATAGTTCTTTACCCCATGGTAACAAAAGTTTCTCGGATGTGATTTTTGTATATGTATATGTATGGAAATATACAGGAAGGTGTGTAACTTTTCTCATTAATATACCTTTTCACTGCCCAAAAAATAATTGTTATGGTTAAAAATGATAAACATGTGTTTTCGTAAAGCGAAATTTAAATAGATTTTCATGAAGTAAATGCAGCAGAACCAATCAATAATAGGCTTCTTGCACAAAATATAATTTTAGCATTTTTAGAATCTTTACTTAGTACAAAACACAGTGTGTATGGGATTTTTTCTTATTTTTTTTTTACAAACGGTGTTCAACATTAAAATTTGAATAAATAAAACGCGTGACGCCATGCATCAGGAGACGCACAATGCTAGCCTACATTTTAAATTAATTCCATTCATGGACATTGCCCTTATAATAGTTTAATAGTGGAGCGAAATAGACCATAAAAATCTCTCCGCTCTCGAGAAAAAAAATCAGCGTAGAACCAGACCAGACCTTATAGTTTTTATAAAGTGAACAATGGCTATTTAATAATACATTTTGAGGTATAAATATTTTTTATTTCGAAAAAACTTGAGAATTTAATTGATTATAAAAATCGTGTTTTTTTAACATTTACACTGCCATAACTTCAAATATAATTAAGCTATCGATCTGATTTTTTTTTAAATTCAAGTACACAAATAAGCGCTTTCAATGGTCTTTTTGTTTCCATCGATAACACAGGCACACTAGGGTGGCCCATCTTTTTCGAAATCGAAATTTTTTATTTCTCACCCTGCAAATTTGAAGAAAAAACAGTCCCCTCAAAATATTATTGAGGCAAATTGAAGGCAAGGGGTGCCGCAGAATGCATTATTATGCAATAATAAAAGTAAATGGAATTATTTACATTCTTTGGTTGATGCATTGTTTTTTTTTTTTTAATCAGGAACATTTATCTTTAGAATGACTAATCAAGTCATACAAATATCAAAGACATTATCTGTTGTGACTATAACATGTGTCATACTACTGTAAATTCGTAGTCTAAGAAAACTAGCCTAGAAGTTTTTGAAATAAAACTCTCGTTTTATCTTTGTGTATTTTATTATGAAACGTTTTTTTCATACATAGTACCAAATATTATCCTAAATCTACAAGACATATAGTAATAAAAACAATATTTTTTGCACTAGGCCAAAGCATGCGACAGGGTTTCTTTTTTTACATTTGGAAACTGTGATTTATAATCATTTACAACTTGGAGTAAAAACTGTTTTTGGTCTTCATTTTTTGTTAAAATGTCATTATAGTCAGTAATAAGTTTGATTTCTCTCTCAGCGGCATCATTTACAATTTTAATTTTGTTTACAATATTGAAACATCAGGTATACCTTTCATTTTCCCTCCATGTTGTTGGATCATTTTCCAAAAATTCCATAGACAAACCTAATTTTTGAAAAAACTGTTTAGTGTTCTCGCATATGAAGTCCTGAATTTCCTTGTTTTCAACGTCAGTAATGTTACTAATCAGAAGTCGTTTAATACCCTCTTGATTTGGTGCTTTCCTATTCGAAGCTTTAACCATTTCTCTTTTAGTGGTAACTGAAATATCGTCATCAAAGAAAGATAAGCCAACATTTACTGAATTAAGGTACCACAAATGGTTCACTATTTTCCTACTTGCGGCTTGAGATATTTCTTTGTCAATATTTTGATAATTAATGAGTTCTTTACAAAAGTCTAAGTCATGAAGCGGTGCTTTACTAGCAAATGACGCTGTAAACCAGGCCTTTACATAAACCTTTACAATAAAGAGACATATATCTTCAATACCTATTTTTTCTTTTTTAGTCAGTTGGAACTGATCTTGGAAAAAAAATATTTTTAGACAGTAAATGGCTTTGGCCATCCAACGTGCATGATGAAATGCCCCTGGTTGATAGAATGTCGTGTGAGTGGGCTCTTCTTCAACAAAAAGTTTAGAAAGCATTAAAAATTCTTTATAATCATCACGAGGCTGTTGCAAAGTTAAAGCTGCATTTAGAAACTTTACAATTTCGGCTTTAACTGGTTGTAAAATGTGTTTAATTTTTGATACCCGAAATCCAGTTTTTAGTTTATTTTGATCTATTTTAGGCCAAAATTCCCTAAAACGTTTAAATAGTGGCACATTTGGACCAGATGAGGAAGGCATTTTTGTGTCAAACACACTTCTCAAAACCACTTCAAAAATATGATGACTACAAGGAAAATATAGAATATCTCTTTCTCATTTTTGTTGCAATAGTGTGGCTGCCCCATTTATATAACCCATATTTGATGCTGTTGTATCACAACACAAAGCTATTACCTTTTCGTCCAAATTCCATTCACAAAGCACATCATAAACTTCTTCAGTCTGTTCTCTTCCAGTTGAATTGGGCAAAGCTGGTACTCCAAGTAGTTGTTCAATATCTCCACTAGTAACTAAGATAGCAAGTCTATCGATATTTCCCATTCCAGTGAGAGAAGGTAAAAGTTTTCCATCCCAATGAATGGGGCCGGCAATTCAGAATTACCGAAGGCAGTTTTTAATATTTCAGCTCTTTCTTCGCGGATGCGTTGTCTAGAGCGCTGAAGTGTGGTTCTGCTGATGGACAAAGATGTGGTGTCATGTCCTAGTGCTTCTGCTACTGCCGTCAAAATATGGACTCCATACCTGTCGCTTATTTTGCAAGCATCAAATGCAGCGGCTATTTTTGGTGTGATGATGTTACATGTTCCATACAATCTCCTCTTTTTTGGCTGTGACGGGCCAGGCTGGTCTTGTAACAACTCTTCTTGGGCTTCGATTATTTCATCTTCATTTTCGTTGGAGTCGGCTGAATTACTACTTGATGATGGACAGGTGACTATTTCCTCTAATCTAGCTTTTTCTTGTTGACTTCGTTGCATTCGTTCGGATAATTTCTGTCATTTCTCCTCAGCTGATTTTTCTTGAGAAGCAAGTTGGTAATCAATACCATGCATAAATCCAGGACGTCCCTTTTTTCTTTGGTTAATTAAAAACTGCTTATCTTCATCTATTTTCATCAACTCCAATGCATTTGCATGAGAAATGTCAAAGAGATCGTCCAATTTTTCAACGAAATGTTTTTCTTTACCTCCCGCACTGGCCCTTTTAGCCGATTTTTGTAAGTTCCTCCACTCTGCATAAAGTTTATCTAGTTGTTTAACACAATGAAAATCCTGACGTGTCGGAATGCGAGCTTTATCCCAAAAAACTGACACCTCTTTTATTGTTAATTTAGCACTTTCATGTACACTTAGCTTCACTTCACGAATGTTATAAAAGAGCACTTGTAATACTTGTCTATTAGACGGCAATTTATTGCCAATGATTTGTGACGAATAGTGTCCAACTAAGTAAATGAAAGTATCCTTTCGTAAGGATCTAACATCAGCCATCGTTAAATGTTTTTTCAAAAAGGAACGTATGCTAGAACTTATAATGTCACCACTGTAAAACACAATTGCAAACTGACATAAAAACCTACCGTAGGTGCATTATATTTCCAAACTTCCAAAACAAATAATTTCTAGGAAATAATTACACCAATAAAACATTATGAGAAAAGAGGTAGATATTTGTATTTTAAGTAAAATTTAAGTGTATTACCGTAATAAAATCTTATCTACAAATTTCTACCTGAATGCGGCACGGGTTACCGTAATAAAATCTTATCTACAAATTTCTACCTGATTGCGGCACGGGTTACCGTTCACCGAATTATCTGAAACTTTGACATAAATTATTCCTAGTATAATAGTATATTTTCGTGGGGTGAGACTTAAAAAATAGGCAAAAAAAATTCACCCCCTATAGAGATGGGCCACCCTAAGGCACACACAAAAAAAAAGTCGAGTGCAAGAAGGCAGACCTACGTATTCCCATGCAATTTGACCCGCTGAACACGAATCTGATGTCCGTTTTGCCCGATTGGCTCTTGCATTTTTGCTAACCTCAAAAAACACCTTAAAAATGCCCGAAAAATCCCGAACATGTAAATAAAAAGCTTAAATGAGCCACCTATGTGTAATTTGGGGCGCTGAAACTGAATATGAGGTGAAAATTAGTCGACCAGTTAGGAATTTTGACCTCAAAAAACACCTAAAAAATGCCCAAAAATCCAAAACAAATAAATTAAAAGCTTAAACCAAGAACTTTAAAACTAACATAACCTAAGGCAAGAGCATTACACCAACAACTTTGAATCAAGAACTCTAAACCTAACATAACCTAAGGCAAGAACTTTAAACCAAGAACTTTAAACTAAGAATTCTTAACACAACATAACCTGAGAAAAGAACTTTAAACCAAAAACTTAAACCTAATATAAATTAAGACAAGAACTGTTAAATTCCTAAGTCAAGAACTATTAAGGTTTAGAGTCCTTTGTGTAAAGTTCTTGTCTTTAAAGTTCTTGGGGCAAAGTTCTTGACTTAAGTTTTGTTAGATTAAGAGTTATTGGTTTAAAGTTCTTTGTGTAAAATTCTTGCCTTGTTCTTAGTAAATTCGATGTTCCAAAATCAAAAATCAAAAATCAAAAAAATCAACGATAAAATAAAAAATATTTATCTAAATGTTATATTATGGAAATAGTGGATAAATGTTTTCCAGTTAACTTGCATCATATGTTATAAGATGGTGGACAAATGAAAAGAACGTTAAAAAGTAAAATATAAAAATTTAACAATATGGAAGGAGCCTGGAGTCCGTGAAGAGTGTTATTTTTTAGCAATACAAATGTTTCCGGAATTAATGCTAAAAAAGGGTTAATGGAAACTGATTGTTCCGAAAGTCGAGAAGGTGACAGTGAATATGAAGATAGTGAATGTGAGTGTTTGATAAGAACTGAAACTCCCAATATTTGGTGAAATGATAAACTTAATAATATTATTAGAAATCTTGGTCTATATAATGATAGGGAAGAATATTTAGCGACAAAAGAAAAAGAACACTTGCTCTTATATTGTCATAATGAAGAAGGGTTGATGAATATACTTAAACTTATCATGTATAGATTTTAAAGTTGTGCAAATTTTTTGTAGCCCTATACTCACAGGATGCTAAGTTTCCCACTTCACTAGAGCTGCGGTTGCATGATGACGACGTCCGTGTCCCGCTTTCCCAACCTGACCGGCCGCCGATACTGGGGTTTCCCTCCCCTGCATCGTAAACTCTTTCTCTGCTTTTGCCATGACGGCATTTTTTTTACCTATGAGCTTAGTCGAAATAAATCGTTGTCCGCCGTCAGCACGTGGAGGTGTCCTAGTCGCAAAAATAGAAAAAGGTGTCCTAGTCGCAAAAACAGAAAGGAAACAAATGGCATATGACCATCAAACACAACAACTATACAATTATAAACAGCTCTAAGAAAAAAGTAAAGAATCATCAAGGGAGGGTGTAGGTAAGTCCAAACGATATTCCTCTCTCAACAGAGCAAACTTCGTCCGAAAAATTTTTCCTAAAAATGTCACTGTTTAGTAATATTTTCCTTTAGATACTTAAAAATTTAAAAGTTACCCATCTCCGCTTACTAGGGTTGATGAAAATATATGCTGAAATGATATTTCTCTATGAAGTTTGCAGATTGCGCTTTAATTTTGACTACGGTATTGTGTTCAGCTCGTGAAAATACGTCGAAAATTATATGTTCAGATATTATGTAGAGCAAAGTCAATTTCGGGCTATGATTTTTGGGTGCATTTTTATCCTAAATATGAATTTTACAAGATATTCGATCATCGCGCATAAATTCTGGCCTTGGATTCGGTTTCAGTGCCCCAAATTACGTATAAATATAGTGATCAGTTCATGTAAGCTTTTTATTTAGTTTTTTGGGATTTTTCGGACATTTTTTAGGTGTTTTTTGAGGTTATGCCAAATTCCTAACTGATCAGCCAATTCTGACCTCAGATTCGGTCTCGGCGCCCCAAAATACGTATGGAAATGGTGGTCAGCCTTTTATTTACTTGTTTGAAATTTTTCGAGCATTCTCAAGGTGTTTTTTGAGGTTAGGAAAAATACAAGAGACAATCGGGCAAAACGGACATCGGATTCGTGTTCAGCAGGTCAAAATGCATGGGAACGCATAGGTTGACTCTTTTTTGTGTGCCGGTGTAATTGTTTATCACTTTCTTTAAACAACAATGAACTTATTACTCGACTGTTACTTCGCTAAAAATGTACTCATATTTTGACTAAGCGCCAAACTTTTTTATTTTTGAAAATTTTTATATATTACATGCCAAGATATAGGAGAAGTTTTTGAAAAAAAAAATGTTTATCTAGGACATAGTTTTTTATTTATTAATATTTTTGCGACGCAGTAACATACGGCATACACCCGGTAGATGTAACGCGTAAATTATCAGACTGACCTTTGAAGTAACCTTTTTTCAGTCATGTTTAAAACAATTTAAACACTTTTAAATATGGTAGGTACACTTCAATACATTAAATACATTATTTAATATCACAAACCGAAACAACTAAATAAGTTTAGGAAATAACCGCAAACTGCACGAATTATGTCCGAATCATTGCAGTAGCAGAGAGATCGTGATAGATGACGTCAACTCCAATATGAGTGTGCTTTCTAATATGCCCCTTCTCCCGGATATTAGTCGGTGATTTAAATACTTTCCAGTTAGAAATTATGAAAAACAGATTTGATAAATGCTAATGTTTAGTAACACTATATTAATATACAGTGTGACCCATTTAAAATGGAAACACCTTGATGACTTTTTTATTTTTTGTCCGACTTGAACCAAATTTTACCAAAAGGTAGAAAAAATTAGAATCTATTTATGACCAAAAAAACATTCGCCTCTTACAAATGCAAAGCCACCTGCGGTACCAAAATAAATGGAAAAAATAAAGAAATCATATTAGGTATTTTTTTATCGAAAAACTTTATTAATGAAAGTTGTTCAGAATTGTCCAAAATTTCAGTAATATTAAAAAAAATATCGAAATTTTGTTTAAAACAATGTCCGAGTCCAAAAATATCATTTTAATTAGCCTTTTTCCTCGGAAGATTTAAAAAAGATCCACTAGACGCAGCACTAGTGGGGGGTACACATGTTTTGATTTTCCTATTGACAACAACGTTAAATGTATCTCTTATTATTATTAAAATAAATAAATACTGTGAATAAAAAAATTAAAAAATTAATTCATCATGCCCACTAAACATTGTGCATTCGCGAATTGTACATCTGACAGTCCATACAAGCAGGATAGTGTAAAATTTGTGCCTTGTATAAAACCGCAAGTTGACAGGAAAAAGTGTTTGGAGTGGATTCATTTATCGCGGAGAACAGATTTAACAATAGAAAAAATAAAGAAACATACTTATGATTGTACTAAACATTTTATGAATTCTAATCATCCAACAATTGAAAACCCAAATCCGTTATCAGCGACTGTATCAAAGGTTAGTAATTGTTTATTTTATGAGGTTATATTATTACTTTTGTAATTGCCTTGCTTGTTAATTTTCAAGAACAATTAGTAGTATAAATAATTAATATTATTTTAAAGTTATAGATTAAAAATACAAAAATAATTTATAATTATAATTTCTTACATAAAATTTGAAAGCACCAAACATATAATGTAACATGCATAAAGCTACTAACAATCAACAACTTTAAACTCTTAGATACTCATTCAACTGCAAAAATAAAAGTCAAGTTTTTGACTTAAAGAAATAAAAAAAAATAGCAATTTAAAAATGTATGAATGTCAATCTTTGATTAGATAGTGACAAATTTCTTGGCAATCGCATTTCAAAAAATTAACCAGCTAAAATTTTATGCACTTTGACTAGCTTTTGTGTTAATGCGTTAATGAATATTTCATCTCGATTTATTCTTTCAGTAGCAAAACTATGAAGCTCAGACCAGATAATGAAGTCACAGTACTCTAAACTTAATATAGCAAGCGTTAATTTAATTTAAAAATAATAACTGGTTTCTTTTTAAGTGAATTTGATTATCTTTAACAGTTTAACATAAATGTTTTGAATTCTTTACTTTATTTAGATCGAAAGAAGAACAATGTTTTAATACTTGTGGACATTTTACTTCAATACATGAAACGAGCTTATCATTTTCAAATACCAAACCATTTGGGCCTCATCCCAAACCCGGAAATGATGCATTTACAAAGAGACCACACTTTTTAACAATCAAATCATTATTAATTTCAAAATCGATTATTACGTTAGCTTCATTTTCGCGGCCATACACAATCTGAGGTAAATGACTTATATCATTTTTACACCATAACTTACTATTAATTAAATTTGTCAAATCTGTACTTGTAAAAAAAAATTTGCATTCCGATGCTGTGATTCTAAGTTGTCTTTCGATTAGTCACTTCAAACTATTTTGCTCTATATCGATTTCAACCGCTCCAGATTCGACCGGAGTTAAATTCATTACTAACTGGTCAATTTTTAATTTTAATGTTAATTTTTTATCAGGACTCAAGTCATAATTACCATACTTTATACTTGACAAAGTACCCCACATGCAATTAGTTTTTTTTTATATTGAATTATTTTAACAAACCTTGACGTGAACTGTTTTTATAGTGATTATCATTTAAATATATTTTTCTCTTTTTTGGATTAAAATTAACGATCGATTTCTTCGGATGCTTACGTATTGTAGAATAGCTAGCTGTTAAAATATTGTCCAGATTGTTGTCTAATTTTTTACACTTATTCCATTCTTTTAATTTTGAAGTGCATGTAAGAGCATCATAACCGTAGCTACAGTGTAATCTTCAAGCTTATAAAGTAAAGCAACAATATGAGAACAATTCCTCGAAGCAGATGCTGGCGACTGACACTGGGAATTAATAATTTTACTACTATTATTATCAAAAGCTATGCTTGTTGTATATGTCACATATGCTCTAAAAGAAGATTTTACGTCTGTCCTTAAGAAGTATGACAAATCATTCGCGTTATCTTCCATATTTAATACAAAATCACTCAAACAATATTGTCTTCCTCTTTGCAGTGCTTTCGAGTTGTCACAGTTAGGAAGCTGTTCATCATCATCAGATAAGGGATCATTTGAGTCTAAACTATCACTAGGACCAGTAGTAATATAATTATACATATATAGCTTAGCAAAAAGTACGAGGAATAGCCCTGGATGGAAAAATTCACCAGTTTGAAGACGGAAAGGTGCGGGATGTTGAGCTTGGTTGAATTGGATTAGGTAATTTCATGCGTTGCTGTTTATCTTCTAAACATTTACCACCATCAATTCCGATAAAAAAAAATTTACCATTACCATTCGCAAAACAATCCTCAATTCTTAAATATAAAAAAAAGTATTAATAACAAAATTAACATAAAATATTTAAGCATTTAAGATGAATAATCAACGACAACTAACCTTTCTACTAGTACATTTTTATTAGCTGATACAGGTAAACCACGACATGCAAGCCATCGTTTTAAATCCCGGACAAGATGGTCTTGTACTTTTGCAAATTTCAATTTTGTTCCAGGTACATCATCTTCCGTTAATTGCATTTTAAATAAGTACGTTTAACGTTGCTGTCAATAGGAAAATCAAAACATATGTACCCCCCCACTAGTGCTGCCTTTAGTGGATCTTTTTTAAATCTTAAATCTAATTGGTTTTTTCTTTAGAAAATTGTGCTATGACAATTTTGTTTGAAATTAAACGCAAGTGTCGGGTAGTTGTCAAGTGAGTTGTATTTTTTTTTAATTTGTGGAAATTTTGGACTTCAATAACTGAATTCAATATTTTTTAATATTGCTGAAATTTTGGACTCTAGGTTTTTGTATAATTCTGTAATCTATTTTGGTACCACAGGTGGCTTTGCATTTCTAGGAGGCGAATGTTTTTTTGGCCATAAGTAGATCCTAATTTGTTCTATATTTTGGTAAGATTTGGTTTAAGTCGGACAAAAATAAAAAAGTTAAAACATCATTTTAAATAGGTCACACTGTATATAAATTAATTTAAAATATACGGCTCATGCAAGAGACTATAAAGTGCTCACTTTCATACTTCATCAAGTTTAAGCCCATTTTATATTCTACTTGTAAAGATAATTTAAGACATTCGTAAATAATTCAAAGGACTTTTATTTACCTTTAAAAGATATAACTTAATTTTACTGACTTCGTAAAGTAAACTATTGCTTTAGTAGTCACTCTACTGAGATAATGCATCCCTTAATATTCTTTTGTCGTCATTAAATTGTCAATTTTTTTATCGAAATTTACGGCCGGTTTGAGAGAAAATGGCTAGTAGAATCGTATCGGATACGGCATTTTACAGCATTTCGAATTCTTTTGTGAAAAGCTTTTGTTGCGAACTTATGATTACATTACGTACCTATGATTGTGAGATCTTTGCTGTCAGAATCCTTAGTGAATATAGGTGTTTCCATAGAGACAACGCATGAATAAGAACCTGATGCTGAAAAATCCAATTTTGACAGTTGAATCTGTTTCTCGCTACTGTACGTTCTCTGCAACAAAGAATATTTTATAACATGTGTTTCTACACGAAGAAAATATAAATATATCTAGTAAATTTATTAGATTTTTATACTGTAAAGAGATTAACATTAAAATAATAAAATCGTATTATTATATTTTTCGCAGAAAGAAAAGTATATTACATTTGTCTAGCACCAGCGGCGGATCCAGAATAAATTAACTGGGGGTGTACAAACATTAAAAATGCGCCGCAAGCGAAAATTTGGTATTTTCCAAGGTTATACGCTATAAAATGAAAAATCAGAAAGTTGACTTGCAAAAACAGTTTATTCGAAAAATGGGTTTGGTCTAACGAATTTTCGTTTTTTATGCAATTTTAACAAATATTTAAACATTTAAAGTACCAATAAGTAAAAATAATTTTATCTACGATCGACATATATATAAAGTGTGTCCCAGGATAGATGTAACAAGAGGTGTAATGGACCAAAAATTTTGGAATTTTGGAACGGTATTCGGGGATTGAGTCCTGCTTGTTGTAAAACTAAAGTATACCAAAAATGACTTGATTTGGTGTTTTATAAGCAAAGTTGTAAAAATCACCACTAATAAAGTACCTTTATTTTTCAAAATATGAAAAAATTCCACTAAGAAAAGTTATTTAGAATGCAATTTTATACCACTATACCAAAGTTTAGGAATATAAAATTATTTTTTTGAAACATCCCATTTTTTCAGTAAATTAGTATTTTATGTTGAACCATTCAATCTCGCATTCAATTAAAACTGCATAGAAATTATTTTTTGTGAATTAATATTTTAAATTATATAGAAGCTAAAAGTAGGCTATGAGAAAAGCAGTGGATACACATTTATCATTTATTATTGACATATCTGTCAATATTATCCTTAATTTCTGTTTCAAATTAACGAACCTAGCATAAAAAATTAAGTGAAAATGGTACTCACAGTGCTACAGAATTGGCGGTGAAAACTCGCTAAGAGAAGTGGTAAGCCAATTTAATTTGAAATTTCCAAACACTGCTTTGTCACGTACTCAGGCTATGAGAATAATTAAAAAGTTTCTGGCTACTGGTAGTGTTCTCAACAAGAAAAGAAAAATAAAAGTATATGATGAAGACAATGTTGGGGCTATTATAGCTCATGCCTCTGTTATAGAAAATCCTAGGATGCCATTAAGAGAGAGATCAGCTCTTATTAATATTAGCAAGTATGAACTCCAAAGAATTTACAAGGCAAAGAAAATTAGGGCATATAAAGCAAATTATAAACATACGCTTGAAGAGGGAGATGACGGCCGTAGGTTGGATTTTTGTTTGACCATTGGAGAAAAAATCATGGAAGAGAGATTTTTTCATCATTTCATAATTTTCTCAGATGAATCCACATTCACAACCAATGGTGTTGTTTCATCTCAGAATTGTCGGTTTTGGGCTTCTGAAAATCCAAATTTTAGAATTCATTGTAGAAGACAATATTATAAAAAAAGTGAATGTGTGGTGTGCCGTTTCTTATCACGTTGGAGTTATTGGACCTTATTTCATTGAGGGAAGGTTAAACCAGCACACTTATTTACAGCTTGTTGAAAGATTTTCTGAAGAACATTTAAATATTTTAAGAGATATGCACATATATACAGAAATGGTTAATCGGTGGTTGAATTTAAATTTTGGAGAAAATTGGATTGCCAGGAATGGACCGATCAAGTGGCCGGCGAGATCCCCAGACCTATCAATATTGGATTTCTTTTTATGGGGTCGCCTCAAGCAGTTGGTTTACGCTGAACCACTTCCTAACGATGTAGCAGTATTGAAGCAGAGAATTACAAATGCCGTAAACTCCATACCGTTAGATCATATTCGAAACAGTTTTAAGGACTTCAGGCGAAGGATCGAAATGTGTGTGGATGTGGGTGGTAGCTACGTCGAATAATAAAAAAATTGTAAACATTGTTTTGTATTGGTAAATAATTAATTTGTTTGTGAATCTGTTATGTTTTTGACATTTATTACTTGCTATAATTTTTAAACCTCATTAATCTTCTGTTACTAATTGTTTCTTGTTTTACAATTAGTTCGATTAACATTATACCTTCTTACATCTCGTATATTCATTTTTTTATTTACCAATAGCCTACTTTTTGAGATGATTAACATTTGCTCCTACACAACTTTAAATATGAATTCAACTCTTAATTCGCAAAAAATGGGAAGTTTCAAAAAAGTAATTTTATATTCCTGAAAGGGCATAGCAGGATAAGCATGTGTTAGGTGCCCCCGCACCAATCGGGTCGAAATTTTTAGCACAAGTTGATAGTAGTGTTAGATGAAATTTCCCAAAATATTATTTTTGGAAAATCATTTTTACGGGAGTTATGGGGGTAAAAAGAAAAATGAAAAAAAATTTTTTTCTCGAGAACGGATAAACCGATTTTCATGAAAAAATATATGTTATGGCTTTTGATGGTGCAAATGTGGGAAAAAATTATTGAACCCATTTGTCGAAAAAAAGTGGTAAAAAAATTTTTTCAAAATAAAAAAAAATTTTTTTTAGGGGATGTTCCAGAGGCACACCCACCATTTTCTTCCAAATAAATGCTTATATGTCCCTTTAAAACATATGCAATTTTCAAAGCGGTCGGAAGGGTACAACATACTCAAAATTGATCATCATTGGCAGACTGCGGGCGGCGCGCAGTCTATGTAATGAAGCACGACTTTTTTGTAAATATTTCGTGCAAAGACGAGATTACCTTCTCCCCCTCATTTTCGAGGGTGCTGAACACGATGCAAGTGGTGGGAGAAGCTTTTGACCGCCGCAACCCCCTGCAACTTTTTTGAAAAATTTTTTCAAAATAAAATTTTTTTTATGGGATGTTCTTGAAGAATGAAGACTAAGAAAAGTCTCATCAATATAGAGTAACCTGATTCGTGAGAGGCAGGAGCACTCACGCAAAAAAGTCAACCCGAATTGTGAGAGGCAAGGGGACTCATAATAACCAAGCACCTCGACTAATGAGGGGCAGGGGAACTTACAATAAACAAACGATTATTTAGAGGCAAGGAGACTCACGATAAATAAACACCCCGACTCATGAGAGGCAAGAGGACTCACAATAAACAGGCACCTTCACTAGTGAAAGGCACTGTAACCTCCTCGTAGTGGACTTTGAAAACTAGTTCTTTCGTAGGCTGACTGCGGACGTCATCCTTGCAAAATATTCAGATTTTCAAACTAGATTTTGTTTGACCCCACAGTTGACGTCAGAGAATTTTTGCACCACACTTCTTGAAGTTTGATACTGATTTAAATGGTAGGGTTGTAATGGCCGCCAGTTGTAGTAAGATACAGTAAGATGTAGTAATGAACCGCTAGTCTATGTAATAAAGGCAGAAATAGTGTAAATATTTCTTGCAAAGACGAAATTACCTTCCTCCGTCCGTTTTCGAGGGTGTTGAACACGATGCAAGTGGTGGGAGAAGTTTTTGACCGCCGAAAACCTCCTTATGGATCTCTTTGTTTTCTATACGGGTCTGGAGAGTCATTTATCAACGGGTTATACTTGAAATAACATGGAAGATGATTATAGAGTAAGTTGAGTCCAGACAGCAGGTCTAGGGGGTTAATTAAACCCTTCCGAGGAGTGGAAAATCATTTTTTATCAAATAATTCGGGTTCAAACGCGTTTCCCCCGTTTTTGGGCTGATCATGGGAAAAATATTCATTTTTAGCTCCAACCCCTCTTCATCTCTCAAACGGTGAGCGAGAGGTGATTTCTGCCCGTTTGAGGGCGTTGGAGCTAAAAATAAATATTTTTCCCATGATCAGCCCAAAAACGGGGGAAAGGCGTTTGAACCCGAATTATTTGATAAAAAATGATTTTCCACTCCTCGGAAGGGTTTAATTAACCCCTTAGACCTGCTGTCTGGACTCAACTTACTCTATAATCATCTTCCATGTTATTTCAAGTATAACCCGTTGATAAATCACTCCCCAAATCCGTTTATATATGAAAACATAAAGGGATCCATAAGAGGGATGGCCGTTTCAGGGGGTTGCGGCGGTCAAAAACTTCTCCCACCACCTGCATCGTGTTCAGCACCCTCGAAAACGAAGGGGGGGAGGTAATCTCGTCTTTGCACGAAATATTTACAAAAGAGTCGTCTTATAATGCTTCATTACATAGACTACACGCCGCCCGCAGTCTGCCAATGATTATCAATTTTGAGTATGTTGTACCCTTCCGATCGCTTTGAAAATTGGATATGTTTTAAAGGGGCATATAAGCATTTATTTGGAAGAAAATGGTGGGTGTGCCTCTGGAACATCCCCTAAAAAAATTTTTTTTTTTATTTTGAAAAAATTTTTTCACCACTTTTTTTTGACGAATGGGTCCAATCATTTTTTCCCATATTTGCACCATCAAAAGCCATAACATATATTTTTTTCATGAAAATCGGTTTACCCGTTCTCGAGAAAAAAATTTTTTTTCATTTTTCTTTTTACCCCCATAACTCCCGTAAAAATGATTTTCCAAAAATAATATTTTGGGAAATTTCATCTAACACTACTATCAACTTGTGCTAAAAATTTCGACCCGATTGGTGCGGGGGCACCTAACACATGCTTATCCTGCTATGCCCTTTGGTACAGAGGTATAAAATTGTATTCTAAATAATTTTTCTTAGTGGAATTTTTTCATGTTTTGAAAAATAAAGGTACTTTATTAGTGGTGATTTTTACAACTTTGCTTATAAAACACCCTGTAGAACACCAAATCAAGTCATTTTTGGTATACTTTAGTTTTACAACAAGCAGGACTCAATCCCCAAATACCATTCCAAAATTCCAAAATTTTTGGTCCATTACACCTCTTGTTACATCTATCCTGGGACACACTGTTATAATATATAGAGATGTGCGCCTTCCTGCAAAACTTAACAGTGTGTTATTGACTGAATGGTTAGTTACGTAAAAGATCTATATAATCTTTTTTGTAGAGAATTTCCTAGTCTTCATTTTTTGTAATGGCCAAAAAGGTCATGTGACCCATAGGAAGCGAGATGTTTGAGAAAAACTGATTTCTGTGACCTTTGACATTTGACCTTGAATAACTAAAGACGCAAGCGCGATATCGATGGGGACTTTTGAGACGTTGCTTCTAGGGTTAAAATAAACTTGGATTTTTTTGGCAGATGCTGCTTTTTCCCGCCTAATGTGACTGAAGTATATATAGTACAGCAACAGTTAGTATTGTTGTTCATTAATCATTATTATTTAATAAAATACCAATGCAAAGAACTAAATATTACAAAAAAAAAACAAAAGTAAGGCAAATTAATTTATACACCTAGATTTGTGATTTCATTTGCATTTCGTTATTTATCTGTAAAAATGTTAAAATGTATACGAGTTGCATGCCGAATCTCACGTGCTGTATAGTCTATTTTGAATTATATTAAATAAGTTCAACAACCAAATATAGTTTCCTCATTTATTGTTCGATTTATTAACAACAAACTTTTACAATTTAATTGTTATTCGAGTATCGAAGTATTCCTTAAACCTATGGATATTGTGCCCTTTATTTTGTATACACTTCCATATAAAACAATTGCAGAATAACGTTGAAACACAAAAATATTGAAATAACAATATTTAATTTAATTGAAAACATTTATTTTCTAAAGTTAAATGCTGAAACACTATGGGCCACATGGCAGCGCTATCTACAAATGAATTTTTCTCAACCATTTCTTATTGCCAAAATAAGCGACAGAGAGGGGCACTTGCCCCTGTGACCCCCTGGATCCGCCACTGTCTGGCATTTTTCTAAGACTAAATATCGCCCACGGGGATTGCTTTGATGTCACTGTCTTAATAATCGACTTTCAAAATGACCGTCTGTCCATCTGTCCGACCGATAACTTTTCTTGTAATTTCGACAACTTAAAAAGGAATAATCCTACATTACAGTATACTGTAATGTATGGTGAATACGTGAAAATATTTTGCATGACAATATATTGACCCCAGAGAAGCAAAAGATTCTTATGAAATTTTTGCTTAAATTAATTATTTTCTAAAAATACGATATTTTTATGCCAGATAGTACTTAAAATATTGTGTAGGTCACTTTTGCCGGATAAACTAAGATCAAGGTCAATGTCTTCTTGCGACCTATATCTTCTATTTTATTTAATTGTATTGATAATGAGACATATATTTTTTTAAACGTCAGATAAATGCCGCCCGACCTATTTGAACAATGCCGGTGTCTCTTTCCTTCGCTGCCGCGCCGGCAGATCACAGAGAAATTTTATGTTTTTCATACTTCCTTGTTTAGCCATAGGCTATGCCGTCGTTTATCAATCAAGCAGTGTTGTCCATGTGTTCAATTTATCTAGTTTTAAAGTAAATAACCGCTATTAATTTAATTACTGCAGAGGTTAAATAAATTTTCTAATAAATAAAAAAATGATAATATTTATTCTCATCATTAAAATATATTTTTTATAGACAGTAAATTAGTGAGATCGGTGACATTTTTTCAATAAAGCACAAGGACTGACAAGGAGCTTCAAAAAACCGACCTGGACGCCCTAATTTTTCTAATAATACCCATGAAATAATTGTGATTTGTGAAAAATTGCTAAAATGGCAATTAGTAAATTAATATTAAATGTCAGTTAGTGTTTTCATTTCAAAACTGATTAACCAAGGCAAAAGTAGAACTGTTTCATTATTTTTAAATGACAATGTTGCAACACTGTAAAACAAATGTCAATGATACGACAACTAAGCGCAATATCCGTCTCTGTCGTCTTCTGTTTATAATTGTACTGTCTGAACTGAAAACATTGCCAATTTCTAATTAATTCTAAACCAAAAAATAGGTTTAAGTTAGAAAAAAAATATAAGAATTTTTTATTTCTTTTGGGCCAACATATCATCCTGTGAAATATTTGTACGTATAGAGCAGACACCCTGTATAGGACCGTATTTAACATTTAAACTATGAATAGACCGACCGTCTTACAAACGTTAAAACCCCATCTTTAAACGTCTATATTTATAATTCGACAGAAATAAAAGAAAATAAAATTCATATTCAGTTTATAAGATTTCTTTTTGGTCTCTAGCATTTTTTCGCTTAATGTGATTCTTTTCGAGTTATTCGAGATATTTGTTTTCTTAAGCTAAAATCGCAATTTTCGAACTTACTCGTTATACCTAACTCACAAATTATCAATTGATATGAAAAATTGTATACAACCTTTTTAAAAATAAATATCTTGTATTTCTGCTTACATCATTGTCATAAAATATTATTTTGGGTATTCAGCAGATAACTTTCAAAGAAATCATTCGTTCCTTTCATATATCATTGATCTAAATCTGACCAAGCTAGAATATCAACAAGGAGACCCCTTACGAATTGACTTGTCAACTTCTTTCATACACCACTATATCTAACATTCGACATGAAAAACAAGAAAATAACCATTCTTTCTATACAGATTCGGCAATTGCAGTTTGTGATATGTAAACATGTATCAGCGCAAGTAAACCACGCCCTGTCGTAGATCAACGCAGGGCATTGATATTCGTTCATACCACCACCGCTTGACCGCGTCGACGGCCCCTCGCATTCTGCTTTCAATAGCCAATAGTACATCGGAGTTTATTCCCTAAATCACGAACTATATTTGCCGAATCTGTATACATATTGAAGATCTAAGTCTCATTATACCAATATATTATAAGAAATCCTCCCTTACGAGGAAATCTTTTAAGCATCTCTGTCTATACAACCTTTTTTCTCCAAAATTTTTTTTCTGTTCCAATTGTTTTTTTTGCGTGTCACTCCTTAAGAAATAGTGGCATACTCCCTCTATAAAATGGCAAGACTCCACATAACAATGTTTCTTTGTTGCATTTACTAATCAAGTATTTAAAAAAAAAACTAAATTAAATACTATGTCAATCTTTTTAAATTGATATCTCTAGTTACTGTACCATAATGTAAACACGATAACGGGGATACATTTGTTATTTGTCATCTTTATTGAAGCTATATATTATTGTGTTTTTCCATATTATTAACACTAATATTATTGCTAGTTTTTTGAAACAATAGTTAATATTATTTTATCCTTTCAAACTCATATAATGTGAATAAAACAAATTCGTTATTAATCATTTAACTTTTTCACAAAGGGAAATATAAATACACTATTTAAATATATAGCTTTCATATTATTTGTTTATAATTTGTTTAATGTTACTGAAATGACAAATACATGAAGTATTAGTTCAGTGTTTGCTTTATATTTATGTTTACTGCCCTACGGAGATGCAAAATCAATCGTAATTATTGTTTTATTTATTTATTTATGTGAATTCATTCATTGTTTTTATATCTACAGTAAGTAAGTGGGCGTAGAGCGATTACATATAGATGTTATAGAACACAGCAAATTATATACCAAGTAAATTTAGCGTACGGCAAATATCTAAAATCTCACTTAGAAAAAAATAATCTTATTATAGAAAACGCAAAAATGAATAGAGATTCTGAAAATATAACGAAAAATTGATTTTTGTGAAATTGCAATGAAATCTGCGTGTTTCTAATCCCAGAGGACGACTATATAGATTTTGAGAAGTATACTATTGTAGTTTGTGCAACAAGAGTGGATATGGATATCCACTCGAGTTGTATGGTATACTTTTTCTACGACCAGCTTAAAAAAAAATACCAAATTTACTAAACATTAATATATTACACAAATACACACTGACAATAACTTTGACAGCTTACGCATTAACTTGAATTTAAAACGAATAGTTGCCTTAATACACGAACTGTGATTGGTCGGTTTAATATCATATCCATCCTAGATAGTATATGAAATATATCCGTTCAGTTAACTGGAATTGCCTACTTATCCATTCTACAGACTGTATATAAAACAGCAAATTTACATAAGGGAGTAGAACAAATGTTTAATTCTCCAGAAAGCCGTTTTTTGTTCGTTGAACAAAAAGTAAAATTTTTCAAAAGAGCGTCGAAAAATGTAATAATAAATTATAATATGACGCACAACTAAAAAATATGCATAAATATTTTTAGAATCTATGATCTGATGTATTTCGATTCGCTTCTTTTCAAATATCCAAAGGTTTAATTCTTTTAAACAGCTCAACTGAATTAGTAGTTTTTATATTAATAGGGAGAGAGTTAAATGTTACAGTAGCTGTGACCTCTTTGCCTGACTGTTTTGTCAATTTTTGAAATCCTGACTAAGTCTAATTTATATAATGTCATCCAGACGGGTATGGAACTGCCACAAAGAGCTCAAAATTCTAGGTTAGCGGAACAGAGTCATGCTGTACAATACGAAAAGTTCAGCCTGGGGGATTATCAATGAGTGGGTCATGGATCAGCATAAAAACCACTGGATGATCAATTAATTCCAGATATCTCTTATTTTTATAAGGCGCAAGCAAAAATTGATAAAACTGTTGGCTTAGATCGAAAACTTTACAACCTTCATACACTTCCTCAGATACATCATAGGTTTTCCATATAATAATAATAATAAACGCCTTTATTTGTTGAGGGCGAAGTTTGTCTATACGACACTCTTCCACTTAACCCTCTATATATATATATAGCTATAAACACCCATTTTTATACTTTCTAAATTTTGTAACACAGGCACACAAAAGAAAATAAAGGTGATGTACTTTTATACCGACTATCATATCCATATGTATTTTAGGGCACTGAAACTGAATCAGAATTGTCACATGTTGTCAATATTTTCATGTAAGCTCAACAAACAACTCAGAATAAGCCTGAAACCGGGTAAAAAGTAAATTGGGGGATTAAACGAGTTGACCCATGTTTTCATACGTATTTTGGTTCGCTGAAATCGAATCCTAGGTCAGAATTGTCACATGTCGTCAATATTCGAACTATGCTAAGGGATGAAGTATTTGTTACCAAGATGAATGACGTCAAAAAATCTGCATGCCGCCGCGCCGCGCCGCGCCGCGCCGACACAACTGAGGTATTTGGCGGCACAAACTCGTTGACTAATCACTTACTGTATAGTCCATCTCAAACTTATAGCAACATAAGGCCCTGTGTTTCAATGCAAAGTTAAGCACTTTATCCTATAAATAAATTAGCTGGAAGGTTAGATTATGAAGTTGCAATATAAAGTGTTTAATAAAAGCATATTCTAAACTTCTAGCTAATTTATCTGTAGGATAAAGTGCTTAACTTTGCATTGATACACTGGGCCTCATGTTGCTATAAGTTTGAGATGAACTGTACCCAATATTTTATGCTCTAAAAAAGACATCCATTTTGCAAATCGCAGTTCAGATAAATAAGCAAACTAGTTAAAATTAGAAAAAAATAACTCTGAACAAGTAATAATTTTGGTTTCAAGTTGATTCATTGTTTAATTTTTTGGCACCTCCAGCGCCCCTTGTATTATGGCGCCCGGGGCGATCGTCCCGCTCGCCCTGCCTTAGAACCGGCACTGGTTTCATCGATAAATCAACTGAATTATCAAAACACTTTTTAAAACAGTTTGTATTTTCCGAAATATCCAATTTGTATGAACACTATATACATTATGTTACAATCATGACCATGTTATTGTTTATAAAATAAATATAACTTTATACATACCCATATTTTGATGTATAGAAACCTATTTTCCACGCAAAAAGCTGTTTTCTTTCGTGCTGAACGAACTGTTTGCAACGACTAAACAGCCAATCAAATCGAGGAAGTTTTGAAATCCTCGATCTCTATTGGTTGCTTAATGATCGTGTTCAGTTTGTTCAGCACGAAAGAAAATAGCTAAAATAAGTAGACTAAGGGAACAGTCTGAGCACAAATAAACACTAACAATCGAATAAAGTAACCTGTTGGTTCATGTAAGATCTAATAGGTGAAGTCACCTATTATGTATGAAATAGCCACCAAAACGAGACTTGTTAAGTTGTAGAATAACCCCCAACAGGTGAATTTTGTGATTTACGTAGAATTAACGACATATTAAGTGTTAAGTAGATACATTAAAACCGGGGACTAATTGGTGTAACATAACGTAATTAGGTGAAATAGTTACAATTATGTGAAGAAATATTGGTAATTTTGGACACTTATTACCTAATAGATGGCAAAAATAGCTTGTTTTTTTAATCTCTAAAGATGAAGTAAAAAATATTGGTGGAAATTAAGTTCTGACACCTATTAAGTAAAATTGCACGGTAGTAGCCATATTTATTCGAAAATACAGAACGCCGAAAACTCGCCATGAAAATTTAAACTGTTGTTTTTGGAAATAATTTAATTCATAAGTATTCATTGAACATATTGAGAATTATTGAATTATTATAAGCTTAAAAAAATAGAATACCAAGTCAAAAATTGAAAAAAAAAATGTTATACAGTTATAAGTATTGTTTTTTCTTTGTAATAATAGGTATTTTTAAAGAGCTTAGGAATATTTCAAGGTACAATGCCTAATTTCAACAGAAGAAAATCATTCCCTAGTAAATTCTTGCGTATATGCAGTGCAAATTAAACAATAGTCAAGGATAAAAATATGTCTCATAAGTAGTTATTATTATCAACCATTATATGTATATAGTTTTACCTTTTTGACGAAGCAGTTTTAAAGCAAGTTTGAAAGGTAGCAAATAAGTAATCCGCTACGTGGATTTAATGTATTTTCGACATAAAAAACTGACAACCTAACCTAATAGATCCAATAACACCTATTCAGCTTGTTTTCCATGTCGAATCGACGTGTCAAAAAAAACCATTTAGGTTGATTCGACGTCGAATTTATGTCCTATTTCACGTATCGAAATTGGTGGCGTCATCGAATCGACGTCGAATAACACCTAAATTGTTAGCTGGGTAGGGAAATGAGTTTTTGTTCAGCACACGCGCACTGACGAACACGCGCACTATTTTAAAAGGTTGGATTGCTGGTACGGGAAAAGCTCAACGAAGAAACCCGTTCGAACCAATGATGACATTCATCCGATAGTCTGCCTGCCTTCGGAAAGGTAGGGTGAGTGGGAAGTTACGATTCAAAAGGTTTTGATTTGCAAGAGGTTATTGGCCGAGAGGGGATTTTGAAAAAATTAACAAAATTAACAAAAATGAGACTAATAGATGGAATAGAGGTTTGGGAGTAAAAGGTGGTAAAAAGTAAAGGGTGGTGAAATGGAAATTTTGGTATAGGAAAGATTTGGCTAAGGAGGTTGCCGAAAGATAGGTAACTCCTGGTATGGTAATGGGTGTTTAAGGTTGAAAAGTATGGTGTTATGCTGTCTGATTCGTGTAATGTCTCGGGTTAGCGGACTGTCGTGTTGGTATGATGACTTGCTCATTTAAATTTTTTTATTTTATCTATACATGCACTTTTGACAATTCTTAAGGTGTTTTTTGGAATTTTTCTGAGGGTATGTCAAAATCCTGACATGATAAGAAAATTCTGACCTCGGATCCGGTTTCGGCACAATACGTATAAAACATGGGTCAACTCGTTTAATCTGGCAATTTACAGGCTTGTTCTAAGCTGTTTTTTGAGCTTACATAAAGATATTGTCAATTCTGACCTCGGATTCGGTTTCAGCGCCGCAAAATATGTATAGATATGATAGTCGGTAAAAAGTACATGACCTTTTTTTTGTGTGTGTGTGTCTGTGTAATCAGTTGTTTTACCCCATGCTATAATACTATAGTTTAAACATTACTGAACCAGCACATACCAGAGCATCTTTAGTTTATTTTCGACTAAAAATATTGCTATAAACCACACGAGTAAAAAAAATACATTTAGTTATATACAAAAATTTTTGTATCGTCATTCGAAATTAGAAAACAATATGATTTTGTAAAAATAGGCTAATAATTATTTTGCTGTTATTTATTCTGTATTATTAGAAACCAAGTTTTATTCAATTGTTTTAATACCATTTCTATGTGGTCACTTAATGGAATTTAAACTGCACTGTTTACTATTAGAATACATAAAAGATAAGTAAATGGTGTTACAAAATGTAATGTTATGGTAACAAAATAAAGTTTTTATTACTTTAATGAAATTACTGTTACATGTTAGACTAAAATAGCTGGATAACTTCGTGTTCGGTAGTAAATTTGTTAGGGTATACATACTGTACATGTTCAGATGTAGATAAAGTTCGCAGGCTTCGTAGCTGTACAATATCTTAATTTAACCGTGCCATAATAATATTAGGGTGGTTTATCGCAAATATTACAACCATATGTAATAAAATTTGGGTAAGTATAGGAAGCTTTCTGGAAAAGCTTGAAAATATGAGGTAGGGGTTAAATACGGCAGCAAATTAACTTTATTCTCATAAAAAATATTTGCATAAGAGAGATAACCGTTTATGTTTATTACTAAAGAAAGGTAAATAAAGGCATACAAATGAAGGCAATAATGAGGATTATCCGCAAATGATAGCAGCATATTATTCCTGTTAAAATATTACGTATACTTTATAAGTCAGTTTCAGGTAACAGGAAAAAAATTAGATATTATTATTATCATATAAAATAATTTATTTATGTACAAAATAAAAAAATTGGGCTGATGTCGCCAACTCGGAAAAGAGCTTTTATGAGGTCGCGACAGATGGCGTAATACTGTCAGGCGTGCTATGCAGTAATACGCATGTAGATTGTCTGACAAGATATTATGAGGAAGAAGAAGAAGAACATTTGAAATTACAGAACAATAATATATCAAAAAAATGTACATTTTATTGGTTTTTCTTTATACCAGCAGAACGGTTAAAGACACACTAAAAGAGTTTATAAACTTCTATAAAATTCTAAGTAAAATAAATGTATAATAGACCCCATGCAATTTGAAATAAATAGAATGGGAACGATTCAAATATCAAAATACGATAGTAAATAACTGAAAACCGGTATTTATTTTGTTTTCACCCAGCAAATATTGCTCATACAATGACTAGATAACGAAAAGAATGAGCTAATATGACTAAAGGTCCGAAATTATGCCTTAAAGTCTTAAAGTCAGTTAAATTTGGCAATGTCTTGATTTTCTGATTTTTCAGCTACTAAACAATCATCTCATTTTTCTTCTTTTTCTTTTTCAAACTAGACCAAAACTTAATTAAAAGGAAATTTCAAGTTATCCATATTCTTAAGCACAAAATTGTACATGGAAAAGGTTGTCTTGATATTTTTGTAGACACAGCGATAGTTTTTTCCAATTTTATTCTAAAATCAGAATTCCGATATTTTGCATGCTACGTTGTTTTCATTAAATATTTAGTTTTTATTTAACGAATATCTAAATATTAGCAGGTTTCTAACCGACTTTAAATAATTTCAAAAAGGGGACAATATGTGTTTTTTTATATACAGAGTATCCCTCTTAAAACTCCCAGGATCATTTTCTCGCGAAGAAATATGTAAAAGGTAATTACTAGGATATATATTTTTTTATCTATTTATTTAACATCGGCCTATTTCCGCTACCAAGGACTATCACCGACAGCCAGTGATGGACGGGTAGTAACTAATCGTTACTTTTCCCTTTTGATTACCTACTACTACACACCGACGTCACCGACACTAGTTAGTAAAGTTCACAGTTGAGATATATACCCAATCGCACCTATTTATTCAGAATTCGTGTAAGTTTCAACTCAAACATAAATTTACTTTAGGTGATAGGACTAATCAGACCGGCATGGTATAAATTATAGAATTCTGCTAATAACGTTTTGAAAAAAATATCGTATACTTACACCTTCGACTTAGTATACCTACATTACCGGTGGTAATAAAAAGCTCATTTATAATTATTAAAAATAATGCTTGCTGATTTGGCCACTAGGAACAGGAGCATAGGAGGAGATGAAGGTGTCCTATTAATTTCTGTTAAGTACCACACTATTCTAAACGAAATAATGAATATTGGTTACGATGACATCAATGTATTCAGAGTGAAATAGAACCTCAGTCATTTCTTTGAAATATTTACAAGTTTTGCAATTCTCTGTTAACTTTTGCAACTTAAAATTAGTATTTTGGTTTACTAGTGAAATATTTTGTCGAACTCCTCTATAAATTTCCATAAACATAAAAACCTCCCTAGTGAGAGGATATTCTCCAAGGCGGGAAAGATTGTAACAGAAAGAAGGAATCATCTTAAAAGACTAACATTACTAAGAATATAATCCTCGCATTAGGGATTAAAAGTTAAAATGCCAATTTTGAATTTTGTCAAAGTAACGATTACTGAGTAATGATTACTTTGTAACGATTACTTTTTAAAAAGTAACGATTACCTATGATTACTCAAAAGTAATCATAACTTCCATCACTGCCCCCAACCTGGAAAGAACAATGTTAAAAATAGCTGATTTTTGGCCCCTTTCGAAGAAAGACCCAGAGAAAATGGTTGGAAAAGGCTCAAGATTAATAAAAATACGTCTTCGTGGTTTGAAAAGGCTGGGGAAAATTCTGTTTCATCCCTAAAAGCATGAATGCTTTGCGTGGATAATAGCTTATAATGAATGTGAACATTATGTTTATTTTAAGATAACTATTCGGTATCTATTCAATAGAGATAACAAAAGGGTAAAAACTACCCCTATTCACAGCCTACTCAGGGGGTGGAACGCCATACACAGCACTTAATATTAAAAAAAAATAGATACCAAGGTGATTTAAAAAAACTCGGAATGTAAAAAGGATCACCTCCTCCTAGACCGTGGGATAGTGACAGATTTTTTTAAACGTTTGCCTTTTGGGAGCCTTTTGTGCCTGATTTGTACTAACCATTTTCGTTTTTATCAAACGGTTATCCAGGGCCCCTCAGAGGAAAACAGAAAAGAAAATTTCATGAAAATGAGCAATTTCAAACGTTTTGTTCCTATCTGGCGTCAAGTTAGACTTACGTTTTAAAGAAAAACATCCGACGGAAGCGTATCGCCAGACAAATTCCGTGGGCCGGAAGGCCCGAAATTTCAATCCGAAGTTGTAAGAAAAACGGTCAAAATCAAACGATTTGGTTCTTATCTGGGAATTGTATATATAGTAAATAGATTATAATTATCGCGATATAATAAACGCCAAACAAATTCCGAGGACCCAACAGTGAAAAAAATATTGTTCGAGTTGTCAACTATTCCGCGAAAATCAAACGATTTACATTCGTCTGGCATTTGTTTTTTTGTTAATATTAGGCAATAAGTAGTTTCAATTTAAGATTTCCAGACGAATTGGCTGGGTCCCCTGGATAGCCAGACAAAAAGAAAAGCGCGAAAAAAATGACATTTTTCAAAAGATTTATTCCTGTCTGGCATTTGGATTTTAAAAAGATATGTTAATAAATAAACCATATTTCTAGCCCCAGATAAAAAGCTTGGGCCCAGAGGTAGATATGTTGAGCGAAAGTATCGAAAAATCGAAAAACAGTCGTGTAAAAATCGATGAATTTTCAAACGATTTACACTCGTCTGGGATTTGTTTTTTAAAAAGATATGTTAATAAACAAACCATATTTCAAGTGCCAGCCAAAAATCTGGGGCGCAGCTGTAGATATATCGCAAATTTTGAGGTTCTACAGTTGGCAACATTTTAATCTTGGCTCCTACTTCAAAAGACTACTCTAGCTAATTTAAATAGAATAAAATTTGCTAAAACATTTTTTTTTTATTTTTTGAATTCCTGCAAAAATGAAGAAATTAGATGGGGGCGGGATTTGGGACTTTTTTTTTTTCAGTAAAATTTCTTCATTTTGTCACCGTAATTAATCGGCAATTAATTGAAATCGATATCATATATGATGTTCACTTAATATCATGTACTACTTTGACGCTCCGTTAATCTCGGTCCTTCGAAACAAAGGTTTCTGAAAAAAATTATTTTTTTAGATTTACATACACTATAGGAAACCTTTAATTTCCTACATTTCCTCGAATATCTCGATAATTATTGTTTTTTTCGAAAAACTTGTAGATAGCTTATCTAAAGAGAATTGATTGAGCTTTCCGACACTTTTTTTATTTTTCCTCTAACATAAAGAGAAAAAGACCAAATATGCGGACGTCTCAAAGCCAACCGCCACCCAGTCTATTAATTAGGGTGAAGACGTACCGCTCGGCTAAAGTACACTATCTGTGGGACTTCACGCGAGACTAGTTTCTCGATCTGACGTCACAGTGCTTTTCGTGAGGAGTAGCGAGTAACTTTAATTATTTATTGCAAAGTAAGTACTGCGATTTAAGAGCTGATATTCGGTGTGGCGTGTTTCTATACATAAACACACACTTGAAATAAAAAAAAAAAATGGGCAAGTTCCCCATTAGCAAACGATAAATAAAAACCACTCCGGGACGAGCGGGGAGTATAAAAAGTAGCGTCGCTCGCAAGCAATTGCATACCACATGTTTCTACCACATCGCATCTTACGTGTCTTATGTCGCGTGTATTAAAATGAGAAAAGAAATCACTTTTGTGTGGTTGACTACCTATGCCAAGGGAGAACGAAACAGGTACGGACTTACGAGGACTCTCAGTTTCAGATATGGTGTAGTGCAGAGGTAAATTATATATTAATATGTAATAATTTATATTTGCCTTTTTGCTAGTATGTAACTTATTTATTGTAAATATTATTCGATCGAGGGATTATGAATGTGAAAGTGACAGTTATATTGATTCCAGTTATAAAGAAAATCAAACGAGCTTCAAGTGAGAAAAAAACGGCATTTCAAGGGTGGATCTGGACATTGAGCTTGGGGGGGGGGGGTAACATAGCTAGCCGCGAGTTGAAAATAACAAAAATGTTTTTCCTCGAAAATTAAAATTGATGAGCGGGGGAAGAACATCTCAAAAAAAAAAATTATAAACACAACTAAATAGAATATATATTTCAAAAATATAAAATAAAATAATAAAAATTATGAAATTTTAAAATGAAGTCGATTGTTTACGGAATCTTGGGGGTTAATTACCCCGTTACCCCCATAAATCCGCACTTGCAGCATTTAAGTAGTGACGCGAAACAAATTTGTTTGTGTATAATACTCTTTTACAATGACAATCTAATGAAATGCCAGATGAGTGTGAATCGTTTGAAAATGCATCGATTTTTACACGACTGTTTTTTGATTTTTCGATACTTTCACTAAACATATCTACGGCTGGGCCCAAGCTTTTTGTCTGGGACTTGAAATATAGTTTATTTATTACCATATCTTTTTAAATTCCAAATGCCAGACAGGAATAAATCGTTTGAAAAAATGGCTTTTTTCCGTGCACTTCTTTTAAGATTTAAAATATGTTTGGCCCACGCTTTTTGTCTGGGACTTGAAATATGGTTTATTTATTACTATATCTTTTTAGAATCCAAATGCCAGACAGGAATAAATCGTTTGAAAAAAATTTTTTTTTTCGTGCATTTCTTTTAAGATTTAAAATATGTTTGGCCCACGCTTTTTGTCTGGGACTTGAAATATGGTTTATTTATTACCATATCTTTTTGAAATCCAAATGCCAGACAGGAATAAATCGTTTGAAAAAATGGTTATTTTTCGTGCACTTCTTTTAAGATTTAAAATATGTTTGGCCCACTAAAAATGTCTGTGAATGATACAGTACATTTTCGTTTTGGTTAATTTTTACAGAAAAAATCATTTCACATGAGAACCAATGGTTTGATTTTCGCGGAATAGTTGACAACTTGAACAATAATTTTTTCACTGTTGGGCCCTCGGCATTTGTCTGGCGTTTCTTATATCCCGATAATTATAATCTATTTACCTATATATACAATTCCCAGATAAGAACAAAATCGTTTGATTTTGACCATTTTTCTTACAACTTCGGATTGATATTTTGGGCATTCCGGCCCACGGCATTTGTCTGGCGATAAGCTTCCGTCGGATGTTTTTCTTTAAAACGTAAGTCTAACTTGACGCCAGATAGGAACAAAACGTTTGAAATTGCTCATTTTCATGAAATTTTCTTTTCTGTTTTCCGCTGAGCGGCCCTGGATAACCGTTTGATAAACACGAAAATGGTTAGTACAAATCAGGCACAAAAGGCTCCCAAAAGGCCAGATAGGAACCAAACGTTTAAAAAAATCTGTCACTATCCCACGGTCTATCCGGTGCATTCTGGAAAACACAATAAATGATCTTCCTTTGCAAGTATCCATTTAGTCCAGTCAAAACAATGTTTAACCTCCTGAAAAATCCGAAAGTTTTGAAACTTCGCATACTTATTTAAAGGTACCTAAGAATGAATATACCGAAAGTCCTTATGAATATGAGGCGAGCCCTAGCGGCAATTAGCGAAAATAGGGCACTTTCTTTGGTTTTTCGTTAATATCTCGAGAACCGTTGGTCGGAGGCAAAAGTTGATTATATACATAATTAAGGCTACAACAATGATTATATACATTTTTCTCGTATTCCCAATGGTTCCCGAGTTATAGGCGCTAAAAGAGAGCGTTTTGTGAAAAACCACGCTAGGGCGATACAATATGGCATTTCTAATAATATTTGACATATGGTTTACCTACATTTTTGTATACTAAGGATAATTGAGGAGATAAACTTCACAACTTTGTATAAAAAGCACATGATGTATGTTACTCATGATGTATATTGATGAGGCACATGATGTAGGTATATAATACAAGTGTGCAATCTCACCTGACTTCTGGTTCCAGCAAGCACATTGCTTTGATCTTTATGTACCAAATGTTCAGTGTTTGTTATTTGCACTGAATGATCTGCTTCTTCAAGGTTTATGACATCGGGATCATCAGGGTCATCAAAGTCTTCTTCGAGGTTGGAAGTAACACCATTCAAGCATTCGCCACGGCAGTTGTGGCTGTCGAAGGGCAGGAATAATGTGTACAAGCATTTGTCACAACTGCCATGCGTATGCTTGAATGGTGTTACTTCCAACCTCGAAGAAGACTTTGATGACCCTGATGATCCCGATGTCATAAACCTTGAAGAAGCAGATCATTCAGTGCAAATAACAAACACTGAACATTTGGTACATAAAGGTCAAAGCAATGTGCTTGCTGGAACCAGAAGTCAGGTGAGACTGCACATTTGTATTTTTTTATTATTCATTTACCTTGCAATAGTATACATAAATCGGTTGTCATGTTCATATGTTGCTTTACTGGTCGCTTACTACTTTCTCATATTTACTTCTTCTGTTTTATTTATTTCTTATATACTTTCTTTTACTTACATGTTTTTATTTGTATAATGGTTCTCTCACACCTTCATCTCATGCATACTTACCTATTGTTTTAGACAGCAAGTGTAGAAGCTGGCCAAGATAATCAATTTGCAGGGCCTTCTACCAAGAAGCGATTCAGAGCTGATTGATTTTTCTGTACAAAATTTTCCTTGGAATAACCTCAGGATTTTGTTTGTTCATATATTTCATTGTTTAATATACTTACATCATGTGCCTCATCAATATACATCATAAGTAACATACATCATGTGCTTTTTATACAAAGTTGTTATCCTTAGTATACAAAATGTAGGTAAACCATATGTCAAATATTATTAGAAATGCCATATTGTACCGCCCTAGCGTGGTTTTTCACAAAACGCTCTCTTTTAGCGCCTATAACTCAGGAACCATTGGGAATACGAGAAAAATGTATATAATCATTTTTGTAGCAAATTTAATAAGCCTTAATTATGTATATAATCAACTTTTGCCTCCGACCAACGGTTCTCGAGATATTAACGAAAAACCAAAGAAAGTGCCCTATTTTCTACCTCTAAATAAGTGTGCGAAGTTTCAAAACTTTCGGATTTTTCAGGAGGTTGGATCATTTTTTGAGGTTTTTTGACTGGATTAATTTACGTATTTACTGTACCTTTTTCTCCAACAAATGAAGTTGTATAGCTTACCCAAAAGTACCTTTACATGGCATAATATAACAGAGAATAAAACTAATATTAATATTTCGTTTGATCTACCGCTCGACGCATATTTCGGGGCATTTGCAATCTTATAAATTGATCATCTAAAACCGTGGTTGAGCGTTTCATGCCTCTCGTCTTTTCACATACTCTCCAGTTTGCTTCAAGATTATGATGGATCGTTGATTTTGATTTACCAAACATATCGGCAATATTACTGTAAGATCGACCGATTTCGACCATTGCTGCAGCCCCAGCGAAATCAGTAGGTGGTAAATCATCCATTATGGCCTGTTTCACAATCAAGGTGACGATAGTAAGCAAAAACAAAACAAATTTAAACATATTCTTATAAAAACACAACGAACTTTGACGTAGAGAAAATACGTGTTTAAAGGTAGTGCAACAACTAACGGACCGAATTTGACATTAACCAACTTGATAAAAATGTGCAAAATGAACAAAAATTGTAGTAAGAAATTCACGGCTGTCTAAACCTTCGAATTTGCTAGGAGAAAAAAAAAAATATGTAAAAAAAATACCAATTTGTTTCCGTTCCATTTTGGTCGGTGCGTGTATGTATAAAAGAACTACATACGGTGGTGAAATCCTCTTCCTTTTAATTCTTTTTAAAGTCAGTTAAAATGTAGATATTTACGCATCGACAGGCAGCATCTGATTTTTTCAAATTCATGCAGATATGCATCATGCATCAACTTTTACGCAGGAACTAATAAATGTCTATCAAGGATTGTGAAATGGCCGTAAAAATTTCTATACGTATTGTCCTATAAATAGACGTTGGGCGATAGAGGGCTTAATCAATGTCGCCTACTACTATATCAGTTACACAATGAGCTGTAATAAACGTAGTGGTAAACTACAGCATGTGACACTAACGAGGAAGGGTAAAACTTCAACTTAATCTTAACTAGTTCCATTAAGATCGAGTTGGGTTCACTCAATAGTTTGACACTTTGCCAAGTCGCACTATCATTATAACAATTAACATAAGAGAAATTATGTGGTCGGCGGTTTGCTACTGTTGCTACTGATGTTCTCCCAATTTATTCACCGTTTACTTATTTTATTTGCACGGAAATTGCATTGCACGTTTAGTTACAAATACGGTACTTCCGAGAAATAGTTATCTTAATTGAAATCGTGGAGTCAAATTGGAATTGGCGACGGCACATCCAGTGAAATACTGTATGTAGGTAATTACTAATTGAAAAGTTTTTATAATTTATTGAAGTGTGATATATACTCAAATTATTTAAAATCCATCTAATAACCCCGCATGGACTATGTAGGGCATATAGTAGAAGGTATTCCATAATTAGGCAATCTTTGGAGGGCGATAGGAGTAAAGGAATTAAGTAGTTCAGTTTTGCATATATAAACATTTTCTTAAGGTGGCTCTTAAGGGAGCTAAAACCTCTTCCGCCCAATCTCGAAATATCTTGAGTTGATTGATTTACCAGCGTGCGGTAGGCATTGCTGCCACTCCCAAGCTGAGCCTGCTACGTCCATGCTGAGTTGGACTAAGGTCATGCTTATTGCCAGCAGCAAGAGCCACATGGCGCATGGTAAGAGAATGTGTGTTTTGGGAGTGTAAGTATTTGTGAGACGCGTTACTGTATTGTGTCGTGAGGGAGCGTTTAAGCTCCCTTTTTTGTATTTTTGTTCTGGACTTCTGCTTCTTCTGGGTCTTTTTATGAGATATGCTGCCGCGTTGTGACGCTGCTGTCTGTGCTCCTATTTTTGTATTTATGCTTCTACAAATCTTCTTCTTCTTCTGATTCCTCCATTTCTGCTTCTGGTGGGGTATATATCGCTGCGATTTCCTTGTGGAATTCGTTTTTTCCCCTCGCTTTTCTTTCCCAATATGTTTGGTCCTTTCCCAGTCTGTTCATGATCGTCTCGATTGTTGTTTTCCACGTGTAACATGGTCTCCCTATTTTTAGTTTGCTGCTGTTCAGTGTTAGTGCTTTCTTCAGTAGGTGTGTTGGTTCCCTTCTTTGGACGTGTCTCCAGTACTTCATTACGTACATTTCTATCCTTTTTGTGATTGTCTTCTCATCTGGTAGTGTAGATGTTTTATGTCACTATTTTTGTCCTATTGTTTTTCTGAGTAGTTGGATGATGTCTCTTTCAGCTCTTCTCAAACTTCTTCTGTTGGCTTTTGTTGTTGCCGCGTTTTTGTCATCGTTAGCAGCATGATAGCTATATACAACCGTTTGGTCAGTTCCCATGATAGTTTGTTTTTCTCGATGAACGGTATAATTGCCCTTGTAACTTAATCTCGAAATATCTTGAGTTACAAAAATTGACAATTTATTACTTTTATTATTTTTGCTTTGCCAAATTTTTGTTGATTTATATGGACACATGATGGTTGGGAGGTAAATTTTCGCATGAAATGTCACTAGTCATTAAAATTTTATAGGGAACATTTTTTCAACATCGTGGATGCCAAATATATTCAAGTTATTCAACCGACCATTCCATCCAAACCATAGTATGAAGATTTACATACGCCAAGAGAGTACATAACCATCATATACAGAATAAAATTTGGACATGTTGTTATCCATCATTCCTTACACGAATAGGCATTATACAATCAAATCTCTGCGAATACTGTAAAATTGAGAGGAATTGTGAACAAATTTTCTTTAGTTGTGAGAAAAAACAATAAAAACAAAATAAACAATCACATACTAGCACCTTTCAATTTACCCTATTTATTATCTTAACAAACGAGAAATATTTTCATGTATTTTTCAGTTTATCAGGAATACAAATCTAAAAGTGTAAATGAAATGTGTATGTATATGTGTCATGTGTCATCTTCCATCGTTATTACAGTATATTTTTAATTAGCGTGATTTTCCTCCATTCCGTGGCCCAGTATAGGGTATAAAATTGAAAATTGAAAGAATTGAAAATGCTTCGAGCGGAAAGAAATTGTGCCCCTGTATTTAACTTTGATTTTTTCTTATCCATATCCATTCGTACTCTTCTGTCTTTTAGTTTAAGTATGCGTATATTTGTTCTGATTTTCAAACTGTGACTGGCTGTATCGAGCTATTCCTAAAGCCATAATAATTGAAAAAAAATCCTTCTACTGTCGACTATAATTTCAAACCACCAAAAAGTTGCGCAATTTTTTTCTTTCTCACCTTAAATCATCAGGGTGGTATATAAATTATTCGAACTAAAATTATTATTGCAAAATAATAAGAAAAATATATTTTTTTATGCAAAAACTAAAATATTTGCTTATCTGACACATATAATAAAAAAACTGGCTCTTTTAAAGCCCCATAGCTCTACCTGTTATTTAAAGTAATATCTTTTATTTCTGTTAGATAACTATTGAAAAATCTTATTTTGGGTGCTCAGCAGATAACTTTCAAAGAAGCCATCCGTTATTCCAAGTCTGATAACGCTGGTATATCAACAAGAAACCTCCCCTACGAGACATCTTATCAATTTCACTCACCTATTTAATATCTAACTATCAATATGAAGATACAGGAAAAGAACCATGCTTTCTATATACCGTTCTTCTTCTTCTTCTATTAGCGGAGCGACGAACTGTCGTCGCACTCAGGCCTTGTGACCTATTGTGCTACCGCTAAGAATTTATTGATGTTGCTGTGTCCAGGCACCCAGAGAAGCTTGACCCAGTTGGATGAGCCAAGTTCACAGAGAGCCTGCTTACAGTTTTGAACCAGGATTGACTTGGTCCGGACTGATGCAAGGGCCTTGAGGGCCGCTTGACTATCGCTACATATATGTATATATGTGCTTGTTGGAATATTTCCTTCGAATATTCTCCTGTGCACAGACCAGAGTAGCAAAGACCTCGGTCTGGAATACCGTGGCGAGTTTACCCAGGGCATAAGAAAGTTCAGCCCTAAGCCTTTCATAGTATATCCCCGCTCCAGCACTCTCCTCAAACCTCGATCCGTCTGTGAACCATTGGTAGGCCTGAGTATGTCCTCGAGTGGGTTCCAGTCTTCTTTTTTGGAGATGACAACCTCAAAGGGTTCTGAGAAGGAGAAGGAAGGCACCATATCATCACTCCTGGCCTCCAGAAGTTAGTGAGTCCCTATCACGTCGTTAAGGGCCCTTGTGTGCCCTAATTGTTCTTCTTCGGTCTTCCACTGACCACCGCACCTCAGCCCGTAGGCCGGTTTCCCAACCTCGGCCTAAATCACCAAGTGAAGGGGCAACAGGTCTAGAAGGACCTTCAAAGCTGCTGTGGGTATCGTGCGTATTGCTCCTGTGACTCCCAAACAGGTGAGTCTTTGGAGTTGTGTTAGCTTCTGTTGAATGTATAGCCTGGTTACCGCAGGCCACCACACAACAGAAGCACAAGTGATCATTGGTCTTACTATCACAGTATAGTATCACATCGTTACTCTGGGGTTTAACCCTCATGTTTTACCAAAGGTCTTTCTACATACTCGGAGGGTTGTAGTAGCCCTTTGTATTCGTCTCTCTATGTGATCTTTCCAGGTCAGCTTAGAGTCCAGGATAACACCCAGATAGTTCACCGTCCTGGAAATCGTCAGAGTCGTGTCATAGGGTACTGGTTCGACGAAACCGTCTAGCCTGCGTCTCCTATGAAAATTACCAGTTCTACCTTAAAGGGGTTGACTCTAACTGGTCGTTACACCATCTCTGTATGATTTGCAAGGCTCGCTAACCGTATTTGGAAAGTTTCCCGAGATGATAAGGGCCAGGTATCTACGTAACCTTGAGCAAAGGGATTTTCGTTCTCGAGTTCCTGGAGTAGACCATCGAGAACGAGGTTCCATAGCAGAGGAGAGAGGATGCCTCCTTGTGGGCATCTCTCCTTACTGAAATTTTTACTGCCGTTTCCTCTATATACCGTTGAGCTAAGCTATTATGCTAGTAATAAGAAATCTTGATAAGATGTCTCGTAAGAAAGATTTCTATGATGTAAAATCGTAAACCATGTCTCATTGTCTCAAAGGATTTAATAAATAATCAATAAAAAGTATTACTTATGCTCGGAGGGCCGTTGTTTCCTTAGAAAACATGTCCTGTTAGGAATGCCCAATGTCTTTAATTTTTTTTTCTTACTTTGCATACAAAATTATCTAGATAGAGCTATTTCCTTAACATCCTGTATATACATAATATGTCTGGAAAAATAAAAAGACAGAAACTTACCACTAGTAATATAAAATCTATTCTTTTTATCTTCTATTTTATTTGTTTTTTCTTGAAATAGCTATATTATTTTATTCCACACTAAGCGGATGATAAAGCTATTGTAAATTATATTGCAATGGTTTGCCGATATAAAATATAAAACAGCGATCGAACGTACACAGCAGAATCCAATGATAACATATTAATATTTAATGCTTTTATTGAATTTTTATTTAACTTCCCATGTTTGTCTTTTTTTTGCATTAAACGAGATCCGCTAAATGAATACCACTATTCGCAAATAAACAAAAAAAAATAATTTTTATTAAACTGAAACTTTTTAAATTTATTTCACAATTAGGTTTCATTTATTGTTTCAAATACGTTTTGGAATATACTTTTACAGACATTTTAGATTTTTTCCTTCGATACCAACTCTACCTATTGTTCACAACGTATTTTCAGATATGTCTATTATTCTCGTTGGCCTCCACTATCTGTTGCGGTTGTCTCTAAGAAGCACGGCCTCACCAAAGCTCTCTATCAGCAGCTCCGCAGTGATATTAGCCTAACGTTTTGGATGGTGTTCTCTTCGCTTCTTGCCATCTGGTTTTCCCTGAACTATCCACCGTTCTATATTTTCCTCACTCCGATTGATGATTGATTGATTTACCAGTGTGAGGTAGACATTGCTGCCACTTCCAAGATATACCACTGAGCCAGCTACGTCCATGCTGGGATGGATTTGTGCCATGCTTGTTGTCAGCAGCGACAGCCACATGGCGCATGGTATAGGAGTGTGGGACGGGCAGTGTAGGTGTTGCCGCGTTGTGTCGTGATATGAAATGTCTATACTCCTCTTTTTGTGTTTCTGCTTCAACAAATCCTCTTATTCTTCTGATTCCTCCATTTCGTCAGAAAAAAACGATAAATAAAGAAATCATAACGATATATCAGTGTTACATCACCACTGACTTTACAAAAATTTAATTCGGAAATACCAGTTAAGATAAAGTCCGAAAAAGATTCGAATAAGACACAAATGGTGTGTGCGTACGGCTAGCCGATCTATTGCGGGGCCGAGTCGTGGGTTCGATTTTTATTTTAGGTGAGTAGGAGAATAAATCAATATTTTCTCGATATCTTGCCAAGCCAGTTTGTCCCAACACTTAAGGGTAGTTTTAATAGTGCTGTTGAATTGGCGCCATCCACAGAAAAAATTAAGAGAATTTAACTACCCTGTAAGTGGTGAAACCAACCGCTGTGGAAAGATCCGATCATATTTATGAGGCAGACACAAACACGAAAAATAAGAAAATAAATTTAAGAAAAAAAATCACAATTTATTTATAGCAAACTTCAAAAATGACGAATTTTACAATTAAAGCAAGAAAAATGGTGGTAACCAAAAATTATCAAAATCTTTGATCATTAAAATATTTTTGTTAATTATTATTAAGATTATACCATTAAAAATGATGATAGACGTTATTTGAATCTTAAATAAATAATTACTTAAGTGTAATAAAATATTAACTTTAAATCACATAGAAAATTGACAAGTATGTTATGACTTAATAAAAATTCGTTGATAGTAAAAATGTCTCCATGCAATAAACTGCACAACTTAACTAGAAAAATGAGATTTACACTTTCTCACCGATCCCTAGAGAAATGGACGCTACAAGATGGATCCTGGTGGATTCCGGCAATTTCTGTCAGCGACCTCATTAACACGGGCGGCTCAAGATGTACTTGGATGTCTCGATCACCTATATACGCTGGGGTTTTGCTGATACGACTAGACTGAAGTTACTCAAAATCTACCAAATCTTGACCTCAAACTGACTAAAGTGACTGGACTATGGCTTTAAGATATGTAACGTTTATTTAACCAACCCATCTAAACTAAACCAAACGATTTACTTTGACTGTTGTATGTTTATCTGATTACATCGACACGTGGAAAACGTGTTTGCATGGATCCCAAAATGGTTGAACTGGATTAATCAAATAATCCACGTGGTATTCAACTTGATCAATCAATTAAACAACAATTAATCAATTTATATCTTAAATAATTTTTAAATAAATTAAACAAATTAACAGCAAAACTACTTTTACTGTTCGATTCACTAAAGTAAAACTCGATAATGACAAAAGTAGCAAAATGTTTGCTTAATTAATTATCGCGAAATTTGGAGTTACTGAATATCGCTGCCACAGAACTGGAAATAAAAAAAAATCTCTTGCCGTGTCAGCTAGTAAGGTAGCCTCCCCTCCAACTAGACTAATGCTGCCATATTATAATATTTCAAAAACGTCTAGATATCAAATAACTAGATTTGTCAATCTAGGGGGTATATTGCTCTACGCAAACCACTACACTACCCAATGTATTGTGTGTAAGATAGACTCAGTATGCAACGGCATAAATAAATGTGAATAAATTCGTATCGCGTTAATAGGTCAGGTGTTAATGTGTCGCTAGCAAAAACTGTAACATGATAACAAATAATGATTTAAATACAAGTATACAAAAGGTATAAATCTTAAATCTAAACACATTTTGCAGGATAATAATATCTCTGGGCACAAATAACTAAAAGATGGTGAATACTTAAATATTAGGTGTGATATATGGGAACTTAATAAAAGTGCTTAAAGTTCCCAAGTGAACGTAACATCAGAATCATCTGATATACCGTTGCGATTTCTTTATTGTATTCATTTTTTTCCTCGCCTTTTTTCCAGCATACTTGGTTCCGTCCTAGTTTGTTCATGATCCTCTCGATTGTTGTACTCCACGTGTAGCATGGTCTCCCTATTTTTTGTTTGTTGCTGTTCAATATTAGCGTTTTCTTTACGTACATTTCTATCCTTTCTGTAATTGTCTTCCCTCGTAGTGGTGGTGATGTTTTTCGTCTTGTGGTTTTTGCGAGTAGTTGGATGATGTCTCTTTCAGGTCTCCTCAAACTTCTTCTGTTGACTTTTATTGTTGCCACGCTTTTTAACGCCATATGTCATCGTTGGTAGTATGATGATGGCTATGTACAGCCATTTGGTCAGGCCCCATGATAGTTTGTTTTTCTCGATGAACGGTATACTTGCTCTTGTGACTCTGTATGTCATTTTAATTCTCTACTTCATAGTTTCTCTCCTTACCAGTTGGTTCGTCAGATATGTTCCTAGATATTTCAATTTGTTCGTTGTTTTTAAGGAGTAGTCGCCTATTTTGTACCCTTCTCCGCTGGTCTGACCTTTATTGACGGGCCTCGCTCCGTTATTAGACTTTTTTTGAAGTTAATTAAGACAGTGTAACGGTCAACTTTTTAAGTATTCGTAAATTTCTATTATAATCCGTTAAATTACATTATTATACTCTTCGCAAAAATGAAGAGTATATTGCATTCGATCGGCACAATTCTAAAACCGGAAATATCGCTCGTAGAGAAAAAATTTTCATATCATTGTGTTAGTGAACGAATTCTGAACCACTTTCAAAATGTCCGTCTGTCCATCTGTCCGTCTGTCCATCCGCCTGTCCGTCTGTCCGTCTGTCCGTCTATCCATCCGCCACGTTTCTTGTAAGCACGATAACTTAAGAAAGAAAAGTCCGATTGTATTGAAATTTGGAAAGTAAGTTAGTGTTAGCTAGAGAAAGAACCCTATTGTTTTTGAAGAAAATCAATCAGTAAATAAGAAAGTTATTAATCATTTAATTATTGTCGCTTGCACTAAAATAGAAATCTTGCGAAATGTTATCTCTATAATATATTTTTTGTTTATGCATTTTACTAATATATATTTTATAATAATATGTCAAATGCGTTGAAATATGATTCTCGAAAAGATATATACATTACAGACATTCAATTTTTGTAGTAATTTGTGATGGTGCAGTGGCTAGTTTTGTCTGGTAATCCAGAGGTCTTATGTTTAAATCCTCGATAAGTTGGATGTTTTTTTTTTTCAATTTTTTTCATTTTTTCTTCACAATAAAGTTCGTATCACAAAATTCAGGCTGTCCAAAAACTAACATTATTTACAAGAAAACTGCGAAGAGTATCCTATAGAATGGGTAACAATTATATAAAAAGTTCTTTAAATTGACGAAAAATATCTACGTTTTTAGCTTGTTTTATATCTTCATTACAAAAATTACTTATTTTATTAGTTTTGCCAAAAAAAAATTTAACGCCGGCCCTGTTGGAGGCATGTTGCTTATGATGATATTCTTAACATTTTACATTCTCGAGATAAATAACGGGTACAAGCGCCAACGTGGAGGTTTTCCTGCAATGAGAAAGTACAGATATGACATAATGTGGACATTTGGTCTAGAATGTAGTGTGTGAGCGGGGATAATATAAAACGAAAATTTAGTGTGATGTATATCACTTTTCATCAGAGTCCTGGTTAAGAAAGTCAAGTACCTGTGTGTTGTTTAAAAGAAGAATTGTGAAAGTTACCAAATAGTTCAAACAAAATATTAACAATTCTATTTGTCTCGTAAATACATGCATACTTAATAAGAATCTGATAAAGTATTATGTTTGCTTTACGAGTGGCTAAATTGTAAAAGGCCATTATAGTGTAAGTGTTATTATATTATATTATGCCTTTAATTGTGCATTCAACTACTACTGATTTATAACTGTGTGTTGCAGTCGTTCTTATAGTACATACTTTAAAGCTCAGCAAATTTTGTAAGTACATAAACAATTATTATATTCCATTTGGTCGTCAACGATTCAGAGCCCGTATTTCCCGTTGGCCGATTTTTCAACGCGTTCTTGTTACATTTGCGCCACCCTTAACTTTATGCCAGATTTACCTTTTATCTCTCTATTTCCTTGTAAACAAACAGACAAAATTCGCGAGTGTTACGTGTTAGTTGTTTAAAACTCATATTAATTTGCCTTTAAAGAAATTATGTAACACAGACTGTGTATAAACACAAAATTTTGTACTATTTAGTTAAGTCTGTTATTCTGCTTTTGATTTAACTTTTGTAAATATCTGGTTATTTATTCTTAATCAGTTTGTTTTTGATTCTCTTCATCTTAGACTCCGATTAAAGAACTTATATCTAGATACATAATGGCTACCTTTTCTTCATATACCTTATTTGCTCCTAACATAGTCACATTATATATCCATTTAAATGGATAGATGAACATCACATCCCATAGGCAACAGAGGCGGGTATGTGTAGAAGGGAAAATGTATAATATTGTACATATTTTATGTAATAATTGTTGGTTAACCTCTATGAACATACCCGCGGATTTAAAAAATATAATAGGTAGAGATGTTTTATTCAAGGGAAATATGTATTGAAAGAATATTATTTATAATATTATTATTACAACTGTAAACTGAACGCCATCATGTTACGACTATGACCTACTTACTTATGAAACGACCGATTTTCTTCTTTTCTAAACTGTCTTCTGCAAGCGGCAGAGCACTTCAACATTGTAGCATTAAATTTTCACTAAACTGTGTAAATATGAATAGAGAATATCACTTAGGTATTAAGCAAATCACAACTTAAAATAAAATTACTTTTTCATCACTTTTTGGTCGAACACGAAAAACATTTATTGACATTAATGGCGGACACTGTCAAACTGAGATTATGATAATCAAACTGAACCGATCGTGTAGAAAAGAGCCGCGAAAAGGCCGATGGGCCAATCAGAAACTTATGGGAAGAAGTGCCTCAGATTGTGAGTCTTTCAGCAACAAATAAATCAATGCCATTATGTATCTAAATATAAGTTCTTTAATCGGGAATCTTAGATGAATGAACAATTATTTGTTTATAAGTACCTTTATATTATTGCATTCGGAATTGGCCAATCTCCCATTTCTCATGTTTTTACGAATTACCTCTTGTTATTATGTTATATTTATGTCTGCCTCTTTGTGTGTACCTTATGTTTGATATCTGTTTGTAGAATATTATTATCGTTGTGAGTACAATTTGATTTGCCTACAACCTGTATCTATATATCTCTTTGCTCTACTTTTATTTTTTATATTTGCAATAAATTTTGTTATTGCTAAATAGTTATTTTTTATTTCAAAAGTCCATTATTTTATTTTAGTCAGCTAGAGTGTGACACATTGACTTATACCAGCGATGGGAAGCCTGTGAATAATAATAACTATTCCTAATTGTCAAAAATAATTAGCAAAATATCACGTGTTTGATTGTGAAGAACTTTCTTGACATTTTGCAAAATAATACATTCCACCAACACAATAAACACAATGGTAGATCGAAGTGATTCATTGAGTTAACGCTACTAATAAATAATTAAGGTATTATAGCAAGTGGGTGCTTAAAAGTTTTGTTAGGTGTATATACGTCATTATATTGAAAGTATTTAAGGTAAATACGTGATAATATTGAATTCGATCTAAATATGAAAAACAGTGTACAACTTTCGCCGTTCGAGAATGGTAAAAATGTTAGTATTTTTGTTCGGAAATGTGAACCTAAGGAGACATATTACCGAAGTTCCTTGACCATGACCTTTATATGAACTCGTGTTTGTCCCTGGTCTCAGTGCTGACGGTCGCTTACTCATTAGGAAATACATTACAACTCTTGGGTAAGCAAAGGATAATAATTGGACGAAACTGTATTTCGGAAATTTAGGGAATAAACTAATGTGAAGATTTTAATTAAATCATGCTCAATCCTCAGCGAGTAATTCAGGTCAATCTCAGATCGATAAACTTAAAGTTAATTCAACATATTTTATGACAAAAAATTGCTTGTGGAAACCTTGCACTTTGTTATTTTGAAGTTTATAGGTCTCAAAAAATTTTCAGGTGCCAGCAACTCCCTCATGCTCTGAGGATAATGTTAGGAAGGTGATACTCAAAATGATTCAATACAAATTGTCTTTTTCTTTGCACTGATATCTTTATGTATTATACTTAGAAAATACTGTCGAGACAAGAACTGTCAATTTCATATAGGAAACAATTTTCATTCCCATTATTTAAAAAATTAAAGTAGACATTCATTATTAAAAATATCATGGAACTGGCATTATAATTAATGTCGTATGTAATATCACTAGAGTGCTTAGAATTTTATCCGTAAATTTTTCTCAAGAGCGTGACATCTCCTAGTAGTATAAAGAATGTAAATTAGCAGTTTGTTATCTGATTAAATCCCTAGCGTTTTAATTGTTTCCAGATGCTTTCTAGGTATTTACTGATCTTTCTTTTCAATTTCGTCATTTATGTTACAGAAAGACATATTTTCAAAGCAACTCATTTAGTAAAAGATAATGCAGATACAAATATTTAACAAACGCAGCTGCAGAATTCGCCATATTTTAAATGTAATGACAACCAAGAAACAAAGTAGCATATTCAAATCATAGATATTGTAATGTATGCACTGGCCTGGCTGTTGAGAAGTCTTTATTCCGTAGAGTTCTGGCTTCGACCAATCACAAAATGACTGAATACAGAGAGAGCATTGCTACATTACCAATGTCCCGAACATAGACATTATGTATTCATGGCTCCGTTGTCAGAATTCGAAATGGTATATGGTTCAAGCAGCGCTATCTAGTGCTTCAAAGATCATATTTCAGATAGTAAGTCTGTCAGTGAATGGTGCAAGAATTTTGTGTTAAAAACCAGTCACCCTTCTCTGTGGTTATGACACCACAGATGAGACCTGGTAGTACCGGCAGCCACTCCCCACTCTGTGGGGAGTGGCTGCCGTGGGGAGTGACCCCACTCCGTGAGGTAAGTAGACGTAAACGAAGTAAATAGACGTAACGAACCGAGGATGACGGCCTTCTGCATTCTTCCGGCTAAGATCTCTGCCGAGTTTTGGTATGCCGGTATGATCTTCAGTTCCGAAATCAGTGTGTGTCTCGCTCCACCGAGGGCTCCTATAATCAGTACCACCAACTTAACAGTGTGGTCTGGATAAAGTCTGCGGAGTTCGAAGAGCAAATCTCGATATTTTGTCCGTTTCCCCCCCTCCTTCAAGACAATGTTGTTCTCCGCGGGAGCCGAGAACATACATTGTCTTGAGTTGGTGACTACGTCAGGTTTGTTGGCTTGTATTTGCCTGACGGTGGGAAACGCCCTGCAGTTGACATCAGAGACCTCTATACCCATGACTATGATAGACTAGGGTATTGAATACACCATACTGGCAAGCCGTTATGAATCCCTCCGTCTCAGACTTCAGCCCGGCTGACCTTAAGAAGGCATATGTCAGCCTTCCAGATAAGCCAAGGTTTTTTTTTTTAATGCCTTATTTTATATTAACGTCCTGGCAAAGTTTAGCTAATGCTACTACCACTTAACCAGAACGGCAAGATGAGATACGGTCACCAATCCAAGTGACGAACTCGCCCGGCCGTGCTTAACTTCGCCGATCTAGGTCCAGTCACTGAAACTGGTACCGTACCTCATCTCACGTTTTCTATATTTTTATAATCTTATCTATGTGAAGCTGCAGAAAGGTGTTGTGTTCTGCAGCTTTAATTTGGGCTTTTCGCGATTTACCCGCTCGACGTCGAAGGAGAGACCTAGTTCATCGGCTGCTCTCTGCGCTGCCTTAAACAAAAAGACTCCTACCCCTGCATTTTCATGGTCCCGGACTATGCAGAGGAGGGGATCCAAACTCCTGATGACCTTACCATCTGTTATGAAGACTCTCAATGCCCAAGAGTCCATGGCCTCCCCAATGTCGCGGGAGGTATAGCCGTGGAACAGACGATTTATGATGCAAACTCCTATTGAGATGCATCTTCTTGCGGGTTCCTACGTCGAGCTGACGCAAATCCTCTCGACTTCACTCCATTACTCTAAAGGAGTAGAGTAGGATCGGCACGGCAAGCATGTTGGCAGCAGACACCTTGTTCTTCCCCGACAGTTCTGAAGACCAGATCTGTCGGAGTCGGTGCTGATACTTGCCGCGGAGAGCGTTTTTCACTACACTCACTCACTCTTGAGATGGACCAGTGCACATTTGTCTAACCCGAACTCCATACTGACAGCCTGCGTGTACTCCTGTACCACCCTGAGAGACTCCCTAAGCCCTCTTCTGTTTTGCATCTCACTACTGCCATTATCTGTTATTATTAAATAGTGGAGTCGAATTAGACGTAAAACCTCGGAAAGCGATTAACCAAGACCGATATTGATGAATCCTTTTTTAATGGGTTCTATATGATAAAAAATTTATTTTTTAGCAATTAAAAAAGTGTGCTTTTGCTTCATTGATAGTTTAAACAAATTGTTGGTAATATAATTAACACAATATTAACAGAACCTTAAAAACAAGGAAAAAAGAAGTAAAAAAATAAAAAGTAAAATAAATTAAAAAGCTGTAAACTAATATCATAAACAATTGAAAAATGTTAATTTAAAAAAAAATCGGTATAGATTGACCCAGTATTCTTTTGTCCCTTATTTCAAATTTAAGGTTAAAAATTAAAAATTTTAATAATTTTTTAATAATAATTTTAAATGGCGGACTCAAAATGATAGTTTCAATAATAAGAAAATGATATGTTAATATTATTATTAGAAGATGTTTGTTCAAACGTTTATATCTCATTATTAATTTATGAAGGCTCCTCTTCTTCTGCATCATTTATTTCTAAAATTGGTGAAGGCTTGGAGTAAGATAGAGAGAATTTGCAAAAAGTGGAAAAAAGTGTATCTAAAGGTCCAGTTATGGCTAGAAAATGACACATTACCGCAGGGATTGGGATGGAAGTATGATAATAACCAGCACTAACACCCATTGCAATGGAAGAACAGCTTGCTCCAGAAAATATTTTAAAAGAAATTTTTTGCAACTGCAAGACAAGATGTGGATCTGCTTGCAGTTGTAGGAAGGTAACTTGCACTGCACCATGGTCTGCGGTGAATGCAATGATGATACTTGCTCCAAACCTTCATTAATTTTAGAAATAAATGATGTAGAAGACAAAATTCTTGAAAATTAACAAAATTTTTCAATTGTTATTAATACTAATTTGTATATAGCATTTTTTCATATTTTATTTTTGAATTTTTTTTATGATAACTTAATCAAAAATTTGCATTTGCATCAATTACTTTTAAGATTCTGCTAATTTTATTAACATAAATTTAATTAAACAATGGATAAGGCACGAGCACATTTCTTTAATGGGTAAACATTTTTATAAATGTCATTTAGAACTCATTAAAAAAGTTTTAACGTGACTCCACTAAAAGTGTTTATTGATATATACGCACCTATTTAACCCAATTTCTAGTATAAGAAGTAATTAGAAAGGATTAAGAATTAAGAAAAAATTAGGTTAAGATTTTGTTTAGTCAATCAGAGAGTACTCTTTGAAAGGTTGAATAAGCACTGCAAATTGTAATGTACAGTGTACAGTTTTGATTATTAACGTATTTGCGATGGATTACCATTATAAATACATTTTTACCTTATATCTTTCCAGCGCGAGAGTGCTTAACTTGTGTCTAGATGTAGTTTTACGCCATGTAATAATTAATTTGCCTGTTTGGTGGGCATTTCTATTTTATTTTTTTAGTGGCCGCAGTGATAATTATTTCATAACTACGATGAGCCTAGCTAACACTTCATGAATTCGAAATATAAAAGTAGGGAAACTAAAAAAGAGGAATATGAGAAAGCAACAAACAATGCATATATTGTGTTCACAAACGTCGAGATAACTGAAAAGGACTATACAAAATTGAATTGGAATCTTTTGAGAAGCACACCTGACAACATTAAATATGAGTGATTGAATTTATCAAACTGTATATTTGGTGGAATAATAAAGTTAAAAGAGTGAGAAAGGAACGATTGTAACTAAATTGAAGGATAAGTGGGAGGCACTGTTAATTCAACCGGAGTATAAGTAACAATAATGAAATTCAATCATCTGGTAGTTCAATCTTCTGAATTTATCTGTAGGAAGCCTGGCATATGTTTGAAAAGAGCGAGACAAAAGGGAAGCATCAATTATAATGAAATGGTCTAGAATGAAAATTAAGTTTACTCCATTTACACTTATTTGCATTACCGTTGGTTATAACATGTTTTCCTTAAGTTGGATCTACGCCAGCATCATTTCATTCAACGTAGTATTATTTAATAGTCGATTTTGTTATATATAATAAATAACAGTATATGTTACCAGTTGAATATTTCGATATTAAATTGGTTTATAGAATAGTGAATAACTCCATAAGTTAAAAATAAAACTTTATGAGTACATTAAAGAATTTAATATCGAAATATTTAAGAGGTTAAAAAATGTTTATTCATATTTTGTACGGAAACCTTTCATAGTTGATTACACAATTCTTAGACGTGTAAAAAATGCCAGCGTCTTTGATCTTTACCGCACCACCAACACTCATCATTGGAGAAGTTGTTTTGATTGGTTCTCCAATGTTGGGTATTTTAAAGAGTTTTCCTAAGTAGTATATCAGTGTGACCAGATTAAAGTACCAATATGCAGAAAGTAGATAATCTCGTGATAAATAAGAAGTGTGAATGACTGAATTTAAATAAATAAATGATTTAAGTATTTTCAATATACTTTTTTTACTTTAAAATGCTAGGAATTGAATACTTCGTCAGTATTAACTAGAAGAGTAATTGTTTTGATTGGTTCTCCAATAATGAGTGTTTTAAAGTATTTACCTTACTGGTATATTAGCGTGCCCAGATGAGGGCAACAATATACAGAAAGTAGGTAATTCCATAATAAATAAAAAAGTATGATTTACTTAATACCTAAATAATATTCTCTAATCATAATGAAAGCAAATAAGTAAAAAATATTTGTAAAAATGTACTATTAAGTTGCCATAAATGCACCAAATCGGTTTTATATGACATTATTCCGAAAAACCTCTAGGTACTGTACTTTTATTACAGCTCAAAGAAAGAAAAAAATAGAGGCGGAGAGAAACCATGAGGAAAAAAAAATTATGGTATTTTTCATAAACATAGAAACCATTCTAACGGAACGACTAGACCAAACCTTCAGATATCTGATAAAAAATATATAAGAAACAACAACACACACCCACAAAATACATACCACTACAACATTGAATCAAGAAACTAGAAGAAGAAGGAAACGCAAAGAAAGAAAGAAAGAACAACATTAATACAAGAAGCAGACCACTGGTCCTTGAACAAGCCACCATTAAAGAACCATCTGCTGCTAGAATTAATGACTAGAGCTAGAAGAAATACTGCACCACAAGTAGATAAAAAAAAAACGACTTTTTGCGCTATAGACTATAGAAAAATTAAATGAGCACTACCGCACTACCTAATAAACAGGATAATAAAAACCTGATTTCATTTCGCAAAATTGCTGCAATTGAAGGGTTCGGACAGACGATGGAAACCAAACAAAAGAATATAATAGGAGCCAAGCAAGGATGCTCCCTTCCTCCTGACTATTCACTATAGTCCTAGATCCTAGATCAAGTGAACAAGTGATCAAGTAAACAAAACACAATAAAGAAAACAGCAAATTTTAACGAAGATACAAAAATTACTACTAGGGTATGCCGATGATCTCCTAATCGCCACGGAAGAAGAGTAAGTCCTAGTGCAGCAATATCGTCTTCTTGCTGGTAAAAACAAAGACAAGAAAGAAATCAGTACAAATAGTAGAAAAGGAAAAAAATAGCATCTAGCAGCAGAGGATGCCTTCATTTTATTTGCATTAATAACAAATACATATTTTGTAATATTTCATACAATGTACTGCTTTAAAATACTAGCCTCAATAGAAGGAGCGGATAAGAAATTTCTTAGATGGATAAACTCTGAAGTGTTTATTTTAACTGCACCACTAAAGGATATCTTCTGTACAGATGTCAAGATGAATTGGCTAGGGAACTACTCGCAAAAACAATAAGACTAAAGCAACGACATAAAGCATCAACATCAATAGGAGGGAAAACAATTACAAAAAGGATAGATAAGTACGCAATGAAGTACTGGAGACATACCCAACTAAGGGACCCAACAAATCTATTAAAGAAAGCCTTGTATTTTGAGCTGCTGAACACAAATCTGACCTTAGTTTTTCCTCAGCACGTCAGGTATTTTTTTAACACCAAAAACGTGAATCGTAATATTGCTTACCCGGCTCATTTAAATCAGACTACAAAAGTGATTCAACTTTAAAGCTTCACTCTAATAACATTGTGGTACTTCAGTATTGACCTCATAACGCAAACAAACCCATAACTCCTTAACTTCATAACCCCTCAACCCCATAACCCTGGGAATCCGATGGAAATAGTGGGGGATCTTGATTGGGGAGTTAATGAAATTCTGATTTAGGATCCTTGTGCTTTAGTGTCTTACATCCACAACATCATGATCCCATAATCTCAGTATCCCATAACTCTGAAGATCTAACGGAAAAAAATGGAGATTCTAGGTAGGGGAATTCGTGTCATTGTCGTAGAATCTTGGAACCAAGCACCCTTTGGCACTTCAATGATAATACCTCTATCTTCATAGTTCCATAACCTTGAGGATTCAATGAAACAAATAGGAGGCCTCTCGATTGGGGAATCAATTAGATTGTGCCCTCTGAACCTTGTTACGAAGTAAGCATATTCCAGCAGCGAACCCTCCCCCGTAAACCCATAACTGTATAACTGGGAATATAATAGAAGAATGTGAAGAATCTAACAGGGGAATTCATGAGACTGTGTGATCGGAATCTTGAAATTGAGTAGCCCGTGATCCCTTAGCTCTTGACCAGCAAAACTTTTAGCCGTGATTTTGGATATTCAATAAAAGCAAATTAAGGAATATTAATTGATGATTCAATGAAAATGTAACTGTAAATGTAGAGTTCGCAAAAGCAAGAGATCAAATGAAGTTACTTAAACAGAAATCACCTGAAAAAATACACCACTTCCAAAGTTACATTCTCACTGAATTAAGATTCCCTAATTTGCTTTTATTGAATCCCCAATTACGGGGATATACGGCTAAAAGTTTTGCTGTTCAAGAGTTGAGGAGTCACGGGCTATTCGATTTCAAGATTCTGAAAACACAATCTCATGAATTCCCCTATTCAAATTCTGCACATTCTTCTATAATATTCAGTTATGCAGTTATGGATTTACGGGGTTATTGGGTTTTGTAGTAGAATGATTTGCTGCTGGACCTCTATAGGCTTACTTGAAAACAAGGTAAAGAGGTTCTAGATCTTCAGAGTTGAGGGAATCTTGAAGGGAATGAGGTTATGGGATCATGAGGTTATGGAGGTATAATACTCAAGTACAAGGATCCGAAGTCACAATCTCATTAATTTCCCAATAAAGATTCCCCACTGTTTGCATCCGATTCCAAGGGATATGGGGTTGAGGGGTTATGGAGATAAGGAGGGATAAGGGGTTTTATGGTTTCCTCTGAGTTATGCGGTCAATAGTGAAGTACCATAATATTATTAGGTTAAAGTTTTAAAGATGAATTATTTTTGACGTCTGATTTAAATAAGCTGGGTATGCAATATTGCGATCTAACAGACTTTTTTTTAGTGTTAAAAAAACCTGGCGTGGTGGAGAAAAAATATGGTCAGATTCGTGTTAAGCGGCTCAAAATACAAGGGACAGGTATGGTCAGTACCTCAGCCACAGACCAATTTTTTTTGTGGGTCTACAAAATGAACAGCAGCAAACTAAAAATTCGGAGATCATGCTATATGTGAGTAACAATAATTGGGAGGACCATAAATAAACTAGGAAAGAGCTGAGGACAAGAAAATGTACGCAATGGAACAGTAAAGGAAAAAAAATGATACCACAAAGTAAGCATGTAAGCCGTATAAAATACAGATATGAAAAGTCATAAAAGGTATACACACACATAAAAAAAATAAAATAAATAAATAAAATAGTGACAAGCAACAAAATATAATAACAGATAACATAAGTAACATACACATGTCTTGCAAATATCCACTCAATATACATATTAGATACATTTATATTTAAAAAGTACCACTTAAAAATTTCCCAGCGCTATAATAGCATCCATTAGAAAGTAAAGTTCTAACTTCCTTTTTATATATCATATAATTAGATATGTTCTTTACATGGGCTGGTAGTTTATTATAAAATGTTATACAGTTATATGATCGTTTAAATGCAGTAGTATTGTGTCGGGGGATACGTAAAAGATTGCCATGCCTTGGTACTGTGATCATGGACAGCGGAATTAGCTTCAAATAAATGAAGATTATTTGCGATGGATTACCATTATAAATACATTTTTACCTTATATCTTTCCAGCGCGAGAGTGCTTAACTTGTGTCTAGATGTAGTTTTACGCCATGTAATAATTAATTTGCCTGTTTGGTGGGCATTTCTATTTTATTTTTTTAGTGGCCGCAGTGATAATTATTTCATAACTACGATGAGCCTAGCTAACACTTCATGAATTCGAAATATAAAAGTAGGGAAACTAAAAAAGAGGAATATGAGAAAGCAACAAACAATGCATATATTGTGTTCACAAACGTCGAGATAACTGAAAAGGACTATACAAAATTGAATTGGAATCTTTTGAGAAGCACACCTGACAACATTAAATATGAGTGATTGAATTTATCAAACTGTATATTTGGTGGAATAATAAAGTTAAAAGAGTGAGAAAGGAACGATTGTAACTAAATTGAAGGATAAGTGGGAGGCACTGTTAATTCAACCGGAGTATAAGTAACAATAATGAAATTCAATCATCTGGTAGTTCAATCTTCTGAATTTATCTGTAGGAAGCCTGGCATATGTTTGAAAAGAGCGAGACAAAAGGGAAGCATTAATTATAATGAAATGGTCTAGAATGAAAATTAAGTTTACTCCATTTACACTTATTTGCATTACCGTTGGTTATAACATGTTTTCCTTAAGTTGGATCTACGCCAGCATCATTTCATTCAACGTAGTATTATTTAATAGTCGATTTTGTTATATATAATAAATAACAGTATATGTTACCAGTTGAATATTTCGATATTAAATTGGTTTATAGAATAGTGAATAACTCCATAAGTTAAAAATAAAACTTTATGAGTACATTAAAGAATTTAATATCGAAATATTTAAGAGGTTAAAAAATGTTTATTCATATTTTGTACGGAAACCTTTCATAGTTGATTACACAATTCTTAGACGTGTAAAAAATGCCAGCGTCTTTGATCTTTACCGCACCACCAACACTCATCATTGGAGAAGTTGTTTTGATTGGTTCTCCAATGTTGGGTATTTTAAAGAGTTTTCCTAAGTAGTATATCAGTGTGACCAGATTAAAGTACCAATATGCAGAAAGTAGATAATCTCGTGATAAATAAAAAGTGTGAATGACTGAATTTAAATAAATAAATGATTTAAGTATTTTCAATATACTTTTTTTACTTTAAAATGCTAGGAATTGAATACTTCGTCAGTATTAACTAGAAGAGTAATTGTTTTGATTGGTTCTCCAATAATGAGTGTTTTAAAGTATTTACCTTACTGGTATATTAGCGTGCCCAGATTAGGGCAACAATATACAGAAAGTAGGTAATTCCATAATAAATAAAAAAGTATGATTTACTTAATACCTAAATAATATTCTCTAATCATAATGAAAGCAAATAAGTAAAAAATATTTGTAAAAATGTACTATTAAGTTGCCATAAATGCACCAAATCGGTTTTATATGACATTATTCCGAAAAACCTCTAGGTACTGTACTTTTATTACAGCTCAAAGAAAGAAAAAAATAGAGGCGGAGAGAAACCATGAGGAAAAAAAAATTATGGTATTTTTCATAAACATAGAAACCATTCTAACGGAACGACTAGACCAAACCTTCAGATATCTGATAAAAAATATATAAGAAACAACAACACACACCCACAAAATACATACCACTACAACATTGAATCAAGAAACTAGAAGAAGAAGGAAACGCAAAGAAAGAAAGAAAGAACAACATTAATACAAGAAGCAGACCACTGGTCCTTGAACAAGCCACCATTAAAGAACCATCTGCTGCTAGAATTAATGACTAGAGCTAGAAGAAATACTGCACCACAAGTAGATAAAAAAAAAACGACTTTTTGCGCTATAGACTATAGAAAAATTAAATGAGCACTACCGCACTACCTAATAAACAGGATAATAAAAACCTGATTTCATTTCGCAAAATTGCTGCAATTGAAGGGTTCGGACAGACGATGGAAACCAAACAAAAGAATATAATAGGAGCCAAGCAAGGATGCTCCCTTCCTCCTGACTATTCACTATAGTCCTAGATCCTAGATCAAGTGAACAAGTGATCAAGTAAACAAAACACAATAAAGAAAACAGCAAATTTTAACGAAGATACAAAAATTACTACTAGGGTATGCCGATGATCTCCTAATCGCCACGGAAGAAGAGTAAGTCCTAGTGCAGCAATATCGTCTTCTTGCTGGTAAAAACAAAGACAAGAAAGAAATCAGTACAAATAGTAGAAAAGGAAAAAAATAGCATCTAGCAGCAGAGGATGCCTTCATTTTATTTGCATTAATAACAAATACATATTTTGTAATATTTCATACAATGTACTGCTTTAAAATACTAGCCTCAATAGAAGGAGCGGATAAGAAATTTCTTAGATGGATAAACTCTGAAGTGTTTATTTTAACTGCACCACTAAAGGATATCTTCTGTACAGATGTCAAGATGAATTGGCTAGGGAACTACTCGCAAAAACAATAAGACTAAAGCAACGACATAAAGCATCAACATCAATAGGAGGGAAAACAATTACAAAAAGGATAGATAAGTACGCAATGAAGTACTGGAGACATACCCAACTAAGGGACCCAACAAATCTATTAAAGAAAGCCTTGTATTTTGAGCTGCTGAACACAAATCTGACCTTAGTTTTTCCTCAGCACGTCAGGTATTTTTTTAACACCAAAAACGTGAATCGTAATATTGCTTACCCGGCTCATTTAAATCAGACTACAAAAGTGATTCAACTTTAAAGCTTCACTCTAATAACATTGTGGTACTTCAGTATTGACCTCATAACGCAAACAAACCCATAACTCCTTAACTTCATAACCCCTCAACCCCATAACCCTGGGAATCCGATGGAAATAGTGGGGGATCTTGATTGGGGAGTTAATGAAATTCTGATTTAGGATCCTTGTGCTTTAGTGTCTTACATCCACAACATCATGATCCCATAACCTCAGTATCCCATAACTCTGAAGATCTAACGGAAAAAAATGGAGATTCTAGGTAGGGGAATTCGTGTCATTGTCGTAGAATCTTGGAACCAAGCACCCTTTGGCACTTCAATGATAATACCTCTATCTTCATAGTTCCATAACCTTGAGGATTCAATGAAACAAATAGGAGGCCTCTCGATTGGGGAATCAATTAGATTGTGCCCTCTGAACCTTGTTACGAAGTAAGCATATTCCAGCAGCGAACCCTCCCCCGTAAACCCATAACTGTATAACTGGGAATATAATAGAAGAATGTGAAGAATCTAACAGGGGAATTCATGAGACTGTGTGATCGGAATCTTGAAATTGAGTAGCCCGTGATCCCTTAGCTCTTGACCAGCAAAACTTTTAGCCGTGATTTTGGATATTCAATAAAAGCAAATTAAGGAATATTAATTGATGATTCAATGAAAATGTAACTGTAAATGTAGAGTTCGCAAAAGCAAGAGATCAAATGAAGTTACTTAAACAGAAATCACCTGAAAAAATACACCACTTCCAAAGTTACATTCTCACTGAATTAAGATTCCCTAATTTGCTTTTATTGAATCCCCAATTACGGGGATATACGGCTAAAAGTTTTGCTGTTCAAGAGTTGAGGAGTCACGGGCTATTCGATTTCAAGATTCTGAAAACACAATCTCATGAATTCCCCTATTCAAATTCTGCACATTCTTCTATAATATTCAGTTATGCAGTTATGGATTTACGGGGTTATTGGGTTTTGTAGTAGAATGATTTGCTGCTGGACCTCTATAGGCTTACTTGAAAACAAGGTAAAGAGGTTCTAGATCTTCAGAGTTGAGGGAATCTTGAAGGGAATGAGGTTATGGGATCATGAGGTTATGGAGGTATAATACTCAAGTACAAGGATCCGAAGTCACAATCTCATTAATTTCCCAATAAAGATTCCCCACTGTTTGCATCCGATTCCAAGGGATATGGGGTTGAGGGGTTATGGAGATAAGGAGGGATAAGGGGTTTTATGGTTTCCTCTGAGTTATGCGGTCAATAGTGAAGTACCATAATATTATTAGGTTAAAGTTTTAAAGATGAATTATTTTTGACGTCTGATTTAAATAAGCTGGGTATGCAATATTGCGATCTAACAGACTTTTTTTTAGTGTTAAAAAAACCTGGCGTGGTGGAGAAAAAATATGGTCAGATTCGTGTTAAGCGGCTCAAAATACAAGGGACAGGTATGGTCAGTACCTCAGCCACAGACCAATTTTTTTTGTGGGTCTACAAAATGAACAGCAGCAAACTAAAAATTCGGAGATCATGCTATATGTGAGTAACAATAATTGGGAGGACCATAAATAAACTAGGAAAGAGCTGAGGACAAGAAAATGTACGCAATGGAACAGTAAAGGAAAAAAAATGATACCACAAAGTAAGCATGTAAGCCGTATAAAATACAGATATGAAAAGTCATAAAAGGTATACACACACATAAAAAAAATAAAATAAATAAATAAAATAGTGACAAGCAACAAAATATAATAACAGATAACATAAGTAACATACACATGTCTTGCAAATATCCACTCAATATACATATTAGATACATTTATATTTAAAAAGTACCACTTAAAAATTTCCCAGCGCTATAATAGCATCCATTAGAAAGTAAAGTTCTAACTTCCTTTTTATATATCATATAATTAGATATGTTCTTTACATGGGCTGGTAGTTTATTATAAAATGTTATACAGTTATATGATCGTTTAAATGCAGTAGTATTGTGTCGGGGGATACGTAAAAGATTGCCATGCCTTGGTACTGTGATCATGGACAGCGGAATTAGCTTCAAATAAATGAAGATTTTTTTGTACGAAGGTTAAACATTTATATTAACTGCAGGTGCAGTTAACATGTCTTTATATTTAAACACTTTCATTAGTTTTCATATTAAATATTAATCTTAGAATTTTCTTTTGTGCAATGAAAATTCTACTGAAGTCTTTACCACGACCCCAGCTAATAATATTCAAGGAAATGTGTGAATATGCCATTGCATAGTATATATTTAAAAGACCCGAGATATCCAAGGTGTCTTTCATTTTTAAAATGGCGTAGTAGGCCTTATTTAGTTTTTTTACTAACATTGTCAATCTATTCAGGTGAGTACCTAGAGACACTACTGAATTCGAAAATTCAATACCATCTACCAGTTGAATATCACTCGTAATATCCCTTCGAATGAGAAAATTTATGCATTTGGTTTTCTTGCTGTTCATGATTAGTCTGTTTCGTTGACACCAAGTGTCAAATTCACGTACTGCACATTTTATTACTGATTCAAGTGCCTAAGGGGATTCTGCGGATACAGTTATTGCAGTATCATCCGCGTACATTGTGAGGATACCACTAGTGATATGTTCTGGCGGTATCCTCACAATGTACGCGGATGATACTACAATAACTAGGTAGGTATATTTTTGAAAAAAAATGTTTATAATTACAAACGAAGGCACAATTCAACTAAAAATATTTCCTGAATAGTTGAATAGAATTTCACTTTTTTAGTTAAATTAACGACTGAAACAATAACAAAACTTTAATTAATTTAAACAAAAGACTTTTCGAGTTAAATTTCAGTAGTAAAAATAAACTGAACTGAAAGCTATTTAATCTTTTATAAAATTATTTGTCTTTTCTCTTATTATTGTCTTTATTGTTCCTGCAAAGTGCAAAGCTCCTTTTTACACAAAGGCTTCAAAATCAAATAAGTTCGTAACTACCTTTTAAAACTAACTATTGAAGAAGATGTCATTTATATAAGCACCTCAAAAGACGTGCTTTGGAAATAAACCACCACATTCAACAACCTATTTAGTAAGCTCCTTTATTGTGAAAGGCAAAGAAAACACAAGGAAATCATTTTAAGAGTTCTTAATACTTATACAATATTCCTTTAAAGCACATTGTTAATTGGATCTTTTTGTAAGTGGCGTTTCATTATTTCCATAATTTTAGAACAAAGTTCTAGTTTATAGTTGTATGTAAACGCTGTTTATATATACTATATACACGGTTGTTCAAAAGTACGGCTACCTCATTTTAGAATCTAAAATATCGTTGTCGGTACGTCCGCCATGTTGGAAAATCGACTCTCAAAATAGGTTTTTTTCAACTATTTCTTATCTTGTCAGTTTTAGCATAAAATTGGGTGTTATCAAAATTATAGGAAAAGAAGAAGCTACAAAATGTAATTTTTCTCTATTATTCTTATTTTATGATTTACAGCCGTCAGAGTGGTGCAGATCTTTGCTTCGTTGCAGATTTTTACAATTATCCCCGTTGTTTCTACATAGTAATTAATTACACTAGTTTACAGAAAAAAAACGTCCGACCAATGGGATCCCATTACCGTACTCCGAAGGTTTTTGACGTGCTGAACACGATGCCGTAGTTCGTTTGCGCCATCAGGATTTCGAGAAAACTTAAACCTAAACCTAAAGCTAAAAATACCGTTTTCGTTCATGCACAAATTAATTCACTCAATATTTTGTGCTGAATTTTGTTACTCGGGGGTTTTTGGGGTCTCTGATCACGAATCTGAAGTCAAAATTTAATAATTTCTAAATCGGATCCAATATGGCAGATGCTAAAATCCAGAAATTCATCCAAATTTGAAAATTGTGGGCCAAAATTTATTAGTCGGGGGTTTCTGGAGTGAATTAATTTGGGCATGAACGAAGGTGAAAAAGGTATTTTTAGTACAGTTAGGTTAAGTTTTCTCGAAATCCTGACGTGATGGTGCAAAACGGACTACGGCATCGTGTTCAGCACGTTAAAAACCTTCGTGGTACGCCAATGGAATCCCATTGGTCGGACATTTTTTTTTTTTTGTAAACCTGTGTTATTATCAAAATTATAAATTTAAAAAATGTTCCAAAATTTTTGTTTACACAATTTTCGTCCATTATCAATTGTTTAAAAATTACCGTAGCTCGAAAGGACATGGCAGGTTAAGATAACTGTCCGTGCCTTTGCAACCTTTTTGCGTGTGGTTCCTTCCAGTGATGTATCCTTGAGTAAGATACTACCTCAAAAAGTTTTGTCCTCAAAAACTGCATAATATCTGGGAATTTTTTTTCTCTTAATCAAGTGAACCAATTTATTTGTACTTCACATATATTGTAAATCTACTCGTAACAATTTATTAATAATATTTTCAGGATATCTTTTCAAGAAGAAAAGAAAATTGATGCTTTAGAATTTTTTCAATAATTTAAATACGTACTTACACGTTAGGGACACCCACCATTTTTTTAATAACTATATATAAATATATGTTGTAGCTTATTGTATGGTGTATACTATAAGCCACAATATACATTTTTCACAAAACTCTATCGAAAGAGTAACGTAGTCAAATTGGAAAAGATAATGTCAGGAACATAAAAGTATTTTAATGCCATGGGCATATGAAGAACTTTATGAAGCTTTTAGCTTTAGTTCAGTTTCTAAGCCTTTAAAAGATATTTTGATGTTTTATTTTGTTCAATTTTCCGCTATGAATTATTTTTTTAATATTGCACAAAAGGAATTTATGGAACTGATAACACAGCCCCACAAAAAAAATGTTCAGAGCAGAGAACCAGACCCATGTCCCCATGTAGAGCCAAAAAACACTCCTAGAATGGGGTAAAAAGAAGATTAAGCTACGAGAATAGTCGTTACATGTTCAATCGAATTACACAAATTAAGGTTAAACAGCAGCGTATATAGAATAGATATGAAACACACCCCCAGGGAGGGGCGAAAACTAGCCCCCCTATATAAAAAAAATCGATCCAAAACAGCAATTACTGCTGAAAAAGCTCGAAATGTTTAAGTTTTGTTAAAGTAATAAGAAACTGCATCAGGTCTGACGTAATCTTCATAAACTGCCCCTATAGGGTTGAGAACAACTGCCCCAAAGTTTAAAGGACATGAGAAAAACAAGAAAAAACGTAAAATCCAACAGGATTTCTACTTTCATGGATGCTATGATTGGCTGAAATTGCGTAGTACTCTAAAATAGAACTAGAAACTTACGTACCATCAACGCCTTAGAGTGTCAACCCTCAGAGGGTGTGAAAACTACCCCCCATGTAAGATTTAACTATAAAAAGTTACAGTGACTTCTATAAAAATCCCAAACACTTGCGTTGTGTGGAAGAGAGAAGAAACTAGACTATATTCGACGCTGTGCCTACATATGTAGGATGCTGGAAAAACAGAGAGATTTACATTTTTATGGATGCTATGACGTTTCGAGTTTTTTCAGAAGTCACTGTAACTTTTTATAATTGTTTCTTACACAGGCGGTAGTTTTCGCTCCTAGGGGAGTGGAATTGAATAACAACAGTAGTACGTGACTTTCTAAGTCTAACTCTGAGTACTACGCAAGTTTAACCAATCATAGCATCCATAAAAATGGAAATACTTTTGAATAAATGTTTCTTCCTTGTTTTTTCTGGGTCATTTAAGATAAGTGGTAATTTTTGGCAGCGCTGTTGGGGTAGTTTTCAATAACTGAGCCAAAACTACCGCAGACTCTTCTCATCTTTACAAACTTCTGGAGTTTCGAGCTTTTTCGAGGGTCACTGCAACTTTTTTCAAGTTGAATCTTGAATGGGGGTAGTTTTCACACTCTCTTAGGGTTGCCACTGTAGGACGTTGATGGTGCGTAAGTTTCTAGTTCTATTTTAGAGTCCTAGAGTTCTCGTGTCCTTTAAACTTGGTGGTTGTTCTTAACCCTATAGGGGCATTTTATGAAGATTCTTATCACTTTAACAAAACTTAGACATTTCGAGCTTTTTCAGCAGCCATTGCTGTTTTGGCTCGATTTTTTTACATATTTAGATATGGCGGCTAGTTTTCGCCCCTCTCTGGGGGTGTGTTTCATATCTATTGTATGTACGCTGCTGTTTAACTTTAATTTATATAATTCGATTAATTAGGATGTAACAACTATTCTCGTAGCTTAATCTTCTTTTTACCCCATTTTAGGGGTGTTTTGGCTCTAGCTAATGATTTTGGGGATGTACGATTTTTTTTGACCTCGGATTCGGATTCAGCGACTGAAAATACATAGGGATACATGGGTCTGGTTCGCTGCTCTGAACATTTTATTTTTCTTGTGGGGCTGTGTAATTGAAGTTTTGCCTGAGGCGCAGGCGCCGCGTGTAACATGTCTAATTTTCATATTTTGAAGTTCATATATATGGGGCCATTAAAAAAATACGCTCGCTTTCAGAGGGGAGGGGAAAATGTGACAAAATGAACGATAGGAGAGTATATGAAAAGTTCTCACAAAGAAATGGAAAATAACTGAAATAAATAACGTGTATAGTTGTCTTCAATCAAAAAATGTCGGCGCCTTTGATCTTTACTGCACCGACAAAGACGCCGATATTTTTTACACGAATAATAAGTGCGTAGTCAGTCAACTTTAAGTATGTATTTAAATTTTTCAATAAAATCAAAAGCATCGATTTTTATTTCTTCGTGAAAAGATGTCCTAAAAATATCATTAATAAATTGTCATGAGTAGATTTAAAACATATGTGAAATACAAACAAATTGGTTCACTTGATTAAGAAAAAAAACAAACAAAAAAAATAATCAAAAACAGTGCACAATTGGTTTTAATATGATTTTTCATTTTGAGCTTAAAAACAATGTTAAAATCAGCCAATTAAGAACGTTATTACTCTTAATATTACTAACGCTTATAACATTTGTGAAACACCTCATTAAACGAACGTTCGTCTGCAAACCTTCCCCCTCCGATTAAACTTAAAAATAAATTCTGTTGAATAGATTGCCACGAGAGAACAAAATTGAAATACTAAATATAAGTTATTTCTCATTTTTTTGTAAGAACTTTTCATATACCCTCCAATCATTCATTTTATCACACTTTCCCCTCCCCCCTAAAAGAGAACGTATCTTTTGAATGACTCCATAATATATCATGAACTTCAAAATATGTTGTTACCTCGAATTATCGGTTCCATAAATTCCATTTGTGCAATATTAAAAAATTAATTTAAAGCAGAAAATTGAACAAAATAAAACGTCAAAATATCTTTTAAGGACTTAAAAAAAACTGAATTAAAGCTTGAAGCTTCATGAAGCTCTTCATACGACCATGGTATTAAAATCCTTTTATGTTCCTGACATTATCTTTTCCAATTTGACTACGTTACCCCTTCGATAGGGATGTTGTAGCTTATTGATAATTAATAAAAAAATGGTGGGTGTCTCTAACGTACGTATTTAAATTTTTCAAAAAATTCAAAAGCATCAAATTCTTCTTTCTTCACGAAAAGATTTCCAGAACATATCATTAATAAATTAATAAAATAATAATATATGTGAAATACAAACAAATTGGTTTGCTTGATTAAGAAAAAAAAAATTTTTCGGATTTTCGGAAAAAAAAATTCCCAGTTTTTGAGGTCAAAACTTTTTGTGGTAGTATCTTACGTAAAGATACATCACTGGAAGGAACCACACGCAAAAAGGTTGCAAAGGCACGGACACTTATCTTAACATGCCATGGCCTCTGAAAAAGTTTCTTGATTATCTGAAAAATGTCTACCTCGTTGCTCCGACGTTATTAATACTCATTATTAATTTTGCATAATCAATAAAATTGACTGACTTAATAGAAATAATTTTATCTGAATTTCTCGAGTTTCCACTAACCTGTCAACACAACAGTCATCAGAGAAACCTAAAATTATGTATCAAATTTCATATAAATCTGCAAAAATATTTACAATTATCGCTGTCATACTCGATTCGTCATTTTGAATTCTAAACTTTGACATCATATTCGTTATCAGCTACTCGTAAAACGCCTAACTACCAATTTTATGAAATTAAATTATACTTCGCCAAATTCTCGACCAAAAAAAATATTGTTTCCCATTTTTGCTTACCTTACACTAGACGTAGCTTGATGAAATGAATATGGGACCATCACCGAGTCTTATGAAGCCGGTTAAAAAGAAGTACTCATGACGTTTAATCCTCTAAATATTTCTACAAATTGCAAGAAAATGTCTAAATATGATTCTTATCGCGATTTGAAAAAAAATGGGTACAAAATTTCGAAATTTGGACCTCAAATTTGTGTTCAGCGGTTCAAAATGTATGGGAATTCGGTATTCTGATTTCTGGAAAAATCATTTTTTTATTTTGTGTGCCTGCGATCATCTTACTATACAGCTATTGCAAAAATATTCTAATTACTTGACGTAACTTAAAAATTTATTCAATTACTTTTCTTTAGGTTCTGTTATGCTCGCTTGATAATTATTTTTTTTTTCTATTTTCAAAAGAACTCCTGCTTGCCAAATAAATTAATTAAAATAACAAATTTGTCGTACATATAAAGAAATTTATTTAGAATGCTTTACGGTAAAAGACTTTGTAGTCTATTCGTTTTATGCTCAGAGTAACTTTCAATACGATGGTATTTTTATGTCCACCGAGTGTGGTGCATCGAATACGAAAACGAACACTATTCAGGTAAATCTTTCATTTTATCTAACGATATACGTCCAGGAAGGATAATAAACTTAGACGTAGATCATAAAATTCTCTTTAACGTTTTTTCTCCTGTCAATATATCGCCTGTATGTTGGTTGATATACAGATTTAGTCAGAGCTGATTTCAGCCAATTTCCAGGGGCTGACCTTAATACTTATTCTATTCCTTATGTGCCCCAGTTTATCTTTTCGCAATGAGAGTTGCATATTTTATTTTTTCCACGACTGTTAAAAAAACTGTACTTTTTTTTCATCGTTATTAGTGCGTAAATAGTACATTGTGTATTTAGTAGTAAAAGCAACACATTCCCGGATAACATACTATTTTTTCTGAAATTTTAATCAATATTGTTATAAATATGTAACAAGTAAAATTGAAAATTTTTAAAAACCCCCGATCAATGTATCTAATCGTACCAGTTTCATATGACCGAATCAAAATGAGGCCTAAATCATGTTCGGCTACCATAATTGTCTGCACATTTTCAATTTTACTTCAATCGGATAATTTCTAGAGAAGTTCAACATGGCAAATTCAAGATGGCGACCAAACATCAAAATCTAATATGGCCTATAACCTTCTCGACAAAATACTCTTTCAAATAAAAAAAAACTACATCAAAATCGGATCACCCGTTGAAGAGATATGAAGCCACAGACAGACAGACAGATAAACAAACAAACATACAAACATACGCGTCAAACTTATACAAACTCTTTTGGGGTCGGGGGTTAAAAATAAAACAATGTATACATATTAAAATATATATAAAAAACAGTCCGGGAAAGTTGACTTTCCCGGACTACTTTGTGATAGTTGCTTGATAGTTGCTTGGCAATGGATTAAAATATTAGATCGTTCAGCATTTTTTTTAATTTTAGAACTCGAAAGTAGAACACGTTTTAAGGCAATTCCCAAATGTTTAGGTTTTTATCGGACGTTTAAGCCCTTAAATAAATTACCAAAGTTGGACCGCGCGAAAACGGGGTGGAGCTTCGCGTGATGTCACTTTGTAGATGCTGATCAGGCGACAGTCGAGATTTAATAATTAAAAATATTGGACATGAAATAAAATGATTTTAAGAAAAAAGGTTCTATGCAACTTTTCATAAAAATTGATAGTCTTTAAAATAGTCTAGATAGTCTTGAAAATTGGGATTTTAGCTTAAAAAAAAGGTATTTCAAAACAATATTTGTCAAATAACTCGAAAAGTATTTCATTGAGCGAAAACATGCTAGAGACAAGAAAGCTACTAAATTGAGGATGAGTTTTGTTTTTTTTTCTAATTTCTGTAGAGTTAATGGTTTCGGAGATCTGAAAGTATAAAGGTGGGGTCCGAACGTCTATAAGACGAAGTATTTAGTTTAAATGTTAAATATCTCAAAAACTATGGCACTTACGTCAAAAGCGGTAAGAACAAAAAAAGAACATCAATTAGGCTTTCAAATGTTTTTTTTTTCTATTTTTATAGTATAAAAAACAAAGAAGTTATGACAGAAACAATGTACTTTTTCAATTTTTGTTTATGCAAAATAACGTCACGAATCGGCGAAACGCTATGTAGTGAAACCCAATATTTAACATTGAATATCTAAGGATTGGATATACTTATGAAGCTGAAATTTTAACAGCACAAAAAAATAACGAAAAGAAATTATCGGTAACAAGCCGATTGCGCCGAAAAAGAGGACATTCTTGATCGATTTCAGAAAAAATTTTTGTATGAAATTCATGCCTAAAGTACCTTTTTTTCACTCATGAGATGGTCGCACTCACCTTCAAACTTACCATTCGTGAAAAAGTACCACTTTATGCACTTGACTGTTTATACACATTTGGCGAAATTAAGTCAAAACAAATCTTACAATTTCAGTGACTTCAGAATTGGTTCTGGTTATAAAAAAAGACATAGTGTGCAGGGTCTCTTTATACAAGTTTAATTTAATGTTTCCCACAAAAGTTAACTTGGGAAAAAGGATAATCCTATAACTTTGTGGCAAAGAATTTTTTCTGATGCCACCCAAAAAAAAAATAACACTCACTTGCAGACGGCAGCTTTTTGCCGGTAGAACGTCATAGGTAAAGAAGAATCTTTTGCAATATACAGAAAAGGTAGAAGAGGTAACTTTAAAAAAATTTATACAGGCTTATGTCTCGCGAAGTCACGAAATACAAAACATAAAAAAAATAATGTGGAAGTTAATCCAGATCACCTAGGCTGCTAGACAATTTAGACAAATGAGCTAAAAGAGAACAATATATTTCACAAAATAAATATTTATTGCTTATGCAAAATGTAACTGTGTATGTACAAAAAAATGGTAGTAAAAAATATACATAATATATACACATATATTCAATGTACAGATTGCTTATGAAAATAATTGGCCTTAAGGGCTCTACTAGATAAAAAAAGTTGGCACAACGTGTGGTAAAAAAATATTGGTAAAGAAAAATTTTCCACGTAATATTACACTGCTTCACATGTTTAAATAAGGCATGAATAATAAGAGCACCGTCATAGTATATTATGCTGTTGCCTTACATACATGAAAAAGTAATTAATAATATTTTAATGTTTTATAGTGTGTGCAAAATATTTTTAAATATTAATTAACTATATAAATAGAAAAATAAATAATAAAAAAATCTAGCTTGAACTTTGTGCAGATCCTGGAATCGTGATGTTAGACTCGGTGGTAATTATAGCGTTGGTGATAATAACGACGGTACTCTAATTAGGGTAAAGGCCACTAGACAAGAAGGCGGCAATCTAGTGACGTCACATGCAAAAGGTGCAAAATTTTGCTGTCCAGCGTGGGCTGAAAACCAAATGGAAAGAAAGCTCTATACATACCCCAAATTATTCTAGGTACTCCAGCATCGGTTAGGAAAACAAAACCAAAAAAACCGCTGGCCAAGGAATCACTACTTCCACATCCAAGTCTCTCACAATGAAAAAAATTTTGTATATGAAAATAATTGTTTATGGAATTAATATTATAATATTTGAAATCGTCTACGCCAAAAATCCATAAAACAACATGCCACATCGGTAGGCCTTTATATGTACAGGGTTATTCGTTATATATTGACTCCCCTTTATTACTGTTATTATTAGAAATAAAAAAAAGTTTCGTATAAAGTTGTAAGGTTGTATACACAGTGTGTTTCATTTGAAATGTTAACGCCCCAATAACTTTTTTATTTTTTCCCGATTTGAATCAAATTTTACTGAAATATGGAACAAATTAGGACCTACTTATGACGAGAAACACATTCGCCTCCTATAAATGCAAAGCCACCTGCGGTACCAAAATATGCAGGGAAAAACAAAAAATCATATTAGGTATTTTTTTATCGGAAAATTTTGTTCATGAAACTTGTTCAGAATTGTCCAAAAATATTATGCATAAAATTTAATTCAAACTAAAAAATTGATAAATTAAAATTTTTAAAATTTTAAAAATAATCATTTTTCTGAAATCGATCGGCAATGTCTAGATTTTCGGCGCGATTTCAGATCGAAAAATGCACAATTCCAGTATTTTAGTCCGTTGCTAAGAAACTATCACAAAACAGACCGGAAAAGATCTATTGCCAAGCAATGATCAACAAAACCGTACGGGAATGTTATTTTCCCGGCCTAGGTCGGGAAAGTAACATTCCCGTATGGTTTTTTATGAATATTTTAGATAGTAAATAAATACACGCAGACAAACCAACTCACATTAAAATTGCATTTATTAGTAAGCAGTTAGATTGTAATGAAGAAATGCTATGCATTAATACAGATTCCTTAATTTATAATAATATTGATTGTGATTTCAGAAAAAATATTATGTGTACTTCGGTGTGAAAGCACATTCCCGGACTTCGATGCTTGTTGGCCTCGGCTAGCGCCTCGGCCAACAATTTGCATCGTCGTCCGGGAATGTATTGCTTTCACACCTAAATACACAATATACTATTAAAAAAAAAACTATAGATTTCTTGACAACTGGAGCTGGCAGTTTAGGTTTAATTTCAAACAAAATTGTCATAGTACAGTTTTCTAAACAAAACAACCCATTAATACGTTATTTTCGGACATTATTTTAATCACAATGTATATATTTTTTTATTTTTATTAAATTCTGGACTTGAGGTTTTTGAACAATTCTGAACAAGTTTCAGTAACAAAATTTTCCGAAAGAAATAAAGGCAATGTTTTTTCTTTTTTTCGATTGCCCGCTGCCGGACAGGATTTCCGTGGCCTCCTCTACCACACGGAGATCACGATATTTAGCCCGTTTTCCCCCTCCTCAATGCGATGATTAGCTCAGCGAGTGCTGAGAATTCGATGACAAACATCACCTTGTTCTGATGATCGAAGAGGACTATGTCAGGCTTGTTGACTTGAATTATGCTGACGGTCGGGGACGAGTAGTTCCAATAAATTCAGCACCTCTCGCTCTCAACAAGGGACTCAATATCTTCGGGGACGTAAGGCAGGAATGGTATTTGATCTACTCCCTCCAAGTGCCGTAGATGGTGGTACATCACTCGTAATGCCGCGTTATGGCGATGGATATAGGCCGAAATCATGTAAACCGGGCATGCAGAATGCATATGCATTAGCGATACCGAAGCCTGACGTCAGGGACCTCTACACCCATTACGTGGCTTAGGTAGATCAAGGTGTTAATTACACCACCTTGGTAGGCCACAATGGATCTCTCGGTCTCCGACTGAAGTCCAACTGACCTTAAAAAGGCGAATGTCAGGTTAGCCGATAAATTCAAACGATTTAGCTAAAGCTCAGTGACTGACTTTGTGCAGCACCGCGCCGACTACCTCGTCTGATGTCGAATACGAGACCAAGTTCATCTGCCGCTCTTGTTGCTGCCTTGGACAATCCTGGTCCCACCCCTGCGACTTCATGATCTCTCACTAATAGCAGGAGCGGATCTGAGCTTCTGATGATGTTATATGTCATTCTTAGCGCTGCTATGCCAAGTATGCACTCTAGACTCAAGAGTCCTCGGTCCCACGGTGACGTGAGAGATAATGGGGGACAGACGATCTAATATGAACACTACTATGGATGTTCATCATCTTGCGGTATCTCTATCTAGTTGAGGCAGCTCATCCTTAGCCCATTTGGCTACTCCAAAGGAGTAGAGTAGAACAGTAATGACAAGGATGTTGGTAGCAGACATTATGTTTTTCCCCTAAAGTTCGGACGGTCAAATCTTTCGTAGTAAGTGTCTGTACTTGCCGCGGACAGATTCCTTTATTTGTTGCAGATCCTGGATGTGATGTTGTACACCCAGGCATGTGTCGGCATTCAGATGTCTTAGAATGCTTCGGTCTGCAAGCTGCACGTCCTTAGAAAATTACCCGCATGATGATCTTTAGAGAGGGCGTCGGCTTCATACCTCGAGTACGCTGATTATAAGGATGACCATCTTAACTGATTAGTCTGGGTACAGCATTTGTAGCTCGTAACGGAGATCACGATATTTAGTCAGATTCTCCTCCTCCTTCAAAGCAATGTTTGTGTCAGCAGATGCTGATAATTCGATGACAAACATCACCTTGTTTTGATGGTCAGCCAATAAAATATTACAAAAGAAGTCAATAACATTTATTTGGGTGACGAACAAATTCAAGAATTAGGTTAAATGCTATAAAGATATTTATTTCCATCGCATCAACTACGTTATCTGTTATTATTACACAGGCACACAAAATGAAAAAAGTAGTTTCTCCTGCTGACTAGACCAATTTATTTTTATGTATTTTGATGCACTGAATTCGAATAATCCGGAGTCAGACTTACTCTATTACTCAGCATTTTTATGTAAGTCGTGAAAATAACCAAAAAACCTCATAATTTAGATTATTTTCGGGATTTACTAAAAATTGGTAGGTGATGAAGCTAAACGGACACCTGATTAGTGTTCAGCACGTCGAAATACATAAGGGTTACTCTATGGAGTCCCAGAAACAAACCGCTTTTCACTTTTTTTTGTATGTCTGTGTAGTATATTTGCATACGCGGTTTTCTAGAAAATGGCGGAGGATCCGGGTGATATTCATATACAGTGTGTGCTATTTAATAACGCAACACCCCATTATTTTGGAACGCGTCGGCCGATTTTAAATTCCTTTTTTTTGAGATATAGTGCTCGATGAGCTTTATTTGACCGTTTTGAAAAATTTATAATTTTTATATTTTCAAGGCCTACTAACCTCCTCTAAATGGGTCGAAAGAACAATGTTAAAAAAGGGTTTTTTTGGCCCATCCGTGGTAAAGTGTGGAAACCATCATTTTTTTACTAATTTTGGAGTGCTGAATACGAATCTGTTATCCGAATTGGCTAAAAACATTGGGAAAACAGTAAAAAACTACCCTTATTTGGAGGTGGCAAGAAATTGATATTAGAACTTGCAGTAAAAAGTGATTCTTTAGTGCAGGAAATTCTTTCAAAATACTCAGTTTCGTTAGGTAAGTAGAAAAAGAAGCAAAAATTCTGAATTCACTCCACCCCCACCTCTCGTTTCCTTCATCCTTCACCACCCATAAGAACGTTGTAAGTTACAATATCCAATATACGGTTATTTATTTATTTAAAAAAAAACAAAACTCCTCGTTAAATGGCTATTATCAGGTTATAATGTGATTACTTCTGAATACTCTTACACACATCCCCACTAATTAAGGTGGTGGATTTTATCTTTTCAGAGTTTCAATTGGTTTTAATTGCAAAAGAAATCCCTAATCACTCAGTTTAATGTTTTTTTTATCGGGTATTAATACATAAGAAGTCGATTTTTTACCGGATAAATTTATTTTGGACAAAAACCAGTTTTTCCATGAAAATTATTCGAGAATTAAGGGCATGGAAAAATCGGGCTACGAAGTGGAGCGATTTTGTGGGCGAGCGTAGAGGCGACTTCAATGTGAATGTCGTTTAACACCCATATTAATGAGACGGTACGTAAGGTCTACTCCATGTCCAGAAGTCTGTACTCGCTCCTGGCCAGGGGTAGCGGACTAAACAGACAAAATAAAAAAATGTTGTATACAATGGTGATTAGGCCGGCAATCACATACGCGGCGCCAGTATGGTGCAGCATCCCGGCCACGACAATGAGAAAACTTCAAGTTCTTGACCATAAATTTATGCGCCTCATCTCTGGTTTGGACAGGTACACCTCACTCAGAGATCTATAAGCAAATTGCCACGACATAACCCCACTAGCGGACTACGTCCAAGAAATTTCACAAAAATTCTATCAATTCAAGCGATAGTCCGCTAACCCGCAACATAACTCGAATCAGACAGCATAATGCAATACTTTTCGATATCAGACACCCAGGCGTTGCCTATTTTCCGGCAACTCCCTTAGCCAAACTTTCCTCTACCATAACTTATCTCTACCCTACTCTTTACCTTTCCTCAACTTTATAACTTTACAAACCCCTTTTCTTTATCTCTGTTCAATTTTGTTCAATTTTGTTCATGTCCTTTTTTGTTCTTTTGTCCACTTTGTTTCTAAATTCCGTCTAGGCCGAAAAATTCCCTAAAAATCCAAATATTTTAAACCACTCCTTTTATCCACCACGCTTTCCTGGCAGGAAGACCAGGGTGGAATTGTTTCGAACGGGTTTTTTCGTTGAGTTCTGTTTTCCCGTGTCAGCAATCACAATTCCAAAATGTTCGTCTGTGCGCGAAACCGCTAGTTTTTTAAAGTGCTAATTTTAATTATTTTTTAAGTATTTTTGTGTACTATTATTGATCCAAATTGTTAATTTTAAGCTTTATTCTTAGGCAGGAGTGTTAACCTTTTACATTCAGCTTTAGCCAAACCAGACCTGCCCCGTCCAGCCCGACACCCACCACGACGCTGCGCATCGTTGTTGTCTGGCTGGCTCCGGGCCAGATTCCGGGGAGACACATACATGTACCTCTAATTTCAATAAACTTTTTATTGCTTGCTTGTTTGCTTGTGAATGTCAGTCGATATTCCGTTGAAGCAACGTCGAGCGCGGTTAGTACTTGGATGGGTGACCCATCTTAGTAAATACAGCGTTCTCGTCCCACCTTCTAGTGGCTTGTGTATCAGTATATACGCGGAAGCTACGTAATTTCAGACGAGGATTACGTAGTGGATATACCATCCTTCGGAAGGGATGCAAAGCAGGCGGCCCCTTGTCCATTAAATGTTAGGCAAGTAAAAGATCCCTACTCTTCTTAAGGGAAGAGGTTCGGCAAAATTTCCAGGTTGGGGGTAGCTCGTCTCCTGGCGTTGGTGATAGGCCCTGGTAGTGGAAATAGGCCGACGTTAAATAAATAGATAAAAAAAAGTGGAGCGATTTTTCCTATGTCCTTTAATTCGAGCAAAATTTTCATGGAAAACAGGTTTGAGTCACTCAAAAAAAATTTACCCAAGTAGACAATCAATCTCATGTGTCTTACAGAAGATTAATATGTGATTAAAAAATATTACCCAAAATAATTATTAAAACAACAAAACTGTTTATTTAAAGTTTAATAAATAACAATTTATAATAAAAAATAGAAACTTTCTCTAATGTTTTGTATCATGTTATAACCCCAGTCAGTCAAAATATTTGCAAGTTCATCAGTAGTTGTATCTTTTTCGAGGGAATAATGCTCTCTGCACTTTGCACTTTCATTGATAGCTTCGTTAATATTTTCTTGTGAAACATCACCAAATCGTTTTCTCTCATTCATTTTGTGTGCAAAAATCAAGATAAAAACGCGAAATGTCAGATTTTAATAATTTCAATGACTTTTTTAGTTTGATCCATGGCTACTACGAAAAAAGTAACATACATTTTTCTCGATTTTTTGCACTGAATGATAGCCGTTTTTCTCACTTTAAAAAAATCTTATTGGTCGATTTTTTTGAAAATGTGCGTTTTAATTGGTTAATACATTAAGAATATATTAATCATAATAAGATGATTTACTCAATTCAGGTGAATATTTCTCACCCCTGAATAGGTTGGGTGTGAATATCATTATCTAGGAAATATTACTTGGTTTTTATACAGTGCGTGTAATTGCGGACTGGGCATGTACTTCCACGTAACGCGAGAGATATGACAACCCAGGTAACAGCAAACTCGCCCGTCGGCGGCATAGATTAAAGAGTCGGCGCTAGACCACTAAAGTATCCCCGTTCTCAGTTATTTCATTTCAGTCAGCTGGCACACGCGATGCTGCAATTCCACTCCCTATGCTCAGCCCGCCGCTACACATACTGTATTAAAAAATTCTTTAATTGTTCAAATGACTTTTGGCGAGTTTCAGCAAACAAATAATGTCTAAAAGCATTATTTATTTAAAGAATAACTTATCTTTTTTCTTCGTCATTTAGTGTCTAATGTTCCTTAAGCCGAATGACTACTTTACCTTTTTAGTAAACCTAACCGACTTTTGTACAGGGCCAGTCGAAAACTGAGAAATTTTAAAGGCTATTGAATAACAAACACCCTATATGAGGTACCGAGATAAAATTTTGTACAGAGGTATTTGAGACAACTGCGAATCGAATACGCTATTTGCCGATAAAAAATTGCCTAATAGTCGACCCATTTAGAGGAGCATAGTAGGTCTTGAAATTATGAAAATTACAAATTTTTCAAAACACATCAAGCACCATATCTTAAAAAAAAATTTTAATCGGTCAACGCTTTCCAATATAACGGAGTGTTGCGGAGTTAAATAGCACACACTGTGTTACAAACACAAAAATGGTCTGTTTCTGGGATTGCATTGGACAACCCCTACATATTTCGATGTGTGGAATACGAATCAGGTGTCAGTATTTTCTCGACTTACAAAAAAATGGAGGAGCGATAGAGCAATTCTGACTCCGGATTCGAGTTCAACGAGTCAGAATACATAAAGATAAGTTGGTCTAGTCAAAAGAAGAAACCACTTTTTTAATTTTTTGTGCCTGTGTTATCATTTATTGTTCTTTCAATAAGAAACGGACTATATTTGTCATTTTCTGGATAACTTGCTCGCTTCTAAACATAATGGTCGATTGATTTACTTTTCTCTTAAGTAAATTGGGACGCCTGAGTTAAGAAATATTACTTCCTTTATTGACGTCATCTAATATAGTACGTGCTCAAGTTTTCTTTACATAACATGTCTGTCATAAGTCATAAAATAAATTCATTGGACATATTGAGATTTCTGATATAAAGCATTTGATTTCCGCATAAATTCGAGACCGGTCTTGATTTCACCAGTAACTAAACCTGGGTACGTCCTTTTGGTTGGCTTCCCACGGGTTCTATGTAACATCGGTATAGATAGAGACATCCGTGACCAAACTAACTCCGCAGGGAATTCTGAATTTGAGAGGGAACGAGCTCTGTGAATTTTAAATGAGACGGCTACTAAAGTAAAGTGAAAGATTTTTATATGTTACGGTATACATTTAAATTAATCCATAAAAATGCAAATTTCATTACTGTGTAGCGTAATCGCTTTTAAATTTAAAGGGCAGCCAAACCTTAATTCACCGTATTTGCATGTTAGATGGAAATATAATTAATGTGCACACGTTTATAGTTTACGGTTTATAGAGCAGAAACTTTTACAAAAAAAAATAATTAACTCTTACAATTTATCATCATAATATTATACTCCTCGTCAAAATCAACGCATAATTCAAAATGTACCTAGGAATAGAAATAGAAATAATTTGTTTGTCTTAATAAGTTAATACAGTAGGTACAATATGCATTACCATTAACTTATCTGATTAGACAAAAGACCATGGTAATAATATATGTACATAAACAGTATAGAACGTGCAATATAAAAAAAGCCCTATAAATAAATAACATTTAGGATAGACTATTAAATAAAATTAAAAATGTAAAATTAAATGAGAAGGAAATTCAAGAATTCGTCCACAGATTAGAATGGGTTATCTAAATGAAATTTATGAGGTTTATTTTTACAAGTGTAAATAATATTAGTGCTTTCAAATACATTTATTTTATCATAAAGTTTTGTGCCAATGTAGATCAGGAAAATTTTATACTATATTAAGTCTTGAAAAGTGGTGGTGAATTAGGTCATTATTACGAGTGCATATTATTATTTTTTTAAAACTGATTTTCATGAGATCTCATGCACAATGTACATGTTTAATTGAGAACTGTATAGGCATGGTAGTGTCAGGATTTTAAAGTTTTTAAAGACAGATTTGCAGCTAGATAAGAGATGTGCTCCAGCCATACATTTTAATATCATTTTTGTACTATAAATACTGTAATGTGTTACAACCCCTAGAATGATGTATTTGCACCTACTTGAAAAAGAACCTACCAGAAGATTCCAAAGTGACATCTGGAATTATCTAGAGAATGGTGGCGTCATCACAGAACAATCGAGATCTGTCATTTTTAGGTATAAAAGACCGACCGCATTCTCGGCGGGTAGTTCAGTAGTTCAAAAAGTATAGAAAGTGAGGTTAAGACTTCAAGGATAAACAAAGTGATAAACATTGTGATTTTAGTCAGTAAAGTGTATTTAAATTAATAATAGTATTGTGAAGTATGTAGTAAATATTTAATAAGTGGACATCTCTTGTTATAATTTTTGGAACCCACGGAATTTGCGAGGGTGGTTTCCTAAGGGTGGAAACACGTCACAATTGGTGTCAGAAGCGGAATTTTATGACAAGAGGAGCTCTGAAGTTGTGCTGGAGTGTTCGAGCTAGCACGGAGGACTAATTTACTGGACATTGTTTGAGGGTTATTTTCGAACAGGAAAATAGTGTTAAGTGCATTTTTGAGACATTGTAGAACATTTTATTAGGACATTAGTGTGATAATTAAATCCTTTGAACTGAGAAGTGATAGAGACACTGAAAAAGACTCATTTAGTGAGTGAAAATTTCTAGAACTTTTCTATTTGGACATTAGTGGAGATTATTAAATTCTCTGAACTGGATAGTGACAAAAGACTTTTTCGTGCTATTTCGAGATTTGTCTGGAAAGTTCCATTACCGATATTGACGTGACAGTTAAATTTATTTTATTTTAATTTCATCGTATGCCCGTAACAACAAGAAGTATGGCATCCGATAAACAAATACAGGACTTATTCGAACAATTCCAAAAAATGATGGCGCAGCAACGGCAGGAAGATAAAGAAGAGCAAGAAAGAAAACGCCAGGAGGAAGAAAAACGGCGTCAAGAAGAAAGGGACGAATTAAAGAAAATTATGGAAGATCAGGAAATAAGACGTCAGAAAGAAAAAGAGGATGAAGAAACAAGACGTCAGAAAGAAAAAGAGGATGAAGAAAGAAGACGTCAAGAAGAGAAAGACGAATTGAGACAAATTATGGAAGACCTGAAGATACGACAACAAGAGGAAAAACAAGAGCAAGAAAGACGCCAGGAAGAATTAAGGAAAATTCTAAATGAACAAATCAAAATACAACAGGACGCTATAATTTCTGCCAATGAACTACTAAAATGTGAAGTCAAAGAAGAGATAAACAAGGTCGAAGGTAAAGTAGGAGTAGTCGAGACAGAAGTCAGTCAAGTAAAAGGAGAAGTAACTGAAGTTAAAGAGAAAGTAAACAAGTTCGAAGAAGAAGTCAAAGGAGAAATAGACCAGCTTAAACGACAGTTGAGAGATAGAGGAAGCCAGCAGGTGGTATCATCAGGACAGCGACTAAAACCTCCTTCTTTTGATGGCCAAAGTTCCTGGACGACGTACAAGAGGCAGTTTGAGGCAGCAGCGTGTGCGAACAATTGGGATAATGAGGAAAAGGCCATGGCATTAGTTCTAGCACTAAGGGGCCAAGCTTCAGAGTTACTCCAAACCATCCCAGTTGAGAAACAAAGGGACTTCAAAGTCTTGGAAGCTGCATTAGACTCGAGGTATGGCGATCAACACCTTGCCCAATTATACCAGGCTCAGCTGAAATCCCGGATGCAAAAAGCTGGGGAAAGTTTACAAGAATTTGAAGCATTTTCGAACAAAATCGATCGGTAAATAAAAATGTTATTAATGATTTAAATTTGAAAATTTTTTTTTTTGATTTTTATGTTTTTGTAATTGAATAGAAATCTGGTGGGATGATATTTCATTTTAATATCTAAATATTTATATATTTTTCAAATATATATTTCATAATGTAATATACAACCGTGAAAATATGATTTTAGCTAGTGTCTTATAATGTAAAAATTTACATTTTTTACGTCTAAGGTGGTGGTGTAGTTCTCACGCTTTTGACTCGGAATCCAAGGGTCCCGGGTTCGAAACCCAAATGGGGTTTGGTATAGTTTTTTTTTATTTTTACTTAATTTCACACTGAGTCTTTTACCAAGTAAGTTCGTACTATAAAATTAAAAATGTCTAATACTAACATTATTTACAAAAAACTGCTATAGAATGTGTAACGATTATATAAAAAGTTCGGTGAACAGGCGAAGAGTACGTTTTTAGCTTGTTTATTATATTTTTGATTTCCTCAACAGTTGTGGTGGGAGTTATATAAAGGCTTTCTTAACTATTTTTTACTATAATATTGTCAACATTAGGTTTCGGACATGATTCTGTACCTACAGTAGGTACAATATGCATAACCTTACAGAAAAAGGACATTAATTGACTAGCAACATCCTTCGGATCACATACAAACGTTTTTGACCGACACGCAAAAGGTGAACCACCTAGCAGACCATTTTGAACGAATATATAACACCAACGAACTGAGTAATCCTTAGAATGACCGCACTGAAAATCTGACAGATTATTGACCACGACATCGAAATTACGCGCGTTTTTAGACACCATGGTCAAACCTTCCGAAATTATGCAGTTAGCAAATTTTAGTAAATAATAAAGCTCCGGGAAAGGACGGTATAGATAACAGGCTCCTTAAATATCTACGGAGGAAGGGTATTGTATCGTTAACGCGATTACAGCATCGGCTTCGTCAGTGGAAGTATGTTGTAGTGGTCCCCATACTTAAGTCGAATGAGAATGCTAGAGTCGCGGGCAGTTACCGACCCATCTCGTTACTGTCAGCTATCTCTAAATTGGTAGAGAAGGTCGTCTTCAACAGAATTAATTCTGCTCAGGAGTGACTATATGTCGATGATGAGTATCAATTCGGTTTCAAGAAGGGACGCAACATAACACAACAGACCGTTAGGATAGTTAACGAAGTCAAGGTACAACACAACCTCGGGAAGAGTACCACTATGGTGCTTCTAGATATCGAGAAAGCGTTCGATACAGTCTTGATTCTGGGGCTGATGTATAAACTACACAACTATAATTTTCCTAATCATATTATTAAACTAATTCACTCGTGCTTGACGGGCAGATCGCTGCAAGTACGGGTGAATAACAAACTCTCCACAACACGGGACATTCCCGCGGGCGTTCCACAGGGGTTATGTTTCTCACCTAAATTATTTAATTTATACGTCTCTGATTTCCCGTCTTTTCCTAATACCATGGCCATGTACGCCGATGACACGGCCTTGTATGCACATAACCACAGCGCTCAGACAGCTAACATGCTGCTAAAAGCATACATTTTGCGAACAACGACGTATTATGACTAGTGGAAAATTAAGGTCAACGAAGAGAAATCGGAGGCTAGGGTTTTCTCTCAGAATTTCACAATAAACAAAATTATTACACCAATCTCGATCAGGGGGGTCAAAATTCAAACAAAAATATCTGTGAAGTATTTAAGAGTTCATTTAAACACCAAACTGACTTCAAACACATAAACGAAACTAAACGCAAGGTCTATTCCCTGTCTAGGAGTCTGTACCCTCTGATGACAGGTAATAGTAGATTAAACAGAAATAACAAAAAATTGATATACGCGACCATCGTGAGTCCAGCCCTTAAATACGCACCACCGGAAGATGCAGTGCATCGACCACGACAATTAAAAAACTCTCCTTTTTAGAACGAAAATTCCTTCGCCTCGTATCAAATTCAAGCAGATACATCTCCCTCAGAGTATTGTACGCCCGTTGTAACGACATTGTACCACTAGCGGACTACATCAAAACCACATCACAGAAATTTTATCAATTTAAACTAATTTTCAATATCAGTTTGGAGCGTAGAAACTTCAAAGCGGCTCAGATACTCTGATTAAGTAGTATATGGGTAAAGTTTCTTTTTTGTTTCAATGTTACTAGTATAGTCTATAGATTATGTTCATCAAACAACATACATTTATTAGAAATCACATATTAAAATATTTCCTGCATACCATAATCATGAATTTGGGCAATTTGCATAACACAGTGGACAACGTTTTTCTTTTCCTTTTGTATTTTTTTTTTTTAGAAACTGTATCTTTTTGTTGCGTACTATCAAAATTTGGCTTTTAAGAACTTTGTGAATTAAAATATTTAATAATACCACTTTATGCGACTTACATGCAGTGTATCTAAAATCAAATAGCGCAGCTAAGGAGGGGGGCTAGGGACATTCTGCTCTCCTGCCCCATGATGTGGCGCACTTACTGCAGATAAAAATCCATACTTTTTTGTTTGCAAATTTTTTATACCACTTTTTAAACGACTGTCCCCTTGGCCCCAAACAGCTTCAAAATTCAAAAACTTCGGCCTGCGGCGCATTTTCACATCCACTGATCGTATCTATAAATAAGAAGGCGTAAATATTTCATTTGCCTAAGCGCGCACAAATCGTTAATCCGGCCCTGTCATGAACTGGAAAAATGTTGAATTTTTATATTCAATTGTTTAGCGTGATTTATTTTAAATACTTTTTTCTCAGGCCCCCTTTTTAGCTGAATTCTAGATGTTACTGGAGGGCGTATACTCGTATTTGCACGACCTAGCTCAAAACGCTTGGCGCGGTCCTGCCAGGCAGGGGCAGATTTGAGAGCATATACATAAAAATATGTATATAATATTTCAAACAGTTTAAGATGAAGGTGAAAATTGCATATAAAGTTATGTTGTCAGTAAAATAGTTATTTATTTTATCAAGCAGTAAAATGGACCTTGACTTTATGTGGCAGTTAAAGTTCAATTATGTTACTGTTAAAGTAAGCAGAACATTAATACACCCTTATTTTACTTTCACAATCAGATAAGAATGACAGTCACCTTTCCACTAGGTAGTTATACCCATACGTCACTGGTAATTAAACTTAAGATTGATTGTTACATCAGGCTAAATAAATACATGGAAGAATGCCATGCACTTAATTAACCGCGCACAACTTTATACAATCCTTGTTAAAATTAGCGCATCATTTAAAGTTTACCTTAAGTTTATAGCTTAATTTTTTCAGAATTTTTTTCCGGTATTTTGTATATATTGTACAGGAATTTCCCAAGATTCTTACTATGCTACTTACTTTCAATCGTAATGTTATTTTGCTGAAATATCCGATGGTACAGCAATACTGGGGAATTTAAAACCTCGTGAAAGCTACACCAGCAACTTCATCAACTTCAAGTCGTACTATAGTTTCATATTTTGTTAACATTTTATTTTCAAGATGTGCTGTAAAGATTCTTTGAACCTTAAATTATTCTTTCCAACATGATATCGAATAATTAAAACAAAAAAAAAAAAACATAAACACACCACACCCAAATCCCAAACCAAGGCTATCCGGAAGTGGGTTACACATTTGGAAAAACGCAGATATATATTCATACTAATCGGCATTGTCAGTGCTGGGGCCGCACAGTGTGAGATTATGAACTTCTTTTGGACAAAATTCGCTCGACAACTGTATTCACGACATTTTTTTTTTAATTACATAGAAAGGTAGTCCCTATAACATGGTGCTGCTACAAAGTGACCAAAATTAAATCTGACCTGCAAAATCTTAAAACAATTTCTATTGAATCTTTCAGTCTAGTCAATTTTGTGTACTTTTGACGTTTTTATCAAATTATTTCAAATAGAACATATCTTTAGTACAAAATTAAATGAAATTGTGATGTGTTGCAACCCCTAAAATGTAGGCAACACAGAATTCAATTTAGTTCGGATGTTTTCCCAGAGATGGCGCACGTTGTCTGAATGTAGAGATTTGCACCTACTCGAGAAAGAACCTACCAGAAGTTCTAGAGTGATGACATCCGGAATTATCTAGAGTATAGTGGCGTCATCACAGAAAAATCGAGATCTGTCATTTTTAGGTATAAAAGACCGCATCCTCGGCGAGTAGTTAAGAAGTTTTGAATTGACAAGTGACAAGTGAGGTTATGACTCCAAAGTGAAAACAAACTGATAAACATTGTTATTTTTAGTCAGTAAAGTGCATTTAAGTTAATAATAGTATTGTGAAGTAACCAGTAAATTATTTAATAAAGTGTGTTAGTGGTTATCTCTTGTTATAATTTTTGGAATCCACGGAATTTGCAAGGGTGGTTTCCTAGGGATGGAAACACGTCACAAAATTATACATTTTTTGGGACGCTGATTACGAATACAATAGATATTTATGACAACATTGGACACATTTCGAGATATTGGACATTTCTGGGTATTTCTTGACGTTTTTATCAAATTATTTCAAATATAATATACCTTTTTTTTCGTCCATCCAGAACACCCTTTCTGGAGAAATTATCCGCTGTAATTTTGCAATACTTACCTCCACCTGAAGCCAAAAATAGCATACCTAATGTAAATAGGCAAAAAATATATATGGATTATAACAAATTAAGCAATGAACAATGGGTAGATTTATATTTTCTAGAAAGTGAAGACGCCGCAACCGACTTGCTAATAACAAAATTAAATGAGCATATAAAAAATAGTAGCAAAATATTTACACTTAAAAGAAATCAAATTAAAAGAAACCCATGGATTAGTAAAGGATTGGTAAATTCAATAAATAAAAAAGATGAACTTTATAAAAAAGCAAAAAGACACCCAGAAAACGTAATTATGCAAAACGAACTAAAAAGATAAGAAATACACTCTCCGAACTCATAAAATCAGCAAAAACTAACTATAATAAAACACAAATTAGTAAGAATAAAAACGACTCTAAAAATATGTGGAAGTGCATAAGAAGTATTGAAAACCATAAAAACACTAATTCAATACAAAATTTAAAAATAAATGACCACGTTAGTTCAGATCCTTTGGAAATATCAAATTCTTTTAACAAATTTTTTAGCACCATTGATAGTACAGTACCTAGGGGCAAAAAATATGCAAAACTTCGGAATAATTGTCATATTGAACGGATTTCGTTCATTTTTGGCAGTATATTAGTAAATGCTTCACAGAAAATTTTCTGTATTGTGTGGGTGGATGCCAACCCTTCTAAGGGCACTTAAAAAATATATATATATATATATATATATATATATATATATATATATATATATATATATATATATATATATTTATTGGAGCTGAAGTAGAATCAAATTTTAAGAAGAAAAGATTCTATCAATTGTTTACATAAATTGATAGTTTTTAAGTTATAACGACTTCAAAATTGCGATTTTAGCTTAAAAAAAAGGTATTTCCAAACGTATTTCGTCAAGTATCTCGAAAAGTATTACTTTATCGAAAAAATGTTATAGACCAATTACAGAAAGTAAAAACTGGGAATTAATTATATTATTTGTTTATTGATGTAGGATTAATAATTTCGGAGATATTTAAGTTTACATTTGACATCCAAGTGTTCATAAGATAATTATTTAGAGTGAGAGTTAAATATCTCAGAAACTGTGGCACCTACGTCAAGGATGCTAATAGGTAGAATAATAGGTTATTAATTAAGCTTTCAACTATTTTTTTATTTGTTTCTATACCATAAAAAACAAAGAAGTTATGACCGAAGCAATGTGCGTCTACCCATTTTTTTAATAACAACGTCTCCATTTTGTTACTGTAATTAGCCAGTAATTAAAAAAAGGAATTTCGAACACTGTTTCTCATTAATATATAGCATGACGTAGATGCTCAATTTTTTTGGTTTGTATACAGCACTTACTTTAGAAAAAAATACAGTTTAAACTAGAAAGGTATTTTCGATAAAACGTAATTTTTTTTCCTTTTCCAAATATCTCAATAAATATTAGTTCTATTGAAAAATGGGTAGAGACCAAAAATAAAGCATATAACCTGATAATGAATTTCGCTTGTTTATTTATTTATATAGATTTCTTAGTTTCGGAGATATGAAAGTTTACATATGGCGTCCGAACGTTTATAAGATGAAAAATGCAGTGTAAATGTTAAATATCTCAAAAATTGTGACACTTAAAGACAATTAATTGCGCTTTCAAATTATTTTTTACTCGTTCCTGTAGCATAAGAAATAAAGAAGTTATGACGGAAAAACGTGTGGTATTTGTATTTTTTTATATAAAAAGTCGCCATTTTGTTTCTCTAATTAGCAAGTAATTTAAAAAAATTATCTCAAATACAGTTTTTCGTTAAGATGTAGCATTACCTAGATGCTCAAATTTTTTTGCTCATTTAAAGCACTTGCTTTAGAAAATAATGCATTTTAAACTTTAAAGGTAATTTCGAAACAGTTGGATACCAAATATAAGCTTAAATATCTCCGAAATTATTAATCCTACATCAATAAACAAAAAATATAATTAATTCCCAGTTTGTACTCTCTGTAATTGGTCTGTAACGTTTTTTCGATAAAGTAATACTTTTCGAGATACTTAACGAAAGCCGTTTGGAAGTACCTATCTTTTCTTTAAGCTAAAATCACAATTTTGAAGTCGTTATAACTTAAAAACTATCAATTTATGTGAAAAATTGCATAGAACCTTTTCTTCTTAAAATTTGATCTATTTCAGCTCCTTCCTGAGAGGGGGTGGCACTTAAAACTTTTCTGTGAAGCATTTACTATTATACTGCCAAAAATGAACGAAATCCGTTCAATATGACATTATTCCGAAGTTAAAACCTCTAGTTCCTGTACTATGAAAGTACTTTAACAAAAAAAGAAAACTCCAATAAATACAAATTTTCCAAAAACTAATATAGATAATTCAATATATCTTACATAGACATCTGATGAGGAAATTAGAAAAATAATATGAGAACTTAAAATTAAAAAAGCACTCGGTATTGACAATATCCAGACAGAAACGGTGTGAGAATGTATTGATTACCTTGTACAACCCATGGTCTTCATCATAAATAGAGCTATTGAATCTGGTATATTTCCAAAAGCATTTAAGATAGCTGTCATTAAGCCGTTACGCAAGTCCGGAGATAAACTTGATGCGTCAAATTACAGACCAATATCTCTTCTGTCAACGTTATCAAAAATCTTCGAGAAAATCTTAAAACAGAGAATAACATGTTTTTTGACCAAATTCAACTTGCTGTCTGACAAACAGTATGGATTTAGGGAGGCCAGATCAACAAAGGATGCAACAGCTGATTTAACCGCAAAAATATATAGCTCAGTCAATATTTCTGAATCGGTTATATGCATCTTTGTTGACCTGGCAAAAGCATCTGATAGTCAGTCATTCAATAGAAACCCTGAAGAGGATGGGTCTCAGGGGAACTAGTTACAAGCTAACGAAGAGCTATTTGAGCGATAGAACACAATGTGTAAAGGTTGGCAATACAGTGAGTGGTATGGAACCAGTATCTTGCGGTGTTCCGCAAGGTACCGTACTGGGCCCAGTATTTTTCACATTGTATGTCAACGACTTGTTTAAGCTTCCACTTACAAGGGAAGTGATCAGTTTTGCCGATGACACAGCTAGGTGGAACAAACATGTAGATTTTTTAGTTAAAAAATTAAGATCACTACTTTCAAAATTTAAATACCTTAAGAGATTCTTTGACATAGATTACCTAAAAAGCATATATTTTGCTCTAGTTCAACCACACTTATATTATGGTATCATTGCTTGGAGGGGGCATAACAAACTGCTATATAAAAAGCCTTGAAACAATGTAGAAGTGGATTTTAAAAATAATTTTTAGCCGAAGTTATGTTTACCCGAGTGATGATTTGTATAAAGAATCTAAAATCCTGGATATAGGGCAGTGTTTTTTTCAGAGCTTGATTTTATATCAATATAGAAACCTAAGCACAAAAGATATCATTACTCACAACCATGATACGCGTCATAGAGAAAAATCAATCGCAGTACCCAAAACGATTAAAACTAGGGCAACGCTGTCACATTTACTTGACTCCCAAGGTATATAATGAAGTCCCAACGTCTCTAAAAAACATAAACTCGTTTAAACTCTTCAAAGGAAAGCTAAAAAAATGAATATTGGAAATTCCACGATCATCAGTACATCGCATTATTGAGAAATAAAAAAAAAATCCCGCTCAATCTTAAAGAAAATAAAAATTAATTCAAATTTACTTTATATGTGTGTGTGCATATATATGTGTAAATGTGTGCACGTATATATGTGTGTATATATAAGAAAATACGTATATAGACAAAAAGGACACTGTAGAAATGTATACAGTCACTATATATATATACCGAACATAGTATTTTATTTAGTTGACCTAAAATATTTTAGGATAAACAATATATATAGAATATTAAAATTTTATATTAAAATTAAAACATCGTAGGCGAAACAATATGTATTACTTTAAGATAGTTCACTTAACACGTTGCTTCCAAACTTAATATCAAAATGTAATTATACAGGTCATAGGACAGTTTAATGAAATGTAAGTACTTCTAATAGTATTTTATTTAGTTGATTTAAAATATTTTAGGCTAAACAATATATAGAACATTAAGATTAATTTACATTAAAATTAAATGTTGTAGGCTAAACAATATGTATTACTTTATGATAGTTTATTTACACAAATGTAATTATGTACACAGGTCGAAGCGCAGTCTAATCCACGTGCAGGTCTTCATTTGTGGATTTTCTCTATTTATTTACCTATATAATTTTCATATGTCACATTTTATTATAATTCTGGTGGTGAATAAATATTATTATTATTATTATTAAATTAACGTTTTCCCGGGCTAGACCGGCAAGTGACATTAGAAATCGGCAAAACTTTTCCGATTCCTGTTACTCTCGTTGCTATGGAATCGAATTTATGTTAATTGTTGAGATAAGTGTCAAATAGATAAATACACTTGATTTTTATGAGTTTTCAAAAGTCAATTCATAAGTTATGGAAAATATGGATTCAGATTTTGAAGCGTTACAAGCAGAAATTGAAGTTGTATAATAGTGTCGGTCGTAAAAATAGTTTATTTAATTAGTTATTATTGTTTGTCGTTGTATTTGTTAGAAAATTTATTAAAAAAAGAATTCAAAATTGATTTTGTATGACAGTGTAGGCCAAAAAAAAATTGTACGTTACACAACCGAAAAACAGTGTTTTGCAGGTCTCCCCAAGTTTCCAGGACTCACCTGCGACTCGCCCTGAAATCTGCTTGGGTCGACCTGCAAAACACCTCTTTACGGTCTTTTAACGTAAATTACTATTATTTTAAAATTCAACGGATTTATAAGTTTTGTGGGTCGCTGATTACTAATAAAATAGACATTTTGTCCTAATAATTTCATTGGATTTTGTAATAATGGTATGTTCTATTTGATATAATTTGATAAAAACGTCAAAATATATCGAAAATTGATTAGACTGACAGGTTTAATAGGAATTGTTTTAAGATTTTGAAGGTCAGTTCTAATTTTAGCAGCACCATGTTGTAGCGACAACCTTTCTATGTAATTTAAAAAAATATATTAGTTCTGGTTGCGAATTCAGATGTCGGGCAAATTGGTCCAAAAAAGTCCATAATTTCCCACTGTGGGCCGGGACTCGAACCCAGTACGCTATAGACAGTACGAACAGCATATTTGCCACACAGTACACCTTAGCCGACTGAGCTACCGTGCCGATATTATACAAAGAGAAAAAGAAAAAACAAGTGCAAATTCTGCACCTACCACAACAAACTTTACTGGATATTTTCCCTTATTACAGCTTCAGAGCGACGTGGTCTATTTAATAATATTTTTCTTATCAATTTCCTGATAAATTTTATTCCTATTTATAAAAACATTGTGCAAGTTCGTTTCCCTAAAGGATTTAATGATGTAGAAATGCTCTAATCCCTTTACCGATCATATTCTATAAATTTTCTATTGGATTTAGTTCAGGGCTGCTTGCCGGACAATTATTTTGTCAATAGCGACCTCTTGAAGATACTATTGCACTAATATGGCTATAATCATGATATTATCTGTAAATCATGACTCGTGTGAGTCATCGGTATAATGAGCCCTATTAGACAGATAGATAGATATTTATTGTCCCATTATATAAATACATCCTTCACTCAAAGAAATAGTATGGGTAAATTCAACAAAAAAAAAAAATGGTTAACTAACAATATCGTTAATTTTGTTAAACCAAACTATATTGATGGTATTTTTAAATAAGAGGTGATTGTTATTTTAATTAATAAAAAGTTGTCGTACAACAGAACAAACATTAACTTAAAAATAGATGAATAAGACTATTATTTTGTTCGTTTGACTATTATTTTGTTGAATTCTGTCAAATTAAACTAGATAATAGTATATTTTATTTTTAACTATTATCGAATTGTAATTCTAACCCAGTATTCGTTCGCTGTATTATTGTTCTTGGTAGACAAACCAATATTATTGTCGTCTTCTAGAAGTTCTAAAAGAATTACCATAAAATTTGCTTGCTTAACACGTAGTCTATTACAGAAATTATTCCCAGATGACGCCACATACAAATCACTGACAATAATCAATCATGCATTATCTTATACTCTTATGAATTTATAGAAAATTAATAACATGATTTCAATGATTAAATTGTCTCAGGGATCATCAATATATTTGGATGGATCTTATAAACGATCTCTAATCTTTGGTTTGGGTGGTCTGATGTCTCAATACTGAGATTTTGGCTAACCAAAAAAACTTCATCATACAATAAAGTGTAGATCAACCTAAAAATTAGTTGGTGAACAAAAAACAAAGTCGTTGTACTATTTAATTGTAGACCAAATTGAAAATGGTTAGTGAACATAAAAAAATGTCATTGTACTATTTAATTTGTTACAAGAAGATATGATTATTAAACTACTATTTGTTTACGAAAACAAATAAAGTTGTATGACTATTCTTTTCTGATTGATTTAACTATGAAACTAGATAGGCGCGATTTCATATGCTCTTTTTGGTTGAATTTACCTATCATTTTCTTTGAGTGTTGTAACGCCATAATCCTAAAATGACATTTATTTGACAGTTTCAATGAATCAAAACAATGTCATTATTGACAAGTGTAAAATAAAGAAAAAAGTGTGAAATAAAACTTAATATTCAACAGACTATTATTGGTTTCTATGGAAACAGCAATAAAATTTAGTCATTACGACAAGGTAATTTTGTCAGTTTGCCGTATTACTTCCACATCCAGTGGAAGTATAGTAACGACAAAAAAATTTTTAAAAATTTTTATTGTCCAAATAGGCTTAAAATGTCATGAAACGTCGAGATTTTAAGTTTGAGCGAAAAAATTTCTGTCCGTCGGTCTGTCTGTCGGTCTGTCTGTAACTTTTTTGTGCGCACGTTTACTCTGGAACCGTTTAAGAATTGACTTGAAATTTGTGCACATATGTACTTTAACGAGATCTAGAACTAGATTATATTTTCATCTTGTTCCGTCGAAGAGTTGGGGTGTAAATTTGGGTAAATTTGGGGTAAATGGATAAATCAAGCAGGTAAGAGTCCACGAAATTGGTATTTAGTATATACAAGAGAAGCTAAGGTCTCAAAAAAATTTTTGGCATTAGCCACCCCCATTACCACCCCCACCTCATTATTAAAGGGGATGAAAAAAAATGCGATTTGGTGTTTGTACAGGAACCAGAAACCTGAAAATATTTTTTACTTCATCCACCCCCACCCCCACCCCACTACCGATGCGGGGTATCGTTTTATGGGTTTTTGGGGTAGAGGATATCAAATATTATATTATTAAAGTTCCACAAACAATTATTTTCACATACAAAGTTTTTTCGTTGTGAGTGACTTGGATAGAGAATCTGGATGTGGAAGTAGTGATTCCTTGGACAGCGGTTTTTTTACAAAATTATATTGTTTTCTAATTTTGAATGGCAATACAAAAAATTTTGTATATAACTCGAGACTAAAATGTGTTTTTTTTACTCGTGTGGTTTATAGCACTCGCCTTCGGCCACGTCCCACTTGTAAAAAAAAATAATTTTAGCCACTTATTATATAAAATACTATTTTGTACATATGGCAAGTCAAGATAATTTAAAAAATATTAAAATATATCCGAAAACACAAACACATATAGGATAAAAACAGACACATACAAAAACATTTATATATAAACAGATACGCACAAAAATAAAAAGAATAAAAATGAGTACAAATAATTTATGAGGTATTTATACAGTGAAAAATTAGATATATAATGCATATTTATATTTTTAAAGATAGAAACTCTCGTACAGAATAAAACGCCTTATTAAGAAAATATGATTTTGTTTGCTTTTTGAAACTAGAGAAAATTTTTATATCTTTTAATTTTTGAGGCAGGGTATCAAATATTTTTATGAAGTTGTGGGCAGAGGACTTTTTATAAGTACTTGTCTTATGAGAAGGTACCATTAAGTTGCTCCCATGTTATGTTTATTTTTAAAAACATAAAGCACACATTTCCACATAAATACAGAAGGTACCGTTAATATATTTCCTATTTTGAAATATTCTTTACAACTGGTCGTAGGCTGTAGGTTAAAAAGTAGCCTAAGCAATCTTTTTTGGAATACCAGTACTCTGCTTATGCCACTACCAACTCCTCAGAATACAATATTATTTGCCATATGACTTGTTGTCGAGGCTGAATTTCATTTGGAATATCGCCGAATTTAGTTTGCCACAAAGTCAATATTAGACCAGGCAAATCTCAGTGTAAAATGGGTTTGGCGTGAACTACTTGAGGACAGTTATTTGTTTATCGCAATGGATAACTCTATTAATGTAGGATAAGTACATAAAGTCGCAAAAAATCCCGACGTGAGCTAAAGCCGCCATTTAGAAAAAATGACCGCCAGAGACATTTTCTTTAAAATCATATATCTCAGTAACCGTTACTCCGATTTTAGATTTCTTTTTTTTGTTCCATTCCTCACTTCACATTTTACAGAAAGTATGATTACATATTTCACGATAAATTAAACGATAAACTTAGGAAATTAAAAAATAATTTAAATATTACGGAAATTTAAACTTTTGTAAACTCCAGACGTTTGTACTGAAATTTCTAATCAATTTTTGAAAAAATAATTTCAATAAAAGATCTAGAGCACACAACTAGCTTTCATTTGTTTTTTGGCCGATGTTACTAACTCAAATATTAACGGAGTAATAGTTATTTATGTATAAAATTGTAATCATTTTTAATAATGTACATTAAGGTATAAAGGGTGCCCAGTCAGTGTTCTTTCGGAAGATTGTGCAAAACAGCTAACTTTATAAAAAAACTTTCTTAACAAAACTTTCAATGTTTCGTCTCTACTACAACTTAAAATTATTTTCTATTATACAAGGTGTCACAAAAACGAGTCACACAAGAAAGTATAATTTTTTTTAAATAGAACAGCCTGTATTTCCCTAAAGCCAGTTAAGCCTCCAAGGGCCCTGTATTACACCCTAAAATATTTTGCCAAGTTATTTTTTTCGGTTTTTTTTGGGCAGTTTACGAACATTTTCGACTGGCATATCTCCGCGATTTGTTAATCGTTATTTCTAAAAATGTGGGATGTTGTTTGATAATGACGTATTTACTGAAAAACATTTTTGAAATAAATCTTTAGTATATCGGGTGTCCAAAATATTTGCGTACATTTCTTGATATTTAATTATTATTTTTCTTATTTTTTTTAAATGGAATGCCTTTTTTTTACATGAATGAATAAAACATACAATTCCTAACATTTTAATATCTCTTTATTTTTATTTCAAACGTTTTTTGAGATATGATTATATAAAATAATTTTTGCGTAAATTAAGGTGCTCTTTATTTTAGCATTAAAATCTATATTTTGTTTTACATTTTTTTCAGTTTTTTTAAATGGAATGCCTATAATTTTTTTAAATGGACAAGTAACGCTTACGATTTCTCACATTTTGATATCGTACACTTTCTTTTATGAACGATTCTTGAGCAATAATTTTTTTTCACGATATTGAACCTAACAACTGCTCAAAATGTCCACCATTTTGATTCAGGTAACACTGAGGTCTCTTGATAAATGAGCGCCTTACACAGTGTAACATATCAACATTTATACGATTGAAACACCGACGAATCCTTTCCATCATATCTTCTCGAGTCGTTGGTTCTACTTTATAAACGTTTGACTTCACAAATCACCAAAGAAAAAACCCACTGAAGTCAGGTCGGGTGACTTAAACGGCCATGTAATGATGTAACATAATTTAATAAAACAATAAATTAGATATTATTTAACAGTCTATTAAAATATTGGACCTCCTCTTCCTATCCACCTTTCAGGAAACTGATTACTAATGGCCTGACGAACATTTCTACTAAAATGTGGTGGTGCATCTTCAAGTTGTAATCACATATTATTTGTAATGTAATCAGGAATATGCTCGATTATTTGTGGAAACGTGTTTTGCGTAAAATCTAAGAAGACTACTCCATTCACATTTCCCTCAAAAAAGCGAGGATGAATAACACAATCATGTACAATTCCTCCACTTACATTTAATCTCTGGTTCTGATTTTTCTATGCAACATGAGAGTTTTCTCTGGCATAATAATGGAAATTGTGCCTATTCACAAATCCGTTACGATGAAACGTTGATTCATCCGTGAACAATACAAATTTGAAAAATTCTTCATTTTCTCCAATTTGGTTTTGATCCCACTGGCAAAAATTTAATCTACGATTTAAATCCACATCCCAAAGCTCTTGATGCAGCTGAGCGCGATAGGGGTGAAATTTATTTTTACGAAGACATAAGGAAACACTAGATTCGCTGACCTCTAAATCCCTACTTAACTCCCGAACACTTGCCATAGAATTTTCGATTACCGCTAAAGTTATAGCCAGCTCATTTTCTTCATTATAATACATTTCGTCGTCTCGCCTTCTTTCATATGCAAAATTTCCAGTACGTTCAAAACGTTCTTTCAAATTTTCTAGAGACCTCACATCAGGACATCTTCTATAGGGATATTTTTGACCATACATTCTTGATGCCAATAAACAATTTCCATCACATTCACCAATAACGTAACATTTACCATAGATATTAAATCTTATTGACAATAATTATAATTCGTATTTTTAAATATTAACAATAATAATTCAACTTAATCACGATAATCTTAAACACATTAGAGGAATGTCATAGAGTGAAAAACAAACGCAAAACAAAAGACCAAAGCCATACTAGATTTTAATGCTAAAATAAAAAAGCACCTCAATTTACGCAAAACTTATTTGAAATAATCATATCTCAAAAACGGTTTGAAATAAAAATTAAGTGTATAATATTAGAATGTGGGGAATTTTATGCTTTATTCATCCATGTAAAAAAATATAGGCATTCCATTCAAAAAATTTGAGAAAAATAATAATTAAATAACAAGAAATGTAAACAAATGTTTTGGACACCTGGTATAATAATAATTTATTTCAAAAATGTTTTTCAGAAGATGCATCATTATCGAATGACACCCTACATTTTTAGAAAAAAACAATTAATAAATCGCGGAGATATGGTAGTCAAAAGAATGTTTGTAATTTGCCAAAAAAACAGGAAAAAAATTATAACTTGGCAACGCTGTATCCGATTGGCAAAAAATTTTAGGGTATAATTCAGAACCCTTAGAGGCTTAATTGGCGCTAAGAAATTAGAGGGTATTCCATTAAAAAAATTATACATTCTTGTGTAACTCCTTTTTGTGACACCCTGTATAATTGAAAATAATTTCACGTTGTAGTAGAGATGAAACATTGAAAGTTTTGTTAAAAAAGTTTTTTTTATAAAGTGGCTCGTTTTTGCACAATCTTCCGAATCACTAACTGGACACCTTGTATATTTCCAAGAACTCAAGTCTTATTATCTTCAGGTATCTTCTATTTTATGCCCAAAAATGTAATAACACTTTCGATTGTACATAAAAAGGGGAAGAGAACAAAAAAAAGAAATCTAAAATCGGAGCAATGGTTACTGAGATATGTCCTTCTAAAAGAAACGGTTCTGGCGGCCATTTTTTTAAATGGTGGCTTTAGCTCACATTGGGATTTTTCGGGACTTTTATATCCTGATTCTACATGAATAAAGCTATCCATTTCGATAAAGAAATAGCTGTCCCCAGATAGTTCATACTCAAAACTGGATTTGCCTGCACTATATGGTTATCCCACCTTAATCGACAGTCTAGATGAGTACCCAAAAATTTTGTAGTCACAGAAGTTTTTGAAGATGAAATTTTAAATACACTTTCTTGCTTTCATTCAGAATTAATTTATTACCTTGTGTCCATGCATTCAATACATCACATGCGCGATTTACCCTTAAAGCAAGTTCTTCTGGCGTCGACGCTGAAACTGATATTGAGGTATCATCCGTAAACATTGTAACTTGCCCAGCGGACATATGCTGTGGAAGATCCAACACTGAACCATGTGGCACGCCTAGATCCACATTTTTTTATAGAATTATTACTTCTTGCTATCATTTTTCTATTTTCCATATACGTCCGTGTCCTATTCCTATAGGATTTAATTTATTAGCTAAAAATTCCATATCCACATTAGGTACTGACAATGACCAAAAGTCAGAAATCATAATCTACAAATGGTGTACTGTGCCTGCTGCATACTTGGATAAATCATCTATTGCGGCATTTGCAGTCATAGTTTTGTAATATTTGGATTTTTAAATAACGTCAGACATTAAAATGCCCTGCTAAAAACTAATATATACGACATACTTTATACGATTTCTTATTCATATATTAAGGCTACTTTCAATCCAGTAACCCAGCTACTTTTCTAGGTAATGTGATACCTAACAGAAATATACGAAAGTTAATGTTTGCTATTTAATTCAAAGCAGGAATAATCCTACACATTAGCGTAATTTATCGCGCCCACGCGATAAAGAGGTGATCCTGCTTTTGCAACGACGTATGTGAGAGAGAGATATATAAATATGATAAGGGAGAGCTGAAAACGGCTAGACTGAAGTAATCAATGGCATGCTGCACTACCTCTATCTAGGGACTAATAGTTCGGAGTGCTATTTCTAATGGAATAAGGTTAATGGTGTGCATGGCCTGCAATTGAATGGTCAAAATACGTGGAAATTGGATTGGGTCCGTTTATTTGATTTTAAAGAACACGATATGTCAATTAGATAGTTTACGCCTCATTGTGTGAGATCTGTGAGTATACAATTAATGTAACACACTACATATACTAATGGCGTGCTCGTCACAACATGCTTTATTCCGCTGCGCTACCGGTGTTTTAATTTGTACATTTAGTGTCAGGCTAACATACTTATCAAACTGTTAAAATTGCTGTTCCAAACTTAACAGGATTATGAGTGACATTATAAATAGACAAGGCCGTGGAGCGAAAATACGGGCCCGGGGAGGAAACTTTTTTGAAAATTGATGAGCGGGGGAGGGGTGAAAAATCCGAAAAAAATTTTTGATGAGCGGAGAGGGAGAAATCCGATTTTTTTTAATGGGCGGGTGGGGAGACATCCAAAAAAAATGTATCTCTTTTAAATTTTAATAAAAACCCAAAACAAGCCCGGGCCCCTCAAAACGAGCCCGGGATCAGGGGCAATCACCCCCCCCCCCATCTCGACAGATCTGTAAATAAACACAGTTTCTTGTTATCAAGGAATAAATCCGTCAATTTCATGTGAGTCAAAGCGCATTGTGGTATATAAGGGAACAACAAAGCCGATATACTTGAATTAAATTGGATTTGTTTATTTACTTATAAAAATATTACAGATTGAAATACTATATACATACAGGGTGTCCCGGCACTAAGGGGCAATACTTCTGGAACGGATAGTTTGGGTCAAAATAACACTAAAAGTACCTATAATTTTTTTTCTTAAGACGTCCCCCTACGGAGATTTTACCCTTTAAAGGTTACATATTCAAGAAGGTTTTTTGCCTATTACTTCCAAACCGTTCCATCGATTTTAATGAAATTTGGACTGTGTACATATTAAATGAGTATCTTTGTTCCAGAAATATAGCGCCCTTCGTATCTTGTTTAGGAAGCCGGGGGTGTTCCACCCCCAATGCTTTTTACCCCCAAATTTTGACATAAATTATTTTTTGAAAATTAATGTCACATTTTTATGTTCCTTAAACAATTTTCTAAAAAAAAGTATTCTTGTTTGACATCGATAAAGCGATCCGTTTTTGAGAAAAAATGATTTTACTAATAGGGGACCAAGTAATACTACTAATATAAACTACCTCATGATACCTGTGAGAAAACAATTGAATACATTTAAACGTCAAATTTGAGTAGCAAGTAATAAGTAAGTTGTAAGTAGTTCTGTGATAGTAGTTTATTGACATGGCAAATTTTTCATCTAGTGAATATGCTGACATGCAACTTATGTACGGACTTGCCGCCGGTAATGGTTCGGAAGCCAGACGGCTTTATGGGGAACAGTTTCCACCCAGAGTTATTCCAAACAGGAAAACTTTTGAATGGGTAAACCGTCGAGTACGAGAAACAGGTAGATATCCATCTTAGCAATAAAAAAAATAAAATATTAAAAATTAAAGAATAAATAACTCTAATAAAATAATGCTATTCATTTCTAGGGACCGTGGAACCGAAACAAGGGGGTGAAGGTGGTCTTAGAACTGTTCGTACAGTTGTACTGGAAGAAGCTGTATTAGATGCTGTTGCCGAAGACTCATCAGTAAGCGTTAGGAAGCTCTCAGCCCAATTTAATACTTCGAAGTCGGTGGTTCACAGATTTTTGAAAGAACAGCTTCTCCATCCTTTCCACATCCAGAAAGTTCATGCAATGTCCCCGGACGACTACCCTGCTCGAGTTCAATACGCTAATTGGTTCCTGCAAAAGCAACAGGAAGACCGCAAATTTATTGGTAGTGTTTTGTTCACGGATGAAGCAGGATTTCGCAGGGATGGTGTAATAAATTCTCAAAATCTACATAGTTGGAATGATGAAAATCCTCATGCAATTATTCAAACTCATCACCAGCGACAATTCCAAATTAACGTCTGGGCAGGAATAATTGGAAATTATTTAATAGGGTCATTTGTTTTGGAAAATCGTTTGAATGGGAAAAATTACTTAAGGTTTCTACAAGAAAATCTAGATGGTTTACTGTGTGTCATTAGCAACTATAAGAAACATGACGTACATGCATGATGGAGCTCCTCCTCATTTCAGCATCACAGTCAGGGAATATTTAGATAAAAAATTTCCCCACCGATGGATTGGCCGTGGAGGTCCAGTACCATGTCCTCCTCGTTCTCCTGATCTAAACCCATTGGATTTTTTCTTTTGGGGTCATCTCAAAAATTTAGTGTATAAAACACCGGTACAAACGAGGGAAGAGATGTTACAAAGAATCACTACCCAATGTGAAGCCATTCGGAACAACCCTGGAATGCTATTTCAGGTTCAGCGACCCAACTTATCTCGCTTACGAGAATGTATTCTTGTACAGGATGCTCACATCGAACATTTATTTTAGTTATGTAGTTAATGTAGTTATGTGTGTATTGTAGTTGTAGTATGTAGTTATGTGTTGACGAAATATCAGTCTTTGCCCCTTATCAGTAAAATTATTTTTTCTCAAATTTTATCGATGTCAAACAAGAATATCTTTTTTTAGAAAATTATTTAAGGAATTTAAAAATGTGACCTTAATTTTCAAAAATTAATTTATGTCAAAATTTAGGGGTAAAAAGCATTGGGGGGTGTTCCACCCCTGGCTTCCTAGACAAAATACGAAGGGCGCTATATTTCTGAAATAAAGATACTCATTTAATATGTACACAGTCCAAATTTTATTAAAATTGATAGAACGGTTTGGAAGTAATAGGCAAAAAACCTTCTTGAATATGTAACCTTTAAAGGGCAATATCTCCTTAGGGGGGCGCCCTAAGAAAAAAAATTATAGGTACTTTCAGTGTTATTTTGACCCAAACTATACGTTCCAGAAGTATTGCCCCATAGAGCCGGGACACCCTGTATAAATAATGTAAATAAGTTAGATAATCCACCAATCCAAAGAAGAGGCCTGCGCGTGGATAGAACAAAAAATTAATAAAACTATCTAACCTAAAACTAAAAAATTGAAAGTGACGTTTTTAGAACTATACAACACTTACGACAAATATAGAGTACAACTATAGAATCGTACTATAAGTGAGAACAATTATGTTAAAACATGGAACATAATATAACACATAATGAAAACAACAGCAAAATACCAAAATAAACAAATACCTATATTATTGTGTGAGGTGATAAATTACAATACAATAAGATAAAATAATTCTTAAATCAGGAACTTCGCAGTTTAAACAGTAATTGTCATATCAGAAGTACCTAGTAGCAGTACGATTTAGTTGGAAACCGATGGCGAATTTCTACATTTTTAAATCGATCATGCTATGTAATAATTTTTTTGTATTTTATGCTATAGAAATAATCAAAAAAATATTTGAATCCTAAGTATTAGTCTTTCATTTTGGTTGTTAGCACTTTTAACGTAAGTGCCATAGTTTTTAAGATATTTAAAATTTAAACTTCGACTTATAAACCTTCGGACTCCACCGTTATACTACCAGATCTCCGCCGTTAATTCTAAAAAAAAAATAGAAAAAAACGAAATTCATCCTTAATTTAGTAGTTTTCTTATTTGTCTCTAGCACGTTTTCTCTCAATGTAATACCTTTCGAATTATTGGACGAGGTTTTGAAATACCTCTTTTTAAAGCCAAAATTCATATCTTCGTTATAAATTAAAGACTATCAATTTATACGAAAAATTGCATAGAACCTTTTCTTCTCAAAATTTGATTCTCTTTCAGATTATCAAATGTATTTATTTTTTTTTTAGGTGGCACCCTTCGTAAATTAGCAAGTCCACGGATAATATAGAAACTTTTCTTTAATTCATTTATTATTAATTTGCCAACTTGAACTACTTTTACAATTATGACGTCGTCGGCAATGATGATAAATACAGGAGTTGATTTAGGTATATATTGAATAACAGTGTCCTGGGAAACACCATAATTATTAATAACATTTTGAAGAAAATTATTCTAAACTTTTTCAGAAGCTTAGCATCAAATCATTACTTATAGATCTTCATAAGTCGATGTGACATCTTGCACCTCATTGCAGTCTAAACCTGAAATTCGTTATTCATTTATTATCGACATTGTACTATGCAGTTAGGGAAAAGGAAACACTATTTCTCAATGCACGATCATTTGATTAGATTACCAATTCTGGAGAAAAAAAATTCTTTAAAAGTTAGCAAACTTTACACTTCCTGCATGGGTGTTAGAAATATATTTGCATTGTCTCAGATAATTGCATTATATGATAATAAGAAAATGTTCAATATTTTCGAACAGATATAGATATGTACTATTATCAAAAATTCCTTAACTACAAACTGATTTTTGAATTAAAACAGTTAATGATAAGCCTAATAGTGACTGGGTGCTCTATAGACTGAATAAAGGCAAAAATACTGTACAATTGTAATTTTTACATATCAACAAAAGTTATTTGCAAGAAGATGTTAATACATACAAGAAAATTAGTATAATGGTAAATGAATAAAAAAAAATCGTTTTCTATAATTGTAATTTTATGTATTAACAAATGTCATTTGCAAGGAAATGTTAGTTTGTACAAGGAAATTAGTATAGGGTAAATGAATAAAAAGAAATCTTTTCTATAATTGAAATTGAAGTTATATCCAGCATTCGTATTTAAATTTTCTAGAAATTACTCTGAGGAAGTTAAATTAGAAAAAGTATGACATGGCTAAAAACTTATTAAACAAAATTCAACTGAGGACGAGATAAGCCAATTGTTTATTTTACTTTTTTTATACAATGTATACAATATAAGACAAAATTATATATGTTATAATGTCTATTATTAAAAAATATACAAAAAGGTATACAAAATTATGCTGGTAATGGTTGACGAGTACCAGAAGGTGTTAGGAAAAGACTTTTTTAAATAGTCGACGTTTCGTCACAATTTATTGACATCCTCAGGACTATTTAGGTGAGTTTCTCTTTGTCACATTGGGTTTAAAAAATAGAAAGAAACATATTGATATCAACAAATACAACGTATGAGTAACCTAGTCTATACTGACTCAGTATAATATTGCTGCCTGGCTATCTGAAAGTATATAAACCTTTGCCCTTCGAATGCCTCTGTTAAGGCATTCCTGGGCAAACAGATCTATAACATAGATTTCTGCCTGGAAGATGGTGTTACCAAGGGCTTTAGATAGCCTGCATTTAGGCCCCGCTACACCCACACCCTTCGTCCATCTTGGATCCATCTATGCCGCCACTAACTTTTTTATCTGAAATTTTATTTTCTATAACTTTGTTCCTATAGTTTTTTCACAACTCTTACCATTTTGGCAGCGTCTACATTTTAATGTGAGTATTACCTCCTATCTATATAAAGATTGGCCGCTGTATTGGAATCGCTATTTTGAATTTTGCAAATAATTTTCTGGGTGTTAACAAGGTACTAACTACCTCCATGCCAAATTTAAGGTACTTAAACTATTTTTGACTTGCCAAAAACTTTTTGTAACTTGGTTAAATAAATTTTCTTTCTTTCTTTCTTTCTTTCGTTTCATAGTACAGATAAATATACGTAAAAATATTCTTAAAAAGCTATTATCGATTTGTTTGGGCGCTTTCAGACATGCTAAGAACTTGAAATTTTGCAAGTAGAGAAATACTCACTCTCAAGAAAATTAATAAAATTGAGAAATTCAATAAGGTGGCCTAAAGTTGAGACAACTGTTTTCGGAACTTCAAAATTTGGATATTATTATATACTATATCACCTTAATTAAGGATTGAGACTACAAGACTTTGCGTAAGCGATATTTGGCAGTAGGTGTGTCATGCGAGTTTTATATGGGTACAAACCTTCTTACTGTATTAGAAATATGCGATTAAAAGCGCTCATGACTACATAGCCAATGGTAGTCATTAAAGATGGCCGCCAACTAATTTTGTTTGTATATTAGCTCCTAATGGTCCAATTTCGACTTTCTTTTCGATTTTTTGTTTAAAAGCTCTTGTGAAGAGGAAAAAGAGGACACTTTTTTGTCCCTATACATTTATCACTACACCTTAAGATTTCTGCGCAATTTTCAAAAAACAAATAATTTTTAATTTTCACAGACTTTTGGAGAATACTGTGATACGGATTTCAAAAACAGAATTTTGAATGATGCTGAGAGGTTCCATGCAAACAGAACACACATTTCTTCTACTCAAAAACCTGTCTGAAGAACCGTGTGAGAGATAAGAGAGGCGTTGGTCTTCGTGACCCAAGTAGCACAAAAAAATATGCCACCAAAAAATTGGAATGACTTTCTCTGCTATAATCAGACTAAGACAGATCTCTTCAAGTTACTTGGAGATCATGCATTTTTGAAATTCATCATCAGTACTGAGGTTGATAGCATAATTCATCATACCGGCCGGATGAAACTTCAATTGATGGAGTACAATGCAGGCAACAGAATGAAGCAGACGGCAAGATTTTTCTCCGCGTTAAAGACAGCAGCAAAAAAATAATTAATTGCACAGTAGATACTAATGTAGTTATTTTGGCAATATCTTTCTTTCACATTCTCAAAATTGCGGGACTTTAGGAGATGTGGATTCTCTTTGGTGCTGGGAAACGTCAGAGATACATGAGCATTAATGCCATATTTAAAAGTATGGATGAACATAAAGCTGTTGGATTCAGAGGATTACATGGACTCAATGAATCAGATGTAACGTCATCATTTGCAATGAAAGGGAAACAGACTACCTGGAAAGTGTGGAAATCACTTCCTGAAGCTGATAAAGCTTTCCAAGCTATCTCTCTACTACAACAGTCTATTTCTGACGAGACTCTTCAAGTTCTGGAGAAGCTTACTGCCTTGCTTTACTTCAAAAATGCAGAAGACTTCTCAGTTAATCATGTTAGAAAGTTTCTCTATACTTCAAAAAGTCGCAGTCTACAAAGTCCTGCCCTGTTATTGACTGACACGGAATCGATCATTAAAGTTTTTGCATAAATAAAAGCAGCCAACATGCACTTTTCATTCAGAAAAAAAAATCAGAATATTCAGAAAATTGTTATACCAAAATTAGCTGTATGTATTTCATATCTTACATAATTTACTGCTTATAAATAAATAAATGGCAATTTGTTTTGTATGAAATATTAAAACAATAAAAAGGAACCTTTCTCTAAGTAAACTTCTGTCGGGGGTCCTCTCATTATAATAGCATTCAGACGATATGTACAAAAATATTTATACCTATTACAAATTAATTATTATTAATAATATGTTATAAATGAACATTGATGTGTAAATATAAATTACTTGAGAATGGTTTATCAAAATGCAACAAAAACATCTTTTTATTTGTAGTGATATGAAAATAATTTTTTTATAAGAATTTTTATAAATATGTAAAAATAAAAAATTTAGAGATAAAATATTGATAGTCATCCCCTAAAACTACCCTTAAGCAGAAGAAGAGGTTTGACTGGTACTACGTAAATTGATGCCCATATCTAAATTTAAAATATGAATTATATGTTTTAAAACGGTCGTAAAATATTTCAGAAAGACTGATAGTTATAGTCCCCCTTTAAAGGTGCATAATTTCCTTATTATCAGTTTAGAGTACTTTTATTTTTGAATCTACTATCAGCCACATAAATATCCAGAGACAATTTTGTACCACCGTGTACCTATACAACATGTATTGTGTTAAGTAAAAAAGTAGAGTGATCGCGGAGTCCGAAAGGATATCCTTGCATTTTAGTACGTAGTACGTCCGTGAAATTTCTCAGGGAGGGGCGCCAAAAAGTGCTCCCGTCCGGGTGGAAAATTTACCTTGAGCCGCCCCTGATTGCGTAATCTAGAGTCATAAGAGCTGTATAGACGCAGTTCATTTACATGAGTATTTCTTAGTATTTAGTCGTTTTTTGTTTGTAAAAATGTATTTCCTTAATGTAATAAATGTTTTCAAAATAATTAAAATCACTGTCGTGTATGAAAACAAGTCTTTCTTGACATATTCGGAACCCAATAAACATAAAATCTTTTTTGAAGGGAAAGAAAGGGATATTGAGCACAATTAAAAACTTACTTATCAATAAAATTCGTGGGAAAAGTGAAGTTTTCAGATTTTTTAAAATTGCGCAGAACCCTTAAGGTGTAGTGATAAATGTATAGGAACAAAAAAGTATCCATTTCACAGGAGCTTTCAAATAAAAAAAGAAAATCGAAATCGGACCATTAGGAAGTGAGATACAAAAAAAATTATTGCGGCTAATGGCGCCTATCTTTAGTGGCCGCCATTTTGGTGTTCTACACGAATTTTCAAGTGGCTCCCTATCTGAAAAGTTACCTTTTGGCATCAACTATGACCACAGAAATAATCCAGTCATCTTAGTCAAAATAGGGTAAGAATCTCGGAATTCAAGATAACCGGCTGTAAACTCGTATAAACCTTTATTTTAACATCCTAAAATTTGTCTCAAAACCTACTTACGATAGCGTGGACGCGACTTGTAGATAACTAAGGTCAAAGGTCAAAAAATCGATTTTTTGCGCATTTTTTGCAAATATCTCGTTCCCTGTAAAATTTACGCTATTTGTATTTATTATAAATATTGTAGGGGATAAAATTCTCTACAACTTTTGTTTCAAAAATTTTTTTATACCTCAAACCGTTTTTGAGATAGAGGGCGGTGAGCGCGCGCGCAGTCTTTCACTATGTACGGTGTCATTCAAGTTCGATCTGTAGTCTCGGTCAAAAACACGCCGTATAAAGCCCGTTAATTATTGAAAAATATATAATTATATGTAATTATATGTAAAAACTGAGATATACTCTGAGATATATTCTTCCAAAAGTGTTGATAAATATCTTCGTTTGAAAAAACACATTTTGTTTCTGCACGCAGTGAGTGGCTGTGACATGACTTCTGCGCTCTTTAAAAAAGGAAAAAAACTTTTGTAAGAACACTTGACAAACTTCCGGAGTTGGATCAACTTGCTGCAGCATTTGAAGAAGAAAACTGTCCGGTTCAAAGGTTATTTGAGAATGGAGTGCGAACTTTGTTGGCAATCTATAATGCTCCAAAATCTGAGGACAGTATCGATCATCTTCGTTATACACAATTCGTCAAATCAACCAAACTTAATAAACCTGTGCAGTTATCAAATCTTCCACCAACGAGTGCAGCAGCTCACCAACATTTTAACCGTGTTTACTATCAAGTTCAGACTTGATTAGGGCATGATTTAGAACCCGAGGAATGGGGTTGGATAATGCGTAATGGATTCCTGGAACCTACCACTACAATTCTACCTCCAGCTCCAGAAGATTTGCTGAACACAATATTCTGCAACTGCAAGAATGGTTGTGGTTCGCGATGTGGATGCAGGAAATCGGGGTTGCCGTGCTCTTTAGCTTGTGGCCAGTGTAATGGGCAAGCTTGTCTCAATGCTTCACCCTATCAGAGTGATGTCAATGGAGATGGTACATTTGACCCCGAAATCCTAGAAGACTTGGAGACAAATGTCGTTGAAGATGAAAACGAAGAAGAATTTAAAATTCCACAACGACCAGACGACGATGATGATGAAGAAGAAGAAAACTAAAAATAACAACATGGAGTTCTTCTTATTTTTATTCAATTTTTTTAATTTCAACCATGAAAAATGTATGAAATCGTATTTTTTAATAAAAATATGAATTAAAAATTTATTTACTGTCTTTTTATTTACTTAGGAAGTAATTAGTATAAATCTGAATATAATTAAAATGTAATTAAAGTATTTCTGTTAATAATTTTCTAATTGTACAAAGAGGTAAGTGTTATTAAATGAAGATATACTTAATTTATGAAAAAAATTATTATATTAAATGTGATATTTAATGAAAAAATGTAAATTATTAATAATTATATATTTTTCAATAATTAACGGGCTTTATACGGCGTGTTTTTGACCGAGACTACAGATCGAACTTGAATGACACCGTACATAGTGAAAGACTGCGCGCTCACCGCCCTCTATCTCAAAAACCGTTTGAGGTATAAAAAAATTTTTAAAACAAAAGTTGTAGAGAATTTTATCCCCTACAATATTTATAATAAATACAAATAGCGTAAATTTTACAGGGAACGAGATATTTGCAAAAAATGCGCAAAAAATCGATTTCTTGACCTTTGACCTTAGGTATCTACAAGTTGCGTCCACGCTATCGTAAGTAGGTTTTGAGACAAGTTTTAGGATGTTAAAATAAAAGTTTTTACGAGTTTACAGCCGGTTATCTTGAATTCCGAGGTGAAACCACTAAGATGACTGGACTAAAAGTGGCACATTCCAATCAAATAGTGTACCGTGTAGCCGTGTATCCGACGTACATACGTGTTTTAGATTTGTAAGTAATTGGAGAATATCATAAATTGTAATCTTCTATGTAGAATTTTAATGGTTATGTATTTTCAGAGAGATTAAATTTGAGATTTGGGTTTATTGTAGGTACGTTCACTTAACTTACACTATAATTTCAGAAATTGCAATTGTGATAACGCTACAACAGTGTATGCCTAAATTAGTTTCCCAAATCCGCAAAATATCATATTGCATGTAATTAATTTTACGCAACTCATCATTGTCGATCATTAATCCTCTTAGACCGTATCTACAAATCCCAGAGGGTACGGTGTAATTAACTTAATAATAATTATTCGAATAAAATTACCATTTCGAGTTACAGTAGTAGAGTAGCTAGCTACTAATTAACCCAAGAGTTAACCCATTTATATATATTAGATGGATATGGCATCACATCTAAATTAATAACCGTCAGGATATTGTGTTACTTTAGATTCATCTACACTGGGGTTAATATGGAATAAATTAGTGTCTCTCACACACATATATCATTGTCTAATGCTTTCATATTTTTCTACCTCGCAACAGTTTCCTAAGCAACGTAAATCTATATATTTAACATACAAGGAGTTTCCGATTCGCCAGTGGCTCCCACCGGACCGACCCATTTTGATTATTCCTTTCTTAAATTAAAACTGTGTACACAAATGTGTCATCACTATTTTTTATTTATTTTTTTTTAATTGTCATTTTCATACGTAGAAACGAAATGCAAATTCAAACAAATAAATCAATAACTGCACTTGAACTATACGCGTTCCGTACATATGGCGCCCCCTACATCAAACTCCGCACTTCTGCTAGCAACTAAATCCTATAGGCATTTAACACTTGATTGAGACGAGACCTGGGCATATACAAGTAGAACGGGCCGACGTGTGAGCCAAGTATTGTAGAAATTCTCGAAGGAATTTACGCTTTTTCACTTTTGTTTTGTTCATTTTTATAATAAACTATTGTTTTTTTTTTCTTGGAGCCAATCTGACAGTTTTGACTTCAGATTCGGTTTTAGCGGGTCCAAATATATAAGGATACACTGATCTGGTCCGCAGGCCAGACCACTTTTTTTTGTAAGGGTGAAAATAGAGCGAACCCGACAATTCTGATTTCGGATTATGTTTTTGTTGGGTCCAAATACATAAAGATACACTGGTATGGTCCGCCGGATAGATCATCCTTTGGAGGGGTATTTTTTTGAGGTTAAAGGTGAAGAACGACCCAATCTGACAATTCTGACTTCGGATTCGGTTTCAGCGGGTCCATATACATAAGGTCACTGGTCTGGTCCACAGACCAGACCACTTTTTTGTGTGGCTGTGTCATTAAACCAAAAAAATCAAATACTTGTAAAAAAAAATTTCTGCGTTTCTCTTTACCTAACAAAAAATCATTCTGGATTTTCAAGGAGTTACTTCGGTGACTTGAGAAGCGGTTAAGAAAACATTTTAAGAAAACAATGATTTTAAATATCGTGGAAATTGGTTCTATATACACTAGGGTGGGCCAAAAAATTTTTTTCAGAAATTGAAAATATATTTGTGCAGAAAAGTTGTGTCATGGACTCATTAGTACTCATGATAATTTTTGTAAACTATTTAGCCGGGCCAAATTTTATCTTCGACAAATCAATTAAATATTAGTGACGAAATGGTACTTCATAACTTACTGAGTATGCAAAAAAAAGTTCCATGTTATTGCTTTATGTTTAGCTGACCCCCTCTGACTTTGAATGTACAATTTGCCCGGATCGCCCATCACGCACAATTGTGACGTGGTTTCTTCCAGTCGCCTAGCGCATAAACGAGTGGAAGCGTCACTTTGACGCCGAGATCTACTTCGGTATCACTCGGGCGCCACCTTTACAATTTTTACGTGGGGCAAAGGTCCCACATTAGCCTCCTCACGCAGCCTGTTGCAGTAGGGCTGGAATAAACTCTGTGAAGAAACGGAAATGTCCAGGGGTCAAAATTTGAGATTAGATTTTCAGGCACATTCAAACAGTAAAACTCAAAAATCGGTAAATAACAACGTTTATTAAAACATGATAAAATCAATAACAGTAGTAAAAAAAATGTTCAGGTACTCAAATACTCGTAAGGAGTTTATCACATAAAAATCTTATGATATTTTATTTTACAACAGGTGAAACGTCGCGAGTAACTAAGAAAAATTAACTAACCAACTAAGCTGACTAACTAATCAAGCGGGCTAACTGATCAAGCGGAGAGAAGATAGATTAATCAGGGTGTTGCAAATGTTAAGGTTACTATTAAACGGGTTTGTTACTAGTGGCAAGCGGGCAATCCACAGGATGCTAAGCAGTATGCAAAGTAACAACAGGCAGTATATACTGTAACGCCACCTTTGTTGAGTCGTTCCAACATATAATAAATTCGGTAGTAATGATGGAACTATTAAATAGTTTTCTGTAAATGTAGGCTAGACGTAGAGTTTCTCGGGTAGTTAGTGGCGAGGTCGACGCAGCACTGTGATCGCCCTGCGGTGATGCGACCGAAACAAGACGTGAGCGGGTCTCTTTGGTTTTACGCGGCGGTAGAGCAAGCAGCAAATGGCCCGCAGTCATATTTAAAATTAAGTGTTCAATATCTTTACTGGAGATGGGACGTAAGTTAATTATTTTCTACCCCATTTTTCCAAAGCTAATAACGTTTCATTTATTTTAGGTTTCTCAAATTGAACTCTTTGAACTCTCACAACCCTTACAACTATTAGAACTCATAGAAATTCTTAAAAATGTTTAGCAAATCGTAGATTCTTAGACTCTTAACAGTCAATGCTTCGAGATTTATATGATTGAATAATGCTTAAATACTACCTACACTTAGGCTCTCATTGAATAACAATTTTATACTACTGAAGTACCTATTTCAATATGGTTGCTACATTTTACTGACTAATTTCGTCGCTACTTGCCGACAGCCATGTGGCTTCCACATCAATAGTAGTCAATTCCGTCACACTCGAAAGAGATGTTATAATCGTTATTACGAGGAGACAGTTGCGATGTTCCAGCAATAATTATTGGGAACTACGTTATAAATGGTTTAAATTTGCCGTTTAATGTCACTGGGTGGATTACGAAGAATCTTTCTTTAAACGTAGGAGCCAAGATTAGATTGCAGCCATTTTCTCGGTACGGGCGTGGGAGCCACGGTATGTCGATATACCGATTCCAGCTAGAGGGATTTCTCCGAATGCATGCGGAAATCAGCTGTTTCACGAAGTTAAGTACATATTAGCAATCTATTTGTTTCCGAATATCACCTCTCTAACAAGTTGTAAAATTTAATCGGCCTATGCCGGATTTTATTATTCATTAATTAAAATCATGCGAGCTACCTAATCGTCGCCATAACCTAAGAGCAAAACTTTAGAGTGCCCTATGCATCTGCTAATTTTATTGATGTTAAAATTTTATATATTTTAAGATACAGGGTGTCTGTAATCTTTATGTTAGACGTCAACACAAAGCCTACAAGGGGTGGAACTTGTTGCCTTTTGTGTCCACTTCCCTTATTTTTGAACCTTTGGTTATTACCAATTTTACTGTGTGTACGTATTGCTATTACGTCTCATTTTTTTGCCGTGTGGCGTATTTTAGAAATATTTGTTTGGTCATTGCCAAATTTTACCTTGTGTAGATTTTTATTATATTTCATAATTCTGCCGTGTGGTATATTTTATGGTAGAGTACAGTAAATCTTGTTACAATTGTGTAATCTTGCCGTGTGGCGTAATTTAGAGATTTTTTGTCATTACCAAATTTTTACCTCGTGTAAATATTTTTATTCTATTCCATATTTCTGCCGTGTGGTGTATTTTGTAGTAAAGTAAATTGATGTTATTACTTGTACAAATTTTTTTGGTCGTTACCAAATTTTACCTTGTGTAAATATTTTTATTCCATTTCATATTTCTGCCGTGTGGTGTATTTTTAAGTAGAGTAAATTAATGCTATCACTTGTAATTTTATTAGTTATTACGGTTAAGTCAGTGATAAGTTTTTTTCGATTGATTTATAAAGGTTGCGTAACTAATCACAAATTTGTGACCATTATATTATTTATTATAGATTTTTGATTATTACGTAGTGTTTATGAATTCACTAGTTATTGCTAAAATTGTTGGGTATCAAGCAACAGACTGTGGAATTAAATTGGCTACTAAATTGTTATTTTTATAGTAGGGTTTGTTCGCCCGGTATTTAGCTGCAGTATCTAAGTGCAGATTGTAGATTCTTTCGTCATTAACTATACGGTAATACTTTTCCTTTATTAAAATTTATTTATGCCCTCGGTTAAGCATTCCGCCTAGCTTAAGATTACTTTAGGGGTAATAAAATTCTGATTATATCGCCACCATTTTATTGCGACAAATTCTAGCGTAAATCGAGTCACATCTTAGTATTATCACGCCCTCTTTATTTTTTTGATCCCATTTTTTTACTTGAACCCCTGTACTAACCACACTGTATATAGTAGCATTTAAATTAAAATCTCTAACAATTTTTATTTCGATTGCATATCGAATCTGTACTATGATCCTAAATCGATATTAAATCGATACTATCTTTACTTCTCGTTTTATTTGTGTTGTGTCGTGTTTTCTTTATTTTCACGGCTTACTAATAAGCCTGGCGCCCATAAAGTTTTGAGTTTTTGGCGTACCAAAATTTGTTTTTTTACTAAATTAATTTGTCAGTTCCTAACTTTAACTCACGCCCTTGCCTCCAACAACACTGACTAGCCAGGGCCTAGTCTAACTTGAGGTTGACCTTAGTTTACTTGGTAACAAACGGCCGCCCCAATTAGATTAGTTTTTTTGTCGTTCTTATAGGTCCAAGTAGCTTGATTAAACTTTATTAGTAGAGTGACGTGAGTGCTATATTTTTTTTGATGTTGTAGTTGACTTATATTATATATTAGAGTGTTAAGCTACGAAGACATTTTAATTAGAACTGGGAGCCATTTTTATAAAATGGCGCCTTAATGCTAGGGGACAACAATACAATACGAAAAAATATATATAAAATAGCATAAAAAGTTAGAACAGGCAGTGCTTGAATTCTAGGTGGTAGCAAGGCAATTATTTACAGCAATATAGGCATGCACGAAATAATAATCAGGGAGTACGGCTAAAGAACACGGCTTTGTTCTTTTACTTCCGATCTGGCAGTTTGCCTGCGGTTTTCGGGGTGGCAAACGCCTGGCCTAGCCAAACGCAAATTTGTCAGAGCGGTTTCAGAGAATGTTACGTAACAACATATGAAAAATAACTACTTTTTCGGGATTGTTAGATTTTTCGCGTCAAGTTCCCGGACTATGACAAAGTTTCATAAATTTCTCAGGATACTGAATTTTATTGTTTATTCATAAAAGACGAAATTGTTAAAATACCATAGCAGGAAAACAGGTTCTGAAACACGGTAAATTATAAAAAATTTTCATAACTTCTTCGGAACACAGTATTTCGTTTTTAATTTATATCAACACGACGTGGTTAAATTAAAGCAGGTAGAAAAACAGATCCTAACACGGTAAATTATCAAGCATTATTTTATCTCATTGAATAGAAAAACACGGTACAAGTTAAAATAATCTGGTAAAAAACGGTTTACCGTTACTCTCTCAAAAATGTCTACTATGTTTCTTTTTCTTGGTTCGGTCCTAAGAAAAATTACTGGAACATCACTGTTTTGGACAAAATCTCGAGAATTCATCAGTCTGTCTCTATAACACGCCGACGTTAATAAAAATTATATGTACAGTATCTGGATAATTCGGGAATTGTCAATCGCATTTTATACATTTTAATCGAAATTACTTGAAATTAACAGTTGAATACACTTAATCATGTCGGACAATCTTAATAGTTGGATGTACGGGATCTCTGACAAATTGGCTACGGAGGTACCCACTTAATAAAATTAGTGCATCTTACCTCAACAAGAGCTGATACGGGAGTGACCAAAATGCCTTTCCACTAACTTCGATATTCCCGAAATGAATTACGGCCAGCGACGCTGGTGACAATTTTGTAAATTATATTGATATGTCGCGCTATCTTCTCGCGGCAAGATTTATTACAGTTTATATGAGATAGGATTCTACAACGTGGTTCTTTATTTTGGGAGTTCCTCAGTTGCATGGATGAGGGTGGGGAAAATACCATGCAATTAATTAAAACAAGTAAATTCGACAGGTAAACGGGACAAGCAACGAAGCATAGGGTTAATTTACTGCATTTTAATATTAATAAAAACACTTCGCTACACAATCAGTGGTCACAAAATCCCAGAGAACATGTAAGAGAATTAACTATTCGGAGATTTATAAAAGCCAGAAAAGACAGAGCGAGTGGTATACGATTATTTAAATTTCCAACCATAAATTTCACAGCCACTGACTACATAAATTTAATAAATTGAGCCGAATGCAGTGTTGTAGAACCTCCTCTAACAATGAATTTAAATGATGAAACCTTAAAAACACTACTTGATGGAAAACAAGGACCATGTTTTGAAAACTTTCCGTGTCACACTCAAACTGTAGAGCGATGCGTCAAACTTATAACTGACGCCTCAGCAAAAGTTTGTGGTGAGACCGCAAGAGATGGGTACATTAGAATAAAATTAGAAGCCAGGAAAAATCTGCCTTCTTTTGACAAGAGTCAATACTATAGTGCTCTAAAAAGTAGAAACTAGAAACAAATTGGTGGGTGGGTGGTGGAACTCGATGTGCTACCTCTCTCTGGTGAGTTCTGGGTTTATTCGGCATTCCTTGACTGTTTTTTAAATTAAAATAATATAAATACTAAATTACAATTGATTTTACCTAATAGCTAATTAAAAGAATTCCGAATTAAGCGAAAGGTTGCGTTTTCTAATGTGAAGAAAATCTTAAAGTGTAAGGGGGCCCGGCTAAACCTTGAACAAAAAAGTTCATATTTTTTAGGTAAACTACTAGATCCATATTAACTATTTTCGAATAATAAACTGAAAATTTTGTAAAAAAAAAATATTTTTTTAAGGGGCAAGGGGGCCGGCTAAATATTGAAATATATCGCCCATCTTTTTTAGGGACTATTTCGATAACACTGAACAGCCTTTTCTTAGTAATATATACTTGATTTGTAAAAAAAAAATTTTTTGGCATTTTTCGGCCCACCCTAATATACACCCAAGAATGTGTAAAAAAATTCCGAGTGGCAAGAACTTTGATTTAAATTTTGTTGCAGTATGCCGGGGTATATAGAGACGACAATTAATAGTGAAAGTTTTGACTACGGTCCGGAAAATATTATTTGCAGTTAACTTACATTTTTTTTTAAATATTTACAACAAATCGAAAATAAACGCATATCTCCCTCTCACTCCGCAAAATCCTAGCCTTAAACGTATTTTATATACGAATAAGTTAAGTATCAGGCTATCAGTTAAAAGTAGTGTAAAATAGTTCATTGTTCTGTCTTACTCTTATTTTGTAATTTTTGCCTATTTCCTTATTGGTTATTTTGAATTTGTGTCTGTATTTGACTAGTTTATACTATGGTTGAATTAACAACAGTGCTACGTTGACCTCCCGCCATGTTATGATAATAATACTTATTATAATTGATTCATTTTTTTTTAGTTTCTTCAACGTAAATATATGTATATTTATTACGAAAGCGGATAAGTAATTTGCATCATAATGTGCAACATAATACAAATAAATGAAAAGTACGGATATAAAGTTGACTACATAAAAATGTTATAGGGAGTAGGTGTAAAAGCCACAGGTTTCCAGAAGACAAATAGAGAGAGAACGTCAAGAGAATGTCATAACTCTAAATCCTCCTTTATCCAAGCCACAACAAAGAGTGAAATCAACAAGTAAGTGATGTACTAACAAAGAGAATTATTAATTTGTTTGATTTGAACGAATTTATCTATGAAAACAAAAATTGTGAGCGTAATTTATTTGTGGGTTTATTATGTTTAAAAAAAAATAATCTCACTTCTTGCAAGAAGATATAAAGTATAATGGCTCAGGTATTAAGAACTTCAAAAGAAAACACGTTTATTATTAGTAATATACTTCAAGTTTTGGATATTGTAAGTTTAAGCTAATATTCTGAAATAGATTAAAGATTATTGAATAAATTATTTCACAAAGTTTTTGAAGCGTCAATTTAAAATAATCTTGCAAATATACAGTGTGTCCCAGGGTGAGGTTTTTTGATTTTGCGTGCTGAATATTCAATTTTATGTCAATAAGCTACTCTTTATGATGGCAATGTTCTAATCTGTCAAAATCTGAGTCAGTAACATTATACAAATTATATAAAATGCTATACTATACTATTATCTTTGATACATATAGTGCAGGAAAAATAAATTTTGACCTCGAAAAAATTAGTACAAGCAAAAAATTTGGTGCCATCCTAATTGTCATCCTAATGAATATACTAAAAGTCCCCTAAAATCGAAGCTGTGCTTCGCCCGCCATATTGAAAAACGGCGGCTCATTTTCAAATTTTTGTATATAAATCCTTTACCGTTGCAGATAGGAAAAAAAGTTTCAAATAAATAAAATGTAGGCAATAATAAAACAAACAATTTTTGATATTAACACTTTTTCTCTAAATCGAACGGTTTTTGAATTATGAGGTGCAGAATGTTATTGAATTTTAAAAAATCCCGATTCCCGAATCCCTTGTTCCAAAAATATCTGAAGGTTTGTGCAATCAGATCCGACATAAATAGAGCGGGCTTTCCTGTAACCACACTGGATAAAAATTTTAGAAAAAATCAACATTGAGTCTATTTACCGAAAAAACTTGATTTTTTCAATATTTCGTGAAAATATATTCCAAACATTTTTTTACATCAGATTTACTTATTTTGAGGTCCTATTATAAACGTATGTTGGATAGGTAGGCTAAATATTTTTTTTAATAAAAGTTACTAACGTTTATTTTACCCATAATTTCACGAATTTTCGAGCAATTTTTTTTATTTTCGTAAAAAAGAGGGTTAATTTAATTTTTTGGAAATATCCCCTTGAAGCATCTTAAAGTACACATTTCAAGCTTTAAAATAGTACCTACAGAGATGTAAGAACGTGATTTAAACCAGGGTAATAGGTGGTTAAAGTTAGTTACACATATCAAATTTTGTCACTTTCTCAAAATGTTGGAATTAACTGGAAATAAATTTTTGAGATTTTTTTCACTCATCGGATCTATTTATATATTACTTCAAGAGTAAAATGTGAAACAACTAGGTTTTTATCTTAAAAAATTCAGAAATGGTAGAGCTTTTACCGATTTCCCGCAAATATCTTTATGTTTGGACTTCAGATACCGGGTTATATACCGCATTATCTCAAAAACTTTCCGCTCTAACTTAATACTTTTTTTACATGTTCTAACTCAGAAAAAGATCTAATTTTGATATTCAAAAGAAAAACTATAATGTTTCATTTGAAAATCGAAAGTTGACGTCACTTCCGGTTAGACGGGAAAGAGCAGAACAATTTAAAAAAGTGCATTAGATGCAAAAAATGTCACTAAGTATGCCTGCAAAATTTCAAAACTTTATCTTTAATAATAAGCGAGGAAAAGGTGCTGTACCAACTAAAAAAATCACCCGGTATGTACTATTCCTACATACATTCATTTTTATAATTGAAAATGTAATAATCCAATAGCTATATATTTCTTCTTTCATTTAAGGTGTTGTGAGGTCAATTTCATCAATTAGTTCAAAATCCAGGGTAGCGCGCCTGAGGCCACGCGCGCTTCGCGCACCGTACTTACGTGTCACTGCGTTCCATTTTCGTGCATTAAACAAAAAAATCTGGAGCCTACATTTTTTACTGTACAAAAAAATTTTGTATATATTTTGATGTGAAATTTCCCGTACTTTCGAATGGCGCGATTATTATAAATTATTTTCGAGATAAATTTGACAAAAGCTGGTATTTTGCGACTAATTTGTTTAATAACAAATTACGCTCAAGGACTATTGTTGGTAACTTTTGGTATGTTGTTCCTGCCATGTTCAGGGATATATTCTTAAGTTACCGCTGCCCGGAAATTTTCCGAAATGAAAACCTCTATTGACTCCACTAAATATGGAGAAACTTCTTAATTCAACACTGATCAATCTATGAAGTTTGCTTTTTATTACGTAACTGATTGTCATTTTTTTAAAAATTACTGATATTTGATGTCATTTCTTTTCTTGACTTACTTCAAATGGCGCTAGCTCCCTTAATAGGGTTTTGCGAACCCGTGTTTATAGGAAATTTTTTAAAAATTTGTTGACATAAAATCACCTCTAAAAATTAATAACTACGTACCTGAAACACCCTGTTTAGGCATAATATTTTAGACACATATGAATTCTTATCGTCCTGTATAATCTGAGACAATACTGATCCCGGTTCTTGCAGTTTACGGACATGCATAACTTGTCCTAGAGTAGAAAGTAGAAGATAAGAGACCTCACTAAGGAACCTCATCGTTGGATTCATAATATATTACAAATATGTTAGATAAAGTATGGACAATGGACATTTACTTTATTCATTAGATTTTTCACAAAAATGCTATCGTCTCTCTCCCCATACCCATTAGAATGAGTGCAAAGTATGTAGGTATAAAATAAGGATTTTGTTTTATGTATAGTGATCCGCTTAAGCTAAAAGTTTCCTAAGCAAGTGCGAAGCTTAAAATTTTATTAAAGGGCTTAAGATTTCTTAACACAGCTTAAAAGTTCGACCTTTAGATTTGAATTAAATCTCGAGACGCAAAATGATCTACGATGCTTTTAATAGCAATCTTGATCACGATAAGCAGGTAAATGTAGGGGTAAAAGACTGCCCGATTTCCAATTTTCAGATTACAGAAACTGTGTCTGTGTCTGAGCAATTTCAAGGTATCAATACTTGAAGATTTGTTAAAGGTCTGAAATTTTATGAGACACTACCTTACATGACAAGATAGTACGAGATATAAAGAAAAAATATATACAAACAGAAAATTAAAAATAATAAGGAGTATAAGAAAAAAGGCAAAAGATAAGTTAAGATGTTGCATGATCATTATTTACTAAAACTATAAGAAAACAAAAAAATTTCCGAAGAAATTCTGGGCTTACATTAAACTCTACCCCTAAAATTTTAAATAGCAATTTTTCAAAAACTATTGAAATTTAAAAAGTAAAGATGTAAAGATAATTCAACGGAGGACTAAACGAGTTGTTTCTATATGTATTTTGGGGCGCTGAAACCGAATTCGAGGTCAGGAATATTTTTATCATGTCGAGATTTTGACATGACCTCAAAAAAATTGCAAAAAACACCTCATAAATGGTCAAAAATGCATTTAAAAGTAGATTTTAGTGTCTTGTGAACAGTTTAAACCTTTTTTAAAGACATTTTTAAACATTTTTGAGGTGTTTTATGGTGATTTTTTGAGGTTATATCAAAATTCTGATATGATGGAAGAATTCTGACTTGAGATTGAGTTTCAGCGTTTCAAAATTTATATAAGTAAAGAGGTTTGGTCGTTTTTAGTTTTTCAATATAATTTCAAAGGCATTCTTGATCATTTATGAGGTGTCTTTTGAGACTTTTTTGAGGTTATGTCAAAATTCCGACATGATAAGAAAATTCTGACCTCGGATTCGGTTTCAGCACCCCAGAATACGTACAGAAACATAGGTCAACTCGTTTAATCTCTTAATTTACTTTTCACCCGGTTTCAGGCTTGTTCTAACTAGTTTTTTGAGCTTACATGAAAATATTGACGACATGTGACAATTCTAACCTCGGATTCGGTTTCAGTGCCCCAAAATACTTATAGATATGATAGTCGGTAGAAAAGTACATGACCTTTTTTTTATTTTTTGTGCCTCTGTTATCTGCAATTTCAGTACATTTTTTTAGATCATCTTGCATACCTCATTATCTAGTCACGTACGGCGCCAAATTGTAAATAATCAACGTGGGTTTGGTTCTGGTTGATTTACTAAGACTAGCCTTGCATGTATCATACAATTCATTTCTGGGAAATTGGAAGCAAATTGACACCATTTATATATATTATATTCTTCCAAGGCATTTGATCACCTGGATCATGGTATTCTATTAGAAAACTTGAGTAAATTTGGGTTATCAGTGAGCAATCATATTTCTTCTCTTCACATCTAGAGAATAGGCGCCACTATGAAATACTGTGGATTCAAATTATTTGATGTCCTGACCACTGTCAGCGTTCCCAAAAGATTGATATTGGGTCCACTTATATTGGCTGTTATTGTAATTGATTTTAATGTAGAGAGCCTATCTTATGCTGATTACTTGAAAAATGTATTGCATAATAGGAAGCGAATAAGATTGCAAAAAACTTCAAATTATCCTAAACGTGGTTAATGACTGGTACCATTCTAATCACTTGCTTCAACACATGTAAATCTAACACATTCACTTTTTCTAAAATGCTTAATCCTGTCGAGTAAGATTCTCTTATAAATGGCAGAGGCCTGATATAGCAAAGAATCTTGGATTTATCTTTGCTAAATATCTGAGTTTTTTCCACCATTGCATCGACGTTAATGAACCTAGATTTTGTAATAAGAAATTACAAAGGGTTTAGCAATACTGATATTATGAGGTTGTTGGTACAATTCATTTGTACGATCAAAATGGGAATACTGCCATGTGTTGAATCCATATATAATCAAGTTGTGGACAAAACCGGGATTAGTTTTATTTTTTAGAAGATACTTTATAAACAACCAGACAGAAGATTAACGGATGTAATCAAATCGGGTAGGTCATTGTCAAAGATTGAAAACAGAAGTGGGCCAAAGTTTGATCCCTGCGAGACACAAGATCTTGCAAAAAGAACGTCGGCGCTCTTGAACACTTATCAAATAGCGATGTGACGAACTTTAGTGTTAGTAAATGATCACTAGTTCATAATAAACCAATTCTGCCAGAATTACATCGTGATTCACCTTGTCGAATACCTTACCAAAATCCATGAACATGCGTCCACCTGACCTCTTCTTCATGAAATAGGTTTGCTTTATTGATAAAAGTTCGTTTCTACTGACTTTTTCTTACAGAATCCATGTTGTTTGGGGGAAATATAGTTTTTAAAATATACTTATAACTTTTCAAACAACACATATAATGTGGCTAACTAGTTTATAACAACAATAGACCGATAGTTACTGACTAAATTCTTATTGTCTTTTTTATGGATTGTGTTAATATCGTTTTTTAAAGTTATATAAAAATAAATATAAAAATTCAGAGATGTTCTAAAATGTATGAATAGTGGATGCGTTAGAGAATACATTGCAAACTTTAAGTAGTAAGAAACATGATCAGAGCCAAGCTTTTTGAAGGCATACTCTAATTTTTGAGCTGACATTTGAGCAAAATAAAGGTGATCAGAGTGTATTTGGCTATTTATTGGCCTCTGCCCTACCAAAGTTTTTATACCTTCAGGACGTATGTAAAGCCTTCAGTATATGTTTTCCGCAAAGTAATTGGCAAAAGCTTCAGCAATCAAATGATTATCATTAGTAGGTTCGCCATTGGTAAAAAATTGAGTGTCTGAATTACTTTTTAGACTTAATATATCTTATTTTTTCTTGTATCTGTTCTTATAACTTGTATATCATTTGCGCAGGCTTTTTTAATGTTTATTAAATAACTACAACTACAACTTCTTTGACAATTAGTTTTATTAATATTTTGTCGAATAATATAGTATCAGAAATATTGACACGCCTCTCACTAATGAAGTCAAAAATCACTTTGAAACAAGATCACATAGAATACGCAAGTAGTATAATAGCTACTTTGTTATATTGGAAACGTTCTATTATCGTTTAGGGTCTAATTTCGGTACGATCGATGTTAAACATTCGACAATGTAACACGAAACAATGATGGCATTTAAAGATATTAATAATGAGACATGTTTATGTTGTTATAATACCCGTTGTTTGTTGATTACAATACAAATCGATAGTTAATACCTTACGTAAATCGAAAATCCTATTCATGCGAGCTGCAGCAAATTGTACTGTTCATCTGTGCACACAAGCTGAATATTTGTAGAGCAATAAAATTTAATAGTTCTGATATAAATCATACCAATAAAATTTAAGTATTGCGTCAATTTCTTCTAGCTAACAAATTGAGCTTACTTCCAAATAACGTATTTTTTTAGAAATGTGTTACATTTTACATAATATATAGGATCTCTTGTAAATAAGTGAATATAGAGTAACTACGTCAAGATCTAGTCAAAATATTACCACGTTTTAAACATGCTGAAAATGTAAAATTAAAACATCCGAAAAAAATTGACAAATTAAATTCAACAACAATATTTATTCAAAAATAACAATATTAAAGTGAAATACTCTACGATATACGAATTCACGTCTTGGCCCTATTTCAGTGCCCGGGTAGACACTGTCCATCCCAATATACTTCCTTGTTTATATACTTGAGATAAATTATGCATCAGCATTTTGTAGGTGCACGCGAAGTCAATGTTTATATTGTCTGTTGATACCCACCTTGTTTACATTTGCTGACTGTGCTTATAATTTCTAATATTGAAAATATTGGTATAAATCATTTTTACGACAATATATCAACAAAATAAATGAGGCCGTAAGTTTGACGGTATAACGATTGAACCTAATTTATCTTGATACAGCGCATGTAAAACATTATTAAATTTATAACATTATACGGCACTTAGTTGGATCACTATAGTTTACAAAAAAAACCTAGACTGTCTAGCAGAATTGCAGTAGGCAAGTAGAACAATAGGTCAGGTTCTTGTCATTAACCTTACCGTTATCGGTTTCGTTTATGCAAACTTTTTACATCTCGCCGACAAAACTTTTGATTTATTATCAGCTGCTTTATGTAATTTTATCTCCATACAGTAGATCAAATACCAGTGGCGTGCAAGTAAATATTCCTTCTTTGCGCCATTTTACTTTGCAATGGTTATTTTTAGATTTAGTCATAAAAGCCCTTAAATTACATTATTTTATATTTTCCGGGCATAATTTACCTGCTTAAAAAATAAATTAACGACGCTACTGTGGAAACATTGATATTGTTTACTAGAAATGGTCATTTATAACGTTACATTTACGCGGGATACTTACATTCCAACGCGATGCATTTCCTCCAATGAGAAGGCGTAAGGCAGAAGCTGGCGTCGTTTTGTCTACTATGTAGAGGGAGATATAAATTGAGACTTCGCCGTGCATGATGATCTTTTCACCTAAATTTGAGGAATGAAAGTAAACGTTCCAGTGTTAGAATGGTTTAGTCTTTCTAAACCATTATTATGCTACATATTGTATGTTTTTCGTCTCATGAATCTAACCAATAACCATATCTTGTTAATTAGAATTAGCCAAGTGGTAATGTTTGCTTTTCGAGAAGTAAAATGTTTTAATGATGTTTTGAATCTACGTAACCGTTGGTACCCAACTATAGAGTTGTACCGCATTCCTGTGAAAGTGTCTTCTATTCGCCAGGCAGTTTCGTAAGTAGAAACATTTCTTTTTTTGGCCAACGATTCAACAATTAATTCTCCAGTGCAGTGTTTTTGGTACATTTACCTTTCTTATAACGTTATGAAAACTGTACCTTTTACCTTCTTCGTTTTCGTGTAAACAGACTTGCTTAGCGAGTGATACATTTTAAACTTTTAATACTTATATTTGTTTACCTTTAAAGAAAATCTGTAAATAATAGTTTAGTCCCCTGCCAAGTGTACAAAAATAGGCTCCAGTGGGCTCCTTGATGATGCAAGTATGGTAGTAATCTGAATCTCTTTGTTAGGTCTTGAATAAACATAATTTCGATGTTGGCACTCTCAAAAATGATGCGCATGAGTTCTGCGCGCGAAAAACAAAATGGCCGCCATTGCAAACACTTTTTCCAATTTATCTAAGTAACCATTGGGATTACGAAAAAAAGTTTTATACAAAAAACATTGCTAAATCAATTTTACACAAAAAAGGTAATTATAAGTTTATATGCAGGACTAACCATTTTCCCAGAAACTTAACTTTTAAAATTGTTTCATGACTTTATATTTATTAATAGTTATTTGTTCGAAATTATCTTAAACTAAAGGAAGCGTTTCAAAACACAGCAAATCCCTTTCACTGCAAAATTGATGAGTTCATTAATATCCTAACTCAGCGAGTCTTTCCACAGGAAATAAAGATGCCTTTATGTAGTGTGGCGGAAGCTGGCCAAGATCTGTATATAATTCCTTCTTAGAGCAAAGAGTTCATACTAACAACATTCAGTTCTGGGATCCGTTGCAAAAGAATTTTATTAAAACGTGCAAAACAGCAGCGCAAAAAGTTAAAATTACCCGCAAATACAAATCTATAGCCATAAAGACAGATTTACCTGTTATTTCAAAATTATTGATAGCATCCAGAAGCAGACCTGACGTAGATTTGAGATACTATTTGAGCAACTACGAGTTCTCAGCACTATCAAAGTCATTATGGGAGTATGCACCATTGTCTAGCTAAGTACAAACTTATGGATGCTCTTGAATCAATGCAAGGTATACCTGCCGAAGAAAACGATGATGATCATGCTTCCATCACACCTGCAGTTTTAGAAGAAAATGAGGAGCTACAGGAAAAAGCTGCGATAATAGATGGCATGGTGCTTCTTCACACCTACCACAAACCTAGCACAGTGAAGACATGCCGTGACCTCGGTTTAAGCTTCAGCAAATGGATCGGGCAAAAATTCAGCAATTACAGTGAGGTCCATGTTGTTTTCGACCCTTACAAAGAAAACTCGTTGAAGAAAGCCATGACAGTGATTCTGCAAAAAAGCTCAGATCCAATCCAGTACAAAATCAGACGAGAAACGAAAATTGGAAGTATAGCAATGAATAAATTCTGGTCCCACGATAAGACGAAGAATGACAGAGTTCCTTTCCGGCCAGATTCTTCAATTTGGCGTGACCGATAACAATAGGTTTGTAATCAGTTGGAGGACAAAGATGTATCCAGTCTTTCAAGTACGCAAGAGGAGGTGGACATAAAGATCATCTTACATGCAGTATATTTAGCACAGAAAGGAATTAAAATTACTCATGTATTCTCCCCCGATAGTGATGTCCTAATTTTGGAACTAAGACGATATTTCTTTCGAAAGAGTTTGCATTTTTCCTTGGCCATGGCATGAAAAGGTTTGTTCGGCTAGTTTCAATTTACAGAGCACTTAGACCTCCGAAAGCCTCTGCATGTCCTGGATTACACGCACTTTCAGGAGCAAATGTAGCAGGATCATTTGTTGGCAAAGGTAAAATAAAGTGGTGGGAAACTTTTAATTCTGCAAGTGATAAGCTTTGGCTACATTGAGGATTACACTGTCTCTCACAGAAGATGTCAGGGCTAACTTGGAAGTATTCATTTGTCAGCATTATATCCCCAAAACAACACTGACCGATATAGGAGCTGTGAGATGGTTGTTGCTCACCCAGAAACAATGTCAAGATGAGAAACTTCCTCCAACAAGATCTGCACTGGATCCGGTTTTGCTAAGGGCCCACCTTGAATGTTTTGAGTGGAATCAGGACCTCATTCAGCATCCCAATAACCCACCACCCTCAGATTTTGGATGGAAGAAAGTAGGGAGCACATACGAGCCAGTTGCTCGTACCAAACCTTGTTCTCCAGAGCTTATCTTGGAACTTTGTCGCTGCTCATGCTCCCAAAGGCGTTGCTCTCCTCCATGTACGTGTCAGTCGAATGGACTCTGGTGTACCGAAATGTGTAAGTGCTAATCTCGACCGATGTGATAATATGGGAGAGTGCGAGCAAGGCGATGATGAAGATTTGGGGCTAAGTGAGATTTGCATTGAAAGTGATGAGTTCCATCAGCCAGCTACACAAATGGGGGAAAGAGAATTAAGTAAAAAGGAAAACGTTAAAATTATATAGGTACTTTTTCTTTCAATTTCCTATGCCTACCTATACTGTAAAATATAGGGGAGATGGGGGTATTCATTAATTTCTGTATGTTTGTAATGTTTTAGTTATAATTATTGTTTCCAGTGGCTCGAGAAATAGTGTCGAATATGTTAATATGCATTGGTAAATCTCTCATCATTAGACATATTAATTTTTATTATTGGAAACTATAAAATGAAACTTTTTGAGAGAACTAACTGAAAGAACGGTTAGTTCTACATAAAAAATTGTAATAACCTTTTCTCTGTATAATTGATTTAGCAATATTTTTTATATAAAACCTTTTTTCGTAATCCCAATGGTTACTTAGATAAATGGGAAGAAGTGTTTGCGCCATCGGCCATTTCGTTTTTTGCGCGCAGCACTCAATCGCACTATTTTTGAGAGTGCCAACATCGAAAGTATGTTTCTCCAAGGTCAAACAAAGAGATTGGGACCACTACTACACTTGCATCATCAAAGATCCCACGGATGTATATTTATTAGGGGACTAGTTGGTGTATATACACTATATTTTGTTTATTTTTAGTTAAGCTTTATTATGCTATTTTTGGATAAATATTTTATTATTCATTCGAAAACAGTTTTTTTTTAATTTTATTTTTGTAAGCGAATGAACAATTATTTAATTATAACTGTTTTGAATATTTGCGGAATTGGCCAATATCCCTTATAATGCTTTTAGTATTTTATTACCTTTTAAATACGTATATAATTTATTTTTATACAATTATGCCTGTCTCTCTGTGCATCTATACCTTTGTTTCATTATTTATTTGTAACTTTTCTTATTCATTAGTACAAATTTATTCGCCCATACCCAGTTTTGTTCCCTACTAAGTTGTTAATAAATTAGTTTATTATTAATTTCGTATTTTTATTTATTTCATTATTTATTTTAATAACACCTATAGAGACAGGGCGTTATAATATTCATGTATATTCCATAAAAATATTTGGATGAGATCCGAATCACCCTATACGTTTATAAAAATAGGGTTGACAAAATTTAACAGTTCATAACATTTATTTTTTTATATTCATTTATTTAACCTCGGCCTATTTTTGTGACGAAGGTCTTCTTCTTCTTCTTTTAGCGGAGCGACGAAAAATCACCGCACTCAGGCCTTGTGGCCCATTGTGCTATTGCTACGGATTAGTGAATTCTCCCATTTAGGCCGGATTCTAAGACCAAAATCCTTCCCATGGGGCATTCCTTATTTCCTCCAGCACCGATAAACCAATACCGAAGTGTTTGTGTCTCAAGTTCATAAGACTAGGACAGGAATTTAGGACGTGGATGGAAGTTTCCTCCTCGTCCCACCAGAATCTGCAGTCGGGGTTGTCCACCACCACTATAGTGTGCAGGTGTCTTCTGAAAGAGTCGTATCCAGTCAAAATACCTGCCACGATTTTGACCTGTTTTCTGCTTAGTCGCAGGATTTGTTCTGCTCGCTGAGATAAGGAGCTTCACTAAGGTTAATCACCAACACCAGGAGAAAACCTGGAAATTTTGCCGAAACTTCTTGAAGAGAAAGAGTATAATTTTTTTACTTGTCTAATATCTAACAGCAATGAACTGATTGCTCTACAGAAACTGAGCGAATATTGCTTAGCAGCTCCTCGCTGCGGAGAATCATAACACTTTTGACGTCAGCTGTTCAATATTTCGGTTATATATTTCGGCTTCCAGCTCGTAAAAGGACCCCGGAACAAAACCCATGAAAATGTTGATTCGGTGGAATCGGCTGAAATTTTGGTATTTTGTAGTTCAAGTCATGCTGACAAAAGTCCTTATCACATCAAGCCAATCTTATGGACATTTTTTGAGATACAGCTTGTCAAAGTTAGGTAATTTGCGTAATTTTAGACATTCAAGAACTTTTTACTCCTAAACTATTAACTTTAGCAAAAAATTGCAAGGATCGAAATATTTTTGTTCTAGTCCAATAAAGCTCAAGAATTTTTTTCAGAATTTTTTTATCAATTTTTAGGTTAGGTGAAATATATATATATATGACATATTTTGGCATGCTTAGGTGGGATTGGCTGAAATTTTGCTATTTTGTAGTTAAAGTCATGCTGAGCAAAAATTCCTATTGCACTCAATCTATCCTATGAGTGATTTTTGTTCCAGGAGTGCCTGAAGGTCTGACAATGAGGTAACGGGTAATCTATATGTACGTGTTTATGAATGGCTTCCAGCGTGTTTGTGTACGTGCGTGCATGTGTGTGTGATTATTTTTATCAAAGAACCTGCTTTTACCAGCACTATGTTTCTTATGAGAGCGTTCTCATTGCCAACCAGGGTGATCCCTTTTGTTTTGGTTTCACTTTCTATCTGTTTATTTTTACTTTTTGTTGTTTTAAAATATTTTCTTTTTAGTTTTTAAATATTGAAAACATCCATAGGATTTACGGTAAAAAATATTTTTAAAAAATACTATAAAAATAAGCTTGTATTATTGTTCAATATGCGTATAAAGTCGCGTCCCTGTAAATCAAAAGGTTTCTGAAATATAATAATAGTAATAAATATAATAATCAATTTTTGGGTGCCATTTTCAAAGAGCCGTAGCTCAAGGTATTTGCGAACATATTTTTGCATGTAGAATCTGCACCAGAAGTTTGTCATCGATATTTTCGGAGAACTCTGTATACACTGGCACATACATACACACAAACGCATACGCACAGTACACAAACACGCTGGAAGTCATTCATAAACACGTACATATAGATTACCCGTTACCTCGTTGTTAAGACCAATTTTATGGACTTTTACCTGCTTGATTTACCTATTTACCCCCCATTTACTTCATTTTACCCCCCAACTACGGAATAAGATGAAAATATAATCTAGTTCCAGATCCCGTTAAAGTACATACGTGTACCAAATTTCTAGTCAATATCTCAAACAGTTCCAGAGTAATCGTGCGCACAAAAAAGTTACAGACCGACAGACAGACAGAAATTTAAAAACCTCGACGTTTCATGACTTAGATTACTTTTACTATACATCGAAAATGAATAAATTAGGAAGTTTATATAATCACAATTTTTATATTACACAAATTGTGCAAACCCTTTAATTGCACTTCACTGTGTAAAAATAATTATTCAGAGACTTTAACAATATATTTTATTTTTTAGCCCCTTTAATAAATACTAGTGTTGGTGTGGTATGGAGGTCATAGTGGAAAGTTGATAAAAAAAATTAAGACCTTGGCTTTTCGTACATACCGTAAATCTCAGTTTTATGGACTCCTACTTGCTTGCTTTACCTATGTACCTCACTCACCCCAATTTGCTCCCTAATTCTTTAACGGAAGAAGATCTAAATATAATCTAGTTTCAGATCTTGTTATAAATCATATGTGTACCAAATTTCAAGTCAATATCATATACCGTTCCATAGTAATCGTGCGCACAAAAAAAAGTTATAGACAGACAGATCGACAGACATAATATAATTGGGCTCAAACTTAAAATCTCGACGTTTCATAACATATTAAGCCCATTTGAATAAAAAAGTTCCACATTTTTTTAGCGTTACTATACTCCCACCCACTACGTGGATGTGGAAGTAATAAATAAATTTTCCTAATTTGTTACAACACGTTTCCAACAAAATAACAAAACCTTTTTAATAAGCAGATGAATTGTACTAGAGGTATGCACGATTAAAATATATAAAACTATATACAGTTTTGCAATGAAATTTTACAATTGTTTAAAAAATGCAACAAGTCCTTATTCCACAACGTTGTATAAAATTTCCCAAAATGATTTATCTCTGTGTAGTTACCGTTAAGTCGTAATAAACCCGTAATTTGCTATTAGACACAATATAATGTTACCATAACTATTAGTGGTACAATCTCAAATTGAAATTAGAATCCAAGTCTAAGTAGATTCTCATGTTTATTATGAGAGGCATTGATTTTCCTATTGGTATTGGTTGTAAATGTTGTTAATCCAAATATTTTACTATAGACAAATATGCAAATACTAATGTTTATTGAAAACTTTAATTTCGTGAACGAGAAGAAATTTTGGAATCAAATATTAGCATTTATTTTTTCTCTCAATCACACAAGTTTTATTTAAACTCTAAAAGTTTTCTTTCAATTGGGTTAGAATTGTCATACACATTCGCAGCGTTCTGGATTGAATATTACTAGTTTTATATAAAATTACCTGTGGATGCCCATTGTGAGACACGCTATCGTGTCTTAGAAAATAGTAAAAATTGACTATTGCCGACCGTGTTCTGCAATGTCCATATCACAGGTTTCTCGTCATGAATGTTCAATAGTGTAAGGTGTGTACATTCTCTTCCATTACTATTGGCTTTCAAGATTTCCAATTTCACGAAACGAAAGGCTTAACGGAAATACCAATGTCTCTGAATATTTCGTAATGTACGAGATAAAACCGACAAAATTAAATTTTTACTAGATCCCCAATAGAAAAGTTTCATTATTTCACTAGAAAAGATTTCTAAACTTTCTGTAAATTCTTTATAACGCTATAATTATTTTACAGGAATATTATATCAACAAGTGCATAAAGGGCACTATTTTCATTAATAATAAGTTGAACGTAGGAGCCTTAGGCGTAGGAGTATGACAATCTTATGAGTAAATAAAAGACACTTTATGTATGAGTGTCATACCATATTCTTTTTGTAACGCTATATCCTAAACTGACATTTATTTGACAGTTTCAATGAATCAAAACAATGTCATTATTGACAAGTGTAAAATAAAGAAAAAAGTGTGAAATACAGAAATTTTATTTTACAGTGTGAAATAAAACTTACTGGTTTCCATGGAAACAGCAATATAATTTAGATTATTACACTCATTAACGCTATAGCCAATGAGAGCCCGTTTTTTCACAACATTGCACTAATCAGACGTCATTATTAGTGGTAATCCAACCTAGATCGGCTTTTGACAGTACCAACATGCAAAAATTATCACTCTAATTTTTTGTGTCACTGCAGCGGCAAATATTGCGATATTTTTTTGACGTTTTGTTTCGTGAAATGTTTTCGGCAAATAGGGCAACTCGAACTTTTAAATTTTATCTATAAATATTTTCTCTAGCTTATTACTAATTGTTAACGTAAATAATTGCAGTATTGTATTATATACGTAGTAATATAATAATATAAAAATAACCTAAAAACACTACATAAGTTGACAACTCCCAATTTCAAAGCGAAGACTGAACCTTTATAGGTTCGGGACAGCCTTCAATGGCTTATAATATCTAACGTAAATACAAAACATTTTTCACAACTAAACTTAAATATAAATGCCTACGAAGCAAACAAATCAATTATTTCATGTTAAATACACAAATGTACTTACGTATGGTAATTCATCACAAAACAGGTTGAAACCTTATTCGGAAAATCAAAACGCTGGACTAAGTAGCACACTACTTAAACAAGCACACCGTAACTTAATTATTAAACTTCTCAAATTAAAAATAAGGATTAAATACATAATTATATATTAATAAACACTTTAATATAATAATTCTTGAAAAATTAAATGTTTACTAGTTAAGTTAAGCTAGCGTTACTAGATGGCAGTACCATTTAATGTCGGCAACCTGTCGTAAAAGCGAGAGATTGGTAAAATGCAATATTTTCTGGCTTTACTCGTAGTGTGATTGGTCGAAGCATGCTAGAGGACTCTTTGTTGGGAATGCCAGTCTATAAGTTACAATACCTATGGTTTAATTACATCATTTATACCTACTTTGTTTTTTATTAGATGAGTCGTTTTGGAAATGCATTTTTATGTGACATAAATGATGAAATTGAAAATAAAGGTCAGTGAACTCTAAAAAATGACAGGCAATTTATTACAAAACATAATATTGAAGATATACTTAATGAATTATTTCTTCGTGAAGTATTCTCCTCAAATACCACTCGTGCTTTTAACTTTTGTCTATAATTTTTTTTCAAGCTAAGTTGCCAAAAGTTAATATAACTCGTGCAAATGGGCAGTTTATTATCAAAGATTAAATTCCTCCCGCTAAAGCTGTCGAGATTTAATCAGATAATAAACTGATAATTTGCATTCTTTATATTACCAGGCAACAACGTTTTCGAAAAAATTTTAGTTTAGTTGTTTTCAATGCAAGCTTATAATTCAGCTATATGAGTGAAATAAAGTTTCTTTTTCTGAAATCCATCGGCAATGTTTACATTTTCGGTGCGATTTCAGATCGAAAAATGCACAATTCCAGTATTTTAGTCCGTTGCTAAGAAACTATCAGAAAACAGACCGGAAAAGATCCGTTGCCAAACATCGATCAACAAAACCATACGGGAATGTTACTTTCCCGGCCTAGGCCGGTGAAAGTAACATTCCCGTACGGTTTTTTTATGTATATTTTAGACCGTAAATAATACACGGAGACAAACCGGCTCACATTTATTAGTAAGCAGTTAGATTGTAATGAAAAAATGTTAAGCAATAATACAACTTCCTTAATTTATAATAATATTGATTGTGATTTCAGAAAAAATAGTATATGTACTTCGGTGTGAAAGCACATTCCCGGACTTCGATGCACAATTTGCATCGTCGTCCCGGAATATGTGGCTTTCACACCTAAATACACAATATACCATTTTCTGAAATCGATTAAGAATGTCTACTTTTGGTGCAATTCCATATTCTAAAATACGCTATTCTATTGTGTTAATCTGTTGCCAAACAACTATCAGAAAACAGTCCGGGAAAGTTACTTTCTCGGACTGGTTTTTATATATATTTTAATATGTATATATTTCTTTATTTTTATTTATTTATAATAATATTGTTTGCGATTTCAGCAAAAACAATATGTGTACCTCATAGTAAAAGCACATTCCCGGACTTCAATGCTTGCTGGCCTCAGCTAACATCTCAGCTAACAATTTACATCGTCGTCCGGGAATGAATTGCTTTTACTGCTAGATACACAATGTAATATTTTTTCACACATTTTATTTTTTTTCACTATCGCCATAAATCGGTCAGTGAGGACATTAAGAGTCGAAAACCTATTAATAATTACAAAAGTTTTTAAATTTTGAAAAATGACTGAGTAAGATATAAAACTCATTTTTGCTGCTGTTTACAAAGTTCGGAGCATTGTTAAAATTGAAAAAAAACCTAATTTTACAATAATTTGCAGAAAAAAATTCCAAAAGAGCAGCAAAGTTGTAAAACTGTTTTTTGTGGTGTATCCCACAAATATTGAGATTTGCTGAAAATTTGGGAATGCGCAATATATACATTTTTCAATAACTAATGTTTTTGTTAATACTCGAATTCAAAAATTTCAAAAGTGCAGCAAACGGCGATGAAAATCTGGGCAAGGTTTCTTATGGCATCTGTAAATTATATTATTGTTTAACATGATAACCTCTGTACATCAAATAAATAGATTAAAATGTTTGTTGTAAGCTTCCGGGCGTAAGCCAAAGTTAATTGACAGAATTTGGGAAAGAGAAGACAAAACACAGAATGTAACGCCCAACGTTGGGCCCGAACTCACGACTCTGAGATTAAAAGTCTCAATGATCTACCGACTAGCCGGGCAGCCGAATTTTCGATGATCACATTTGACCAACCAAAGGTCCATGTATTTAACGTCATAAATGATGTCATTGATAATCAGTCGGTTCAAATCTTGCAATTAAATATAAAGCAATTGTTGCTTAGTTTCATCGAACGTTCTTTAGTTTCACTAATTTGTAGCGTGCAGGCAAAGAAACGTCTCATAAAAAATGAAACAGATCGGATCAGTAACGATGGTTTTTTGAATACAATTTTCTCTTCATTATTTTTTGTTAAATCCGCTATGTCTAAATCCTTTTTTCAAGTCTAGCATTAATATTAAATACATACTTCCATTAGCAGTTTATTAAATTTCTGGCACTCATTTATTTACATCGCGTCCTAAACAAATATAGGTTTATGATGAGATCAGATCATTAAGTGATTACACAGGCCCACAAAAAAAAAGTTGTCTGCGCCGCGGTATTGACCATACCTGTCCCTTGTATTTTGAGCCGCTGAACACGAATCTGACCTTAGTTTTTCCCCTATACGTCAGGTTTTTTTTTTAAGCAAAAAAGTCTAATATTTATATATTTATTTGCTATTAAAAGAAAAACCTGACGTGCTGGTGAAAAACTAAGATCAGATTCGTGTTCAGCGGCTTAAAATACAAGGGATAGATGTGGTCAGTACCCCCGCGCAGATGACTTTTTTTTGTGGGATTGCGCCACACTGAGTGTGGCACAGTGGCAACCAAAAAAAGTTGTCTGCGCGGGGGTACTGATCACACCTATCCCTTGTATTTTGAGCCGCTGAACACGAATCTGACCTTAGTTTTTCCCCTACACGTCTGGTTTTTTTTTAACAGCAAAAAAAGTCGTGTTGAATCGTGATATTTATATATTTATTTGCTGTTAAAAAAACCTGACGTATAGGGGAAAAACTAAGGTCCGATTCGTGTTCAGCGGCACAAAATACAAGGGATAGGTATGGTCAGTACACCGGCGCAGACAACTTTTTTTTTTTGTGGGCCTGTGTTATTAAATAAAGGTTACACAGACTAATAGGCCAACTGGGCATTCTAATGTACAGGGTGTTTGGTAAGGCGATGCCTGAACAGGGAGGTAGAGGGGTCATTTGGTATCTATACGACCAAACACCTATATGAAAAATGTTTTTTTTATATTGAAGATTTTGTACTTTTTAAGAAAATTTCCATGTTTCATCATTTATTTAAGTATTACGTACTAAATTTAACTTTTGGTATTCTGAAATATGTTTTTTCTTTATCCGAAATACATAAACTTCCATCAAAAAATAAATAAAAATGAAAATTTCTGTCGCCTATAAAAAAAATGACATTTATTAGAAGAAAATTGTAATGGTAATTAAAAATGTAGACTTTCGAAGTCTTACAAAATTTTTTAAAATTTAACGCCACTGAATTTTTACGTATGGAGGGAGGAGGAAATGAAGGAAATTGTGTACAATGAGGAAATACAAAGCCGTGTTCAACTAGTAGCAAAAATAGAGCGAGCTGCTCTACAACTGCGACAAGAAATAAGATTAAGGCATTAGAAATAATGGGACTCATTTTGAACACCAAAAATAATAAAATTGTTCTCAAATAATAATTTTTGTTTTATATAAAGTTTTTTGAAATGATAGCTTTGTTTTTGTTGAAAGAACCCGCAAATTTAATTTTTGATTAAATGAAAAATTATTGCCGATTGATAGTCTTTTGTCTATTTTTAGAGACTGGTAAAACTTGATGGTATGTATGATATTGCCATTTAAAGAGAATACAATAGACACGTTTTAAAAGTAATTGTCAGTGGCGGCTCGTGATATTGTCTGCAGAGAAGGCTTGATATTTTGAAAGACAATTAACTTGCAATATGATTACAATTTGTAAATTTTCCCACCACCCCCGAGGTAGTACAACGGCGCGTTACATCTTAATTTGGAAGATTGGAAGATATGCTGCTTCTTCCAAAGGGAGGCTCAGCATCCCCTGCCTCCTCTGACGAGCCGCCACTGGTAATTGTAATATCTAGATGACTTTTTAAAAAAAATTAAGACTTCGAAAATCGACACTTTTAATTACAATTACAATTTTCTTCTAATAAATGTAATTTTTTTTATAGGCGACAGAAATTTTAATTTATGTTTTGTTGGAAGTTTATGTATTTCGGATAAAGAAAAAACATATCAGAATATCAAAAGTTAAATTTAGTACGGAATACTTAAATAAATGAAAACATGTAGATTTTCTTCAGGGTCGGCATCGTCTTACCAAACACCCTGTATAATATTTCAAAGGGTATAGCCGGAAAAGTTAGGGAAATGTGCCCCCGCACTTACTGAGTTAAAATGGCTTCCAGGTGATGCACTTTATAGAGTATATTACACGGTAAAAATGTTAACCCGCTACTACCCCTACGAAGGTGGAAAAAAAATAATATGTCTTTAATTATTATATTTTATTTTTCGGTTTCTATGCAACCGATCGATTTGAAATTTGGCACGAGTATTGCTTGCGTGGAGATAACTTGCTCCAAAAAATAAGGTCATTTTATGACCATTTTAACCATCGGAAAAAAATATAAATTTTTTTAGAGGACAAAAGGGTGGCTACCCTTCGTGGTACAATCACCATTCTATGATATATTATGTCTTGACACTTTGTGATTATCATACTAAATTGTCAGATTTTTTGCTGTGGTGGAACAATATGGAAAAAAATAAAATTGGGCAAAATAAAATATTTACACATGCCTCTTAGTTGTAACAGTTAATACTTATAGCCTTAGTAGGTATTGTTGCATATCTACAACTGACCGCGGGTGCCAGTGCGATGTTGCTAAGTCTACTTTTTCCCCAGACGCACGGAAATTCGGCACAATCTGGCATTACCACTTCTGAAGATTCCAGGGTTCACCCCCAGGGGCGAAGTATTAACTCTCTAGGAGCTTGGGGAAATGTTTAGCAATGAATGATGTTCTTTGTAATTACTGTCGCATTACGACATCTGAAAAACGACATACTGAACCAGATGAAGAAAGTGAGGGAACGATCGAAGAAGACCAGCCTTTTGTGCCTTCGACATCTTCTAGCACTACAATTAGTGACTCTGATGAAATAATGGAACTACCATTGCAAAGACTCGTTGCTACACATAAATACTGTTGCATATGTGGTGATGGTAAAGCACTGACCGTAATACCCACTACTGTGAGACTACAGTGCTATCGAAACAAACAAATATACATCCCCGAGGCAAAGATTGCTGCAAAATACAGTTGATTTTTTCCCCTCATTTTTGGCCTTGGATGGGTTCCATCAGCCAGCTACGCAGATGGATAATTTTTTATCTCAGTAAACTTAAGTCGTCCTGATGGATCTCTGGGCGCGAAATGTGTCTATATTTGATTAAACATCTCTTTTATGAAGACGTTGCTCATCTGGAAACATATGCCAATTGTAGCTCGATTCCTAGATCGGATTAAGGAATTTAATAGAATGCATAATTCTATTAAATTCCTTAACCCCAATAACATAACAACTCTAAAAGGCTCTGCAGAACACCGCAGTTTATCAGACTATCTTATTAGTTTTGGTTATTAATTACAACCTTAATAATATACCATTGATATCATTCTGAAGATGGTCAGCTTCCTAGCAAGTTCGCTGCACGCTGGCACCATATCGAACAATTTAGTAATGTAGGAGGTCATTCTGTTATTATTATTACTACCTGTTTTCAGTTTTAATAGAAAAACAAGGACGGAAGAAGTTCTTGTACTTGAATTTTTCAACAGTGAGTTTAATTCGTAAATGGCATCTACCGTTAAGCCTGTAAACGTTAATAATTGCTTCGCTGATAAACCGCAGTGCTCTGCAGAGCCTTTTAGATTTGTTATTGGGGTTAAGGAATTCAATAGAATGCAAAAATCCGATCTAGGAATCGAGCTACAATTGGGATATGGTTCCAGATGAGTAATATCGTCTTCATAAAAGCGATGTATGTATTTTACAGCAACGACTGCCTCGGGGATATACATTTGTTTGTTTCAATAGCACTGTAGTCTCACATTAGTGGATATTACGGTCAGTTCTTTATAATCACCACATATGCAACAGTATTTATGTGTAGCAACGAGTCTTTGCAATGGTAGTTCCATTATTTCGTCAGAGTCACTAGTCATATTGCTAGAAGATATCGAAGGCACAAAAAGCTTCTTCGATCGTTCCCTCACTTTCTTCATCTGGTTCAGTACGTCGTTTTTTAGATGTCGTAATGCGACAGTAATTACAGTGAACATCACTCGTTGCTAAACTTTTCCCCAAGGTCCTAGAGAGTTAATACTTCGACCCTGGGACCTCCAGAAGTGGTACTGCCAGATTGTGCCGAATTTCCGTACGTCTGGGGAAAAAGTAGACTTGGCAACATCGCACTGGCACCCGCGATCGGTTGTAGATATGCAACAATATCTTGTAAGGCTATAAGTATTAACTGTTAGTACTAAGAGGCATGTGTAAATATTTTATTTTACCCAATTTTATTTTTTTCCATATTGTTCCACCACAGCAAAAAATCTGACAATTTAGTATGATAATCACGAAGTGTCAAGACATAATATATCATAGAATGGTGATTGTACCACGAAGGGTAGCCACCCTTTTGTCCTCTAAAAAAAATGTATATTTTTCGATGGTTAAAATGGTCATAAAATGACCTTATTTTTTGGAGTGAGTTATCTCCACGCAAGCAATACTCGTGCCAAATTTCAAATCGATCGGTTGCATAGAAACCGAAAAAAAAAATATAATAATTAAAGACATATTATTTTTTTTCCACCATCATAGAGGTAGTAGAGGGTTAAAATTTTTACCGTGTAATATACTCTATAAACTGCATCACCTGGAAGCCATTTTAACTCAGTAAGTGCGGGGGCACATTTCCCTAACTTTTCCGGCTATACCCTTTGTAAGTTAGTCCAACAATAGGTAAAAAAAGTGTTTTCTTAATGCAAAAATACCGCAAGTTAGTTTTTCTTTATCAAAGTGTTCGGGGGTTCATTTATCAAGTTGGCGGGGTCGGCGGTGGTTGGGGTTAGCTCCCATCTTTGCGAAAAGTCTAAGGGAAATATCTCGGGGACCATTGATGCTACGAGAAAAATGGTAAACACCTCTTCTATTCAGCACTAAATTCTCTATAAAATCATTAACAGGCTTATTTTCGTAGAACTAACCATTTACGAGATATAGCGCTTCAAATTTTTCAAAGCGTAGTTTTTGCGGATCATTTAACTTAATGAACAACGGATTGGCGCAAAATCCGCTTTTTGCTTTGAAAACCACAAAAAAGTAAAATTTCGACATTTGTCAACCAAATCAAAACAGATCATTTGAATAACATTTACGAATTTAAAATATTATATATTAGAAAACCCAGGTATTAGCCTATGTAACTTTTATTTAAATAATTACTTAATGATGTCATCACAATATAACTCCATATTTGCTTTAGAAAGCAATATAAACAAACGAGTCCCAGAAATTTAATAAGATGCCAATAGAAATAAACATTTAATATTAATGTATACAGAATATATTTAATATTAATGCCAGACAGGAACTTGCAAGACGAAAAATGTATTTAGAGAACTACCGTTACTAATCCGATTTGTCTCATTTCTAGGAGACGCTTCTTTGCCTGCACGCTTCACATCAGTGAAACTGAGCGACGTTCAGTAAAACTAGGTAAGGATAACATTATTTACTATGCTGAATCTTAAACTATATATGATTTCTTACTTTATTTAATTGGAAAATTTTAACTGTTACAGATTACACAGCCCCACAAAAAAAAAGTTTTTGATCTGGATGACTGACCATAGAATTCCTATGTATTTTTCGACGCTGAATCCAAATCCGAGGTCAAAAAAATTCGTATACCCCCAAACTTTTGCGCTACAGCCAAAAGCAACCCCGAAAATGGGGTAAAACCGTCCCATACATCAGGATTCAATGAATGGATGTATATGAATGGTGAAAAACATGGGAAGGAAAAATGTTTTATATTCAGCAATCACTTACTTGAATATTGACTGGAAAACTACCCTTATAATATGCTGAAAACTCCCCCTGTACAAGCATAGCATACATAAATCTTACGCGTGTCTCAAAACCACCCATATAACAGGGTGGAAACCACCCTAATATAAAAATAGACTACGTGAATACCAATAGATTGTGGGAAATGGAGGAGTTTTCGATGTTTTAATTCCAGAATAGAATCTTCTACCTTATTCTTAGTCGGTACAAAAACTACCCCTATAGTGGAAACCATCCTTATTACAGAATAAAGCACAAATGCCAGTAAATCACGGGAAATAACTTTTTTATAGTTTAAGTACAGAACATGAATTTGGAGTGACTCCCAGGGCACCTCGCTCACTCGTGACCCAAAATCACTTCTATGAAGGGTGGTAGCCACCCTTATATAAGAATAAATTGCATGAATACCAATAAATCGTGGGAAATGTTGGAGTTTTCATTGTTTCAGTTCCAGAATAGATTCTTGAGTGACGTTGATCTACCCTATTCTCTCTTGGTACCCAAAATCATCCCTAAAAAACCACCCCTACATAATGAAATGTACATATGCCAGTTTTTCAATTTTTCTTCTCAGAATACATTTTCTTCTCACTTTCAAATGATCTCCTCACTGGCTCTCTTTTATGTTCTTCGTGCGTGTCTCTTTTCATAGACCAATAGCAGTTGGCCATCATGTGGACATCCCACCTTCCTTGATACCGCTTCCCCATCTCCGAAATATTCTGGTGAAAGCGTTCGCCTTGCTCTTCATTGTATTCACCCAGATTTTCTGGATGGCGGACAACTGTTGGTCCATAAAAAGAGACACACACGAAGAATACAATAAGGAGCTAATGAAAAGATCATTTGGAAATTAGAAAAAGGTATTCTAGGAAAAAAAGTTTAAAAAAATGTTCATATTCTTCAGTCAAGCTGCATTTATTGCACGAAAAGGTTAATGCAGCTTGACTGAAGAATATGAACATTTTTTTAATATTTTTTTCCTAGAATACCTTTTTTCTTATTTTCAAATGACCTTCTCATTGGCTCCCTATAGTGTTCTTCGTGTGTGTCTCTTTTTATGGACCAACAGTTGTCCACCATCCAGACAATTTGGGTGAATACAATGAAGAGTAGGCCGAACGCTTTCACCAGGATATTTCGGAGATGGAGAAGCGGTATCAAAGAAGGTAGGAAGTCCACATGATGGCCGACTACTCTTGGTCTATGAAAAGAGACACGCACGAAGAACATAAAAGAGAGCCAGTGAGGAGATCATTTGAAAATGAGAAGAAAAGGTATTCTTAGAAGAAAAATTGAAAAACTGGCATATGTACATTTCATTATGTAGGGGTGGTTTTTTAGGGATGATTTTGGGTACCAAGTAAGAATAAGGTAGATCAACGTCACTCAAGAATCTATTCTGGAACTGAAACAATGAAAACTCCAACATTTCCCACGATTTATTGGTATTCATGCAATTTATTCTTATATAAGGGTGGCTACCACCCTTTATGGAAGTGATTTTGGGTCACGAGTAAACGAGGTGCCCTGGGAGTCACTCCAGATTCATGTTCTGTACTTACCATAAAAAAGTTATTTCCCGTGATTTATTGGCATTTGTGCTTTATTCTGTAATAAGGATGGTTTCCACCCTATTATAGAGGTAGTTTTTGTACTGACTAAGAATAAGGTAGAACAGGATTCTATTCTAGAATTAAAACATCGAGAACTCCTCCATTTCCCACAATCTATTGGTATTCACGCAGTCTATTTTTATATAAAGGCGGTTTTGAGACACGCGTAAGTTTCATGTACTGTATTCCAAACTATAAAAACTTTAACACTTCTCGCGATTTATTGGCATTTATATACTCTATGCTTGTACAGGGGGAGTTTTCAGCATATTATAAGGGTAGTTTTCCAGTCAATATTCAAGTAAGTGATTGCTGAATATAAAACATTTTTCCTTCCCATGTTTTTCACCATTCATATACATCCATTCATTGAATCCTGATGTATGGGACGGTTTTACCATTTTCGGGGTTGTTTTTGGCTGTAGCGCAAAAGTTTGGGGGTATACGAATTTTTTTGACCTCGGATTCGGATTCAGCGTCAAAAAACACATAGGAGTACTATGGTCAGTAATCCAGATCAATAACTTTTTTTTTTTTTGGGCTGTGTTATCTTTCTACGTGGAGGTCCTCGGCACAACTAACGCAATATGGAAATAGATGCAAGTACTAGATAAATCATATTTTATAATAAATTATAAACAAAAACGAAATGCAGTCGGTTCCTTATTTAACAATTATTTTGTAGATCAGTGCAGTGTAATGCCCAAAACGATAAAGAAGGTTAATGTTACAAAAAAATAATATAATATAATTATATAAGTACATAAATTAAAGGAAATTTTGTATTCACATTTAAAATCTGGTTGAAAGAAGTATAACATATTAATGGAGTAAAACGAAACGAATTGTGTGCGAGTGTTAACGCTTTGACATCATTTGCGTTTCCATCGATCGACAGTTTACCTCACTTTTGCAGGAAATTTTCCGCTCATTAGTTTCATTTATTTGCAAAATTGCCGTATCTTGCTGATTTATTCGCGAGATAATACACTTGAAGGGCTGACGGAAGCAGCTGGCACCTATTATTTCAAGAATGTGCCGAAAGCTCTACTGGGAATATTGCGAACTTTTAGTGTATCTCTTAGAACGACTGGCAGCTCATTCAAATACAAAGAATTCTGATAATATTTCGCTCTAATTAAGAATTACGTCGTGTTTTTTTCTTTTCGGTTCATTATGGCAGATAAAGTCAGGATTGATTGTCTATAATTAAATTATTGACGGCTCTCATTTTATTTTAAATTTTTAATAATTGAGTGAAAACTAAGATAGAATCGACCCATATCAATAAAATAGATACAAGTAGACACGACTAAACAATGAAACAGTGACATATTTTAAATGCATTTTATTGTAATTACATTATAATCTTGTTTACAACATATGTTGTGATCATGCATTTTTAGTTGGCTTCTTCTTTTAATCAGGAATCTCTCTCAAAAGAGGCTCCTAAAATGTTCAAGGTATAGTCCACGCAAATTAGACGAAAAAATAGCGAATAGAGGAAAAAAATCATATACAAATTATATTTGGGCCATGCATAGTTCATAGAGGTAGAAGTAAGGATCCGAAAAGTTCTCACCTTACCCTTGATGGAAACACCCTTTTGGGGCGAAAAACCACCCCTAGACAGGAGTTAGTTACGATTATTCTCATTCTCCTTCGAATCCGTCATTTCCACGGAAAACAGATATAAGAACAAAAATATTCGCCATTAAATTCTACACAAAAAAAGTTCTATGATCGATTTGCGTACTCCCTGCCATTTTCTCGCTATCGACGTTCATAGTAGGGGGTAGTTTGGAGCACTCGGCGAAAAATCGGTGGTACGCGATTTTGCACAGCGAATATCTCCGAACGGCTACTTTGACGTCAAAAATGGTTATAATGAAACTTGTAGAGCGGATTCTCCTCTACAACATTGAACTTGTTGTTTTCCTTTTTTTTATTATTTTTGTTGAATTTTCTTGCTTTTATCATAATTTTAATATTTATTATTTCCTTTCGATCAAATTCTTTGAAAACGTCACGGCACTGTTATGTTTGACCTTCGGATTCTGTCGAAGCTGCTCGACAGATTCCGGTTTGGGGAATTTGAGGAAGGGGGTAGGTATGAATTGTCCATTCTCGACGCTCGAATATTTAGTTGTGAAATACCGTTGTTAGAACCGGTGCGTATTTCGTGTTAGTTCGGATGTCTTGAGAAACTGTAAGGAAACTGTGCTGTTTGCACATGCATTTAGTGGTTGCGACACTACTTCTGCTTTGTTCGGTAAAAGCAAAGCACAAACTGTAACTATACTTAATAACAGAAGAGATTTGGATGACATTGTGCCTATATTTAAAACCCTCAATCAAAAAAAGAAGTCGCAACTGCTGGAGAGAAATCTTTAAATAGACATAGATCTCTCACATTCAATAAATTGGTTGGGAAATCAAGTAACGCTGTACTATTATTGAGACTACCGCCAGCATCTGCCGCTTCTCATCAGTATGCTTATAGGGTTTTTCATCAAATTCAGTTATGGAGAGGAATAAACCTTGATCCGACACAATGGGGTTGAAAGAAAACTGACACCGTTCTTTCACCCATTTTTTACACCTGAGGCACCAGCTCCGCCTTCCGTTCTACAACTTATATCTTGCAACTGCAGGATGGGCTGCGGGAAACGATGCGGGTGTGTAAAAATAGGATTGCGCTGTTCAACCATGTGCTCCGATTGTCACGGACAAGGCTGCTTAATTTACCTACCGAAGATGAGTTGATTGAAGAAAACCCTATCGACGACTGAAACCGACAATGGCGACAGTGGAATAGGCCTACAGGGAAACCACTTACAAAAAAAAACGCTACCTCACGGATGGTGTGTAAACAAGGTCATATTACAAGTGCGTATTCTCGAAAAAAGCGAGAAAATTCAACGAAAATAATAACAAAAAAGAAAAGTATAAGATGAGAGGAGAATCCACTCTACAAGTTTCATTATAACCATTTTTGACGTCAAAGTTGCCATTTCGGAGATATTCGCTGTGAAAAATCACGTACCACCGATTTTTCGCCGAGCGCTCCAAACTACCCCCTACTATGAACGTCGATAGCGAGAAAACGGTGGGGAGTACGCAAATCGACAATAGAACTTTTTTTGTGTAAAATTTAATGAAGAAGATTTTTGTTTCTATACCTGTTTTTCGTGGGAATGACGAATCCGAAGAAAAATGAGAATAACCGTAACTAAGTCCCGTCTGGGGGCGGTTTTTCGCCCCAAGAAGGTGTTTCCATCAACAGATAAGGTGGGAACTCTTCGGATCCTTAATTCTACTCCTATGAACTATACATAGCCCAAATATAATTTGTATATGAATTTTTTCTCCTAAAAAGTCTAATTTGCGTGGATAGTACAGTTTTGGAAAAATTCGTACATTATGAGGAATGACTGCGGATCTAAATCTGAAGGGCGCCGCGTCAGCCTGGCCACGATTTCTAAAAGAGCTAAAAAAAAATTTTCTCAAAATGTTTGTATTACTGAAAACCGATTAATTTTATGTTCCTGTCGAAGAACTCACTACCGAGGGCCAATTTGACGCGACACTAATTTATTTTTAGAAGGGCGCCAGCCGCGTTCTGCCTCGTTGTTCTACTCCCAAGCGGGTTCGAGATAAGATATAACTCGATAGACAAGTAATACGTCACTATTGCACTACCTCAGATCATTAATGACGCTCTCTCTGTTTATTTACTGGTAATAATGAGTTTTAGGCCTAAAAAGTTTTATAATTTTTGCATAAAAGAATCCCTAACAGAGATTTCTCTGTGACGGGATTAAAATTTAACGTGATTTTTAACTGTTTACATAGTAATAATGAATTTAACGCCTATGGATTTTTGCATAAAAAAATCCCTATCAGAGATTTCTCTCTGACGGTGCGCTAACAATCGATTTGGTAGAAAAGATTCATTTCAACTTCCCCAGAATTTAATGCAAGCTTTTTAAAAATTTATAATTTTTTGTGATTATAGTAATAGGCTCCTTTCTCAATTTTTTTTTATTATAAATTCTAAAAGAGTGAATTTATAGTGTATGCAAAATTTTATAATTTTCTGATGCTATTTTACTTGTAAAAAAAATTACGAAAGTCTGCGTTAGGCAGCAAGCGAACGCGCCAGACGTGACGTCATCGGCCCCGACGGCCGCCGGTCGCCAGCCATTCGCGTTCCAGCGGGAAGTGGCAGTCTGTATTTTCTTCAATACTTTCTGCTGCATTTTCACCCCCTCACTTCGGCGCTAATGTACTCTCGATTTGAGTTAAAATAATCCATAATCATGATAACATCTACCTCTCTCAATCCGGTGATTTTAGCTTCAAAAATAACGATTTATCGGAAAGTTTTGGGACTAGCCAAGAATTAGTCTACCCCCTACAAAATTTCCTCAGAAATCCGAAAAAGTGTTGACCACTCAAAACGGCGGCTTTAATTGTTATTTAACTTTTTTTTAAACAAAATGAATCCTGCAACTTAGTTTTTGCTTATATCTTCGCATCTAAAAGTCGTAGAAAAACGTTCGACCCGTCAATTTCTTCGTCATGTGCTCCCCTATAAGATAGGTATACGCAAATCTTTGATTGTTAATATTGTAGCAAAAAACTGCGAAAATTGAATTTTTCGATCCTTTAATTTTGAAGCACTGTAGAAACAAATATAAAAACTGTATGTTAACGATATTATGAGAAATAGTACATATTTTTACCCTTAATAAAATGCCTTTTGGCACTTTTTGGAAATTGATAACACACACTCTGAGGTATATTCAGTTAAATTTTCAAGTAAAAATATTTTCAAATTTCGCCGTAAACGCAAAAAACGTGAATTCTTCATATCTCGGATCCAAAGCATCGGAGTTCATTTTTTTTTAATTCGTGTTTTTTATGGCAATTATAATGCCGTTAGTTGTAATAAATTTTATGCAAAATCCACTAAGATATTTAAATTTATTTGAGTTGCAAAATTGTTTATTTGCGTAAAAAAACGCAAATTAATTTTTTTTTACAATATTCTTTTTGATTATATAAATGTACGTCAAATACAATGAATGTATTTACAGAAACAGAACTGTGAAATATTAATCCTTTAATATAATGGCTTGAATTTTTTTTTATAAATTAATTGCAAAAAAAATAATTCATATTTTGCAACGGGACAAAGTGTATTTTATTAAGGGTAAAAATATGTACTATTTCTCATAATATCGTTAAGATACAGATTTTATATTTGTTTCTACAGTACTTCAAATTTCGTGGATCGAAACCTTCAATTTTTTCAGTTTTTTGCCATAAAATGTTATTAACAATCAAAAATTCGTTCTTTGCATATACCTACCTTATAGGGGATCTCATGACGAATAGTAGAGTTGAAATCAAGATCTTTGTTGACTTCCGTGGAACATGAAAGGTAAAAATATGCTGATTATGGCATTATATAATACTTGACGTGTATATACACCCCCTAAATTCGTCTGGCGATATCGTTGTCCAAACAACCTCCAGGGGTGAAAAATCGAAAAAAGAAGAAAATAAGATATTTGCTTCATCTTTGTAGCAGTTTTTTAATTTTTGATGAATTATTCATAATAACAAAGTTATGGCTATTTATATGCAAAAGAACTGTATTGTTTAAAGCGTAAAATATTTCCTAAAACCTTGTGTGACTCTCATATTATACGAATATTTATTTTGTTATATTCGCAAATTCTTTCCACTCGTGATTGTAGACAGACCAAGGAAAATTTTAAAAATTTAATAAGAATAAAAGTTTAATAAGAATAAAAGTTGTATCAAGATTCGATTACTTTTTTCAATTTTAAATTTCGATCATAAATAAGCGAGTTATGAATTAAATAGTTAGTTATTGTCAAAATTATTCCACAATTCCAGTCGCATCTGTCTCTGTTTCTACCGTTTACCGTTGCACTAAAAGATGCCTGCCTGCTCGTCACGCGGTCCGCGGAGCTCTATATACTCACGCGCGAATGCATATTTGTAATACTGGCATGTAGAAAATTGTTAATTACATCTTTTTAGTGTTTTTTTTTTATTAATTTATACAATTATTGTAAAATATGGAGTCTTCATCTGACAATACGGATTAAACGACAAATGTAAATCAAATTGCATATTTTAATAATTTGTAATTAAACTGGTAAATTAGGTATGTGAAAGTACTGACTAAAACTGTTTAAAAATAATAATTTTAGTAAACAATTAGGAGTGTGTAATATTATTATAAATATTAAAAACTCAAAGGTAAAGTGCATAAAACATTTTACTCTTTTTTCACAAGCATAAAAATATTTATCTTTTAAATAATGGGAAGATGCTCCGTAAAGCGACGTTGCAGCAATCATAAACAATGCAAACATTAAGGAATTGTTGTAAAGCAGATGATACTGCCGTAAATCTATTCAACTCTATTTTTTTTTTTAATAAGTGTCATTTCAGTATGCGCAATACGGCAGCTCAAATTTATAATAGAAATTAACTGTCCCTCTTCAAATTTAACCCCCTTAGGGTCCCAAAGATGACCTCATAACTCCTCAAATAGAGTATCACGAATTTCCTGGTTGAGTGATGGTGTAGCTATGTTAAACTCCACCAGAACTTAAAGATAAATTAAAATTATTATTATTATTTTTAACGTACACTATTGTTTATTTCTGGTAATGTTTTGATGTTTATGATATTGTTCAAACAATTATAATTTATTTAAACAATTTTATTTTGCTATTAATTTAATCTAGAGCCTAATATAATACTATATAAATGACGTGACACGTTTCTAGACGACTTTTTCTAATTCTGAACCTCTACTAGAAGAAATTAACGGATCAAATGCTTTTCTACGACCTTTAGAAGCGAAGATATAAGCAAAAAACTAAATTGCAAAATTCACTTTGTTTAAAAAAAGTTAAATAATAATTAAAGTCGCCGTTTTGAGTGGTCAACACTATTTTTTTCGGATTCCTGAGGAAATTCTGTAGGGGGTAGATAATTTTTGGCTAGTCCCAAAACTTTCCGAAACATTTTATTAATATCACCGGACTACTCTGGCATATTCGATGAATCAGCTTTAATATAACCACTACCACACATTATTAATTTGAAGTATAGCTGTTAATATACAACAAAAATCTGACTAATTTAATGGAAACGAAAAACGTAAAATATTAAACAAAGTATGTTGTAATTATCTACTCTCAGCGTCCGAATTTCAGAACGTCTTTAAACGTAATAATATTGCAATGCAATGGCCTCGCTGGCTATCATTACGCTCAACGGGGCCGGTGACGTCACGTCGGTGAATTTGGCGGGAGGGAGTCTGGCGTTTTCTGACGGCAATATTTTCGATTGAGCTAATTTTTTTTTTAGGTGTTTCAAGTGAAAAGTTCTTTATGGAAACCCTGAAAAAACACTTATTTAAGAAATATTACTAAATGAGCCTATTATGCTGACTGAAAATAATATAAAACTATTTTACTAAAAAATTTTGGTTCTCTTATGACTAGTTGAAAAGTTCTATATATGGTGATTTTATCATTCACAGAACGAGTTCGACTAATATATGAGTTTACTAACGTTTAGCCAGTCTTACGACGTCCTAGTCTCCATGCAGGTTCAATATAGGAAAAATGACAAGCGACTTTTCGGCAAAATGGATTTTTGAGTCATTTATGCACAAGGCAATTTTCTCTATACATTTATTATTTGGAAAGCCCTGCATTTGGCTTTGTATTGACCATCCAACGCACTCGTCCAAATTATGAGTCGTTGGGTGAATCCAAACTTGTTTTATGCGAGAAACCGGCCATGTCCATTTTCAATGATTTTTTGCCAGTATTTGCCTATAGACAGATGGCTACGCGCCTTTGCAACATTTGTCGATTTTGTCGTTTTTTATACGTAACATGGTTAAAATTTTATATTCATTCTATCGAATGATCTCCGTAATGACTGTATCTTCATTGTCTTTCAGGAGGAATCAAAAAGCTAAAAAAAAAAAAAAAATAATTTTGTAAAAATTTGGTGTTTTTTCAAATTTTTTACTAGTTGTGCCTCAAGTTTTAACGAACTAATATTGGTACTTTTGTGTTAGTTTATGGCTCTGAAGCCTTTTAGACTTTGAAAACGTCCTTAAATGAATTTGTTACCCAAGTCGAATTTTTATTTTGCCTTCGACTTAGGTCGATTCTGGCATCTACAACATTCAATCAATCAACCTATAACATTCCCACCGCATTTACGGGCTTATTTTTCAACATTTTTTAATTATTGTCAAACCAATGGAAAGCTTATTCTTCCTAGATTCAGATGCTGTCCAATTATTCTCGAAATTGTTGTTAACAAATGCTACAGAAATTGTTCAAACAAAGCGTACTAAAATAGCACAGAGTAAAGGACAATGTTAAAAATAGTTGATTTTTGGCCCCCATTGCGGAACGCATATGACCCAGACAAAATGGTTGAAATTAGTAAAAATACGCCTTCGCGGTATCAAAAAGCTGGAGAAAATTTTATTTCATCCCTAAAAACATAAAAGCAACCCCTAAAATTGGTTTGAATAATAGCTTGTGAATGTGAAAATTATATTTATTTTATTATAACTATTAGGTACCAATTCAATAGAGATAAAAAAAGGGTAAAAACTACCTCTATTCACACCTTAATCTGGTGGTGGAACGCCATACACAGCACCTAATATTAAAAAAATAGATACCAAGGTGATTAAAAACACTAGGAATGTAAAAATGATCGCCTTCTCGTGGTGCATTCTGGAAAACACAATAAGTGGTCAAATGTTCCTTCCTTGCAAGTATCCATTTACATATTTACTGTACCCTTTTCTCCATTAAATAAAGTTCTATAGCTTACCCAGAAGTACCTTTACATTGAATAATATACCAGAAAATAAACTAATATCATCTTCACACAGTGATTAGCCATCTTTAGAAACCTTTCATTTTATTTTAATTTGCTTTGTAAATATTCTGTACTAGATGCTGTTCTAATATCTATAATAACAGTTCTTTTTTTATAGGAATACTATTAAGTACTCAGTGTTGATATAATATTTTATTATCTTATCTTAAAAACAAGATGTTTCCCACTAAATTACTATACTCCGACACAATCTTTGATGTACGTTCCTTATACATACTAAATGTATGTTCCTTTACACATAAAAATGTGAACTTAAAAAATTATGTAAACCACTCGTATGGAACCAGAAACAGTGTAAATAGACACTTGGAAATTCCCAATAGTAATTCTAATATTAATCTAAGATTTCTAAATTATTTGGCTCCTAAAATTTATAATATTCTTCCTTTGGAAATAAGATCAATTGAAAACCTAAAAAAGTTTAACCACACATGTAGGACATACATAACACATAATACACAGAAATTTATGGCTCTATTTAGTTTATACCTTATTTTAACTCTGTTTAAATTACCTTTAGCCCTTAGTAACTAATGGGGTTAATTATTATATTTTATTTTTTATCTTAATTTCGTTTATAAGTTAGTATGATGTAATTATCTACAATTATTATTATCGTTATGTAATACATAACTTATGCACATACAGATGTTCAGTCATCTAGGTGCAGTTGAACAATCCTTTGACTATTTATGTAATGTATTAAAGTGTATCAATATTTATGTATAACAATGTCTATGTCTAAGTAAATTCTAAATAAATAAAAAATAAATTCGATCTCGGATTCTATATATTTAAAATTAAAATTTGTTTTTTTCTAATATTACATTATCTAAAGTGTCGGTTATCCCTAAACTGGAGTAAATTTTGATTCATCTTGGTCACCTTGTTTCATATTTTTTAGTATTTGAAGCGGTAAATACGATTCTACCACCTGAATAGGGTAGTTTGGTTGATTTCGAGGTTGCTAAATAACTCGCTATTTGTTTTTTACTAGAAAAACCATACAATAGATCATTGTAATATTACGTGCTGTAAATATTTTTCATATTCATATAGAGGTAGTTTTTCGTAATAAGGATACTCCCGTCAAGACAAAGTGGATGTCTGTCCCTTTTGCTAGTAGAAAATAATTTGATGCATTTTTAAATGCCGTGGCATTCTTTTAATATTCGAGATTGTGAATAGAATTGCATCTCCGTGTAGGGTAGTTTGGGGTCGATAACTAAAGAGCTTTTTTGTAATAATACTTACTGTGAATATGATATTATACCCTCACAGAGGTTGTTTTTGAAAATAAGAATGCTGAGATCAGGATCAGTTGAAGGTCTGGCTCAACTAATATTAAAAAATCATTTTGTATATTTTTAATCACCTTGATAGCTATTTTTTTAATATTAGGTATGGCGTTCTATCACCTGAATAGGGTGTCAATAGGGGTAGTTTTTACCATTTTGTTATCTCTATTGAATCTACACCTAATGGTTATCATAAAATAAATATAATTTTCACATTCAGTACAAGATATTATTCAAAGCAATTTTAGAGGTTATTTTTATGTTTTTAGGGGTCAAATAGAATTTTCCCCAGCCTTCTGATACCACGAATATGTATTTTTATTAATTTTGAGCCTTCTCCAACCATTTTCTCTTGGTCTTACGCGTTCCGCGATGGGAGCCAAAAATCAGCTATTTTTAACATTGTTCTTTCAGCACCGAGGCATTTAAAAAACTATTGTAGATAGATGCATACTTCTTGACCTGAAATCTACAGAAAAGAATGGAGCAATTTTTAGTGAAAGAATTATCTACATTGCATTATTCTTGTAAAAGATATGATTATTTTTGTACAGTGGCCGCTACCATGTTGAGTATAAGTGTACGTCTCGCGCGTTTGGTCCATCAGTACAGAAGAATACAGACACTAACGCTTTGTCACCTACAAGCAGAAGTGCTAAGGGACATTTGTTAAGATCCTATTTCTACACATACCTTCAGAAATACTACATTGGTGACGTGGTTTCTCGCTTATATTCCCGAAATTTGGTTTTGAAGAGACAGAAGATAGTTTGGTGTCAGAAAAACATTTAAAGAAATGACCTAATGACTTTATTGGGTCATACAATTGTTTAACATATGCCAAATCCCCGTATATTTGTAGAGAAAATGAAAGAACCTATTGCACGTGTTAACATAACAGCATTTTCTTCATAGTATTACTATTACTTTACTTCTCCAATAGTACTGTTGAATTTCCTACGACATATGTCCTATTGGGTCAAAATGTTTTCTTGTAGAAAAAAAGCATTAAAGATTAAAACAAAAATAGTTAATAAAGTATTGTTACGCAACCCCATAGATAGTAATTACATAAAAAGTATTAACAGGAATATAAGTAGTCTTACGATTGAACGACCGCCATCTTTGATGACGTCATAGCGGAAGAACATACCAGGTGACGAATGTCGACCAAAGTAGAAAATACTTGCTAAGACACCTACTTCAAATATTCCTGAAAAAGAATCTCCTTTTTCAGATTTTCATACACAACCTACAGTGAGGTCCTGGATTATTGTGTATTTTTTTATATTAAGGTAACAAAAATTCTCAGATTTTGAAATCATTTCAGCCGTGTCTCCTTTCTCTAATACGAGTTTTCAAATGTTTACATTTATTTTCGATTGTAAACGAGAATTATTTTTTTAATTGTATCGTTAAATTCGTTTGGTAGATTTACATATTCCAAGACTTTAAAATCATTTCTACATAATAAGAAAGATATGAGGGTGATCAAATTTGAAACGGAACACACTATACGTAACATTTACATTAAGATATCTTCCACGTGGAAACGACAACATTAATTATTATTTTCGGGTAATGTAACAAAAAATATATGGGGATTTAAATCCATAGTATTCACTTTCTTCATAATTAAGATATAAATAAATAAATACATACATAATTAAACAAACGAATCAATAAGGTCTTTGTTCTTTATTTAGGGTAATATAAACAAGTAATTAAATGACGACGTTCAATCGTTCGTTCTTCACGCAACTATCTATAAGGGATAATTAATGAATACATGCAATATGCTTTGGTACCGAATTAAGTCAAAACTTTATTTCACTATTTCGATAAGTAAAACAAAAATTACAAGTTTAAAATGGATTTTTGCAGCTTTGTAGGAGAAAGATCTTTAACATTCTGTAGTTCCATACTTGGGAATAGTATGCATATACAGTATTCTCTTAGCATGCAACTTCCGACACAGTTTATAGTGACTTTTCTCACTATTTTCGGGTGTAGATTAGTTCCAAATGAATGACAGATATTCAGTAAAACACACTGTTGTACAGATTACAATGTAGGATGCAACAAGTAGGTATGCAGGTTCAAGCGTTTTAATTGATTCCCGATATAATAGTCCAATAGATAAGCCGGAAAAAGTGGAAAAGTGGTGGAACAGCACCGATTTGAAAAATTCCTTTTTCACGCGTTCCCTACACCCAGGGACATTCATGCATTACCTTCGAAAATGAGAAAGTTAGGAGGTTTGAAATACCTCAAAAAGTAGCTGTCATAAAAGAAATTATAAAATTATATATTATAAATGTTTCGCCTCGGAAATGGAGGTTTGTTGGGTCGCTGATCACGAATCCGAGGTCCAAATTGAGGAATTCCATATTCCTAACTGTCTCATTTTAGGAGGTAATGCAGGGGCCAATGCTTATGAATGTTCCTGGGTGTCTAGGGAACACGTGAAAAAAGGAATTTTTCAATTAGGGGCTGTTCCATCACTTTTCCACATTTTACACTTTTTTCCTGATTATTTACTGGATTATAAGTTTGGGTACGGTGCCCGTAAAGGCTCCGTTACACGGCGCGTGGTTCGCCGAACCTGGCCCGACGAACCACGAACCATAAGCCGTCAGACATGGGTGGTTCGCTGTTAGCTCGCGGTTCGCGGTGCGTGCTGTCGCGATCCATCGGATGTCGGTAAACTTGCACGGATCAAAGGACCCGAACTCGTCGCTTCGTGCAAGGTTCGTGGAGGTTTATATTATCATGAACCGCTTGCTGTGCAGATCGCCGTTTATTTATTAAGATAGTCGTGCTTTGTGATTTTTCAGTGTTGTTCTGATATTAAAAGGAATTGGGGCGTGGTCTACAGATAAAACTTTAGAATTTATTGAAGATCTGCAATTAGAAGAGGCTATATAGAATCCTACCTTTCTCTTCTTTTCAAATGCGACACCATCCATCACCTCCTTTTACGTTTTTTCAATTGTTTTCGCAAAACAATCTAGAATAAATAATACATAAGGATACACACGCAATAATTTGTTGCCTAGCATCCATGATCGTCGATGCAGTACTGACTAGACACTAGACAAATTATAAACAAGGTTCCACATTTTTGTACGAACCAAATGCGTCACAAATCTGAACAAATAACTTACGGTATTGACACCTTTGATTCCAAACAGGCGAACCATAGCAAATCACGCACCAGGTTCTTGGACTTTTAGGTGGACAAAAAATAGTAAAAAAACCTAAGCCTAAAGGGGATGATTTTTGAAAAATAAATTTCGCGTTAAAACTTTGAAACATTCTGAAAGAGGTAACATTATACATGTGAATAGACTAAAAATAGTAAAAAAAAAAATCTAAACACTAAGGGGGTGGTCTTTCAGGGGGTTGAAAAATAAATTTTGGGATAAAATTTTGAAATTTTTTGAAGGGGTTGCAAAATTTATTTCGATATAAAATTCTGAGGGAACATGATAGCATCGTACATGAGAACATGAGAATACATAAGAAATAGTAAACAAATTCTAAGTACTAAGGGGGCATTTTTGAGAGGTTGAGAAAAAATAAATTTTGTTTAAAAATTGTACAATTGGATCTAATTAGAACGAGTAACGAAATCTTTTTCCTAACAAAATTAATAAAATGGTTTATATCGGGCTAACAAGTGGTACAAAGTGGAGTAGGTACGAAAAATTCGGAATTCCACTTGAAGGGCGGCAATTTTAACAGACACGGCATAGTTGTGAAATATTGAAAGAAAATTATTTTGACATCGTCATTTATTAACACTGAAATTATTACACTGAACTGAATTTGAATTACACTGAAATTATAGGTTCTGAAGATATGAGCATCCTGTTCAAAATATACCTAATTAATATTCATCCTTGAACATTTTCTTGAGTGAAACAATCTTATGTACTTATAATCTTTATGACTGGCCTCCAAGACATCTTCAGATAGCTGTCCCATGGGTAAAGATAGTTCTTCCCTATGGACAGTAAGGAGTAGTGTGGTGAGAGCGGTTTTGTCGCGACTACCTATAAAAAAAGGATCATTTGGGATAGCTCTATTTTTCTGTGCTTGATCTTCAAGTTCAAAACTAATTTACAAAAAAAGAACGTAGCGGTACTCGGTGGAACTTTCTTTGTAACCTCCAAACAATATCCTTTGTTATTAAAATTATTTACTTAAATTACGTCTTACAAATTCAACGATTTATCTATAATAGCTTCACAGTAATCGATGTAATAATACAAATAGGACACACATACCTCCAGCTGCACAATCCATTTCCAAATATTGTTAATACTTTACTCAAACAGATAGAAATATACAAGTTACTGCGTCGATGTTTTGAGCACAACTGATTCAAGCGCAGTCAACAGGAGGAACGATCACTTTAGGCCTGCCATTGCCCATTTATTATTACAAATACAAATAAAACATAGGCAACGTTAGGAGCACAAGTTGTTAGAAAAAACATTTTAGTATATATTAGGTATATTTTTATTATGAGAAAAATGGACTTTCGTCCTCCTAATTTAAGCAAATTGCCCAGTGTGCGACGCCTTAAGAATATTATACAAAGTCAGAATCATTTACACATCTCAAGCTTCGTACAGACTACAGCTGTAATAATTAACGCAAAATGGACGCTTCTCTTGGCACATGTAATTAGTGACGCGCACACCCCGCTCGTAATAATTTCGAATCGTTTCCGCAGCTGTTAAACGAGCACTAATGCGGTCGTCTTATCATCTAGCCGTGGCGAGCACAGCTTTCATATTAATACACGAAATAATAACAACGCATAGGAAACCACGTAGATGGCGAAGAACCAATTTATACAAAAAGCGACCTAGCAACAACCTGCTTTTAGATTTAGAATCACAAAAATTGTGATCAATGTAAAAAAATCTTCGATTCAGGGCCGTAGCGAAGGGAGGTATGGGGGTACGACGTACCCTCCAGGCGAAAGTCGGAAATTTGAGACGTAAAAAAAAAAAGATTTTCTGCCCCCCCGCTCATCAATTTTTATTTCGGTGGAACTTGGCAAAAGTTGGAAATTTGAAAATTTGAGACATAATTTGACAATTTTTATCGACATCAATTTTTATTTCGGTGAAAAAAAAATTTTTTAGGTTTTCTCTCCTCCCGCTCAGCAATTTTTTGGAGGCATCATTATTTATTTATTTACAGAGTTGGCTTCTTCAGTTTATGAAGTTGGCAAATTTGAAAAATAACCCCCCAAGTAAGTTGGCTCGTTGCGGCTATGCTTCGATTCTCTAGTACAGACTTTGAACATTTGATCCCAGATTATAAAAAGAAATACACTACTGAGGCAAGCCATATCTGTACAAGACATACTACAACAGATCGCCACGGTGCAAACAATGCAACGAGAGCTGCAACATGCAACTCGTGTCCGTTGTACTGCATGGTGTAGCTGTAGTCTGTATGAGGCTTAATGATTTATCAGTTTATCACATCGAGTCGAGAGCTTGAATTTCTACTGTTGTAGACACCTCTTGGCAATCTTATGAGTTCCTATTACTAACAATTCTACATGTCGATATTTATTGCAATTTTCTGTTCCTCTCTAATAAGTGGATAGAGTTAAATTTGTTTTACACATTTTCTTTTCACCTTTCCTAACTATATGGTTCCCATGCTTAATATGTTAAGCAGATATTAAACATCGCATAACAAAACATGTCGTGTTGTGTTAGTCAACCCGATTCTGCAGTTTTCGCAGACAGATATTGTAGAAGAACTCACTACCGTGCGTCTAGGTAACGCAACTCCAGTTTATTTTTAGAAGGGCGCCAGCCGCGTTCTGCCCCGTTCTTCCACTCCCAAGCGGGTTCGAGATAAGATATAGCTCGATACACGAGTAATAGGTCAAGGCTGCACTGCCACAGATCATTGACGACGCCTTCTCAGGGCGTGATTTTGATCTGTTTATACAGTAATAATGGGTTTAACGCCTTTGGATTTTTGCGATTTTTGCATAAAAAAAATCACTATGGAAGATTTCTCTCCGACGGGATTAAAATTTAACGTGATTGATATCTGTTTACCTACTAATAATGGACTCTACACTTAAGGATTTCTGGAAAAATCGCATAAAAAAATCCCTATCAAGCTCCCGTAAGGCGACCAGAAGAGATTCCGATTAACTCAGTTGTTTCGGTCTTCCAAACGAAAACTCCAGGGATTAAGACTAGCAACAAGTCCCTATATCAATAAAATGCAATTACTTCAAAGAATACCATTTATTTAACAGGTTTAAAACAATCTGCAAAATGATATAATGTGGAAGAATCACGCCTCCCCAACTAAGGCAAATTATTTTTTACAATTATTTATTTTTTATTTGTTTGCTTTTATAATGATTAGAGAATATTATTTAGGTATTATGCAAATCACAACTTACACACTTTTTTATTTATTATGATACCTACTTTCTGTATATTGTTGCCCTAATCTGGGCACGCTAATATACTAGTTAGGTAAATACTTTAAAACACTCATTATTGGAGAACCAATCAAAACAACTACTCTTCTAGCTAATACTGACGAAGTATTGAATTACATGATAGGATTCTAAGCATTTTAAAGAAAAAAATATATTGAAAATACTTAAATCATTTATTTACATTTAGTCATTCACACTTTTTTTATTTAATATGAAATATCTACTTTTTGTATATTGGTACCTTAACGAGTTCGAAAAAACTTGTACAACTTTTCTAGAGTTGAAATAGAATGTAAGGTTCAATATAATTGTTATGAATGACTGAATTTCAATAAATAATTTAAGTATTTTCAATATATTTTTTGCCTTAAAATGCCAGGAATCCTATCATGTAATTCAATACTTCGTCAGTATTAGCTAGAAGAGTAGTTGTTTTCATTGATTTTTCAATAATGGTGTTTTCCTAAGTAGTATATTAGAGTTACCCGATTAAAGTACCAATATACCGAAAGTAGATATTTCATATTAAATCAAAAAAGTGTGAATGACTAAATGTAAATAAATGATTTAAGTATTTTCAATACATTTTTTTTCTTTAAAATGCCAAAAATCCTATCATGTAATTCAATACTTCGTCAGTATTAGCTAGAAGAGTAGTTGTTTTGATTGGTTCTCCAATAATGAGTGTTTAAAAGTATTTACCTAACTAATATATTAGCGTGCCCAGATTAGGGCAACAATATACAGAAAGTAGGTATTTTCATAATAAATAAAAAAGTGTGTAAGTTGTGATTTGCATAATACCTAAATAATATTCTCCAATCATTATAAAAGCAAATAAATAAAAAATAAATAATTGTAAAAAATAAATCAAGAATAGGCTTGTAAATAATGAATGAATGTTTCTTACTCTACTGATGAGAACTAACGAGTTCGAAAAAACTTGTACAACTTTTACTTCCACATCCAGTGGAAGTATAGTAACGACAAAAAAATTTTTAAAAATTTTTATTGTTCAAATAGGCTTAGAAAAAAAAATTTCTGTCTGTCGGTCTGTCGGTCTGTCTGTAACTTTTTTTGTGCGCACATTTACTCTGGAACCGTTTGAGATATTGACTTGAAATTTGGTATACATATGTACTTTAACGAGATCTAGAACTAGATTATATTTTTATCTTGTTCCGTCGAAGGGTTGGGGGGTAAATTGAGGTAAATTTGGGGAAAATAGGTAAATCAAGCAGGTAAGAGTCCATAAAATTGGTATTTAGTATATACAAGAGAAGCTAAGGTCTCAAAAAAAATTTTGGCATTAGCCACCCCCATTACCACCTTCACCATTATTAAAGGGGATGAAAAAAAATTGTGATTTAGTGTGTGTACAAGAACCAGAAACCTCAAAATGTTTTTTTACTTCATCCACCCCCACTACCACCCCCTATCACCACCCTCACCCCGCTACCTTATGTAATTCAATACTTCGCCAGTATTAACTAGAAGAGTAGCTGTTTTCATTGGTTTTCCAATAATAAGTGTTTTAAAGTGTTATATGTGTATTAAAGTAGTATATTAGAGTTCGACTAATACATGACCTTGCTAACGTTCGGCCAGTCTTAAGATGTACTGGTCCCCATGCAGGTTCAATATAGGAAAAATGACACCGATTCGCCTCCGAGCGACTTTTTGGCAACATGGATTTTTGAGTCATTTATGCACAAGGCGGTTTTCTCTATAAGTTTATTATTTGGCTTATCTGCATTTGGCATTCCTACCATCGCTTGACCATCGTTGACCATCCAACGCACTCGTCCAAATTATGAGTCGCTTGGTGAATATAAACTTCTTTTACGCGAGAAACCGGCCTTGTGCATTTTCATTGATTTTTGCCAATATTTGCCTATAGACTATACGCGCCTTCACCATAGATATTTGTCGATTTTAACCTTTTTGATATGTTATATAGTTAAAATTTTAGAGTTACTCTTTCGAACAGTATATATAATGACTGTACCTCCATGGTGAATGTCTTTGGTGAAGGAATAAAAAATTAGAAAAAAATAATTTTGATGTCAGTGGCTAAAGTAATTTTGGAAAAATAGTAAGTACTGCCACGTATCCTGTAACTTGGAAGCTATTACATAGCGTGTGATGATCCAAGGTATTTAGTGCTCTATTAAAGTCCATCATATATTATATTTTCTATCATCAGCTCTAAAGATGTCATCTGCAAAGTGCTCATAGTGCTGATTCCGTAGACTGTTTTACAATTTTAGTGGATAAATGTTTGTTTAAATGACAATTTTTCGAGCACCTTAGGCAATGCTGGGAATTAGATTTTTTTAGGCATCTAATTTGGGAACATACCGTTCATTAAATAGTCAAGTGAGGGAAAACTAAGTACAACATTTTTAAATAATATGTCAAAATCAATAACATTTGATTTCAAATGACGGACTTAAAATTATATATGGAAGAATCATGCAATTATAAGAAATGAAGAACGTGGCACAAGTTTATGAACAATAATAGCATTTGATTTGTAGTTGGAGAAAGCTTGAATTTGAACTTGAAAGTTACTTTACTTACATTCACTTACAAGTAAAGTTGCTAGTTTATTTTACTGACGCATATTCTGTGGATGTCTTCGTCTATAAATTATTGATGCTCCATTTTAAAACTGATTTATACAAAATATTAAGGGAAATATTTATTATATATTACATAAAGATTGCTGCCGAATTTCTGGTCACATTTGCCAAGTACGATATAGATAGTGTCAAAGCAGTCTACGTTTTTCTTTACGTTTTCTTTCTCGATGTTCTGACCAGAATAAAGATGTGTTCACTACAATTGTTATATGTTCACACCACACTTACTTTGTGTGGTGTGCACGTATAAGAATCGAACAAAGAATGCAATTAAATGCCGAATTCACGATAGAACCACAGCCAATCCAATCATGCGAAAATAAGATGTTTTTGTGCTTTATTCAGAATGCAGAAAAGAATAAATTATCGTGCATATTAATGAAGAGATATGTGAGTGTTAATCAAGAAACTGGAAGTCGTCGGTATAACAGTAAGTGTAATAAAACAAAATGGCAGCTCATAAGGCCCTTTTTACTACCCCCACACGTTCATTTGTTGCCAAATTAGACAAAAAATTATGGTTTTTTTCAATGACCATAATCACAATCACAATTATTTTGTCCATTGTAGCAGTAAAGGAAATGGTATCGGTCCATTAATAATACACAAACACAAAATAATAACTAGTGAAGTGACTAATAAGAAAATGAAAAAAAAAAATATATGCTAAGTTAGAAACTGAAATAATAGTAATAGCTAACCTAATTATAAGTAAAGGATACTAAGCTTACCGGAAATGGGTCTTTTCACTAGATGCTTAAATCTCAAAACAAATATGTTTATTTGAAAGCTAACTGATAGATATTCACCTTGTGCAACTCTGTTTCAAATATAAATCTCAGTGTTTAATAAAAAAATAAACATTTATTACGACAATTTGAACACTCATTTGACCTTGAGGCTGAGTGACGTCACACATCCCGGACTTACGTTGGCAGCATTTTAAGGGTTTCAATTTACCGGAAGTTTTAATAACCGGTAAATTGGTAAATAAAAATGTAAATAACCGGTTAACCAGTATTTACCGGTAATTTTTAGAATGAATGATTAGGGTGGCGAAAATGGCAATTGTCTTTTTCCATGTACAAAATTATCTAAATTTAACAAAAAACATTTTTATATACGTATATTTAATATAATGAACAAACAAAAGGTTTTTATCAAAAGGAAAAAATATAAATGAAATAAATTTAAGTAAATAATTATTCGGTAAATAACAAAAATATCAACTTAAATAACAAAAATTATAAACATAAACTCAAATAGGGCATTTACTGAATACCTAATCTAAAAATACAATATTTTTTAAAAATAGCCCGTTAAAAGGGTTAGTTTTTCAAAGCTATATCTGTTAGTCGTCTGATATTTATGCATAGAATACCACCAGCTGAAGATGCCCTTCCTCAATCGATATTGGTGGATCGATAAGTTAATAAAAATTGGTAATAACATACTTCTAAATGTATTCCACGGATATTTGCGGCAGTGAAATATTCAATTTCCTGTCGCAAGATATTGTCAATGTCTCTCTTGTATTTCTTAGGGCTTGGTGTTGTGGCATATTAGAGTGAGATCCCAGAGCCGCCAGACCTACGTCATTTTAGCAAAGCTAATATTTTGACAACAAATAGTGTAATATCTACTTAAGACCGTATGCGTATTTGCTAGTTTGAAAGTGGGGCCCTTTTGCAGAAAACAGATACAAAAGGTACATAAGAATTTTACTCAGTACATTAAATTGTGATAGCTGGATTATTTTACAAGTGACACGCTAACTACATGGTGTAAGCGTCAGCCTCTAAATCCGATGGTCCGAAGTTCGATCCCTGAGCGTTCTCAGTTTTTTTTTTCAAATATACGTACTAAGAAAAAAGTTATGGCCAAAAATAATAAATATTTCCCTTCCGATGGTGAAGTATTTGGGGGTGAACCTAGACAAAAGACTGACGTTTAATACACACATTAACGAGACGATACGCAAGGTCTACTCCATGTGCAGGAGTCTGTACCCGCTCCTGGCACGGGGTAGCGGACTCAACAGGACTAATAAAAAGTTGCTGTACACGATGGTAATCAGGCCGGCCATCACATACGCGGCGCCGGTGTGGTGCAGCATCCCGGCCACGACAATGCGGAAGTTGAGAGTATTAGAACACAAATTTATGCGCCTCATTTCAGACTCTGGTAGGTACACCTCCCTCAGAAATCTCTATGCACGTTGCCACGACATAACCCCACTAGCGGACTACGTCCGAGAATCAACGCAAAAATTCTATCAGTTTAAGCTGGACGGTAGTCCGCTAACCCGCAACATTACTCGAATCAGACAGCATAACGCAATACTTTTCGATATAAGACACCCCCTACCATACCAGGCGTTGCCTATCTTCCGGCAACTTCCTTAGCCACACTTCCCTCTACGAAAACCTAACCCTACTCTATTATTTATCTTTCCTCAACTTTAACTTTCCAACCCCTTCTTTATGTTTGTACAATTTTGTTCTTTTCACCTTTTTGTCCTCTTTTTGTCTTTCTAAATTCTCTCTAGGCCCATAACATCCTGTAAATCCAAACTTTTTAAATTCAACCCTTTTAACTACCCTACCTTCCTTGACGGCGATCAGACCACAAAGACGTCATTTGCTCGAACAGGTTTTTTTCTTTTAATTCTGTTTTCCCGTATCAGCAACCAAAAATTTTGTAAGTGCAGTGCAAGTGTTAGTTTTAAGTTTTTTATTCATTAGTTTTAGGCTCGTGCGAGCAGATTCCCTAATTTTAACCTAGTTTTAAGTCTGCCTAAGGCGGACAGATGTCCTAGCTGCAACAAGCATAATCTTCAAACCAAATCGGACCCGCCTCGTCCAACCACACATTTTCCACGACGCTACGCGCCGTGGTTGTCTGGTTGGCTCCGGGCCGGGATCCGATGAGGTGCATTCTTGTAACAAGAAATGTCAAATAAATTTGTTTTCTCTCTCTCTCTCTCTCTCAGCCTCTAAATCCGATGGTCCGAAGTTCGATCCCTGAGCGTTCTCAGTTTTTTTTTCAAATATACGTACTAAGAAAAACAGTTATGGCCAAAAATAATAAATATTTCCCTTTCGGTTGTCTCTTTCTTGGTAATCGCCACCTTAAGTTAATATTTGTTGAAAAAAAAATAGCTGAGAACGCTCAGGATCGAACCTCGGACCTTCGGATTTGGAATGAATGAATGAATAACAATTTATTAATAATTTGTATACATGTATGCGCCTCGCCGGAACTTGGTCCGGAGCCAGCCAGACAACTACGTCGCACAGCGTCGTGGTGATTGTAGGGCTGGGCGGAGCCGGTCCGGTTTGGCTTAACGACAGATGATATGTAGGTTAGTGCTCCTGTCTGCCGCAGGCAGACTTAAAAACTAAATTATACATTAAAAATGTGTTCACAAGGACCTAAAACTAATTAAGAGAAAAACACTATAAAACTATCACTTACTAGACGAAGCACTTATTTAATTTTGGTTGCTGGCACGGGAAAACAGAACACAACGAAAAAACCCGTTCGAAGCAATTCCACCCTGGTGGTCTTCCTACCGCCAGGAAAATGTCGTGGAAATTTAAAAGATATGGTAAGAAATATTTTGGTTTTGAAAATTTATTGGTCAAGATAGAATTTAGAAACAAAAAGGACAAAATAACAAAAAGGATAAAAACAAATAGAACATATAAAGGGAATGGAGAAAGTTGATTATAGTTTTTAGTAAAGGTTAAAAGTGGGGAAATAAGAAGTTGTCGTATAGAAAAGTGTGGCTAGAGAGGTTGCCGGAAGATAGGCAACGCCTGGTATGGTATGGTGTCGAATATCGAAAAGGATTGCATTATGCTGTCTGATTCGGGTTATGTTGCGGGTTAGCGGACTATCGCCCAGTTTGAATTCGTAGAATTTTTGAGAAATTTCTTGGACGTAGTCCGCTAGTGGGGTTATGTCGTGGCAACGATCATATAAATCTCTGAGGGAGGTGTATCTGTCCGAACCAGAGATGAGGCGCATAAATTTATGTTCGAGAACTCGAAGTTTTCTCATTGTCGTGGCCGGTATGCTGCACCACACCGGCGCCGCGTATGTGATGGCCGGCCTGATCACCATCGTGTACAACAGTTTTTTATTTGTCCTGTTAAGTCCGCTACCCCTGGCCAGGAGCGGGTACAGACTCCTGGACATGAAGTAGACCTTGCGTACCGTCTCGTTCACGTGGGCGTTAAACGTCAGTCGTTTGTCTAAGTTCACCCCCAGATACTTCACGCACCGTTTGATTGGAATTTCTTGTCCCCTGATCGAAATTGGCGTTAAGATGCGGTTCTCTGTGAACCGGCGCGTGAAGAGAATCGACTCAGACTTCTCGGCGTTGATCCGAATCTTCCACTTATCGTAATACGCCGTGGCACGGGTCATGTGCGCTTTCAGTAGCATATTTGCCGCTTGTGCGTTGTGTGAATGCACATACATGGCCGTGTCGTCGGCGTACTTGGCAAGGTTCGTATTCGGGAACTCCGGGAAGTCGGAGAGGTATAAGTTGTACAGTTTTGGTGACAGGCACGATCCCTGTGGGACGCCCGCGCGAATGTCCCGTCGAGTTGATAGTTTATTATTCACCCTGACCTGTAGCGATCTACCTGTTAGGAAAGAGTGAATAAGTTTGGTTATGTGCATGGGGAAGTTCAGTACGTTCAGTTTGTGAAGAAGCCCCGGGATCCATACGGTATCGAAGGCCTTCTCAACATCGAGGAGCACCATGACGGTGCTCTTCCCAAGGTTGCATTGCACCTTGACGTCATTCACGATCCTGACGACCTGCTGCACAGTGCTTCTACCTCTCCTGAAGCCGAACTGGCACTCGTCGTTGATGTGAAGTTCATCCTGAGCAGAGTCTAATCTGATCAGGATGACCTTCTCTATCAACTTGGAGATCGTCGACAGTAACGAGATCGGTCGATAACTGCCGGCGAGCTTCGCGTTCTTTTTCGGCTTCAAGATCGGCACAACCACGGCGCATTTCCACTGGCTAGGCCAGTGTTGCAGTCGCAGGATCGCGTTGACAATGTACGTCAATTGCACAATACCTTTCCTCGGGAGATATTTGAGCAGCTTGTAATCGATGGCGTCCGAACCCGGGGCTTTGTCGTTCGGTAAGGTCTGAACAATGCTGGCCACTTCCGAGGGCTTGGCCATGACCTTTAAAAATTCTCGTTGTGTCAATTGGACGTCATGGCCAATTAGTTCGTTAATGTCAGTTACAATGCGGTCGTGTTCAACATTGTTTGGTATTTGTACGTTATGTATGTTCGCAAAATGGTTTGCTAAGTCGTTCGCTTTCTGCGAGTCCGTCAAAGCTGTCTGTCCGTTGGCGTTTGTCAGAGCGGGTATGGCCTCCCGCGTACTTTTCATGGCCTTCGCTAGCTTCCACAGCGAGTTGTCCTGAGGATTCAACGCTTCCAGCTTATCGCGCCATTTCCGGTTTTTTGCGGTGTTGATGGCGATCCTGATCCGCCGTTGTAGCCTGCCCATCTCGGCCTTGGCGTCGACATCGCGATTTCGCTGCCAAAGTCGTCTCAGTCTGTTTTTCTCTCGAATGTCTTGTATGACCGCTGCGTCGAGTCGGTCTTTGAATGGATTTATCGTTATCGTTGTAGCAACACTCTGTTTGGCATCCTGCAGTACCCTTGTGAACTCGTTCACTACATTTTCCAGTTCGGCGGCTGTGGTGATGTTGTTTCCAAGTGTTAAGTGTGTGTTAATATGTGTCTTGTAGAGACGCCAGTTGGCGTCCCTATAGGAAGTAACTTTTCGTGTCGTGTCTTCCCTCGACATATTTGCCAACTCTAAAAAGATGGGATTGTGGTCGGATGTGAGTTCCTCCAGCGCCACCGGCGGCGTGGAGTTCCTCACATCCTTGTTGACCACTATGTCGAGGGTGGTAGGTGTTGTACCGTTATCCGGAAAATGCGTGTGATCGTCCGGATACTGCAACACGACATTATGATTGTTGATGTAATCGAACAGAGTGTTGCCGTTGGCGTTGTTGATATGGCAGTTCCATGCATGATGTCGTGCGTTAAGGTCGCCTATGAGCAAGCAGCGTGGGCTTGCGCTCAGTAAATTCTCAAGACAACCCGCCGTGAACCCGTTCAAGGGCCGGTTGTACGCAGCGACAATGCTCATACCGCCATCTAGCATCACACACACGTTCTCTACAGATGTGTTCCGCAGAGTACGATGCGTGTGCGCAATGTCAGACTTAATGAGCACGGCCACACCGCCGCCTCTGTTAATGTCTGCCCTATCTTTTCTGATTGTCGTATACCCTCGGACGCGTAGTTTGTCCCGTCGGTTGAGTTTCGTCTCATTCAGAAGCATAATGTCTATTTTATGCCTCATTAAATAATTTATCAGAAAGGGAATTTTATTACCTATACCATTGGCGTTCCAGGAGGAGAGTCGAAGTCTAAAAGGCATCGTCAGGAAGACCTTGGAAGAAGGATACCACGACCTGGAATCTACCCAGGGAGGAAGTACACTTCTCGAGCTCGTCGCAGAGCTCTGTCATCCGTGCCAGTAGCATGTCTAAATTTACCAGAGAGGCCAGCCTCTCTGTTTGTTCGCATACGTTATGAAGTTGGGCCATTCCCGATTCCAGTGAGTTCGGTGGTTGGCTCCGCTGGCTTGTTGTTGTTGGAGGTGGCCTCGCTGTCAGTCTTTGTTGTTGGGGCAGTTGTTGCGCCTGATTATGGGCGCGTTGTGTCCATGCATTAGTTCTCGGCGGTGGTGCCGCCACGTACTTCATTTGCGAGGTGGGTGGAACCCTCGCCGTTCGCTGGTCCATCTGCTGTATGCGCCTCCTGTATATGATGCAGTTCACGCTGTTGGCGGTATGTGCCTCGCCGCAATTACAACATTGTGCCGGTTCGTCCTTGGACTTGACGCATACCTTCGTCAAGTGGGAACCGGTGCATTTGACGCAGCGGGGGGCCACGTGGCAATTTGAAGTCGCGTGTCCCCACTGCTGGCACCTGTGACATTGAATAATTTTCTTAGAGTTTACCTGACGTTCCCACGTGACGGAGGTATGATCGAGGCAACGGATCCGGTTTTGCAGTTCCTTCAGTGTGACCTCTTGTGACATGATGATCATATACAGAGGATTGCGTGTACCCCTCATGGTATATATATCGCGAACGGCAATTTTATGGACTTGTTGTAGTTCTTCTTTTATGTCCTTGATGTCGACTTCATGGTATATACCCCGAAGGACAAAGGCATGAGATTTCTCATCCCTCGGGGTATAGGTATGGTATTCCACCTGTACCTCGTTGAAGTACTCGTTCATCTGTGTCCAGTCGCTCTTGTTCGCGAGCTGGAGCATTGTTGAGTTTGTTGAGTGTTTCCACGTAAAGTCACCCCTCAACCTGCTTTTGAGGAAAGTATTTACTTTTTTATGGTCATTCAACCGCCCATGGATCACAATGGGAGGTGGCTTCTTAATAGCAGGTTGAGGCGTGGTCACTTTCGGTTCCAGCTCGATGACTGGCTGTGGCGGTACCACATCCATGTCCTCGTCCATTGATACATTTCCCTCGTGTCGATTTTTGGTTGTTATAGGCGGCGGCGGCGGTGGTGGCATAGCTTTTTTCGATGACCCTGGGTGGGTAAATTTCGGGTTGCCCACCTCAGGTACAGTCAGTTTTCTTTTCTTTGGTGATCGAATTTGAAACAGTGCTGCCATCTCCGTTTTTTGGGGGTTCATTGGGTCTCGGGAGTTGTCGGAAGTAGATGGTATTGGCGTCGTACGTGCTGGCGCTGCCTTTATACTGTCTAGAGATCCTTCGCTGCCGCTATCTGCAGGTGCTGGTACTAATACTGCTGCTGCTTGTTTGGCCCTTGTTCTTGTCGACATTTTTTTCATTACCGATCTCCGGTCCAGGCTAACGACAGACGTGTCGGTTTCCGTGCCGGAGGTGGGTTTCGATGGAAGGAATGGCCAGTCTCTCTTTACCCCCCCCGATAAGGTATTTTTGCATTTTATCCCTGTTTGACAATTCAGAGTCCATGGTGTGAAAACACGCTCGAAATTTGGGGCCTCGACCGGTTTATACCAAAACCGGTCGGGGAAGGCCTTTGACAAGAAAAACTTTTAGATTGACAAAACTATCGCACTGTGAATTTTAGGTTAAGTTTAAGAATAATTTTTGAATGACTTTTGTCTAATGTCTAATTTAATATTTTAATAAATGCCACTGTCAGAATTTTTATAAATATTTGAAAAAGTCTTACCGAAGCTATGCTTTGGTCTGATTCCGTTAACACGGGTTCGTAGCCCACTCAAAGGGACCTTGCGCTCTCTGAGCGATTTAAAAACACTTGAATATACGAAAAAACTTCTGCTTGGCGCGGACGTCAATTAATCGACTAATTGGATTTGGAGGCTGACGCTTACACCATGTAGTTAACGTGTCACTCGTAAAATAATCCAGCTATCATAATTTAACGTACTGAGTAAAATTCTTATGTACCTTTGATACCTGTTTTCTGCAAAAGGGCCCCACTTTCAAACTAGCAAATACGCATACGTTCTTAACCAGATATTACACTATTTGTTGTTAAAATATTAGCTTTGCTAAAATGACGTAGGTCTGGCAGCTCTGGGATCTTGGACTAAGTTCAGAATTTACCGAAATAATCGGAAAAAAAATTAAAATAACCGGTAATTATCGTCATGTGTTTTTTGTCCTGATAACCGGTTAACCGAGATAGCAATCCCTACAGCATTTGCCAGAACGCCTAATAGCCACTAATATCACACCACAACTGACACATGTTTATTGTTTACGCTTTGTTTTTGGGGTTATGTTCTTTAAACATTTTCTAATCAGAAAAATCCAAACTAAAGAGAAACGACTGTCAAAGAGTCAATTTCAACGTCAACTGTCAAAAAGCAGGGAACCAACTTTATGATACACCGGTATGAAGGTCGTAGGCTCGTCGACGTCACTAAGGTGAGTGCGTGACGTCACGTTCAAAGCACGCGCTTTATTTCCACACTTTTGATATATTTTTTTTCGATACAAATCATGCTAAAAAAAAATACGGCGAAATTTTTTTATAAAACACTATCACATAAAGCAATAAAAAAAAACACTGAAAAGGCCCATTATGTCTTTTATAAGACAAGTTATCTACTAAACTTACATTATCCTCCACCTTACATTCACACTTCAAACACCCTCGTTTCATAAATACTTTTCTGTTCCCGTCCTCGAGAATAACGAAATAGTTCAGCACTGGATAGCCCTTAGCCACCTTAGGACAGTAAACCACAATCTCTTGGATTGTCTGAAAACACAAGTCTGCGAGGTGTTGTTGTTGGGCAGATGGGGGTCATTTCAAAAGTAATTTTTGAATCCGAATCTAGCCTCAGAATTGGCCCACTATGTCAGGATTTTGAAATATTTCAGGTTAGGTACTTAAAAAATGGCTTTTTTGTCAACTTTTGTGGTTACGTATAGGATTAAAAAAATTTTCAGCTTATTTCTAATAAATACATCATTTAGTACCATCCCTCCTCTTTAAAATAAGCTTTTGAATGGTCATTTATGATGTGTCCTCGCAACGCTATAGCCATTTTAAGGTGACGTGAATTTGATTCCTATAACTCAATCTTATTTACACTCAAACTTAGATTGGTTTCCAGAAAATCTAGGCGATCTTAGCGAAGAGCAAGGCGCTTCCATCAGGACATCAAAGAGATGGAAAGAAGATATCAAGGGAAATGGTCTACTTGACGCTAGCTGACTTTTGCTGGTTTCTTCAACGTGATAATCCTAATGCTCATTATAAAAGGCGTTCTGATACAAGATTATTGAAAAACAAGAAAAAGGGATTTCATAAAAATTCGAGGTTCAGGTTTTAGGGTTTTGAATTTTGGAAGTAAGATTTATTCTTTTGGGTTTGTGGTTTAGGGTTCTGGGTTTTTCATGTTTAGGGATTAGTGTTAAAGACTTTTTAAGTGTTCTGAATCTTGGCGTTTAAGAGCTCCGGATAAAAATTTTTTCGGTTCCCTTTGGTGAACCGAAGGGGTGAAAGCTAGGTATTTTGGTATTGTTTAAAGGTAGTTTTCACCCTCCTAAGGTCTCGATACAATTTGGGGATGCGTTGGTTGTTGTCCCAAAGATATATATTTTGTACTTAATCGAAAATATGACGATTTGTCCTTTGACTCATCGGTTAAGATTGTTGCGTTTTCCCTTCTGCTGTGTTAAATTTGATTCGTTTAGAGTCGTTTGGTTAAGAGCTCGATATGTTTTCCCTTTTGTTGTGTTAAAAATCTTGATTCGTTTAGAGTCGTTTGTTTAAGATTGTTGGGTTATCCCTTCTGTTGTGTTAAATCTTGATTCGTTTAGAGTCATTTGGTTAAGAATGTTGGGTTGTAGAGGATCATGGTTTCAAATTCATGTCACCTTAAAATGGCTATAACTCTGCGAGGAAGCATCATAGATGACCATTTGAAAGCTCATTTTCAAGATGAAGGATGGTATTAAATGATATATTTATTAAAAATAGGCTGAAAATTTCTTGAGTTCTATACGCAACCTCAAAAGTTGCAAAAAGCCATTTTTTAAGTACTTAATCTCAAATAGTTCAAGATCCTGGGGTGGTTGGCCAATTCTGAGACCAGATTCGGATTCAGCGCGAAAAATTACTTCGGAAATGATCCTCAGCTGATCAACAAGATTCATGACCTCTTTATTCGCAGACCTGTGTAATTGGTAAAAAAAAATAAGACCACTAATACTGACATTAGGTGCCACACTTGACCAGCAACCGGAGCAGAATGAAAACTAAAAAAAAATCAATGAATATCAGAACTTCTTCACTGAACTGAAAGCAGGTATGACAAATTAATGAGCACCTGAAAATTTCCAATCTTTAACATCTATAGTGAACACATAATCGATGTGTGCCGAAGGACCGGCAGGGCGGAGTAGCACGAGAGGATGAGCTCATACATCTGCTGGACAACCTTTTAATGGAAATCTCTGAGTACACTTTAGGTATAAATTACAACCAAACGAAAATTATTGTTGTATACCGAGCAATTGAAAACCACCCAGACACGTTAAGGATTGTGAGATAGTAAAAAAGATGGTATATCTTGAAACCCTTGGTGACAATAGCGAATATGAGAGGCAAGATCGGCAATTTGCTCGAACAAAAATTTGTTGCGATAGAATATTACGGAACGCACAATAATCAGACTTGCTAACGCCCTGATTCTCTCCATCTTCCTTTACGCCTCTGGGATATATACACCATATGAGTGGTAAAATTTCCTTCCACTTTCTTAAAATACATGATTATCTACTGTGTGTTCCTCAATATGATGTGTTAAACAGAAATAATTTTTTCCACTAGATGGTACTTATCACTTGTCTACACGACTCTGGTAGATGAATAAAGCGGGAAATTCGCCGGTGCAGCATCTCGCTTTCTACAGAATACACTTGTATGGGCTCCTTCGGTTTCCCAGCGAAACATGTAATTTTATTCTACTCTACAGAAAAGTATGGATGCCATCCGTATTCCCTCCAGCACTTCTCTTTAAATCTGTGGTCCGGTACTTTCAAACTCTTACATAACATCGACGTCAGCACGTTACGACAATAATAGCAAAAAGGAGCGAAAGAAAAACGCCTCCAACCGCCGAAACCCTGACGATCTGTGGAGATGTTCAAAACACGTGTCTCAGATGGCTATCAAAATTTGGCCAAGATGGCACCGTAAACCTTAAGATGTTATATAACCATACATTCAACAACGGACGACGTCTTGTTAAGCTAAACGATTTCAACTATTCGTATAAATACGCAAATTATCGACAAAAGTTCTCTTAACACACGTGACAGCTGACCATCTATGCACACCACCAATCTCCCTGTTTTCCATTCTCCTCTTACTTAGCTTTAAACGTGTTTACAGCAAAGCCTCATATATACCGCAAATAATTCTTCGCCTAATGAAATTAACCTATGACCAACACCAACAGATGTCTCCGATAGTCCTAACTGAATCTTTAGAAATTGTAGAATCTAAATACATTAATAAAATTTTACGAAATCGTAACAACAGACATTCATTGGCAATATTAAGTAGGTAAATAATTTATAAATAGTAAAAAAGGAGTGGCCCCAGAATTAAATCTCGGAGTACTTCATATGTTAACTCTTTTCAATTAATAAAGTTAATTTCTACTACCTACTTTCAATTGGAAAGTAAGATTCAAGGCAGTTCTCAATTTACCCGAAATCCTGCACTTTTGTGTTTTTCTGTAAGTAAAAGATGATTAACTAGGTCGAATGCTGTACTTAAATTCATAAAAGAGATGATATAGATATATGTATGTCCGCAAATTTGTTGTGTCACCATAAAAATAATTTTCATTGGCGACCGTACAAATGATTTCCCCGAATAAGTGAAAAGGGTTATAAAAATAATCTCTAACTGGAGAGTGACAATATAAAATGCCATTAATTCTCATAAATGTAGCCGGATGTAGGCATTTTCCCATTTCCAACTTCTCTATTGGCTATAAAGGGAGACTGTTTTAAGTATGTATGTATTTTTATCGTCATATACGCCGCATGGTATTATTAGCCGAATTAGCCGATGTTTATGAACAATATTAGTGGTTAGAGTAGTGCTGGGGGGGAGATGGAACTTTGTGACACTGTCCAGTTTACACAATTACTAAGACACTTGAACACTACACTTGAATACGTGACACGTGTTTCGCAAACCATGTAGGCATAATTTGGAGATGATTAAGACTTAGTTTTGCAAGATGATGTTTGGCGAGATGCCCATCGAGTGATAGTATTCAAGTGTTTTGGTCTTTGCACAAACTATTCAATAACTACATAGTGGATGAAGTGAGTACCGAAGACTGGAAAGCATATGAGGACAGTTAAAGACCGTACGAAAAGGCTATTCGCAAGAGACAAAGAGCATCAGGAGGATCTTTCTGCAGTGGAATTGAATCCACAGCCTCAGCAGATCGACTCAAAAGATATTCAATGGATCCTCAACAACAACAAACAGCACTCATGAAACGAAAAGATTGCTCCTTTACAACCAACCTCTCTAAAATGTCTAAATTTCTGTAAATACAATGTTCCCAGGCATATAAGCATATAAGGACAGTTAAAGACCGTACGAAAAGGCTATTCGCAAGAGACAAAGAGCATCAGGAGGATCTTTCTGCAGCGGAATTGAATCCACAGCCTCAGCAGATCGACTCAAAAGATATTCAATGGATTCTCAACAACAACAAACAGCACTCATGACACGAGAAGATTGCTCCTTTACAACCAACCTCTCTAAAATTTCTAAATTTTTGTTAAATACAATGTTCCCAGGCAGCAATATATCATCCTGTATGGACTGACACAACGTATTCCACCTGGCTCCTACTGCAGCTGACTAGGAGTTTGAAAATGGGACAGTGGATGGCGCAAAAGTAGCTTAGGCTATCAACACCTTTCTACCCTTTCTATCCAGGTATTGATTGACAATGTCTTTCCAGCTTTACTTGAGTGGGAACTGGAACATATATACTGAATTTAGTATGCGTTACATTCAAATAACTCCAGTAAGGAGGAGATAAGTAAAGGTGATAGTTGTACCTAAACCAGTAGTCGGGGAGCCCTCCCTAGCTGTACGTGCACCCCCCCTCACCCTCCGATCCTTGGGGACAATATTTTTCATAAAGATTAAAGCCTAAGGGACAATTCTAAACATGTCCTAAAAAAAAACTGGCTGTACTTTCAAAATGGCAGCCATATGTTAAAATAAACTGGTGCAAATGTTGTTTTTGTCATTTAACACAAAAACTAAAAAAGATGGAGAAAAACGTTTTCCACAAAAAACAACATGCATAAAATTTTCCACAATTTTGTTCCTGTACAATATTTAGATAGGATTTACCGTTTTCGAGATAAATGTCTGCAAATTATGCGCCATCCAATCTGGGATCAAATTTTCAGTATGAAAGCGGTGCAGCGCAGCGGTGGACAATGATTGCCAATTTGAAGTTACGTTAAAAGTGTTGATAGTGACATCCTTTGGATTTCTTTGGTTCATGCCAATAAAATTAAATGTAAATTACTCTTTGATACCGGATTTGGTAATAAAAGAAGGCTTATTAACATATCCGCAGTAGCAAAAGAGTACGGACCTCAAAAATGTTCGGCATTACTGGGCCTTCATTCATTCACCGGATGCGAATCAGTCAGCGCCTTCAAATGTTATACAGAATAAAGAAAATAAAAAAAAAATTAAATAAAAAATGTATATATCTACATATAAGTATATATGTGTGTGTATATATATATATATATATATATATATATATATATATATATATATAATTAAACACCAAAAATAGGTTTAAGTTTTTATCTTTTTTTTTTGTAAGTATGTTTTTTTGGGGGTTTTAGTTTGTTATTACCAAAACATATTTTAGTTGTTAATATACTTTGGAAAAAATGTAAAAAAAATATATATATAAGTATATAAATAAACAAAAATTAAAAAAAATAAGACTAAAATTATACTAGGTTAGAAGTAAGTTTAACAGAAAATTGGATTGTAAACACTTGTTGTGTATGAGTGATTGGGTAGTGCACTCAAGTTTTTATCTAAAAACTTCCGCACTTATTGAATTATTTATATTCATCAAATTTGTAAGGTAAAACTGTTTTTTCTGTATTAGTATATCTATTGATATTCATTTCATTTTTTGTATTATACACTAATATTATGTATATCTTGGAATATAAATAAATTATTATATTATTATTATTATTATTAATATTCCAAATCCTTGGAATGATGGATGGCAAGAAAATGGAGAACCTCTTTGGTGTTCAGCAGATAAAATACTGCCTTAATCGTTTACTGCAATTCTTCAGGAGATGATTCCAAAGCAAATCGAAAGTGAGGATGTGAATCTGAAAGCGAATGAGGTGTTACTTTTTATATTGAATTTTATATTTTATTTTAAGAGCTGAATAATTTATCTGGAAAATGGTAACTCCTCTCCAAATATTGTACAGGAACAAAATTGTAGAACATTTTATGCACTTTGTTTTTTCTGCAGAAAGTTTTTCTCCATCTTTCTTAGTTTTTGTGTTAAATGACAAAAACAATATTTGTACCAGTTTTTTGACATATGGCTGCCATTTTGAAAGTACAGCCAATTTTTTTTTTAGGACATGTCTAAAATTGTTCCTTAGGTTTTAATCTTTATGAATAATATTGTCCTAAAGGATCGGGGGGGGGTGCACGTACAGTTAGGGTGGGATCCCGTAGTACAGGACGTATTGACTATTCCTTAGCAAATCATATTATTGAACTGCAAGTTGCGGAAGGATTATGTGATCAAAAAATCACAGTTACTTTTACAACCACTACACCCACTGCATCCAAATAAATACGTTTAGACCTTAGGAAGTTCTACAGAATCGGAATTTCATTATGTAGTATCTCAGACTGAGAAATCAACGGACACAAAAATGTCTAACCTGAGGGCGCTTATTACTGTCAAAGATGCTTTTGATAAAATAATTTTCGAAAGCATAGACAATGTTCTTCAATCGCATGATTTTTCCAACACACTTAGTAAATGGATAACACAGAAGCTTTACCGGAGAGCCGTTTTAATTAATGTAAGGAACATAGATACTAGGGGCATGGTCAATAGAAGCTGTCCAGAATCAGCTTCATATCATCTTACTGGAGTTCTGGTCACCGACAGCCTTCTACACCGTCTCAATGACTGGTGTCTTCACAATAAGCTATGTAGATGACACTACCATCTTGCTAAATGTGACTCGTTATGTGAACGTATGCCATCAAAATAGTTGATAATTAGGAAGTTTCCATTTTTCTCATTTTCTCGTAATAGTCGTAAAAATCTAAAAAATATCTGTAATTTTTTTTTTAAATTATCTCTATAAATGAAAATGTTATGGTCCTTCTAAGTTTAAAATGCTGCGATCATCTGGGCTGAGGCTCGATTACGTCACAATACATGATTCCGCCAACAGCGAGCGGGCGCAGGCACCTTTATACTCGCTGGCAGGCACCGGCAGTTATAGCCAGCTTGCATTTGAGAGCCGAAAAAATTGCTAAAACATGTAATTTTGGCACGTTCATATTTTTCGAAAAACACCATTGGGACAGCCGTATGATGTCGCGACGTTAAAAGGAAGTCTTCCAGGTAAACCTGATCGTAAATTGTACGGCGAAATTCGAAAATTCGGCTCGGCACGAACGAATCATCACATTTTGTGACATTTCAGAAAATCGAGCACACATACTAAATAAAGGGAACATACGGAGCGCCGCCGGCATGGCAAGTCAGCGCGTTGTGTATTGTAACGTCACGGTGGACTTCAGCCGAGCCGAAGTATTCAAATAAGAAATTGAATAAGTTCCCGAGTTTTTCAGATATCGAGATAATTTTTTTTTGTTTGACTAGTTATCTGAAAGACTACTAAATGAGCTTGAATGTACACGATATTTCTAAAATAGGAAACTTCCTAATTGGTGCATAGAACACTTTCTTCAATTAACCAGAAAGTGAGGTCAAGTACCCAGAGATCATACCTGACTGTACACGGAATTGGAAAAAGCACATGGGAGTTAAGATAAACAAGGAGTTTATGGCCCTCTGGCATTGTCGCAGAGCAATCAGAAGGTCTTGGGGTTTTTCACTTAAGATCTACTAGTGGCTCTACACTGCTATAAGACATATGCTTTGTTATGCAGCCATTGTCTGGTTGTGCAGAGTAAAGAACAGGAGGATCTCAACTAGAGCATTTTCAAAGACAGGCATGCCCCTGTATTACTGATGCGATGAAAATAGGACCTACATCTGCAATGGAGATTATACTCGCGTTTCCCCTATTCATAGAGATAAGAGGTACAATACTAATTCCTCCTATGTATAATTGAAGCAAAAATATTGACTTAGTACATCCAGAAGCAACGAGTCGGACTGATTACACAAAAAAAGGACTGTGCATCAGGAGCTAACTTTTACAAAGTAGTACTAGATCTACATTCAACAATACCGCTAGGTACATATACCACCATATTCTAGGCGAAACTAGTGGGAATTCTGCAGGTGGTGACAGAAACCACTAACGCAAACGCTAATGAAAAATCGCTGCTGGGTGAAAGGACATGATGTAAATCGGAGTAAGGAAGAAGCTCTAGTCTAGTCCAACTATAGGGATATGATATGAGTGCCCTGTGTAGTCTGGAATTTATAATAGAGTTCTCGAATTCAGTTCAGTTTCCTGATAAAGAACTATACACTCAAACGCCACGTGGACTATTGGAGTGATCTAAGCAACTGTAGATTCAGTAGAATGACGTTGGCCATATTACACAGTCCTAAGGTATACAGGCAAGCACTGTGTTCAGATGTCCAAGAATAATCTATGTATACATACGGAATTACTAACAGGATAGTGCAGCTTTACTAGTTTACCTAGTTTAGGCTTTACTAGCATACATATACATGAATTCTCGTAGGCAAAAATTTAGTACAGCGGTTTCCCCTTGACTTCTACACTTCTAGTGACAGTCGCCAATTCTGGATCAGACGCTGGTTGTAGCCGCCCACTTAGACGCTACCTCTTAAGAGATCATCTACTCCCCACCCCAAATAAATCCAATTCCAAGAAATACAATAATAATGATAATAATAATAATAATAATAATTTATTTAATCATTATGCAATTTTACAATTGATGTGAACGTCAATAAGAAGAGATAATGTTTAATTTATACCCCGAACTAGATAACATAATGCGGTATAATGTAAAAAGAAGGTGAATATTTACAATTTAAAAATACATCCATTAAAGTTTAAAATGTTTAAAAAAACCTCTGCCCAAGGAATCACTACTTCCACATCAATCTCTTACAACAAAATACTATATTTGCACTCCACAATGTGGAAATAATTGTTTATGGAACTTTAATAGTATAATATTTGAAATCATGTACCCCAAAAACCCATAAAATTATATGCCACATCGGTAATGGTGGGGTGGTGGTGGGGTGAATGAAGTGAAAAAAATTCTTGATGACTTTGGCTCTTGTTCACACACTAAATCACACTATTTTCTCACCACCTTTAATAATGGGGTGGGAGTGGTAATGGGGGTGGCTAATACCATTTTTTTTGAGTCCTTAGCTCCTCTTATATTTACTAAATACCAATTTCATGGACTCTTACTTGCCAGATTTTCCTATTTACCTCCATTTACCCCAATTTATCCTTCAACTCTTCAACGGAATAAGATTAAAATATAGTCTAGTTCCAGATCTCGTTAAAATACATACGTGTGTCATATTTTAAGTGAATATCTTACAGTTCCAGAGTAATCGTGAGCACCAAAAAGATACAAGACTAACAGACAGGCCGACGTGACAGATAAATTTATTTTTCTCAGACTTAAAATATTGACGTTTCATGATATTCTAAGCCTATTTAAACAATGAAAATTTCCAAATTTTTTTGCGTTAATATACTTAAACTGAATGTGGAAGTAATACGCAGAAAATGGTATGACAAAGATATAAAAAATCGTTGTGTGCCGCAAACTACACGATAGAAGTAAAGCCTCTACTTCAAGCATTTTCTTCGAGGAAACCTACTATGCATCCATACTACTCACCACTCACCCACTGTGCATCCAATTTACTCGAGGAAAGACACTGCGCATTCATACTTCTTGAAGTAATCCACTGCGTATCCATTTTACTCGAGAAACCTCACTGCGCATCCATATCACTTCAGGTAACCTACTGTGCATCTATAGCACTCGAGAAAAGCCACCGCGCATCCATACTACTTGAGGTAACCTACTGCGATCTATAATACTCGAGAAAAGTCACTGAGCATCCAAAATACTCGAGGAAAGCTACTGCGCATCCATAATACTCGGGGAAACCTACTGCGCATCCATAGTAGTTGAGGAAAGCTACTGCACATTCATACTACTCGAGGTAACTTTAGCAACATAATATTTGAAATCGTCTCCCCCAAAAACCTATAAAACGATATGCCACATCGGTAGTGGGGGTGGGGGTGGTGGTAGAGGGATGGTAGTGGGGGTGGATGAAGTAAAAAAATATGTTGAGGCTTTTGGTATATACACATTAAATCACATTTTTTTTTTCATCCCCTTTAACAATGGGGTGGTAATGGGGGTGGCTAATGCCAAACATTTTTTGAAACCTTAGCTTCTCTTGTATACACTAAATACCAATTTTATGGACTCTTACCTGCTTGATTTTCCTGTTTACACCCCACAGACAGACAGATTTTTTTTCGCTCAATTTTAAAATCTTGACGTTTCATGACATTCTAAGCCTATTTAAACAATAAAAATTTTCAAAAATTTTTTTGCCGTTACTATACTTCCACTGGATGTGGAAGTAATTTGACATCATAAAACACACATATTTAAAGATAACTAACTCTATCCAATACACAATAAAAATTTTTTTAATAATAATAATAATAATAGTTTATTATTCCTTTAAGTTACAGTGCATAATATATGTATATAATAAATTATTTTCATGGGACACGCTGAGCTGCAACCAGCTTGTATTGTGTCCCATACGAGGAAAACCATATTCTGATAATAAATATAAATATATGAGTTAATTTAATAGTTAATGAAGAAAACATATTAAAAAAGACCATACCGCCCATATCTATATAATATTAAAGCTTGTAGACATTATACTAATTACAACAGAATAAATTAAAAAGGGCGAGATGATCAACGGCAATTGGAGAGTACATAAAATTAGATGAGGGTACAAAAGAGATTTGTGTTTTTTAATATAAATTCAGTTACGGTCTTTATAAAAAATTTTATTTTTGTAATTTTTTTAATTGTAAGAGGCAAAATGTTATAAAATTTAGGTCCAAAAAAATTGATAAACCTTTGAGATTGGTTTTTAAAAAATTTTTGCGTTACTAAGTTTTTGTATGCATTATTTCGTGTATTATATATGTGAGAAATTTCACGAAATTTGACTTTCTGTTTATGAGCAAAAATTATCGATGATTTAACATATAATAGACGAACATTTAAAGTTTCAGAATCTTGGTATAACTGACTAGTGGAGTACCTTTTGTTTTTTCTATATATTATTTTTAAAATTGTATTTTGAGTTATATTTAATCTATTTAATGTATTATCATATAGACCACCCCAAACCACTATTCCGTACTGTATTACTGACTCGACCAAGGCCCTGTATACCATCTTCAATACAGATGTACTGAGATATTCTCTAAGTTGATAGAAGAGATATATATATTTTCTAACTCTGGCATTGAGGTATTCTATGTGCGCTTTCCATTTCAAGCTCCTATCGAGTACAATACCGAGATATTTTATATTTTCAGTGGTGTTGATGGTTTGAATACAACTGCAGTTATATATATCATTCGCAAGACATTCAGCGGTATGTATAATTAATTCTTCTTTATTGCACTGGTAGGAGCTTGAAATAGAAAACGTCATGAATTTGGTTTTTTTTGTATTAAGTGTTAATAAGCTATTATTTAACCAACAGTTCAGGGTGCTTAGTCCAATGGATGCTAATGTATGTATTTCATCCCAACTGCTTGCTCTGAAGAGTAATACTGTATCATCTGCATAAGATATAATTTTGCAATTTATATTTATTCTAGTTATTTCATCGATGTATATTAGAAACAATATTGGACCAAGCACCGTGCCCTGTGGTACACCTGTTTGTATAATTTTTGGTTCGCTCAAGATATCATTAATTTTTACATATTGTTTTCTGTCTTTCAGATAGCTTTTTAAAATTTCCAATGTAATACCTCTTATTCCTATTTGTTCTATCCTGTTTAATAATATCTTATGAGAAACGGTATCAAAGGCCTTGGCCAAGTCTAGAAATACAGCTAAGCATTTCTCACTTCTATCTAAGGATTCATTTATATTATTTACAAGGTCATAAATTGCTAATTCTGTACTTCTATTATTTCTAAAACCATACTGATTTGGTGACAGTAGTTCAAATTTTTCTAAGTATTCAAGTAATCTATCTTTTAAGCATTTTTCAAATATCTTTGCTATGTTAGAAATGAGAGAAATTGGTCTATAATTTGCAATTTCAAGAGGATCGCCGTCTTTGTATATTGATATAACAATACTTTCTTTAAAAGCCTTTGGAACAATTCCTGTAGTGAAAATATTATTTATAATGTAAGCAAGGGGAGCAATGATTTACTTATGTATATATTTGAGTACATTTGTTAATATTCCATCTTTTCCCGAAGAGCAGTTGTTTTTAAGTTCGGCAATTTTAAGCGTTATTTCATTCGTTGAAACTTTTCTTAGAAACAATGAAGTATTATTTTCTTGAGTTTTTATATTCATTTTTAATTTATTTGAGTTTATTTTACTTGCCATTTGCGCACCAATATTTGTATAAAATTCATTTGCTGCATCTGCTATTTTTTTATGTTCTTTGAGTATAGTACCATCGCTATTTCTAATGCTAATCTCCTTTCTTTCTCCATTTGTATTTCCTATGTCCTTAACTATTTCCCAGATTTTTTTAATATTCTTACCTGCTTCTCCAACTTTTTTTGAATAATAATCAAATTTAGTTTTTTTTAATAATGTGTCAGTTAAATTTCTATATCTTTTGTATCTATTTTCTAACTCAATATCATTTTTGTTTTTACACCATTCTTTTTTTAGTTTATTTCTGTTATTTATAGATTTTATCAACCCTATAGTGATCCATGGCTTTAATTTGGTTGATTTATTACTTATTTTTTTAATTTTACTAGAATTATCTATGTGCATTGATAGTGTTTTTATAAAATAGTCTGTCATATCTTCTGTTTTGTTAGTTTTATAAATATCCTCCCATGTTTCAGTCTCTAAATTTTTTTTTAATTTATCATAGTCTATTTCTTTTTTGTTAAATTCTTTGTTACATACATTAGTTTTTTCAATTACGTCTTTAATTTCAATTTTTAATAGTGTAGTAAAATGGTCAGTTATAGTGCTATGATAAATTGCAGATGAAATATTACTAATATTATTATGTTCAATTCCTTTTATAAATATATGATCAAGGCAGGTTGCTGATGTTTTACCAAATCTAGTGGGGTTATTAATGCAGGATATAAAACCAAAAGAAGCAAGCATATTAAGATAGTTAAGATAGTTATTAGTTATATCATCTTTGTTAATAATATTGATGTTTATATCCCCTACAATTATTTCCAACATTTGAGAGGAATTATTCTCTATAAATTCTTTGAAATCGCCAAGAAATTGCAACTTATCTGTAGAAGGTGATCTATATAAACCAGTTATACCAAAATTATCTTTTTTGTAGTGAAAAAGTGTTCTTGAAAAAGTGACATTATGCATTGTGAAATGCTTGACTGTACATGAAATTTTGTTATTTACATATATCATTAAACCATCGTTCTGATTATATGTCGCATTATTATAAAATAAATTAAATTGGGGAATATCAAATCTGTCAATGTATTTTTGTTTCCAACATTCTGATAAAATTATAATATCAATATTTTTTGTACCTAAAGATTCAAGTAGTGTGAGTAATTCCTCAAAGTTTTTATTTATACTGCAAATATTTAAATGCAATAAGGTAATACCTACGTTCTTTACTAGAAATAATTTACATTCCTTATTATCTAAGAACTCCATAGTTTGTGTCTCCTTATATTCTCCAATTGCCGCTAACAAATTTCTAGTGTCCATTTTGAGAAAAAAAATATTGACAAAAAAAAATTCGCCAGCTACATTAAAATACAAATTTATTGATTTATGGCATCATTATCTCCGTAATATGTTCGAATGTTTCCATCTGAGATTATAAATATTTGTCCATTTCTTGTCCAGCAATTTTGTAGTCCATATTTTTCAACAGCTTCTTGGTACAGCTTCAACCTAATTTTAGTTAAATCTTCTTTTATAGTTTGCCTTTGACCTTTAAGTTTCTTCTTGTTTTGATATATTTCAACTTTTTTGTGGTAAGATGTAAAACTAATAAATATACCAAATTAAAAACTGATTTACAGTATATAGGCAATTTTCAATTAAAAAATGTTAACTTTGTCTTTATATAATTTATGCGAATTGGCGTTTTTAATATAATTCGGCAATTTATTGTAGAGAGCAACTGCATTATAATGTGGTGATTTTTCGTAAAGAGCTGTTGCATGGTGAGGAGATCTTAATAAGTTTCGACACCTTGTGTTGTGAGAATGATCGTCACCATTCAGTTCAAAATCTTTCAGATTTAGTTTGACGTATTTCAATATAGAAAAAATATATAGACGGTACAGTCAATAATTTATTATTTATAAGGTAATCCTTACAGATGTCCCTTGGCCCAACTTTAAAGATAATTCTGATCATTCTTTTTTGCAAAACAAATATTCTTTGTATGTTAATACTTTGGCCCCATAATATAATGTTGTAAGATAGATGGCAGTAGGCTAAAGAAAAATAAACGTTTTAATAAATGTCTCATGTCCATTTAGGTTTAAGCTGGTGTAATACAAAACACGCCTTATTTAGTTTCTTGATTAATTCGTTTACATGGTTCTGCCAACATAGCTTACAATCCAAGTAAATTCTTAGAAATTTAACTTCTTTCGTAGGTTTTAGATTTAGGTCTGAAATATGAACCGCAAAATTTTCCGATAATGTTTTCCTATTGGAAAAAAATATACATTCAGTTTTTGCTAATTTAATATTAATGTATTTTCGTTACACCAGCCATAGAACTGTTTTACAACTATACTGACAGTGGTTTGCAAAGTTTCGACATCGGCAGCTGTTACTACCATTGATGTATTATCCGCGAACATGATTATTGTCATTTGGGATATATTTTTGGGAAAATTTTTTATAAAAAGCAAGAAGATGGTCCTAGGACCGATCCCTGAGGCACTCCCATACTAACGTTATCTTTTTCTCAGATGTTTTATCGTCAACCTTCACTTTTAGTTTTCTATCCATTAGAAAAGATTTAATTCACTCTAGAGTAGTGCCTCTGATACCCAAGGAAAACATTTTTTTTTATAACAAATGAAATATTAATGGTGTCAAACGCTCGAAAATCGAAAAATAAGCCGATCACCTAATTATTTTTATCCAACTCCTCATAGATGGTTTGAAGAAATTGAACTGAGGCAGTTTCCACAGATTTCCCTTTTCTGAAGCCATGCTGATTATCTGATAGTAATTTATTTGTTAATAAGAAGTTTGTACATGTCCCAGCATCGTTTCCTCCTGTATCTTATCTTTTTTTTTTGGCCACAACGCAACATAGGAGACACCCTCCGAATCGGTGAGTGGATATTACCAAGGAACTAATAGAAAAGATCTTTGTTGAGGCGATGCGCTTAACAGGCAAGATATATGGCGTGATGCTATTAGTCGTGCCACACAGCAAAAGGAGGCCATCTAGAATAATGCATAGGTCATAGAACTCCTGCCAAAATGTTATGAATAAGAAGAATATTCCGCGCGTAGTTAATTATGCCATAAAACAGAAAGAAGCGCCTTGGAAAATTGAACATAATTAAAACATTATTCAATCACTTGTTGAAATGTTAAACAAGCTTTGGTTAATAAGTAATAAACTCCTGTGCATATAAGTGAGCTGTTTCATGAATAATGCAAACACAGAAAATAGCCCTAAGTTGTTTTGTGGAAGCTCGGAGGGTTAGACACTGCTCTTTCACATTTAATCCACCGTTCGGAGGTTATATATGACCGTAAAATGTATTAATCATGGATTTTCATACCCTAAATTCTGCCGGAAAAACTCGCTTTTAAATTCAAACCTTTCAGAAAACACATCTTTTAAATTATGTAGCATGGCAGTGTTTGTCTACGTAATTACTTTTCCTCAAATCGTTTTAGTATAGTAAAATATTAAAAATTTAAAACTGTTGTCAACGGATATACTTAAGAAGAAAATTGTCACTGCGAAAATCCAGATAATCTCCTTAAAGCTACTAGTGTTGCGAAAAAATATTAACTTCGCGCTTTCACAAAAGGTAAATGATTAAATTTAACGTTACTTCACTGTCAATTATTAAACAATGAGCGACTGGAGTAAAAGCGACAGGTTTCAGGTTTTATAACGAATTCAGTTTATTGTTCGTAGCTGATGATCTTATTTCTGACTTGATTAATTTACAGATTGAATTTTTCAGTTGACGGCCGCTTAAAAAAGTTATATAAAGAAAAGAAAAATTATTTCTATCGTAAAAAGTTAAATTTTTTATGGAATTTAACCTTGGTAGTATATTAAATATAGATAGTCTAAACCAGAATGTTTGGTCTAGACTCTCAAATTTGAGTGCCCTGTGTTAGTTTTAAATATTTTTAATTTTATGTACCAACTTGAAACTGTGCTCAGTTTAAAATAAAATGGAAAAGAAAAATAACTACCGCTATTTGAATTTTGAATCGCGAACCCTGAATTTCGAATCAAAGCGTTACCACTAGCCCATCATTCCTATTAAGTCTTAATGTCTCAATATAATTGTCTTCTGTAAATCATATTTTGACGGTTGAATATTCTATTATTATAAAATATATATTAGTGAAATACATAAATAAATAGTAATACAAAACAATTACACAAAACAAACATAAAATTAAATAGTATTTCATTAACATAACATTAAGCATTCTCCGGGGCTTTCTTATTCGTTTTTTTTTCTTCGATATATTAGCTGCAAAAGGCAAGTTCTCCAAATATGCTCCAGCAGGAGCATTACAAGAACATTTGAGTTCTTGCAGGTTTTGATATTTTTTAATATCTATGGGAATTTTGTTATTGTTTTTAAATTGGTTAATATAAATTGACAAGCAGGTCTGGTCTCGCCTGTGTTTCTTTGGCTGGATTTACTGATTGCCTTTTTTCGTTGGTTTTATTGCTCGTCTTTTTTTACCTGATCCTATTGCTTATCCTTTTTTGGGTGGTATTACTACAGTAGATGTGAAGGCTCCGTTATACGTGTCTCGATGTTGTATCATTCTGAGCTTTTGTTTTTTTACTGTTATTTCTCTCATTGGTTTACTTTCAAAGGGACTCAGTGGGGGCTGGAATACATACACCACCACCTGGTGCATATTTACCGGACGTGACTTGCTTTTAAATACACCCCGGTGAAGTGGAGGGAAATAAAGGTAATATTCATACCCAAACCAGGACGTACGGATTACTCCCTACCAAAATCATATCGGCCCATCAGCCTCTCCTCCTTCCTATTGAAAGGTCTGGAGAGACTGTGTAATCGAGAAATTAGAGATACAATGTTAGTTTTACATCCACTGCATCCAAATCAACACGCTTACATCCCAGGGAAATCAACAGAATCGGCACTTCACTCCGTGGTATCTCGTATCGAGAGATCGGCGGATATGAAAATGTCTACCCTGGGAGCGTTTATTGATATCGAAGGTGCTTTTGATAAAACAACCTTCGAGAGTATAGGGATAGCCTTCCAAACGCATGGTGTTCCCAACACATTTAGTGAATGGATAACACACATGCTCAAATGGAGAGCCGTCCGAATAAATGTGGGAAACATAGAGACTAGAGGCATGGTCAATAGAGGCTGTCCACAGGGTGGCGTCCTATCACCCCTACTGTGGGTTATGGTCACCGACAGCCTCTTACACCGCCTCAATAACTCTGGTTTCTTCACAATAGGTTACGAAGATGACATTACCATCTTGCTAAATGGAAACTTTGAGGCTTGCTATGCGAACTTATGCAAACAGCCCTCAAGTTGGTCGATAATTGGTGCACAGAACACTTTTTCTCGGTTAACCCCCAGAAAACTGAGCTAATACTATTCACCAAGAAAAAGAAACTACCAAATATGAAAATGCCCAAATTATCGAGAAGTCAACTCCACTTAGCGAGTGAGGTCAAGTACCTAGGGGTCATACTTGATCGCACGCTGAATTGGAAGAGACATGTAGAAGTTAAGATAAACAAGGCATGTGCGGCATTCTGGCAGTGTCTCAGGACGGTCGGTAGGTCCTGGGGTTTCTCACCCAGAATCTTCCTCTGGCTGTACACTGCTGTGATAAGACCCATGCTTTGTTACGCAGCCATAGTCTGGTGGCCCAGAGTAAGGCAAAAAACAGCAGCATCTCAACTGGAGCATGTTCAAAGACTGGCATGTCTCTGCGTTACAGGTGCGATGAAAACGACGCCTACAGCTGCAATGGAGACTATACTCTGCATCCCCCCTCTAAATCTGTACATAGAGGAAGTGGCGTTGAGGACTGCTCTGAGATTGCAATCTGTAGGCCAATGGTATATTAAGGGCACGGCTACGAGACATGCCCGTATCCTAGAGGAGGCTACAAAACAAATTCCTCTTCTGGGAATGGGAACTGACCGTATCCCCCCTATATATAACTTCAACAAGAACTTGAATCCTTGAGGTGAGTTTGAATGTGTTCGGTAATGACGAGCCGGACATATCAATCTACACCGATGGTTCAAAAATGGACTGTGGATCAGGAGCTGGGGTTTACTCAGAAGACCTAGATCTACATTCGATAATACCGCTAGGCACACATGCCACTATCTTCCAGGCGGAACTTGTAGGGATCCTGCAAGCGGTAATAGAAACCACGAAGGCAAACGCCAGTGGTAAAACGGTGCGCATATCAACGAATAGCAGAGCAGCCCTGCTTGCCCTAAACAATTGTAGGACAGACTCGGGTTCTGGAATTTAGAAAGGCCCTAGACGTGCTCGCATAAAACAATAGTGTCCAGCTTCGTTGGGTGAAAGGACATGACAGAATTCAGGGTAATGAAGAAGCGGACGCTTTAGCCCGCAAGTGATCTGAGAGCGCCCTGCATGGTCCAGAACATACAGTGGTTCTCTCAGACTCAGTCCACAGTTCCCTGCTAAAGAACTATACACTCTGACGCCATGCGGACTGTTGGGGTAATCTGAGCAGCTGCAGACATAGCAGAATGGCTTTGGCCACACCCAGTCGTAAGCTAGGCAAACACTGTCTCCAGATGTAAAGGAGTAATCTGCGCATTCATGTAGGATTACTAACAGGACACTGCAGACTAAACAAACACCTCCATACAATGGGAGTCATAGACAATCCCAAGTATATAGGAGTAATCTGGATGACTGGGGGACTTCTGGCCCAGTATGGCCAGCATAGGTGGCGCTTCACCTGGTCTCCTCCTCAAATACATCACAAGTGTTGGTTGGCTTGAGGAATGAGAGGCTCGGTGGACATGCCACCACTTACGGGGGCAGCACAATGGGCCCGCTTATGAGGCCTGAGTGCACGTGAGCGTAAGCTCACCCCCCGCCAAACAGTCCAGATCCAGATCCAGAAAGGACACTTTACAAAAAAGTACGGTTTGAGATAATCGGTCCAACATCGAAAAATTTACTGTTCTTCACAACTTACCACTTTGAATGGACTAGGTTTCATTCTAGCGTTTTTAATTTGGTCGTCAAACCAGATGGAAGCTCAGCTACAGCTTTAGAATTAATGCGATCGCACTCCATAAAACTACTATGAACAACTAACAAGAATATACCGGTTATCGAAATTAGCGTCTAGCCTCTGCAACTCACTACGTATGCCCGGCATGCTCAAATTCAACCGCTTGCCAGCAGCACGTCAAACACAAACAGCTGTTATTTTAAATTCTTAGACTTGTTAAAAATGATTGACAAATCAAAGTGTAGCGAGTGCAAAGCTATTTTTAAACGTTCATCGAAATGAAGGAAAATTGATCAATTAGTTCCACTAAAAAATTGTGCGAACGTTACAACTAAAACCTATAACTTCAGTTGTGATATCTGAGAATGAAAGAATGAAAAATAGATCAATAATAGATATTGTAACTGATTAACGTTTTCATGTAATCATTATTTATTATAACAAATTGCTTTACCTTTATTTTAAAATTATTTGTTGTGTAATTGCTTTACTGAAACAGGGAGGTAATTAAATAATGCAATTCCTGAATGTGTGACAAATCTTAAATATACCATGTTGTTAGCTTTCAGGATACATATTTCATTATTTCTATTTGAACTTGTGCTATATCCGTGGCTCCGTGGCATATTAAGTTCTTTAATTAGACATTATTTTACTTCCACATCCAGTGGAAGTATAGTAACGACAAAAAAATTTTTAAAAATTTTTATTGTCCAAATAGCCTTAAAATGTTATGAAACGTCGAGATTTTAAGTTTGAGCGAAAAAAAAATTTCTGTCTGTCGGTCTGTCGGTCTGTCGGTCTGTAACTTTTTTTGTGCGCACGTTTACTCTGGAACCGTTCAAGATATTGACTTGAAATTTGGTACACGTATGTACTTTAACGAGATCTGGAACTAGATTATATTTTCATCTTGTTCCGTCAAAGGGTTGGGGAGTAAATTGGGGTAAATGGGGGTAAATAGGTAAATCAAGCCGGTAAGAGTCCATAAAATTGCTATTTAGTATATATAAAAGAACTTAAAGTCTCAAAAAATTTTTTGGCATTAGCCTCCCCCATTACTACCCCCACCTCATTATTAAAAGGGGTGAAAAAAAATAAAATTGTAATTTAGCGTGTATACAAGAACCTAAGCCTCAATTTTTTTTTTTTACTTAACTAGAATATATATTGATCTTAGGCAGAGTTGAAGGGTAAATTGAGATAAATAGGTAAATCAAGCAATTAAGAGTGCATGAAATTGGTATTTAGTAAATATAAGAGGACCTAAGTTCTCAAAAACATTTTTGGCAATAGCCACCTCTATTAGGGTGAAAAAATATTGTGATTTAGTGTGTGTACAAGAACCAGTCATCAATAATTTTTTTCACTTCATTCACTCCCACCACCACCACCATCACCCCTACTACTGATGGGGCATATCATTTTATGGGTTCTTCTGGTACACGATTTCAAATACTACCATAAACAATTATCTCCACTTAGTGGAGTGCATTTTAGTATTTTCGTTGTAAGATATTTAGATAGGAAGTCTGGATGTGGAAGTGCTGATTCCTTAGGCAGCGGTTTTTATAAAGTATAAAGCTGCTAACATATACAAACCTGAGGGATCCATTAAATTTGTTTCTTTAAATAGTAATTCTGACGGATATTGGTAAATAAATTTAAAAATGTATTTAAAAGATAATAAACAGTTTCAGAAAATTTACAAAATGTATTTTAAAAGTTCCAAACATAGGATAGAGAACATTTACGCAATTTATATTTATTAGGGTGTAATATAATCCAACATAGTCCAGTGTTTGAGGGTAAAAATAGGGTATTACCTCTGAATTCTTCCTTACAACATCGATTTTGATGAAAATTTGTAATTACAATAAAGTCTTCGACAAGGCTCAATTTTTTTAACTGTATCTTCTTAGCAGCTCCGTACAGTAATATTGTGCAGTACTTACCGACTTCTAAAATTTCTTCCAGCTCTGAAGTATTATTATAAAATATCTCCACCTGATCTATAAGATCGAAACATTTCTTTTTGCCTTTATTGTAGAACGCGGACGTTGTATCACATCCAGTGAAACAATGCGAAAAAAGGATTAATTTCGCACTGTTTGGATGATCCACTTCAAAACTTTTCAAGGAATACACTATCCACGGAACATTTTGTTTTCCAAAATTGAGAATAAAATGATTTACACGCTCCGAAAATTTCACCGAAAAAGGGCAATTAGTTTTTCAACGATAACTTCCTTCATTTTTAAGCTATTTGTTCGCTCCAAAAACCATTTTGCAGAGAATTTTAAGGGTTATAAGGCGTGTAAAGTTGAACTTCCTTGAACACTTTGTATTTGAGATTCTTGAGTTTAAAGAGCTCGGGGAAGGTGGTCCTCGCACTCAAATGCAAACTTACAACGGTGTTATCTCAATTAATTTTTATCCTAGAGAAATTAAAAAAAAAACAAAATTTTCAGCAAAAGAAAAACTTAAATTTTATACTCTAGTATTTTCTACGTATCTTCTTTAGTTTTTAAATTATTGTGAAAAAATGAAAATTTTTTAAGAAATTTCAAACATCATTTCAAATTTTAATCAAACTTTTTTCAAATCTAGGCATTCCAAACCGATCACACTTCTAGAACATATTGTTAGTTTAAATAAAGTAAATTGTAAATGGATTACGTTCAGTTTCAATTCTTGCGGTGAAGCTATTAGTTTTATTGCTGTTTTTTCTCCGAAAAAAAGAGACAACCATTTTATTTTCATCATAACTCCGTTAGTTTTTAAGCTAACGAATTTTACCAAAGCTCATTTTAAAGGTCTCTTCACTTACTTTTAAAAATGTCTTATATGTTTTCCTCCAAAAATTTTCCGTGGTTTTTATGTATTTTTTAGATGAAAAATCAACTTTTTCAATCACGATTAACCCAAAAAGTATTGACTCATCGAAAAATAGAACATTTTTTGCTTAGAATTTATTCCCCTATCGATTTCTGTGGTTATTTTGAATGTGATAATTTCCACCCCCGAGAAGTGGTGGCATCCACCCCCAGAGTAAAAGCACACATCGGCACTATGTAACTTTTGTTCTTTGTGTCATTCCCTAATTACTCTCCAAATTTCACGTCAATCGGTTTTGTCCGAAAGAATTCTGAGCGAAAAAGCTTCAAACACTGGACTAAAAAGCTCGCTAGTAAGCTTAGGTGCAATAAAACAATTATTATATAATTAACAACGTTTTCAATATTTAATTAAAAGATCCTCTGCCACATTGTCTCTCACTATATATTACACGTTAATTTGTCACTCATTTTGAATAGTTGCGTTGTGAAGTGAGATGGTCTGGTCGTTTGTTTATTTTCTGGAAAAACTTTTGTTAAAAATAAATTCACTCCTTTGTCATCATATAAGAAGTTATTTTAATTTGTCAAAAAATTATATCGACCTTAAAATAACCACTAAATAATATGTTATAAGTATTTCAATGAAAATTATTTTAGGTTATAGCTAGGTATTTAATAACTTTAATTATTACTTTATGATTAAAATATATACAAGCTCTTACCTTAAAATCGTTTTTTGTTTTTATGTTTTGAATAAACCTTTGTTTGAAAAACAGTAAAATCATTCGTCATTGTATATAAAGTTATACTTTAATTTATCAAAAAATAACCACCAAGCAATAGGTTACATTGTACTAAAATATTTCTATGAATAATTTTTTAACCTATGGGCTATGTACCTACACCAGCAAGTAGGGTATTTAACGTAATAAAAAAGTAAAAAACACAAGAAGGGCATAAGTGGTAGAACAGCTGTTAAGCTAAACTTCACCCTTCAGCTTAAGGAAATTGTATTTCTTTTACTAACGAGGACAATTTATTATTATTATTACTAATATTTATAAATATTAGTAATAGTAATATTCATAGGTACAGGTACCCCAATTAAAATAAGTCAAGCTGTCTGCCGCACATTTTTTCAGAAGTCTTCAGTAGATCATTGGAAAATTTAAAATGTATATTTTTCTGAACGCTGCCAAATTAACAACCTTCGCCAGAATTATTATTTGTTGAAGAAATGTATTGAGATCTCTGTTAGTGACACGTAAATGATGCAATTACTTTGTACCTACACGAAAGTTTAATTTATATCGAGAACAAAATTTTACACCGATTTTAATTTACATCAACATCTCAATCTTATTTTACATTTTTTCAGTGTACTGAATGACGTAAATACAATCATAATGCCACACAGATAAATATAAACACACAGAGTCGGCTTTATACTTACTTAATTATTATAAGAATTATTGTCATTTTGCTAACGCTAAACTAGTGAACAGTGGACTGTCCGCAATCCATGTTTTGCGTACTTTCCAATAACCATGAAATTTTATTTTATATGAACAATTTAAAGCAAACGTTATAGTGGCTATGGTAAGTCACATAAAATATGGTGAATACTGCACTTTAACTCCACAGGATACCATTTGGTATGATTGTTCCTCACTCCAAAAAGATTCATTTTCGATTAGGACGTGTCAAAATTTTCCCTTGGGAGCTAAGGTGGCGACCGTTTAGAAAAAAAAAATACAATTATCCACACATAGTAAACAACTCCTAAATCTAAAGTCAAGGCTCTCCGGAAGGAGGTTACATACCTGAAAAATGTAGACAACACCCATTACCCGCCGACATTACCAGTGTCATAACTTCTTTATCTCTTATGCTACAGAAACGAGTAAAATATTATTTGAAAGAGCAATTAATTGTCTTTAATTTCATTTCTTAGCATGCGTGACGTAGAGGTCACAATTTCTGAGATATTTAACATTTAGACTGCATTTTTCGTCTCATAAACGTTCGGACGCCATTTGTAAAGTTTAATATCTCCGAAATTATTAAATCTACGTAAATAAATAAACGAAATTCATTATCAGTTTATGTGCTTTATTTTTGGTCTCTACCCATTTTTCAATAAAACTAATATTTATTGAGATATTTTGAAAAAAAAAAAAATTACGTTTTATCGAAAATACCTTTATAGTTGAAACTAATTTTACTTGCGCGTCCAGTGGAAGTATAGTAACGACAAAAAAAAATTTATTGTTCAAATAGGCTTAGAATGTCATGAAACGTCGAAATTTTAATTTTAAATCTGTATGTCTGTCGGTCTGTAACTTTTTTTTTGTGCGCATGTTTACTCTGGAACCGTTTGAGATATTGACTTGAAATTTGGTACACGTATGTACTTTAATGAGATCTAGAACTAGATTATATTTTCATCTTGTTCCGTCGAAGGGTTGGGGGGTAAACTGGGGTCAATTTGGGGTAAATAGGTAAATCAAGCAGGTAAGAGTTCATAAAATTGGTATTTAGTATATACAAGAGAAGCTCAGGTCTCAAAAAAAATTTTGGCATTAGCCACCCCCATTACCAGCCAAGGGGACGAAAAAAAAAATGTGATTTAGTGTGTGCACAAGAACCAGAAACCTCAAAATATTTTTTTACTTTATCCACCCCCACTACCACCCCCTATCACCAACCACCCCCACACCACTACCGATGTGGGGTATCGTTTTATGGGTTTTTGGGCTAGAGGATTTCAAAGTTCCATAAACAATTATTTCCACCTACAAAATTTTTTCGTTGTGAGTGACTTGGATAGAAAATCTGGATGTGGAAGTAGTGATTCCTTGGCCAGCGGTTTTTTCTAAAGCAAGTGCTGTATACAAACGAAAAAATTTGAGCATCTACGTCATGCTATATATTAATGAGAAACAGTGTTTGAAATTCCTTTTTTTATTTACTGGCTAATTACAGTAACAAAATGGCGACTTTGTTATTAAAAAAATGTGAAGACGCACATTGCTTCGGTCATAACTTCTATGTTTTTATTCTACAGAAACAAATTAAAAAACCGCTGCCCAAGGAATCACCACTTCCACATTCAGATTCTCTATCCAAGTCTCTCATAACGAAAAAATTTTGTATGTGGAAATAATTGTTTATGGAACTTTAATAATATAATATTTGAAATCTTCTACACCAAAAACCCATAAAATGATACCCCACATGGGTAGTGGGATTGGGGTGGTGATAGGGGGTGGTAGTGAGGGTGGATGAAGTAAAAAAATATTTTGAGGCTTCTGGTTCTTGTACATACACTAAATCACATTATTTTTTTCATCCCCTTTAATACAGGGGGTGGTAATGGGGTGGTTAATTTCAAAAAGTTTTTTGAGGCCTTAGCTTCTCTAATATATACTAAATACCAATTTTATGGACTCTTACCTGCTTGATTTACACATTTACACCAAATTTACCCCAATTTACCCCCCAACCCTTCGACGGAACAAGATGAAAATATAATCTAGTTCTAGATCTCATTAAAGTACATATGTGTACCAAATTTCAAGTCAATATCTTAAACGGTTCCAGAGTAAACGTGCGCACAAAAAAAGTTACAGACCGACAGACAGAAATTTTTTTTTCGCTCAAACTTAAAATCTTGACGTTTCATGACATTTTAAGCCTATTTGAAAAATAAAAATTTTTTTGTCGTTACTATACTTCCACTGGATGTGGAAGTAAAATAGTTGAAGGCTTAATTAATAATCTATTATTCTACCTATTAGCATTCTTGCCGTAGGTAGTTTCTGAGATATTTAACTCTCACTCTAAATAATTATCTTATGAACATGTGGATGCCAAATATAAACTTAAATATCTCCGAAATTATTAATCCTACATCAATAAACAGAATTCCCAGTTAATTCCCAGTTTATACTTTCTGTAATTGGTCTGTAACATTTTTTCGATAAAGCAATACTTTTCGAGATACTTGACGAAAGCCGTTTGGAAATACCTTTTTTTTAAGCTAAAATCGCAATTTCGAAGTCGTTATAAATTAAAAACTATCAATTTATGTGAAAAATTGCATAGAACCTTTTCTTCTTAAAATTTGATTATTTTTCAGCTTCAATATATATTTTTTAGTGCCACCCCCTGAGAAAGGGTGGCATCCACCCCCTATAAATTAGCAAGCCCCCGCAATATAGAAACTTTTCTGTGAAGCATTTATTATTATAATGCCAAAAATGAACGAAATCGGTTCATTTTAAATGTCTTATTTTGCTTTTCAAATTGTTATTATTGGGATTTCATTTCACTTTTATTTCATTATATATTATGTCTATTTAAATTAAGAATATGTTTGAAAATGCAGTATTAATAATGAAATATAAACATTAAAAGCTTATTATATTTAAAATCGTATTTTATGTAAAAGTCACATTCATATCCAGAGAGCACTATTATATTATGTATGTTCTACCGGTCCCTCTTCGAACAGAAAAACCATCACGTTGATAATGTTTGTTTTAAATAACAAGAAAAACAACCTCGTCGGGTAAGAGCTTATGTAAACACAATTTCAGTTAATGGAAGAATATAGCATTTCACAGTAACGTTATTGTTTTAGGAATAGATATTTTTATTTGGTGAATATGAAAATCCAGAAAAGCTTGTGATAAGAAATATTTAACGAAGAGAAGTGGCAGTCGGGAGTGACCGACTTCGAGTGCCACAATACACGTTTATGTGGTACTACTGAGATAAAGTGCACAGTCAATCCCTTTTTTATTTTTATTCCTTAAATATGTGTTGATAATCGGCAACGCCTGATCGAAATTTTCATTATACAATAGTCTTATTAAACATAAACATTTTAAAGTAAAATTAATATTTCATCTAGTCTACGGGTCTGAGAATTACATAACACTGTATATTGCAGTTTTAACATCTTGTACACTTTCGTTTTTTTATATGCTTACTGGCTTAATCAATAATCTTAGTAAAATTTGCTCTAAAGTTATAAAGAAACTTAGTTTATATATAATACAGTTTACACGCCTCTGGAAAACATCCCGTATGACGGTTATGGCTTAATTTCAATAAAGTATATTCCACCATAGTATTTTGCATATGCTTCAACTTTAAAATAAAAAAAAATTAAAGTCTAATACTTATAAGTTATTTTGTTTGATAGACATTCGCAGTCAGCAATGCTCCATTGTAAATTTTGTTTTTTTGTAAGTTATATTAAAAATACCTTAATAATATTATAAAGTAGAATTAAAGCATCACCTAGCCCACTTAAAGTTCATTTGAATCTGAGAAATGCAGTGTATGTTCTCAGCTTCGATATCTGGTACATATTTGTACTGTCTTTGAATAATTATTAGGCTTATGTTTTGAATCGCTCCGTATATGAAACTTTACATAAAAATTAAACGATAAAAGTGGGTGGGTGTAACATACGCTATAGTGCTCTCCAGTGATTTATACTTATTTTATTTATAACAAATTGGGTTTAAAAACTTAAAAAAACGTGAGATTGATTTTGAGTAAGAAATTAGAATTTAAATTAACGTGTATACGCCGTTCGAATTGAGATATTATACATGCAAATTGTTATGGCATGTAGGTAGCTTTCGGTGTTGGTAGTACGAGTATATTCATTCTCTGCAAGATTTATGAAAAATGTTTAAAAGTGTATTTGCATAAAAGCTTTGGTAGTTAAAATATTCCGTTGCTAACACTGTGACGTTAGCTGTAATGATTTTTTACAGATGCTCTGTTTAAGTAATAAGCTAAAAATTTAAAAGTGACTTTCGTTCTGGAATACAATTTAATAAAAAATTAGCTAATTTATTTATGCAATATTATACTCTTCGCAAATACGAAAACGAAGAGTATATTGCATTTGATCGGCACATTTTTAAAACCGGAAATATCGCTCGTAGACAAAAAATTTCTATGTTATTGTGTTGGTGAACGAATTCTGAACAACATTAAAAATGGCCGTATTTCCGTCCGTCCGTCCGTCACGTCTCTTGTAAGCGCGATAACTTAAAAAATAAAAGTCCGATTGTACTGAAAATTACACAGTAAGTTAGTGCTAGCTAGCGGAACAACCCTGTTGTTTTTGAACAAAATCGATCAGTAAATAAAAAGTTATTAATTATTCATATTTGAATTTTTGTTTGATTTTTATGTTTTTATAATTGAATAGAAATCTGGCGAAATGATATTTTATTTTAATATCTAAATATTTATACAAGGTGTAATCAGTTTTCATGTCATTAAAAAAAAAACTGGTAATGGGGACCGACTAGACAAACAAAAAAAATTATGACATTTTCCCCTAGGGGCACTTTGAAAAAACTGACCTAGGTGAACAATTTAAATATTAGGGTAGGAAACATTTGAGAACCACTGCCTTTGTGGGTCAATTGACGTGTACTAGGTATAATTCTACAACTTTTAAATTGTCATAAAAAAGTGCAAAGATTACCGACCGACTCGTCGCCGGCCGACGGTTCAAAGCAAAGAACGGCGGTACCTTTGATGAGCGCCTCAACCGAACCAATTATAAAAATGTAAATAATTCGTTATCTCTTTTTGCAGAACTGCAAGCAATTCATAGGCGTAGAAGAGGTTTAAACACAGCATTTATTTATATGTGTGTTTTTTTAATTTAGAACAAAATATTGGAGCTTTTATTGTTGTTTATAATTTATCAGGTTTACATGTGATTTTTTAACATTTGTAACCTAAATGAGTGTTCTGGGTTAAGCTTAAAAAACGAGTAATTATTTCATGACATTGGGAAATAAAGAGTTAGACGTCTGAGATACGATAACAAAATAATTATGTGTATTTTAAGTTAAGAAAAAATCTGATTTATTTAACGAATTGCCAATCAGGTATCGAAAACTAAAATATTCAATAAATCTAGAACTTACCAATAAATTATTTTTGATTTACATAAATTGTTCGAAATGGCCTCCGTCTGCATCAATACACTTTTCGGCACGTCGAACTAAGGACATACGCACTCCGTTCAACGCATTTGGTAAATTAGGATCATTTTTTATGGTTTCTATGCACATTAAAATACGTTGCTGCAATTGGTCCAAGTGTCAATTGGATCACGGTAAACCAGAGATTTAAGATAGCCCCAAAAATAAAAATCCATCGGATTTAAGTCGGGTGACCTAGCAGGCCATGGTATTGGTCTGCCACGCCCAATCCATTGTTGAGGAAACTCCGTGTTTAAAAAATTTCGTACAGCCAGACTAAAATGAACTGGCGCGCCATCATGCATATACCACATTCTTCTACGCCTTGCCAAAGGTACATCTTCCAACAAATTTGGCAATGTTTGTTATAAAAAGTTTAAGTATACATCACCATTTAATCTAGCAGGTAATTCTATAGGTCCAATTATTTCATTACCGCAAATTCCTGCCCACAAATTAACGCTGAACCGTCGTTGAAAATTCGCCCTTCTTATTACATGTGGGTTTTCGTCTTCCCGATAGTGCATATTTTTAAAATTAAACACTCCACTCCTGGTAAAACACGACTCATCGGAGAAACAGAGAAAGTTTAAAAACCCTCTTTGCCGCGTGTTTTCTCAAAATCCACCTACAAAATTCCATTCGGCCCGCATAATCTTGAGGTTCTAGAGCTTGCACATGTTGATAGTGATAAGGGTGTAAGTTCATATCTCTTAAAGTCCTCCACACCACAAAATGGAATACTCCCACACGGTTCGAGATATCACGGGTGCTTAAAGTTGGATCCTGTTCTACGAGTTCCAAAACTTGAACCTCCGCTTCAATTACTCTGTCTTCGCGTTGTGGACCTCTTTCTCCTCCATGTCCATCGATACGACCTGTTTCCCGAAGACGCTGAGCAATCCTTACAAATGTACGTGCACAAGAATGACGTCGATTAGGGAATCTTAAGCGATAAAGCTGTTCCGCAGCTGCTGCATTTCCACGACATTCTCCATACATCAAGTGCATATCCGCGAGCTCTGGGTAAGTGTAATCTCCCATAGCGTTCAAAATCTGCCTTTTAAAATACCACACTAAACTATCAACTAACGTTGTCAATAAAGAAAATAAAAATAAAAACTTGGTCCAAAATCCAAAAAGTAACACAAAAAGAACGAACAAGTAGTGTCTGTACGTAATCAAGAACTTAACGACTTGAACGGTAAGTCAATAAAATAAATCTTAACTGTAAATATGTGGCCTAAAATTCAAGAAGAACGAAAACAACGAACGGGTTCGACATGTGTACTTCAAAGTGTCCACAGAAACTAAAATATTGCACAAGAGGGAGTATAGTTTTCTTCAGATCTACTAAGCACTGAGAAAACACCGACGTCTTTCACTTTTACCTCAACGCTAAAGACCTTAAGAGGTCTACAGAGGATCCAGCCAACCAGCCAACCGTCCTCGGTACACTTTGAAAATTGCCATAACAACTCTCATAAAAGTGAACTGGTCTGCTGGAATTCCAGGTCCTCAAAGCGTACCGACAATCGAGCAGACCAGGTCAATCCAGTAGACCAGGTCAATCCAGTAGACCAGCTCACTTTTACGAGTTCGCATGGCAATCTTCAAAGTGTACCGAGAAGGTCGGTTGGTCTGCTCTCTGCCGCTGGGTCGTGTGTAGATCCCTTTACCTTACCTACTTTTAAAGTGTGATTATCAACTTGTATCCTCGGCCGACGCGCGGTCTGTAACAAAGGAGCGCGATACTTTGAAAAAGCCGTATTAGCGTATTTGATGGTTAGAGGTGCCGATATACGCGAAAATAAAAGCCTATCCCAACATTCCAGCACTTCTCAAACAATTTTACTGAAAATTTCCGAAATTTTTGTTCATTTCTTTTTCTAAAACTATGGGTTTTAGACCCCATGTTATATAAGGTTTTTTTGTTCGTTTAGTTGTTCCCCACCACCAGTTTTTTTTAATGACATGAAAATGATTACACCCTGTATATTTTACTGATATATATTTCATAATACTGTGACATTCATACAGAGACATCTATGAGCGCTCCCTCTAAGTTGTGCAAAAGGTAGAAGTAACAGGAAACAATTAAATTAGTTGGTTAAGTTCGGCAATTATCCCACAGATGGCGCGCGCGGTGTTATTTATAATCTGGACTTCTGGAAATATCTAGAGAGTGATGACATCATGACAGACTATTCTAGATCACTCATCTTTGGGTATATAAAGGCATGGAGTAGTTCAGAACAGATAGTTTTTAGGAGTTAAGTTGATGTACAGTTCAGATACTCAGAGAGTGATCAGATCAAGTGATCAAGTGACTGAATAATTGAAGTATAGTACACAGTGTATTATTAGTGAAGAAATTAATTGTTGTAATTAGTACGTAAGGTAATAACTTAGTGTTACCCTGGTGTCATAATTTTCGGATCCATGATACAGGGTGATGAACAAAAGAGGTGTAAACACGTATCAATACAATATCCAACTGTGGAAATATGGATTTAACTCGTCTCTGATAATGTAAAAATTTATATTTTCTACGTGGCAGGTGGTGGTGCAGTTCTTACACACTTTAAAACAGCTAAATAAAGATATTTTTATGCTTTGGACTCGAAATTCAAGGGCCCCGGGTTCGAAACCTACATGACTTTTGGCACGGTTTTTTATTTTTACTTTATTTTACACTCAGTCTTTCACCCGCTAAGTTCGCACTATAAAATTAAAAATGTTTAAAACTGACATTATTTATAAAAACTGCAAAGAGTATCCTATAGAATGTGTAACAGTTATATAAAAAAATCAATAAATCGACGAAGAGTATGTTTTTAGCTTGTTACTGTTTAAAATTACACTAGATATTTCAAATTCTTAGATTTTATTAAAAAATATAATAAACAACCAAATTTCACAAAAGATTTATTTTATAAAAGAGTAAATTCAGTCAAATAGAAAGGTAATGCGAAAATATGATTCGTGAACTTTTCTTCTTTTTTTTCTTAAATGCAACGCTCTGGTAGATTTTTCGTGACAAATGCATTATTTTAGTAAATTCCCCTTTGTTGTATAGCATGTCTCACTGTATGATGGCTATCTGTCGCGGTTGCCTACTAGGCGTACGACCCCGCAATAATCCTTTCTCATCACTTCCTGGGTAGATATCCAAGGTTAGAATATATAATTCCAACGTTTTGGACAGCGTCACTTACCAACTCGTCCTTTTGAGTTCATTAACTAACTATTCTATAGAGGGGCCCAAAAGTCCGTTTATCGTTACATTTTTAAATGATCAGTCAAACAATTTAAAAAAACTAGTGGTATTGCATGGAAAAAATAATATTTATAATCAAGATAGTTAAACCGTCTATGACCACTTATCCATGGCGACATAAAAAATATATTTCAAAATGTAATCAAGTTTTGATAGATGTGGGATTGGCCTCCGCGGTCATGTGACTTGACACCATGCGACTTTTCACTATGGGGCATTCTCAAAACCTCGTATTTGCAACTCGCCCACTTAATATAAACGCTTCATTTAACGAAATTGGCGGTGACAAAGCCTCAATCCAGAGAATTTGCAGCTCTATTGCAGAAAAATGTCAAGGGTCACCATTTTAAAAATTATCGATAATTTTTTTTTGTAGCCTGTAATAATAAATTGTTTTTCATACTGTTTGAATAATTTATTTAAAAGTGCAAATCGGCAAACTGACTGTTGGGTCCCTCTGTTTATGATCACATCTCTGGTTGACATGGTCCTAAAATGTGGGAGAATATTACTCTGAAATGATGATCAAGTTAAATTTGTGCTAAAAGTTACACACAAAATATAGAGGAAAATAATTAATGCAATTTACGCAAGAGCAGAACCTAGCTATCAAGAATTAGCAAAAGGCAACATGGAATTTGAATTTTATTCTCATCAATCGGTATATAAGAAATAAAATCTTTTAGAAAATTCTTAAATTGTCAAAAGTGTTTGTTGTCATCGATAATGATGTGTTTCATCCCATATTCAGAATTTTCTTTTATGTGGCTGTGTAGTCCTTGCCATATTTGAGCAATATACAAAAATCGGCTTCAACATGCTTATTGGAGATCAAATTGGATATCAAATTTTAAGCAGTACTTCGATAATGTTCAGTTCGTAACGAATATTTGAAAATAAATTCAAATCGGTTGAGATTTGACTTGTAGGCAGGATTTGACCACGGTCAGTAAACTATACGGTTGTCTCGAGCAGCTTTTGGATGAAGGAGGCACGCGGAGCGGGAAACCGAAATTTGACGTAGACGGTAGACCCTGCCGGCGTCTTTGCCTCTATCTTTTGCATAGAAATCAGATATATCTGTCTCTCTTGCACGTTTTATTTGTTTAATTATTCAGTTAACTCTTGTATTTACATTTTTATTTTATTTTTTTTTTCTATTCCATCTATCAATTGAACATGTTGACCGCATCACTCTATTTTGACGTAGATAAAGTGTGCAAGGAAGACAGATATACCTGATTTCCATGCAAAAGATAGAGACAAAAATGCCCGCAGGGTCTACAATTTCGGTTCTCCACCCGCGCGTCCTTTGTCCTAATACTGCTGAGGTAACCGTATAGTTTACTGACAGTGGGATTTGACAACAAATCTGAATTTCTGTCCACCGTGCGACATACTGACAGCATGTAACTCATATAGGATTGTGACATAACCTTGTTTTCGCGTGACCTTCATGTGTTTGACCCCTTGGCCTTGCACAAGGCGATTTTCTCTCTAATTTTGCCATTTTTAAAGACCTGCGTTTGGACTTGCTATCATTACATTCTGACGATCGTCCAACGCTCTTACCCTAGTGACAAGTCGCCGGGTGAATCTAAATTTGTTTTATTCGAGAAACGAATTTCAAAATTTTCAAATTCAAATTTCATGTAGACGCTCCACGCCTTTGCCACATTTTTCGATTTCTCCTTTCAGTCAAAATTATATTATTATTCTTTTTGCCAAATTCACAAAATACTATGTCCTCAATTTCTCCATGTTTTGTGAAGCGACAAAAATATAAAAAATTGAAAAACATTTAATTTTTTTTATCAGTACCGGGGCTGGGGCTCGTACCCAGAATGCGATAGACAGTCGGTCGGCATATTCGCTACTCAATACGCCTTAACCGAGTGAGCTTGGTAAAAGTTAACCGACATAACTGTCAGCATTGGGCGGACAATAATCCTCATTGGATGCGGAAGACCCTTATCCAGAGCCTACAAAAAGCAAATACGTAGACTGAGATAATTGGTGATCGAGTAATATGGCCAATATTCTTCAACAATAGTCTTAATGGGCCAAATAATCTTACATTTCATTAAGAAGAACCGGTTCTACGACTGGCAGCTAGATCCACACTTTTCTCATAAAAGGCTCTAGTATTAAAAATATCGAGAAGAAATTTTCGCAAATAGGTGGACTGGAAGAAACGGTTTAATTGAGTGTTCAGCAAAATCTACGGGCCTGGCTCCACTTGATTTTTTACAGAGATATCTTGAGAGAATTATGTAACAAACGGATTATGTAACAAAACCGGACAACATTGATTATATACAGAAACGTATCAGTCATGAAGTCAGATAAATCTCAACAGATTATTACGAAATGTGAGGGATGGGTTTTATCATCGATTGGCCTTTTGCCAAGAAGAATTGGCGCACATTCTGCATATGTTATTTTATTATATTACTTACTTTTATTACCTATTAAACGAAGTTTAACTTAAAATCTATGTTATTATTTCTCGATCATCTAAATCCTTTCTAACATTTGGAATACAAAAATTGTAATCTATGTATGGAGTGAAGTTTCAGATAGAGGGACTGGGCCCGGAGCTGGCTCTCGGCCACCCTAGATCAAATGCCAAGAAGTCAGTAGAAAACTGGACATGGTCCCAGTTCTTTGATTTCTGGGCCTCCTACCCAGGATTCCGGCAAGCGAAGCTCCTGATCTCAGGGCCCTTGTCGAACCGAACAGAACAAATCCTGCGATTAAGCAGGAAACAAATCAGAATCGTGGTAAGTCTTTTGACTGGACACGGCTCTTTCAGAAAATACCTGCACACTATAGGGGTGGTTGACAACCCCGACTGCAGGTTCCAGGGGGGGGGGACTTCCATCTACGTCCTTCTTATGAACTTGAGGCACAAACCCTCGTTTGTTCCTTAAGTCGAATGCCTACTTTACCTTTTTAGTAAACCTAACCGACTGTTATTCAGAGCTAGTCGAAAAGTGAGAAATTTTAAATTTGGCTATTGAATAACAAACACCCTATATGAGGTATCAAGGTAAAATTTTGTATAGGTATTTGAAACAACTGTGAATCAAATACATTATCCAATTTGCCGATAAAAAATTGCCTAATAGTCGATTTCGAAAATATTAAAATTACAAATTTCTCAAAACAATCAAATAAAGCTCATCGAGCACTATATCTCAAAAAAAATTTAAAATGGGCCAAAGCATTTCAAAATAACGGAGTGTTGCGGTATTAAATAGCACACACTGTATATATGAAAATGATTATAAAATATTTTCATGAGAAAATTCATTAGTAGGTACTAAACTAACTAAACTCTGTTATACCAACAAAAATTATTGGAAGTTTAACCACCATCTCGTTCAGAGCCCTTGGCATATTGTTATCTATAGGCCCGTCTAGAGTTTCAGCGGTGTCGAATTAGAATTAATTGGGTTCATTACTACACCTGTTACTGTCTGCTGTTGATTTATTTACGGTGTCAAATTTCCACATAAATAAACGGCAAAGTTGGTGATTTCGCAGCACGAAATAAATCGTGTGGATTTTCGGACAAACTTGAAAGAATGTATTGATTAGTCTCTAAGTAACACTTAACTATTCGTGAATAATTGAGGTTGCTTCATGACAGCTAGATTAATTAATTAAAATATTGAAATGCGATACTGGAATTTCGACAGTGGATTGATTATTATATAAATATTATTCAAGACATTTAGGATATTTCGGTTTTTTAGGTTGTGGTATAATCACTTACCTAAATTACCAATAACATATTTTTAATTTAAATTCAATGATCATTAAGTTAACAAAATAAAGAAAATAATAACTGAGTGAAAAACAAGTACTTCAACCAGGAATCAGGAATATATTAGTCATAGTGGCTAACTCCCTGTTATATTACACCACTTATAATAATTGTAAACAGTTTTGATTTACACAAATACTATATCAGCGCCTTAGTTCAGTATCCGCAGTAGCTAATAAAGTGTGGCAATTAATAGCACCGCAGTTAGCGTAAATATTATACAGCCTCACAAAAAAAAAGTGATCTGTCCTGCGGACCAGACTAGTGTATCCTTATGTATTTGGTCCCGCTGAAACCGAATCCGAAGTCAGAATCGTCAGATTGGCTCGTTTTTCACACCTAATCCCCAAAAAACACCCCCATAACAAAGAAAGCGGTCTGTCCGGCAGATCATGTCAGTGTATCTTTATGTATTTTGACCCGCATAATCCGAATTCGAAGTCAGAATTGTCAGATTGGTTCGTTGTTCACTCCTAACCCCTGAAAAACACCCCCCACCAAAAATGGTCTGTCCAGCGGATCAGACCAGTGTATTTTCATGTATTTGGACCCGCTGAAATCGAATCTGAAGTTATAATTGTAATATTGGCTCGTTATTCACCGCCAACCCCAAAAACAACCCCAAACCAAAAAAAGGTCTTTCCGGCGGACCATACCAGTGTATCTTCATACATTTTGACTTGCTTAATCCGAATCCGAAGTCAGAATTGTAAGATTTGCTCGTTTTCACCCCTGACCCCAAAAAACACCCCCAAAACAAACAAAAAAGTAGTCTGCCCGGCGAACCATACCAGTGTATCCTCACCACATACATAAGGATACACTGGTATAGTCCGCCGGACAGACCACTTTTTTTGTTTTGTGTTTTTGGGGGTGGTGAAAAACGATCCAATCTGACAATTCTGACTTCAAATTCGGTTTCAGCGGATCCAAATACATAAGGATTCACTGGTATGGTCCGCCGGACACACCACTTATTTTTGGTTTGGGGGTGTCGTGTTCTTTTGGTTTGGGGGTGAAAAACGAGTCAATCTGACAATTCTGACTTCGGATTCGGTTTCAGCAGGTCAAAATACATAGAGATACACTGGTATAATCCGTCGGACAAGCCACTTTTTTTTGCCCTGAGGGTGTTTTTTTGGGGTTACGGGTGAAAACGAGCCATTCTGACTTCGGATTCGGTTTCAGCAGGTCCAAATACATAAGGATATACTGGTCTGGTCCACCGGACAGACCATTTTTTTTGAGGGGGGGGGGGGGGTGTTTTTTGGGGTGAAAAACGATCCAATCTGAAAATTCTGACTTCAGATTCAGCGGATCCAAATACATAAGGATACACTGGTCTGGTCCGCCGGACAGACCACTTTTTTATGGGGCTGTGTTATTAATCAAGTCTGCCATATTGTTTATAAATTCTTCATAGGTAATCCCGTAAGAAAGAATCTAGTGAAATGAAATCCGGTGACCAAGCTGGCCATTTAATTGATCCATCCAAGAATTCGGAAAAGTAAATTAGTAACAATAGTGGGGTGCAATGGGGTAGTTTCCATTTTTTTTAAATTCAGTTTTGGTGATATATATCGAGTAATGTTATTATTTTAGCAATTACTGCATAATCAATCTAAACCAAAACAATAATTTCTTAAATAAAAATAAGAAATAAGAATACGCCCGTCTAGACGCAGATTTCAAATGATTTTATTTGGCGGGAAATAATTTAACCAATAACAGACAACTTTCGCTTAGACTGTAACTAGCTTATTTGAATGCCAAATTGTGTATTTTCTTTACATTATTTTGCCTATAACACTTCTATTTTGCTCAATATCTTTAAAATCAATAAATATTATATACATGTATTTAGAAGGAATTTAAAGTTATTTATATTTGTTATTATTTAGAAGTTATCTTGAAAAGGTAAACAAAATTCGAGTATTATGTCGCAACATTATATAAAAACGGCTCTCTTCCAACTTTCAACTTTGCTTGCTTGCCGTTAGTTGTCAATTCTTGTCATAATATAAGTGAAAGAAACATAGGTTAGATTTACTTGTTTGTTTATGTGGCGTTTGATTTTGTTTTTTTTTATATTTTATCAATAAACTATTAAGATGGAGTTGAATTTTGTGAAAGGAGATTCATCCAATCTGTCCAAAGTTGATTACGACATGATAGATTCTTTCTATAAACAAAATTTGGATTTTTTGTCAGCAAACGTAAAAAATGTGAAAACGCAAAGGTAAACACTTTTATTTAAGTATGTAAGTACACTTATTATCAGTAAGTGTATTTTGGATCTGTAGAACTGGTTTAAACTTACTTCAAAATGATCTTCACAACAAAATATAAATGAACCTGAAGGGATGGGATCAGAATTATTTGAAGCTTGCCACCAAGTTCTTCGAATATCCATATTTCTTGGAACAGTTACAAAAATTTTTTCCCACGCACTTATACTTGTGTTTCCACAACTTTTTATAAAACATTTTTTCGACGACATTATCTATTATTTTTAAATAACAGCAAATACCTCGATAAAATAAATTGAAATGTTTTAAATCAACACGATCGTCAGAACACATCTGTCATTTGACTGGCCGTTGACATTGTTGTCATGTTTTGCTAAATATGTTTTCAAAAATCTAATGGGCATTAAAAATTATTTAAAATATTAATAATTCACGCCTATTATTATTGTTTACATAAGAAAATTAAATTTCGTGGATAAATATATTAAAATTGATTTAATAAATAAGCTTCATACTCCTGTTTTCTTCAAACATCCTCACTAGAACTAGAGAAGGAATTTCAACTTGGCAACACCACATGGTTTTGTATAAAAACATTCTATCACCAAATCTATACAGTTCAACTACGTCATCGGCAAGTTTAACGACGTTACCAATTTAAAACACCTGTTGCTCCACTTATTATAACTTCTGTTTTCTCAAAAAATTGATAATTATTTTCGCGGAAATCTGTATTGGAAGGCTTGTTTGTACATATTCTATGATATTATTCAATAAAAAAAATTAGGAAAATACCCCATTATCGTCAGTCATTTCAAGTTGATGCAAAAGTTTAATTTTTTGTGTCATCTTGCAGGTTAGGGTCTATACTACATTTTTAGTCCGAGTGTACAACGATTTACCCCCGAGAGGTATCTATGGTAAGAGGAAGATATAATAAGGGTGGTCAAAATTTTGAAAATACAGAAACCATACGTGTGGAACATGCAATAAGAGGTAAAATTAATCTAAACTTCAATATGATATATGTTTTTCAGAAACACAAATTTTAGGGGGCTAAACAAGGGGGTAAAATTTTTCAAAAATCCCACAATTGCGTTTAGGGTATCAAATGACAGGTAAAATTCATCCACACTTTAATATAATATATTTTTTAACACTAACTTTAGGGGGTTAGGGTGTTTAAAGGGGAATAGAATTTAAAAAATATGCAAAAAGAACGATGGATATCAAACGAAATATATTTATCTAATAGGGAACGGGAACTGGGTTTAGACCATCGTGAGACAGGTTAGTTTTACACTACTGATGTCTCGTCGTTGTTCAGTACGAGAGAAACCGCAAGTTCGGACAATCGGTTCACGCACTCGCTCGAGTGGTGAGCGGTGGTGCGAACCTACCATTCGTGGGATTATGCCTAAATACCTCAAAGGCCATATCTTTTCTAGTCGAAGGTGGTAACGATATCTCTTGGAGTTCCGAGAGTCGAAAGACTCAAAACAACGTGACTTTCCTAGGCAGTCGCGGTTTGTTTATTGAAAACACATTTCTTTTTTTCATACTCAGATTAATGTAATGGCGACAGAGACTAACTGGGTACTGCGCACTCTTTGCCAAAAACAAAATACACAGGAACTTGTCTGTCCCCTAGACAACCCAGTTGCTGTAAGTAAAGGGGGAGCATACAGAGACACAATCAACCTTGTCCGCCAATTTAGAGAAGTTCCAAACTTAGAACTACCAGAAAAACTGTGTATGAGTACACATAGTGCATCCTGGCACAAATTATGTCGTCAGTTATACAAGGTTTCAGTTCTTCAACCAACCAACCCAAATCACTGCCTACAACCACTAATTCCCTCTATTACCCAGCATACCGTGCATAATATGAGTTCTCTTTCAGCAGACCTCAAGTGTGAATCTCCATTTGCAGTGTCTTTCCCCCTTCAATTGTATTCCCAAACAAGGAGTAAGAGACTGGTAGAACTGTTACACAATCATTGTTATAGTGTTTCTCAACACCGATAAAGGAAAATAACTTGAGGATTTTCAATAAGAAAAAATATACAACCAAGACAGCAATAACAAAAAAAATCAACATTTCAAGCAACATGCAGATTTGTATGGACAAGCATTTATTGTGCTTAATAGCCGCAACCTCCACATTTTCAGGTCTTCCTTGTTCCTTGCTTTTGAACATCTGACAATATTCATTGAATCCAGTGTAGCAATTTTGGTGATACTTGGCTTCGATGGCTTCGAATATATTTTGTCAAGACTCAACTTCTTTAAATAATGATCTGCTGCATGAGTTTCATTACCACAGAATAAGCACACATTACGGTACTGCTTGTAGCAACTGGGTTGTCGAAGGAACATACAAGTTCCTCTGTATTTTATTTTTGGCAAAGAATGCACAGTTCCCAGTTAGTTTCTGTCGCCATTACATTAATCTGAAAACAAAAAAAGAAATGTGTTTTCAAAAAACAAATACCATATAAATATATTTCGCTTGAAACCCAACGTTATGCTTGCATTTTTTTAAAAACTATTCCCTTTTTAGACCCCCCCTAGCCCCTTAAAGTTAAAGTATCACTTTTTTAGCTCCCTAGCCCCCTAAAATGTGTGTTTTTGAAAAACAAATGTCATATTGAAGTTCAGATTAATTTTCCTTCTCATTTCATATCCCACACGTATTGTTATGTGTTTTCAAAATTTTGACTACCCTTATTGTATCTCCCTCTCACTCCTAAATCATTGTACACTTGGACCAAAAATATAATACAGACCCTAACCTGCAAAATGACACTAAAAATTAAACATTTGCATTACCTTGAACGTTAATTTTATAAGTCTGCGGCACCCCACTACAAGTCTTGTGTTATGAGGTGGAGCTCCATCTTGCTGAGACCACATGTTGTGTTAAATATTCCGTGGGACATCGTTGAGTAATACTGAGAGAATGTTTCGGATTACCCTTATACAGATAAGGTCGTCTTATGACTGTGTTTAATGTACCACACCACACATTTACATCAAAAATTGTTTGGTTGTCTGTTTGTCTCTTCCAACTTGGGTTTTGATCATGCCAATAGTGGAAATTATGCTTATCGACAAGATCACTATTGTGAGAGCGACTTTTATCAGCCTATAATATATTTTTTAAGAAATCAGGAATTTTCTGCACACATTACTAAAAACCTTGCCAGAAAATCGTTCCTTCTTTCAAAATCACCTAAACGTAAGTAACGAACAAGGTGATTTTATAGGGATGTTACTTGTTTGAATTAAAATGTCTCGTAAAAAGGTTTTAAATGAAGGTTAACGTCTGTCTGGATAACGACGAGAGCACACTATTTGGGCTTGTCGCAAAGGTCCTCTACTCTTGCCGTAAATATATATCATATCATGCATTTGTAAACTGAACCATCACATTTTGAAGAGTGAAATGGCTATTATATTTAGTAACACTGACAGAAAGTTAAAAACCGCTGCCTAATATAAGGAATCACTACTTCCACATCCAGACTTCCTATCCAAGTCTGTTACAACGAACTATATTTGCTCTCCGCTATGTGGATATAATTGCTTATGGAATTTTAATAATATAATATTTGAAATCGTGTACAGTTGGTTGTAAAATTGTATAGGACACATTTTTAGTTGTGTATGTCTACCATTTCATATATTTCGTTTGGTATGGGACAAAATTCTATCAAAGTAATAACTAATTTATATAAATTCAATACTAACTACATATGAAGCTCAGTGTACTTTTGTCTGAAAGGATCAAAGTTATGGGAGGTTAAAATTAGTTGAAACACCCTATTGAATGAATAGCAGTGTTTAAATATTTTTATTTCCAAATACCATTAACATTTTAATTAACAATTAAACTAAAATGTTGCCACCTTAATGTTTTATCATAGAACCATGACTTTGAATGACTTCAATAAGCCGACGGGGTACAGAATTGTATAAATCTGCTAGCAAGTTAGCATCACATTTAGGTCCTCCCAAGAATTGTTTCCAATAATTCATTTCTAGTTTGTGGTCAAAAATTCCTGTCATACATATTTTTTATTTATTATTTCCCAAATATTTTCGATGAGGTTTAAGTCAGGGCTCTTTGAAGACCAGTTTAATATTATTTGTTTGAAACCAGTTTCGAACTATTATTGCAGTATGGATTGAATAGTTTTTGCTGGAATGCGAAGTTATCATTTGGGAATAATTGACGAACTGATGGTAACAATAGTTTCTAAAATGTCTCTGTATATTAACCTCTACCCAGTGAACCACTCTTCGCCATTCCAACATACCTCTAGCCCATGTACACTAATCCATGCCCAGACATTAAGGAAGGAACGACCTGATCTATCAGTATTGAATACATATCTCTCATCAAATCTGGTATTGCTCGGTCTATGAACTCTAATATGGCCATTATGTGTAGATTGAAATATCTTCTTGTTTCTGAAAATGACTTTGTTCCAATAACCCATATCTCTATATACATTATTTAGTGCAATATTACCTTCATCTGTTTTTTTTTCAACGCTAAGTAACACTTTTGCAGATACGCTATTTCTTAAATCCATCTCTTTAATTTGTCGAGACACTGTGGAACACGATCGTGGAAAGTTTCACTCTATTATTGCAGTTCATGCCATTTCAAAGGGGTTTTTCCCTCAAAAACATTATTAAAGCAGCATCTTCTTGCTCATTTGATATTTTTCGCCTTCCTGACTCTAAGTTTTTTTCAATAGTTCCATCCTGTTCCCACCTTTTTTTATTTTTAAAATAGCATTTTTATTTACATTTAAAAGAATAACTGTAGCTCATATTGTCGATCCATCCTCCAGTAATCCAATAATGCGAACTCTTCATAACAAACTTAGCGCAACAGGCATTTGAATATTTTAATAATGACAGTGACACACACTAAAACTGTTTCTATATTCAACTGACGTCTATTTTAAAAGCCAATCTACACAAGATAAAAAATGTTGTCCCATAGATATATGCAATCAACTGTACTCCAAGAACCCATAAGATGATATGCCACATTGGTAGTGGAGGTGGTAGTAATGGTGAGGGTGAATGAAGTGAAAAAAGTTCTTGATGATTTTGGTTCTTGTACACACACTAAATCACAATATTTTTTCACCCCCTTTAATAATGGGTGGGGTGGTAATGGGTAATGCCAAAAATTTTTTTGAGACCTTAGCTTCTCTTTTTCTTGCGTTCGTGTACTTCCAATGGATGTGGAAGTAATACACAGAAAATGGCATGACAAAAATATAAAACATCTTCGTATGCCGTGGATTACACGATAGAAGTAAAGCTTCTACTTCAAGCATTTTCTTCGAGGAAACCTACTACGCATCCATACTACTCAAGGTAATCTACTACTACTCGGAAAAACCTACTGCGCATCCTTTGTACTCGAAGAAAGCCACTGCGCATCCATACCACTTGAGGTAATCTACTGCGCATCTATAGTACTCGAGAAAAGCCACTGCGCATCCAAAATACTCGAGGAAACCTACTGCGCATCCATACTACTCGTGGTAGTGGGGGTGGATGAAGTAAAAAAAAAATTTTGAGACCTTGGGTTCTTGTACACACGCTAAATTATAATTTTATTTTTTTCACACCTTTAATAATGGAGCAGGGGTAGTAATGGTGGTGGCTAATGCCAAACAAATTTTTGAGACCTTAACTTCTTTTATATATACTAAATACCAATTTGACGGGCTCTTACTTCTTGATTTACCTATTTACTCCCATTTGCCCCAATTTATCCCCCAACCGTTCAACGAAACAAGATCAATTTATAATCTAGTTCCAGATCTCGTTAAAATACGTGTACCAAATTTCAAGTCAATATCTTAAACGGTTCCAGAGTAAACGTGCGCACAAAAAAAGTTACAGGCAGACAGACAGACAGAATTTTTTTTATTCAAACTTAAAATCTCGAAGTTTCCTGACATTCCAAGTTTATTTGAACAAAAAAAATTTTCAAAATTTTTGTTTGCATTACTACACCTCCATTGGATGTGGAAGTAAAAAACCGCTGCCCAAGGAATCACTACTTCCACATCCAGATTTTTTATTTAAGTCACTCACAACGAAAAAATTTTGTATGTGGAAATAATTGTTTATGGAACTTTAATAATATAATATTTAAAATCCTCTACCCCAAAAACCCATAAAACGATACCCCACATCGGTAGCGGGGTGGGGGTGGTGAGGGGGAGTGATAGTGGGGGTGGATGAAGTAAAAAAACATTTTGAGGTTTCTAGTTCTTGTACACACTCTAAATCACAATTTTTTTGCATCCCCTTTAATAATGGGGTGGTAATAGGGGTGGCTAATGCCAAAATTTTTTTGAGACCTCAGCTTCTCTTGTATATATACTAAATACCAATTTTATGGACTCTTACCTGCTTGATTTACCTATTTTCCCCAAATTTACCCCAATTTACCCCCCAACCCTTCGACGGAACAAGATGAAAATATAATCTAGTTCTAGATCTCATTAAAGTACATATGTGTACCAAATTTCAAGTCAATATCTCAAACGGTTCCAGAGTAAACGTGCGCACAAAAAAAGTTACACAGACCGACAGACAGAAATTTTTTTTTCGCTCAAACTTAAAATCTCGACGTTTCGTGACATTCTAACCCCATTTGAACAATACAAATTTTTTAAAATTTTTTTGACGTTACTATACTTCCACTGGATGTGGAAGTAATTAAATAAAACAGTCAACGGTTTTAGTATATTGGGTTACTAGATTCACGTTTATTACTGAATATTGCAGTTTGCAATACAAAGCAACTAGATTAATTTTACTGTTATAGTTATCGCGTTAATTTCAAGGTTCCTGCTTTCGAATAGTTATTTCTCGGCATCGCGACGCCAAAACCTTAACAGACGTAGCCGTTATTTATGCTCTAAATAATAGTATGTAAGTGTTCCTTCACAACCCTTTTCAAAGTTATTGGTCTGTGTAGTTTTAGAAAAACACCCTGTACAATGAACTAAAGTTGATCAGCTAACATCTTCTTTTATCTGTCTCATTAAAGTGGGAAACTACGAAAGAAAGTCATACAACAATAAGTGTACCAAAGTAACTTCCCCTAATGGGAAAGTAATGTTTGATCCGATTTAGAGATACGATGAGAAGGGTGATTCTAGTTTATTGACCATATTAAGAGAGCCTAAGGGAACAAAGGTACTAGAAAAAATATATAGAATCTATTTAATGTCGTGTATTTATTTAAGTATACACTACATTACACATTTTATACTATTAATAGAATCTAGCTTGACAGTTATTGACCTGAAATTGAAAATCATTATGAAATAAGCTATATGATAAAAGCGCCGTTTAAGTGAATGAAGAGTGTTTGCTAATTTTAAACCTGCATCGTCGTAAATATAGCGTGTAATTAGGTTAATGATATTAAAAAAGGACTGGTAGTAGGAAGCGACCAAACTAACAAAAACTTCTTATAACACGGGGTCTAGAGTCCATCATTTTGGAGAAAAGATATAAAAACAAATTTTAATAAAATTGGTAGAGAACTTCTGATCAGATAGTAGCTATAATATTAACTAGGTCAGCAACGGATGTCGAACTAAATCAAGTTCAAGACTTTTTTGTGACCTACATTACTTAGTTATAAAAAAAAGCGTAAGGATCACTAACTTCGTCTTGTTGTGTGCCATATTATACTTAGAAGATGTCTAATTGTTTTGTCCTAGAGTAAAAAACGCAGCATTCTGACTGGGACGCTTTATCTCAACTTGTAGAAGGAGAAATGTAAACTACCGTATTTCTTTTTACAACTATACGTCCATTGGTCCAAAGAAGGTAGAGGTTCTCAAATTTTTCGTGGGAAACTACTTATTTTTTTGTGATCTAGGTCGGTTTTTTAAAAAGGGCCTGCAGAAGAAAAGTTTTCTAATGACTTGAAACTAATAACACCCTGCCTGTAATTTTTACGGGGTAAATCATTTACCCAGTAATTAAATTTTAAATTATTTAATTCCCAGAACAGTTTCTATTGATGTTATTTCTCGCAGGGTGACAAGATTTTGTCTAATTGGAAGTAATGACTGAAAAAAGGGGATGTTTTTATTATCAGAATCTTATCTTATATTTTTTTACACGCTGAAACAGATTCTGATATTAAAAAAAATCTACTCCATCAGTTTTTGTCTACCTTTTATCCCCTAAAAAGGGGAAAAAAGGTTTTGTTCTAAGGTTCTGATCTAACTTCTCTGAAGTATCTTGATGAGCCGAAACCAATTTTGGACAAAAAAAAAAAAATTCAGTCAGTTTCCCTCTACAACCTCCTTTTATTTCCTATGGGTGGCAGAGGGAACTCAGGACAGAATTTTTTTTGCTCAAAATTAGCTTCAGCACATCAAAATACTTCAGGAAAGTTAGATCAGAACCTCAAGATAAGACTTTTTTTTGCACCTTTTAGGGGATAAAACATACTTTTTTTTCAAAAATTGGCTTCAGCGCATCAAAATACTTCTGAAAAGTTACATCAGAACCTTAGGATAAGATCTTTTTTTTTGTCCTTTTTAGGGGATGGAAGGGGTTTCAGCATATCAAACAACATGGGATAAGATGATTCTGATCAAAAAACATCACCCTTTTTTTGTCGGATGGTGTTACTAATAGTATCATATTCTTTATTTAAAGAAGAAACAAGTAAATGAAAAAATGTTTCAGAATTTCAAATTCGATGATCATTGCCGTGAATACGGATATCGTGTGTGGCCCATCTTTTTCGAAATCGAAATTTTTTATTTCTCACCCCTGCAAATGGTTCCATTTGAAGAAAAAACAGTCCCCTCAAAATATTATTGAGGCAAATTGAAGGCAAGGGGTGCCGCAGAATGCATTATTATGCAATAATAAAAGTAAATGGAATTATTTACATTCTTTGGTTGATGCATTGTTTTTTTTTTAATCAGCAACATTTATCTTTAGAATGACTAATCAAGTCATACAAATATCAAAGACATTATCTGTTGTGACTATGACATGTGTCATACTACTGTAAATTCATAGTCTAAGAAAACTAGACTAGAAGTTTTTGAAATAAAACTCTCGTTTTATCTTTGTGTATTTTATTATGAAACGTTTTTTTCATACATAGTACCAAATATTATCCTAAATCTACAAGACATATAGTAATAAAAACAATATTTTTTGCACTAGGCCAAAGCATGCGACAGGGTTTCTTTTTTTACATTTGGAAACTGTGATTTATAATCATTTACAACTTGGAGTAAAAACTGTTTTTGGTCTTCATTTTTTATTAAAATGTCATTATAGTCAGTAATAAGTTTGATTCCTCTCTCAGCGGCATCATTTACAACTTTAATTTTGTTTACAATATTGAAACATCGGGTATAACTTTCATTTTCCCTCAATGTTGTTGGATCATTTTCCAAAAATTTTGAAAAAACTGTTTAGTGTTCTCGCATATGAAGTCCTGAATTTCCTTGTTTTCAACATCAGTAATGTTACTAATCATAAGTCGTTTAATACCCTCTTGATTTGGTGCTTTCCTATTCAAAGCTTTAATCATTTCTCTTTTAGTGGTAACTGAAATATCGTCATCAAAGAAAGATAAGCCAACATTTACTGAATTAAGGTACCACAAATGGTTCACTATTTTCCTACTTGCGGCTTGAGATATTTCTTTGTCAATATTTTGATAATTAATGAGTTCTTTACAAAAGTCTAAGTCATGAAGCGGTGCTTTACTAGCAAATGACGCTGTAAACCAGGCCTTTACATAAACCTTTACAATAAAGAGACATATATCTTCAATACCTATTTTTTCTTTTTTAGTTAGTTGGAACTGATCTTGGAAAAAAAAAATTTAAAGACAGTAAATGGCTTTGGCCATCCAACGTGCATGATGAAATGCCCCTGGTTGATAGAATGTCGTGTGAGTGGGCTCTTCTTCAACAAAAAGTTTAGAAAGCATTAAAAATTCTTTATAATCATCACGAGGCTGTTGCAAAGTTAAAGCTGCATTTAGAAACTTTACAATTTCGGCTTTAACTGGTTGTAAAATGTGTTTAATTTTTGATACCTGAAATCCAGTTTTTAGTTTATTTTGATCTATTTTAGGCCAAAATTCCCTAAAACGTTTAAGTAGTCGCACATTTGGACCAGATGAGGGAGGCATTTTTGTGTCAAACACACTTCTCAAAACCACTTCAAAAATATGATGTCTACAAGGAAAATATAGAATATCTCTTTCTAATTTTTGTTGCAATAGTGTGGCTGCCCCCTCGTAGTATATTTGATGCTGTTGTATCACAACACAAAGCTATTACCTTTTCGTCCAAATTCCATTCACAAAGCACATCATAAACTGCTTCAGTCTGTTCTCTTCCAGTTGAATTGGGCAAAGCTGGTACTCCAAGTAGTTGTTCAATATCTCCACTAGTAACTAAGATAGTAAGTCTATCGATATTTCCCATTCCAGTGAGAGAAGGCAAAAGTTTTCCATCCCAATGGATGACTGGGGCCGGCAATTCAGAATTACCGAAGGCAGTTTTTAATATTTCAGCTCTTTCTTCGCGGATGCGTTGTCTAGAGCGCTGAAGTGTGGTTCTGCTGATGGACAAAGATGTGGTGTCATGTCCTAGTGCTTCCGCTACTGCCGTCAAAATATGGACTCCATACCTGTCGCTTATTTTGCAAGCATCAAATGCAGCGGCTATTTTTGGTGTGATGTTACATGTTCCATACAATCTCCTCTTTTTTGGCTGTGACGGGCCAGGCTGGTCTTGTAACAACTCTTCTTGGGCTTCGATTATTTCATCTTCATTTTCGTTGGAGTCGGCTGAATTACTACTTGATGATGGACAGATGACTGTTTCCTCTAATCTAGCTTTTTCTTGTTGACTTCGTTGCATTCGTTCGGATAATTTCTGTAATTTCTCCTCAGCTGATTTTTCTTGAGAAGCAAGTTGGTAATCAATACCATGCATAAATCCAGGACGTCCCTTTTTTCTTTGGTTAATTAAAAACTGCTTATCTTCATCTAATTTCATCAACTCCAATGCATTTGCATGAGAAATGTCAAAAAGATCGTCCAATTTTTCAACGAAATTTTTTTCTTTACCTCCCGCACTGGCCCTTTTAGCCGATTTTTGTTCCCCCACTCTGCATAAAGTTTATCTAGTTGTTTAACACAATGAAAATCCTGACGTGTCGGAATGCGAGCTTTATCCCAAAAAACTGACACCCTCTTTTATTGTTAATTTAGCACTTTCATGTACACTTAGCTTCACTTCACGAATGTTATAAAAGAGCACTTGTAATACTTGTCTATTAGACGGCAATTTATTGCCAATGATTTGTGACGAATAGTGTCCAACTAAGTAAATGAAAGTATCCTTTCGTAAGGATCTAACATCAGCCATCGTTAAATGTTTTTTTCAAAAAGGAACGTATGCTAGAACTTATAATGTCACCACTGTAAAACACAATTGCAAACTGACATAAAAACCTACCGTAGGTGCATTATATTTCCAAACTTCCAAAACAAATAATTTCTAGGAAATAATTACACCAATAAAACATTATGAGAAAAGAGGTAGATATTTGTATTTTAAGTAAAATTTAAGTGTATTACCGTAATAAAATCTTATCTACAAATTTATATACCTAGGTAGTTTTTTAGTAAAATAGAGTGATACGGTAAAGCTTTATAATGAAATGCAACAATATGTAAATACTTTGAGAAAACATTTTAAAATAAGATTTTAAGCATTAGAAAGAAATATATGCAAATTAAATCCATACCCACCCCTACGAGGGGGTTAATTCCACCTCTAAGATCAAATAAAGAATGTTATAGTGCAAAATAATGCGAAAAGCCATAGCCTCGTAGTTTGTAATTCCAAATATACAAATGTAGGTTGACAGACAATATACCTAAAAAATATAATATAATATTATTTTTAAGGGGTTTGAAACCACCTCCGCAGGCCTAGGTATTTCTTACCCCTTTGAGTCACATATTTTTCTATTCAATGGTTTGGTCTAAATTTTGTTACTGCGGGTTTTTGTGGTCGCTGATTACGAATCTGAAGTCCGAATCCGAAAATTCCTGAATAAAAGATGGCGGATCCAATATGGCGGATGTAAAAATCGGAAAAGCATTCAAAATTTGAAGCTTATGGCTGAAACTTGTTACTCAGGGGTTTTTGGAGTCACTGATCACGATCCTCTGTAGACGCCTTTTTGGTAAAAATTATAAAAAAAAAATTGTCTGTCAAACTTACAGATGTCAAACTGGCAGATGTCAAACTGAGAGATGTCACACTGACAGATATCAAACCTGACAGATGTCAAAAGAGATAAACGTCATTTGGACAGATGTCAAACTGACAGATGTCAAATTGACAGATGTTAAATGAGATAAACATCTTTTTTTACAATTAATAATTTTTTATTTATTTGCTTTTATCATGATTAGAGAATATTATTTAGGTATTATGCAAATCACAACTTACACACTTTTTATTTATTATGAAAATACCTACTTTCTGTATATTGTAGTCCTAATCTGGGCACGCTAATATACTAGTCAGGTAAATACTTTAAAACACTCATTATTGGAGAATCAATCAAAACAACTACTCTTCTAGCTAATACTGACGAAGTATTGAATTACATGATAGGATTCTTAGCATTTTAAAGAAAAAAAATATACTGAAAATACTTAAATCATTTATTCAAATTTAATCATTCACACTTTTTTACTTAATATGAAATCATCTACTTTCTGTATATTGGTGCCTTAATCGGGTCACGCTAATATACTACTTAGGAAAAGACTTCAAAACACTCATTATTGGAAAACCAATCAAAACAACTACTCTTCTAGCTAATACTAAGTAGACAGAGTCGACAATTTCATTATTTTTTATGCCAATGTGCGCTTTTACCCATACAAAATGAATCTCTTTTCCCACACCTAAAACATTGTGTAGCAGTTTCTTTATTTTTAGAATATAAGAGTTGGTTTTGATGTTGAAGGAAAAACTGTTTTCTAATGAAGATAAAGAATCTGATAAAATTATGGAAGTGTCTGAATTAGAAGAATAAATAAATTTGAGAGCCTTGTATATAGCAATTGCTTCAGCTGTAAAAATGGAGCATTGAGGCGACAATTTGATTTTTATACAGTTATTGGTCGAAGATATGTAGCATGCACAACCAGTACCCAAGAGAGTCTTAGAAGCGTCTGAGTATATCAACAATGGATTATCTAACTTATCCAAAATAGTATTTAAAATGTTCATACTAATATTTGGATGATCACTCTATTGCGGTGTAATTAATGACACTTTCGAAAAAATATTAGAGTATTCAAAGTTTGAAGTGTAATCATATGGGTTGTCCAATAGGGGAAGAATATCGCTTGAATCTCGAAAAGCCACACAAAGAGGCGGAGAATTTTTATGTATCCTAAGGAAAGAAATAATGTGTAAAAGCGGTTGATTGTTAATATTTATTCTGTGAAGGAACTTTTCAGTCAGGTAATGTCGTCTAAGCGAAAGAGGCGGAACCAAAGCATCGGCATATAAGGCATCAATTGGTGTTGATCTCATGGCTTCTAAACATATCCGTAGTGCTGTATTTTGTACGACATCCAAGCGTTTTAAAAGAGTATTACATACAGATCCATAAAGAGTACATCCATAGTCCAAAATTGATCTTATGTACGCTTTGTAAAAAAGAAGAGCGGTTTGAACATCCGCATCCCACCAGATTTTTAGAAAATTAATGCTTTTGTTGCAACGGTTTATTATATTCTCAATACGGAAGTTCCATTTGAGTTTTTTTATCCAGAATCACTCCTAAATATTTCACATGTGTTTGAAAAGGAAATAAATAATCCCCAAGATTAATATCGTTAATATTAGGACAATTGTGTTGAGAAAACACAACCACTGTGGACTCATTTGGTGCGATATTAAAACCGTTAAGAGAAAACCATTTTCCCAATCTAATTATAGATGTTGTTAGAAGGTCAATAGCTGTGTTGTGTTTTTTATGTTCTGTATATACACAAAAATCGTCGGCATATTGCACAATGCTAAACTGGGTATAGCGTTATCGCTATAAATAAAATTAAAATCGAAGTAAATATACTTATATTTGTTTTTAATACATGTTCATATTTTATGTGATTTTGGTATTTTAAAATATATTGATATTATCTTTTTTATGTCGAATGTTTTTATTTTTCCTAGCGACTCCATGGAAACTTCTCGCTTTTGGAACTTCTCGATTTCCAGTGAGTGAGTCGCTATAGTCGCTATATACACCCCCTCGTTAAAAAAGAAAATAGTCAATCAATCAACGTGTCGATTGCAAAACGTACTTTTTTAATCGGGGTAGGCAAAGTGTCACATCTGTCAACTAATACAAAAGCCGGTTTAACCCTATCAATATTGACAGTTATGACTTTGGCTCCTTTCTTAAATGTTAATAACTTATCTGAACGAGATAAAACTTTAAACGGTCCTTCATATAAAGGAGTAAATAAACGTTTTAAACGTTCAATGCGAACGAAAATAAAATCGCAAGAGGCAAGATCTGAACTAACAAAAGTTTTGTAATTACCATGCGAAGTTGGAGGAACAAATTTTAAATTATTAAAATAAATGCGTAATTTGTCAATGAAGGGTTTGACCATATATGAGTTCAGCAGGTGAACATTGCAGATCTTCCTTGGGAGTTGTCCTAAATGCTAATAAAATGATGGGTAATTCATCTGTCCAATGTGATGTATTGGCTCTAGCTAACAAGGAAGTTTTAAGTGAGCGATGAAATCTTTCAATTAAAGAGTTGCCTTCTGGGTGATATGGAGTTGTACGTATTCTATGAAAACCTAAAAACTTTGCAAATTCATTAAATAATCTTGACTCGAATTGTACTCCTTGATCAGTCGTTACTGACAAGGGAACACCGAATCGACAAACAAAGTTTTGAAATAAAGTACGCGCAACTGTTTCTGCTGTGATGTCGCGAAGAGGGTACGCTTCCGGCCACCTAGTGAATCGTTCAATCACCGTAAGAATGTAAGAGTTACCTTTGGATGGAGGTAATGGTCCTACCAAATCTATGTGGATGTGGTCGAATCTGATTTTCGGAATGGAAAAGTTCCCGAGAGCACTTCGCGTATGTCGACTGACTTTGACAGCTTGACAGTTAATGCACGATTTTGACCATAAATTGCAATCTGTGTTCATTTTCGGCCAAAAATAGTTATTTGAAATCAACAGTCTAGTGGCTTTAATACCAGGATGAGATAAGTTGTGAAAAATATCGAATATCGTTCGTCTGTAAACAAGTGGGACAAAAGGTCTGACTTTTGCACGAGAAACATCACACCAAATAAAATCATTTGAATCTGGAATTTGTATCTTTTTTAAAATGAAATTGGTTTTAGTTAGTGATGATTTATCTGACAATAAATAGTTGAGATTTGAATCTTTCTCCTGAGCTTCACTAAGCAACTTTAGGTCAAAGTTAACATTAAGGAAGGGAGAAGTTTTAAGTTGAAGTGGTAAAATATCTTGTTTTAAGGAAGAAGTGTCGTAAATACGTGACAAGCTGTCAGCTATTACATTATGTTTTCCTTTAACATGTTGTATTTTACAAGAAAATTGAGCTATGTATTCTAAATGACGTATTTGACGAGGAGATCTTTCTGCTTTTGTGAATAAAGCGTTGATTAAAGGTTTGTGATCTGTAAAACAATTAAACTTTCGACCTTCAAGTATAAACTTAAAATGTTTAATTGCAGTATATAATGCTAAAAGTTCTTTCTCAAAAACCGAATAATTGGTTTGTGCTGTGGTTAATTTACGGGAAAAGAATGCTAAAGGAGCAAGAAATCCCTTATTATCTTTTTGCTCTAAAACTGCACCCATGGCAAGGTTAGAACAATCGACTGAGAGAGATAAGATAGTATCGTCATTATTGCAAGGATGAGCTAAAACTACTGCATTACTTATTGCGTCTTTGGCTTTCGAAAATCCGTCTAAACATTGATCAGGCCAACTATTTATCTTTGTAATTTTATCATGAGATAAACTGTTACAAAGAGAATATAGGGGAAGTAATATTTCAGCAAAATGAGGTATGAAACGATGATAAAAATTCACCATACCTATGAAACGTTGTAGTTGTTTGAGAGTTGTCGGTAAAGGGAAATTATTAATGACTTCGACTCTCTCAGTTGATGGTAAAATACCTGATGAAGAGATGTGATGACCTAAAAAGGTTAAATTGTCAACTCCTAAGATACATTTAGATGGTTTAATGTTAATTCCGTATGTGTCTAATCTCTTGAAAACCTTTTCTAAATGTTCCAAATGTTGTACATCTGATTGACTTGCGATTAATATATCATCCAAATAGACGAAAACGAAAGGTAAATTGACAAGTACTTCATTCATAAAACGTTGGAAAGTTTGACCGGCATTGCGTAGACCAAAAGGCATGCGGGAAAATTCAAACAGTCCGAATGGAGTTGTTATAGCTGTCTTATAAACGTCATTTTCAGCGACAGGTATCTGATGGTACGCTCGCACTAAATCAACCTTGGAGAAAATAGTGCAGTCGTGCAACTGAGAGCTAAAGTCGTGGATATGAGGTAATGGATATCTGTCTGGAATGGTAATCGTATTTAGTTGTCGATAATCTCCACAAGGTCTCCAGTCATTCTTCTCTTTTTTCGCCACTAGATGGAGTGGAGAAGAAACTTGAGAAGATGATGGTTTGCAGATACCTAATTCTACCATGTTATTAAATTCTGTTTGAGCTATTTTAAATTTAAGATTGTCTAATCTACGAGATCGTGAAAAAGGTAAATGACCTTCAGTAACTATATGATGTACAATAGAATGTTTAATAGGTAAATTGTAATTTGGTGAACTAATTAGATTAGGAAATTGTAAAAGTAATTTGTTATATTTATCTGTCAAAGGAAATAATTTAAGTGTATCTAATCTATAATTGTCTAAAGGACTATTTTTAATAAAACAATTAACTGACAAATTAGTCTTGTTATCAATTATTCGAGCTCCTTTAAGATCAACAACTAAACCAAAATGAGACAAGAAATCTGCTCCGACTATCGGTATGTCAATGTCTGCTATATTGAAAACGAAAGGAAATAATCTACGTAAGTTTAGATTGACTTTTAACAATTTCTTACCGTATGTAAAAATGGTTGAACCGTTAGCCGCGGTTAATATCGTATCAAAATTCTTTTTTAAATCTGTGAAAGCATTGCGTGGCACCACAGATAAATCGGCACCAGTGTCGATTAGGAAGTTCAGGTTGTTAGATCTATCGTAAATAAAAAGTCGACGACGTTTGCTGTTAGAAATGTCAAAATCAGACGTCATAAAATTATCAAACTTCAGTCATCTTTGAGAATTATCAGATTTTTTACAATTCTTACTGAATTTGCACCATTCACCTCCACAACGATAGGCATTGGCACCATAAAGTTGATGGTAGTAACAAATAGTATTGTCTGTACGATCAAATTTATTGGAAACATTATTACGGCTGGGTGAACGATTGCGATTAGTGGTACGAGTTTGTGAATTGCTTCTACTTTTGCAATTGTTGCAGCATGAAGTAGAAGGTTGAGGCTCGAAGGATTGATTGGAAAGTCTGGATTCTAAAGAGTTTAATCGAGAATTAAAAATTTCTTGTTTTTGTAATACTTGATTAATTGAATCATGGAAAGTGATTGAAAAATTTTTGATAGTGGTAATTAAATCTGATAACGGGGTTGACTCAGAGTCAAGAGGATTTTTGGAGTACGATGCAACCATTGAATTTTGACAGGACTCCCAGATCTGATCCGCAATATCTAGAATCTCTTTTGTGTCTGTTTTCCCTGAAGCTGTAATGGCAATATATACTGTTTGAGGCAAACGTCTTTTCCATAGCTTTATCAATAAATCTTGACTAACCATGCTGAATCCTCCAACCATATTCAGCATGGATCTATAGAAATCTGAAGGTTTCAGATCGCCCATTTGGGAACCTGATAACAGATCATTCAGACGTTTTTCCTTACTCGATGATAAACGTGAAATTAAAACTTTCTTTAAATTTATATAGAGATCCGTTTCCGGGGGATTAGATATTATATCGTATATATTATCTATCACATCTAATGGCAAATTAGCTATAACCTGATCATACTTTTTCTTGTCATTGACAATTTTTACAACAGAAAACTGTGATTCGATCTGGGTAAACCAAATTTCTGGTTTTGATTTCCAGAATGGGGGTAGTTTGACAGACGTGACGTAATGGGTTTGAGGAAAATCCTCGTCTGAAGGTTGTCTTGGCACAACTAATCGATTGTGATTGATTGATTGATTGACTACTCTCTTAGATAAAAAGAGAATGTACTTTAACTCACTCACCGACAGATGACAGTACTTGTAATGTACAACTTCAGTTGATTGAATTAGGAAATTACCATAAATTATAGGAACATCTATTCAAATTTGGAACCTCTATTCAAAATTCATCGGGAAAATTCTTCTCTTCATAAAATGATAAATTTATAACGGTAGTTGATATATTGAATCTCTTCTTGAAATTATTGATAAAAATTGTTCCAAAACAGGAAAGTGTTGTACTTCGGTAATTATATCTGAGATATTCTTCTATCTTTTGAAGTGGAAATGATTTTATCTCTCCTTCAAATTAATTAAATAACGTAGATTTCATCATGTAAGTTATAGGATAACTTCAGACATATATATCGATCACTTCTGGTATATATTTATCACGTTGGACATAAAATTTTCACTTCTGGCATATATTTATGACGTTGGACATAAAATTTTCACTTCTGGCATATATTTATCACGTTGGACATAAAATTATCACGTCGGGGTCACCAAATTTATAGCGTTATCGCTATAAATAAAATTAAAATCGAAGTAAATATACTTATATTTGTTTTTAATACATGTTCATATTTTATGTGATTTTGGTATTTTAAAGTATATTGATATTATCTTTTTTATGTCGAATGTTTTTATTTTTCCTAGCGACTCCATGGAAACTTCTCGCTTTTGGAACTTCTCGATTTCCAGTGAGTGAGTCGCTATAGTCGCTATACTGGGCATCACTAATTTCATGTATATCCGCTGTATATAAATTAAAAAGAATCGGGGTCAAGACGGAACCCTGCGGAAGGCCTGTGCTGTTATTCCGGGGACCAATTAATTGATTGTTGCATTCACGGATAAAAATAGATCTATTGGTAAAGAGATTGACTACAAGTTTTGCCAAATTTGTAGGAAATTTAAAATTATTTAATAGTTTACCTTCTAAGACATCCAGATCAATAGAATCGTATGCACCCTGTATATCTACAAACAAAGAATATTAAACCTAAATATAATAACTAATAATAAATCTATAACATTTTGTGTTTTTTAATTTAGGTTGAAAATAAAGCCTCGTTGAAAACCTGAATACTTTGTTGACATATGTTCATATAAATCAAGTGCTGACAAGCTACACTATGTTTCTTAATTCAAATTAGCATTCCAGAAGTAAGGTCATTTCATATATTAACAGAAGTGGATTTAATATTTCGGTCGCCGTAGCTTCGGGAAGTAAAATTAATTTCATAGTAAACAGGTATTGCTATATTTTTTCCATTTTTATTTAATTATGTAGAGTTAGAAGATCTGTTGACGATTTCTTTTGTTAAATTAGGTGAGGGTAATTTTTATTTTTATGTAAGTAAATTAAGTTATTGAATTCGTAGCTAAATTCGTTTTTATAGTTATAGTATCTGCATATAATTTACTAGCACGATAGCTCCGTCGGTTAAGGCAGTTCTCGAACGGGTTCTTCCGTTTAGTTTTTCCCGAGCCAACAACCAAAATTTAATCAGTGCGCGTGTGCCACGCTAATTTATAGCGTAATTTTTAATTATTTTTTAAGTATTTCTGTATATGATTTCCAAACCAAATTGTTAATTTTAAATCTTTTACCTTAGACATGAGTTCTAACTTTTTTTTCATCAATTGTTATTTTAACCGAACCGGACCTGCCCCGCCCAACCCTACATGCGCCTTCTAGATTGTTTGGTTGGCTCCGGGCCAGGTTCCGGAAAGGTGCATGTAGCCGTTAGTTAAAAATAAAATTCTTCTTCTTCTTCGTATTAAAACAAACAGGAAAGCTAATCCCCCCCTCGTTAATCCTTAAGCCGAACTGGACCTGCCCCGTCCAACCTTACATTTACCATGGTACTACGTACCGTGGTTGTTCGGTTGGCTCCGGGCCAGGGTCCAGCGAGGCACATAGTTGTATTAGAATTAAATCTGTTTTGATTTTGATTTTGGCGTATTGTGTGGCGAATATGCTGGCCGACTGTCTATCGCACTCGGTGGGTATAATAATAATAATTAAGTTTATTTGCAGAAAATTAAGATTACAGATTATCTACTTATTATGTCCTACTAGGTGAGTATATTCTAACTGGTTCCTTGTTTGAGATTATGGAGATTAAAATATTTAAGAAAATATTCATGTAAATAAACAAAGAAAAAAATGCCACAAAACTAGAAAGTTGTAAGTGGCTTAATGTATATGTACACACATACCTATGCATAAATATACATACATACATATGCACATATACACACATACATTTATTTTTCATTCATTCAATGAATAAATAATATATACAAATCTAAATAAATGGCTTCCTTTAAGGTGCCTTGAATGTAACTTAATTTTATTACTACATAATATATATTAAGAATACACAACACAGATAAACAACATTTTTAAAGATTTAGGTATATTAATGACATTCTAGGTATATACTAATAATTTTTCATTTCAACTAATTTATTAATTTCACATCTTTCATTACTTAGTATATATTTCCTTACTTCTTTTTTAGATGTATAAAGAGAATAAAAATTTTTAATTCCAGTTGGGAGTGTATTATATGCTTTAGGTGCAAGTTATGCAAGCGACCTTTGTCCCACAGTTTTTTCAGAAAAGGTAACTTTTAAATATGCTTTAGATTTATTTCGTGTCAGGTATGTGTGGTCTAAATATGTTAATAAGCGTCTATTTTTATGCTGCGTAACGCATATTTTTAGGAAAAATATTTGTCTAATGTCTAGAAGTTTTGTTTCTTTATAGAGTAAATCGGTGGGGTAAGTTTTAGGTACAGAAAGCATGATTTTCAAAAAATATTTTTGTAAGACTTCTAATTTTTGTAAATGTGTAAGTACGTGAAACTCCACCCCACCCTAAGATGCTATAACTCAATCGTGACTCTACTAGCGCATAATATAAGATTTTCAGGTGAGATAAATTTAAAACTTTTTGGTAGAATTTAAATTTATATAGTAGGCTTCTTAGGGTATTCGTTACATTATTTATGTGCTCGTTCCATCTTAAATGTTGATCAATAGTTATTCCTAAATATTTCGCCTTAACTGTAGATTTTATTTCTATTAATTTACCATGGCTGTTGATGTTATTATATGTTGGTAATGTACTCTTGTTATAAGATATTAGCAAGAACATGGTTTTATCAAAATTTATTGTTAAAATCTTATGATTGAACCAGTCAATTATATTTCCAAGGTCAGTTTCAATTTTATGCTTTAAATCGCTCCAATTGGTTCCTTTATAAAATATCGCTGTGTCATCAGCAAAACTTATAATTGTCCCAGCAGTGTCTCTAGTTAGTAAGTTATTTAAATATATTGTAAAAAGGATGGGGCCTAAGACAGTACATTGCGGTACTCCATATTTAACAACTCTCTCTTTACTCAGTTTTAAGTTAATTCTACGGTCATGTAAGTAACTCGCCAAAAGGTTGTATGCATTTTCCCTAAAACCCAAATCTTGCAGGGCCTCCAATAACTGTGAGTGGTCCACAGTATCGAACGCCGTAGAAAGATCTAGAAAGAGGCAGATGGCCGGTGTTCCTCCATCTAAGACCCTCTACATCTCAGTTGTTAAAGACATTATGGCATCTTGTGTCGATTTGCCCTCCTGAAATCCAAATTGTTTTGGGGAGATTAAATTATATTTTTTTGTGTAATCTGTAATTCTATTTTTTAAAACTTTTTCAAAGATTTTTGCCAAATTTGTTATTAACGCTATTGGCCTGTAGTTAGATGTTAACATTTTGTCATCAGTTTTGTATACGGGATTTATTACTGCAATTTTAAATTCAGGAGGGCATATTCCAAACTCCATAATATTATTTATAAGATGAGCTAGAGGAAACGCTATTTCTTCCGAAATTTGTTTAATAGTTTCTGCCTTTATTAGATCAATGTCGGGTGACTTATTGTTTTTCAGAGATTGGATAATACTTCTTGTTTTAGTTGTAGGTTGCAAGAATATGGAGTGCGGTTTTATTTGTCTTACAGGAAGCGCAGTTGGAGGTTTACTTATTTTAGCAGCAAGATTTTGGCCAATGAAAAAATCAATAAATGAATTGGCGATTTCAGTTTCATTTTCAGTAATGTTGTTAGTTGAAGTTAATATTCGTTTGGGATTTTGTGGCTCTTTGTTACTATTGGTAATATCTTTAATTGTGTTCCATAAATGTTTACTGTTGTTTTTACTTTGTTCAATTTTCGTTTTAAAGTAATTTATTTTGGTAGTTTTTATAAGGTTTGTTAAAAGGTTCCTATATTTAATAAATTCTTCTTTAATTTTTATATTATTCGGATATTTTTGGCATTGTTTATACATTGATAACTTTTACTAAACCTGCGGTACTCCAGCTTTTCCGCTTGATCTGATTTTTCCGTTGTTTAATAATTTTTGTACGTTTATCAATTTTTTGTAAAAGTAAACTTGTAAAATATTTAGTAGAATCATTAACATTTTGTATGTTATAAAATTCTGCTCAGTAAATGTTCTTTAATTCAGTTTTTAAATTTTTGTAATTTATGAATGTGTGTTGTTTTCCATATAGATGTATGTTTGAGTATTTCCCTTTCCGGACAGCCTTGGCTTTGAATTTGAGGGTTGTCTACTATATGCGGTGTGTTTATGTTTATGTTGAGAGAGGCATCTAGAAATAAGGGTAACCGGTATTCGCTGGTGGCGTAATCATTTCAATGTTTAATTATATCGAGAAGATAAAAATCTACCACGATGAAGTTACTGGCCTTTTCCATTTCATTTTTCGCCTTTAAAATAAGCATATCATTTAAAAGATTGCGATGTCATCTTGTTATAATAATCAATATAATCACGGTTCAATTATTGTTAGATAATGGTTAAAATTGCTTTAAAATTTTATGTACAACTCATAAAAAAACTGCGAATTTGAGACATACTACAACATATACACAATGTAATTTTAAAACTGACGATAAAAAAATTAAATATTACAAACATGTAAATTGCACTTCTAGAAGGGCGCCTTTAGCATCCCTTTATTACGGCGCCTAGGGTCATTGCTCCTCTGACTTGTCCCTAGGGACGTACCCGCTTAAAGTTGTGTTAATTTAATTATGAAGTTTGATACAACTATAATGGAATAATCTAAAATTACTTGTAAGAAACTGCAACATCACATACTAGATCTTCTCTTAACATGCCAATGGAACATATTTTTGTTTTTGTTTGTAACTAAACGCACGTATAAATATTTCGATTTATTTTATTGGCTGAGAAGAAAATCCTTATCTATGTTTCACCAATAATGAAAACACGCAAATTAATAATCAAATTCTTAATAATCTAGGAATATCTTCAAAAGTATTTGACCAATTTTGTTAAATGAGACCTTAAAATGTTCACAACGGAATACACAGGGTGTTTTGAAATACATTCATATATGAACACACATCTTTGTAATATATGCAAAAATATGTATTTACAATATGCCCAAAAATAACCGAGAAAATTAATTTTGAATATTGCAAATAATTATCGAGTACGCCCATGTTTTTGCATCTAATTTCAAAATTGTTACATATTCGCTGCATCGTTGCCAAGCTCAAAAGGCAATGCAGCAGGTATAGTGCATTGTGTGAGTCGGAAAAAGAACAGAAAAACCCGACTATTGCCTGATACAACTAAAGTAGCTCCTCCCCCTCGTTTTCGAGGATGCTGAACACCGTGGTGGTAGCAGAATTTTTCGTTGGGGTGACCCACCCCCGCAAACAGCTAAAACTCACTCCCAAACGGGGTCAAACGCGTATTGATAATATTTCACGGAATCTAACTTATTGATCCCCCGTTTTCGAGCATGCCAATCATGAGGAGGACCCTGGGACGCGTGCCTGACACCCGCCCATTTCTTCAACGGTCAATAACCACTCTCCAAAGGGGCGAGAGAGCGCTCTCATCACATCACTGGACAAGAAGGTTTCCCTCCCATTTTCGAGCATGCCGAACACGGAGAGGACCACAAATCGAGTACTTGACATCCGTTAACCCCTTCAATGGCAAAAAATACTCCTTCTTCATATTTTCATAATGAATGTAACTGCAAAGAAAGTAAAAAATAAATTTGAAAGAACGCGGGTCCACGGGAGTAAAGAACGCACTCTCATCCCTTTTAAAGTTTGTTATTGGCCATTTACGAGGGTGAGTCATCCTGGGGAGGAATTTCAACATCACCACGGTGTTCAGTATCCTCTAAAACGGGGGATCATCAAGTAAGAGTTTCTCAAACAATTATAGTACTCGTTTGACCACGTTTGGGGGTGGTTTTTGGCCGTTTGCGGAGGTGGGTCACCCCAACTAGAAATTCTGCCATAACCACGGTGTTGAGCATCCTCGAAAACGGGGGGAAAACTAATCTGGTTGCATCAGACATTAGTCGAGCTTTCGTCCGACTCACACAATCCACTAGTAAAGAGTAGTGGCAGAAGGTATCATTAGTGTAATGTTTACTACCGTCAAAATACGTAATGGTGGTTACGCGTATATGGTAATAGTGAATTATTGTATCGTAACGTTTTCAGCAATGACGAATTTTGCAAACATTGAGTGATAAACATTGTGCTTTGTTATGGTGGGGATGGGGAAATTGCACTTCAGACTTTTATACTTTACCGGCATGGTTTCCTAATATGCTTTTCTGCTGTGCAACATTTAAGGGACTGAACATTTTTAATCGAGGGCTATCACTTACAGCAAATAAAATATCAAGATTTTATGTTGTTCATTTTCAGTTTTATTTATGCAAAGCTGTATTGAAAATGTTATACTGGAGAAATAAAAGTTAGTTTAAATTTTCCTTATTGCTGAATTTTTAATTTAAAAAATGGCATTATAGCAAGCAAGTCTTGACCTTGCACGCATTGATGCATGCTCGCCAGTAACTGTTTATACGTGCAATATTTTTTTATTGGCGTGTCAATATCTAGTGGCGCCACTAAATTCATGCACGTATAAACGCGCTATTAGTCTAGGGAATTTCGTTGTTTTGTCCGAAATTTTAATGGCTGTATATAGAAGTTGTTTGGTAATTTTCTTCTATAAATAATTACAATTTTGTTGTTTTCATATATATACCTATATATTAAAAGTTTCTTTAAAATTGTTAACAACAAAGGTAATAATCAAATATTATTCATTTTGTAAAGTAAAATAACATTTGTGCAGGGATATATGTATATAGATTTGGCTTTCATGTATAATATTGATGTATCATATTTATTGATTATGTTTTCGATCTTCTTCTTTTTCCCTGGTTACCGCCAATCCTTACAAGTAGGCTGGAACCACCAATCCTCAATAGTAGGCAAGCAAGCTGCCACATTCACCGAAGGCCGTAATGGCGACAAATATTGTCTTAGGCAAGCGACGCTTCCATAGTTTAATGAGCAGCTCTTGGCTGACCATTTTAGAGCCACCAGCGACGTTCAACATAGAACGATAGAAGTCGGAAGGTTTTAGATCTCAAATATGTGAACCGAAAAATAAATCATCCAAACGTTTTTCCTCGCTTGATGTGAGGCGTGAAATAAGTTTAGATTTTAAATTATCTGGTGGGTTAATTATAATATCATTGGTATGACTTCTAAAGGAAGACTTGCAATTATTTGATCATATTTTCCACGGTCATTGACAATTTTGGCCACAGCAAATTGTGATTCAACTTGTGTGAACCAAATTTCCGGCTTAGAAATCCAAAAAGGTGGAAGTTTGACTTTCGTGACATATTGACTATGTGATGTCACTGCAGTATTTTTCAACACAATATCATTACCCATTGCATGCGCCATTTGCAATATTAATTAACTGATTCCTTTAAATAATGAGGAGGCAATGGAAAACAACTTACTTACCGTGCTAATAAAAATAAATTCCAGGAATCCGGGAAAAATTTCTTGGGAAAATTTAAATTATTGCTCTCAGGTTCTGCAGCCCAGGTTTCGGTAAATCTTAGTTCAAATATGATGACAATATTAGTCCGGCGGATTAGAACTTAACTTGACAAGAATTGTGCACAAGCGGTTAAAAGCGATTTCTCTTTTCTGTCGTGTCAGTAGGGACCCAAGGACCATATTCAGAACGGGAGCCCATCGGATCAGTCCCTTTTAACTTCTGTACAGTCGCACAAAGTACAGTTTGGGACCTAATGTCATTTTGGACTATTAATTCCGTTTCAGTCGTCGTAGCGAGATCATTTTTGGGTGTAGATCTATGTTTTTGGGGGCGAGAAACCTGATTATAACTGCCTCGAGGCCCTGAGGCCCATAGTACTCCCGTTTGGTTACCTAGGGTTTGAATAAGGTGTACCACAGGTACCTGAGGAATATTGTGATCAGTTTCTTCGCCTCCAACCATGAGTTAACGTTTATGAGACTCAAAAAGGGGTAAAGACTATTCTTTAAACGAAGCTTTATTTAATTTTACTGAAATAAATTGCATATTTAGAACAGAGGACACACAAAGAACATTGAAGATTGTCTTCATTCGAAGATGTGTCCGCTGCGGGCTTTTCTGACCTCTGCATTAATTGCAGGTTATGCCAATTCCTCCTTGTTCCGAGCACCTGGAGGAATAAAAAGAGTATTATAATAATAATTATCATCATCGGGGTGTCAGATTGTATGTTGTGAACCCCGAGGTTTGTTTTTACCTTTATTGAACTTGTAACTTTATCTACTCTTGCTCACAACTGCATTTGCACGGCTGGTGCATGGCAGTTGGGATTTTCCGCAGCTACACCGTTTTCCACATGAGATTTTGCATGAACAGGAGATGACCTACCGGTACGCCCTTCCTGCCGGATGCCACTTGACCTGGAGGAAACAAAATACTATTTAAGGAGCGATACAACCAGGGTCCTTGCCCTTGCGAATTCACATTCGAACACGTATACGTTTTCCCATGCAATATGTATTGGAAAACGTATACGTATTCGAATGCGAATGGTCAAGGATAAGGGCCCTATGCATTGATTTGTGTATACCATATAACATATGACATTAACTTTACCTTCCATACTCCTTATGGTGTCTTGGTCCACCCATACAATGCAGGGTTGGGATGAACGAAATCCTTCGTCAGACTCTGTCCCCATATATGCCCCGCCTGATAGGCAGCTCTCTGGGTATGCAGATGGAGAGCATCTTGAGTAGGGGGGATATTTTCTATGTCTCTACCCTTGCTGAATAGGTGAAGACGGGCGGTATTGACTTCTTCATCTTCTGAACATCTGTCATACATTATAACAACATACCTTTCCAGTACGGGTAGGGCCTACTCAATTTCATCCAAGGAAGGAGCTTTGGACAAGCACTCAAAGATAGGATTTACTGCAGGAAAATCTTTCCACGCCGCCAGAGCTGTTCTTTTTTCTTTGCCCCTGAACGCAGAAGTAGTGTCGCTACCTGTGAAGGCATGGAAGATGAGAAGACCCAAACACCTTTCCGGCTCAAGAATAATAGAGGAGACAGCAAGCGATAGGACTTGCCGGCACCCAAGGCAATCCATATGTTTTCACAGCCAGGTGCAACCATCAGCGATGTGGAGGATCATTCTATAATCTGCTTCTTCATGGACGCGGGGCATCAAATTCGTCAGGTCAGACTGAAGTGAGGAGATGATCTCCTGTTTTCGGGTAACAACAACTTTCCCTCTGTAAGATGCAGAACCAATGAAATCACTCATCTTCGATGCTCGCACATGCGGTCGATTCGTTCGGCAATGCTCGGGTTTGTTGCATGTGCTTAACCTTCAAGAGAATTATTTCCAACAGTGTGCAGTGCAGTGGCATGTACTGCGCTTATGGCGCATTTTTATTTTTAATTTAGTTTTTAAGTTTGCCTGTGTCAGACAGGAGTACTAATTTTAAATTACTTATCGTTAAACCAAACTGGACCTGTCCCGCCCAGTCCCACATTCACCACGGCACTACGTGCCGTGGTTGTCTGGCTGGCTCCGGGCCAGATTCCGCGGAGGTACATACTCTGTAAGTTTAATGTAAATAAATTATTGTTGCTTGCGCTTATGAATCGGGTGGGCCGGGTTCGATCCTTGTCGGGGAAAAAACTTTTTTCATTTTTTTAGGTTCATTTCTTAGGATGTTTTTAGGTTGTTTTTAGGTTGTTTTTTTTAAGTTAGTTAAAAAAAAGAGAGTTGAGGTTTGGTTTGGCTACGAGATTGGTTTTTCCGATTTTATTTTTTTTTAAGGTTATGTATTATGTACCATGGCTTATGTACTATGGGCCTCAGGGCCTCGACAGTTTTAATCAGATTTCTCGCCCCCAAAAACATAGATCTACACCCAAAAATGATCTCGCTACGACGACTGAAACGGAATTAATAGTCCAAAATGACATTAGGTCCCAAACTGTACTTTGCGCGACTGTACAGAAGTTAAAAGTGACTGATCCGATGGGCTCCCGTTCTGAATATGGTCCTTAGGTCCCTACTGACACGACAGAAAAGAGAAATCGCTTTTAACCACTTGTGCATAATTCTTACAGCAATCCGCCGGACTATATGTCCAATTCAATGTCTAAATTTATAGTTAAATCTTGATCCTCAATACTTAAAATGATTATAATACGTTTAATCCTTCGTTAATTGCATTCAATGTGGTTAAATAAATAGTAACCGTTTAATAAACAATTCTTCAATTTTCAATTCAGTAGAATTCAAATAGCTGGGGCCATTAACCGATAGGAACCATTGTCGAACATATAGATGGTTATCAGAAGCTGCGCCATCGGGGTCCCCAATTTATAGAAGTTGTTTGGTAATTTTCTTCTATAAATAATTAAAATTTTGTTGTTTTCAGATATATATTAAAAGTTTCTTTAAAATTGTTAACAACAAAGGTAATAACTAAATGTTATTCATTTTGTAAAGTTAAATAACATTCATGCAGGGATATATATATAAATTTGGTATTACTGTATAATATTGATGTATCGTATTTATAATGTTTTCGATCTTCTTCTTTTTCCCTGGTTACCGCCAATCCTTACAAGTAAGCTGAAACCACCAATCCTTAATAGTAGGTAAGCAAGCTATCACACTGTACAGCTTGGATGTACAGTAAAACGTACGGCATTACGTTTTGCCTGGAACAATATCATTTTCAATTTGGAAAGTTTATTTTTATCAAAAATGATCTTTTGTTCTGCGATATATTGTGCTCCTTGCCTGTAGATAATAATCAATCAAGGGTCCGCCAGAGTAGCGGAGGAATGCCGGAAATGTGGAGCTGTGCATATGTCTCGTATGTACGGTAGTTGGTAGTGTTGAGATTGCGTTTTGTGTTGCAAAAGGAGTTACTAAATAGGGCAAACCTGCTCTGCCTAGAGTTCTTGACACAGAAGACTCGGAATGATGCTTGAGTTGTAGAGATTTTGGAATAACTTGGTGATTGCGACAGGCTTTCAGCATGTAAGGTCGCAAAGGAATCTGGTTTTACGGAGAAGAAATATACCGAGTGTACAATACCATTTAGTCAGATAATGAGTTTCCGTCCAGCACAAGTGTACAGCATTCAAACTGCAAATATCTGGTCACCTACATTAGTCTTCATATAAGGACTCACAGATTAAAACACAGGGTGCAATTAGTTTCATGTCATTAAAAAAAAACTGGTGGTGAGGAACGACTAGACAAACAAAAAAAAATCTTATATAACATGGAGTCTAAAGCCCACAGTTTTGGAGAAAAAAAGAAAAAACAAAAATTTCTAAAGTTTTTAATAACATTGTTTGCGAACTGCTGGAATATTGAGGTAGGTTTTATTATCGTCGAATATGTCGGCATCTTTGACCATCAAACACGCTAATGCGGTCCCATCAAAGTGCCGCGTTTATTTGTCTGAGACCGTGCGGCGGCGAGAACACAAGTCGGTAATCTTTACACTTATTTGTGACTTTTTAAAAGTAAGTAAGAAACTTCTATGATTCGGAACTATAGGCCCATTGACCCAGAAAAGCAGCGGTTCTCAAACGCCTCCTACCATAACGTTCAAATTATCGACCTAGGTCAGTTTTTTTTTCAAAGTGCCCTTAGAGGAAAAAGTCATAAAAGTTTTTTGTTTGTCTAGTCGGTCCACATTACCAGATTTTTTTAATGGCATGAAACTAATTACACCCTGTATATGGATGTATTTCAAGAACATCCTGTATATTTGAAAAATACAAGCATTAAAGAGTTTTTTTTTTTTTTTAACTGTTTAACGTCGGCCTATTTCCGCTACCAGGGCCTATCACCGACGCCAGGAGACGAGCTACCCCCAACCTGGAAATTTTGCCGAACCTCTTCCCTTAAGAAGAGTAGGGATCTTTTACTTGCCTAACATTTAATAGACGAGGGAATGCCTGCTTTACATCCCCTCCGAAGTATGGATTAAAGTAATAACACAGATTTACTTATAGCAATGCCATCACAGAAATGAGAGAAAAAGTAAATATAGAGTGACTATAGTTTTCCCTAGCATTTGAGTTTAAAAAGGCAGCAGTGTCATCGTCTACTTGGTGTTTTATTGGGACTGAATTTGAATTTTCCATTTTATATCTTATTATACATAATGCAAGTTTTGCACATTCTATATGTTGAATTTGAATTTAATATTTTATATTATTATTTTGATTTACATTTTTAAATTGTATTCCAGTCGTACAGAGATTATACTTATTATTTTAGATTAATATAAATCATACTATCATAAATCATCAACTGCAATGCTATAAGAGCTTGATAGGTAAAATATAACAAAATGCTACTGTTTTTAAACCAAACTAGAGTTTTTATTTAAAACAAAAACTCTGTTACACTCATACCTCTGGTGGTACACGACCATGAATTTGTTTTATCAGAACTTAATTTAAAAATTATTTGACACCGGTTCGAGTGAAGTACAACGCCTACAAGCGAGTAGCGGATCTAAACATTGACTATAAATATGAGTGGTTTGCATTCTCGCACCTGCTTCTCCATAACTTGATATTAAGAAGACAACAAAATCACGGAATTCCGTTAAAATTAGTATTTGTAAAATATTTTTAGTATAATTTAATACATATAAAAATGTGCCAAATCTAATATACCGGAAAATTTTCATGACTTAAAGTCAATCGGTCATTTGACCCGTGAATAATTCCTACAAGAGGTTTTCTTTTTTATACTATAGAGATGGTTACTTCAATCATTAATTCAAGTTTTTCACAAAAGATCGTGCCCGCTACGATCGCTATGTTGAAAAAATGACGGTCAAATTTAGATTTTCCCGATGATCTCATTTCCTGTTAATTTTACCCTAAAATTAGATATTAACAATATTGTAGGGGTTAAGAAAAGCTACAACTTGTATTTAAAAAAATTTTCTCTATTGATAATACTTTACGATTTGCAGCTGCCAGAAATAGTCTATGTAATGAAGCATTATTTGACGAGTTTTTAGTAAATATTTCGTGCAAAGACGAGATTACCTTTTTCCCCCGTTTTCGAACACGATGAAAGTGGTGGGAGAAGTTTTTGACCGCCGCAACTCCCTGAAACGGCCAAAACCACCTCTTTTATAGGGATCCCTCTATGTTTCCATATATAAACGGGTCTGGGGAGCTATTTATCGACGGGTTATACTTGAAATAACATGAAAAAGAGTTATAGAGTAAGTGGAATCCAGAGAGCATACTTAGGGGGTTGATTAAACTCTCCCGAGGGGGGAAATCCTTTTTTTTCAAATGATTCAGTTCAAACGTTTTCGGGGTCGCTGATCACAGGAAAAATATTCATTTTTAGCTCCAACCCCTCCTCATCCGTCAGACAGAAATCAGCTCTCACTCACCAGGAAGCATGCTATCCAGGATTTACAGGTTTTTCGGCACATGATCGTTATTCCTGTGCATATCCCTTCATTTTTCACGGAAGAGAAGGTGGTAGCGACCTCTGGGGTTGCTTCAACCATTCCAAGAGGTGTAAAATTCGTTTATTACACTTTGGATCGTCAATACACCTTTCCTCTTTTTGGCAGGCGCTGATTACGATAAAAATACAGTTAATGAATTTCACACACCTTGGAAGGGTTGAAACAACCGCCGAGGTCGCTACCAACTTCTCTTCCATGAAAAATGAAGGAATATGCACAGGAATAACGATCATGTGCCGAAAAACCTGTAAATCCTGGATATCATACTTTCTGGTGAGTGAGGGGTGATTTCTGCCTGTTTGAGGGATGAGGAGGAGTTGGAGCTAAAAATTAATATTTTTCCCGTCTTCAACGACATCGAAAACGGGGGATAAGCGTTTGAACCGAATCATTTGAAAAAAATATTTTCCACCCCTCGGGAGGGTTTAATCAACCCCCTAGGGCTGGTGTCTCAATTCCATTTACTCTATAACTCCCTTCCATGTTATTTCAAATATATATATATATATATATATATATATATATATATATATAACCCGTCGATAAATCCCTCCCCAGACCCGTTTATGTATGAAAACATAAAGGGATCCCCATAAAAGGTTTGGTTTTTGGTCGTTTCAGGGGGTTGCGGCGGTCAAAAACTTCTCCCACCACTTCCATCATGTTCAGCACCCTCTAAAACGGGGGGAAAGGTAATCTCGTCTTTGCACGAAATATTTACACTATTTTTGCCTTCATTACATAGACTAAAAGGAAAAATTTGTGCTTCGCGGTGGATTTTTGCAATTATCTCGGTTTCCGTTATTTCTACCTAATAATTACTTATTACCAATATTGTAGATTATAAAATTTCCTAAAACTATTTTCTAAAAATTTTTTTTCTACAGACAATTGTTAAAAAATTACAGTAGCTCGGAGTTTGAAGAAATTTCGTAAGTTTCGGAAAAATGCCCCGTTGTTCCGACGTTATTAATACTCATTATTAATTTTGCATAATCAATAAAATGCACCTACAGTAGGGTGGTCCTTAAATTAGGAAAAAAAATTTTTTTCTTAATTTTCTTTGAGGCACCCTGCCATTTTTATTTACTCTATTAAAAAGAATTACTGTAATTTTTTGGGATTTTTTAACTCAGTTTTAGGGGTCGCTACCGTAAAATTTAAAAATAAAAAAAAAACTAGTTAGGAATTAATAATTAAATTCAGTTACAACAGAAATTATGTTCATTAAACATGTAATTAATATGTACAACTTGGGGTGAGCGTAGAGGCGACTTCAACGTGAATGTCAGTCGATATTCCGTTGAAGCAACGTCGAGAGCGGTTAGTATTTGATGGGTGACCTATCTTGGGAAATACAGCGTTCTTGTCCCACATTCTAGCGACTTGTATATCAGTGTATATGCGGAAGCTACGTAATTTCAGACGAGGATTACGTAGTGGATATACCATCCTTCGGAGGGGATGTAAAGCAGGCGGTCCCTTGTCTATTAAATGTTTGGCAAGTAAAAGATCCCTACTCTTCTTAAGGGAAGAGGTTCGCCAAATTTCCAGGTTAAGGGTAGCTCGTCTCCTGGCGTCGGTGATAGGCCCTGGTAGCGGAAATAGGCCGACGTTAAATAAATAGATAAAAAAAAATATATGTACAACTGTACAGCACTTACAATGTTATATATATAAAATAATATAAATGAAAAAGTTGTTAATAAAATACAGTTGAGTTGAGATGAAAGTGGGGGACAATGTGCTGTCCTATTTTATTAATTCAATTGATGATCAATGTCATTTTCATGTTCATTTGATTTATTTTGAAAAAAATTTTGTAAAAATTCTCGATTATCTTAAAAATTCAAGATTTGGTAGCGACGCCTAAAACATTATTTAAAAATTTGAATTTTTTATGGGAGTCCTTTTTTATATCATAGAACAAAATAAGAGAGGGCCTCGGGTAAATTTTAAAAGTTAGTTTTTAAAGACCACCCTAACCGTAGCATTATTTCTTTAAAAGAACGAATCTCATCTGAATTTTTCTAGTTTTTACTGATCTGTTACACAACAATTTTAATCTATTCTAATATTTTGCGATTTACAGTCGCCCAAAAAAATGTGAATATTAATGCTTCACTGCAGATTCTTGCAATTATCTCTGCCCTCATTGCTCCTACGTGGTAAGTAGTTATTATTAATATTGTATTTTATAAAATTTCCCAACAATTTTGTTTGAACAATTCTCTTCCACTATCAATTGTTTACGAATTAGAGCAACTCGAAAGTTTTATTATTTTTTAATCTCGCTGTATTTTTAAACAATTGACCGTGGAAGAAAATTCTTTAAACACAAATTTTGGGGAATTTTATTAACATTTACAGTATTCATAACAAATAAATTACTACATAGGATCAAGGGAGACTTGCAAAAATCTGCAGCGAAGCACAAATTTTCACCATTCTGATGGCAGTAAATCGTAAAATAATAATAATACAGAAACATAGTTTAAACAAAAGTTGTAATTTTTCATTTTCTACAATATTGGTAATATCTAATTTTAGGGTGGAACTAGCAGGAAAAGAGATAATTGAGAAAAACCTATTTTAACTGTCATTTTTCCAACATGGCTGTCGTAGGGACACGATATTTTTGTTGAGAACTTGAATTAATTATCGGAGCAACAAACATAACATTCCTTGTAGAAATTATTCACGCGTACCCCCCCCCGTTTTTTTGCTCTACACACTGTATTGTTATTAAGAATCTAGAAATATACTCCAGTTTGTAAGAGTTTTTTCAATGAAAATTAATTTAACTTCATGCCGTTTTGAGGGCTTGTAAGGGGGTTTACACAAAGTGTGTATGTAAATTTCTTACCTCTGTTGCCTCGATGGAATGCCGCCATCTTGGAAAAATTGTTGTGATTCAATTTTTTGAAATATCTCGCTTCCTGTCAAAGTTATGAAAAAAATATAGCCACGGTTATGTAAATTTTGAAATTCTTTATAATTATTCTTTTACTTTTGTTTGCAGAAATAATATTTTAAGATTTATAGTTGGAGAAAGTACAAATATTTTTCTCCTTTTCGGAGTCCCTTGTAAGACCTACGTTAATCAATATTAATACATTTGGGACGTTCCGTGTCAAACGGATCACGTGCACTCCCAAAATTTGTGCTGATGGATTTCGACGTTTGAGATCTGAAAATGTTCTTTAAGGTATGTACTTTTAAAAAACTGCTGGCCTTTAAAAAAATTTAATATGGCGGATCTTATATTGCGCCTACAATGTCGGTTCTCGAAATAAAATTAATTAAAATGTATAATAAATTGTTAATAATCTTTTAAAAATACCACCTAAATACATATTACACAGTTTTTAGGATCGCTAACTATGAATCCACCATAGAAAATACGAAACTCAAAATGGCGGAATGATTTCGAATCAGTTTTCGATATTGGTATGGGGTTTTTGGGATCTCTGAGTCTTATTATATCATCGAAATTGCAAAATTCAAAATGGCGGTATAGCGACTCATTCACTCGCAAGCGAGAAGTTCCTATGGAGTCGAGAAAAATAAAAGAAGAAACAATCGAAAACAAAAAATAATAATATACTTTATATACACACAAAATCAAATATAAAAAGATGTATTTAATAATTCGAATATACGTATATTTACATTAAACTTATTTTATTATAGCATTATTGCTATAGGCGGATCCAATATGGCGGACGCAAGTCCCTTCTAACCCATTTTTCGGCTGCAGTATGAATCCAGCATATTCGAAGCTACTGGTATGGGGGATTTTCGTGTCTCTGATTTCAGATGTACCCTCGAAATTGCAAAATCCAAAATGGCGGATCCAAGATCACGTGCACTCCCAAAATTTGTGCTGTTTGAGGTCTTAAAATGTTCGTTAGGTTATGTACTTTCAAAAAACTGCTGGCTTTTAAAAAAATTCAATATGGTGGATACAATATTGCACTTACAAAATCGGTTCTCAAGATAAAATTAATTAAAAAGTAGGTATAATAGAATGATTAGAGAATATTATTTAGGTATTATGCAAATCACAACTTACACACTTTTTTTATTTATTATGAAAATACCTACTTTCTGTATATTGTTGTTCTAATGTGGGCACGCTAATATACTAGTTAGGTAAATACTTTAAAACACTCATTCTTGGAGAACCAATCAAAACAACTACTCTTCTAGCTAATACTGACGAAGTATTGGATTACATGATGGGATTCTTAGCATTTTAAAGAGAAAAAAATATTGAAAATACTTAGATCATTTATTTACACTTAGTCATTCACACTTCTTTTTTAATTTAATATGGAATTATCTACTTTCTGTATATTGGTACCTTAATCACGCTAATTCTATAATAGAATGTTAATAATCTTTTAAAAATACCACCTAAATACATATTACATAGGTTTTAGGATTGCTAACTATGAATCTACCATCGAAAATACGAAACTTAAAATGGCGGATTCTTGAAAAACGATTTTATCGCACAAAATGATTTCGAATAACTTTTCGATATTAGTATGGGGTTTTTGGGATCTCTGAATCTTATTGTATCATCGAAATTTCAAAATTCAAAATGATCCAATATGGCGGACGCAAGCCCTTTCTAACCCATTTTTCGGCTGCAGTGTGAACCCAGCATATTTGAAACTACTGGTATGGGAGTTTTTCGTGTCTCTGATTTCAGATGTACCGTCGAAATTGCAAACTCCAAAATGGCGGATCCAAGATGGTGGACGGAGCCAATATGGCAGCATAAACGCCTTTTCTAATCTTCTTTTGGCTACAGCATGAATGCAGTTAAAGTTGAAGTTATAGTATTGATATGGATGTTTTTAAGATCTCTCATTACATCGGGAATCCGTTTTTATGCCCAAGTTTGAGTATAATGTTGATATTTATACTCGAATTTGAGTATATAAACTCAACTATTAATAAGCGAAAGCAAAAGGCGTTTATACCTCCATATTGATTCCGTCCGCCATCTTGGATCCGCCATTTTGAATTTTGCAATTTCGACGGTACATCTGAATTCAAAGATACGAAAAACCCCCATACCAGTAATTTCAAACATGCTGGGTTCACACTGCAGCCGAAAAATGGGTTAGAAGGGGCTTGCGTCCACCATATTGGATCCGCCATTTTAAATTTTGAAATTTCGATGATACAATAAGACTTAGAGATCCCAAAAACCCCATACCAATATCGAAAACTGATTCGAAATCATCTTGTGCGATAAAATCGTTTTTTAAAGACCCGCCATTTTGAATTTCGTATTTTCGATGGTGGATTCATAGTTAGCGATCCTAAAAACTATGTAATATGTATTTAGGTGGTATTTTTAAAAGATTATTAGCATTTTATTATACTTTTTAATTAACTTTATCTCGGGAACCGATTTTGTAAGTGTAATATTGGATCCGCCATATTGAATTTTTTTAAAGGCCAGCAGTTTTTTGAAATTACATAACCTAACGAACATTTTGAGACCTCAAACGTCAAAATCCATCAGCACAAATTTTGGGAGTGCACGTGATCCGTTTGACACGGAATGTCCCATTTATATTTCTACAGCGCTGCAAAGGTCGTACTGTAGGAACGGAACTTTAAAAATGATTCCCGTGGTGTTACGTCGGCATCGCGTCGTGCTGAAAATGATTCCAATAAAACTATTTTCCACACCACCATAGAGCTAGAGTTCAAGACGTGTTATTTTTACGTGGTGTCCCCGAGAGGCCTAATTCACGGTCTGCTCTCATTGTAGTATATTAATTCTTTATTTAATAAGCTCCCGTCCATTTCATCCTTGACACAGTCTTTCATTGTCATTATTTCATTTTGAATATGCCTAGTGTCCACTTTATAAGTTTCTTCCATCATCGCAGTACCCTTGTCATCGATTTCGTTTTTCTCAAGCACGTTAGGGACGTCTGGTACATTCTCAGAAGTTTCTCTGCTACATATTGTCTAAATATTGGTTGTGGCAACGTCGCTCCATATTTTGCCTTAGGGTACGGACATGTCACGCCGCTAGAAGTTCAGCTCGCAAGTTTCAGTCAATTAATGCCGCGATACTGGGTGCACATGCCGAAGAAGTTTATCAATCAGTTCACCAGTTCAGTGTTTTGTTCAGTCTCTCGGGGGATTGACCTGCTTTTATCTCATGTAAATAATATTTTTATTTCTGCAGTGTGTTTGCCTTTTGTTTGGAATCATCACCATAAAACATGTATTTTAGGTCCGATTTGGGGCTTGTTTTAACGTAGATCTCTGAAAAGTTCATTCTTGTGATACATTAAATTTTATATAACGAAAAAGGTCGACCTACTGCGTTTGTTATTGTGAGTGGAAAATTATGAAATGTAATGAAAGTTGCATGGCAATAATTATTATTGCAATCAGAAATTAAAATAATTAAAACTTAACACAAATTGACAATTAAAGTGGATTTTCATTGGCAATTTCATAATTTTTATTTCTTTCAGGAAAAATCCAAAAATAGTTTTTTTTCACGAAATTTGGAACAAACCCATTTGAGGGGTTGCCGAATCCAGCGGAGTACTCAAATTTAAAATAAAAAAATCGCTAATAAAATTTCATCATTTTCCAACCACAGAGACAAAAGCAGTACCTAGGTCGACCTTCTATGTTTTTTAAAACCTTGGAAAACAGTGCAGGCGACGTAGGTACAGTTTGGGTATAATTTATTTAGTTCATAGACGTACTTAGTGAAGTGTGTTATTATGTTATTTATTGTGCAACATTTCTCTATTATTTCCAAGTTTGTGCTCTGTTTGTGCTGCAAGATATTGCCAGAACAAACGTTATTTGTGCAAAAAATCTTTTTTTACATTCTCTACTGATCATAATAGTAGGTAAAATTAACTGAAACTTTTTGATAATAAATACTTGTAGAGAATCAAATTTTCTACAAAAAAGAATGTGAGTGCATACGTGTGTATCTTTTTTAATACATATGAGCACAGGAAACGTATAGTGTGGCTTCATGCGGACTGAACGAATTCAAATGCATATATTGCCAAAGCAATAAAATATGGGTACTCTTTACCTGTAAATAGGGAATTATTACAGGTAGAAAAATGTCGATGCGTTTTGTTTTATTTACAGAAAATTGCTTAATTATAAATTATTACATAAATTCCATGCTATTCTGTTCTATGTAATTAGTTAATTTACTTTTACTTCCACATCCAGTGGAAGTATAATAACGACAAAAAAATTTTTGATAATTTTTATTGTTCAAATAGGCTTAGAATGTCATGAAACGTCGAGATTTGAAATTTGAGCGAAAAAAATTTCTGTCTGTCTGTCGCTCTGTAATTTTTTTTTGTGTGCACGTTTACTCTGGAAACGTTTGAGATATTTTGACTTGAAATTTGGTACACAATATATGTACTTTAACGGGATGTGGAACTGGACTATATTTTCATCTTATTCCGTCGCAGGGTTGGGGGGTAGATTGGGGGTAAATAGGTAAATCAAGCAGGTAAGAGTCCATAAAATTGGTATTTAGTGTATACAAGAGAAGCTAAGGTTCAAAATATTTTTTGGCATTAGCCACCCCCATTACCACCCCCACCATGTTATTAAAGGGGATAAAAAAAATGTGATTTAGTGTGTGTACAAGAACCAAAAGCCTCAAAATATTTTTGCACTTCTTCCACCCCCACTACCACCACCCACACCCCACTACCGTGTGGGATATCGTTTTATGGGTTTTGGGGGTAGAAGATTTCAAATATTATATTATTAAACTTCTGTAAACAATTATTTCCACATACAAAATTTTTTCGTTATGAGAAACTTGGGTAGAAAATCTGGATGAGAAAGTAGTGATTCCTTAGTAGTTGATTCCTTGGGAACTCTGTTTAGTTCGCAAGATGCCTCGACGTAGTTAATAAGTCATATAACAGCTATATCTGTTTGTTTGGGCTTCTTCAGGCATGCTAAGACCATGAAATTTTGCAAGTATATGTACTAAACTGTCAAGAAAATTAATAAAACTGGAAACTCGAAATGGCCAGCCCAATATAGCGGCCTAAATTTGAGTCAACTTTTTTAGGAACTTCCTATGTTGGATAATTTATAGATTGTCATATTATTTGATAGTCTGATTTTTATAATAAAAATTGGATGGAGGGTGTTATATATTACTCATTATTTTTAGTTATATTAATAAACCCGTAGTGGAGCTTTTTTTTTCTTTTTTGGCATCTGGCCACTAGCCATACAGCCAACCGCTACCCTAAAAACCATTTATTCCAATTAACCCATGTCGACAATGAAAAAATAAATATTGAAGATCAACAAAGGAGAAAAAACCGCTGCCTAAGGAATCACTACTTCCACATCCAGATTTTCTATTCAAGTCACTCATAACGAAAAAAATTTTTATGTGGAAATAATTGTTTACGGAACTTTAATAATATAATATTTGAAATCCTCTACCCCAAAAACCCATAAAAGGATACCCCACATCGGTAGTAGGGTGGGGGTGGTGATAAGGGGTGGTAGTGGGGGTGGATGAAGTAAAAAAATATTTTGAGGTTTCTGGTTCTTGTACACACACTAAATCACCATTTTTTTCATCTCCTTTAATAATGGGGTGGGGGTGGTAATGGGGATGGCTAATGCCAACATTTTTTTTGAGACCTTGGCTTCTCTTGTATATACTAAATACCAATTTTATGGACTCTCACCCGCTTGATTTTCCTATTTACCTCAAATTTACCCCAATTTACCCCCCAACCCTTCGTCGAAACAAGATGAAAATATAATCTAATTCTAGATCTCGTTAAAGATGTACTTTAACGATGTGTACCAAATTTCACGTCAACATCTCGAACGGTTCCAGAGTAAACGTGCGCACAAAAAAAATTACAGACCGACAGACAGAAATTTTTTTTTCGCTCAAATTTAAAATCTCGACATTTCATGACATTCTAAACCTATTTGAACAATAAAAATTAAAAAAAAAATTTTTGTCGTTACTATACTTCCACTGGATGTGGAAGTAAAACAGGGATACACGCTTCTCGTCCTGGGGTCTATCAGGGCATTTATTTTGTTAAACACAAACAGAATTAGAGGACCACTATAAATTAAGGGATGCAACACATTGTGAAATTTCTCACTGAATTGTTGAAGAACGTAACGGTATGAACTCCCATCGTCTCCATAGTACTCTATTAAAATAATTCTTTGCTCGACAGTTAACATTTAAAAAATTTTTTAATGCAGATATGTCATGATATGTAGACGTAACTAGGTAACAACGCACCTAACAATCAAATAGAACATTACGAAAATTATAGAAGGATAAAATAGGATTCCAAATTTCTACGGCTTGTAGTATTTGTCAAAATAAAATAAAAGTAAGCAAAAAAAATTGACAAAATCCAACAAGTATTTTAATAAAAATTCACTCATTTCGAAACATTGCAATATTCAAGTGAAATTTTGAATTTGGACAGACCATATAATTTGAAACAACTTTTTTTATTTTACATTTTATTCCAAAATAAAAAATATAACCAGTTTACTCTTGGAATTATAAGTTTTGTAATTTTTGCGCACCACGTATAAAAAATATAATTTTTCTCAAAGTCATTACTATTTTTTAGACAAGGAAAAATTTTTATAAAGAATAACATTTTCTCGAAAAGTTAAAAAAAATTGCGATTACACCTACTGTAAACCCCATCCGCGGACATACTGTATATTTTAATTATAAAGCAATAATTAAGGTTGTTGACTATAACTTAAAAAAATATGTATAGAAATATTTATTCAAAATCTGGTAAATATTCGCCACCCGCGAAGTCTACCTCTCTACTACCATGTAAAAACAAACTATTTTGTTTCGAGGTGAACATGCTGGTAGATTTCGGAAGTAAACTGCTCTGGTAGCATCTTCGATATGTGCGGTTACATTTAAATGTACAGGTTTGTTTTACAAATTGACGACTTCGATGCATAGACTGAATTTGTGGGCTGAACTTCTAGCTGCGAGGCAACTCCGGGATCTCCGTACCTCACACCAAATATATAAAATTATGAATGGCAAGCTACCGCGGTGACTTCCATGTAAACTGCTAGAATGAACTGCTGCAAGCATCCTCGGCATATGCGGTCCCATTTAAATGTACAAGTTTGTTCTAAGAATTGATGGCGGCTATCGTAGTGAACTACACACTGAACTACTAAGCATATTCGGCATGTCCGTACCCTTACTATTGGCAATTATTCATTTAAGAAGCGCTGGTTGTGTGGGATCGGCTGTGTTGATAATTCGTTCAAGTCCAAGGTTGGTTCTGCAACAGCCCCAATTCTCAAATCCGATGCATGTCTGCACCTGATGATATGTTCTATGAGAATGTTGTTGAGCTGGTTTTTCTGTCGGTGGTATTGTAGAATGGTTAAATTTGCTTTTTGTAAGTGATTTTGTGGAAAAAACGTTCCTCGGCCATGGCAAGAGCATTTGAGTCTATATTTTCAAATTGAAACTAATTATTTCAGGACACACAGGTGGAACTAATAGGCCAATTTAAAAAATATGTCTGTTTCAGTCTATCTAAATTTTTTGCAAACGGCATGGACCGCAAGCTCTATCTAATCGTAACGCATTGTAGAATTTTAATGTACTTTAAAAGTGGCATAGTTGATTCAGAAATTAAAAAAAAAAATTTTTTTTTTGGAAAGTTTACGTATTTATTCGTTTCATTTTACTAAAAAAAAATAGTATATTAAGTATCAAGAATGGTCGACGAAAATGTTGTTTCGCAAATAAATAAGTGCAGACTTCTTCTATCTGATGAAAGTCTATAAGAGTTTCTGAATTGTTACCAAAATTAGTGAGCTGGGGTATACAGTCGCAACTCAAAGTAAGAATAATTTCGAGCCTGGGTGACAACAATGCGACTGTCTTTCAGGCGGAAATTCACGCCATTGAACTGTGTACAAGGAGGCTTGAACAGATACATCCTAGACGCAGGTCAATAAAAATCTTTTTAGACAGCCAAGCAGCTCTTAAAGCTCTTGGTTCACATCTTTGCAATTGTAAATTGGTCTGGAGCTGCCAAAAGGCTCTAACCCGATTGCGCAGAAACAACAAGTTAACTCTGGTCTGAATACCGGGCCACTCTGGCATGGAGGGCAATGATATAGCCCATTCCTTAGCCAGGGGCGGTGCGATATCGAAATTTATCTGACCAGAGCCAGTGCTTGGCAAATCGACAAGCATCTTGGCGTGGGCTGAGAGGAACAGCGGCCAGTAGTGGCAAGAACTACGAGGATTAGTTCATTCAAACGAGTTTATTACATGTCCTTTAAAATCAAGAACTAAAAAACTATTAGAGTTAAATAGGTTACACATAAGAATCCTAGTTGGCCTATATACCGGGCACTGCAGACTAAATCACCACCTACACAGACTTGGAATAGCAGACAGCACTGAATGCCGACTGTGTTTAGAGCAGGATGAAACGGCAGCGCAAGTTCTATGTACCTGTTCTGCTGCAGAAAGAGCCAAGTTCTCACTTTTTGGCAAAGGGCAACTGCTGCCAGAGGACATGGATAATCCCTCAACCAATGGGGTAGTCGGCTTTATTAAAAAGCTGAACCTATTGAGTGAGATATAATTAGGAGTGAGCCTCAATAGACCAGGGCCTCTATTCTTGACAGCCAAGTTCTCACTTTTTGGCAAAGGGCAACTGCTGCCAGAGGACATGGATAATCCCTCAACCAATGGGGTAGTCGGCTTTATTAAAAAGCTGAACCTATTGGGTGAGATATAATTAGGAGTGAGCCTTAATAGACCAGGGCCTCTATTCTTGACAGCCAAGTTCTCACTTTTTGGCAAAGGGCAACTGCTGCCAGAGGACATGGATAATCCCTCAACCAATGGGGTAGTCGGCTTTATTAAAAAGCTGAACCTATTGGGTGAGATATAATTAGGAGTGAGCCTCAATAGACCAGGGCCTCTATTCTTGACAGCCAAGTTCTCACTTTTTGACAAACTGCTGCCAGATGACATGGATAATCCCTCAACCAATGGGGTAGTCGGCTTTATTAAAAAGCTGAACCTATTGGGTGAGATATAATTAGGAGTGAGCCACAATAGACCAGGGCCTCTATTCTTGACAGTGATAGAATAGAACGTTCCCCGGGGAGCGTTCCCCGGGGAGCGTTCCCCGGATTTGTTCTACTCTGCCATTCTATTGCAAGCATTAAACTGTATTCTTGAAGAAAAAGGAGGGAACAAAATATGAGGGAATAAACCGCAGCGTTGCCAAACTTATTCACCAATCATAGATGAGCAATTTCTGACAATCGACATCAGTTATCTGCATAACCATAGTTCATAACAACAATAACAATATTAACAATCATATTCAAAGACACACAGAGTTGCTAGAACCTGAAAATGAAGCAGTGTTTTGAAAGATTCGGTGTAATAAAAAATAATAATAATAATTATTATATTTTGAAAAGAGATGAGAATGTTGTCATAATATGTACCGGGGTACCAATATGTATTCTTAAGAACAGAGTTGAGGCCAAAGTAGGTATTATTATTTGAAAAATAATGCTTACCCTAAGAAGACCACAAAACCACAATATTATCATCAACGACGAGGAAATCCATGAAATCTTGCAGACAGTGCAATTAAATACCGTGCGTGTAATTTTCCATTAGGCATGTACATTCACGTAGCGCGATAGATATGACAACACTGGCAGCCGTAAATTCGTCCTTCGGTGGAGGATCCCAGCTCTGTTATTTGTGTGTGCCAGCTCGCGTGTGCGAGCTGGCACACGCGATGTTGTAATTCTTACTCCCCATGCCTAGCCCGTGACTACACACACGGTATCTAGGAGTATACTTAGATAAACGACTAACATGGAGTTACCACATTAATAAAAAACTTAATGATGATTACGCAAGGTTATCAATGCTATATCCCATTATTAATAGAAAATCGAATCTCAGAGTTAAGTGCGCGACATTAATATATAAATCGATCATAAGACCATTGGTAACTTGGCTGTGTGATAAGGGGAACTGAGAGCAAAACTAATATTAAAAAGATGCAAACATTTCAAAATAAAGTGTTGAGATCTGCTATAAATACCCATTGGTTTATAAGTAACAGTCAAATCCATCTCGAAAGCTTGACGTGCCACAAATTGAAGACTTCATGAAATCATGTGCAAAGACATTTTTCAAAACTATAAACAACTGTGCAAGTGCCAGAAATTTAAACCTAAATGAAAAGACTCGTAATAATAGGTTAAGAAAAAGACTACCACAAGATATCTTACTTCCAGTAGCGATTCCGATTGATATTAATATCAATATTCTTCTGTTATGTTAAACTAAATATTTTGTTTCTGTTCTTTATTTTATTTTCAATTGTTATGTACTGTCTTACTACACACTACCATGTATAACATTAATTTGTTGATCTGGTATTTTTAAATACAGAAAAGAAAATAATGCTACCTATTATTACTTAAAATATATTTTGTACATAGTTTGTACAGACAGGGAAGATTTCTATTTATTTAACGTCGGCCTATTTCCGCTACCAGGGCCTATCACCGATGCCAGGAGACGGGCTACCCCCAACCTGGAAATTTTGCCGAACCTCTTCTCGTAAGAAGAGTAAGGATTTTTTACTTGCCTAACATTTAATAAACAAGGGACCGACTGCTTTACATTTCTAAGATCTGTATTAAATCCTGGCAAACGGGCTTAGTTAGACAGAACAATGTCATAAATTTTTCATTTGATAATAAAAACTGATTTCTGAGGAAGAATCTCTCTTTCAACCTCTAGAAGTTCTTGAGAATCGTTCACGTTGTGGATTATTTCGTCCCAATATATTACTTCAGGCAGATTCATCTTTATATTAAGTCCAAAATCACAAGAATATTAATCAAAAGTGAAATAAAACATTCAGTTTTTGACAACATTCACTTTTCTAGGTTAGAAAAACAGAAAATATCGGCATTCCCCGACTGTTCCCTGAAAATAACCAAGAGAAGCATCAGGGAGTAATGTTCATCAGTTTTTGATAGAAGCGACGATAGAATTAAGTTCAAGAATACCGTTTTGTGAATTTCAATAGAGACACGCCCTCTTTCTCTCGATTGTTCTATTCTACTGCCGTCAAGAATAGAGACCCTGATGGTTGCAGTGAAGAGTCTGTACAGTAGCCCACTAACATACCAACCTAACCTAACTTAACCTAGATAAAAACAAAAATCCGGAAAATTTTGTTCGGCAATCTTCAGAATTTCATTATGTAAATCACCAACCAGAATGAATCTGTCATATATACATTATACATGTTAAGGTTGGTACCACTGTATTACCCTGTACTGAGAGGATTTAAAATAAATCAGTTATACTCCCAACCTGTGTCTCAGTCACACATATATAACATGGCGCAGTCGGTAGGACATTTAAATTCAAATTGGACTTTTGGCAAAGTAAAAGAAAAAATAGCAGATCATACTCATTCATATAGAATAGAAGATGATAACGGAGATAGTTATATAAGAAATAGGAGATTTTTAGCAATAATACCTAACAATAATACTGAAAATGTAGATTCAGAAAATTTAGTAGATCATTCTGATAAGACTAAAATGTCAGTAAGCAATAATGAGGAAATTATTGTTAGTTCAGATGAGGATAATGATGGTAATAATTCCATATCATATGATAAAAATGTTACTTTTCCTGTGCCTCTTCCATGTACAAGTAGAGGAAGACCTATAGTTAAACCAGATAGATGTAACTACAGCTAAGTAACTATATTGTAAATAGTTGATTCTTAATTAGATACTTTTTAAATGTTAAGTAAATTAAAATACATAAAACGAAAAAAAAAATAAATAAAACTAAAAAAAAAATGTAAAAAAAATATTTGTATAATTAAGTACATATGTAATGTAGTCGATAGTAAATAAGTTTCAAAACTATAGATAATTTAGAATAAGTGAGAATTATTATATTTTATATTAAAAACGAGAGTTACTATTTTATATTAACGAAAAAGGGAGATGTCATATATACATTATACATGTTAAGGTTGGTACCACTGTATTACCCTGTACTGAGAGGATTTAAAATAAATGAGGGGATTTAAAATAAATCAGTTATACTCCCAACCTGTGTCTCATTTACACATATATAACAGAATCCTACGGATTTTTCAAACAGTTTGTGTCTTGGCGCACGCACTAATATCCAAATGTAGAAAACTATACAGACGTTCCATAAAGAAAATATTATGTACATTTTTCTGTACAGACGAAACTGATGAGCGCATACAAAATTTTAGTGAAAACTGCTAATTTCTCTATTTTTGCATGTGCTGTATTCTAAAGTATCCAAAAATGAGTTTAAAAAGAATAATTAATCTTCACGCGGACAGTGCACAAGTTTTTTTAAATCATTAGTTCTTATCAATAGAGTACTACAAGAACTTTTGTCAAAAAAATTATAAATTAAATCGAAAAACTATTAGTGGATTGATACAAGCATACAACAAATATTATTTAGCAACATTATGTATTCAAAGTCAGTTTGTTTTAACGTCATCTAGTTGTTAATCGATATATGTTAATGCGCTTTAAAATATTTAATTTCCATTATTATATTGTGCTCGACGGCTGACATTTGAGTGAACTTATTACAATTAATGCCATATATTGAATCAAGTACTAGGATTTCATAGTTATGGTTCATTAACAATTCCCTATGGAATTTAACGAGATCCGTTTTCATTTATTAATGATCATCTTTAATAAATTTAAAACGTCATGTCATTAGTGGTATTGTCTCGTTATTACAAAAGGTAGAACTCGAAATCTCAAATTAATAATTTACTCGAAATATGTAATATTTGCAACGGTAATTTATTGTACAAAGTAAATTTGAATTTAGTTAGTCCAACCTAAAACTGTTTAATTATGCAGAAAATTAGTGCTTTCAGCAAACAAATGAAAAACACACAATGTAATTTATTATGGCGTCAGCATGTATCTAAACCTCTTTGTATATATATTTAATGCAACATATGAATTCTCTGATTGTCTAAAACACAATTGTGGTTGTTTTTGCTACGTTCACCTTTCAGGAATTTCAACTGAATTCACATTAAAATTTACGATAAACTTGGTCGACCCGTCTACACTCTGTACAAGTGTATGTATCTATAAGTCATCGGCATCGATGACAATAATACTGGAGCGGATCAGGCAAGAAAAAGAAAAGTTTTGAAACCAACTTTTTTTATTTTCTTTTTACAATTCGGTTATACGCGTTCTCTTTTATCATTATCGTTTATCATTTTTGAGGTAGGGGAAATAGATAAGAGAAAATAGATAGGGCCAGTTAGGGGAGGGGGGAGGTAGGGAAAGGAAAATTATTCAACACCCTATAACTTTTTTCCCTAACATGCGATTTTGAAAAACCAAAATGGAATTAATTCACTGTTATCTCTAATATTTGACTGATTAATTTTTTTAAATTTTTTTTTAAATAAACGAACTTACGGGAGGGGGAAAAATCTTTTGCATTTTTTTGCAAATGCGTTTTTGTGTACGAAAGAAAGAGTTCAGAGGAGAATTTTTTTTACAGGTTAGAGAGGATTTTTTTATCTTTAATTTAAAGAAAAATTATCGCAATCCAAGCAATAGGAAGGGAGGGAGGTAGCATAAAGCATTTGCGGGAATAAAGGGTTAAAGAAAAGATATAGGGAGTTCGGATCTTGATATTCGGCAATATAATTTTTTTTCCATCTTAATGTTCTACCAATCTATCATTTATCAAATATTAAACTGCCGTTATAACATTAAAAATGCTTAAAACCAACATAATTTGTTTTTTAACAAAATCGATCAGTAAATAAAAAAAAGTTATTAATCATTTGAAATTTAAAAATTGCTTTCTGATTTTTTTAGATTTGTATTTGAATAGCATTTTTGTTAAATGCTATTTCCTATCATTTATTCATATATTTAACTAATATATATTTCATTTCATAACAATATAATATTAAAACGTAGACATGATTTTCAACTGGTGACCAATATTATATTACCAATATTATCGCTTTCGGAAATATAGTATGGTGCTCTAATAGGTAGAATTTTAGCTTGAAATCCAAAGATCGAAGGTTGAGACACAGGCAGGTTATTATAGATATAGTTGCTTCTTTTTACTTTTTTTTACTGACAATTGTTTTATCAAATAAGTCGTCAATATAATATTTAAAATGTTTAATAATTAACATTTACAAAAAACTAGGAATAGTATTCTAAAGAATATGCAACAACTATATAAAAGGTTTAATTTTTACCCTAGTTTTTTTTTTCAAGTTTTTAATTTACCAACCGCGAAGGAGTGATACTTTTAGATATTGAAGAGGGAATATATGCAAAACTTATTTAATTATAAAGAGATCATAAAGAACGTGGAAATCGAATAGCAATTAATTGCAGTACCTGGCCAACAATCACTAATTTGCAATTTTCTCGAAAACTGCTAATGCTAGAAAAAAGTTTCAAATAAAAAAGTTACGTCGATTTCTTATCTTTGTTTCTTCTCGATACACTTGCTATCTATCTTCCGCATATTACATTTAAGAATGCAAATTTTCGACATAGCCTTAGAAAAAAATAATGCTTTCTACGCTTACTAAAATTTGACCTATATAATAACAACAATAATAATATTAATAAATATCTTTATTGTAAACATACAAGTTGTAAAATTTACAAATGGCGAAGTTCAGAAATAGTTACAAGTAACCTTCTGCTCTTCCACTTAACCTTATATTAACACATTCTGTTAACAAATATATAGTGACAACTCGATAAAAACTTAAGAGTAATCCATTGTGCCGTTTTTGAGTTAGAGCGAGTTAAACGGAAAAATAATTGTTTTAGATATCCAATAGACACTTAAAACTCGTGATGGTGTTAAATAATTATTAATAGTAAGTTTAGTATTTGATAAAGGGTGGACTGATAAAATATTAAGATGGTGTAACGATCATTTTTCGTATGCCCTTTAAATATAGTCTCTTTAAGTCAATTTGTACCATTCTCATCTGGTAACTAAATTAATTAAATTTATTTTTGCTAAATTACATTATTTATGGTTAACGAAATTTGTCTGAAGCCAACCCTGTAGACATACTTGAAATTGTGAAGTCTTCCCGCCACGTAAATAAACTTTAGTGGAAAGATGACATCATTTTTCTTTATTTCTTATTGGGATGCTCTGCCACATGTATTTTCTTCTAAACACTGTCTGAAATCTACAAAATAATACAATTAACCAGTATTTTACTGGAAAATAACCTCTACGCCTGACTTTTACGTCAAAGGATCAGTTAGAGGGTGGTTTTTGACAAATGAATAAGAACAAAAATATAAAAATGACGTATTTTGCTGACGTTTCGGAAAACGAATCTGTTTCCTTTCTCAGCAAAATACGTCATTTTTATATTTTAGTTCTTATTCATTATTTGTCAAAAACTACCCTCTAACTGATCCTTTGACGTAAAAGTCACAGGCGTAGAGGTTATTTTCCCGTAAAATACTGGTTAATTGTATTATTTTGTAGATTTCAGACATTGTTTAGAAGAAAATACATGTGGCAGAGCATCCCAATAAGAAATAGAGAAAAATTAAGAAAATGCCACAACCAACATTTAGACAATATTTAGATGACATCATCCTGCCATATAAGATAAAAGGGAATTTGATTGGTCACGCGAAACGGCTTTGCGTTGCTTGGTTACCTTTGTGGGAGAACATAAATAGTCGAGTTGAGGAGAACCATTTTGATTTCGGAGTTGGTGGCCGTTAGGCCCAGTCGCCGCTTCGGCGGTTCTACGTCAAAGTGAGAAAAGTAGTAGTTATTTTACTTTAGTAATTTTACTTTAAAGTAATTAAATAATTGAATCTGGCTTTTTGGTTAAAATTGCGATTACTAATTAAACACTTTAAGTATCCATCAGGAGTCTCTAAGACATAGGCAAGTAGGCAGTACGCCTAAGTGAATTTTACAACTTGCATCAAACTATGTTGGGTTTCCGTTTAAATAATTGTTCCTGATTCCTGCTTGTCTTAACAATTTGTCTTATTTATATAAGAGGAAGATAAGTAGTGCGGTTTGGTGTTCCCTGTGTTTTGCAGATCTATAAGTAGAAACTTTGTTTAAAGCTTTGTTGGTCCTGTGCAGATTTGCCATAACTTTCCGTGAAATATCAAGAGGTGATATCGTGTTCAAGAACCTCCGTTTGTATGTGTAAAGTGCGCGATGTCACTAGAATTTACGTTCACTTTGTTGATTATACAGACTACCTAAAGTTCGGGTAGATATTTGTACCTTATTGTAAAATTAGATTTTAAAGTTGTGTAGATATTTGTCTCCAAACAGTTCATAACTGTTTTTTTATGTACCTTTATAATTTTTCTCGTTATGTAAATTATTTACCTTTTTGTCACGATAAACTTTAGAGTTTAGTATACACGTAGATTTGTTTGCTTTGTTAATTTAAATCGTATCGGCCAATCAGCGAAGATACAATATAGTTTGTTATAGTTTATTCGTTTGTTTTATTTTTGGTAATACCTGGTAGGTTTTTGTATTTATTTCTGGGGTTTTTCTCCGGGAAAAAGCGAAAGCTACAATGGAAAAATTATTTATATTGCCAAATATCAAGGTCCGAAGTCCATATCCCTTTATTCCCGCAATCGCATTATGCCCCCTCCCCCCCTTCCTATTGCTTGAATTGCGATATATTTTTGTTAATTAAAGAAAAGAAAATCCTCACTTACCTGTAAAAAATGTCTCCTCTGAACCATTTCCTTCGTACTCAAAAACGCATTTGAAAAAAAAAAATGCAAAAGGTTATTTCCCTCCCACAATTTTGTTTATTTGAAAAAATAAAGAACATTAATCAGTTAAATACGAATAAATTCCATTTTTTTTTCAAAATCGCACGGCAAAAAAGTTGTAGGTTGTTGAATGATTTTCCTTTACCTACCTTTATTAAACCCTTGTTTGCCAAATACAAAAAAATGGACTAGGTACGTCAAAAAGAGGCCAATGCCTAAGTTATTTTGTAAAAAGACAGAATATTTACATAATAATAGAACATTTACATAATAATAGAAAACCAAAGTGCTGAAAAAATTACTATACATCCACTGGATGTGGAAGTAATATGACAATATAACAGCTAGGTATACTACAATTGAAGCCCATTTACAAAAAATTAAAAAATGAGATACAAAAATAGATCATACCTAAAATATGATTTAGACAAGGTTTATAAATCATTGATTCTGTATTACTTTGAATAAGATACAATTCAAATTCATTCAAATTAATGACACAGTTTTCTAACAATAAGGATTTTAGCGAGTTCTTGAACTTAAACAATAGGCATAAATTTCTAACTTTTCCAGGTAACATGTTGAAGTAATTGGATCCCACGTAATCCGGAGATTTCTTATAAAATGTATGCTTAAAGCTATCAGTATATATGTTGTCTTTATTGCACGTTGGATAGCAATGGAGGTCACAGTATCTACATTTTTATAAGTATGCTGTAACAGTTTAAAAATGTATTTTACCGTAAAAGTTAGAGTATATCAATGTATCTACATGTTTCATTATACGATAAACCAAATATGAGGCGAATGACCCTTTTTTTGTAGGATAAAGATCTATAGCACATCTGTAGCTTGTCCCCATGATACAATATTTTAGGAAATTGAAGAGTATACAGTGGCATAATAGAAATTCTCGTCAAGAGACTTTTTTATACAATAAGCGCTGTCAAGTTTAGTACAAACTGAGTCACTTTAGTTACTCCAGCCTAGTGAACTATCTAATTCAATACCAAGAAATTTTGTAGATGTACTAGAAGTTAAACGAATGTTATTTTTGAAGTTTAGATGTGAAGCTTGCTTTTTATATGAATTAGTAAATTCATTGTAGACTGTTTTACTTTTTAATAATTAGGTGGTTTCTTGCTCACTTTAAAAAATTTAAGTAATCTAGTTGTAAGAATGTAAACCTTGTGTCTGGTTTTAGCAGATATTATTATTGAAGAGTCATCAGCGTATATAAACAACCTCCTCTCGTTTATTTCGGATGGCAGATCGTTTATGTACAGGAGAAACAATAAAGGTCCTAATACGTTTCCCTGGGGCGTACCAAGGTCAACACTAAATAATAATCCAATCTATATTTGGCCCACAGATTTCCATACAATTAATTTTTTGGTCAGAAAAAGAGGATTGATATATGAACATTAGTTCCATGTTTTGGATATTTTTTACTTCTAGTATAGTAGTGGTACCACTGAGATTAGTAGGCAGCCAATGTCTTTTTTACTTATACCGATTTAATATGTATTTGCAGTCGATTCACTTGACTATAACTTTCACACATAGATATTTTTTATTCGATATTAGGTTTAGTGTGATGAAAAGGATTTCTGTACGAAAAAAATTCTTCTACGATCATTAGTAAAAATTTTTGTCCAGTTGTAATATACCTATTTGATTAAATCAAGAAAGGCAATCGAATTTGTACTCATTAACTACTGTTCTTATTAAAATGATTTAGATCAGTTCAATTTTAGGTCATGGTTACATACATAATTATATATTATACTATTTAAACCTAGATCTAAAGTGTAGATATTTGGGTTAAATAAATAACACATTGATAGAGAGTCACACTTTTAATAACTTTAGATATGCCTGAAACAACAAGTGAAAACAGTAGTCCTAGAATTGTTCCTTGTCGCACATCTGCCCCCAAAGTTTTAAACTGGGATTTACTTATATTTTGATTTATAACAATGTACGACTACGTTCTTTAAGACAGGTTGATATTCATTGCCGTAAAGTGTTTGAAAATCCAGAATATTACAATTTTGATAAAAGAGGTGGATGGCCAACTGGCGTTTTATTAACTTGATATGGCGCAGTTGGTAGGATTCAAACCTTCGCTCCCACAGGGAATTTGATTTCCAATCAATATGTTTATGAAATTTACAAATTTGAAAAAAAAATGTTTAATATTAACACGTGCCTTCGAGACCATGAAATTTTCTATGAGAAAAATACATTTACATGGCAGGTTAAGATAAATGTCCCTGCCTTTGCAACCTTTTTGCGGGTGATTCCTTCCAGTGATGTATCCTTGCGTAAGATATTACCACAAAAGGTTTTCACGAAGAAGAAAAAATTGATGCTTTTGAATTTTAAAAAAATTTAAATACGTACTTACACGTTAGAGACACCCACAATTTTTTTATTAATCATACAGCATACAATAAGCTACACCATATATGCTATGCTCAAACTATATACATTGAGACATCTCTAAATAAAAATCGTAGTGACAAAACATTTAGAAGAGTACTTTCAGATGCGAAAATGCTAAACTTCAAACACGAACTATTAATAGAAAACTGGGTTGAAGTCTTTAACTCAAGTGATTCAAACGAAGCTTACAATATATTTGTTACCAAACTTATTAATTTAATGTCAATAATCTTTAATAAGAAAGTTGTTAAAATTAAGAAATCAAACACATGGATTACAAGAGGCATTAGAATATCCAGTAAGAGAAAACGAGAACTATTCAAACAAAAAAATCAAGGTTTAATTACCTGTGACTATTACAACTTATATTGTAGCATTCTTAAGAAAGTAGTTAGAGAAGCAAAGAAACTCTCTAATATGAATTATATACAAAACTCGCAGAACAAAAGTAAAGCGGTGTGGACACTAGTAAAAAACTATACAGGTAAACATGTAATTGATAGAAATTCGGTTCTTATTAATTTGGAAGATGAACATAAAGACCCCAGAGATATTCTCAACGATGTAAATAACTTTTTTGGTAATCAATGTCCAGATTTAACAGCTAGAAAGGAAAACTATGCACTGCGCAATATTAAAAGAAATATTAACTCATTGATTTTATTTCCCACTCACTATAACGAAGTATATAACACAATTATGTCACTCAAAAACACCAATTCAGTTGGTGAGGATGAAATACCTGTGAAACTACTCAAAGTGGTAGCCTCTGAAATAACTCCACCATTAGTACACATTATAAATTTAACCCTTAATACTGGTTACTTCCCAGAGAGGTTAAAAGTAGCAGAAATAATCGCTTTATATAAAAAAAGGAGACAAAAATCTGATCTCCAATTATAGGCCAATTGCATTGTTATCAAATATCAGTAAAATACTTGAAAAGATTATTTACAGCAGACTGATATGTTTTTTTGACCACTTTAATGTTTTATCGCCATCCCAAAATAGATTTAGAAAAAAGAAGTCAACAATTACTGCCATATATCAAGCCCTATGTAAAATTATTAATTCACAAAATAATCAACAAGCTACATTTTTAATGTGTCTGGATCTGTCAAAAGCGTTTGACAGTGTAGATCATTCACTGTTACTAAATAAACTTGAATGTCACGGAGTAAGGGGGGTATCACTGCAATTGATGGAATCATATCTCCAAAATAGGGTACAGAGAGTGGTTGAACGAGATAAGAATGGAGAATTAATAAAATCAGAGATCATCACTGTTAAAAAGGGAGTTCCTCAAGGTTCTGTACTGGGCCCACTTCTTTATCTTATCTACACCAACAATCTCTGCTGCAATATCAATGAGGATGTAATTCAATTTGCCGATGATACTTCTTTAATTTTTAGCGGCCCATCAACCATAAACTTTAATACAAACATTTTTTCTACACTTGAAACACTAGAAACTTGGTTTGCTGCAAATAATCTTTTGCTCAACACAAATAAAACTCAATTAATAAAATTTGATTATAGTCTACAAAACAATGAGACATTAGTTGCTAATGAGAGTAAACAGATCACTACTTTAAACAATGTGAAATTCTTGGGGATTCAAATCGATTCTCGCCTAGATTGGCGATGCCATGTTGGAATACTTGCAAGCTGCCTAGCACGTTATTGTTATGCCTTGAGAGTTATTTCGAGCATGGTTAACGCCAAATCAGCCCTAATTGCCTACCACTCGTACATACAATCTAGAATAAGATATGGAATTATATTCTGGGCCAATTCTTCAGATATGTTCCGTATCTTTATATTACAAAAAAGATGTGTAAGAAATATCTATCAATTACAAAGTCATGAATCTTGTAAAAATTATTTTATCAACAACAAAATACTTACTCTACCATGCATTTATATTTATGAATCTGTAATATTTGTTTGTAGTAATAGAGACCTCTTTGAGGACTGTGATAGGCAACATAGCTATGCCACCAGAAATAGGTCTGATCTAGTTAATGATAAAATGAACTTTACTTACCTTCAAAAAAATGTGAAATATTCCATAATAAAAATATATAATAAATTACCGAATTTAATCAGAGATAATCCAGTAAAAAAGTTTAAAAAAACACTGTATAACATCCTGATACAGAAGGCCTACTACAGCATCGGAGAATTCTATAATGACCCTCACTTCTGCTCTAATTAAGTCTAGTTTCATAATCAACACAACATTTTAATATTTTAATACTACTACTATGATTTTAATTTTAATGTGTTTGTTTGTTCTACATACCTATGTGCAATTTGTATTATATACATGTAACATTTTATTACTTAATTACTTATATTTAACTGTTTGACATGTTCTACACCTTAAGGGTATATTTTCAAGAACTAATAAAGATAATCTATCTATCTATCTATCTATATTTATCACAAAACTCTATCGAAGGGGTAACGTAGTCAAATTGGAAAAGATAATGCCAGGAACATAACTTTATGAAGCTTTTAGCTTTAATTCAGTTTCTAAGCCGTTAAAAGATATTATGACGTTTTATTTTGTTCAAATTTTCCGCTCTGAATTAATTTTTTAATATTGCACAAAAGAAATTTATTTAATTGATATTCGATGTTTTGGCGGAGGCGCCGCGTGTAACAACATGTCTTTAATTTTCATATTTTGAAGTTCATGATATATTAATTATGGTGCCATTCAAAAAATACATTCGCTTTCAGTATGCAGGGGAAAATGTGACAAAATGAACGATAGGAGGGTATATGAAAAGTTCTCACGAAAAAATAACTAATATTAATATTTCAATTTCGGTCTCTCGTGGCAATCTTTTCAACAGAATTTATTTTTAAGTTAATCGGAGGGAGAATGTTTGCAAACGAATGTTCATTTAGTAGAGTGTTTCACAAATGTTACAAGCGTTAGTAATATTAAGAATAATAACGTCCTTAATTGGCCGATTTTAACATTTTTTTTTAAGCTCAAAATGAGAAATCATATTCATTATTTATTATAATTTTTGTATCTGTTCGCCTATTGTAATTATTTAACGACAGTGGCGTTAAAGCCAATGCCATGCCATTAAAACCAATTTTACACTGTTTTTGATTAGTTTTTAGTGTTGTAGTTTTTTTTTCTTAATCAAGTGAACCAATTTGTTTGTATTTCACGTATAAATCGTGACAATTTATTAATGATATTTTCAGGAAATTCTTTCACGAAGAAAAGAAAATTTGATGCTCTTGAATTATTTGAAAAATGTGAATACGTATTTACACCTGATGATTTTTCATTTTGAGCTTAAAAACAATGTTAAAATCGGCCAATTAAGAACGTTATTACTCTTAATATTACTTATGCTTGTAACATTTGTGAAATACCTCATTAAACGGACATTCTTTTGCAAACATTCCTCCCTCCAATTAACTTAAAAACAAATGTTGAATATATTATAAATAAATTGGTTCACTTGATTAAAAAATAATTTTTTTTTCGAATTTTCCCAGATATTGAGGTTAAAACTTTTTGTGGTAATATCTTACGCAAAGATACACCACTGGAAGGAACCACACACAAAAAGGTTGCGAGTAGTGACAGGCGAAGAAATTTTAACCTAGATTCAATGGCAATGATGGATAGGTAAAATATACTGTGAATAAAACTAGATAATCGACTACTTAGTCAATGTCTGCAAAAGTGGACAGTGTCAAGTCCACAATATCTGTTTATATTAAGTTTAGCAATTTTAACTTCTCTTTATATTTTTGTATCAAATATGGCAACGCTAAGATTGTGTAAGGTATCAGGTTTGAGCTATGTGGGTCGGAGAGCAAACGCTCACCTTCCAAAGTTTGTAATGTACACACATGTATTTTGTTCTGTAAATTAAATATTTTAATTGTAAACCACGTGTGTTTCAATTAAAAAAGCAATTCAAGTGTTATACAGTCTAAAAATGTTCTATACAGGCAGTATGGAAATATCTTGGCGCCATCAAAAACTATCGTAAGAAAGAAATGTTTTCACAGGAATGCGATAGAATTAAATAAAAAAATATCTTGTGATCTGAATATATTTGTCTGGATTAGCATGGATGAAATCACCAATACTTGCGGTTGGAAGGTAGCAAATCTTTTAGTGGGTGCATCGGAAAAAAATAGTTCACGTGGGTAGTCGCACGCATCATCACTCAAGTTATGGGGCGACAAATACTTACAAAATAAAATAAGCATTATTATTATTTGTTTCGACGGAATTTCTTGAATGAAAATTGCTGGAAGAATTTTTAAGAGACGAATGTATTTCATCTAACATGTCTAGCACATAGTCGTCATAGAATTGTTGAGACTATTAGAGGGTGCTACTCTAATGTTGATAAATACACTGTAAAGAAAGTTTTTCTTAAAGCACCAGATCGTGTAGGGTTACTTCACAAAATGATTCCAAATATACCATCATCTACAGAACTCATTTTTATACTTGGCTAGAGGAAGAACCGCAATATTATTGTCTCATTGATGGTCTAAAATCAGTACTACAACAGTTAAATCCCCATGACGCTATTGACGTTTCATGGGATCAACAAGTATCTGTGGATCCGAGTGTATATAAATTTGAAATCCTTACCTACACGAAAATTATTCACAAATTCCTCTAGCCATACGCGATCTAGAACATAGGCTAGGAATATAAAAATTCACTATAGTTGATGAAACGAATGCTGTGTTGATAATCGACAACACATTTTTCATTTATCGAAAAATATTGCTGAAGGAGTAAAACAAAAATTCGAAATTGTTTTGAAAATCAATCGTGTGCGGCGAAACGCTTCCATGCAAAACGAGAAAATACCGGGTAAAACTCCGTTAAATTTGATAAAGCTTAAGTAAATTGTAGCTCAAAAAATTCCGCGTAAATCGGTGTGCCATAACAAAAGAACAAAGTTGAAACAGAATTAATATCTGAAAATTACTAATACAAAGTTATTTAATAGAAATGCCCAGCTATCAGTAAGTGAACATCTAATAGTGCAATCCAGCTCTCGACATTCAAGTGGGTTCAACATCGTATAGCTCCAGAAACTCGAGCAAGAACCAAGGAATCAGATAAGTGCCTATATTTTTAACTTGTATTAAATAAACACATTTTTTATAGGTCAATAATTTCTTAATAATTTTTAATTTTTACTTTAGTTTATTTACTGGCCTTTCTGTAAATATTGAATCTGAAATGAGCCCGAACTGGTCAGTGGCGTACTATTATTAGTTTACTAGTATACCGTGCCAAAACTGAATTATTTACATCGCATAAATGGATAATGGAAATTCACGTTATACAATTTTCTCAAAAAAACTCAAAAAGAAAGAAGATTCGAAAAAGCAGAAATATAAAAAGAGGAGCATAAACACTCCATATTTTGACACAACGCGCCAACATATTTCACAAGAAGAGGCAGAAGTCCAGAACCAAAAGCACAAAAAGGGAGCTTAGACGCTCCCTCACGACACAATGCGGTAACGCACAAATACCTCCCATCCCACATTCTTTTACCATGCGCCATGTGGCTCTCGCTGCTGGCAACAAGCATGACCAGCGTGGACGTAGCAGGCCCAGCTGTATACCAGCTGGGAGTAGCAGCAATGCCTACCGCGCTGGTAAATCAAATCAAATCAAATAAAAATCAATCCAGAATTTCTTACGGTGTCAGGTGTCTTGGATTTTTTCAACGATATGAAGGTACACTTTTCAACACAAGAAGTAAATGTGGAGTCTCTAAAAAAATATTGATATTTTAGATATACGCCAATTACGTTTGTCGACGTTGAACTACCTTTGTCACAATACAAATGAATTTTTAATGAGAAGTTCAATTGTAACAAAAGGTATTGGCAATATACTTTTATTTTTATGATCGCTACTTGCAAATACATATGTGGATTAGTGTTACTTTGCCAATACTTTCATCTCCCTTCGTATTAATTTTGGATGTTCCAAACTCGCCAAAATAACTGCAAGTGTTATATATGGGCGGTGACACCTGGAGCCAACCCTGGTTTTGATGTCTTTTATCGCTGCTTCCCGGCCTCTAGATGCAATGGGCTCATTTAATGAATTTTATTTAGTAGTTGTTACTTCTTGTGGATAAAGTATTTCTTAAAATTAGACGATATTGAAAATTTCAGATGAATCCGATATGTGGTTTTCGAAATATACGACTTTTAAAGAGCACGGTGCGACCAACATCGTGACGTCAGAGGATAGTAATGTAAATCGGTGAAAATAGTTGATAAACTGAAATTCTTCGCAAACAAGCATAAGTTTCAAAACACATTGTTTAAGTTAACGATTTGTAATATTGTGAAACTATAATAACGCGCTGCAGCTAGTCGCTTCGGCTAGCGGGTTCCTATCAAGTGACGTCTCGGCCGATACTCGACCGCAGTTGTGGTCCATTTTTATGATTTTTTTTAGACGATTTACAGGTCTCACAAAATTCTAGTTCTTTGCACAGGGTCTTAAAATGATAAGATCTTTTAGATAATCAAATAAAAAAAAGTGCTAAATGAGCCCTTCCGTAATTTCATTTATTTTAATCAGATTTCTAGCAACGATTGATTGCAATTTAACATAAAAAATTATACTTCTTTCTAAGAATACGTGTAAGTGTAAAATAAAGCCCACATGTATGACAAAGCTTCATTAATATTACACATTCTAATGATACATTCCTATGTACCACATCCAATTTACAAAGAAGATTACGTATGCATTTTTAAAACGAGATTGGAGAAAATCTTTTAAAGACAACATTAAAGTAACTTACATTGAGCTCCGCTCCCGGCGTGGAAAAGTATCTAAATGGAGGTTTGCGGCCTTTGATATACTGAAAGATTTTGTTTTCTCCTTTTCTCCACTCCACCTTATAGAGCTGCTCCGGTGACACGCTATGCTCACACTTGAGTATTACGTCGCCTCCTCTTATTGCATATCTCGGCATCAGCAATTCCAGTCGGTCTATCGTACACATAATCCCTGGAAAAAATGATAAAACTTTTATCTTCCACAGCCGTGTTAGATGTTTGAGAGTTTGCCAATACAGAATTTGCTGTTCATTTTATGAATATCAAATAGTTTGTTAGTGTATAGGGGTCATAAATTAGTTGTGATATTCCATAAATTATAAAGAGAGTTTTCAAATAAATCTGTAGGCCTAAAATATTATAAACAGGTTCTCCTATTCAACTCATATAAGCTTCCGGCAAATCAATAACATAGGGCTACAAAAAAAGGTCTTGTTCTAAGGTTCTCATCTAACTTTCCTGAAGTATCTTGACGCGTTGAAGCCAATTTTGGACGAAAATATATATTTTTTTGTTGGGTCAGTTCTCATCTGCCATCCCCTAAAAAAGACAAAAAAGGGTCTTGTCCAAATTGGCTTCACTGTGTCAGAATACTTCAGGAAAAGTTAGATGAGAACGTTAGGACAAAACCTTTTTTTTTGTAGATCTGTGGAACAACAGCTTTTATTACTTGAATTATATAGTCCACTTAAATTAAGAAAAAAAACGCCATTTAAGAGAAAAATTTTGAACAGCAGTTTCTCTGCATAGAAAGTAAGTATTCAACTTTTAGAACAATGATTTGCTTATGCGCATACAAAAAAGACATGCTTTTTGAGATATATACGTATACATATACGTTTCTTTCATATCGAGAAAAAAGCAAGTAACCGCCCTCATTTCAAACTTTCTTTGCAATAAACAAAAAGCTATCAGTCCTACGAAAAAAATGTATAACATATTAAACATGGGAAATTTTACGTCCTTTAATACGCCATATTTGTTTTTATGTAGCTTCAACAGAAGTCGAGACATTTGAAAAAAAAACAGTTTTTAACCATTATTTCAAGATGGCGGAAAATCCCAGTCGCGCAATGTGCCGATAATTCACCAATACACTCACAGATGGGAACTGGTCATACCAGCAGCTACTCCCCACGGCGCGGCCGTAGGGTTAGTGAGAATTGGGTGCCCTGAGTAGACGTAATGAACCGAAAATGATGGTCTTCTGCATTCTGCCGGCTAAAATCTCTGATCTCTGCGCCGAGTTTCGGCATGCCGGTATGATCCTTAGCTCCGAAAGCAGTGTGTGTCTCGTTCCACCGAGTGATCAGCACCACTACCTAACAGTATAGTCAGGGTAGAACCTGCGGAGCTCGAAGAGTAAATCTCGATATTTCGTCCGTTTTTCCTCCTCCTTGAAGACAACGTTATTCTCCGCGGGAGAACTCAACGACAAACATTGTCTTGAGTTGGTGGTCAAGGACCATTATTATTATTATTATCTCCGTTTTCTCATTTTTTCAACCAAGTTGTACCTAATCAGCACTTAAAAGCGTCTGACAATATGACAGGATCCAGAACCACTGACTTGCTAATTGTTGGAAGTGCGTGTTGGATGTTCAGGTTGTTCAAGTTGGAAGTTAGTGTTTTTGGAACAATTGCTGTCGTTGATACAGTGAGTGGGTAAATTTTTACAGATTTCACCTTCCACTTCTGTTTTATTTCAGCTGCCAGCTCCACATATTTGTTTACTTTTGTGGCATAGGTTGATTGAATATTATGGTTTAATGATATCGCTACATCAATAATATCCACCTCATTCTTCAGTTTATTGTGTACTACTATATGTGGTCTGTTAGCACTTATTTTTATGTCTGTTCTTATTTCGCAGTCCCAGTATAATTTATAGTCTTTGTTGTCTAGGACTTCTATGGATACATATTTATAGTAAGGTATGCCGTTTCCTATTAATTTGAATTTAATGGAGAGTTGCTGATGGGCAATTTTTGCTACATTATTATGTCTTTCAGTGTAGTCAACTCCAGCAAGTGTATTGCATCCTCCCGTGATATGTTCAATGGTCTCGTTATTTACTCCACATCTCTTGCATCTGTCGGCTACGCCCCCTTCTTTGATGTATTTTTATAGTTATTAGTGAGTATTACGCGGTCTTGGATAGCACGTATAAAGCCAACTGTTTCGCTGAATAGGGGTTGTTTCATGAACAGATTAGAAGCGCCCGTGTCAGTTGTTTCTTGATATAGATGGTGTGGATGGGTTCCATGAATCTCCTTGCTTTTCTATTTTCGTACCTGGTTCTGATCTGAATATTGTTGATCTTCTGGATCCAATTCCAAGTGACTTATTATTATTATTATTATTATTATTTGTTTTTTTTTTCTTCACGGACATCTTCCGGTGTGTCAGCAACAATCTGTCGAGTGGACAAGATTGATGCTGTTAGTGCCTATTGTTCCAGAAACGATCTCACGATGTGCGCCGCGTCGAGAATAACAGATTTCTGCATATTTAGGTATGAGTTCCATGGCATTCCAATTTCACAGAGAGATTTCTTCAATTTCTTGGGTATTAGTCCCATACATGATAGAATTATTGGGACGGTCTTAACGGTACGCATGCCCCACATCTGTTCAATCTTCCTCTTCAGGTCTTTATATTTGTCAGCCTTTTCAGCTTGCTTGAGTTCCATGTTATTGTTGCTAGGTATAGATACATCAATGAGTGTGGCAGTTTTATGTATCTTATCAACAACTGTAATGTCAGGTCTATTGTGTCGGACTGTAATATCTGTTATTATTCCCTTGTCCCAGTATACTTTAGCATGTTCATTTTCTACCACAGGTGGCCGTTTATAGGCATAATATGGACTTTCGTTCTCAGGTGGAATCTTCAGCAGCTTAAGAATTTCCAGATACACTATCGCATCTACCTTATTGTGCCTTTCAAAATACTTGGTATTAGCTAGGTACGGACAGCTAGATAATATATGTTCAATACTTTCTTGGTGTTGGTTACACTTCCTACAGTTATCTTTTATAATGTACCTTTTGTAGTTTCCGGTGTTCACTACTTGATCCTGGATACTGATCATGAATCCTTCCGTTTCTGGATACTGTTTCCTGCTCTCTAACCACTCTACCGTGGATGCCGCGTCTACGGCCTGGTTTTGGAGATCGTATAAGAACCTTCCATAGAGTTCCTTCGAACCCCACTTCTGTATCTTTTGGTCAATTATCGCAACTGGGAATGGTTGGTGTTCTCTAACGCTCAAGTTGAGTGGAGTGTATCCTAAGTCGGCCCGTATTATCATCCTATGTAGATCGGTGGTTTTGGAATAGAAATATTTTCTAAGGCTGTCAATTTGTTGGTGGCATGCAGTTACCACGTCTATGATTCCTTTGCCCCCTTTCTTCCTAGGTAGTGTTACTCTTTCCATTGATGACCTTGGATGGTACATTCTTGTTCGGGTAAGCTCTGTTCTATCTGTCTGTTGATTGCTTCCAGATCAGTACATGACCACTTTACAATACCAAAGGAGTACTGCAAAACAGGGAGGGCATAGCTGTTGATTGCCTTTACTATGTTTCTAGAGTTGAGCCTGGTCTTCAAGATATTGCGAAACCTTTTACGAAATTGATCTGTTACAATCTGTCTAATTTTCTCGTGCTCAACTTTATTGGTTTGGAGGATTCCCAGATATTTGTATGGATCATCAGACATAGCCTCGATGCCAGTAGAGTTATATAACTGCATAGGCGGTGATTCTTTCAGTTTTCCTATTATTATTATTATTATCCGCGCGCGCGATTCTGGACAGTTCTCCCGTGTCTCCGACATTCTCACGAGAGAAGCGCCAGCGAATTATTCACAGCCACTCCCCGCATCCTTCAGGGTCAGTGACTGTAAATTCCAGACTCATGTACCCTAAGCAAACGGAGGGACCCCAGGATAACTGCCTTCTGCATTTGGCCTGCCAACCATTCGGCTGACTTTTGGCAGGCTGGTATGGCCTTTAATTCCGAGAGCAGCGTAGACCTCATTCCACCGAGTACACCGATTATCGGTGAAATAAGGCCTACGCTGCTATTATTATTATTATTATTAAATCGTGTAAAATTAGTATCTACGGTTCGTGTTAATTCACTATCTTCTGACACACCCTATATACAACTTTTCTTTAAGGTATATGGCGAAATTTTTATCATACAAGTGCTCTATTGTAATTTTTCCTCCTAAGCTAGATGAAAACTAGTATGAGAGCCGTGAAATATTGCCTTTTCTTTTTCTGACAGGCATTACGCGGTAAAATATACGATATTTTCGACGTAATTAAATTTAAGTTAAGCGAAATTATGTTTCCCGGGGAAACAATAAATTATATGTCACGAGTAGAGGTTCTATATCTGATTAAATTTGCATTATACAATTTGTTATAAAATAAAATACTATTTGAAAACTTGCCACTGGATTGTTACTACAATGTAATTTAATTCCTCTTTGTTTAGAAAAAGTAATAATTGTGCCGATTTTATGTAGTATTATGACATAACTACTCAAACATTGAGCTTAACTACTTTTGAAATTAAAATATATTTTCCAACACCGATAACCCTACAGATGTGAAGCAATATTAGTACGCATTGGACCTGTGGATATCAAATTTTACTGGCTTGAACGTCAATCGAATCAAATTTAACTGGATTGCTAAGTATTCAGGGTGTTGAGTGGATGTTTAACAGCATGAAAGGATCGATACAAAATTTTAACAGTCTCAATTTGATTCGTATATTTGTTTTTAACATGCTTTTATTAGGTCGACCTGTATCTATGTATGTGTGTATGTAAGTAAAAAAGTCTGAGGAACTGAATTTCACACATTTCTAATTGTTGTATCATCATGAAACTTGGCAACTGTGTAGGTCTGATAGCAATACAATATAGTATACTCAATATTATAACATGTTCAAAATGGCCACCGCCCCAAGATGGCGGATTATCATTTTCTTTACAACTCCCTTGATATGGGTATCAAAAGAAAGGACTTGATAAGTAGGAAAGAAATAAAAGTGATAAAAACTTAAAAATTCACTAAGGCCCTTACGGGTAATTAGAGTATTTTTTGCTTTTTAGCGCAGTATTTATAAAAGCGGGTTTTTTAGTTTTTTAAACTATTAATTTATTTATGTTTGTTCTCTTATTATTCTGAATTGATTTTGTTCTTATTCACGTCTCGCCAGACGTTTTATTATACATGCATTGTTCTAATTGACCTCCGTTTACTGTATAGTAGCAAAACTGCCAAATAAAGAGGTTTATTATATTATTATTATAAAAAAGCTATAAAAACAGACAACTGAAATACAATGCTTTTTATCGAAAGACGAACAATTTAGTATTGAAGTGAGACAACCTGGCCAAACTCCGGTCACGTATTACCGTGGGGTTAAAGATTTCGATCTAAATTACAGTTTAATTAATATTTGGACATTAGTCCTAATCAACATCAAAATGAAAAATCGTTGGTGGAAACAAAGGTGCATACTCCGTTAGCTTATTGGCCAAATTATTATAAATGTTTGGGTTTGTCATTAATTTTTTGTAGTAAACAATTGATCAATAATGAAGGAGTGACACTCTTGGTGATGTTGACATCAACGCCGCATTTCGATATCAAAGCGAGTAGAGGTTCACGTTTAATATTTACTAACTTTACACCGTTTTCTGTGTCATGTCATCCATGAGGGGCTTCCGTATTTTCACACACGATTCTCTCGAAAACTGGTAATCCCACAAAAAAGTTTCAAATAAAAAAAGCTACATCCATCCTTTATCTTTATAATTTTTCAATATATTTGATATCTATTTCGAAAGATAAAAAAGTCTCCCACACGTTATACTTATTTCTGCAATTTTATCGACATGACCTTAGAAAAATAGTTATATTTTCTGCACGCATTGACAACAGCAAGAAATAGATATTCAAATATTTTAAAAATTATGTAAAATCCAATCCAATTTTAGTTTTGCAGATATATATTTAAAAAATAATTAATTTAGCTAAATTTAAATTTAAAATATTTTAATAAATCATTTAAAATATTAACTAACATAAAATTAAATTGCTGTATCTGCCGCTGCTGTTGGTTTTTACTAATTAAGGTCAGGCATTTCGGCAATATTGCAAATACTGAACCCGAATAAGGTGGTTGTGTATAGATTGCATAAAAGGCATATCTGCTTAGTCATGAAAACCGCGGCCCAAGGAATCACTACTTTCACATCCAGATTTCTTATCCAAGTCTCTTACAACGAAAAAAATTTTGTATGTGGAGATAATTGTTTATGGAACTTTAATAATATAATGTTTGGAATCATCTACCACAAAAGCCCATAAAATGATATGCCACATCGGTAGTGGAAGGGGGATGGTGGTGGGGGTGGATTAGGTAACAAAAAAATTAAGGCCTTTGGTTCTTGTATACACACTAAATCGCAATTTTATTTTTTTCACTCCCTTTAATAATGGGGTGGGGGAGGTAATGGGGGTGGTTAATGCCAAAAATTTTTTGTGGCCTTAATTTCTCTTATATATACTAAATACAAATTTTACGGACTTTTATTTGCTTGATTTACCTATTTATCCCCCATTTACCCCAGTTTGTCCCTTCAACGAAATAAGATCAAAATATAGTCTAGTTCCAGAAATCGTTAAAATACATGCATGTACCAAATTTCAAGTCAATATCTTAAGCGGTTCCAGAGTAATCGTGTGCACAAAAAAGTTACAGACTGACAGACAGACAGACCGACCGACAGAACAACAGACATAATTTTTTTTGCTGAAACTTAAAATCTCGACTTTTCATGATATTCTAAGTCTATTTGAACAATAAAAGTTAATTTTTTTTTTGCGTTACTATACTTTCACTGGATATTGGTGTCGGTTTAAGGATTCAATTTTATTGAGGTGGCGCCCTTTTCATTAACGTCTATATTTTTACTCCTATTTTGATCACAAAACAAATCACTAGTTGGGCAAATATCTGTGAAACTATTGGTTCTTTCTCTAACTCATATAGAAATTGGATCCACGAACCCAACTCCGCACAAGGTCAGCTAGTCGTTAGCCGCCGTGATTCGGTTTGATTGAAATATTTTTATTTATTGCCAAAACAGGGTATAAATAATTATAATTTTTCCAAAACCAATCAAGAGTGCTTCAAGAAATGGAAACCATCGTTAAATATTTCGGCTCACACCCAATGTGAAAAAAAAATTAGACTATTTTGAAAAAAACTATGAATGAAAACAATTTATTCTGAAACATTTTCTTAAGAATTATTACATGAGATGTGATGCAAATTGTATTCGATGTAATTATATATTTTTCTGTTAAAATATAAACTTTTTTCAAAATAGTCCCTTTCTTTTCACTTTCTTTTACCTTTTATTGTAACTACATTAGTAATTATTCATTTACTTTTTCTTCATATATTTATTTAAAGTTGGGTGTAAGTTCAAATATTCAACAGCATTTTTATACCCATGTCTAGTATACAAATTCCATATAAAAATTATACCTTGCTCACGAGACTATTAAAATGCTCGTGAGCCATAAAGTGCTTGGGAGCTTAGGAGGTAGGAGTACTACTCAGCACCAAGACCTTTCGTGGAGTGCTTAAAACAGTAAGCACTAAGCACCGATTTTAAAAAGTTCTCTTAAGCACAAGCTCCCGAGCACAAACGTGCTAAGACGAGCACTAAGCACGTGCTTAGGAACAGCTCTGTATAAAGGCTGATGGTAGAATTTTTTAATTTCAAAATTGTTAACATCATCTGTAGGCTAGTGCCAATACCTTTTTGAAAAAAAAAAAAAATTATTAACAGACAACAACCAACCGAAAAATTTAGTTAAGAGAAAAAACAAAAATTAAACACGAAATAAAGTGAAATTGTGAAATGGGGGTGCTGTTTAGGGGTGTAAAGTGCTTTTTTTTGAAATTTTCGGCGAAACCTGACCTCCTAGCGGAAAATGTCCTTCACAGAAGTTCACTTTTCATGCAAGGCATTTTTCATAATAACCTCAAATTTTTCGAGAAAATGGAGAAAAACCGATTTTTCGGTTTTTTATTTTTTTCTCTCGTAAAAATAATTCAAATAATACAATTTACAATTTTGTGAGAGTATACATTTTCTTGCACTGAATAAGCATGATTTTTTTGGCATCTGGGAAACAAGTAGTTTCCGAGATATTTACATTTTTCGAAAAAAAAAAAAATCTTCCACGGAAAGCTTTATTGGTGTTTTTTTCGATTTCATTATTCTATCTGGGCTCACTTTAACCGCTGAAATGTCTACTTTAAAATGGTCTATACATGTTGATGGTTTATTTTTCATGAAACCGCTTAAAATTGAGAAAACCAAAAGAATGACTTTTCGGATCACGAATTTTTCAATATTATATATTATTTTCAATATTTTTTTATTATTTATGTAAATAATGAATTAAGTTTCAATGAGAGAATTTACTTCAATGTAATATCACTAAAGTTGAATGAATGTAATTGAAGAAAGTGGGCAAAAACATTCTGAAATTTTTCTTGGCAATGCACCGTACGTACTGAAAGTCGTATAGCCCAGTAGATGAAGGTATTGGCCTACAGAAATTTGCAAGATGAATATTTCTTTTTTTTAATGAGTTCGTGAAAGTGTATAGAATAATATCCCGAAGAGTTTACATTCCGCTTGGATGCAGAACATAAAAAAAAGTGAAAAAAAATGTTTTTCTCATCCATTTTTTCAAAACTTTGAAATTAAGTCAGGGTAGGAAAATATAAAAAATACAGGTGGATAGACCACGTGTTTCTGAACAATAAAATTTATCGCTAAAGCCGCAGTATTCCTGGAAAAAAAAATAGTCAAATAATGTTATAACTCGGAGCGAGATCCATGCGTGCGCGCATGACTGTGACATAGACGCACTGAATTACATGTCACTAAATTAGAATTTGTTCAATCTATATGAGTCTTGGTTCATTTAAAAGAGGGAAATTGTAGCTTTCCGATGCTTCTTTGTTTTAAACAATACAAGCAAAGGATGGATTCGAAAAATATACTTATATATATTATCACGCCCGAACTCAATCGTTGCAATAAGAAATATAAAAAAAATAAAACCCCTTCAAAAAAATTTCTTCATTGAGAACTGTTTAAAAGCATGTACACTTCATGATTATTATGGTTTATTTAGTTGTAGTTATTTAGTTGTAGTAACGTAGAATCAAAAAAAAGTACATCTCAAATCATTTTAATATCCTTGCTTGGTGATTCTCTTGATAAATATATATATTGGAGGCTGTAACTTGCCGAGAAATTGACCCATTGGAAAAAATAAATTATCACTATTTCAGAAAATATGTATACTTTTCGAATGTTCAAACACAAATTCGTTTACTTGTATGCATTTTTTCGAAAATGTGATCAATCAGATCATGATAAGAAATTACGATTTTTACGATCTTATCCTTGTAACTATGAAAATATCTTTGGCTGTTTTGAATATAAATTCTGGAACATTTCCAATACATTAATAACAAATGTATAAGGAATCCATTGGATATAGCTGAAATGTACCTGTAGTAAATATAATACAGTAAAGGCACGTAAAACTTCATGGGAGCAATTCAGGGGCCATGTGTGGTGTCTGTGTATGCGTTCATAATTATATATTTTCCCTCCATACTCGCTATTTATCCTCCCATTCACTGAGAAAAATGTTAAAAATGTGTAGTCGTTAGAACAGCTAAGAATTTTTAGAGGTTCCATAGTATGCATTTAACCGTGCGCTTGGCCGCGCAGAGTGACAAAGTTACTTCATTATTTTTTTCCAGGAATACCGTGGCTTTAGCAAAAAATTTTATTACGACATTTTTTGTTCAGAAATACGTGATCTATCCTACCGTATTTTTTATGTTTTCCTACCCTGACTAATTTCAGAATTTTTAAAAAATGGATGAAAAAAAAATTTTTTTCACTTTTTTTTTATGTTCTGTATCCGAGCGGAATGTAAACTCTTCAGGATATTATTCTATACACTTTCACGAACTCATTAAAAAAATATATATTCATTTTGCAAATTTCTGTAGGTAAATACCGACTGAAATTTGCATGAAAAACTTTAGTTTCACGTTTCAGAATGTTTTTGCCCGCTTTCTTCAATTAAATTCATTCAACTTTAGTAATATTACACTGAAGTAAATTCTGTCATTGAAATTTAATAAAAGTTTCAATGACATGAATAATAAAAAAAATATTAAAAGTAATATATAATATTGAAAAATTCTTTTTCTGGTTTTTCTCAATTTTAAGAGGTTTCATAAAAAATAAACCATCAACATGTATAGACCATTTTAAAGCAGACATTTCAACGGTCAAAATGAGCCCAGATAGAAAACTGAAATCGAAAAAAACACCAATAAAGTTTTCCGTTTAAGATTTTGTTTTTTTTTTTCGAAAAATGTAAATATCTCGGAAACTATTTGTTTCCCAGGTTTCAAGAAAATCATGCTTATTTAATGCGAAAAAATGTATACTTTTACAAAATTTTATGTAAAATGAATTATTTTTACGAGAAAAAAAATAAAAAACCGAAAAATCGGTTTTCCGCCATTTTCTCGGAAAATTTGAGGTTATCATGAAAAATGCCTTATATAAAAGTTTTAGATTTTTCTATTATCTACAACTTTTGTCGAGGAGGTGTCATTTCGCCGAAAATCGCAAATAACCACTTTCAACTCCTAAACAGCCCATTTCACAATTTCACTTTATCTCGTGTTTAATTTTTGTTTTTTCTCTTCTTTATAACCTTAACTAAATTCTCCGGATGGTCCTTGCCTGTTAATAATTTTTTTTTTCAGCATTCAGAATCCGCTTTGGCACCAGCCTACTAAGGTAGTCAGTATCGATTCCCGAATAGTCAACAGAACTGTCGTTTTCGTATTGTTATATGCCTATAAAATAATACATACTACAAGTCTGTTTCAGCAAGGAGCACACGGGATGCTCACACTAAGACGTGCCATACAAGAAAAGGCCATTGCAATATTACGCGGGCTATAAAACGTGAAGATGTGAGTAAAATGATGAATTTTGTAAAAACATGTTCTCTTGCTCAGCAATTTTATAAATAGACTTATCTGATAGTATTATAGACATATCGAAGAAATAAAACTGAGTATAGCATCAACACACCTTAAATAAATCGTCAACTAACGCCGTTGTCTTGGGCAATACCGTAAAAATTTCATTTGAACTAATATTTCCTACATGTAGGATATACGTGAAAGCTAACATAAAGTGTAGATTTTATTTCCGAGGAAGTAACACAACCGGCGATGTAGAACTTTTTCGAATTATTGTACCGGTGGAAGTATAAAACATTTAGTGTGTGTAGTGTACAAACCGCCAAGTACACGTGCCTTCAGTAATGAAATTAAGTTGTTATGGAAATTATATATCCTGAACTCTGAGTTGGGTCACATAATAAATAGAAGGTGTGTAAAGATACAATTATGAGCATGTTACATCAGATGCTTTATATTAATTAATTATTTCAATTTGCCTCAAATTATTAATGTGCTTCCGTGGATAAATCGTTAGATACAGTGTCCGACGGAGAGTTTACGTCATATGGGAAACTATGATGTTCAGATTTTTTCTTTTGATTAGGGTGACCAGAGTTTTATTAAGTGAATGCTGGACATTTCTGCTAGGAAAAAAATGATGAGCGGGGGGCGGCGGAAATCCGAAAAATCATTTCTTTTTCCCAACATTTTTTGATGAGTGGGGGGGGGGCAGTATCCGAAAAAAAAATTTCCAAGCAAAACGAAAGGCTGTAACTTCACTATAACTTGAATGCTGGACTTTTGCTGGACACGAATTTGTTGATCCGGGGGCGGAGATCGAAAAGTTAAATTATTTAAAACTAGTATACGAGTTTGCCTTCGCCAGGCGTCGCGCAATAGTGCTTTTATTGAAAACAGGCGTCAAAAATCTAGCCAATTATCCATACAAATTTACGAAAATTGGTAGAGTTAAGTATTTGGATATGCTGGATTCAGTTTTGCTGCAGATTTTTTTTTCAATATGGCGGCTTCAAAATTTGGGTCAGAAGAAGCAAAAAAAGATGGAAAATGCAATAAAATAACCCAGCAGCAAAAAAGTCCTGATCCTGGAACTTGACCCGAGTAGTCCAATGTATTTTTCGACGTTAAACTCGAATACGAGCTCAGAAAACTCAAACTACCTCAAAATTTTGAGCTGGAGAGATAAAACACCTTTAGAGTAAGGTAAAATCGGGCCTCATATATGATGTACAGACCTAGGATTTTTGAGGTTGCTGATTTTAAATTTCAACATGCTAAAAGCCAACGATTGATTCTTAGGGTGAAAATCGGAAGAAAAGAAAAGAAGAAAAGGGTGTAAAAATGAAAATTTGACAAAATGCGTGATTTTCATTCTAAACTTACATTTCTAGTTTTTGAGGTTGATGATTTCAAATTTCAACGTGCCAGAAGCCAAAAATTTATTCTTAGGTTGAAAATCGAGTAAAATAGGAGTTGAAAGGGGTGTAAAAATGAAAATTTGACAAAACACGTAATTTTCATTCTAAACTTATATTTCTAGTTTTTGAGGTTGATGATTTCAAGTTTCAACCTGCCAGATGCCAAAAATGTATTCTTAGGGTGAAAATTTGACAAAATACGTAATTTTCATTCGAAAAGTATATTTCTAGGGGTTTTTGAGGTTGTTGATTTCAAATTTCAGCACCCCAAAAGCCTATAATTTATTCTTAGGTTTCTACATCCCTGAAAGGGTGTAGAAATAAAAAGTTGAAATAATTGTTGAGTTCAAGTTCGAATCCTATGTCAGAAAGGCCCATGTGCCCTCAAATTTTAGCGAATAAATAACCTTAAAATAGAGTAAATCATTTTAAGGTTATTTATTGATTTGTGGTAACAATAAATACATGTAAAAAGTAGTTAACAAGCGCAAAATTATTGTATTTAAGTATAGATTTTTGGTATATCGCAAAGAATTTTCTACTCTGAGGTGGTTAAGCAAGAAAAACCACCTTAATATAAAAATAAAGTTAATGAGAGGAGTTAAAGCCACTTCAGTTTCTGTTAAAAAATTTATAAACCAAAAGCTTCCACATTTTCCATATTTTAATGGTAATTATGTATTTCATTTTTATATAAGAGTTGTTTTTACACTCATATGTACTTTGATAAAAGGGTGAACTTTAAGCCACTCTAGTTCTACATAATTCCAAACTTTCAAATCTCCATTTTTTTGTCACTTTTTAGCATTTGTATACTCTATGATTGTATGATGGTGTATATTCTATGAAAGAATGGTGGTATTTTTTAGCCTAATCTAAGAGTAGTTGTTCCGCCATTATTTAGGGCTAAATAAAAAACATAACCCTCTCCCTTGTTTTGATATTCTTTACCATCCATTCACATCAATTTATAAATCCTGAAATGTGGGTTAGTTTTGCCTCGTGGCTTCCTTCTATTTTGGGGGTTGCTTAACTACCTCAGAGTAGAAAATCCTTTGAGATATACCAAAAATCTATATTTAAATACAATAATTTTGCACTTGTTGATTACTTTTTGAATGTATTTATTGTTACCACAAATCAGGGATGATTTACCCTATTTTAGGGTTGTTTATTCACTAAAGGCTCAAAATTTTGGGGCACATGGATCGGATTCGAACTTAAACTCAACAAGTTCAAAACCCCTGAAAATATAATTTCAGAATCTAAATTACGTATTTTTGCAACTTTTTATTTCTACATCCCTTTCAATCACTAATTTACTTTATTTTCAACTTGAGAATAAATTCTAGGCTTTTGGCATGCTGAAATTTGAAATCAGCAACCTCAAAAATCTATATGCTCAAAAACCCCTAGAAATATACTTTTGGAATGAAAGTTACGTATTTTGTCAAATTCTCATTTTGCACTTTTTTGAACTCTTATTTTACTCGATTTTCACCTTAAGAATAAATTTTTGGCTTCTGGCATGTCCTAAAAACTCCTAGAAATATAAGTTTAGAATGAAAATTACGTATTTTGTCAAATTTTCATTTTTACACCTCTCTCTTTCGATTTTCACCCTACGAATCAATTTTTGGCTCTTAGCATGTTGAAATTTGAAATCAACAACCTCAGCAACCACATCGATTTTACCATATTCTAAGGGTGCTTTTTCACTCTAGCTCAAAATTTTGAGGGTGTTTAGGCTTTTCTTTCATTAGACTACTCGGGTCAAGTTCCAGGATCAGGACTTTTTTTGCGGCTGGGTTATTTTATTGCATTTTTCATCCTTTTTTGCTTCTTCTGATCCAAATTTTGAAGCCGCCATATTGAAAAAAAACTTCTGCAGCAAAACTGAATTTATCATATCCAAATACTTAACTCTACCAAGTTTCGTAAATTATTATCGAAAATTGGCTAGGTTACCGATTTTGACGCAATAAAAGCATCACTGTGCGCCGCCGTTCTTGTGTGTTTACCTGGGGGTGTGATTCCGATACTCTGAAGGAAAGTGGAGTAAAGCATTTTCCTTAAATGGGGAAAATTTTCAGAGATTCAGGTTGTCGTACACGTGGATATCCACTATGTGCAGATCGATTGTGTGATCGGATATATTGAATGTGTTAATGTGGACCCCAGTTAGTTAGTCTTATGTGACAATTCCTCTGATAGACGTCAGGGTCGAGGATTTTATTATATTTTGTTTCCATACAGAAAATCAGTAACTTAATGAACGTTAGCCTGTTACCTAAAGAAATCCAACGAAACCCAAACAATAGCAACTAGTTAAACTCAAAAACGTAAATTAACGGTAAAGTACGATAAAAAAGAATAGAGAAGGTATAAATGAATGGGAAATAATATAGTGGAGCGAAAAAGATGTAAAATTGTGTCGTTTTTTTTTTATGAGCTTAGAACAAGATCAGACACAGTGGGTATTACCAACAACATCATTTTACACATAAAAACACAAAATACGACATTTTTTAATGGTCACAGATATTCTTATTTAAAAGGGTAAAATTTGATTTTTTTAAAATCATGTTTTTTTGTACATCCATTGCCATATCTCAAAAATGAATTGAGCTATCGATGTGAACTTTTTTTTGTTATAAAACACACACTTAAGCGCTTCTCTCTATTCATAGGATTGCTAATTAAAAAAAATGTAAACATGCCAAAAACGTAGATGACCCTGAATGTTTAGAGAATACGCCATCAAATTTTCACTAAGCGAGGAACTTTTTTGTTTTTGAAAATTTTGTGTAACATGCTGTGAAGAAAATGAAGTCAATAGACTAAAAAAGTTTTTAGAAAAAAAAATATTTTCATTATTAGCAATAGTTTGCTAGTTACGAATTTTTTAGTATGGAGGAATTGTCGAAGCGTACGCGCGCCGTACTTAAGAATAATAATGATTATGTATTGTGTGTAACGGAACTTTTCATTATTATTTTTTTATGTTTAGGACTGTTTTATCACGTTTTAGGATCTGAAAGGATAACTTATTTTTTCCAGTGACACATTAAGGACTAAGGTTGAAGGCAAAAAGGAATTAAAAATCTTAAATGGAGTATGCATTGCATTGGGATCTCGGAAACGGTGAAAAATAATATTATAATAAAATGGAAAAAATGTTGCGCAACTAGGGGGTTAATAAAATTCCATAAACAAAAGTTTAGGAAAAGTAACAAGTTTGGAGTGTTTTGATAAAAAGTAAACTATCGAGTTTTCCTTTTTTGCGTTATTATTGGAGCTAAATAAAAAAGACAGTTTCTTAAAGCACATGGCAATCTTAATAATTGTATCAGACATTTCCTCTGTCAGAGTCCCTATCCGAAACTCCCATGCATTGCATTTTTACCCTAGATCCACACAATAACACAGGTCGACAAAAAAAAAATCTGCTCCAAGGACTAAACCTATCATGCCTTAAGTATTTTTGTATGCTGAATCCGAATTTTCCACTTAGATTTCGAGCAAACGTCAAACATTGTCAAAAAAATATTTTGACGATAAAAACCGGGATTTACTCGAAATCTACGCGGTAAAAAAATTTTAAATTGAAAATTCGGATTCAGCACACAAAAATATATAAGGAATGATAAGTTTAGTCCTTGGAGCAGAACTTTTTTCTTGTAGATCTGTGGCACAGGTGCACTTTGTACACAAGTCTACAAAAAAAGAAAGTCTGTTCCAATGACTAAATCTATCATTCCTTATGTATTTTTGTATGCTAAATCCGAATTTTCAATTAAAAAAAATTTTTACCGCGTAGATATCGAGTAAATCCCGGTTTTTATCGTCAAAATACGGTTTTTTTGACAATAAAAACCGGAACTTACTCGAAATCTACGCGGTAGAAAATTTTTTTAATTGAAAATTCGGATTCAGCACATAAAAATACTTAAGGCATGATAGGTTTAGTCCTTGGAGAAGAATTTTTTTTTGTAGACCTGTGAATTGAGTAAACGTGTTATTTTCGCCTAAATTAGGTAACAAAAACATCCTAAATTAAATCTTTTTTAATTTCCTAATTATAGTCTCTAAACTCTGTTTCCATGGCATGTGCACAAGTTTATCGTTTTCCTCTATTACTACGCCACATAAAATTCACTCCATTTTACAATGAAACTTAGATTGCTTATTTATCTTAAATATTTTTTAAGTAGATAATCCACGCACAATTCGCACAATGACCATATGTTCTACAATATAATACAAGTGGTAATAAGAGAAAGAATATCGTTACACATTTTACTTCCATATTCAGTGGAAATAAAGTATGGACAAAAATATTTTTGAAAATTTTTATTGTCCAAATAGGCTTAGAATGTCATGAAACGTCGAGATTTTAAGTTTGAGCAAAAAAAAAATCTGTCTGTCGGTCTGTCTGTAACTTTTTTGTGCGCACGATTACTCTGGAACCGTTTAAGATATTGACTTGAAATTTGGTACACGTACCATGTATTTTAACGAGATCTGGAACTAGATTATTTCGTTAAAGGGTTGGGGGTAAATGGAGGAAAATAGGCAAATCAAGCAAGTAAGAGTCCATAAAACTGGTATTTAGTATATATAACAGAAGCTAAGCTCTCAAATTTTTTTTTTGCATTAACCACCCACATTACCAACTCCCACCCCATTATTCAAGGGGGCGAAAAAAATAAAATTGTCATTTAGTGTGTGTACAAGAACCAAAGGCCTAAATTTTTTTTTTACTTTATCCACCACTACTACCACCCCCCTTCCACCACCCTCAGCCTCACTACCGATGTGGCATATCGTTTAATAGGTTTTTGGGGTAGACGATTTCAAATATTATATTATTAAAGTTCCATAAAAAATTATTTCCACATTCAAATTTTTTTCGTTCTGAGAGATTTGGATAGAAGATCTGGATGTGGAAGTAGTTATTCCTTGGGCAGCGGTTTTATAATTTGACCTTCGACGAAAACGAATAACGTTGATAGTACACCGCCCTGAGACTAGTTAGTTTTAGTGGGCGTATTAATACTCAATTTCTGCAATTCGCGCGCTCTAAAAAAAATCACTGTACCTAAACTGTAAAAGACACAATAAAATTTATGCTATCAAAAACTTTTTTGGTCTTTTGGCTTTATTTTCTTCGCAGCATGTTATACAAAATTTCCAAAAACAAAAAAGTTTGTAGCTTAGTGAAAATTTGACTGCGTATTTTCTGAACTTTCAAGGTTATCTAAGTTTTTAACAAACTTAAAAATGTGTTAGTTAACAATACTATACACAGATAGAAGCGCTTAAGTGTGTGTTTTATAACAAAAAAAAGTTCATGTGGATAGCTCCATTCGTTTTTGAGTTATGGCATTAGATGTTAAAAAAAACATGATTTAAAAAAAAAAAAAAATTCACACCTTTTTAAAAATAACAATGTCCGTGACCACTAAAAAATGTCGTATTTCATGATTTCTAATGAACATCGACCTACTTAACGAAATGGTATATATCTAGGTTTGTTCTAAGATTAAAAAAAAAAACTCGAGAAGGCAGCGACTTTTCCCCTGTTTTTTACTCTACTAATAACTGAAACCTGAATAAGCATAAATGATGCACAGTTTTTTGAGAAAAGGCATTGATAATGTAAATAACCAGATGCTTATAGAAGAAAAAAGAAGGTATCGATTTCATCAGTTATAACGAGCTTGGATGCCTTTCAGCGAGCCCAATGACTTGGTAAGTATGTAAATTCCCAAGTCTCCAGATCTTACTCCTATAGATTGAGATACGGCTAAAAGTTCATAAATTGACGGACACTGTATGTGGAGATTATTGCTCCCTAAAATCACGCGAAGACGTTTCTAGAGCTTACAATTTACGAATCCCAGTCCAATACAAGTTGTGTTTCTGAATTAATAGTTCCTTCCTACAGTATTATATGCAAATTGGCTCGGGTCTCACCGAAGCTATTTTTGAGCCATCTCTGGCTAGCTTATCTGCGTTTTCGTTACCTACATTGTCCCGGTATCCTTGCATTAATTCCAGTTGTATGCTGTTGTGTTCTGCCAATTTTGTCAAGGAATCAAGACAGTCTTTTACCGCCTCGAAGCGTACCTCGTTTCCAGGTACAGACAGCACAAACACAACAACAATAACAACAACAACAAACAACAAAGTATCGTCATCAGAAGTCGAGCCAGCAATGAAGGTTGGTATTGCTGGTAGACTTTCGTCATGATAAGTTGGTACTTAGTTGAGTTCAGGGGGTAGTGTATGTCCTATGAATCATTTGTCGTGCATCTGAGTTCTACTTAGAAGACTATTGAGGTGTTACACAAATTCAGGCTAATGTCCCTAGTTGATCCCCGTACTCCAGTTCTTTTGAAGATCATTTAGGTAAATAATGCAAAATGGTTCTTGCAATAATTAAACAATTTTATTTAATCTAATAGGTACAAAAATATGACTATTGACGGTTGTTTGTCCTAAAGTTTGTAAGTTAAATTAATAACAATTAAATTATTATGGCGCAAAATGAAAATTAAATGAACAATTTTGAGCACCTTCAAAACTATTACCCCCAAACGAAATACCCGAACCTGAGGGTATCGTGTTAATTTCTTCTGATGTTGTGGTAGTAGTTTCGGCAGTAATCGATATTATGTTACTCGATGGTTCGATTTTCTTCTCCCCCACTAACATTCTGCACAATTTTTTCTTCTTCTCAATTGATTCTTCCATATATGACTCTGCCACTGAAGACGACCTGGAATTAGTTATTATTTAAAATAGAAAGACAATAATATTGTGAAAAAACTTGCTTCTATCCCATTGTTTATTTATATATTTTCTATGACAGACAAAACAGCTTTTATCATCGAATATTTTGAGAATAGATGGTTTTACTTCTTGCGACTGTAATTCATGTAAATAGTTCAACATTGCATCTTCGTCTACAATTACAACGTTGTTCAATACTTTCCATCGAATGAATGCTTCACATTCCTTTTCATAAATTTGACGAGATTTCACTGGAAGTAAATCTAACACAATTTCCTTCGCTTTCTCAGATATAATTTGTGGATTATGCATTTTACACCGTATAAAAAGAACGCGACAGAATTTTTTTGTGTACATTAAACAATCTGGTTACTATGGTCGCATGATAATTAAAATTCGAAGCTCGCTATTTTCGAGAAATATTTGCTCTGATCAAAAATTTAAATATGTTTTAGGGATCTTTAACAAAAAACTGTTGTTTGTAACACGTACCTAAAATCAGTTTTTTGGGACTCGTCGGCTATTCCGAACCAGCTACGATTCGTCCCAAAAAACATGATTTTAGGTATTTGTTACAAAAATAACTATTATGGAATGATCTCGTATCCGTATATTTTCAGCCTGTAAACTGCTAACAGTGCCTTATTTTCCATGATTAAATGTAATGCAGGTAGGTAGAGTTAGTGATTCCACTGCTGCTGTAGGCGTTGTTGATATTGCTTCGGTTATCCCTAGATATAGTAATTGTTCTACTTAGTAAAAGGAATTGAATGATACATCAACAACCATATTTGATTAACCATTTCCCCAGAGAAAAATATGACAGAAAAAACCGTTTTTAAATTTACACGTATAGAGAAGTGAAAGTGAGATAGATATAGAGGTGAGCCAATAGCATTTAGAACAAAAGTTACAGAAAACATATAAATATTTTATCAGACCATAAATTCTAATTTAGAATATGTAATATTATATTCAATATATTTGATTTAAAACGTATATTGAATAGAATTTCTCCTTTTTTTATAAATTGATACAACTTATTTTTCTGTTCCATTAAAATTAAATTACAAAACACACTTTACATGACACAGACACCTGTATTGATCCGTTGATATATTAATGGTTGCTCCTATATTTTTACTGGAATTAACCGGATTCCCATGATAATCCGTAGGAAATCCGTGATTAATGATAAAGAATTAATTGGGAAAACATGCCCACACAGTACATTTTTGTTTTCCTCTTTAATTTATTTATAAATTGCCTCGTACTCCGCTAAAAATCACTTTACCTAAATCAATGTTGAATTGGATTGAATGGTCTCATTCACTTATTTATTTTATATAAAAGCAATTTAGTGTTTTTTATTAAATCACTGATTCGTAGATTTTATAAAACTCCAAATGAGTTTAATTTTAGATAATGCTATGGAACACAACAAGAAAATTTAAATATTAAATTGTTTTCCGATCGCAAACGAACAATAATTGCTCAGGAGTTTTAGTCAATATATCGCTTCTACCCGGAATTAATTATTGTAAAGCTTGAAAATTTGCAGGGTTGTAGTTTTGGTTCAGGACAACACGTACCAAAAAGTTCCCTACTCTCCCCCGTCGGCTTCCCTGTTTTTGCGGAGCAACAAGGGCCTAAGTCGCAGAAATCGCAGAGCTGGCTATAAACTGCAGTAGAAAGGTTGTTACTGGTCCGATTTGGGTCAAAATGATGGAAGCTTTTATCTTCGAAGAAGCATATATAAAGAAGTTACAGACAGACAGACAGAAAATTTTTTGCTCAAACTTAAAATCTAGGCGTTTCATGAGATTCTAAGCCTATTTGATCAACAAAAATTTTCAAATTTTTTTTTGCGTTACTAAACACCCACTAATGGATGTGGAAGTAAAATTGGATTTCTCGTAACATATAATAAATTTGTAGACACTCGCACATAAATAAAAACCGCTGCCCAAGGAATCACTACTTCCACATCCAGATTTTCCATCCAAGTGTCTCACAATGAAAAAAATTTGTGTGTGGAAACAATTGCTTATGGAACTTTAATAAAATAATATTTGATATCCTATAAAACGATATATAATAAGAGGGTGGAGGTGGTAATGCCAAAAAATTTTTTGAGACCTGATAGCTTCTTTTGTGTATACTAAATATCAATTTCAAGGACTCTTATCTGCTTGATTTATCTATTTACCCCCCTTTACCCCAATTTGCCTCCAACCTTTCAACACAATCAGATGAAAATATAATCTAGTTCCAGATCACGTTAACATATATACGTGTACCAAATTTCAAGTCAATATCTTAAACGGTTCCAGAGTAATCGTGCGTACAAAAAAGTTAGACAGACAGACAGAATTTTTTTTCGTTCAAACTTAAAATCTCGACGTTTTATGGCATTCTAAGCCGCTTTGAACAATAAAAATTTTAAACATTTTTTGTCATTTTGTCGTATACTTCCATTGGATGTGAAGTAACAAACAAAATCCTGTAGTGTTTATTTCTATAGTCTTCGCAAAAAACGAAGAGTATATTGCATTTGATCGGCACATTTCTGAAACCGTAAATATTGCTCGTAGAGAAAAAAATTATTTTCGTATCATTGTATTAGTGAACGAATTCTGCATAACTTTCAAAATGTCCGTCTGCCCGTCCGTCCGTCGGTCTGTCCGTTCGTCCGTCACGTTTCTTATAAGTACGATAACTTAAGAAAGAAAAGTCCGATTGTATTGTACTGTTTGACGTGTTGAGCTACTGAGTAGACGTGTTGAGCTCGAGTCCCACAAATAAGTGTGAAACAAAATACAAACAAAACAAAACAAAGTTTAAAAGTAATAAATACAATTCCTAAAGTGTGTTCTGAATTGAACAACGATTAATTAAATAAGTTATTATTGTGCAAAAACCATGACACGAAGCGATTCAATGTCCATATTCAATCAATACCGAACTTGAAAAGTATTTATCCGAAAATAAACAGAATTTTTATGCACATGTAATTGTTGGTGATTTAAATATAAACATTGCTAGTGATGAGGACTATGTTGAAGAATATCTGAATATACTGGGTGACTATGGTTTCTCTTCTTATATAAATCATTATACACGGATTTTTAATGGGCAGAAGTCAATTATAGATCATTTTTTTGTGAATACTAAGGAAGAAAAAAATATTTTGCCAATAATATATAGAACACTGATATCCGATCATTATCCAATAATCTTGCATTTTGATATTCCAACACAAAATACAGCTAATGAAGCTAATTTAAAAAAAATTATTGACTACCGCAAATTAAAAATTGATCTACAAAGTGAAAGCTGGGATGATGTGTATGAAAAAAATTGTTTAAACGCTGCTACAGAAATTTTTATAACTAAATTAAAGTTATACATTGAAAACAACACAAAAACAATACGAATAAAAAGTAATGAGAAACAAAAAAAAGACTGGGTAACTAAAGGTTTATTAAATTCAATAAATACAAAAAATGAAATGTATAAAAAAGTTTTACAAAATCCAGCCAACGAAACTATATTAACAGAGTATAAGAAGTATAAAAACAAGCTAGTGCAATTAATTAGAAAAACGAAAATAAATTATTACAGAAACCTAATAAATAAAAACAAAAATTCAAATGAACAACTTTGGCAAACAGTAAATACTTTATGTAACAAAAATCGGTCAGAAATAAATATTGAAAAGATTTGTATAAATAACAATATACTGTATGACAAACAAACTATTGTTAACAAATTTAATGATCATCATAGTGATGTTGGGGAAGTACATGCTAAAAAAATAAAATGTGATAAGAGACTAAACTTTAAAAATACAATAATAGAAAATTCACTATTCCTAAGATTAACAGATGAACAGGAAATAAAAAAATACATATTGGAATTAAAAACTAAAAAAGCGCCAGGTATCGATAACATCAAGTCTGAAACATTAAAAGAGAGAGCAGATCAAATATTGGCACCACTAAAATATCTAATAAATAAATCATTAGAACATGGTATTTTTCCCGATATCTTAAAAATTGGAGTTATTAAGCCGTTATGCAAAAATGGGGATAAATCTAAGATAGAAAATTATAGGCCAATAACATTGATATCAAATGTTGCAAAACTGTTTGAAAAAATCATCAAGAAACGTATTTTGAATTTTCTAAGTAAGTTTAATATACTGTCCGACAAGCAGTTCGGTTTCAGAACAGGAAAATCAACCTAGGACGCCATAGCTTATCTTACAAAATTAATATACGAAAAACTAGATGAAAGTAAACCTGCATTATGTATATTTATAGACTTGGCAAAAGCATTCGATACAGTCTGTCACAAAAGATTATTAAGTAAAATTGAAAATTATGGTTTTAGAGGAAATGCCTTTAGTTTATTAGAAAGTTACTTGTCCAATAGAATTCAGTATGTTAGAATAGCTGAAAACATTAGTCACTCAAGAAAAATAAACTATGGCGTCCCACAAGGTACAGTTTTGGGTCCTATCCTATTTATTTTATATCTTAATAATTTACTGACAATAAAAAGTGCCGAAAATATATTAAGTTTCGCTGACTATACAGTTATTTTTTATTCAGCTGATACTTGGGAGGAACTAAAAACTAATGGATAAAGTAAAAAAATATTTTGAGGTTTCTGGTTCTTGTACACACACTAAATCAATTTTTTTTCATCCCCTTTAATAATGGGGTGGGGGTGGTAATGGGGGTGGCTAATGCCAAAATTTTTTTTGAGACCTTAGCTTCTCTTGTCTATACTAAATATCAATTTTATGAACTCTTACCTGCTTGATTTACCCATTTACCCCAAATTTACTAGTTCTAGATCTCGTTAAAGTACATATGTGTACCAAATTTCAAATCAATATCTCAAACGGTTCCAGAGTAAACGTGCGCACAAAAAAAGTTACAGACCGACAGACCGACAGACCGGACAGAAATGTTTTTTCTCTCAAACTTGAAATCTCGACGTTTCATGACATTCTAAGCCTATTTGAACAATAAAAATTTTTAAAAATTTTACTTCCACTGGATGTGGAAGTAAAATTTGGAAACGATGCAAAAGAGGTTTTTAAAAATTATATATAACAAAAACAGTACTTACTCGTCAAACTTATTGTTTCTGGAAAGCAAATTATTGGATATCAGGTAGCTTTACAGTTTATCGACTCTAGTATATATTCAAAAAAACAAACGTATAATAAGTTATAATACTCATAGTTATCACACTCTGCAAAAAAATGTAATTACTAAGAAAATTAAATATGAAAAAAGAATAGGACAGAGATGCTATACTTACCTGGGTCCTTCATTATATGATATTGTACCGACCGAAATAAAAAATATTAACAAATTGCATATATTTAAAAGAAAATTAAAACAATGGCTATTAATCTATGATAGGGAGATCCTCCTTAATATAATAAATAAATAATATTGTGAATGTTGTATGTGCAGATATCACTATATTATGTAATTATGTGTGTGCATGAATATGGATACGCATGAGGAATATTAGGTATATTTTTTATTTATAATTTGTTACTGAATGCCACTACTAAGTTTTCACACTTATGAAATGAGATCTTTATCTCACCAACAAGTATTTGTTAAATACTTCGGTGAGTAATCAAGAAATGTTTATTTACTATTTATATTTATGTTGTGTATTATTTTATTTATGTTGTGTACTATTTTGTAAGTATATCTTACATTCCACTATTGTGATATTATTGGGAAAAATAAACATTATTATTATTATTATTATTATTATTATTGAAATTTGAAAACTAAGTTAGTGTTAGCTCGAGGAAGAACCGTATTGTTTTTGAAGAAAATCAATCAGTAAAGAAGAAAGTTATTAATCATTTAATTTAAAAAAATTTATTTTCTTCATTTTTGTCGCTTGTACTTAAATAGAAATCTTGCGAATGTTATCTCTATAATATTTTTTTTGTTTACACATTTCACTCATATATGTTTCATAATAATATATTTAATGCGTTAAAATATGATTCTCGTAAGATATATATTACAGACAATCAATTTTCGTAGTAATCTGTGATGGTCCAGTGGCTAAGCTTTGGGCTTGCAATCCTGCCCCGTCCAACCCACATTCGGCTAGGCGCATTCTTGTATTTTAACTTTAAATAAATTTTTATTGATTGTTTGATTGGGCTTGCAATCCAAAGATCGTGTGTTCGAATCCCACACAGGTTGGATGTTTTTTTTTTTCAATATTTTTTTATACATTTTTTTTCACAACACAAAATTTAGGATGTCCAAAAATTATTTACAAGAAAACTGCGAAGAGTATCCTATAGAATGTGAAACAATTATATAAAAGGCTCAGTAAATTGGTGAAGAGTACCTACATTTTTAGCTTGTTTTTTTTCGACAGTGCAACAAAAATCGAGTATATTCTCCATATCTCCGAAAAAACAAAATTTACGGGAGATTTTCAAAATAGTAAATTGCTCCTCAGTTTATCAATTTTTCCTATGAGGTTTTTTATTTTTGAGCTAGGAATGATACTTTTCTTTGAATTATTCGACAATAACCGTGTGGAAGCGGTAATTTTATAATGTTTCAAAATCATTTTTTCATTATTACAAACTTGTGCAAATTAGTAAAAAAACCTAATAGTAAATTTGAAGTTTAAAGAAATCTACATGTGCTTGACAGTTTGACGACTTCATGAATACTTCAATATATTTTGCATCGCGTTAGAGATATTGAAAAAAGTTACTGGAAAAAGTGGTTCAGAATGTTATTTTAACCTTAGATACCAAGTTTAAAAAAAAAAAATCGAGTTTTTAAATCTCGAATTTTTTATCAGTTTTTACTAGCAAGCCACGGAAAAAATAAAAATTGTTAATATCAAATATAAAGCCATGGTAAATTATTTATTCAACAAAATTCTAATGTCTTATACTGAATTCTTGCGCAACTTCTCTGCTTGTTTGAACACCACCAGATAATCTAACGATTTCAATGTTTTCTCTTAAATTGTATTTTGTTGGCGTGCTGACGCAATTAACTTCACACTGACATTAGTAGATATCGCTTATTTGTTTCCATGGCTTGCTAGTAGAAACTGAAGAAAATTAAAAATTCGAATTCTGCCTTGAAACTTGATATCTAAGATTATAATAATATTATGAACAACTTTTTCTAGCAACTTTCTTTGATATCTCTAACGCGACGCAAAATATCGAGAATTGGCCCCATTCAAGTCGCAGTACGCTTGAGTTAGACCTGACATTTGAGTTGAACACTTTAAGAAATGCGGCTGTACCAAAATTCAAATATCTACTAAAAATAAATTATATATAGGTTACGTGTGACACACGGTATATCTGCTCCGACAGTCGGGAGGCTCTCAAAGCTGTGTGCTCTTCTAGGATGAGGTCACCCCTCGTTCAGATGTGCGAGGATGCTCAGGAAGAGCTTGACAGGCATAAAGAGGTAAATCTTGTGTAGATCCAGAATACACAGGGTGCAAGAGAATGAGAATGCTGATGAATTGGCTAGAGAAGTCCTGTTTCGCGTATGGGACTTTTTAGAATTCAAGAAAATATGCATATAATAATAACACAGGCCGACAAAATCAGGTCAACCCTTTAACCCAGAAACCAGAATATATGTTTTCAAAGGTCTTGAGTGCGCTGAATCTGAATCCGAGGTCCAAATCTCTCAATTGGCTCTGGTTTCCGAAATATTCTAACCTAAAAGTGCAAAAACAGCGATTTTGGCCTATATTTGAGGTTATGTAGCATCGAATTTTTTCTCTGACTCAAAAAACAACATCCATAATCTTAAAACATAAGCCTTGCTCTTTCAAATGCCGTTGAGTTTGCACAAATATCAATTTTTTTCGCTGAGACATCGCATTTTGAAATTTTCATGTTTGTAAATGTACCTATACCCGAAAACCTATACGAATACGTGTATATTAATGAACTAGCTGATACCCGCGACTTCGTCCGCGTGGAATTAAGAACATTGACATACTAACTTATGCTAACATACTAACGTATGCCTATAAAGAAGTACTACATACTCACTGAGTATTCCTATAGTACATCCTTGTAGACGACGTTTTTGGTCTTTCCGTTAGGTGCCAATATTACCAGGCTGTTCGGTGAGCTTACTATCGAGCAGGCTACGTAAAACTGACCGTGTGAGAGGCAGTCCTCCCTTAAGTCCACTCCGGCCAACTTTAGGGTTTGTCCCTGAGACTCAACCCACTGCGCATCATGGTGCTCGAGTAAACCTACTGCTCATCTATAGTACTCGGGGAAATCCACTGCGCATCGTAATTTGTCTATTTTTTGTTAGAGCGAGTTAAACAAAAAAATAATTATTTTAATGGACAATGGGGCACATGGGCGGGTACGAGTCAAATTTCATGCTTAAAAACATTCCCCTCCCCGTTCACCCTTTCGGGGGTCTCTTTTTGAAGATCGTCGATTACGTGTCTCCTTGTTTTCTCAGAAGAGCCCATCGCTGGAATATCACGTTTCTGACTTACGCGATTTCAGAGATACGGGTGCGCTTTAAACCATCTACCACCCCCGTTTTCACTCCTTCAAAAAGTGAAAATCGAAATTTCGTCTTACTCGTATCTAATGGGATACACTTAGATCATTAAAAATATTAAATAAGAACAATAAGTATGATATACCTAATAACTTATTAGATTTAGATTTAATAAATGTTCACTTTACAAACCCACATATAATTAATAAAACGGCAACACAAATTAATATTATGGAACAATATAAAACTGCACAAGAGTCACAAAATCTATCCTTTAAAACCAGCGTTGAAAAAAAAGATGTAATTAAATGCTTAAATTCTATTAAGAGCAACTCAGTAGGCGCTGACCTCATTTCCCCTAGAATGATAAAACTAATAAGCGTTTATTTAATCGATCACTTTACCTTTATTATGAACTGTGCTCTTACCACTGCAGTATTTCCAGAAGTATGGAAACAGGCCAACGTTTTACCTTTAGCTAAAATTCTCAGTCCCACAGAATTAGGCCATTTACGACCAATCAGTGTACTCCTCACGTTATCGGAAGTTTTAGAAGGATTAATGAAAACTCAGATCACCCAATATGTCACTCAAAATAACATAGTGCCCAATTCACAGTCAGGTTTTAGGGAACAGCACAGTACGACTACAGCGTTAGCTACAATTACAGATGACCTAATTCGAGCCACAGATGAAGGCAAAATAAGCTGCTTGATTTTATTATATTACAGCAAGGCGTTCGATACTATGGATCCCAATATTTTGTGTGATAAACTATCATATTACGGCCTCTCCCTTAATTCTGTCACCCTAATTAAGAGCTACTTACATAATGGGTGTCAACGTACAGTATACGGTAACAACATTTCAATGTTACGCTATATTAATTTCGGTGTTCCTCAGGGATCCAAACTCGGTCCCTTGCTGTTTTCAATATACATATCAGACTTTCACAAAGTCATTAAAAACTGTAACATACACAACTACGCTGATGACACTCAGGCTTATTTTTCCTTCACCGCTGACGATAGCTTACCAAGTATAGACAAAATCAATAATGATTTAGTTAAACTGGTTGATATATCGGCAGCGCATAAATCTTAAGTTAAACGCTAGCAAATCATCTCTTATGTTGTTTGGATCAAAGTCTAAAAGAGATTCTGTAAATCCATTTTTTAAAACAAAATTAAATGGTGAAGACCTACCCATTATAACTGAGGCAAAAAATTTGGGCCTGTGAATTGACTCAGATATGCGATTTACGAAACATGTAAATTATTTGTGTAAATCCTTATATAATATACTAAAGCAACTTTATCCTCATAGGCAAATTTTAAATCCAAAATTGAAACTAAATATATGCGAAACCTTAATTATGTCAAAATTATTAATTATCATATTGTGATGCGATTTATGGACCAGCTCTCTTAAAAAGTCCAAAATTCATATTTTAGATTTTCCTATGGACTAAGAAAATATGAACATATCAGTTTTAAGATAGCCGAAACAAATAACCTTAAACTTAACAAGCTTAGAAATGTTCACTTGCTGACTCTGGTTCACAAGGTTTTGCTGTCTAAAAAACCAACATATTTATCTCTCAAATTAAATCGGTTTGGAGATGTGAATAGTTTCAACACTCGCAACAATTCTGTATTAGTTATACCGAGACATTCCACTGCCATATTCAAACGATGCTTCACGTATGTAGCATGTAAACTATATAACAGCTTACCTGGTCGATTTCAAAATTACTCAATAGTAAATTTAAAAAAAAAATTAAAAGCTTTCTATTTGGAACAAAAGTTGTTGCTATTTGTCACAAACTGGCCTTATTCCTTTCGGTTATTGAAAATTAAATTAGTTTGATATGTGAATAGTGTTGCAGATGCTTGCTTTGGGTTATAGTTTGATAATATATAGATAACTTGCTCAATGGCTTGGCTGCTATTAGTCTGAGTATGCTGAGTGTCTTATATATTTGTTGTATTTTAAAGTTATTTGCACATATTAATTGTTTAATTGTTTGTGTTGTATATTATGGCTTCTTTTGTTTTGATTTGTATATGTATAGTGGAGACTTAGAATTTAAAATCTAATATATTTAGCATAATGATATTACTGTATTTGCAGGTTAAGTTGAAAAACGCTCGCTGAGCGATACTTCGCCTTTTCATAATTTTTGTATGTGTGATTTGCAAACTACTTGTAAATTGTAATATTACAAATGAATAAAGACGTATTATTATTATTATTATTATTATTATTATTATTATTATTATTATTATTATTATTATTATTATTATTATTATTATTAATAGATTCCAATAAAGAGTATTTCTGCCAAATTTCACGCTTCTAGGTCTAACCGTTTCAGAAAAGCTTAAAAACCTCCCCCTCCCCGTTCGCCCTTTCGGAGGTTTCTTTTTGAAAACAATGGAATACGTGTCTCCTTATTTCCTCAGAAGAGCCCATCGCTGGAATATCATGTTTCTGACTTACGCGATTTCAGAGATGCGGGTGCGCTTTAAACCATCTACCACCCCCGTCTTAAAATGCGATATCTCAGCGAAAAAAAAAAGATATTTATGCAAACTCAACGGCATTGGAAAGGGCAGGGCTTATACTCTAAGATGATGAAATTAAGATGGGTGCAGTTTTTTGTCAGAGAAAAAATTCGATGCTACATAACCTCAAATATAGGCCAAAATCGTTGTTTTTGCACTTTTAGGTTAGGATATCTCGGAAACCAGAGCCAATTGAGAGACTTAGACCTCGGATTCGAGTTTCAGCGCCCTTCGGAAAAGTATGTTCTGATGTCTGGGTAAAAGTCTTGTCGGCCTGTGTAATTATTATTATCAAGTTAACATGCAACATTCTAATATAGAAAGACCAATTAAATAGTTTGCTGATTAGAGAGAAGTATTCAGATGTGTCTCATTTATACAAAATATTAACGAACTATTTTTATCAGAGGCAGTAAGGATATAGGTAACTGCCTCAATATTAATTATACCAAAAATTGCAGCTTTAAGAAAACTTAACATCTATGGCATATTTTATGAGTTATGAAGGAACATAAGAAATTGCTGATATCTTCATTATTTGAATAGGCGCGGAAAAACTTTTTAGATGAAAATTAATTACAAAGTAGAAATTTAATCGTGTTCTGCTAAAATACGAAATCGCTGGATTTTTAGATTTATTCTTGAGATGCGGAAACAATACCTATAAACAGAGTATCTTTCTCTTATCACATATATTTATTGATTAGAGCTAAATTATATGAACAATTTAGATAAGTAATCATTTTGTTGGCAATTAAGTTATAGCTGCCAAGGCAACACATTTATTAATACTTTCACTTCATTTTTAGGAAATTTAATATTACTAAATTTTGTTCAATATGGTTGAGGTTCAGATTCACATTTAAAAGTAGGAGCTGGTTGATTGGTCCTGACCACCGCGACTCCTGTGGATCTATTCTGGCGCTTCTGCTCTAATTGTTATTCAGAGCTCCCTATCTAGCTTTGTCTTTGTATCAGACTCAACAATCTTGCTTGAGAGCCCTTGGTGCCTTTGGTTTCTCCTCGCCAAGTAGTTGGAATCTCAGTCTGGCTATGCCTTCGTGATGGCATAGCACATATACTGAGGTTTCCTTTTCCTTTTGATAGAAACTGCATGTTGCATCCTTTGCCACGCCAATTAGACTCATGTATGTTAAGCTTACAATGCTTAAAGGACCTACCATTATCTTAATGGCCTTTGTATTTTGGCGTAGTAGGTCTTCCGTTTTAGTTGACCGTTCTTTAATGAACTTTTTGGCCCGTCTCTGTCGTGGGAAACTTCCCCACCAGAGATCTATTTTGTACCAAATTGGGAACTTACCCATTTTTAAAAATGTCATTAAAGTGTGTGTTTATGTATAAAAACACACTACTATCAGCTCTTAAATCGCAGTACTTACTTTGCAATAAATAAGTAAAGTTGAAATCCTCGCGAAAACCGCCGTGACGTCACTCTGTGAAAACGTCTAAGTAACACCCTATAACAATTGATCCCGCCAAGGCGCAAGCATTGTAATAGAAGTTTTATGTGTTGTGACGTTTATAGTTTGTAGGTTAGAACAGACAATTTTATCTTGTTGAGTTGCAGTGATTATTTATCATGTTGATATTCTAACTGTTTCTATATATAAACCTATGAAGCTAACAAGCTTTTATTAAAATGCACTAAAAAGGTAATCACATCATTTTTTATCTATGTTGCAATGTTATAACTGACCTAAAAACTTGTCGCGAGTTCATAGGTATTTAATTTCAAAGAAATACCATTATTATACTCTTCGCAAAAACGAAGAGTATATTGTATTTGATTGGCACATTTCTAAAATCGTAAATATCGCTCGTAGGGAAAAAAATTTCATATCATTGTGTTAGTGAACGAATTCTGAACAACTTTCAAAATGTCCGTCTGTCCGTCCGTCCGTCCGTCCGTCAGTCCGTCACGTTTCTTGTAAGCACGATAACTTAAGAAAGAAAAGTCCGATTGTATTGAAATTTAGAAAGTAAGTTAGTGTTAGCTAGAGGAAGAACCCTATTGTTTTTGAAGAAAATCGATCAGTAAATAAAAAAGTTATTAATTATTTAATTAAAAAAAAAAATTCTCTTAATTTTTGTCGCTTGTACTAAAATGGAAATCTTGCGAGATATTATTTCCATAATAATTTTTTTTTTTTATTTATGAAGTTTACTAATATATATTTCATAGAAATGAAACATATGTATGAATGTCGAAAGATATATATCACAGACAATCAATTTTTATAGCAATTGGTGGTGGCGCAGCGGCTAAAGCTTTGCGTTGCAATCCAAAGGTCCCGTGTTCGAATCCCACAGGTTGGATATTTTTTTTTCATACAATTTTTTTCACAATAAAGGTGGTATCACAAAATTTAGGATGTCCAAAAACTAACATTATTTACACGAAAACTGCGAAGAGTATCCTATAGAATGTGTAACAATTATATATAAAAAGCTCAGTAAATTGGCGAAGAGTACGTTTTTAGCTTGTTTTAATGTATATCCGCGACAAGAATTTAGGTCAGTTAAGGCGGTATTGACAAACTGATGTGAATTACGTAATATTTATTTTATTCTTTTTAGTGCATTTTAATAAAGCTTGTTAGTTAGCCTCATAGGTTTAATGTATAAATAATTAGAACATTAACAATATAAATAATCACTGAAACCCAAAGCTTGTAATTAATACACTGCATACATTAATAAATCCGTTAATGATTTAATTCTTTCTAATCCGCTTGCTTCATCATATTTTCCCTTGGTTTCTATGACTTTTTAGTCTAAAAATATTTTCAAAATGATTTTACGAAATGTTTACTTAATTCTAATAAATATATACTGCATATTATAACATAACATATCGCTAAAGACCGAAAACTGCAATAATTAATGACATTGTTTCCCTCCAAATTTATTTATGATTTGTAAATATTTCAAGACAAATTTAAAAATTTAGCGATTTGACATAAACTTAAACAAAACACGGTTAAAGATTTCTACTTTGACATCAATTTTCGTCTAAAAAGATTGTCCATGTCTCTTTAACTAAAGATGATATTCGCCTTAGACACACTAATCATTTTCCGGATTTTAAATTTTCTTGATGCATAGTGTACTTAAATCATGAATGAAGTCGGTTAAAAAATATGTATTATTTGTAAATTATTTTTTTTTAGGGTTGATTTGATAAAATGAATTATTTTAATATGCCAGTCGAAGAAAATGGCATTATGGAACATCCAATCTTAAACGACAAAATGTAAACTATAGGTGAAAATAAAAAAAATATATGGAACTTTGTGTTTTCCCATTTTTACAAGAAGCAGTTTATTTTGCAGACGATTGATCGCATAACACATGGAACAGGATTACATATAGCGATGGGTAAGTGTCTGGAAAATCTAGAGCACTGATGCCATATATTACTGGGTGCAGGGTGAGTTGAACTTTTGTTTTTCGTTTACCAATATTTTAATCGATTCTTCATTCTCTTGTACGTACATGCATAGGCAGATCCATTTGTTATCAAAATATACGTCGGCAGGGACACTTTGAATGATCGAAAAGACACTATATAAAAATAAAATGATATTAACGGAAAATAGTATGTACAGTATGGAATATTAACGCAAAATAGTATGTACAGTATGTCTGCGAATCGAGGATATGCGAACATACAAACTAAAATGCATAATATTACACAAAAGAAAATGGATCATTGGCCAACTCTAAATAGTAATCAAAAAGGCTCAGGAGATTTATCTCTGTGACGTCAAAAACCAGGGTTGGCTCTAGGTTAGCGCGAAAAGATATCTATGCAAGTATGACACAATATATTTTACCTTGTACTTTTTTTAGCGAATTTCATAATATCGTAAAGTTTATGACCATATTAACTTTGGATTTTACAGGATTCTCTAAAAAAAAGTACAAGGTAAGATATATTGTGTCATACTTGCATACAATCGTTCCGCGCTGACCTAGAGCCAACCCTGATTTAACCGACACAGAGATAAATCTCCCGAGCCTTGGTAATCAAAGACATTAATTAAAATATTAATGACAAACAAGTTTTTTGATACTATAAAATCAATAAACAAATTTTTACGAACAAGCAAAGGTAGAAATGAAATTAAATGGTAGCATGTTTAACTCAAATCTACAAAAATGATGTGCTTTTACACATATCAACACTTTACATGTGTCATACACGAAAACATCTAAATCATAGAATGAAGAACTCACGAAAGAAATCCATTTTACCTCTTCGTATGAAAATCAGGCAGACAGCTCTGTGTTGTGAGAAGCGAAGGTCGTGGTTCGATAGTAATGAAACCATATTGGTTCTTTAATTATTATATCTCAAGTGACCCCTTATAGAATCTACATAGTATGTAACAATAAGTTACATTATTTTGTAAAATGGCAAAATAACTCATTTTTCAAAAATTTTCTGCTTGAATCATTTTTAATTAGTTATAGGTAAACACATTATATAACCTTTTGTGTTCAAACTTTATTACAGAACATTTTTTATCTATAACTTTTTTCCTAAGAACAATATTTGAAGTGGAAAAGTCAATGTACTGAATATTAGAAATCAGCCGCCATATTGAATCCGGAAGCGATCTTGATTTGGCGCTGCCTGAAAAAATAATCATTGGTATAAGGATAAAATTACAAAAGTGTTTCACTAATAGCCGCTGTACTATTATGGAACATCACAAAGTCCAAGTCCAGATTCACATTTTTTTTCTCAAATTGACAAACAACTACACTGATTTCTTAAAAATGTCACGTCAAATATCCAAAAACTTGTCAAAGTTTAGGTATGAACATCATTAAAGGTGTTCCGTTATGAAAAAATTCTCAATCGCGAATACTTGTTTGGACGTTATGAACATAAAATATTTTTAAAGTTCAACATTTAAAGCCGAACAGCTCCAAAGGGAATCATACTAAGAAAAAAAATACTGATGGTATTGTAGTGTTATTTTGATCAAAACTATACTCCTCGGAAATTGGCCCATGGCCTCTGTACTAAATGTAAATGACTTCTGTATATCATATTGATACAGTAGGTAGATTATGTGCAAATAATTGTGTAATAATAAACAATTAATAAAATAATAATAATTATAATAATAATATTTTATTTATCCAAGAGATCATTTACATGATTACATGACATAGTACATGTTAAAAATAGTATCTGAAATATCAGATAAAATATAATATAATATGACAACGTCAATAAATAAACAAACAAATATAAAATACATACATCGGGTGTATTAAATTTTTTTCAAAATATAAAACTACAAACTATCATTCAGGTACTCACCAACGGAATAATATGCTTTACTTTTCAGTAAATGCTTTATTTTTATTTCAAAGTTTTTTTCATCAATATATTTGTACGAATTAGGTAGCTTATTGTATACTTTAATTCCTAGATATTTTGGTCTATGTTCATATAATGCAAATCTATGACGCGGAACTCCCTCTTCTGTAATATAAAAACCCTCAATATATCAGGTGAAGATCCCCAGGCCATTGTGTAAGAGAAAGTAATTAACACTGCTTTACTAATCATTTGACGTAGTTGACTAATACAGTAACATATTGGAGCTATTTTTTTTACAAATTTTATTTATATGTATTGTCCAAGTACAGTTTTCTTGAATGTGTAAACCTAAAAATTTTGAGGACATAACTTATCGAATGGATCCTTCATTACTTTATTAAAAGGCTGTGATCAGCAATAAATTTACTAACATTAAAATGAATAAAAATGGATTTACTACTGTTTAGGATGAGGTCGTTCTCAGTAAACCAATTATGAGCACTTCCTAATTGCTTGTTTGCGTTTAAGACTGCGTCTGCAGCTTTTTGGGTAGTGATAAGCAGAGAAGTATCATCAACAAAAAGAATTGAATTTGTTTCACTAAAGTTGTTCACGTAAATTATGTAAAGAAGTGGTCCCAGGATAGACCCGTGTGGCTCACCTACTGTAGATACCATTTGCCTAGATTTAATATCACCTATCTGTACATAGTGTTTCCCGTCACATAAATAACTCTGAACCATTTCAGCGATACACCACGAATGTCATAACTTTCTAATTTTTGTAGGAGTAAGTTCCGATTAACAAGATCAAAGGCTTTACTGAAATCTAGAAATATCCCTATACACTTATCTAAATTATCGTATGATTCAGTCAAAAATTTAATGACAGCTGTAGTAGTAGAACGGCCTCTCCGAAAACAAAATTGATCATTATTAAATATATTATATTTGTCAAAGACACTATTCTGTTCGATACCCATTTTTCAAATACCTTGGAGAATGAACTTAATATAGAAATAGGCCTATTTTTATTTTTACCTCCTGTTTTAAAAAACGGTACAATCTTAGTAATTTTAATACCCATGGTATGACATGAAATTGTTACTATGTACCTCAAAAAGGCAGACAAATTATAATTACGCAAACCAGTGTATTAGAGTAATACTCAGTTATATTCACATTTTATTACATTACACAAGAAAATATTAACAGAAATTTTAATGAAAATCGTGACATGACACTAAAGTATATGGGTTGTGAGGAAAGTGGATTTTACTACATTCCTCAGTCTAGGAAACAGAAATACTACAAATGTTACAAACGCTCAAGTAAACTAACTGTGCAGTAACGTAAGTTTCTAGTCTATAAAATAAAACTTCTTGTTGAATTTACGAGGAAACATTCGGGAATATGTGTCACTCCATCTATATTCGTTATTTTAAATCTGCTAGGTTATTGAGTTTGTCTCTGTAAGCTTTATCTTTGACCCTCAAAGAAATGAAATAAATAACATTATATTTAATTTTCTTTGAAGGTTTTTACTACCTATAAGAGTTGACACCGTTGAAAATAGAATCGAAAAAAAAGAGGTTGCCATTACAAACAAATATGAGAACTTATGTCGAATATATCGAGAATATTTTTTATAACACAAAGCTACATCATACGTCTGTATGTCATTCATCTACCAGAGAATCATCTACTTGGAGTTTTTGGTAATTGTCTAGTGATTGAAAAAAATGTGTGATGGTTTGAACGATTGTACGCCATTTTTGAAAATCGATACAATTCCGGGATTTCGGGATCAAATTTATACGATCACGGGAATCTCGTAATTTCCGGATCGGGATTAGGAAAAAAGTAATAGTGTACGTAAATAGATACATAATGAATACATGAATAAATGAAAAAATAAAAAAAAAATTGGCCGAATGTTTATTACTAACAGTGTTGACTAAACCCGTAGCCCAAAAAAAATCAATTCGTTAAAGGTATTAACTCCAAATTGGGATCTAACTTGTGTACAAATGGCACCAGTTGCGGAAAACGTATTTACAAGCTTTTATTTAACTTGCTTGTTTGCATGTTAATATGTTTAAGTCAAATTTTGCAAGCCAATTTTAAACCACTTAACGACGTCCAATTGAGTTGAAATGCATACACGTGCAGTTCTGGTGACAATACAATATACAATAATATGATACAGAAAAGTGTACTTTTTAGTTTTTTAAACTATACTATATATCCCGACTATTATACTATATTGGATAGTGTATTCACTCAGACGTTGCATTCTAGGAAATGTTGGAGGATTCGGTACTTTTAAGTAAGGACGACGCGACGCAATGAATATAAAACTAATAATTAGGACGTAACTAAAAATTTAAAAATAAAATTAAATGTAAAAGGAGCTTTTTAAAAACAAGCTTTTAAAATTATGGAGAAAGCTATCGCAGCAAGAATAATAAACTTCTTAAACACAATTCATTTATTAAATGAGCATCAATATGCTTATAGATAGAAATACTCAACAGAAGCAGCTATCATTAAATATGTAAATGAAAAAGTGGAGAAAAGTAAAAAGGCAATATGTATTTTCTTTCACTTAAATCTCACATACGACGAAATCGGTAGAACACAAAATAGAGGCACTTGGTATATACGAACCTGTAAGTAAATGGATACAAAGGTGATAGATCAGTCCAAAATCAGATGGGCAATAAACTTATTTGAGCCATACAAATCCCCGGGATATGACGGAATTTGGCCAATAATGCTGGGTTATATAGCAAAAATTTGGAAGCCAGTTAGAGTGGTATTTATACCAAAGGGCGGGAGAAACTCCCATAATCAAGCAAAGTCCCTAAGACCCATAAGTCTTATGTCATTCCAACTTAAGACAATGGAAAAAATGCTTGACGGACATATCAGAGACGATGTACTAGTCACTGGTAAGCCCACTGCGTCAAGGCTAATATGTATACAGAGCAGGCATGTCAAACGGAAACGGCACTCCACCACAATGATGGATGTTTCTGGGGGATGCCCTCAGGTGGGTGTATTGTCCCCTCTGCTATGGAATCTTGTAGTTAACGACCAACTGGAGAAACTCACAAATGAGGAATTCAAAGCCCAAGGATATGCTGACGACATAGTCATCATATTTAGGGGGAAGTTTAACAACATAGTCAGGGGCCGTCTATAAAAGAACCTGAATATGGTGAAAAAATGGACCGATGAGGAGCTGAAAATAAGTCCTCAAGAACCAGCAGAGAAACCTGGAGGGATTGGGTCCTCTAGTTCTCCAAGACATACAATTATAGATGTCGGGGGAAGTCTACAGAGTCATTATAGACTCCAAAATTACTTGAAACCAATACCTGGACAGAATAATACATAAGTCTGTTGTCATACTGGCAACATGCAGACGATTTTATGCCAAGGCATAAGCCTGGTATGGTACACTGGCTCTATACTATTGTATTAAGACACACATACGCTGCCTTAGTTTGGTGACACAGGGTTACTCAAACAACAGCAGCTAACAGGCTGAACCGGGTGCAGAGACTGGCCTGCCTGGAAATTACAGGTGCACTGAAAAACACCCCTACAACAGCCATGGATACCCTATCAGACCTCCCTCCACTTAATTTTGTTATTCAGGAGGAGGCCAGAATGGGAGCTTATAGGCCACAATACTCTCAGAACCCGACTCCTCTCGGAGGCAATTCGGGGCACATGAGGGTAATAAACATCGTAGCGGATCCTCTATTTAGCATGAGGTCGGACTACATGGTACTAAAAGTTACATTCAACAAGACCTTTACTATCACCATTTGATATAGGAGGGTCTGGATGACGCTGCTTCTGACACTTTACGCAAAGGCCTGCTCTGGTTTACCGATGGGTCCAGAATGGAAATAGGAGCTGGGGTAGAAATATATGGTGAAATGCCAAGAGCGAGAAGTCTCCCTCTTGGATAGCACTCGACTGTGTTCCAGACAGAGATTCTGGCTATATTCGAGTATGTACGCGAGAATGTCAGGCAAGAAACAGTCAGGCGGCACTTAAAGGCACTAACTAGCCTCCAACAAGGTGTCTTCCAGACTAGTACAGGACTGCCACGAGGAACTCAAAATTCTGGAGGAGCGGAGCAGATCAAGACTACTCTTTGTGCCGAAACATACCACTATAGAGGGCAACGAAAAAGCTGACGAACTTGCTAGACAAGGAACAGCTGAATATTCTATGGTCCAAAACCTGCGCTGGGCATCACAAAAGGATCCGCCAGAAGGGTAATCAAAGACTGGGTCAAAAGTAAACACAACCACTACTGGAAAGATATTCCAGGAAATCGACATGGAAAAACACTTTTCAATGGATCGTGTTCAAAACAAACTGAGGAATTGTTCACAAAGAACTGGATTCAGTTGAGAACCATAACAGGTTTTGTGCGGTAAGGTACTAAAAACTGTGGAACATATACACAGCTGCGAGGTGATGATATAATATCTACGGGCAAACACAAACAGACCCGGAAACTCGCCCATTTTCAGACCACTATCACCTTGTCAGTGATAAAGGAATATTAATATGGAGAATGTAAACTAGGGCGGGGAGAGCACAATAAGCATAGGAGGCTGCAGTGCCCTCGGAGTGTTTTTTTACAAACTAGCTCCAGAAGGAGGGGTTTTAGTCAGTTGGTGTCTGACAATCAGTCTCATTCCTCTTGTCGTATTCAACAAATAGAAAATTTATGGTTAAAGTGGAAAACATGGTACGCTAGATCAGTCGACTAAGACGTATTGTATGACGAGTATGCTGGTAGTACTGTCTATCGTGAACTGGGTTCGAACTAGGGGACGGTATTTCTGTAAGGTTACTTTGGAACGGTATTTTTCCGTCACATTCAGTCGCGTTCCCAAATGATAAAATAACTAGTTACAGGTTACTTCTTACTTCGTAGTCGCTTTCGCGGGCGCGTCGCGGCCGTCGCGTTCGCACTTCACTGCCTCCAGTAGTGCCAGATGCCAGCCCAGCCAGCTTTCTGTTACGGACGTTACGGTTACTCGATACTCGGTGGGTCTCGAGCTCTCGATCGATCGCGATCGAAGCAGTTGAATATTTATTATGTTTATTTCTTTAGATATACATGTTTACTGTGATTTTGTCACATTCATATTTTTTATTTAGACACGGGGGTTTCTTCTCATTTGTTTATTTAAATTTTTTTATTACTTTCAGGTAGGTACTAGAGGTCTAGGTATTTAGATAGTTGTTTTTAATATTGTGTTTCATTTTTTATGTTTAATGATTTTTATCAATATAACATTTGTTTTTAAAACGTTTTTTTCATTAGTACAAATTTCGTCCTTTTTTAAGAACACGTAAGTACGTTCTGCTAAAATACAAACAAATAAATAGGCAGTAACATATTTTTTTTTATTAAAGAGCCTATCAAATAAAACTGCTAAAAGATAAACAAATATATTTTTGTGCAGCCGTACGTGAAATGAGTATTTCACGTTCTCAAAACAGGCCGAGAAATTCAATTTCACGGCCGTTACCCTTAGTAACGGCCAAAAAACTAAAAGTCACTTTCATAATACTTGACGTTTAAGTCACTTCAAAATTGACATTTCTAAAATATGACAAGCAAAAATTGTTATATTTTAACTCGCTGTGACATTTTTCGTATTTCAGTTTGGATTTTTCTGGTATTACATCGTCAAGTCCCGAATTTATAATACTTTTTAACTCTGGGGGAGTACAAGAAATTGAAATCTCATTATCGCTCTCAGACATTTTTACGATTATTCGAGAATTGTCAAGTATATATTCAAAATATACACCGAGAACATTTTTTCACCACCATAGCGAAAAAATAAGCTGTAGTAGCAGAAAACTCTAATAACATAGGCGCCAGTGTAGTACTTTGCTGTAGCAGAAAATTTTGATTTGCTGGCAGTACTTTACAACCACAGTATACTTATTTCATAAAAAATAACTTTTCTGATCCAGGAAGATAACATTGCTACTATTGTTAAGGAGCAATTGCTGTTGTTGGCAAAATATATTTCTGTCAGTATAAAGTAACTTGCAAGAAATATAAATTGACTTCACTACCACAAAAAAGAGACTTGGAGTCACTGTAGATTGATTTGCCTATAGTCGTAAAGTAGTTTACTGTTACTATAAAGTAACTTTGCTGGCATTATAAAAGAGTTTTGCTACCCTAGTAAGATTTTTATTGCCATTATACAGGGTGTTTCAGGATTAACCGGTCAAATTGTAAATTTGGAATAGGTATTTCTAAACATGAAAAATATTTCCTAGGTATAATAGGTATCCGAAAATGCCTCATGAAGGAGTTATACCATTTCAAAACTTTTAGCTGCCATTTTTGTGGTATAATTCTTCAACGTTGTATTTCTGAACATACCTTCATACATAAAGGATTTTTTTTCATATTTTGAGGTGTCCCATCCAAATTTAAAATTTTATGGTTAATCCTCAGAAAAGCCTGTATAAGGTCTTCTAAATTAAATAGACAAAATTAGCTAGGAGCATGATTCATTTTTTCAGGACAAGGAAAAAGTGGTTTTATAATCACATAAACGTTTTTTAATGTCCGAGTCGTTTATTTAAAAATACATTGCTGTATACAATGCAAAAAAAGAAATAAAACCAGTTTAACATTTATTAACCTATAGGCACCTACTGAAAATGCAACTCTATATGTCAGTGATTTCCACAACAAAAGAAAAGAAATGCTTTTTGAAACAACATTTTGATAAATAAATAATATGTAATTGAGGAGTTTCCGGTAGAAGGGGGCTAAGTGCTGAAAGTAAAATTTCTAAGTTATTGCAATCAAAAATTTCTACATACCACCTACTAATATGCAGAAAGCGATTAGTTGCCAATAAAAGAAGCTGTTTAAATTTTACTTTTGGCACTTAGTCTCTTTCTACTGGAAGCTCCTCAATTATACTAAAAATTTTTCCAAAGGACGAATGAACATTGCCAGATGAAAATTGAAAATTCTTGACAGAAAATAAATAAATGAAATCAGTTTCACGTTTCTTAACGGAATCATACTGATACATAATTATTTGCATTTCGTGTAATTATAACGTACGTATCATAAATTTTCAAATCTCGAAAGAAAATGCAACTCTCTATGTCAGTGATTTCCACAAGAAAGGAAAATAAATGCTCATTAAAACTTTTTGAAACAACATTTTGATAAATAAATATGTCATTTTCATACTAGAAATTTTGCCAAAACACGGATAACAATAACTAAAACTCGAAAATAATTGGAATTGAAAGGCTTTGCACCACTAATCAGTAATCACTAATCACAAAATATATCTTCACCACTAGTTAATACATAATTTGTGTACACGGCACACGGCATGTACCCAAAGATTAGCACGTATACCGCACCACACCACGTGGCACGTACTATAGGTATGCTACTCTGGTCAGTAGTGGCCCCAATGAGAGAATAATGCAATAATGAGATTCTTCTTCCAGCCCGCGCAGCATAACCAAAGAAAACAATAAGAAGACTAAATTAGAATTTCACTCTTATGACGAGAACCGAGTCTACTTTCGCAAAGCGCATGCGTTAGCTCAATTTTTTAAAGAATTCTCTTTTGTACCAGCTAAGTTTTTTTTAGGAACAATAATAAAGTTTTCAACTGCAGTTAAAATATTTATACAAAATTTGACTTTCTGAAGTAACAAAGTACATTCCAATGGTAGTTAGAAATTATTCAGTGATTGTAAATTAAAGTTTTATAAAATATTTTATTGTGTTACAGTATAGACTATTCATTATTCCAGCAAAAAATGTTTCTGTTACTGTGAAGTGCCGCAGCATACTGATTTTTTTAACTGCAACATAGAGTGTTTACTGTTATAAAAAAAATATATGTTCTAATAGCAAAAAAAGTGGTAGTAAAGATTTTCTTTAGGCTAATTTTCTCGGTGTACCGTTTCCATAGAAACGCTCTGACGTTAAGGCCACCGCGGCAAAATATAGCATAAACGGTGGTGTTATTTTCACCATCTATACTAACTATAATTTACGGTTGTACACAAAATAGTGTTTATACCATGGCCGCGAAATTTTTTAGCGCCCTCGAGATTATCTTGCCTCGGCCGCAAGCGGCCTCGGCGATAGTTTTTCTCTCAGTCCGTAAAAAGGAATTTCACGGATTTGGTATAAAAATAACTATTATATTTCAAAATATAATGCGTTTTATTTTCAAGTGCGGTATCCGATTATATTGAACAAATAATAAATAAGACAACAAGCCACAGTGTACCTTGTATCTGTAGATGTCCAAGGCGTAATCCGTACGTATACCTATGTATGTATACCGACATTTAAATACCCTTATCTATCGGTCCACGACATGCCGATGAAACCGTTATGCACAGCACAGAACACGTATAGCCGCTACAGCGACTTGTACGTAGAGACGTTTCAATGTAATGGTATTTTGGAGCGGTATTTTCCTGGAGCGACCGCGACTGGAGTGTTCCACATGAGGAATCGTTATTCCCATCTCTAGTTCGAACCTCAGCCGTGGGACTGACAATGTCGGTGGCTAACGACGTATGTCTGCGTTTTTCCGATTGTGTAACCCCTTTCCGGACAGCTTTTGCATTGGATTTGGGAGGTTGTCTACTATGTGTGGTGTGTTTAATCTTAGATGAATTTGAAATAGATATAGTACTCCTCAAAGGAACGTGCTAAGTACATTAATTTTCCTATTATATGTGAATGTGTCTATCCTCCCACATTGAAGAAGGTAGACTATTTACGTACGCAGAGGACTTTCAACGTTAGTCATCTCGGATTCAAATGTCCAAAATTTGAAGAAAAGCTAATAGTGCAGTACAAAACTTTAACAATCACTGTAGATAATATAGACCTATTATTAATTATGGGAAAACCACATATATGAAGTTTCATAGTAAACTAAAATCGACAGACAATTATCTCTTAAATATTGACGGGAAGACTTTACAATTCACATATCGCACATGCTTTCTTGGAGTTACTATAAAGGAACATTTAGACTGAACAAAAAACATTCACAGAATATGCGCTAGATGAACTAAATCGTGCTTTGCTAGATTACCTAAAATAGTCTACATAAAACACTATTGATAACAGCATATTAACTTTTGGTCATCATATGATACAATTTTTATACATCAAAAAAGGACAATGATAATGATGTTATATATCTTACAGGTACATCTGTAGAGATACATTTAAACAAAATAAAATATTAGCAGTGACATCCATATATTTACTGAAATGATTGACCTATGTCTAGAAAAATAGGTACTTCTTGAAAAAACAGGAAGATAACTACCAATATAATACTAGGGAAAGAAAAAGTGACTAAATACAAAAACACTCATATTTTTCCGAAATATTGCGAAAATACGCTTGCATTCACTATTGCAATATGCTCCCTGAAAATATGTCTACAATTTAAAAATAAACTAAAAAAAAATACATTGCACTAACTCAAGGCCGTATTTATTTTGCTGTATTTATGTTTTGGTTTGCAGGTTAATATTCCTGACACTTAAGTTTATTATATGAATGTTACCTTCATACGACGTTTCAGTTCATTCTTTATTACTAGTGTGGCGGTCCATTACATCTCGTCGACAGAGTATTTGCTTTGTTTCACCTCAAGTTCTTCGGAAGCAGTGGTTATTCCAGCCTTACTGACGAGTTCATATGGTGGCCACGGAACGAAAAGCAAACAACTTTTCATCATCCCCAATACTTCTAAATGGGTAACCCCGACGTGATCATCGACATACTACTCACCTGTACTCATTCCTACGGAGGCACATGCGCGAGTCGAGTTTCTGGTGTCCTCCCCGCATCGCACGACCTCCCCCCTAGAATTATACATGAGTAGAGTCCTACAAGGGTTACTCATTTCGTTTCTGCCAACCCAATCCTCCATTATTGAAGTGTCCTGTTTATGTTTTCAGCAATTATGACAGGGCACTGTATATACATATACTCATATACATACAGCGCTCAGGGCTAGAGGCTAGAACAAGCAGATTTGGTCATGCTGTTGCTAGGTTGCTAGCTAGGATCAGGGCCCCCACGAGGGGGAGAGGTTAGTAGGTACCGCGGTACCCGGGCCCGGTTAGACCAGTAATCGCAATATTCGTTCATTAATTATGAGACATGAGACCTGGACAAATTTTTATTTCATATTCCCCCCCCCCCCCCGCTCATCAATTATTACAGGGGGCCCGTCAGATTTTAACAATTTTTGTTTTCAAATTTCTCCCCTTCGCTCATCAGTTATTAAGCGCGGGGGCTGCCAGAGATGTTGCCAAAAATTTCTTTTTCACATTTCTCCACTCCCACTCATCAATTAAATTATTAGGAGCGGGGGCCGGCAGTGAATTTGGTAACGGGGCCCATGATTTGATGTGGGGGGGCTGCCTCGATACTACCAACTTGATTCCGATAGCGTTATTACCGGTAGGGTTGTGATGTGGTGGTCCCTTACATCTTTCTGACAGGGCATTTGCTCTGATTCAAGTTCTTCGGAAGCGTATAAGGCAGTGGCTACCCCAGCCTTAGTGACGAGTTCATAGGGTGGCCACGGAACGAAACTAGTATATATAAAATTTAAATATCTTTATTTAATTGTATATAATTTTTCCCTAATTAAAAAGTTCTTATTCTAATAAAACACTTATTGTTAAGTTCTTTAAAATAAATTAAAAAAAAAATGAAAGAAAAATAATTGATTGAATGTGCCTAAATATATTTTAGTGTAATATAAAATTATTTATAATTTGTTGTTACAGTCTTTCTCCAGCAACTAAATCTGGATTTCGATTTGCACGCACTGGTTCAGCTGCTGTAACATCATCTTCAAATAAACCAAAATCTAGTTCTTCATCTGCCACAGTTAACGTCACAAACCTACAAATAGTAAAATGTATAAGAGAATTTTCGAATTCCCCGTCAAAAACCCTTGAAAATTTTTTCCATTAATATCAAGAAAAATAGTTCCTACGATTTCTTTCAGGAACGGGTCCGCCTCAAGCCTTTTGAGCGCCGTCGTGCAAATACGAACATACGCCTTTTAGGCATATCTAGAATTCAGCTGAAAGGAGAGGCTGAGGGAAAAAATATATCAAATACATCACGTTAAACAATTGGATATAAAAATTAAAAATTTTCCAGTTCATGCCAGGATTGGATTAAGGATTGGCGCGCCTTTAGGCAAATGAAGCATATGCGTCCTCTTATTTAAAGGTGGGGTTACGGGATTGTAAAATGCGCGACAGGCGAAATTGTTGAACTCTTCAAGGTCAAACAGCCTCAAATTAAAAGTTAGAAATTTGCCTTAAAATTATATTGTTTTCGAAAAGTAGGTTTCGTGGGCCCAATAAAAATGTTTTATTATAAAAGATTGCAGTATTTATATTTTGCGATGAACTAAAATTAAATATAAACATTAAATATAAAAATAATATATTGAAAAATTTATGCCCTTTTTCGTGACCTCTTGCTTGCGAACTCGGCTATAATATAATCTTATAAATAATTCTGTAAAATATTGCTACAATGTAACAGAGGTAATAAATGCGATAATTCTATCTAAATAAAATAATCAAACAAGCTAAAAACGTACTCTTCGCCAATTTACTCAGCTTTTTATATATAATTGTTACACATTCTATAGGATACTCTTCGCAGTTTTCTTGTAAATAATGTTAATTTTTGGACATCCTAAATTTTGTGATACCATCTTTGTTGTGAAAAAAATTATATGAAAAAAATCCAACCTGTGTGGGATTCGAACACGGGACCTTTGGACTACAACGCAAATGAATGAATGAATAACAATTTATTAATAATTTTTATACATGTATGTGCCTCGCCGGAACTTGGTCCGGAGCCAGCCAGACAACTACGTCGCACAGCGTCGTGGTGATTGTAGGGCTGGGCGGAGCCGGTCCGGTTTGGCAAGCTTTAGCCGCTGCGCCACCACATATTGCTACGAAAATTGATTGTCTGTGATATACCTATATCTTTCGACAATCATACATATTTCAACTCGTACTTCTATGAAATATATATTAGTAAAATTCATAAACAAAAAAAATATATTATGGAAATAATATTTCGCAAGATTTCCATTTTAGTACAAGCGAAAAAAATTAAGAGAATATTTTTTTTTAAATTAAATATTTAATAACTTTTTTATTTACCGATCGATTTTCTTCAAAAACAATAGGGTTCTTCCTCTAGATAACACTAACTTACTTTCTAAATTTCAATACAATCGAACTTTTCTTTCTTAAGTTATCGTACTTACAAGAAACGTGACGGACGGACGGACGACGGACGGACAGGCGGACATTTTGAAAGTTGTTCAGAATTCGTTCACTAACACCATGATATGAAAATTTTCTCTCTACGAGCGATATTTACGATTTTAGAAATGTGCCGATCAAATACAATATACTCTTCGTTTTTGCGAAGAGTATAATAACAAATAAATAACTTCCTTCTACATTTTATTTTCCAACAGATCAGTGGTAAACGATAAATGTCGCTCATCGGCCATTGGGAGATAAAATTAGTTAGTTTTGAACTGCTGGAGCGCCCCCTCGTGCGTTGGACCCTTAGACAATTGCCTAGTTTGTCTATTGTATAATCCGACCCTGGTTCATGCTTTATTGCAACTAAACGTTTATTTTTTTTTTATTTTAAATTTCAAAACTCGCGGCGCCTTAAGTTGGATGGATGGCGCGGCCCTATTCAGGAATACAATTGTACCTAAATATCACAAAATCGTGAGAAAATGACGTCGATTTCTCAAGACAATCAATTCCTACAATTTCAAGAATTGGGTCTCAGGAGGGTATTTTAACTTTCTAGAAGAATTTTAGCACTTTGGCAATGAGTTTAAATATATTGTATTTTATGACTACGTACGTAAAAAATTGGTAGTTTCACTATTCTAATCGGATACGTTTCAGTAAAATTTATAAATGTTTAGTATGATTTTATCTCTTTAGTTGTACTAAGCACATTAGAATGTGTTTTACTAAATACATTTTCTTGTCAAGTTAATATATTTATTTCATTTACAAACCCGTGAATGCTCTGTAAAATTCGATAAATGTTAACTCTAGAACTAATTGGTAAACAAGCGTCAGCCATTCGGAAACTGCAAAGGTTACTGGATATAGGTAAATCCTAAGATTTACCCTTTTTTGCCAGTTCAAGTGTTCAGCTGTGTGATAAATTATTTTCAAAGCCACAAGTAGGTGTTTTACGACACAAAGAAAAACAGAACACATCGGTACACCTGGGCTCTTGCCAAACAATCACATTATCTCTTAGACCGTACCGGAAAATATTACCCGCCGTTTATTTATTTTTCTGCTTTACCACACGGAAACAACGCAGGGAGGCAAAAACTTATTTATCGTTTGATTAAGGTTGTTGGTATTATACTTACTAATTTATTACTTACGATTATTACACGGTCTTAAAAGTGAACTGTTTTTTCATGGAGCGATACTTTTTTCAATTGACAAATATTAAAATAAATAAATAGATCAGTGCAATTAGACCGTCTTCCACAGCGCAAGTATAAAAGTAACTGTTTTTTGCACTACTCTCCAAAAATTTATGGAGGCTCTAAATTACATGCTTGATTTTTTTTATATTTTATATAAACTAATTTTGCCCGCGTCGTGGAATTTTTACGTCATTTCCGGTTACAATTTTTAATGTTTTATTAAGTCATAAAATACACGAATAAAATTTATTTAGGTTTTAAGGTATACAATGAGATTATAGTGGGGTGCTAGACCTAATTAATTCGGGGTGATTAAGGTTTTTTTTTGTGTTTTCTTAAGTCATCGAATACATCGATGGCTTTCTTTTAAATGACGGTATAAGCAGAGCTGTGTACTTCAGTACAAAAATGTACTGCAAATATGTACTGCAGTAGTTTAGGTACTTTAAGTACTTTACTTTAAGTACTTTTAATATTTCTGTACTGGTATTGTAAATTTGCAGTACATGTTTGCAATGTACTTGTACTGGGTACTTATTTTCTAAAAATTTTTACGAAGTATTACTTGTTACTTAAAAAAGTACTGTAAAATCATAATCTACTTCAAGTACTTTACGTAAGTACTCCCAGTATTACAAAACACTCTCAGTATTAATAAAAACTGTAAAACTATAACTACTCCAAGTACTCAAGAAAAAATGAGCCAGTATTTTATTTTAGAAAATAAAGTAATTTTCATCAGCTCTTAGACTATTATATATTATGCGTTATAATTTTAAGTTGCCTTAAGTTTTCTATTATATATTTTTTACTTATTTCTTTTGTTGTAAATATATTCTAAATAAAATAAGTACTAAAAATATATCTTTTGTGGCCTTACTGTAATTTTCATACATTATGTCGTATAATTCATACGATATTATAGTAATGCCATTATTACCGTTATTACCAATCAATAATAATAAAAATGAACTACAAACACGAATTTTTTTAATGAAAATTATACTTCCAAAAACTTCACCGTTATTATTGATATTCATATGTTGCTGTTGTAGTCTAAGAGCTGGGCACGAAATTTCAATATGGCTCGGGTTATGAAAAGTTTCCGTATCAATACGTCGTACACTAAGGGAGGACCCTGATTTGCTGACAGCTCGAGTGGGGAGGGGCGCCGCCATATTGAAAAAATTACGCACAAAAACAGTCTCTTTGAAATATCTCGCTTCAGGTGCCTCATATGACAAAAAATGTTCTTATGAAAATAAAAGAACATTCGATTTTCTACAAAATATGTTCTATAGATTTTTTCGTTAAGCTGAATAGTTTCGGTGCAGCAGCCGAAATTATGATTTTTTGTAATTTCTCTGTTTAGTGCGACTTTTATGAAGAAGTCTTTTTGTGTTCAGACAAAATTTGTTTTCATACCTGAAAATCTTCAAATATAGTTGATTTTACTTGTCTGATTTTCAGGTATGAAAACAAATTTTGTCTCAACATAAAAATACTCCTTCATAAAAGTCACACTAAATTGAGAAATTACAAAAAATCATAATTTCGGCTGCTGCACCGAAACTATTCAGTTTAACGAAAAAATCTATAGAACATATTTTGTAGAAAATTTAATGCTCTTTTATTTTCATAAGTGCATTTTTTGCAGTATGAGGCACCCGAAGCGAGATATTCAAAGAGACTGTTTTTGTTCGCCATTTTTTCAATATGGCAGGGCCCCTCCCCGCTCGAGCTGTCAGCAAATTCCCAAATCAGGGTCATCCCTTAGTGTACAACTTATTGTTATAGAAACTTTTCATAACCCGAGTTATATCGAAATTTCGTGCCCAGCTCCGTCTATTGTATTACTGACTATTGTTGACAATCCTAAAATTCTAAAAATGATTTTAATAATATTTATCTATTAGTACTGTTTTTAAAAAAGTACTTACAAATATATACTGCAAGTAATTCAAAATACTGGAAGTCGTTAAGGTTACTGTTTTTAAAAGTACTTGCAGTACTTGAAAGTACTGCAAGTATTTATAAAATACTCTAAGTATTCAAAATACTGAAAATACTTGAAGAGTACTTTACTTATTACTGCTACTGCAAATGTTTAATTTTAAGTACATTACTGAATATTTCAAGTATTTCTGAAAAGTACTGGTACTTAATACTGCAAGTAAAACAAAAATTGTTTGATACTGCTTACTGGTTACTGCCAGTACTTTCATTGAGTACTGGTCACAGCTCTGGGTATAAGCTTCCTGGATAGTAAAAAAAAATTAGGGTGCCTCTTCTTATTTGTCTGCATCCTCCTGGCTGCTTCGGTTTTAATTACATAGGGACTATAAGCATATGTATCGATGTATCAACACATCTTGGAGGGTCAATTTCTGGTGGGTCACAGCACACAGATTGAAAATTAACATTGGCTGCAAAAAAATCAAAATGGCGAAAAGGGTCATAAAATTAACAAAATGAATCATAGCAAAAAAATCATATGCAAAATGAGATTCCAGAAATGTAAAAATATACAGGGTGTTTCATTTAAAAATCAACAGTAATCATAGAAAATTCACAGATGAATAATAAAATGTCATTTTGTTAACATGTGGCATGTGCTTAGTTTTATCTCGATCCGTTAAAAAATAAAGAAATGGTGGATGGAAAGTGATCTCGCTGACATACCCGGTATGTCAAAATAATTGATTGTGATTAATTTAAAATGATTTGAGTTGAGATTATTAATAAAGAAAAATCATAAATTACTTAGCCATATAAAAAACTAATTTCTAAACAATTTATTTAGCTTGTGATTATAGACCTTATAGTAATTAAACGCGAAACAACCAGAAGGATGCGAGCAAATAAGAAGAAGTACACTAATTTTTTTAATAACTAGAAATCTTATTCTTTCATTTAAAAAAAGTCATCGATGTATTCGATGACAAAATTCCATATATCGATTGGGTAAATAAAAACCGCTGCCGAAGGAATCACTACTTCCACATCCAGATTTCCTATCCAAGTCTCTTATAACGAAAGAACTTTAATAATGTAATATTTGAAATCGTCTGCCCCAAAAATCCATAAAACGATATTGTCACATGATAGTTGAGGTGGTACTGGGAAAGGTAGATGGAGTGACTAATCCGAAAAAATTTTTTGAGGCCGTTGGTTCTTGTATACACACTAAATCACAATTTTATTTTTTCCCAAAAAAAAAAAAAAATAAATAAAATGAGACCTTGGCTTTTGGAACATATCCTAAATTCCATTTTTTTTTGACTTGCTTGTTTTACCCATTTACCCTCATTTACCTCCTAACCCTTCAACGGAATTAGATCAACATATAATCTAGTTGCTGATCTCGGTATAATACATAAATGTACCAAACAAGTCAATATCATAAATGGTTCCAGAGTAATCCTGCGCACTAAAAAAGTTACAGGCAGGCCGACAGACATATCGACAAATCTCGACGTTTCTTGACATTCTAAGCTTATCTGAACAAAAAAAAAATCAATTTTTTTTTTCGTTACTATAAAACTGCCTATGTGGTTACGAAATTCAAAAAAGACGAACCGTCAAAAATCGTAAACTATCATCAAATATCACTCCTGAGTGTCATATCAAAAGTTATAGTGTGTGTGTTTATGTTTATGTTTTTATATTATAGAGAGAATAGTGTACAATGTAATTGTAAAGGAGGAGGTCGATTTGGGCGGTTTTTGCCCCAAATTATTTTTGGATGAAAAAATCAGAAAACATATTTTTTAATGTCGTCGCACCGCGCTCTTTAGAAGCGTATATTTCGAAAACCACATATCGGATTCATCTGAAATTTTCAACATTGCCTAATTTTAAATAATACTTTATCCACAAGAAGTAACAATGACTAAATAAAATTCATTAAATGAGCCCATTGTTTAAATATAGCATATATTGAAAGATGAGCTCGTAAAATTTTTAAACATTTAATATAATATCAGGCAGACCGTTTGGATTTAAAAAGGGCACGTCTACAGATGATGCTATAGCAAGCGTTACATCTAAGATCTAGATAAAAATGTACTAACAGCTTCTATATTTATCTAGGTTGCTAAATCACTCGCCAAAGTTTGTCATGTAAAATTGTTAAGTAAGTTGAAAAATACGGTGGAAATGTAAAAACATTAACAAAGATTTAGTTAAAAGTTACCTGGCTGATATGGTACAATATGTAAAAATAGATGAAATAATAAGAGTGCTGAAACAAGTCAAATATAGAATTCCTCAAGGAACCGTATCAAGGTCTACCCTTTATATATGTAAACTTATCAGGAACTTTTATGCTATGCCGACGGTACAGGAATATTGTGTAAAGCGACAACTTGTCTTGAATTAAAAGAACAAATTGATAACAACCTGGTTTGATTTTAACTTGCCAAAAATAAATTATGAGAAAATGTTTTACTTACTGTTTACTTTATATATTGGCAATCTGCCTACCCCAGTATTGGTCAAAATTTGAATATTATGGAAGTTATATCTGTAGTGTTTTCATACTCTTTATAATTTTAGGCTTAATTAGGATTTCTTATTAATTAAGACAGTGGTTACCCAAACAAACTTAATACTTATTCACACACGTTATAACAATACATGCAATCTTAGGAAACCATTTTACTACCACTAATATTCATGCGAAATCTATTTATCGTGCACTTAATCAAATGCGCAGACCACATATACTACAGCATGTTTATGATTGACAGATACTTATGATGAGACCTTCACATAAAAAGTGTCACTATGAAGTTGAGTGAATTTTTTTATTAATTAAAAAACTTTTTAAACATAAAACATTGAATATTTGAAATGATTCCATTAGTCGTTAATTTAATTAAAACTAACATATGGCATATTGGAATGGGGAGGAGTAAAATATAACCAAATCAAAATTGCAAACACAATTCAAAAATGATTTTAAAAATTATTTATAACAAAGACTTTACTTTTCCTAGTGACATGACACACTGATAAAAGATGTCAGACAATTACTCCTATATAGTATATAGATATTACCAAATAGTATATATAGAAAAAATAAATTAATACAAGTAAAACATGGGTTGGGTATAAAACTATAATCATACGAAGTGTTAATAGTTCAATCAATGATTGCCCAAAAGGGGATTGTAGAGAACATTCTGGAGGGGAGCATTTTCGTCTTCAGAAATGTATTGGGGGTAGTTAGGAGGTAAACATACTAAAAGTCCTCGCCCCTAGCCCCGCCGCTTCAGGGGGGAGGGGGGGTGTAAAGGTTAGTTTTTTCGATTCTTCGCTTATAACTCGGAAACGATGCGTCGTATGGAAAAAGGTAATCTATGCAAAATCAAACGTAATTAAATGTTTATATTCATTTTCTTCTTATGTGTTATAGTTTACGAGATACTCGCCAACTAAAATCGATGATTAATAAAAAAAAAATCAATTATGTACCTTGAATATTTCTATCAAAGCGGTTTACCGTGGTCTGCTAATAAATCACAGTCACAAAACAATCTTTATTTTACAACGCTCGACGTATTTACTGACGTAATATTTTGTCGAAATCTATACATTTCCTTAAATATACAGTGTGACTCACTTAAAATGAAGATACCCTTATAACTTTTTTATTGTGTTCCCGATTTGAATCAAATTTTACTCAAGTATAGAACAAATTAGAGTTTACTTATAACCAGAAAAACATTCAGCTGCTACAAAGGCAAAGCCATCTGCGGTACCAGAATATGCTGAAAAAAATAAAACATTTTGAATATTAGAAATGCATCCGATCGGCGCCACAAACGTACATACACCAAAATTTGATTTGGTTATTGATGGGGGATTTCTCACACATAAGCTCATCTGGAAAAAGGGATCCTCAGTTTCCGCAATTTGTGGTGGCTACGTGAAATTCGTCAAGACCATCAATATGATTTTTAATCTTTTTCCTCATATTTTGGTACCGTAGGTGGCTTCGCCTTTATAGCAGGTGAATGATTCTCTGGTCATAAGTAGATCCTAATTTGTTCCATACTTCAGTAAAATATGATTCAAATCGGAAACAAAATGAAAAAGTTATAAGGGTATCTTCATTTTAAGTGAGTCACGATGTATATTTAAGGAAATGTATAGATTTTGACCAAATATTACGTTAATAAATACGTCGAGTGTTGTAAAATAAAAATTGTTTTGTAACTGTGATTTATTAGCAGAGCACAGTAAACTGCTTTGATAGAAATATTCAAGGTACATAATTGATTTTTTTTTTATTAATTATCGATTTTCGCTGGCGAGTATCTCGTAAACTATAACACATAGGAAGAAAATGAATATAAACATTCTTGTGGGAAATTTAATTACGTTTAATATTGCATAGATTACCTTTTTCCGTACGACGCATTGTTTCCGAGTTATAAGCGAAGAATCGAAAAGAGGAACCTTTCCACCTCCCTCCCCTCTTGAAGCGGCGGGGCTAGGGGCGGAGAGTTTTTGTATGTTTACTTCATAACTACCCCCAACACATTCCTGAAAAGAAAAATTCTCCCCTCCTCAATGTTCTCTACAACTCTTTCGTTGACTGGACTATAAGTTAGAACAAGATCTGACGAAAAATGTATTAACGAAATTGCTTTTACTTTGCCACTAACACATACGGTATTTTAGCAATATATATTAAAGGTGTGCGAACTCTGAAAATATTTAAAAAGCTTCTTAAAATGTGTATATTATATACATCTCGAAATATAACCAATAAATATTGAGCTTCAGAGGAATTACACTGCACTATTTTAGTTAACTAAAATGAAATACAAAAAAAAATGTGTATCTAAAAAAAAGGAAATAATTGATTATAATAAAATTATAATAAATAATACACAAATATAATAGTAAATTGCAAAATAAATACACAATTCTCTGTTAGTATATTTACCTTCTCTTATTTACTGTATTTTAGATTTATCATTTAATCTCCCTATACTATTGTCATATTTATATATAATAATTACGTTTTTGTATTGTACTCGTTGTATTTTGGTAACATAAATTATTGTTACTACGTTGTTATAGCGCGATAACACAAATACAAATTTTATTATTTTCATTTTGTTCTTTATTTTTTCAATTTTGCCGATACAATGGTGCGTGTAAAATACGATTATATATGATCAAAATATATTTTAATTCTGATAACGTACCCCCCCCCACTTAATATGTGAAGCTTTCAACATTTTCTCATTGTTTAAATCGAGTAAAAATTAAAAAAAGAGTATCACTGTATATATTTACGTATAAGAAGTTCATGTTGAAATTCTTATAAAAAAAAGACTAATTTTATGAAGAAGAAAATTTGCTTGTACAATAATTTTAATTGCATGTACAAATTTTGTATCTTTTCGTTCGGATCCTTCACCTTAGTATGCCACTTCATGTAACACTTCTTGTTCAAAGGTTCACGTTGCTCCAGAAAATCTTAATTACGACTTTCACAGTACACAAAACTTAATTAGGATTTACTAAAGCTATGTCAATGTAAGGATGGAGAAAAAGAAATTCATATTCCACGTTCTGCAGGTATTATGACGACAAAAAACTTCTAAATTTAAAAATTAACTAGATAAATAGGATTGTTTAATTTTTTACTTAATTTGGTCAAAATATGGATAGAAAATTTATGATTGAGTATTTGATATTGGCAGTAGGATATTTTATGCTCGATCTAAGAATAAAACTGAGTGTCGATAAACAATCATCATTTTAGAAGGAACTATGAATTCGTCTTTTTTTTTTATCGCTGATGAACAAAAAATGTTGTATTTCCTCTAATGAGGAAGTCGTATGATTGTTTTTTATAATGAAAATCGATAAAGCATCAACAAAAAATTATAAAAATGTAAAATATACGATTTTTTTGATGAAAAAATTTTTCCGAAAAAAATTTGGATATTTCAAAACGGCAGCCATTTGCCGCGGTAACTGTGACGTTTTCAGTTACGATTCCCCAAAAACGTCGCCGCGATTGCCTTCAATATTCAGTAAACGTCAAAAAATGCCATTTTTTTATTCGCACCTGAATTTTCGAATTTCGCCATGCAATTTACGACGAGGAGTAAGTATGTCAATACGGCCGTCCGCTGGTGTGTGTCGAAAAATATGACCGTTTTAAGATTGCATGTTTTTGCGCGATTTTCAACTCCGAAAACATGCTATTTTTTACTATTTTCCGCCGATATCTCCGAAACGTAAGAGCTAGTTCGAAATAAAAAATACCATAAAACGAGTTTACTTCACTACGAATCTCTTGGTTCCATCAGAATTTTGATCTTTTCTTTCGTTTTGATCTTATTTACTGAAATGTCGGCGATGTACGGCAAAAATCGGATATTTTTTGCTTAAAACTTGACTACTAGACCAAGGAATTGCTCTAACGAATTTAGATTTGCTAAAACTCGTTTTTTTATGTCTTGTCATATTATCTGATTCTTCGTGTTAGGTTAGGTTTCGATTCGTAGGTTATATTAATATTTAGTTGGGTTAGCGGTTAAAGATTCAATAAAAGGTAGGATTGTTGTGTTCTTATTATAAAGAACATCGTGGCTGAATGGAGACATCCAAAGTCAACAAAGGAAAACAAAATTTTTAATGTACAAGTCATTAATAAAAAATAAAAACAGTAGAGGCCCAAGATTAGAATCTTGTGGAACACCAGAAGTGGCTACGAAAATTTCCCTTCTGTAACCATTATACGTGACATATCACTCTCTGTTTAATAATTACGAGGTGAAAAATATGATGGAGGGCGCTAAATTAAAAATTTTATAATTTATTTAATAAAGAAATATAATCAATTTCATCGAAAGCCTTCGAGAAGTCTGGGTACACCGCATCAACCTGTCCAAGTTATCAATGTTGAAGTATATCGTCTTGTACTATCTTATTTTTTATAAAATAATTTAGGGGTTGTCGCAAAAAAAAACAAAAAATATGCATAATCCGATAGAGAATCAAATTATAAGAAAATAAGGTCTTCTACACTTTTTTGTTAAAATTAATATTTTTCGAGACATTACGAACTTAAAATTGCTATTTTACTGATTTTAGGGGGTCCTAAAATCAGTATTCCCAGACGTTTTTTTTAAATTACTTGAAAAATGTGGACTTTAATAAAAAAAAATGTACAAAATTAAAGCTTTTACGAAAACCAATCGAATTCAGAAAAAATATACGACGTTAAAATCTAAAATTACTCAAAATCTACAACTATGAGAAACATTTTTATTCTTGTAAAAATTGCAAGTATTAAAATTTCGTTTCGATTGAGACGTATTACGATCTTTTATAATGAAAACTAAAAAAGGTTATAAACAAAAAAAGTAGCGCATTTAAAAATTTAGGCGCCATTTTATTTAGTCTTACTGCTCTAATTTTTTATTAATTCAAAATTTTTTAAAATCCTCAAGATATTGTTAATGCATATTATTACTAACATACTCAATTTTTTTAGAATCTTTAAAATAATTATTTTTTATTCGTACCCATTTTCAATAATGAAAATGTTATTAAAATAATTTTTTTTAAAAAATCGGGTTTTTGGAAATTGCTAAGAAAATATATTTTTATAAAAAAAATTGTTAGAATACAAAAATGAAGCTTATAAAAAACGAAGAGTGTGTTTTTGTTTTTAATTTCCTACGACAAACTGTTCCAGAGATATAAAGGTTTAAAGATGGCGCTTCAGAGATATGACAGTTTGATATAATGTTGAAACTTTTCAATTAGTACGCGCATGTTAAATGTCTATAGTAGGTAGATAAACGAGCAATATTTTTCGAAGAATATAGCAGAAAAAGTGGGTTGTATTGCAGATTAAAAATGTTATTTAATTAGTATACTTCATTGTATTAATTTGATTATTAGTATAACAATCTGTATTTTCAGTAAAATTAGACATATTACTATACTCTTTTGTGATCATTCCACTATTTTTTTTATAATTTAGACGTCATAATCATATTCAGTGACCTAAAAACCATAAGTATATGGATTTTCGTGAATTTAGTTATAACATTAGAAGTATTATTAATTTTTCAGCATTTTCGTCTTTCCTATGTTCTGACCTCATAATCTTATTTAGCAACCTCAAAACCATAGGTATGTGGATTTTCGTGATTTTATTCGTAAAATTAGAAGACATTAATTTTTCAGTATTCAAGGGTGATTTCAACCATTAATATTTTCGTCTCATAAGTTTTGACCTCACAGTCATATTCAGCGACCTCAAAAACATATGTATATGGATTTTCGTTAATTAGAAGAGTTGTTAATTTTTAGTTTTTAGGGGCGGTTTCCACCCTTAAAAATAAAAAAACAGGTAATGCGACAATATAGATTTTGTGGTATGTATTTTATAAAGCACATTGCAAAAAAAATTAAGGAAAATCCTTTCATCGTTTTCGGGTCGGGAATTTTACCATTTTTACTGCTTCGCGTACTGTAACTACTACTACTTATATTAATATCAATGCTGACTGGCATATATACCCGGTTTAGTAGTTTGATTAAATTAGGGCCTTAGTTCGCATTGGTAATATAACAGCTAACCTGCTTTGATAATCAAATTCTATACATTATGATTGATAACTATTATGTCTTGAATACGAACAATTGTTTAGGTGTAATCAATGCTGGAGGCATTTTGTTTGAGGATCTCTAAATCCATTAAGCTTCTATTTACATTAATAATTTCATTAATAAAATGATATATATGTGTGTATTGTGTCTTACAGCAGTTCTTCTTATCGGTAGATAGATATACATGGTGTCCCAGAACACGTGGGCAATCTCTTGGAAGCTAAATTTTAAATAAAAATAATGCCTTATGTTCATGTACTTTATTTTTATTTAATGCATCCCTATTGTATTATATTTATATATTATATACGGGGACGGTAGCTCAGTGGTTTAGCGTGTCTAGCTTGCATACTGGCCTAGCGAAGCAGGTTCAATCCCTGCTCATCGCGAAATAATTTTAATTATAAAATTGTCCCCAAGAAGTGGTTCGGACTCCACTATAAGCTGTAGGGCCTCGTTTCTCTTTACCTAACACAAATTCTTTCTAGATTTTCAAGGAGTTACTTCGGTGACTTGAGAAGCGGTTAAGAAAACATTTTTAAGAAAACATTCCTATCTGGCGTGAATATTAAATAGTCATTGATTGTAATTTTATTTTAGCTTGTTAACTAATAATAATAATAAACTGCTTTATTTGCTGAATAACTTTTCATTAGTTTTAGTATTGTCAAGAGCAAGTGTGAATACATACATTTTACAACAAACGGATAAAATATTCTAAATCGTGTGCACTTACCAGTAAAATGGCAATTACAAACGTCATTACAAAGATGTAAAATATAATGAAACAATAGTAATTTAAAAAATGATGAATAATATCAAAGCTTTGTATGTAAAGTTTAAAAGAATAAGAATGGAGCTCAGATGCATTAGATACTGCACATTTTTAAAATTTTTATGCGTTCTCAAATATTTTATTGAAAAAGTCTTGTATGGTACTAACGTGGTGAGTCATTCTTTGATTTCTATTTTAAATTTTGGGAATGATAACTTTTTAATTTTTTTTGGCAGGTGATTATACATTTTTATGACTACATATAAAAAACTTTTATGTGTTGTTTCTAATCTATATTTTGGTAAAACTAATTCATTGGATTTTCTAGTCAGATGTTTATGTATAGTACTTTGCTTCTGAAACTGTTGTACATTTTTCTATATAAATTAGACAATGACATATGTATAGTGCCGGGAATGTTAAAATTTTTAATTCATCAAATAAGGGCCTAGTCTACATGTAGCACGCGATGTATTATTAGTCACGGCCCTAATTACCATTTTCTGCAATAGAAACATCCTAGTCCATTCTGTCTAATTTCCCCAAATGCGAACAGCATAGGTTAATTGCGGTTGAAAAAGTCCGATGTATGCTATTTTATTCATTTCTATCGGAACGTATATGGCAATTTTACGTAACAAAAAAACTAGGTTTGATAATTTACTAGCTTGCATGCTTATATGGTCCTTCCATGTTAAACTTTTGTCCAGGATTATACCTAGGAATTTAGTGGACTCATTGTTCAGGCAATTTTTCAACGTAAAGTTTAAACATATTGCTTTATCTTTGTTGAGGGATAATCTGTTAGCAGCAAACCAATTTTCTGCACGTGTTTGAGCAGAGGCATTAATTTCATTTAGTTCACCTAAATCTGTCCCTGTACTATAAAGGGCGGTGTCGTCGGCGTATTGTATAGTATTTACCATGTTCATGTAGTTAGAAAAATCATTCACATACAAAAGAAACAGGAGTGGACCCTTGAGGTACTCCTGCACTTACTAAAATTGTCGAAGATCTTTCCCCATTATAATCCACCACTTGGGCTCTATTTTGAAGGTAGTGTGTTATAAAATCAAGTGATGGACCTAATGCCATAGTATGGGAGTTTATTATTTAGTATATTATGGCATACGCAATCAAATGCCTTTGAGAGATCACAGAAGGTTGCCGATAATATCTCTTGTTTCTCAAAGGCATGTAATACATATGTGACCATTTCTAAATTAGCGTCTATGGTTGAGCGTTGACGTTGAAATCCAAATTGAGTTTGTATGAACAGACTGTTCTTTTCTAGATGTTCTGTAAGTCTATTGTTAAAAGCAACCTCCATAGGTTTTACAAATGTGGGTATAACTGCTAAGGGGCGGTAATTGTTCAAATCGTTTACGTCTCCTTTATTTTTAGATACTGGGGATATTTTTGAATATTTCAATTTGTCCGGAAATTCACCGTTTTCAAAACATTTATTTATGATAATTGTTAGCGGTTTCAAAATACCATCTTTGATTAATTTAAGGAGCCATAAATATCCTTAGCCATAAATATCCGCAAAGGATATTTATGGCTAAATTTATTATTATGTTGCCTTTCCTTTCTGTGACAGGTTTCAAATACAAAGACTTTTGATTTTGTATACTAATTGCCGTAATGTCGATGGAATTAATAGCTATTTTTGGTAAATTGCTGTTTATATTTGCCGAGACATTATTTGCAAAGTATGTGTTAAAATGCTCATAGTTAATTTCATTATTATTGCGTTTATTTTTTTAATCTATCTAATCAATAGGAAAAGAATCAATCATTAAAGTTGCATATTTTATCCTCTTTTTAACTAAGATAACGGTTCATTAGTAGTAGTGGTCTCTCGGTAACAGATGTAGCAAACGAATTGTAAAGTTAAATTAAGGTCGCGAAGGGAGCAAAACCGAACTTTTCTTTTTATAAAAGAGAAAAATGTAAAATATATTATTTATTAAAATTTTCAATTTCATATTTTTTGGCTGAAAGCGGCATTTTTGTGAATTTTTAATTTTTTTAGAATTCACAGTGTATGCGTCAATTTATAATTTTTGTTTCCTCCCTCGTAACGTAATTAGTTCTATCGCCAATTTAATAAAGGATAAAATCAAATTAATTTAATTAAAAATAAATTAAAATCAATTTAATAAGGTATAAAATTAATTCAATTTAATTAAGGATAAAATCCATTTGTTTGTTTTTTTAAATCGGAAATCAGTTTAAAACTATCTTCGTCCAATTTTATTGAGTAATTATTGTAACTATTACAATAAATTTTCATATGATTCTTTGGAGGACTTGGTAATAAGCTAAGTACCTGACTGTACCGTTTACCGATTTGTTTGATCAGTTGCAAGACCCGCTGATAGTGCTTGTATTAGCTGATAACCTGTCATTCTCCTTTGATGCAAAATTTCATTATAGACTGGCGGTACATGACCAGTCAGGTGCAACGTTTTTAAAATGCATGCCAATCATTTATATGAATGAAATTACCATGAATATGCCAGAAATGCAAATTTTAGGCAGTCGTCGCATGCACAAGGGGGTGCAAATCGGTTTTTTTTGTGTCTTTTTTTTGGGTTTTATTTTTTTATTTTTTTTAATGGATGCCAATAGTGCCAAACGAAAAGCCTTCAAAAAAAATCCAAAATCAAAATCATCCAAAATCAAGAACACCAAAAAATTTTACGATTTAATGTGCACATTAACAGTTGTTTTGAGCGCGGAAACTGCATGCCAATGAATTTCTGCTGGATTTTTTCACGGCTTTTCGTTTGGCACTATTGGCATCCATTAAAAAAAATAAAAAAATAAAACCCAAAAAAAAGACACAAAAAAAACCGATTTGCACCCCCTTGTGCACGCGACGACTGCCTAAAATTTGCATTTCTGGCATATTCATGGTAATTTCATTAATATATATGATTGGCATGCATTTTAAAAACGTTGCACCTGACTGGTCATGTACCGCCAGTCTATTATTGCCAAGTACATATGGTAAATCAAACTAAAAGCGTTACTTTAGGAAAATCATCGTTGAGCAGTCTCCACTAATTCTTGGAGGCTAGAGGGGAGACGTCACCAAGGATTTGAGGAACATCTCACCATGCCGTTCCTTATAGAGTATCATCATTTAAGGAAGTGGTGAGACTGTATCACTTGTTTCAGTGTACCTATTCTATTAATTTGTGATTTTTTTATCAAACTGCAAAAATGTTATATCTTTCCTGTCATATTAACAATTTCTCGAAATCTTAGCACATGTTTATTGAGAAAAAAATGTTGGCACTCACAGAGACTATTCTTTTGTACAAAAACTATAAGTCTGAGAAGGTGCCAACATTTTTTTTGGAAAAGCACCAGTTTTAGCCCGTTTTCGGCCAAAAGTCCAATTTTTGGTAAAAAAAATCTAGAAAATGAATGATCAAGCAGAAAATGTTGGCATATAGACTGGCGGTACATGACCAGTCAGGTGCAACGTTTTTAAAATGCATACCAATCATATATATGGATGTAATTACCATGAATATGCCAGAAACGCAAATTTTAGGCAGTCGTCGCGTGCAGAAGGGTGTGCAAATCGATTTTTTTTGTTTTTTTTTTTTGTTTTTTTTTTATTTTAAAATGGATGACAATCGTACCAAATGAAAAGCCATGAAAAAAAATCCAGCGGAAATTCATTGGCATGCAGTTTCCGTGACCAAAACAAATTTTGGTGCGCACATTAAATCGTAACATTTTTTGCTTTTGGATGATTTTGGTTTGGATTTTTACGGCTTTTCGTTTGGCACTATTGGCATCCATTTAAAAATAAAAAAAAACAAAAAAAAACAAAAAAAAAATCGATTTGCACACCCTTCTGCACGCGACGACTGCCTAAAATTTGCATTTCTGGCATATTCATGGTAATTACATTCATACATATGATTGGCATGCATTTTAAAAACGTTGCACCTGACTGGTCATGTACCGCCGGTCTAATATGGTTTTCCAGCAATGAGCATTGACAACGAAAATTTTCCGCCTGGTCAGAAAAACGTTCAAATTTTGGCCATAATTAATTGATGTCCCCAGTGCTGCCAATTGCACGGAGAAAAAATGTTGGCATATCGAATGTTAATCGCCAAGATATCCTCTTCAACTAAAACCAAGTCCCAAAGTGTTATACTCTGTTCCACAATTGAATATTTTCGGTGTCGGCTAGCGCCAAAACGGTGAGCTTTGACTCACACAAGATAAAATACTCAGAAAAATATTTGCTAAAACATAACAGCAATGTCAACAGGTTATATTCCAGACCCCATATATGTAGCTATCTCCTAGATTATTACATATCTTCCCGTAATGGTCTGTTTTGTGTTCGAAGAGGTATATTAGTGTCTTTGTTTTTGCGGGTGGCGCCCATATTTAATATCTAATTTTAGTTAACCGTCCTCCAAGACCACAGGATAAACCAATAAACTTTGTGAGTTGACCCTCTAATTCTACTTAAACCAGGGTACAACAAGCCGTTGCGTTGCATTGCATTTTTCTCAAGAAAGATTTGTGACTTTACGACAAAGCTGAATTTCCGGGTTTTATTAAAAAATTCATAACATGAGCTCCTCCTATTCTAAATACACGCCCGGGCCAAATGAATTGAACACTGCTACATCCTCCGCAACACCTCAGCAATGTTTCGTATTGCATCGCAATAAAACGTGATTCATTGTATCAGTTACTCACTGATCTCTATTGGAGTTGCATAAACTAAGTTTTTGTGATGTCCCCACAGATAAAAATCTAAAGGATTCAAATCAAGTAATCGAAGAGGCCCAGCAGTAAAAAAGTTGCAATTGAAAAACCGCTTTTCCCACCCTGTCTTAAGGGATGAATATCTCAGTAGGGGTGCATCCTATCGAAAAACATTACATAAAAGTATGGTGAAGATAATAGGAAGGTGAAGGAAAGGCTAGGCTTGTGAGGGAAGAACGTAGAAAAATGGCTGAAGGTGATGCTAAGGTAGCAGAAGGTAAAGAAAATGTACGAAAGTAAAATGAACAAGTGGTGGGAAGGTGGGAATAATAATAATAATAAGTATGGGAAAATAGTGGGAAATAGGAAACAATGATGAAAAGGTGGAAAAAATGACACAAAATTATGGGAGCTGGTAAAAAGTGGTGGGAAGATATTGGTAAATTGGTGGGAAAGTGGAATTAAGTGAAGAAGGATAGTGGTAAAGTGAGAAATGGTGGTGGAAAAGTATGGGAAAATAGTGGGAATATAGTGGGAAGCAGGAAACAATGATGAAAAAAGGACAGAAAATTATGGGTGCTGGTAAAAAGTGATGGGAAGGTGGTGGGAAAGTAGTGGGAAGTTGAGTAAAATATTAAAATATGATAAGATTGTGAGAAAGTGGTGGGAAGGTTGGAAAAAATGAAGTGAAAGTAGAACTTTAATATAAGATGGTGCGGGAATGTGAGACGGTGAAAGAAGACCGTGGAAAAGTGAGGGGACGAGGTGGTAAGGTAGGAAAATAAAGGAAGATGGCGAAAAAGTGAAAAAAAAAAAAAGGTGAGATAGTAAATGTGGTGAGAAAGTAGGGGAAGGCTGTGGAATGATTATGTGGGAGAGTGAGGGTATGCTGGGATAGTGGGGGGTGGTGGAATATTGGGGGTGGTAGGATAGCGTGGTGGTAGGGGACGGTGGAAAATAAATAATTAACATACTCCAGCGTACTTGCGTGCATAAGCTAGTTATTAATTAAGAAGTACTAATAAGTAGCTAATTCGAAAGTGCAAAGAATTACGGGGTACTCGCATATGAAACGTATACACTTACATGTAGAGCGCGCCTTCATTAGAACAATTACTTTTAGCAATTGAACTTTAGCCATGTCAGAAAGTATTTCCATTAAGTTCTACTTGTGTGTGGACACAAGGCTTAACAGGTTATATGTGCATGTGTATGTGGGGCCTAACTGTACTTTATGCAAAAACTAATGTTGTTGAATGGTGTTGACCAGTTTTTGTTTAGCTAATGCTTATCATTTACCTAATCTTTTTAGTTAGTTATTTCGCAAGACTGTATCGGTGCGTGCAGCATATTTACATTTATTACTGTTTTAAAATCTAGAACTTACTTTGAAATATACAAGTACTTTGTTATGATTTAGTGTCCATAGTGTTTTGAAATGTGGTGTTACTAATTCATAATATAGACGGAATGGAGATGAAAGGCTGAAGAAGACGGCTAAAGGTAGTTGTTAATTATGTGACTGTATCGAATATATATTTAAATATTCATTTGTTTTTAAAGGTAAGTCCGGAACGAGAAGGACATCCCGAAATCGTCTTTCTTGGTAAGTTAATTTTAATTTAACGTTTTTGAGGTGATTATAAGTAAGTACGTCAAAGATAAACAATTCAATAAAAATGTAATGCTGTAGTTTCACAATTTACTCAAGAATAATCTTTCTTAAAAATACCGTATATAAAGTTGATATCCTATTATTTTAGCGAACTAAGAGCAAGCTGCTAACTTGCGCGGTGGTAAAAATAGTTTATATTTTATTAAAAAAAAAATAATAATAATAATAAAGAGAGAGAGATAGTGGACCGTTTCGCGATAAAGCAAAAAGAGATTGATATGGATCCTAACTTTAATCCTCTCCGAATCCAGTACCCAGCTTCTGGAGGCTTCCAGATAATGAATCCAGCAATCGATGTTATATTCCAGTATCAAAATGACCTTTGTCCACTCTCAAGAAAATTGAACACAAAGCGGAAAGTTAATAACAATAATTTTAGCGGTAAAAGACACTTGTCTGCGGTGTCACGAGGTTAAACATGAATGAATGTTTAGGTATCACAAAAAATCTCTTTTTGTTAGCTCGCAAAGCTACAGAGTGAGCCAAATGAACGACAGCGAAGTGTATTTTATTTTTACTTAAAGCTAGCGGCAAATAAAGTTAAAATTAATAATAAAAATATAAACAGTGACTGAGGACGGAACATATTAAGATACCTTTAATTTAAGACCTGTCATATCTTTGTACTAAAAAAATTAGCTAATATATGGTCGAAAGTTTCCAAAAGGTGCATGTTCATGAAAATGTATTGTTGTGAAATAACTCCATTACGATACTCCTATTTAAAAAAAATTGGTGGTGCACTTAAAAAAAAGATATTTTTCTTATGAAAACTAAGTACTTTCATACTTTGTTAAAAACAATCCTGTTTACATAAATGAAATGTTCAAAATTTTCGTGGTGCCGCGCGCGCTCTAAAGTTTAATTAATTATCTATAAAATGTAACCTATTGCATTTATTTGTCAGCAAAGGTACTTCCGTGGGATTCTTTATGATTCGGGCATAAACTTGGCGTCAATCTCTTCAAAAATAAATGTAGATTACAAATTGATATGGTGATAAGGCGTAAATCGAGTGGGAAAAAAATATGGCTGAAAATCAGAATGGCCTCAAGGAGTTAGAGCACAGGGTACTGGAGTTGTTTTTAAGGTAGTAACAACATGTTTATTAGATATCAATGTTACTGACCACTGTTCAGAAAACAATGCTAGCATTTTTTTGTTTCTATAATTCAATTTGTTTTTGATTTTCATATCAACCAAAATAATAATAACGCTACATAAAAAAAATATATAAAAAGTCATTTTTCGGTCAACTTCAAAATAATAAAAACCGCTATTTATTACCACGCGAGTGTCTTGTGTACCTTGTCATATTCCCATACTGGAGACCTGGAGTTTGTTGGGCCCAACTAGAAGAGAACAACACCAGGAAGTGCCGCTAGTATACGAGGTCACAAGGTATTTCAAATTCAATTATCAATATTAATTCAGTTAGTCAGCATTACGCTGACTGGTCCTTCGTCCGATTTATTTCCGCGTTAATAAACAGACCATACTTCTAGGACTCCTGAAAATCCTCGCCGGTAGCGCAGGCAGAGAGGAGGCGTGACAGGACGGAGGAGGTGAGAAAGGGGGAAAAAGAGGGGTGAAAGTTGAAATTTACAGTATGTACTGTACAGTATTTACAGTGTGTCTCACTTTTAATGCCCCCTCCCCATCTCAGTTATTAGTCATCCGATTTCAACCAAATTCGGATCATTATCAAAGACCTTTATTATGTCCTTCCTGAGTAAAATAAAATTTATTTCAGTCATTGGCGTGCATGTTTATTATGAAAAATGAGGTAGATTTTTCAAGAAGCCATATTAGGTATTTTTATTGAAAAACTAATGCAATATTATTGATCAGTATGCTGTGGAACTCCTATGTCCAAAATTTAACAACATTTTGATGTTTAGTTTTCGAATTACGGTCCCCTTAAAGTTATATTCTTTAAAAATTAAATAATCAATAACTTGGAAACGAATTGTTTTTTGAAAAATTGTTACTCCTACTTTTCTCTTTATATTCATTTTCTACAATCATCGATACATTTGACCACACTTTTCATCATAAAAATGCACGACAATGACTGAAATAAGCTTTGCTTAACTCAAAAATGACGTAATAAAGGTTTTTGATACCAATTTTGGTTGAAATCGGATGACTGATAAATGAAATGAGGAGGAGGGAGGGGACATTAAAAGTTGGCTGTATTTTGTATTTAGCGTATGTTTTGCATGAGGTTTTGCATTTCAATATTCAATCCACAATTTCGTTTCCCGCCTTAATTAAAAAAAAAAAAAACAAATGTCGTCTTCCAGATGCGTACACTCAAAGAAATAGTATGGGTAAATTCAACAAAAAAAAAATGGTTAACTAACAATATCGTTAATTTTGTTAAACCAAACTATATTGATGGTATTTTTAAACAAGAGGTGATTGTTATTTTAATTAATAAAAAGTTGTCGTACAACAAAACAAACATTAACTTAAAAAATAGATGAATAAGACTATTATTTTGTTCGTCTGACTATTATTTTGTTGAATTCTGTCAAATTAAACAATTAAACAATTATTGAATTGTAATTCTAACCCAGTATTAGTTCGCTGTACTATTGTACTTGGTAGAAAAACCAATATTATTGTCGTCTTCTAGAAGTTCTAAAAGAATTACCATAAAATTTGCCTGCTTACCACGTAGTCTATTACAGAAATTATTCCCAGATGACGCCACATACAAATCACTAACAATAATCCATCATGCATTATCTTGCACTCTTATGAATTTATAGAAAATTAATAACATGATTGCAGTGTTCAAATTCTCTCAGGGATCATCGATATATTTGGATGGATCTTATAAACGATCTCTAATCTTTGGTTTGGGTGGTCTGATGTCTCAATACTGAGATTTTGGCTAACCAAAAAAAACTTCATCATACAATAAAGTGTTGATCAACCTAAAAATTAGTTGGTGAACAAAAAACAAAGTCGTTGTACTATTTAATTGTAGACCAAATCGAAAATGGTTAGTGAACATATAAAAATGTCATTGTACTATTTAATTTGTTACAAGAAGATATGATTATTAAACTACTATTATTTGTTTACGAAAACAAATAAAGTTGTATGACTATTCTTTACTGATTGATTTAACTATGAAACTAGATAGGCGCGATTTCATATGCTCTTTTTGGTTGAATTTACCTATCATTTCCTTTGAGTGTATATATTTCAATTTTGTTCTATATAAGGATAGCAAGTTATTAATTGCAACATGCTATATCTAATCCGTTCAAACTTTTACTTTACCTATATTTTTTTTGCAGTACGTATTCGAAATAAAAAAAAAATAAAGTTTAATTTTCGTACACGTTCTTACTACATCTACAACATGACTTTTTTAATCACGTAGAAATAAAAATTCACAGTCCTTCTCAAAGATGCAAGCACTGAAAATGATGAAGTTAGATTTTTAGCCGTTACCAGGAAACCTATAATTTTAGTAACCTTGTCTACGTCATGCTGCAATCAGCCTTTACCAGGCAACCTATCACTATAGTAACATCGTATACGTCATGCTGCGAATGCAACAAGCAAACTAAAAACGTTTTCAATGTCAAAAATAAATCAATGCAGAAATTTTCAGTATAAAGCATTCAATTTAGAAATCCTATGAAATGCTGTGATTAAGGCTAATAGTAGAGTCAAATTAGGACTAAAAAATTCGCATTGTGAATTGCCTGGTCAGGGCAATGTCTTTGTTTTAACGTATTCGAGGGATTCACTTAAATTCACAGCTCAGTTTTGCAGTTTCTGCGAGGTCAGCGTATTGTTTAGTTAATTTTTTGACCGTGTTTTCCATCGGTTTCTTTGAATATCTCAAAAGACGTAAAATGTTCGTTATGAGCTGGACAATAAAAGTACATAAACTATAATTCATTCCGATTATTATTATTATTTAAAAAAAATTGAATATTGCAGTTATGTGTTTCTAAACAAATCACTGTTCTTTCAAAAATAATGGATTCTATTCAATGAAATTTTGAAGAAATATAGCTCTTATAAAGTACAATCACCAGTTAAAATTTCAAATCAAAATGTTTTTATTAAAACAGCTCAAATATATATACAAATCCTGCCGTCAAAACCAAGAAATGTGTACGCTGGCTCAAATTATAGCTTATAGATCACTGAGATATAATTTTTTTTTTCAAAATTTAAACCCTCTTTATTGTAACAGTTTATAATTTTCAAAATTGTAGTTTTAAACAAATTCAAATAACTTTTTTCATTTTTTATGAAATCAAAAACAGTAAAGGAGTAATGAAAGTAGATTATAAAAGCCAACTTCAAAGAAAAAAATAAATTAATGGTCTACTGTGAAATTTTGGAAAAATATAGCTCTTATAAAGTACAATTACCAGTTAAAATTTCAAATCAAAATGATTTTATTAAAACAGCTCAAATATATATATACAAATCCTGCCGCCAAAACCAAGAAATGTGTACGCTGGCTCAAATTATAGCTTATAGATCACTGAGAGATAATTTTTTTTTTTCAAAATTTAAACACTTTTTATTGTAACAGTTTATAATTTTCGAAATTGTAGTTTTAAACAAATTCAAATAATTTTTTTGATTTTTTAGGAAATCAAAAACAGTAAAGGAGTAATGAAAGTAGATTATAAAAGCCAACTTCAAACAAAAAAATAAATTAATGGTCTACTTGCATTTGGAGCTGAGATACGTTAGTTTTTACGTTTAGGTCACTTATAAATAAACAAACCGATATTTCTTATTGAAATTTGGATTAGCAATTCTCCATTACTTTGTCTCTGCTACTTGAAAATGATCCAAAGCTACAATTGTTAAAGATACTGTATAGAGGCCCCTTTAGCGATTTTGTTAGAGATTCGAGAATCACCAAATATGTCTAAATGTTATATTATGTTTTTACAAACCGGACTTTAATCGCTAGATAGCCCAGTGGATAAGGCGACTAACAGTTTTTATTCAGGATGCGGACGTCTCGGGTTCAAATCCTGCTCACGAAATATATATTTTTTATTGTATCAGTAATATTAAAAGTTTTGCAAAGATGTATACATAAACATAAGGGTAGTTGTTCAAATTAGGCTGGTTTACCATTTTCGTGACAAAAATTTAAAAAATTATAAAAAAATTGAAAATTTGCATTATATTCTGAAAGCCGCTTTATTCGATGTTATTTTAACAATTGTAGCTTTGGATTATCTTCAAATAGCAGAAATAAAATAATAAGCATTAGAGAATAACCAGCCCAAATTTTGTTTATTTATAAGTGACCTAAACGGAAAAACTAATGTATCTTAGCTCCAAATGCAAGTAGAGCAATAATTTTTTTTCGAAAGTTACTTTCATTACTCCTTTACCGTTTTTGATTTCATAGAAAAACCAGAGAGTTACTTGAATTTGTTTATAACTAAAGTTTCGAAAACTATAAAACGGGTTTAAATTTTGAAAATAAAAACGTTTCTCTCTGCGATCTTAAAGTACTTATGGGTTGCTACAATTTGAACTATCGTACACATTTCTTGGTTTTGATTCACAAAGAATTTCATAAAGGTGCAAGGTTTTAGTAACAATTGTATATTTGGGTCGTTTTAGTAATCATATTGATTTGAAATTTTATGCAGTGGTTGTACTTTATACGAGCTATATTTTCCCAAAGTTTCATTGAATATTATTCATTATTTTTGAAAGAACAGTGATTTGTTTAAAAACGCATAATTTTGCAATGTTCAATTTTTTTAAATAATAATAACAATTGGAATTAATTATAGTTTATATACTTTTATTGCACAGCTCAAAATGAACATGTTCCTTCTTTTTATTTGCAAATTTCGAGATATTCAAAGAAAACCGATGGAAAACGTGGTCTAAAAAATTAAGTTGTTTAAATAAACAATATGCCGACCTCGCAGAAACTGCAAAACTGAGCTGTGAACTTAAGTTGACCCCCTGAATACGTTAAAACAGAAAAACTGCCCTGACCAGACAATTCACATTAAAATCCTAATTTGACGCCACTATAACGGATAAAGTGTCTTTAATATTTATCCCAAAATCTCAACTACTACCTAATGCTTTTCTTGAGAAAACCCTTATAAAATTAAACTGCATAAGGATTTTGTTACTACAAAGATAGGACAGCCATGAAGGCACGCATGTTATCTCCCCGTTCTGAAGTACCTCATTATACCACGCGAAGAATTGAAGGCGTATCAGGCCTTCCTGCCTGGCTACATGGCTGCTTTCATGTTCAGGTTCTTGCGAGCTAAGCCACCGGAAAATATTACCGTCCGAATTTCACGTAAAGGTTTCAGACGACGTGCAGGAAAGTGTTTACCGTCCTCTGAATTTTGTCGTTTCAGAAAGTAGATGTTTTTAAGTTAGTCAATATTCCCTAGTAACATTTTCAGTCAAATTTCAAATGTGCAATTGAATTGAAAGTATTTGCTTGGACATTTTATATCACTATGTTACAATCAGTTCGATGTAATAATTTGTATGTTAGATTATTCATAAAATAATTACAATAATCTTGAAGAATTTTTTATTTTTTCTTTGGATATTCAACCATTTCTTTGCAAGATATTTAAATATAATATGAAAGACACCTCGGCATCAGGAGGATCTGAGCAGAGTTGGTTTTTAAATATTTTTTAACCACTACTAAATGTCTAATCTAAAAATATATAAACTTGTATATTTCTTTATTTCTAAAAACATGGGTGCCATATTAGGTGCATTCTGGGTTTTTAAATAAAATATTTAAGAAAAGTAAAGTTTTTTATTTTACTTTATGTGCACAATTTATCAGGACGAAAGTCCTAGTTATAAGTTCGGAATATATAGGGTAAAATATCGACAATAATAAAAGATATTATCTATTAGAAAAAAAGATATGGAAAGGACACACTAGGAACAACAAATAAAATAGGTTTAGAATTACTACAGTACGTAGAGGTAAAAAATATGCAAAATTTAGAATTAATCATATTATTATGTACCTAATATTTTTTGAAAACCATCCCCAAATCGAAAAATTGAATATATAAAAATGTATTGCTGATTTATTTTTGAAATGTAGCATATTTATGTTTCTGGAGTCGCTGATTACAAATATGAAATCAAACTTAAAATATGGCCGATGGAAATTTTTTTCCAAAGCAAGTATTTTAAACAGGCAGAAATATTTTTAGCATTTATGAGATGCTATACGGGGTGTCCCGTAAATAATGAATAATCCTGAAAATGATGATAGGCCAGGCCATAACCTATCAGAATATCACAACTTGATCTTATTGAAAACCCTACGGTTTTCGAGATATGGGCACTTTTTTGAAATTTTGAAAATTTCTACTATAGGATAGTATGTTGCCTGCCACTGCCAAAAGGTAAGGACTTTTTCATTTTGTATTTTGATGAGTACTCCAGAATAGTTATGCTATAAAATGTGTATAGAAGTTTTTACATAACGACGACGGTGTTCTCAAAAAAAATGTATTTCTTAAATTTCGGTTCCACTAAGATTCTGTCTGCTGACGTTGACCTTTTATGGTGTAAAGAAACGTGCCAAGAGAAACTTGCCACTTATCTTAAAAACTTGTACGCTTATTATTGTATTCTGAAATGTTTAAAAAACTTTTTCCTGTTGGAAAAAAGTTATAGCTCTTTGAATAGTGGAGGAGCTAAATTTATCAATTTAAAGTTTTTAACAAGTAAGCCTAGTTTTTAGTTGTATTGCTTGACTAAAGCATTCGTCGATATTCTCGTATGTGACGCATGACATTTTGTACGTCTGGTGCTAGTAGCGACCTGACATTCCTCTGAAATTATTTAAATTCATTGAGATCTGGCTGTAACGTTTACATAAAATTTGTGCTCGACTTGAACCGTATTTGGTTACCGATTCAGACTTTATTTGCTTGCCGGTAATAAAGACTTGGCGTTTCTCTGGACTTATTGGAACTTGTTGCCTCGTATACAGTATACACAACGTGAGTATGCTAATATGCATACTATTTACGGCGAATGTCGAGGCAATGCCAGTGCATCTGCTGTGTGTTATCGAGAAAGGTACCCGAACGCACGCCATCCTGACTATCATGTGTTTATTAGAGTGCATAACCCGTACTGCGAGGGAAGGATTTCTAGTCCTCGTGGCATTGGTGGTGCCAGTGAAGGAAGATCTCGTCAAGATTTCGACGACGAAGTGCTTGATGAAATTAACGACGATCCATCTACTTCTGTGCGTACCATATCACGATACACTGGCGTATCTAAAACAACGGTGCATAGAATTTTAAAACGGTACCAACTCCATCCTTTCCATGTACAGCGTGTGCAAACTTCACTACCCAGATATTATCCCTCGAGAGTGGTATCTTGCCGACGAATGGTGCGGATGATACGAGAGGATCCAGATTTTTTTAATAAAATGTTATGGTCTAACGAATCATCGTACGGAAGAGATGGCTTTGTAAATTTACATAATCTGCATAGCTTTCAGTGGGAAAATCCCCACTTGATGAGGGAGGATCGCAATATCAATTTAAAGTAAATTTATAGACATCCTAAATGGTCAAGTGGTACGCCCATTCAAACTGCCACCAATATTAACGTCAGACAATCATTTGGAATTCCTTCAAAGCTACCTACCGGTCTTACTAGAAGACTTTTCTTTATCCCTGAAGCTGACAATGTGGCTACAGAATGACGGATGTCCTGCACATTATAGGATAGAGATAAGAGCATATCAAAATTTGAAATATCCAGAAAAATGGATCAGTCTCTTAGCTCCAATTCTGTGGCCACCCCGGTCACCAGACCTAAATCCTTTAGATTTTTTTATACTGGGGATGCATGAAGAAAAAAATGTACTTCTGACATGTTCAATCCATAAACGAATTGCATGAGCGCATCGAAGTAGCCGCTGAAGAAATCAGCCGATTCGGACATTCACGCCATTTAAAACGTTCCTTTATTAAAAGGTGCAGAGCCTGCATCAGGGCTAGAGAAGAGCAATTCGAACATTTATTATAAGTTGTTTGACTATTTCTTTTAATAATGTTTAATAAATGCAGGAGAAATTACTTTTCTTATTTCGATCTTTCTTCGTCCTCTTACCACAGAATTTTTAAACATTTTAGAATATAATAATAAATAGGCAAGTTTTTAACACAAGTAGCAAGTTTCGCTTGGCATTTTTCTATACATCGTCAAAGGTCAAAGTCAGCAGACGGAATTTTGGTGAAACCGAAATTTAAGAAATAAATTTTGTTTTGAGAATACCGTCGTCGTTATCTAAAAACTCCTAGAATACTCACCAAAATAAGAATGAAAAAGTTCTTACCTTGTGATAGTGGCATGCAAATTACTATCTTAAAGTAGAAATTTTCAAAATTTCAAAAAAGTATCTCGAAAACCGTAGGGTTTTCCGTAAGTTGTGATATTCTGATAGGTTATGGCATGGCATATTACCATTTTCAGGATTATCCATTACTTACGGACACCCTATATATTAACAAAAAACAGTAGTTAAAATTTTCTTTTTAATTTCTGGGCGATTTCATCAAATTAATTGTCCATAATACCAAGGATCGAAATTTTCTATGTCTATACTAGTAACTTACTTACTCAGTGCGTCCTATTTTCAGTAGATTTAGCCTTAGATATTGCTCACCTAAAACAAAATAGATCTATTAGAAAAATGACATTATGCCTAAAAAAAAGAAACCAAATTATTATATTCTTCGCAAATATGAAAACTAAGACTACATTGCATTTGATTAACAGATTTCATTTGATTATGATTGTAAACCAAGCGAATGAAATGTGTCTGGGCGGTTTTCATTCTTTTGGTTTACAATCATAATTTTCGTTATACTGTCCAATTAATAAGCTGGAAAATGTGGAAAAGTGGTGGAAAGCACCGATTTGAAAAATTCCTTTTTTCACGTATTCCCTAGACTACCAGGAACATTCATCAGCATTGACCTCTGCATTAACTCTAAAGATGAGAAAGTTGAAGTGCCCCAAAAAGTAGCCGTCTTAAAAAAATTTATAAATTAATATTTAGCCTCAGAAATGGGCTCTAGGAAGTTTTTTGGCTCGCTGATCACGAATCTGAGGACCAAATTGAGGAATTCTATATTCCAGTACGGAATTCGTGGCATTTCTTGATGAAAATTCCACTTTTTCGGGCGGAAAATTAAATATGAATATTGTGCTAAGGAAGTGTGCTCTAGGGGTTTTTTTGGCTCGCTGCTCACGATTCCGAGGCCCAAATTGAGCAATTCTATATTTCAGACTGGAATAGGTGCCATTTTTCGTGTCGAATTTCACTTTGATGAGATATTTGGAATTACTTGAATTAGACCGCGAATTCGTATTCAGTGACCCAAGCGATATCGCAGAGTACATTTTCGAGGAAAAACGTTAATACTTAAATTTTTTCTGAAATAATGGAATTTTCCATGGCACGTATTTCATACTGGAATATGGAATTTCTCAATTTGGACCTCGGATTCGTGATCAGCGAGCCAAAAACCCTCTATAGCACATTTCCGCAACACAATATTGATATTTAAATTTCCACCCGAAAAAGTGGATTTTCATTAAAAAATGGCACGAATTCCATACTGGAATACGGAATTCCTCAATTTAGACCTCGGATTGGTGATCAGCGACCCAAAAAACCTCCTAGAGCTGATTCCCGAGGCGAAATATTAATTTTATAAATTGTTTTAAGACAGCTACTTTTTGGGGCACTTCAAACCCCGTAACTTTCTCATTAATGCAGGGGTCAATGCTGATGAATATTCCTGGGTGTCTAGGGAACACGTGAAAAAAGGAATTCTTCAAATCGGTGCTGTTCCACCACTTCCACATTTTACATTTTCTTCCGGCTTATTAATTGGACTAGTAATTTTCTCTCTGTTTTCCACAATTATATCTAAATTTTGGACCTGAAATTAGGCGTATCGTTTTTCGTTGGTCATAGTATACGTCAACGGATGCTGTATCATACCCCCAGATTAGGATGGTATGTGATATAGTGATAATATACACGCCAGCTCTTATAATTTAAGTAAAACGAGTATTTTAACTTTTCAGCAAGTTTTTTATTTTTGAGAAGATTATTAAAACGAGTAGAAGCTGCATTTGATTAACAATTTATTTTAATATCGAACAATTCCCTTTTACATGGTGCTACTGACATTAAGTGCACAGCCAGCATTTTTATTGTTCAAGGCACTCGACATCGCCCACATTAAAGCTATGTCCCTCAGGGGTCTGTATTAGGTCCGCTGCTTTTCCTTTTGTATGGTAATGACTTGCCGAGTCAAGTAACGCATGGCCACGTGATCATGTTTGCAGATGATACAACAATCACGGTCTCTGTAGGCAGCGAAATAGATTCATTTTAAGTGAGAGCAAAACTGCTATAATAAATTTTAACATACAAAGGCAACTCCCCAAAAATTTTACTCTAGTCGATGATTTCAGCACATCCGTACACGCAAAACTTCTTGGTACATATTTTGATTCAAGATTGTCGTTTGATACCCATATAGAACATGTATGTAGACAATTAAATAAAGCATATTTTTCTCTCTTGCAATTGAAGGATACTCTAGATCAAAATGGTAGATACATATTATGCGTTTGCTTATTCATGCATATCGTATAATATAATTTGCTGGGGTAATGCAAAAGATAGAGAACGTGTTTTTATACTTCAAAAACGCTTATTGAGGCTAGTCTATGGGCTACAACCTAGAGAGAGCTGCAGACAATTGTTTAAAATTAAAAGAGTTCTTACCGCGCCATGTATTCATATATTAAAATGTGTGATTTTCGGGAAAAAACAATTGTCTTTTTAAAACATTTTCTGATAACTATAACACGAGACATGGCGATCTATTGTCTATTCCTAAGCATTCCACTTCTCATTTCAAGCATTCTCCATACTATAATTCTGTAATATTGTTTAATGCTTTACCAAATGATATTAAAAATATCAATAATTATAAAATGTTCAAAAAAGAGTAACAAAGTTTTTAATTGATAATACTTTTTACAACACAGTGGATTATCTTAACTTGAGAAGTAATTTAACTTAACAACTACTTGTAGAGCTAGTGTTTGTCTGTTATATTACCTCTTGTCTTTGTATATTTATATTGCATATTTATATTTGTACTGATCTCATTTTTAACCAGTAATATTTTTAATCTGTGTACTTATGTATTAATTTAATGACTTGTCTATTGTTCATGTATTTTTCTTTTTTAGCGCTTCTTTTTTGTATTTTTTGACTTGCCATATACACATGTATGTACCTGAAATGGTCAATAAATTACTATTAATATTACTATGGCGGTAATATTCTTAACATCCTGTATTGTAACACATACAGTACAACAAAGTACGGAAGATTCTAGACATGTCTTGATGATGAAGTCAAGCCGATATATAATTTACGATACGTTATCTCAAGCAGACACTAAAGATTTGTGGTGAGTACGTAAGTAAATCGAAACGTTACCTACACCACCATGATTGCGATACGTTCAACACATGGTTTCAAAGTAAAGCCGTTATGCAAAATTAAGTAGTAGGTAAACGACCCTAAAATGTTTATACTGGAGATAATATACCTGGAAATTCTATTATCATGTTTGCCACAGGGAACCATAATACGGCGTACAACATTCCACTTTTAACTTAATATCAAGCAAGCGTAAGTTTGGTTTAAGTACAACCACTTATAAATGTCACGATAGCATCGTAAAAGCAAACGGCGTGAAGTGAGAACGTGAGCACATATTACAGTTAGATAGGTATTTTGCCTTGAACGAACTCATTAAGACCAATTTACTATATTCTTCTTCGAACTTCTTTACGTCAACAAGGCACTAGATGACTGGTAGTTCAAAGTCGCGAAAATGTCTGCGATGTTGGGGTGAAATATGAGTTTTCACAAAACTGTGTTATTGTAAAACCGCTGAAGTTGTTCTCATCAGTAAGTATGGTAAACAGAATAGTCTAAATACTACGAAAGCAAAGCCAGTATTATTCTGCTGTATTAAACGAAGTAACTTATTCCTTTTGTTAATTCACCAAGCAATTAAGAGTTTATGGTACCGATTATAGTACTGCTCAGATCACTACACAGTGAACCAGATACATCGGTCCCAGGCCAAAGCTTTGAAACTTTATATACAATTGAATCATGTGTAGGAACAGAAAAAAATCTTTAGAATATTCGTACTCTTTGCAAGGTGAAATTTAGAAGATGAAAGAAAAAAAATCATAAAAATTCTGAAATTTTTAATTTAAAAACAACATTCAATAAAAATCTAATACTGTGTGATATAGGTAGATAGATAGTAAATTATAAGTATTTCGGACGAAATTAATATAGAATAGAATAGAATAGAATAGAATAAAATCTTTATTTATATAGGTTGACAAAAGAAATTACAATGATTCATTTTAAGTCAATAAATATAAATAAATAAATAAGTAATTGCATAGACTCGTTAAAGACTGTGAGTAATGGGAGTTAATTGATAAGAGTGTTTGTACATATACAAAATATCCAACTAAAGATTCTATTTATTTTTCGAAGGGTTCTAAGAACCTGAATGCAAAAGGCAATAGACTAGTTTAACGTATTATAAATATATGCTTTGTTAGATTTTATATAACATATATTTACATTTATGTATGAAAGAATTTCAACACAAGTTTATTTCCTTTTATTTTGATTTATAATAGACCATGCAACCTTTTGTTTATTGGAAGCATTTGCAATAAGGGTAGTGTTGTGATTTATAGTTTCAGATTTTAGTGCTTTTTTATATTCTCTTTTAAGTTTGTTATAAGATTCTTTGAAACTAGAGTTAAACTTGCTAAAATCATGCAACATTATAAGATTATTTCTCATTGATCTAATTTGTTCACTATACTTAATTTGATTGTGTTTTATTTTACTCTCTTTGAGAGGAAAAGCAGTATCAAAAGATTGGATAATGTTATTAATTAAGATTTCAGATATATGCCATCCATTGTATAAGAAAGACATGTTAAGAGTCTCTTTTGAACCATTTCAATGATTTCATTATATTTCAAATATCCTTGGCGGCTAACAAATAAATAAATAAATCGTTTGCGATTCTGCAGATTAAAATTGAATACTCAATGTTCACCTTTCCAAAGATCTACAGGTACTGAAAAGTATGACATTACTACCTTTTTAACAATACATTTGTAGAGCATTTCTATATATTACCCACCTTAATACATGTATTCGACAAAGGCAAAGCCGTTCGATAATTGTATCTCCAGTTACATTAAGTATTGGTAGGAGGCAACATTGTAACACATGTATTATACTGTTTAAATCTTTATTATTTAACAAACTATATTACAAGGTTCTCTAGCATAACTTTATAATAAAAAATAATTCGATAAACTGATAAAAGCTGAATATACTAAATTATTTATTATGATTTTATGATATAAATTGTCCCATAGAGTCCTTTCGAATCGATACTTTACCAATTCTAGCTTATTATTGTTCTCGAAAAAAAGCTATACAAAAAATAACATAAAAGAGATATTGAGGTCGCAGCTTTATAAATTTACTATAAAAGTAATATATCTGTTGTCGTAAAACCTACCCGGATTTTCTCTGCGTACAGGGTGATCAGTGTTTCTTAATCTATATCATCAATGAAAAGTTAATTATTGTTACCAACATGTTCACAAATTTGACGAATACACCAGTGATTTGAATTAAAAACATAGTTTTCGATTTACTTGGGAGAATAGCTTGTCGAGAAGGTTTTTAGCAAGTTTTTATCTCGGCTGATATTCGGAGATTTGCACATTATCAGCAAAGAGTTAAGTATCCTTAGAATAAAATGGAATGGGGGTTTATGTTTTTTTAGGTTCAGGCCTAATGCAAAAAGAAATACAAAGTGGTTAACAAACAAGCAAACAACAAAAATGTCCTTACGTGTTGTTTACAATATAGTCCAGTTCAATTAGTCATTATAAATGAAAAATGACGGAACCCAGTTATAGTGAATGGATTTGAATGATTTTTGATTTTTTTTTGTTGGATTTCTAATGCTATATACTAAATATTTACCCATTGAAAATTACCACAATTTCGAAAATCCGTAAATTAAAAAAAATAAAATTTTTAGAAATCTCAACGAAAAATACAATTATCGGAATATTTTAATATTTCTTTTAAGAAAATAATGATTGCTTTAGTTTTCGAAGTTGTTTATACAGAATTTGTAAAAAAATGAGACTTTTTAAAATTAATCTGAAGATGGCAGAAACTCCAAAAAACGAAATAAATGAATAGTACAGTAAGTGAAGCCCGAAAATGATGTAATGAATTTCCAAATTTTCTTCTTCAACATGCTTCATAAAGTATGCACATAAGAATCTATATTGTCATTTTTCCTGCTTTTTGGTTAGGGGTGGTTCCCACCTCTTTTTCAGGGTTGTCGCAAAAAAATAAAAAATACATATAATCTGATAGAGAATCAAATTATAAGAAAGAAAGGTCTTATACACGTTTTTCCTAAAATGCATATTTTTCGAGATATTGCCAACTGAAAATTGCAATTTTCACCTCCTAAAATCAGTATTCCTAGACTTTTTTTTAATTACTCGAAAAATGTGGACTTTAAAAAGAATGCAAGGGTACGAAATTAAAGCCTTTACGAAAACAAATCGAATGGTTTTCTCTTTTTTTTCTCCGATGGCTTCGAAACCTTAAAAAAATATATACGACGTTAAAATCTAAAATTACTCAAAATCTACAACTATGAGAAAAATCGTTATTCTTATAAAAATTAAAGGTATTAAAATTTTCTTTCGATTGAGACATATTACGATCTTTTATACTGAAAACTAAAAAAGTTACAAACAAAAAAGTAGCGCATTTAAAAATTTAGGCGCCGTTTTTTTAGTTTTATTGCTCTAATTTCTTATTAAGTAATCCATTTTCTTTTAAATCCTTCTATATATTGTTAATGCATATTTTTACTGACATGTTCATTTTTTTACAATCTTTAAAATAATTATTTTTCATTTTGTACCCATTTTCAATAATTAAAATTTTCATAATTTTTTTTAAAAAAATTGGGTTTTTGGAAATTGCTCAAAAAATATTTTTTTTATAAAAAATGGTAAGATTACAAAAATAAAGCTTATAAAAAAACGAATAGTTTATTTTTTTTTTTTACTTTCCTACACAAATTGTTCCAGAGATATAAAGGTTTAAAGATGGCGCTTGAGCGCATACACAAGAAAATTATGTATTTAAAATTGAAATATCTCAAAAACTACAAGATAGATAAAATCATGATATAAGAATGAAATGAAGATTATAAAAAAAAAACGAAGAGTTTGGGTTTTTATTTTTTTTCCTACGACAAACTGTTCCAGAGATATGAGTTTGAAATAATGTTGAAATTTTTCAGTTTGTACGCGTATTTTAAATGTCTATAGTGTAACATTATTTCTTCGCTGTTCATTAAATTTTTAATTTTCATTAAGTGTTTGAGATTCTTACTGCACTTTATGTTATTTAAAGAAAAAATGTTACTACCCCAGTAGCTCAGAGACTCGGCAGATGAGTCATGGGCAAGAAAACACTTTACAAATAGTTTTACGTGTTTGGTAGATAGAAATTAATAAATGATAGATGTTTTAATAATTTTTCTTAAAGAGATGTTAATTTGACTTATATAAAGATAATTTTCCTAGAAAAGCGGGGCGCCAATCTTTCTATATTTGTAATTTACACTAAAATTGAAGTTTGATTACAAGAAAGATAAACTAATCAAAATTTAAAGAAAGTACTAGTTGTAAAAAAAAGTGTAAATTAATAATTCAAATTTCGCACAAGTAAAAATTAAATTAGTACCTTTAAATATTACTAAAAGATGTTCAACTTTCTATTAAAGATTAAATAATTAAATAAATAATTCAGTAGATCATATCTAAATACTTTGTTTGTATAGTTTGGTTTGTATCAAAATACCTGAAATAAGTGAACAATGTGATTATAAAATTGATTTTATTATAAATCAATCAAACTAGGTGTGTTTTTATTAGAAAACGACTAAACTGAGGCCTTAATATTAAACGAAGTTATGTACAAAGAAGAAATCGAATGGACAATAATATGTTATATAGATATTACTTAAAATATCGTCTAAAACATGAACTGACAATATGGTGTTTAAAGATCAAAATTTATTATATAAATATACCTAAGCGTTTCGTAGAAATTGTGATCACAAAGTCTTTACAGAACTTTTTATATATTTGATTTTATTCAGACTTTACGCCGATAATTTATACCTTAATAAAAATAAAAAATATTAACTGTTCGTTGAAACATGTTAAGAATAAAATTGAAAATGGAAATAGTTTTTTTAAAAAAAATATTTGCAACATGATACTTTAAAGAACTCTAAAAAAATGTTAAAGCATAAAAATATGAGGTAATTATAAAGAAACATTAGATAAAATTTTATTTGCGACACTTATCTGGAATTTTCTGTGAATGAAGGTAGTGACTCCAAGTAAGGGATGATGATGATGGTGAAATCCAATCCACAGTGACGTAATCGTTGATTTATAGATGAGCCCGAGATTTGTTCATAATAAGTTAAGAAGTTCCCAGTACCATATTCGACGCTTCCAGAAATTCCATAAGGACAAATCCCAACTATCCTACCATATTATCGTCGTGTCCTCCGTAAAAAGTTGTTCTAGACTAATAGATACATTTTTATCTTCAAATTACGTAGAAGAGAAGAAAGATAACCCCATGGGATGGTTAAAAAAAATTAATGTTTCCAACCCAAAATTTAATATGACGTTGAAAAGATTGCATATCTACGATGTGCATCCCAAAATTGATAAAACTTGCTTCCAAATTTAGAAGATTTGCATTTTTATAATAAAAACTTGCATCCAAAACTAAAACCCTGGAAAGAAATGAAGTGTAAGCGTGACTTGCCGTAATATGATTGTTGCCAAATCTAAGTTACAAAAAAAAATTATTTCTTTATAAATTACTTACGGATTAAACCGGTGAAAATAATTAGGCCTGCTTTATGTTCAAGAAGAGGGACTATCAACCCTTTCGATGTTGAAGTCTTTAAGGAGAAATTTAATGAAGATACATCACTTTTCAAAAGTTTAGCGAGCAATCGAAATTCTAAACTTCAAGTAACGGAAAACTAATCGTTCTGATTTCCCTTTCATCGCATTCAAATCGTATCGTCTCTTTACCCTCTCCACTCTTAAAGTTAAGTCAGAACATCAAGCTACCTTGCGTACAGTTTAGACGTAACTCTGGTTGCATACCGTTGTGTGTGTTTTAGATGTAAATTTAAGAAATATATTTAAATCTACCGCGGACATTCACGCTTGAGTAAAAATATTTTATAATTTATGAGGCAGCAATGTGCCTGCTACAATAGTAGGTAGAGAAACGAGCAATAGCCGTCCATTTTTCGAAGAATACGCAGAAAAAGAGTTGCATTGCACTTTAGTATGTTTGGAGTGCAGATTAAAAATATTATTTAGTTTACTCAATTGTATTAATTTGATTTATTTATGTGTATTTTTAATAAAATTAGACTTATTACTATGCTCTTTTGTGGCCATTTTTAATCCAGCGTTTTTTTAATAAATTTGGACCTCATAATCATATTCAGCGACCTAAAAATCATAAGTAATGGATTTTCGTGAATTTATTTGTAACATTAGAAGAATTATTAATTTTTCAGTATTTAAGGGTGATTTCAACCCTTAATATTTTCGTCTCATAATTTTTGATCTCATATATTCAGCGATCTCAAAAACATAAGTCTATGGACTTTCGTTAATTGATTCGTAAAATTAGAAGAGTAATTCATTCTTCAGTTTTTAAGTTGAATTAAAAAAAAACGTCCATCTAGCCACTCGTGACGCCGAGAAAAAGAGAAATAAAGCTGCCACCGTGGAGAAAATGTCCAAGTATTGCGCTCGCAGTGAAGGGGAAGGGGGATCTGCGTTTATTTAAATTTTCAAGTGAAAATATTTTCAAATTTCGCCGTAATCGCAAAAAACGTGAATTCTTCATATCTCGGCTCCAAAGCATCGAAGCACATTTTTTTTTTAAATTCGTGTTTTTTGACAATTAAAATACCGTTAGTTGGAATAAATTGTATGCAAAATCCACTGAGATATTTACATTTGTTTAAGTTGCAAAATTGATTTTTTGCGTAAAAAAGTCGCAAATTAAAATTTTTTTGTAATATTCTTTTTGATTATATAAATGTACGTCAAATACAATGTATTTACCGAAACAGAACTGTAAAATATTAATTTGATCTTTTAATATTTTGCAACGGGACAGTGCATTTTATTAAGGGTAAAAATATGTACTATTTCTCATAATATCGTTAACATACAGATTTTATATTTGTTTCTACAGTACTTCAAAGTTCGAGGATCGAAAAATTCAATTTTTTCAGTTTTTTGCCATAAAATGTCATTAACAATAAAAAATTTGTTCTTTGCATATACCTACCTTATAGGTGAGCTCATGACGAAGAAATTTATTGGTCGAACGTTTTTCTACGACGTTTAGAAGCGAAGATATAAGCAAAAAACAAAGTTGCAAAATTTATTTTGTTTAAAAAAAGTTAAATTACAATTAAAGCCGCCGGTTTGAGTGGCCAACATTATTTTCTTCGAATTCCTAAGGAAATTCTGTAGGAGGTAGACTAATTTTTGGCTAGTCCCAAAACTTTCCGATAAATCGTTATTTTTGAAGCTAAAATCAACAGTTAAATATCATATTATTCCAAACATTACTAGCATATTCTAATTTTGGCTTGATAAAAGTATTAAACAGAAGAGAAAGTGTGGAAATATCCCTAAAATGCCTCAAATTTCTTATAATGAAACTTAGAATTTTGTAACAGTAATAATATTTATATGGGCAAGAAAGGTTAATTTTAAATCAAAGATGACTCCGAGATCTTTAAATTGGCTGTATCTATTAACCGTTTCGCCGTGTATTTTATACGAAAAGTGTATCGGATTATTTTTTTTGGTGAAAGTCACGGTATTACATTTTGATATATCTAAAAGATAATTTATTAAATTGACACCATAAATTAATTTTTGAGAGATCTTGTAATTGACAACAATCTTCGTCAGAGTTAATAGATGCAAACAATTTAAGATCATTAGCATATAAGAGAACATTGCTTTGAATATTCCTGCTGATATCGTTCGTAAATAGAATAAATAACAGTAGCCCGAGAACAGAACCATGTGGAACTCCTGATGTTGCTAAAGCATCAATAGATGAAGAGCCTTGATACAGCACATATAATTTTCAATATAGGACTCAAAAAAGCTTAGAAAATCTAAAGTAAATCCGAAATTTGATAATTTTTGCAGTAGAAGTCCATTATCGAGTCTGTCAAATGCTTTTGATAAGTCTGACCAACACGGTCCAGCCTATTCGCTATAAAATTAGCTGTAGATCCACCAGCTATAAACCCGTGTTGCTGATGGAAAATTTGAGAATTAACATGAAAAGAGATTATATCGTATAAGACAATTTGAAACAGTTTACCAAAATTACACAAAATAACTATTGGTCTGTAGTTTTCAATAAGAGTTTTATTACCTTTTTTGAAAATAGGACAAATTTTTGATCGTGTCCAGATGTGGAAATATAGTGGTTTGAAGGGCTTAATTAAAAATAATGGAAAGTGGTAAGGCAAAGATATTAGCGGACACCCTCACCCCGCTTTTTGGCCCTAGCATAGTGGGCATGAACGTCATGTGTTTTGAACAGGACCACCGAGCCTGTACTAAGTAGAACATGCGCGAAAGCGCCAGTCATATACTGTAACTGAGTCGGAGAACGCGTGTGTCTTGTATCATAATTTATCAAAGTAATAAATGGATTGTGATAAATTTAGACTTGAGAATAAATAACAAATATACAGCACAGTCTCTTAATAGAAAAGTTGGTATACCATCAGATCATGTTGAAAGTTTATCTTTAATTTTACTTCCACATCCATTGGAAATATAGTAAAGACAAAAAAAAATTTGATAATTTTTATTGTTCAAGTAGGCTTAGAATGTCATGAAACGTGGAGATTTTAAGATTGAGCAAAAAAAGTTTTCTGTCTGTTGGTCTGTTTGTCTGTAACTTTTTTGTGCGCATGATTATTCTGGAACCGTTTAAGATATTTACTTGAAATTTGGTACACTTATGTATTTTTTTTAGTGCTTTTATAACGTCTTCTTCGATAATGGTTGGAATGTTAAGTTGAGGAACATTACATGTAGCCTATTCCTCACTTGATTCATATGTAGATGATGTCATGAAAGACGATTGAAAGTATTTGGTAAAAGTATTGACGATACTATGAGGATCCTTGATAGTGAGATTGTCGTAACTCATTAAATTTGGTAAACTGGTAGTATTTTTCAACTTGTTAAGAAACGACCAGAAATGGCTAGGGTTTGTTTTAATATTCATTTCTATATTTTGAACGTACCTTTTGCCTGCAGTCTCAGTTGTAACGAACTATTTTTTTTCCGATATTAAAATGCATTCGATTGTTGTCAGCCTTCGTTACGCATTCCAGTTAAATCAAAAATTTAATTAGTCATTCATACATATTGATTTTCCCGACCTCTTCCGTACTATAGGGAAACTTAAATGTAGTGTAACCCGCGAAAGAAGATTCCTCCGAAGGATTCTATAAATTAGAAAATGTAATTTCTCTAAACTACGAGAAGGTGTAGTTATGATTCGGCAATAATTTCAAAAACATACTAGAGGCGCTAATTGCTAGCTCCAAGAGTAGGGGTTTAGTTGCCCGAAGGAACATTAGAAATTTTTAGTTTCGATTCATCACCCGAAGGTAAGCACGCAGTATAGTTAACAGCACACGATGCTGACCGTCGTTTTTATTATATCAGAACCACTTTTTATATAACACCAACCTACGTGATTAAGTACATTAAAGTAATAATTTAAAATCATTCCTATTAGAATATTAAAATATAATTCCTGATTACCGTACTGACAACGTATATTTCTTAGAAAATATAGTTGATTATTATTATGGCTATAGTCTAGAAAGAGTATTTTATACTCAAGATTTTATCCAAACGCCTGTGTTCCAGTAATTTTTCTCAGGACCGAAACCTAGAAAAAAGAACATAGCAGATATTTTAAGAGAATACCTGAAAACCGTGTACCGTCCAGAATATTTTAACTTGTACCTTGTTTTTCTATTTAAAGAGATAAAATAATACTTGACAATTTACCGTGGTTTAGAACCTGTTTTCCTGCTTATTTTATTTTTTAACTATTTCGCACTTTTATGAATTAAAATAAAATATGTTATTTTCCAGAAATTATGAAAATTTGTCATAGTCCGGAAGCTAAGTGCAAAAACCTGAAAATTTCGGAAAACCAGTTACCGTTATATTTTGATACTTAATACACTTTTACACCACCTCTGATAGAATATTTCTTGGCCAGCAACATCGACGCACCACCAGCTGTGCGTTGATGATATTTTATTGTATTTCTATATTATTTCCTTTGTTGAACCAAATCCGTTACGCCGATAGTCAGCAGGAAGCAATTAACCTACCAATGGCGACCATTACTTGATGCATATATATTACCGTAAATATTGTGCTTTCCATTGCCTGATATTTGCACACTGCCTGTTTTGCTTATTTTTTTTTACTGTTTCATCATATTTTAATAAATCTTGTTATTTACTGTTGAATGTGAGTGACAATCTAATCTGCCGTTTTGACCTCTGGACATTTCCGTTTCTTCACTGAGTATATCCCAGCCCTACTGCAACAGTGTTAAGAGGCTAGTGTGGGACCTTTGCCCCACGTAAAAATTGTAAAGGTGGCGCCCGAGTGAAACAGTAGATCTCGACGCCGAAGTGACGCTTCCACTTGTTTATGCGCTAGGCAAGAGAAAAAAAGCACGACACACAGCATTTCACTTTATTTTGGAACACAAAAATTTAAATTGGCTAAGGTAATTTATATCATTTGTATTTTTATACGAAAATATGTTATATATCCTTTTATACACGTGCTAAGAGATCTGTGTATCCTACGTCAATTTCGTTATTGCTTTCCCTGTGATAGAAATTAGGTAGATTTACTTACAACATTTGCTTTGCATTTGATGTGGAAATATTGTAAACATTAAAGGCTTGGACGATAATTCCCGTGGGAGTGAGTTTTAACTTTGATATAATTACCCTCTCAACCTCATTAATAACGGCAACGGCCTCGTTAATTAATTAGTATCACGCTTTCAATATCATAATTGAACTTTCCGTTAAATTATTTTTATGTTTAGGGGAGAGAAAGACCTAAGAGTTTTTTATACTCACTCGCATTTTAATTTAAAAATTGTCACATAATAATTATAGTGTTCTGTGTTCATCAAATCTCTTTGTGTAAGTTATTCAACACAATATGCCTGTTTGAATAAATAAAATTCACGCACGAAGCCGTAGGCTGTTTGGGGGAGAAGCAAAATATTTATATGGAGAATTGAAAATGAGTTTCTAACAACATTTTTTTATATATAAAATAGACCTAAAGCTCACGTTGGAACTTTTATGCATTAATTATCGGTAATATTACCTGTTTTTATGTTAAGTGAAACATGTTTATTAATCAAGTGAAAGCCCACACAGCAGAGGGGATAGAAAATGAGATAATTTTTTTTCAACGGGTAATAAATATATAATAATAATATTTATCGACCCTTTTAGATACAGGGTGCAAACAAAAGTAAGTCATTTTGTATGAAATTTGGTAAAAATATACAAACTTAAAATATGTTACTATATACAAAAAATAAATACGGTATATCTATATTTTATAACCATATAAAGTAAATAAAACATATAAATATACACAATATAGATATTTGAATGACGTACTCATAATTAAAAAAAATATATGAACACTGAATATACAGTGTATACTATTTAATATCGCAACACCTCATTATTTTGGAACGAGTTGGCTGATTTAAAAAAATTTTTGGATTGCACGGAATAGCTTTTCTTTTTTCTTCTTTATTTACTGACATCAACATCAGATACTAAATGAGGAAGAAAAAAGAAAAGCTATTCTGTCTAATCCATTTTTTTGAAAAATTTTCATTAAGGCACCTACGTACATGTATAGAAGCACTATTTATTTAGAGAATAACTTTAGTTCTTTCTTCCTCATTTAGTATTTGATGTTCCTTAAGTCGAATGACTACTTTATCTTTTTAGTAAACCTAACCGACTTTTATACAAAGCCAATCGAAAAGTGATAAATTTTAAATTTGGCTATTGAATAACAAACACCTTATATGAGGCATCGAGCAAGACTTTTGTATAGAGGTATTTGGGACAACTGCGAATCGAATACGCCAATTTGCCGATAAAAAATTTCCTAATAGTCGATCTCAAAATTTCGACCCATTTAGAGGAGTTCAGTAGGCCTTGAAAATATGAAAATCACAAATTTTTCAAAACAGTCAAATAAAGCACATCGAGCACTATATCTCAAATTTTTTAAATCGACCAACGCATTCCAAAACAAGCTAAAAACGTACTCTTCGCTAATTTACTGAGCTTTTTATAAATAATTGTTACACATTCTACAGTATACTCTTCGCAGTTTTCTTGTAAATAATGTTAGTTTTTGGACATCCTAAATTTTGTGATACCATCTTTGTTGTGAACAAAATTATATAAAAAAAAATGAAAAGAAAAAAAAATCCAACCTGTGTGGGATTCGAACACGGGACATTTGGATTGCCAAATTGCCAAATTGTGTATTTTTTATTCTATTTAACTAAGGTTAACAGTTCATTTGTATCTCATTTATTTCATTTTACAATCATAGATATAGCATTGCGTCACAGATCGCGTGCTGGACACGAAAAGTGACACAACGGCCGGGTGTCTTGGCAAGTGAGATTTCCAGAATATGTTTGTATAAATATGAATGGTCCTTAGGTAGCTTGACCATATTAAAAAGAAACGTATCAGGGGATTTTACATCTCAATAATTTATTTAGTTTAAATGAGGGGGTAGGGTAATAATAAATATGCAGGGAAAATGTTCTTAAAAACCCTGCTGCAGGTGTCAGAGTATAAAAACGGGCATTTACTCTAAAGAGCAAATTCTTAGATGGTATAGATTTCTGCGAGGGGTCAAGAGGGGTAGAAGGAAAGGGTAGTAAGAAAGGTGGTTTTGAGGGGGACCTTTGGATTGCAACGCAAAGCTTTAGCCGCTGCGCCACCACACATTGCTATGAAAATTGATTGTCTGTGTATACCTATATCTTTCGACAATCATACATATTTCAACTCGTACTATGAAATATATATTAGTAAAATTAATAAACAAAAAAAATATATTGTTCTATCAATTACTTGACAAGTGCATTTTCCATTTCTGTAGTACCAAAATAAGCAACGAAGGAAAGGGTGGTTATTTTTGTTGGTCGTAGCACCATATATTTGCAGTAAGCGGCCAGGAAATCCTTGTTATTGACTAGGAAAGTTCACTGGATATAGGTTATTGTATCTCTAACTTTTACAATAAGCATACTTTCATTATCTTCGACATCATCGATGTTCATTTTGACAATTTGTCCCTTCGGCGTGTTCCACAGACGCCCATAATTAGTGCAACCTAAAACAATAAATTTGTGTGAAAAAACCTTTTTTTATTGTTTTAAAAAGGCTTAAGTTAGTTTCGTTGTTCATCTGGGGCTTCACTGACTTTATAAATGTAATTACTCTCCAAAATCCTAGATTTTTCGCCTCGTATCCTACTGATTTCCTTTTCAAAAATGTCATTTTTACCTGAAAAATATTGGGAGCTTTAAATGATGTGGACTTCTTTGCGGAATAAACCAACATTTTCTGCATAATTTGTCACGTTTTTGTTTTGGCATCAAGTAATAAGCTTCCTATACTGCATCTCGTACCTGTCTCTTGATTTCTCCAGTAAAAGATTTAAAGTTACAATATTCGCTTGTTTGGCCACACCTGGTGCAGTGTTTGGGAAATCGCCATTATCTACGTTGTTTCCCATCACTTCTCAAATAAATATTCACCTAGTAGGACCTTTCTTTGCACAATATTCTGTACTAAAAGGGCAAACAAAGTTATTTAGTGTGTTGATTTTAACATTTCCTTGGAGGCAGCTAAAGAGACTAACAATTTCTAAAATATGAGCCAAAAATGCTCAAATAAATTGTATTTTCATTTATTCCCTGACAAACTTTAGTTTTTTTTTTTTTTTAATGGCATTAGGAGTTATCCATGCAGCCAGGCACAAGTTGTTATATATAAAACTAATGGGATAAACACATTTGCACACATATACACGCAGCACACCTCTATACATATATTACCCTAAACCTATCCTAATCCAAAAAAACAGGAAATATAAAGAAGATCCAAGGGAAGATACGAATGCACATTCTTCCCGCCCAGGAGTCTTTCAGGGCATTTTGTTAGACACACTATAATAAACTTTAGTTTTCTGTAATCAAAATAATTTGTTGACGACGACCCAAAATTTTGTACACCAAATTTTTCTCTTTCCTTCGACGACGATATCAAAAGGGCATCAATTAGCTTTTCAAAACAATATTTTCATTGTAAATTGACAGAATAGATTAATAAGTAATTATAAAAATTTCCATCACAAAAAATTGTATTTGAGATTTTTCTTCAGTAATTGTTAGTGGATGGGTTATATATCACAAAACCACAAAAATCAGTGCGCAAACCCCAAAGAACGGCCCCTTCGGTGAAAGAGCCTTATTTTACTGATAACTCATTAACCGTTGAAGATGTAAAAAAATGCATTATAAAAAAGAAAGCTTGACCAATTTCCTAAAAAAAAGTCCTCTTGTAATTTTCTTGTATATGCCATGGTTTTCGAGAAAATGGATATTGAATAAAATTGCAAAATTTATATTTTTAATCCGCGCGAATTTTCGTTTATTTGAAATTTTTGCACGCAGCCTATAGAAAAAATTGAATTGCTCGGAAACCAAACAAGTTAGGAAGAAAAATCAAAATGGGTTTTAAAGGGGGTATAAAATACTCTCTTGTGTTGCCGTTTTTGTTAGCTATTGATATTTATTAGTATATAAAAATAACAATATAATATAGTTATCTCTTGATTTCTTGCGCTTCTAACTATTCACAGGCCCATAAAAAATAACTGACTTTAATAAAGTTATAAATGCATTACCGTTTAGTTCAAGGTAGCACTTCAATGCAGAAAAGATAGGAATAAAAATATTCGCATTTACAAATTTACCAGCATGTTGAAATTATCCAAATTTTGGGAATTTTTTTATTGCTTCCTAAAAATTAAAAAAAGACCCAAACATCTCAAAAATTTAGCTCAAAATTTTTTTTTTGAGTTTATATATCATATAACTATTGTTTCCAATTATTTAATAGTTAAAAACTTGCATAAAAAAATATCATCAAAAATTGAACATGCAGCCTTTTTTGGATTTAAAAAAAAATGAATCTGACGTCCTTGTATTTTAATATTTTTGAATGTACCCGGTCTAAAAACAAAGGTAAGACTTTATATTATTTGATAATACCATTTAAAATTATACTATTTCTCAGGTAAAAAAAATGCTATTGAAAGGGAGAGCATTTTAATGCACAGTGAGGCTCCATTTATAATGGATAGAAAAGGCGCGCGCATCCTTGTGCATTGTATAGTATACTACAACCTACAACAAACAACTCAAATACAACAGTTGCAAAGAAATATTTTTCTGCTATGTGCATCGTTTTACAGCCACGTGTTTTTTCGAAATATTATTCTAATAAATTTTACTAAATTAAATTAACTATTAAACAAATAAAACTAGTGAAATTTCAAGTGAAAAAAAAAACAATTTTTACTTACACAATCTCCAAATTACAAAACATATAGGGACTTTTATTATTACTTCCACGTCCAGTGGAAGTATAGTAACGACAAAAAAATTTTTTTAAATTTTTATTGTCCAAATAGGCTTAAAATGTCATGAAACGTCGAGATTTTAAGTTTAAGCGAAAAAAAAAATTCTGTCTGTCTGTCGGTCTGTCTGTAACTTTTTTTTGTGTGCACGTTTACTCTGGAACCGTTTAGATTAGAGACTTGAAATTTGGTACACATATGTACATTAACGAGATCTAGAACTAGATTATATTTTTATCTTGTTCCGTCGAAGGGTTGGGGGTAAATTGGGGTAAATTTGGGATAAAGGGTAAATCAAGCAGGTAAGAGTCCATGATATTGGTATTTAGTATATACAAGGGAAGCTGAGGTCTCAAAAAAATTTTGGCATTAGCCACCCCCATTACCACCCCCACCTCCTTATTAAAGGGGATGAAAAAAAATGTGATTTAGTGCATGTACAGGAACCAGAAACCTCAAAAATATTTTTTTACTTCATCCACCTCCCACTACCGATGTGGGGTATCGTTTTATGGGTTTTTGGGGTAGAGGATTTCAAATATTATATTATTAAAGTTCCATAAACAATTATTTTCACATACAAAGTTTTTTCGTTGTGAGTGACTTGGATAGAGAATCTGGATGTGGAGGTAGTGATTCCTTGGGCAGCGGTTTTTTTTATGGTTACAAAATAAAGTTATTAAATGAAAGTATTTCACATCTGATTCTATTTTTTATATGTTAACAATTGGCAAATATAAATTAAAAAAAATCGGGAAAAAATCAATTTTTACTAACACTACCTTAAAAACCCTAGAAATCTAGTCACTTTTATAAATTTCTATGATGAAAAATTGAAGGTTATAAAAATATTTTTCATTTGCTTCCTGATTTTCTTAGATATATCGACAATTGGCGAAGATATTAACGATTATATAACACATTATCTAAAAATTCAATTTCTCTTATATTTTCAATATCGATTTTCTCGAAAATTATGGCATATACAAAAAAATTGCAGAAGGGCTTTTTTAGGAAAGTAGTCAAGCTTTTTTTTTTATTATGAGCAATTTTTTTATATCTTCAGAGGTTAACGAGTTATCGGTAAAATAATGCTTTTTTCACCGAAGGGGTGTTTTTTTTTTTGGGGGGGGGGGGGGTTGCGCGGCACCTTTAGAACTGAATTTTTGTGGTATTGTATGTATAACCCCTCCACTAACAGTTACTGAAGGAAAATCTCAGAAATATTTTTTTGCGAGATTCTGGTGTATTTTTTACTTTACCGACTGGACTATAAGAACTGTGATTGCATTTGGAATTAATGACATTTTCTATGGTGAAAAAATTCAAAGGCTCACCGAAAAAACACTAAGCCGTTCCGACCCAGACAACATAGTTTTTTTGTCGATGAAATGACTTGCTCTTTCTATCATTTTAGTTTGAGCCGAGGGGCAAACCACGAAGGAAATCTGGTGTACACCCAGAAGGAAATCCGAGGAAATCTTCGTCAAAAAGGAAATCTGGTGTACAAAATTTTGGGTGCGGCTGACCTCTCTGTTTGAGCACTTCTTTTTGGGACACAAATCAAAATAAACTGACTGACTAGTTATCATCAATCACTGACACAATGTTGTCAAAATATTCGAAATGCATTTTTTTTAATTTTTACGATTTATTTTTGATGACGTAGAAAAATAATTCGTATTTCAAGAGCAAAGTATCTTGCCCATTTAAAGATCTTGATCTCCCTCAGTTGGCAGTGACCTATTTTGCACATTTAATACACACATACTTATTTGATATAACACCGAGAAATTTAAAATATGACCAAAATTCACTTTTTAACTTAACTTTAACAATATTCTATGCTTTATTGTTCTCCAACTACCGCTAAATAATTTCACACTTAATTTTATTGTTCTTTATCCTACTTGTTTTGGTATGTGTTTTGAATTTTTAATATAATTAACTTTGACGTAAAAACACATTAAAACAACACTAGTAAAATTTCAGGTTTACGCTGTAAACAGTCTACATTTTAACATTAAGTGACAATATTGTCAACAAGAGACACAATGCCATTATATGTACATAACTTCTCAGGCTATCAGACAGATTATACGCCTCTGCCATTACACATGTCTATATCCATAAACTCAAAGCCTGTGTTAGACATTCAACATAAATTAGTGCTAAAGTTGGTTTCATTGTTCTGCACGTACAGCAACTGCTGTTCTTTATCTGAAATAAATGAACGGCGTTCACGTGTACGAACATTTTAGGAAGACTACTTTTAACGAATAAATAATTAGTTAAACGTAGCCTTCTGTTGCGTTTTAGAGTGAGAGTCATTAATTACCAATATTAAAGCACTCTGATGGATTAAGATAATTATTTTTTATACTCTGATTTAACATTTTCCTATTATTTAGGAATGTATCGAATGAAAGCTATTTTACTATGCATTTTCCTATCCAAATACTTATGTTTACAGGGAGCTGTTAAAATATTATACTTTTGCACGAGCGAAAATTTGATCAAATGGGTATAGCACAGTCACTTGGTATTAAAAAGTACCCAAACTTCGGACTAATTCTATAGCGGCTTCAAATTTTTTTATTTTTGCAGATTCTCAAACTTTAGGGTATCAACTTCAAATATTAAAATGGAGTAGATGCTCTTTTACCCCCAAGAGGGGGGAGTTATAAAATCAATAATTAACGAAGTATTGAGAATAAATTAATGACATTTATATTATTTATGTTTTGGGGTCGCTGATCACAATGGGGAATTTTGGCATTTTTTTTAATTCAAAAATGAGTTCTTTAGATTAAAAGAAGAGACCCGTATTTTTTTTTAAGTAATATAAACGTGAAAAAGAATGTTAAAGTTTAGTTATATATTTTCCGTTAAAAATTTATGTATATATACCAATGTAGACATTGTGTTGTTGTTCATTAACTACTTTGCGATTTTCGGTTTTCACAATACATTTTAATAAGCACTCGCATTGAAAATTTAATCAGTAGATTTTGAAGAAACGATTGCGTTTTGAGAATTGTATCAGTTACACCTTATTTGTTTAGGGACGACAACTGTATAATCATTTCTTATCAACATACTTATTTCAAGTATAGTAATTTAAAGAACCTATAACTTACATTTTAAATGCTCAAATTGAAGTAAAAAAGGAATATTTATGAGACATTCGATAAGATGATTCATTGGCTATAACAATATGGCGAGAACGGAGAGAATGTCGAGCCCAAAATGGTTATATGTCATTAATAGTTTTGCGTCCTATTTTGTATTGCTATTTTGTTGATTCAGAATGATCAATTTATTGAACTGCTTCTTCAACAGTTTGAATTATCCATTTCAAATGTGAAACCGATTGTTTCAAAGGAGAAATTTATTAACATGAACATCGAATTCTAATTGAAATAATATGAAAAAAACTTATATGCAAAATCGTAATTTGATATAAAACATTAATAAATTATTCCAAATAATTAGGCTATTCAGGCAGTCAACTTAAGAAATCAGAAGAAGCGAGAAAAGGAAAATGCCCGTCATATTATTTTAACAATAAGAAATACGTGAAGCAAAAACCAAACCTGTCTCGGCACTTGGAGCAAAGGAAGCTTAATTTCACTAAAATGAATCAAATATTAGAAAATGTGTGACTGGATGGAAGTAAATAAATTAAAATTGAACGTAGCAAAAACAAAAGGAATGATATTATGGAAACAGTTATATAGGGAGATATTTCTCACTAACCGGTTACAACTTAATTTGTGTGGAGAGATTGTTGAAATAGTTAATGAAATTAAATATCTAAGGATTATAATCGACAATGATTTGAAATTTAATAAAAACATTGACTATATTTGTAAAAATGAGTTCTTTGTGGAGTTAGCTGGTATCTCTCATTAAGAACTAGAAAATTCGTGTACAACACCATAATATTGCCTCACTTTTGCTATTATAGGCACTGTATTATATTTAGCTAATCAGGAGTGTATAGGGCGTTTACAAAAATTACAAAACAGAACTATGCGAACAATATTAGGTTGCAACAGATATACAAGGGTTGGTGACATGTTGGAGACATTGAGTTGGTTAAATATACAACAATTTCTAGAATACAATGTGCTGGCCATAAAATTAGGCTAGGAGAAGAACCTGAATATTTACAAAATAAATTAAACACATTTGAAAACGTACATAATTACGATACAAGAGGGAGACAAAACTTTGTATTGCAAAGGATGCGAACAACTGCTGTGCAGAATTCAATTTTTTTCAAAGTTATTAGTAAATATAATAGTCTGAATCGAGTAGAAAACGATGCTCGTAGCATTACTTCCTTTAAGTCTTCTGAAAGACAGTCCCGGCACTATGGGGCAATAATTCGGGGACGTATAGTTTGGGTGAAAATAACACTAAAAGTACCTATAATTTTTTTTCTTAGGGCGCCCCCTTCGGAGATATTACCTTTTAAAAGTTACATATTAAATAATGTTTTTTGCCTATTATTTCCAAACCGTTCAATCGATATTAATAAAATTTGGACTGTGTACATATTAAGTGAGTATCTTTATTCCTGAAATATGGCGCCCTTCGTATCTTGTCTAGGAAGCCAGAGGTGGAACACCTCTAATGCTTTTTACCCCTAAATTTTGACATAAATAATTTTTGAATATTAAGGTCACATTTTTAAATTCCTTAAACAATTTTCTAAAAAAAGATATTTTTGTTTGACGTCGATAAAGCGATCTGTTTTTGAGAAAAAATAATTCTACTGATAAGGGACAAAGACTGACATTTCGTCAACACATAACTACATACTACAACAACAATACACACATAACTACAATAACTACATAACTAAAATAAATGTTCGATGTGAGTACCCTGTACAAGAATACATTTTCGTAAGTAAGATAAGTTGGATCGCTGAATCTGAAATAGCATTCCAGGGTGGTTCCGAATGGCTTCACATTGGGTAGTGATTCTTTGTAACATATCTTCCCTTGTGTGTACCGGTGTTTTATACCCTAAATTTTTGAGATGACCCCAAAAGAAAAAATCTAATAGCTATAGATCAGGAGAACGAGGAGGCCACGGTACTGGACCTTCTCGGCCAATCCGTCGGTGGGGAAATTTTGTATCTAAATATTCCCTGACTGTGATGCTGAAATGAGGAGGAGCTCCATCATGCATGTGCGTCATGTTTCTTATAGTTGCTAATGACACATCTTCCAATAAACCATCTAGATTTTCTTGTAGAAACCTTGAGTAATTTTCCCCATTTAACCGATTTTCCCAAACAAATGGCCCTATTAAATAATTTCCAATTATTCCTGCCCAGACATTAATTTGAAATTGACGTTGGTGATGAGTTTGAATAATTGCATGGGGATTTTCATCCAACTATGTAGATTGTGAGAATTTATTACACCATCCCTTCGAAATCCTGCTTCATCCGTGAACAATACACTACCAATAAACTTGCGGTCTTCCTGTTGCTTTTGCAAGAACCAATTAGCATATTGAACTCGAGCAGAGTAGTCGTCCGGGGACATTGCATGAACTTTCTGGATGTGGAAAGGATAGAGAAGCTGTTCTTTAAAAATTCTGTGAACCACCGATTTCGAAGTGTTAAATTACGTTGAGAGCTTCTTAACGCTTATTGATGAGTCTTCGGCAACAGCATATAATACAGCTTCTTCTAGTACAACTGTACGAACAATTCTAAGATCACCTTCACCTCCTCGTTTCGGTTCCACGCACCCTAAATATTAATAGTTATTTATTTATTCTTTAATTTTTATTATTTTGTTTTTTTTTGCTAAGATGGATATCTACCTGTTTCTCGTACTCGATGGTTTACCCGATCAAAAGTTTTCCTGTTTGGAATAACTCTGTTAGGAAAGTGTTCCCCATAAACCGTCTGCCTTCCGAACCATTACCGGCGGCAACATAAGTTGCATGTCGGCATATTCACCAGATGAAAAATTTCCCATGTCAATAAACTATTATCACAGAACTACTTACAACTTACTTATTACTTGCTACTCAAATTTGACGTTTAAATTTATTAAGTTGTTTTCTCACAGGTATCATGCGATAGTTTATATTATTAGTATTCCTTAGTCCCTTATCAGTAAAATAATTTTTTCTCAAAAATGGATCACTGTATCGATTTCAAACAAGATTATCTTTTTTTTTCGAAAATTGTTTAAGGAATTTAAAAACGTGGCCTTAATTTTCAAAAATTAATTTGTCAAATTTCAAAAAGCCTTAGACAAGCTTCCTAGACAAGATACGAAGGGCGCCATATTTTTGGAATAAAGATACTCATTTAATATATACACAATCCAAATTTTATTAAAATTGATAGAACGGTTTGGAAGTAATAGGCAAAAAACCTTCTGGAATATGTAACTTTTAAAGGGTAATATCTCCGTAGGGGGGCGCCCCAAAAAAAATTATAGGTACTTTTAGTGTTATTTTGACCCAAACTATACGTTCCCAAAATATTGCCCCTTAGTGCCGGGACACCCTGTATATTATGATTAGTGGTTGTTATATGGTCTATATTTAATATAAAATAGTTGTACATATAAAGTTCAACTCTTTTTTATGCTTTACTTATTTTTACATTCTAATATCATAATAAAGATATACATATATATATATATATATATATATATATATATATATATATATATATATGTATATATATATATATATATATATATATATATATATATATATATATATATATATATATATATATATATATAGATAAAGACTGTAATGAATTTTGTAAGAAATAGCAAATTGCTAAGTAAAGGTTAAATTAATTAATAACAAACCCAACAAACACAAAAGGTCGGCCCATCAGCGGGCCATCACTGGGCCAGAAATGAAACTTCTGGCCCTGTGATGACCTACTAGAGGACAGATCTTTTGTGTTTGTAGGGAATATACCATATCTTACGTAGGGATATAAGAGAACGGATCAAGAACACTAAAGCAAAAAGGACAGTAGAAGTCAGTGCACACCACAAACTACTATATGGGAAACTAGAATACGAAAAGAAAAATGAAGTAAAAGAAATAACAAAACACCGTACAATACCTTCCTGCTACAGCACGAACACTTCCAGAAGAAATACCAGGAATGAAGTACTGGGAACATGTCCAAAGAAGGAATCCAACACGTCTACTGAAGAAAGCAACAAACTAAAAATAGGAAGGCCATGCTACACGTAGAGAATAACAATCGAGATAGTCGTGAAGAAACTAGGAAAGGACCAAATACACTGGAAGAAAAAAGCGAAGGGCAAAATGAATACCACAAAGAAATCACAACGAATATGCTCTACCAGAATCAAAATATTCAGAAGAAGAACTAAATTTGTAGAAGCTGAAACACAAAAAAAGGAGCATAAACACGACACAATGCGGAAAGGAATTTCACAAACACCTACACTGCTTATCCCACACTCCCGCACCATGCGTCATATGGCTCTCACAGCTGATAACAAGTATGACCCAAATCCAACGCAGTGTGAACGTAGCTCCCCCAGCTGTATATTTTGGATGTGGCAGCAATGCCTACCGCACTCTGATAAATCAATCAATCAAGATGGATGTAAAGTTATTGGGGAAAAGTTAAGACTGAATATTGACGCTTCTATAAGCAATTGGAAAATATTTAAAGCATATTATTTTCCGCCCTTGAGAATTATATTTTCTGGAATCCTGATGTAGCCGCTGATTCGAAGATTTATTCATGCATGATGTGAAATAAATTCCCTGAGAACTTTGACATAATATTTTCAATATAAAGTTTTACTGAAAGGTGCGTAAAAACAAACTTATGGACTTTTGTGACTTATAGCTATAAAGAAGAACGATGACGCACATCCTGCTACTAATTATTTACCCTGCCTGTTGCGAGTTGCGATTATTTACTCAGGTACTGAATATTAAAATACATATAACACTTTCCGGTCACTTGCTTTACCGTATGCGTGTTTATTAATTTGTTTCAAACATGAAATCGTTGAAATATATATAGAATCTGACTATGATTAGATGATGTGTTAAGGGTCATCCTTGATGAATTATTACAAATAGCATTGCGTAGTAAATTTACTTATATTCGGAAAAAATTATGATTTTCTTATAATATTTCTACAAAGTGAATTAGTTTTCAACATAAATTTTCCACTGTTCTAAGATTAATCGTAACTTGCAGTTATCAATATATTTCGATTAATCGTAATCGATTATCGAGTGGATCTAATGGAGTTATGAAACTATGAAGTGCAATAAGATGAAACTTCAGTATATTACCAATGGGTCCTCAGCGCCACAACTCACTTGTAAGAGAAAAAACATCAGCCCAACCTTTCGGAGAATGTTCTCTTCGCTACTTACATTTTATTATTCCTAAACCATGAACCTTTCTATGTTGCCCTCTCTTCGATTGAGGTAATAAAAAATATATAATGGAATGGGGAAAAATATAATACTGAGGAGTCGTTTTGGATAATTTCTTAACATTGGCGTTGTCTCCTATATGGACGTAATTTTCAAATCATCATTTGCAAATAACAGAAATGTCCTTAATCTACAAGAAGCAATGATCCTATCGATTTCAGCAAGAATCGATTTGTGAATTAATATGAGAGAAGTAAATTTAGACATTTATCTCTAAATCCTATTGTAAATATTTTTACATTATGTGTTGGAAACTTAAACATAAATCTTTATAGTTTCAAACTTATGCTGTTGAAGTTTGTCTGGGTTATAACATTAAATTGGCTTTCATATACTTACAAGACATGCTATTCAATGAGCTGAACATGCACAAGAAATAGCCGACCTAGCATAACTTCCGACAAACGATCTCTCTCTTTTCGCTTCTTTTATCTTGATTTTTATCTGCTCCGTATACAAAATTTAATGAAAACCCGGGATTGAACCGTTTATTATTTATCAAAAGCGCTTCGCAAACATCTGTTATGAAAGGCACATAAACCGGTTGCGGTGTTTTGATGTATTACAAAAAAATAAAATAATATCTTGAGCTGACCTGGAATCAACTCGCATGATGGTTTAGCTTCCTTGGGAATTTTAATTGCGCCTGAATTTTTATAAGGAAAATGGATGAATGCAAAATGAAATAAAATTTTATGAAAACGTAACTTTAAGATTAGATTTAGCACTAGTCATATTCAACTAACATTTATACGTCAGAATATTACCATAATTTACCAATTTAGTGACCGACAGTTTGCTGAAATTGTCCGCTTTATCAATGTGGGAAAATAAATTAAAGTAAATCCTAAGTCAAGAATAGGCAAGCGAAGAAATTTTGTTCAAGAGGTTAAAGGCAGTGAAATGCTACATACCAGTGAAATGCTACATAGAGCGGACGCCAAGAAACATTCAATTTGAATAATCGTCATAACGGTAATTTCGGGTGCGCGAAACTCCAGCGTCTTAAAACCATTATAACATAATCGGTCACTAATATTTTGACCTGAAATTTTTAAGGCATGTCTTCTTAACGGTTTTCCACAAGATTGCTGTTTTAAAATTTTAATAAGAAAATATTTCTTTTTTCAAATAAAAAAAAATATATTTTTTTTCTTATATGTTCAATTTCAGCATCTAGAGTGAGGCCTTACCATAATAATATGTAAATAGGTACATCTATTTTCAAAAATACGTATCGTTTTAGGTTACATGTAAAAAATATGCACCTATATTTGTAATTCCCGAGGTTTTCCACAACGGCAATTACAAAATGTTTAAAATAAAAAATTGTAGTCAATAATTATTGTGAAGTTAAAGTAATGAAACACCAAGACTGTCAGAACCTTCGAGCATATAAGGGAAAATAGAGGTGCCTTTTCTATTTTATAACAATGCGAATGTTTGTTCTGAACACTTATGGGCAAGGGACGCGAGAGGCAAGGGGTTAAAGTAGTAAACACTCACAAAACACAATAGAACACGAAAGTAAACGCCAAATTGGAAAACACAATTTGCGGAACACGTCATTATTTTGAGCCAACCAAGAGATCGGGGATTAATAATTTGCTTGTTTATAGGTCATACATACATCGAACCAACAAACAGCTGTTTGACGACCTCTATTTTCCCTTATATGCTCGAAGGTCAGAACTGTCTCGCATTTCTTACAATTTTACTAACTGTTTGTTATCTACACTGAGGATTGTTTCTATTGAAACAAGACGTTGTCTTTGACATATTAGATATTAAGTAGCCTTCAAAGTTTTGAAAACAACAATCACAGAACAATACATGAGAAGACAACTGTGTGAATTAATTACGTATCATGTGATGAAAGAATGAATATACAATGTATATGCTAGCCTTCTATCTCATTTTACGATTAATCCGATATTGAGAACATCCTATGGGGCCTTTTATACTTCTGTTTACTTATTTTATGTTTGAACAGACAAACAAAATTGTTTTCACGAGTGCGTCATGCCTTCCCTTAAAAAACTTATGTAGATATTTCTTTAAATAACTGATGTAAAAAGTTAAATTATACACAAGCACATAGTTTTACAGTTCAGCTAAGTTTATTACTATGCTTTTGATCCGTAATCATTTTCAATATCTATTTATTCATTCCTAATCATTTGTTTATTTGTAAACTTTTGTTTAATGTCCTCTTCAAGTAATATGTTACTATGCATTTCATTTCATTTGTAAATACCTTTACTGACATAAAGATTTGTTTATTGATTTAAAAAATCAAAACATGTTGTTTATTAATAATATTTTGATTAATGTTTTCTTTGAGTAATATTCCGTTGGCCCACTAATTATCTCTTTTTTTTATTAGAGTATTCCTTGTAGTTTTTATATATTGTGGCCTTTTGTCTAGTATTATCGCCTTACCTTTTTGGGATTACTGTGTACCATTACTGTTTACGTCCTTCTGTCTCTCTGTGTATTTATACATTTTGTATAAATTATTATGTAGAACTTTAATTTTCGTAAGAACAATTTATTTTGCATGCACCCTGTTTTGTCTCATTGCTCTACCATTACATCTATCCGTGCAATAAAGTGGATTATTGTTAATTCAAAAATCCTTTGGTTTATTTACGAATTTCACCTTTTTTATATCCCGGGCAAGGATTTATGCTCTTTTTTTTAAATAAATAAGCTGTGTTTCGATTTATTCAATATATTAACTTTTGTTTTTGTTTTACCTTTTAAAAATTGCCTTTTTAAGTAGTTTCAAAAGTTAGATAAAACTCCATATAATTGTATTCTTTATGTATGTATAATATATTCATATGTGTTCGGAGTTTATATTCAACAATACATATTTAAATAAAATATACTGAAGTTTCAAACTTTACTTACGATCTAAGTTGTTAGTCGATCGAAACAGGCTCTTTTTATATTCTTGAGGTATAGCATTTGCTCTGGTATTATCTAAAATTGGGAGAAGAAAACTTCTTAAGTTTCCCGGAAACTTTGCTCCGGAGAGTTTAGATTTAACGATCACAGCTATGCAGATAATATATCACATAATATTAAAAGTCAATTTTAAAACCATTATTAAATGATATATTTGACGAAAGTGGAAAAGTATATTACAGCGGAGATGTAAAATTTGTAACAAATATGATAATTTGAATTGAGTGATGAAGTTTGAATATTATATTAACATAAGTTTACCTTATGAGACTGCCACGAACTAGAATATTATTTTGAAGTCAATGTTTAAACTAGTTAATGAATTATGTATGTATTGTTATTACGGACCTTAAAACATCATATTTGAGGATCTATTTGTCGTGGGAAGTTCACTTACAGCTCATTTTACTAGCTATACCCGGGTAACATTAACAGGCGATATCTCCGTTAATTGAAAACATAAAAATACAAATAAAAAAACCTGCAAAAGTCATGAAAGACCTCGTCTGACATAATCCTTGGTGCCCAGAATGACATGGGGGTGCGATTTTAAGTCCTAACTATACAGCGTGCAATTTTAAAAAAAGTTAGGGATGGTTTATTGGGGGTGCAAGAGGCAATGCGGTTCCAGGGGTGTTATCAGACGGAGTTTTTCATTCCTTTTGCAGGTTTTGTTTTGTTTATATTTTTATCTATTCAAATAACGGAGATGTGGCCTGTTAACTTAATTCTGGAACACTCGATATAATCTTGTTTGAAGAGAGGCTCTTTATACCTCTATATACAATATATTGTATCATTTGAAGAAAATGAGTTGTCCTAAAACCGTGATAAAATTAAATTTTTATACGATTTTAGCGACATTTTGAGACTATTTGAGGCGATATACTTATCTCGATAGTTATGGGTTGTAGCGGTGTCATTCATACGACAGTTTTTATTCATTATTGTATGTTGAAAAAATTATCTGTACATATTCGACCTAGTTCTTATAGTTCCTCAAAAATAATAATAATAAGCAAGTGGCATTTATTTGGCTCGAATTTTGTTGATCCGACTTATATTTTTGTTGGATAACACTCACTATTATTTTAACACCGTCTCATCAAAAACATAACTTATTATGAATTAATGTTGATTTAGTTTAAAGGCAACGGCTTCCTTTAATTGTATTGAATTTCCGATTGTATGCTTTATGCTATGGCTAGTTTAAAAAAAAAAGAAAATAAAATCATGTAATGACGGTGTACTACTGAAAGGAAAGTAAGCTACATTGCCGACTGCTCATTGACTCGGTAGATTTTAGGTCGTAGGTATAATTTAAAATTTTGTTTTTTGTTCAAAAAAATTATTTTTATATACGTAAGGCTGGAGTTGTTAATAAGGGCGCCAATCATTCTAAATTAAATTTTAACCTTTGAAATAAAATTGACCACTAGAATGATAAATATGACCAATTATCATTAGAGATATTGAAACGATATAATTATTATTGTCTTTATATTACAGACTGGATATGATTAAATCACCTACCTGAAAATAATAAATTATTCGAATCATATGGTTAGAAAATTGACTTTTACTTCCCTCGCTTACCTAAGAGAAGTATGGTGATCATGAAAGAATCATCTTTCACGTTTCAGAGTACGTAGATTGCGTTTAATTCTGTCAGTCTATATCTGTCGGTCTGGCGTCTGTTGGCGCTATATCTACAAAACCATTTAACGGAGAAGGATAACATAAATATATAACTAAGGAAAAAGATATAACGGAAAACAGTAATATTTGGCATGTAGTTAACTCAACTGTCAAGGAAGAAATATATGAAAAAATATATACAGGGTGGTCACACTGGTCACTCTAAAAACTCTTTAAAATGTGACTGAGTACGATCATATTTCACATGCAGTTAACACAATTATCAAAGAAGAAAATTATGAAAAAAATATGAATAAAATATGTATAGATATATACCCTAAATTGTTTTAAAAAATGTGACGGAGGACGATAATATCTGGCGTTTAGCTGTCAAAGAAAAATTTGAAAGAAATATGCACAATATTTACAGTGATCACCCTAAAAAATAATTTAAAAAAATGTGGCGGTGAACGATAATATTTAGCATGTAGTTGACACAGCAGGATGGTCACCCTAAAAAAAATTATGGAAAAATGCAAGAGATAACATTTTCCCAGTTCGTCGTTAAGAATATACAGGGTGGAAATCATGAAAAATATAATTAAGGAAAGAAATATGACCGAAAACAATAATATTTTATATGTAGTTAACACAAAGGTCAAGGAAGAAATATATGAACAAAAATATATACAGGATGGTCACCCTAAAAAATGCCGAAAACTTCAAATTACAGAGGAAAATAAAAATTAAATTTTGACTCTGGCCTCAGTATCTTCTCACCTATCAACATTTCATCAAGGCGTGATTGGATAAATCTTAACATTTTGACTCCTACTCTGATCGGTTAAGTGTTGTACCATTACTTCCGAACCACCGTGTATAAAACAGCATCGTAAGATACTTTATATTGAAATTGAGCCATATCCGCATAAACTGCCTAGATCTCCATAAACCACATTTTATGAAAATACTAGGGTAAAATATTGCTAAGGTTCTTGATTAAACATACAAAAATACAATATACTGAAGATGTAATATACAGTGCGTCGCACAGTGCGGCGATCTTATGGCGGAAATGGACAAAAATCAGAAGTCCAAAAAAAAATCTGTAGTATCATATGATTTACCATAAAATTGTCTAACATTAGTCTACATTTACAAATATTTATTTTGCAATATAAGGTTAGTAAAAAAAAAACAGTGCATGTAAACGTGCACGTCTATAATACCGTAAAATATTGTACATTATACTCTATCAGTGCCGGTTTTGCTTATAAGCTGAATAAGTGCCAGCTGAGGGCCTCGCATTTAGGGGGGCCTCAGAACTCAGATTTCATACACGGATATGCACGTTTATTTTGTTAGAAGAGAAAGTTTCAACGAAAAACATACCTAGAGTTTAGGGCCTCCGGTTATCTAAAACCGGCCCTGTACTTTATATTAGGAATGTTGACAGTGAAAGAGATGTAAAAGTATATTCAGGGTCAAGAAATATTTACATAATATAAACAAAAAAATGTCCCATATCTATTCTGCCCCTGAATCACTTTTACTGTCATATTTAACTTCAAGAGAAGTTGTGATGTTATATGCTGTCAAAGGCTTTACTTCGTCTGTTAACACGAAATACTCTTTTATGCATCTGTCATCAGCCACAGTTTTTCATTTTTTGGAGATTATTTTTCTATGTGAAGCTAGTAAAGGATCTGATGTTATGATCAAACAATTCATCAGATCAATATTTCATTCCATTCGCGTCTTTTTCCAGTGTGTGCCAATTTTTCTTTTCTATTTTTTTTTATGTCGAGCCTCTAGCACTCTTGCGACATTTCACCAATTGGTATATTGAATTGAGAGATGACTTCATAACCGTGAATCAGTATTTTATGGACAGTCATAGGTATATTATACCACGAGTACTCTCGCAGATACAATTGTACTTGTGTTCAGATAAGTCTAGATCTAAGTAAAGACCAAGTGCTTGCTGCAAACTTAATTCATTCTTTACTTCTAAAACTCCTGTTGAGGTTGATGGATCAGCGGTACTAGAAGCGAACTATAATTTCGCACTACCGAAGCTTTTTACAAATGTTTCCACGTTTTTTTCTGTCTTGACGGAACATTCTTCGAGCTGCTTCTGTGGACAGCCGCGGCCACTAATTCAGGTAGTCAGTAGTTTTGAAACGCCAGGGTTTGTAATGTTATACGAGTTCATAATACACTGCCTTATTTTTCAGTAAATTGATCTTCATCTACTGCTGACACCCAAACTTCAAAACGGTGACCTCTAAAGGAAAAAAGACTTTTTATACTGCAAATATTTGCACAAAATAATATTATAGCTTTAATCTGCAATAAAATGGCTACAAAATAGCACACAGTTGTATATATACTTTTATATACTTTTTTTTTAAAGCTTACAGAGGTTGTTAAAAAAATCAATAAAAATAATACTTTACACTCGTTTAGAAAATACAAACTAACAGGTTGAAGAATGGGGCAAGCGTAGAGGCGACTTCAATGTGAATATCAGTCGATATTCCGTTGAAGCAACGTCGAGCGCGGTTAGTACTTGGATGGGCGACCCACCTATCTTGGGAAATACAGCGTTCTCGCCTCGCCTTCTAGACGCCTGTATATCAGTGTATACTCGGAAGTTACGTAATTTCAGACGAGGATTACGTAGTGGATATACCATCCTTCGGAGGGGATGTAAAGCAGGCGGTCCCTTGTCTATTAAATGTTAGGCAAGTAAAAGATCCCTACTCTTCTTAAGGGAAGAGGTTCGGCAAAATTTCCAGGTTGGAGGTAGCTCGTCTCCTGGCGTCGGTGATAGGCCCTGGTAGCGGAAATAGGCCGACGTTAAATAGTTAAAAAAAAGGTTGAAGAATACCAAATATTATTTAAATAGTTAACATGCCTGGAGTTATATTCTCCATAACCAAAATAGCATAAATTAAATGCTGTTCAGCACACAACTATTCAAAATTGAAGCAAAATTTCAACTGACTAAGTAGGTAAACACTATGTTCAAATTACCTTCGATTCCGTTCAACAAACCTTCCCCGATATCGAGAAATTCCAAGAAATATTTCTTGGAATAGCTTGTTCGGCTACTTCCCTACCTATAGGATAGGTAATTATATCCAAAATAAAGAGTCGGTTTTTACCTTTTGATCCACAGGTCGCCGCGTTGTGCGTCGCACAGATTCTAACGAATTTTCGTAGATTAGATGCTATATCAATTTTACTTTAAAATGTGTAAAAGATTAATAAGGCTATTACGAAAAGAATGAAAGATGCAGTAGGACGTTGTCGAGTGACTATTTGAAAATAAAAAAAAAAAATATATATATTGACTTTGTGTTTACTTTCGCTGGCACCACGTAAAAGCAAATTGTGCCGTATTTAAGCAAAATGGTAATCAAACAGGCATCAAATATGCAGTCGGCCACGCTCGATTGCAACTTCTACACGTTTTCACACTTACGTTGTTTTATCTGCAATAGCTTTCTACACGATTATATTAACTTTGGTGCGTTTGATGGCTTGCGTAAACAAGTGCCATCTATACCAATGTTTTTCTAATGTAAACAGAGAGTGTATATCGACAAGGTGAACTTAATTGAGTATTCATTCTGTAAATAGAGTCCCGTGTTTTTGCTTGTAACAGAGGATAGCCGATAAAGTATTGCTTTTACGTATCAGAGGGTAAATTTATCAGCAGGAACACAAATAGAGGAGTTTGAATATATATAAAATAATTATTATCTAATATGGATAGAAACTTATTAAATATATATTTATGATCAAACTAATTTTAAGTGTTAAAAATAAATTTTATTGATATGTGATACACATACTGTCCATTTTTCCAGGGATATTGGGGATATCTGTCTAAATTGTTATCAACGCATGTAAGAAAAATGTTTTTATAAATATTATTTCTATTTTATTAGCTACAACCTTCAAAACAATTTAAAATTTATGATTTATTAAACGAAAATTATACAGTATTTGTAAGACGAATATCTTCTTTATTCGAAGAGGTACAAAGAACTTATATGTTTCGTCTAAATTTATACAATATCACTTAGATTTAACCATCTTGAGATACTAAAAGAACAATAAAAAAGACCCCCGCCCTTTTCATATGGACAAGTGGTTTTGATCAAAGAGTGACCCAAAATTTCGCCCATTTTGGGGACCTCATGAATTCGATTCAAAAGTGGTCTAAATGATAGCTTATGGGGACACTTTAAAGTAGGCAAAATTTCAAGTTGAGCATAGTTTTTGTTTTGGAGATATGACGAGTCTAACCTGTTAGTTGACCTGTTCACGGCAAGATGAATCCAACATTCTTAGCAATCTCGTTTATTATGTTCAAGATTCTCAAATACGCAAAGTGTATAATTTTCTATGTAAAATCTTCCGTTCTTTTCGAATTTGTCATTCTATTTTATCAAAAACGTTGTTCAAGTGAGGTATAGCCGATTTTACAGGAAATATATCAGGATATTTGCTGATAATATTCGATTAATCGGCATTTTTATACTGAGACTTAGCAAATCTCGATTGATACTCTAAACCTTGTTTCTGAGGGCCTTTGAATAAAAAAGTAAATATATATTTCTAAGAAAGATTAGGTTTGGTTACATTACTGAAATGTGTTTCAATAATATGTAAGTCTCTTCACCACGTCACGGTACTAATCCAGGAAGAGGTTTCTGTTTTTTTAATTTTTTCTTATTTCGTTGTTTTTTTTTAATTTTTTTGGACTTTTTATCTTTTTTTTAGCAAAAATGCTAATTATTTTCTACAGAAATATTTTGTAACTTTCTTGTACTATATTTCTGGTAAAATCTAATGAAAGATTAGAAAAGAACGGAAAATTTTACGTTAAAAATGGTACTGCTTGTATCTGATAACGCAAGAGGTCACCGAAAATGTCGGATTCGCCTTGGCGTGGATGAATCAAATACCCAACAAACACATTTACATTGGGCCGCTGTCGGGGGAATAACCCCTTGCTGGAAAACGAAACGTTGGTACAATGCTGGCTTCCAATGCATCTCCAGAATCAAAATGCGCCGGCGGCCGCTAGTTTTACGACTTAAGCAGCCCGACGTTAAATTCCGACTTAAACCCATCAAACTTAATGGTCCTCTTCAGGCAAGATGCCGTTGTTCTGTACTTTTCGAAGAAGTAACGATTGACTACCAATACTGAACTTATGTACTATCATATAATGTTTAAATAAGGTTCGCCTACAGTGAAATGTCGCTGGTCACACAAATGATGTACATTGGCATTACATCGGTCTATGCTTAAATAACTGAATCGTCCAGATTACTTTTGAAAGTCAGACCTGCATTGCACCATGCACTACCTAGGAAGCTCCTATAGCAGTTTACCCCTGGAGCAGGGGACATGGTTGCTTAAACAATGTTTCGGCAGAATTACATATGCCGTCTTTAGGTTGTCACTGATATCTTTTCAACCATTGACGTTTGACGCAAGTACTATGCACACTACTAACATAACCTACAGTACCGCAGAAAATGACAACAAAACAACAAATTATACTTAAAATTACGAAATGTTTATGCAAATACGAATAAGAATGTTCAGTGACGTTTTTTTATTGATGCTTGTGGTTTGTATGCACCTACGTAGTGGGTCCAGCATCTGGAGATCTGCTAATCTAAGTTGGTAAGTAACCTCTACTAGAAATTACTTAAGTCTCGTGATTTTTCTTGCCATGCTTTATAATATTTGTTTATTAAGAGCTTTTATGGCTTCTTAATACCCTTTTACTTGATTTTTACTCGATTTCGCGTTGTCTTCTAATAGACGTCTTCTTGGCTTTTTTAGGTTAACCCCAAAATGTTGGAGTTTTCGACCAATGGCGTTTTCTCCGCCAACTGATGTGGACTCGCCGCTATCTAAATATCGACTCTCTTGCTATGGAACCTGTCAAAGCTATTTATACTCTAGCCAAAACAGGCTTCTAGATTGAATTTTTCTTGCTTCAAACTGGCAGGTAGAAATACTTTTTCTTTAAATGCTTTGACTTGTGCATATTTTCTGTTGAAATATTGTTCCCCATAAAATTAGCTTCATTTTAAGATATGCCACATCACCATTGGTGGACCCCACGCACTTATGTCCCCTTTTCACTTTGTTTTATGCATCTGTGTCTTATCTCAGATATTCACTCTTACATACTACACTGTTTTAGACTCATTTTATTTAGTTTTTCACTACTTATGAATAGCTTAACTTAATTGACATCGTTTATTTCCCTGATTTATAAAGAAAACTCAAAGGCCTCCATTGAGTAAATGACTGAAAATATTCTTTATATACAACCAGGCATCTCAAAACATTGGATGGAATTTTCATGAACTGACTAGGTAAAATTCACAAGTACTAGAAATGCTGTACCGTTAGTCATCGTTTACGCTATGTGGTTTTGCAACTTTTAATATTTGGCTTGTTAGTCATGCACGAATTGCTGCTCATCGTTTAAACTAGCTTTGTGACTTGCTTTCATATTTAAATAGTTTACAATATTCGTATGATTTTGATTTTTTCGATACATTTTATGGTTTCCTTAAGAATCTTGGTAGTTTTGATACTTTTCTGTTTATTTGACATTGGCATATTGAAATACATGTCATTACATACAATAACTTTACGGTTAAAGTTCTACAATAGTTTAGAACTATTGTGCTCGAATAGTAATCAGTGGAGTAATTCCAGAGTTCAATAAAATTCAAGGAGGATAATTTCAATTTAACAAGATTTATTCAGGATTAGAACATTATCAAGAAAGGTGAGAATCACAGATGTCCAAAATTATTTACAAATATGAATCAACATTACTCAATGTTATAGAATTATAATCAGAGTAATATATAAAGAAAGTAATATGAAACCTGACTTTAACTAAACCCGGCAACCTTTACTATCTCAAGTAAATATTTATGGACAGTTCTTGAATCGAAGTCGTTCAAGGTAAAGATGAAATAAATAATGTGATAATTCGTTAATTTAATAACTCCCTCTTTGGCGGTTAGTTGACATTCTGTCTAAATGACATTTATTACTTTGATTTTTAATTGACAGCTGTCACTTCAACAATCCATTTATTTGACATATGTCCTTTGAGACTCAGTTGACGCGACGCTTATCACTTTGACATTGAATTAACGTGACGCTAAGCAATTAATCAAGTTCGTAACGTCTTAACAAAATATTAGTAGCTATCACACAAATGACACTAGCATATGATAGAGATAATTCTTTACGCAATCGCAGATTCGGACAGATGTCATTCTGGAGAATTATATGGGACAGATCTCAATAATAAGCCAGCATTGCCTACTCAGATTAGGACAGATCTCTACTCTGAGTTTCAGAGTCATCTACTATCTAGCTGACATCATTTGTGCAATGTCGCACGAGTATTTAAGGTTAAGGACCTTTACTATTTGATCCCCGGGATCGGAATGAACAAATCGCCAATATTCTTGGCTAAAGATGTCGGTTTCGGATGACTGGGGCCGGGCAGAACTATTGCCCTTTACCCCAATGCATCGCTGTAGACCGGGGACCAGCCTCGTGCAGGGCAGGCGAACTTATTTTACGTCGGCCCCACTCACAAATGTGAGCGGTGCAGACGATTTCGGCCCACCTCCTTGGGTCCTGGCTCGTTGGACCTTGCTGGCTAAGGCCTCTTCTGGCATGCTTCTGTCTTCGTTTTCTTTTCTTCGCCAGCTTGTTTCCCCCCCGGGGGTAGTCATCGGTCTGTTAGGTGTGTTGGAAGTTTTGGCAGGAGAGACTGCCGGTACACAGGATGCCAAGAGACATCCTGTCATCCGGATCGTCGGTATGGTAAGGATGAGCTGTGTAGCTCGAGGAAGGGCAGACCTAAATGCTATTGGTAGCATTTTTGGTCTGCCCGGAGCCAGGGCGACTACAGGTACTGGACGGTCGGTTGTCCGGTACCCGCAGGGTCATGGGTGGGTTGTTGGGTACCGTCATGTCTCTTCGGGTTGTTTCTTCATCGGCGGGGTGGTCCGGGTGGCGTCACTGGGGGGTGAGGTGGGGCAGGTTCGCGAACAGGACATCATGGTACACATTTGCTGCATTTGGGCCAGTACAGCAGCGAGTTGGCCGGCCTCTGGGGATGTCTGTGGTGGTTGGACAGGGTTGACGGGCTTCCTTGCGGGTCCCTGGGCTGCCCTGGCGTAGCTTAGCCCGGGGGGTCGTCCTTCTGGTTGCTTCCGGGGGGCAGGTGTCTTCATCTTCACTTCGTCACTGGTCACCCAGGTCGGTATCCCTCTTATTACCACCCTGAGTAGCCTCTCCTCCGGCAGGGCGTAGGTGTGGTATTCACGTTGTTCTTCTTTGAATAGTCGTGTCATTTTGCGGTGATCATCGGGTGTGGAGGGCTCTATGGTGATACCATCCCTCACAGCTTTGGCTTGTTTGAATCCTATCCTGGCTTTCTGTAGGTTTTGGGTTACCGTTGACCATGACTCTTTGCTACGCAGGACAACTGGGGGCATCCGGGGGGGGTTTTGGGGGCCTCCATGTCTATGTCCGTGGGGGTGATTTCCTCCTGACTTGTGGCTGGTTTGTCCTTGTTGGCAGGGGCAGCTTTCGCTGCTTTGGGGGGGTTGCGTCCTCGTTTTCCACGGTGGTTTTCCTTTTTGGAGCATCTTTTACGGATGCTGTCAGGGGAGCCGTGGCGCCTTGTTCAATCGCCAATTGTTTTTCCCTCGTCGCTTGCATTTCTTTGAGGGCATCCATCAGTTCACGGTGTTGCATGGTTGCTTGTTCTCTGTGGGCTTTTAGTTCGAGGTTGACTTTCGCGAGCTCGGCCTGGAGACTTGCAACTTGGGCCCTTAGTTGCCTATTTTCTGCCTCGAGTTGTCTGCGTTCATCTAGGGCATTTGGTGTCCACCCTGGTGACGACGCTCTCGATGATGCTCTGGACGAGCCATCTATTTCCATGTTAGGGTCCTTCTTTCGCCTTGTCATGTTCTTCGCACTTTATCTCACCTAAAAGAGAAATAAGGATAGGAATAATGGGAAAGGTGAACACAAGTGTCCCCAGGCGGGGGACTTTATTTATCTTTTATATCAGCGTCTTAATAAAGACGACTGATATTTCTCCTCTTGCACTCTCTGTGGGGCTGCCACTTCACTAGTTCGCTTCGCTCTGTCTTCAACTGCACACTGGAGGTCTGCACTCTTCGACTGCCGGTTGAACTATGAATTAATAAATGAGCTCCTGCAATAACTTTTATAGTAAATGCTTGCTAGGTCATTACATTTTCTTAGTTACCGAATTACTATAGATACAGAGAAATAATTCGTTCGTAACCATGAATCTGATTTATCCTTGTTAGTATGTATTAACCTATTATTAATCTTTGAAAACTATACTAACACGTCAACCCAAAAATTGATATATTTTGGGATAATCGAATAATGGACTTAAATGCCCTTGTATTAAGTTAATGTGGGGGAGGATGATGCCAAAACAAATTTTGAGGCCATTGGTTCTTGTATATATACACATTAAATTACAATTTTATTTTTTGACTACCTTTAATAATGGCGTGGGGGTGGTAATGGAGGTGACAGTGGCTGGTGCCAAAAAAATTTTGAGACCGTGCCTTCTCGTACATACAATAAATCCCAATTTTATGAATACGTCTTGAAAGAAGAAACCTTCAAATACCTATGAAATGGTATTAAAAAAAATTAAAAAAATATTGTTCATAAATTGTTGAAACTCATTATATCATCTGAAAGTACATATTTTAAATTTCAAGAATCGTCCCTGTAAAATGTCGATATATCATTTATAAACAAAGTTATTGTTACTAAATTCTGGTCTACGAAATTCAATTAAATTTTCAGAAATTAAAAAAAAAATGTAATTTTCTTTACCCCATTGTAACGGGGTCATTCTACCGCACGGCAGACAGACGGAGCCTTTTGCAATCGCCACCTTTCCTTATTAATTATTGATGATTAATAAGCAAAAGGTAATTTTCAAAACAAATAAATACATGCATTGGATAGCTGACAATATCTACTTTAAAACGTATTTTGTCTTTTTCAGTTTCACCATGCCTATCAAAAGTTACACACATTCATTGTGCAACGCGCTCGCTCTCATGGTTGTAAAATACACACAGAACTGGAGCTTTTTAGTAAAAAACTCTTCTCTTCTAATTGATGAAGTCATCTTTCAAAAACAGTTATTTTCAAAAAATCACAATTTCGCGCATAATGTGTTAAATTAAAAAAGCTACAAGGTGGTAAAATGCTTAAATTATTATTTCTTCCTCTCTCAAGAATATCTTCTCAAGTTCTTAGCGAACGAGGAATTTTACGAAGTTAAAACCTGTATTATGTATTAAATGCTAATTCTATTTTTGGAAATAAGTCAATATAACATTTCACATCAGCCGCACATCACTGGAAATATTAAACTCATCCGATAACTAAATAATCACGCACTGAATCAATAGTCAGATAAAATTCATCCCCAAGTAAATATTTTATAAAGTGGGAAGGACGGGATATATGAAATAATTACCAACATACAGATATTATAAATAAATATATAAATATGTAATGAACTGTACTAATACGTTTTTAATAAAGGATTTATTTATATATTTCACTATAAGGGTCTCTATATCGAATTTTAATTTATTCAAATAATATTCATTTTAGTTATCCTTAATCCAATTATCCTTATTACCATGCTTTTATATACTTATGCAAAATTGGCATGCACTGGTGATTTCTACTAATAACTTGACTTTTATTAATAGGTAATTGTCCTATTATAACGATTTGATTAAATATATGTAGGTATATTATAATCACACAAAAAATTTTAATAATCATCGTAGAAAATAATTTTTTTTACAGAAACGTCCCATAACAAGCTGAACTGGAATATCGAATAAACATTGTCTGCTAGTCTGTATGTGCGTGTAGACGTTTCTTGTAAACTTCTTTTAGACTTAAAATTTTCTTTTCAGATTTGGTACGCATGTAAAATGGAATAGCAGGTCTCGCTTGATGTCTGCGACATGAAGAATATATCGAGGTGACAATTTCATTGTACTATTCTTACGTTCCAGTTTATCTATAAACAAAATTCTACAATCTCTAATGCACTAATAATTTAAATTATTTAAATAATTCAAAATGGTTAGTAATTTTTCATTGAAAATTCTTAACCTATTAAATTTGAAAGTATAGATGACGCTGGGTTGTAGAAAAAGTGAATTTATATATAAAATGAAGAATGACTTTTTTTCGAAATTCAATTCGCTTAAAAGTTAATTATTTAATATTTGAAAAATATAACTTTAGGGGGCCGTAATTCGAAAATCATAAATCAAAATGGCTTTAAATTTTGGATATGGAGGTCTAAGTCATGCTGATCAATAATATTACATTAGTCTTTCAATAAAGACCAACGGGCCCGCATTACACATACAGGCCAGCGTGCCTGCAAGGATAATATTGCCAGCCTCTGCCTGAAGACGTTTCTTAGCCTCGCTGCATTCGTGTTATTTCTATTAGTAACTGGCAAAATAAAAATATATATATTTTGTTGTTGTTACATTAGTTTATAATACCGATAAATCTATCATTTCCAATCGAAAATAAAATTTTGTGGACATGCCTTTTATTGACATCTACTGATTTTACCATCGGAAAATCTCGTTCATTTTCAACATTGTCATTTTTATTGTTTGAAATTAGGACACCTTTGAGGGTCCCTAATCCAACAAAGTTCATAGTTGTTTTTTTGACTATTCATTGATTAACTTGTAAAAACTTTACATATGGTTGCCCATTGATTGGTTTTGTTTATTTTTTATCAGTACCGCTCTACAAAGTAGAAGAAGCGCGTTTATTTTCTTTTTTTAAAAAAAAATAGGTTTTCAGGTCATCCATATTTTGTAGGCATCTACAAAACAACCCAGTGTTGCTTTTGACCTTTGAAGTCTTCTCAGACATGTTTCTGAACGGTATCATTAAACCATGTGCCATTTTGTTGTCCCTTCAACTTAAATAATTTGAATTCTTGTGTTCACATTTGCGTAAAATGCTAATGTGTAGTTGCAGCCAATAAAATCATGGAAACGCGGTACTGCGCTACATAATTGGGATATTAACATTGCATAGTTAATGTATACAGAATTGTGAGACACGTGTCCCTTCTCCATCCCAAAATCCTTTCTTCTTATTCATTTTTTACATGTTTCCTAGAATTATGTTAGGACACATTACTGCACTTCTATTATGATAGGATTATGACTGTGGTGTCTTGCGCAGAATTGTGTACCATGTTCACCGTTTCTTAGCGAAGAAGGAAAAACTCTAACTGTAATTCTTTTCCTTTGAATCTAAAAATCTTACTCTTAAACTTCCAGTTTGAGCACTCAAAAGAAGAGATGTTTACTGCGTCACTAAAAAGCGTTGAATGCTACAGCACAATATCCACAAGTTTGCAAGAGGATAGATATATAATTACTAGTCAGTGATGGGGAAATTAATATTTACCAACCAATTATGGACGTCAAAGTCTTATATTCCACAGATGGAAATCGCTGCAACAAATAATTCACTGAGAATAAAGAAGCTATTAAGGTAACTGCAGATAAGTAATATAACTACTAGCCAGTAACGAGAAAATTAATATTTACCAACCAATTATTGACGACAAAGTTTTATATGCCACAGTTGGAAATCGCTGCAACAAATAATTCATAGTGAATGAAGAAGCTATTAAGGTAATTGCAGATAATGTATACTGTGAATAAGAATAAGTAGAACATTATATTTTATCTTTCAATATCTAAGTGTAGTAATATAATCAAAACTTCAGAGTTGGTGCAAACATACCTCTAGGAAATAGAAGAAATCAACAAATCCAAAAGAATTCCTATGGAAGCGAGGTGGCTATCTAATAATTCTGTAAGATTCACATGTAATTTTAGGCTCCAACTTCTGTAGAGCATTATCGTCTTTTCCCCCTTTTAGTGATTGCGATTACATAGATATTTTATTGACAGTTTCAGAGATATCCAAATAGCTCCAATTTTGATAGAGTAATATATTTGTAACTTATATGATCAGCAAAAGGTTAACAATATTAACAAAGCAAATGTTGATTGTTTTGTAGACGCTTATGAAATATAAATAATCAGAAAATCCACTTGAGATGAAAAATATTCTAAACCAAAACAGAGACAGTAACTATAGTTTCCTCGCGGGGAATGTTCTTATGATTCGATATTCTAGATAGAAAATAAAAAATTAGTCCCAAAATGTTACCGTGCGCAATAAAATTCCGTAGGTTATCTATTAGGCTAAGGTGGCGAACTTTGGCGACCGTCTTAGAACAATCCATGTATAAGTATAATAGTGGAAGTAAGTATGCAAAATCGTGCTAAAGTTATGAAACCTATACCTTCCTCCGTTTTCAAGGATGCTAAATACGAATAACAGGGTGAAAAAGTTTTTAGTCATGCGCACCCCCTCAAGGGGGTGTTATATTAATGTCTTGTAAGAAATATTATATTGTACTCAAAATCGTGTCCTGTATATATAATTTATTAAAAACAAAAATTTTACCAATAGTATTCTCTTCCTTATATCCCATTTTAAAGAATATAAATTTCAAATCCTTGCGAGGATAGGTTCATTTTTTATGAGGATGTAAAATGGACAAATGGTGACTTTGAAACCATTTCCACTCAATATAAAAATTAGAAAAAAAATCAATTTTCCATCACCTGGAGGAGGGGTGTGGTGGGAACCACACCCCACAAATAAAATGATAGTACAAGTCCCTAATATCAAGTCGCTACATTTTATTATTATTATGAAAGGGGTGGCTTCCGACAGTTTAAGGGTGAAGGAATGGTCGAACCAGTGCAAAACCATTTTTTGCTTGATCAGCATCCTCGAAAACGGGGGGTAAACGACTTTAACAAGAAATGAAAAAGAAACAATTTTACACCCCCTGACAGGGTAGATTCCACCTCAAAGGGCGGTTGCAGTCTACTACCTGTCATCATCTTTCACCATCTGTTAGTCGATGCCAAGCTATCATATGAGAAATAAGCAAAAATGAGTGGTTTTTCGCCGTTTCAGGGGGTGCGCATTTTTTCACCCTGTTATTCATATTCAGCACCCTCGAAAACGGGGGAGGAATAGGTTTCATAACTTTAGCACGATTTTGCTTTTTTTCAAGAAAATTTCGACTCCTTACTTCCATTTTAAAGCAAGGGACACATTGATGATCCGTCATCCATAGCATTAGCATCCTATACAAAAAGCGCAAGATTAATTTTCACGTTGTGATATATCTTTCTATAATCTCAATGTTAGGAAATTATACTAAGTGATTCCAATAAAAAGAATATTTCAATAAATATTAAACTTTCGAAAAAGCCATCGCGAAAGGAACACAAAGGGAGTAGTTACTTGGAAAGACAATATCAATGTTTTAAGCAAGCGATTTGCTTATTAAGAGCGATTTAAGTAAATAATGATAATTCCTCGTGTTAAAGAGGAGTGCTTCTAATTGTTTGCTTAGAAATAACCACCCCGGTTGCTCATCATGCAACATTAGTTAATTGTCTGGCATTTTATGTCAGATCTTTGTGGTAATTAATCGCAGATATTCGATTTGTTTCGAGTTTACAATTCTATGTTGGCCTCATCTCGTCGAGAACTTAATAATTTCCATATATTGTGTGATCGTGTAAGTTAAAAATAAATAGGTTATAAGTTTATTTATAGTAAGCTACGTAGCTTACTACTTCGTGTACTGAGGTTATTAATAATTAACTTTTTTGACTAATTTTCTTCATATATACTAGCAAATCATTATAATTATTATATTAACATCTATGTTTGAGCCTATTAGATAAAACAGCATATTTCTTGTCGATTTTTTTTAAGTTGAAAACGCATGGGAATAAAATCATGTGGATAAAAATCTATCTTTAGTTTTACCTGTCAGTAAAATAATATTTACAAGTCTAAACGCAACTAGTGACGAGTATTTGGAATATAGTAATTTTTAGATCAACCCCCGTTTTCATTCCTTTGAAGGATCGATAGGGTGCGAGTAAGAATAAAGATGAGATCAGCATCAAAAAACCCTGAAGAAGAACTTTTGATCACTTAAACTTTATTTCACTTGAATCTCGAATTTTCACCACCTTAAACCTTCAACTCCTATTTTAACCCCTTAAAAGCAATGTATAATGTATGAACCATAACCCTTAAAAGGGTTATGGTTCATACATTAAAGATGATTCAAGAAACTTAAGCAATTAACTTATGATCCCATTAAAATGAATTTGGTATCCAATCCACATGAACACTACTTCGCTTGTTTGTGACTCTCGACCAAGGTGGTAAACATGGAATAAAGAGAATTATCTGCGATTTTTAGGTTAAGTTAACCCAAAGCCACTTAGTGGCAGCATTAATCTAAAGTGCAATATCTTAAGGGTATTTTCCGTTTTTCTTATTTAAAAATTCGGATCTTTATAACAAATTGCACTTTATTTTTTGTCTACTATTGGCCGCTTAAGTATTGAATCGTAATTAGGATGTTTCCATTTTTCTCATTTTCTCGTAATAAATAGTCGTAAAAATCTAAAAAATATCTGTAATTTTTTTTTAATTATCTCTATAAATATCAAAGTTATTGTCCTTCAAAGTTTAAAATGCCGCGCTCATCTGGGCTGAGGTTCGATTACGTCACAGTATATGATTCGTCAACAGCGAGCGGGCGCGTGTGCCGCGTGCCGGCAGTTTAGTTCATTCTGTGTTATTAGAAATTTTAACCTCACTAAATGAACATGAGCGAGCACACACACTAAATAAAGGGAATATACGGCGCGCTGCCGGCATGGCGAGTTCAGCGAGTTGTGTATTGTGACGTCACGGGTGGCCTTCATTCGAGCGAGAAGTATTCAAATAAAAAATTAAATAAGTTCGTGAGTTTTTCAGATATCGAGGCGATTTTTTTTTTATTTAACTAGTTAATTGAAAGACTACTAAATGAGGTTGAATGTACCTACTACTGTCGTGCGCAAAAAAACGGTACAAGTCTTATAACGTATTTTTGCTAAAATCTAGTTGTGCACATCTAACTTAAATTTTTGTGGCATTGTCAGTTATTTGTCAAAATTAATTGCAAGTGTGCAAATAGAAACAGATTTACATTAGAAAAAAATAGTTGTCCTATTTTTTTGCTCACGATAGTACATGATATTTCTAAAATAGGAAACTTCCTAATTGTGAATCATTCCGTATAGTTCGCAAATAATGAGAAGCAGTTGTCTAAGTGCTAGCATCTGCAGTAATAGTTTGTCTCATTCCACATTGACAAGAGCCTTACGGTAGTCTACGAAATAAAGGTACATAGGCACGTAATAATTCCCTTGCCTTGTAGATAAGTTGTTCCCTTGTCAAGTCAATATCTGTTCTCCCGTCGTGACACTTTTGTTATGAAGTTTAAAAATATTTAGTAATCTAGTCCTATTTTGAATGTAAGTAGCAGATTAACAAAAAATAAAACTTACGATTATATATTATGTATATTATTATATATTGAAAAAATGAAGCAGGTGCACAGACATCAAATTATATTAGACTTTTAATAAAATATAAATTAACATTAATGTCGCATAAAGTCTGTTCGCTGATAGAGTCCCGGTGTGACGTCACCAACGTCTCAACTAGGATGTCGTAGGCTCGTTGGTGTTTTCGAATGCACAGTGGCGTCGCTTTGTTTTATATTTTACTTGATGTATTTAATCAGATAGATATAGTTATACTGGGTTGAACTAACAGTGATATGGTGGAAGCCGCAGTACTTCATGCCCATGCTCTCTAATTAAATTGTCGACAACATAGTGTTTCTCTGTTGTATTAGCTCCAGCTATTTGGAGCAATTCGGCTTTAAATACGGTACCACTGAAATCTATGTTTTTGGTCTTTTTTCTTTCTTCCAAGCTCGGGTTGGTTGCTTTTCGTCAACCCGAGAGTGGTACTTAGCATTATCTAAAACAATAATGCGGCAAAAGTCTCTCTGTCAGCCACTTTTCAAAATTTTCAGAGCTCATGTTTTCATGGTAATCTGCTGACTTATTCTTGGTGGAGAAAACTAAACTTGCATCTTCAGCAAAGCCATGAATAGATCCTGCATGTACAACTATAAATCTTTTACCTTCTGTTGCTGTGCGATGCCTTCTCGATTTACTGGAATCATTTTGCCAAAAACGTTTTAATCCTCCTCTGCTAAAGATCCAAATTTCTTCTAAGAACACTACATTTTTGGGGTCATTACTTTTCAAATTTTTTACGTATTTGCGTAAAAACTTTAGCCGTTTTAAGGTTCTGTGTTCAACTGAGCAGTTTCATATTTTTTTGGAACAAAGATATCGCTGTGCAGCCGTGAAAGCGATTTTCACCCCCCGGAAAGGGTGGAAAAGCATTAGGCGGTACTTCAAAGTGATTTCTGCACCGTCTTTTGAGGTTCTGTGTTCAACTGAGCAGTTTCATATTTTTTTGGAACCAAGATACCGCTGTGCAGCCGTGAAAGCGATTTTCACCCCCAGAAAGGGTGGAAAAGCGTTAGGGGGTACTTCAAAGTGAATTTTGCACTGTCTTTTAAGGTTCTGTGTTCAACTGAGCAGTTTCATATTTTTATGGAACAAAGATAGCGCTGTGCAGCCGTGAAAGCGATTTTCACTCTCCGGATGGAGTGGAAAAGCATTACGGGGTACTTCAAAGTGATTTTTGCACCGCCTTTTAAGATTCTGTGTTCACCTGACCAGTTTCATATTTCTTTGGAACAAAAATACCGCTGTGCAGCCGTGAAAGTGATTTTCACCCCCGGAAGTGGTGGAAAAGCGTTAGGGGGTACTTCAAAGTGATTTCTGCACCGTCTTTTAAGATTCTGTGTTCAACTGAGCAGTTTCATATTTTTTTGGAACAAATATACCGCTGTGCAGCCGTGAAAGCGATTTTTACCCCCCGGAAGAGGTGGAAAGGGGTGGAAGGGTCTAACTGTGAGTCAGATCCTACGACTGAGGTTTTTTACCGCGCTGAAAGATACATTTTTTTAGAGAAATGTAGTTGTTAAATGTATACGAGCGCTTTTCACTCCAATAGAGGGCAAAGAAAAAAGGTAGAAGGGTGTGTTTTTGGGACTCGTGCCCATTGAGACTTTTGATCTACTGGATTAGTAGAACAACATATCAAAATTAGGGCCAATTTCACCGTAAACCAATTTCCCATAAGATTTCTAAATATACAAGTACTTCAGTAAAATAAAATTTTTGGACCAAACCCGGAACAAATTTGTAACAAGCTAATTCCTTCGGGATTGCAGTCTATGGATATCCAAGAGTCTTTGACTGAAAATCCCAAAAAATCCGCCGTGCAGAAATAAAGAAAAAATGCTCCGCCATGTTGAAATTAGGCACCGTTTCCTTTAATCGGTAATAGCCCACACGGATGACACTTTAGGAAAAAAGTAAAAAGGCAAAATTTTGAGAGAAAGCTTCAATATGGTGTAAATCGGTTGAATATTAACAAACTTATGATTGTCAAAATGACAGATTCTTTTCAAAAAAGGGTATTTTTTGTATTTTAACACCGTAATAATGTAACAATAGTCAACAAAAACTTTTGTTAGTAATGCTAATTAAACATGGTTTATTTAAATTTGAAATAAAACATACCGATTATAACCCAGTCAATGAATACATAAAAGCAGGGTTGCCAAAGGTCGGGAAGTTTTGAAACTTGGCACATACCTAGATCTTGAGGTCCTCAATGAGAATCTGATTTTGCGAACACGGCGTGGCGCCGCTCGCGACGCCATCTTGAAAAAATTGCGCATGAAATGAGAAAATTAGCCATATCTTCCTTATCGTTTCTTTTATTGGAAAAATACTTCTATTCAAAATTATTCCTTATAAAATTGTCTACAATTTAGCCTTTTACTATTGTTTTGTCAGATCAATATTTACAGAGATATAGCTTCTCAGATTCGAAAAAAAATTAAGTTTTGTCTTACAGCGCATTTTTTAGATGTATAAAAGTACGTTTATTTTTCAAATGATGAATATTGACCCAACTACACTAGCAGTGATACGTTAACACCTAATACATCCCCCCCCTCCTTGCCTCTTGTCCTCTTTGTATAACTCTGTATATTATATATTGTAGGAGAAGATATAGATTTGCTTGTCCTCCCAACAGCTCTCGGGCACGATTATAACAACATTTATTTCCGAAAACCAGGAAAAGGAAAAGTCTCCGAGAAGATATACACCTCACGTAGCTTACAATACGATGAAACTGTAGTAGACAACATTCTGTTTCTTCACGCATTCAGTGGTTGCGATACCACATCGTCTATCTACAATCAGGGAAAAGTGGAATTTTTTAAAACAATCGGAAACTCTCGGTCTCTCAGTGACATCATTGGTATTTTCAAAAATCGTGATGCTGAACCCGCCAGCATTGCTGAGGGTGGCGAAAATTTTTTAATTGAATTATACGCGAAAAATTTAGAAACCAATTCCACCCTCAATTCACTTCGGTATAACCTTTTTGCCAAGTGTGCTGCAAAACGTACCTTCCATCTTGCTTCTCTACCACCAATAACCGAGGCCGCCCGACAGCATTCATATAGAACGTACCATCAAGTTCAACAGTGGCTAGGTGTGCAGAAAAATTCACTCGATTGGGAGTGGAAAAAATCCAGATGGCCTGATTGCCATAACCACGTAGAAAGAATCTGCTCCAGCTAACCTTCTCAATTGCATTTCTTGCAAATGTCAAAAAGGTTGTGGCGCCGCGTGTAGCTGCCGCAAAGCGGGTTTGAAATGCTCCAGAATGTGTGCTGTTTGCAATGGAAATGCATGCAGCAATGTAGCCGACATATGTCTGGATGATGACCATGACGACGAAATTGACGTGCTTCAGAATATAAATAGTGTTGCTGAGGATGTCATAGAAGATGCGGAAATGTCGGATGATGATTGCGCCGGTCCGTCGGGTTTTTGATTTAGATAGTCAGATCTGTGGATTAGACCTACTGGGGATACCACATAAACAAAAACGCGCCGATTTCTCTACCTCATAGGTGGTGTGGAAACGAGAAAAATATCACAACTTTTTTTTTTCATCTATAGCGTCGCTTTAGGTGATAAAACATTGTCTCCCTAACGTCGGGCAACCGTTGCCAATAGTTGGTGAAACAAATTGCTTTAGTGTCAGTGTCAAATAAAGATCAGTTAATTAAACAACATCAAAGGACCCCGCACAAACCTTATAAGCTTGAGTTCCTGGTCGATTCGTCTGGATTTTTAATATGTTGTACTTGACACCCTCCTGATCAAAAGTGTTTATAGGCCCAAAGTCCGGAAGTGAACAGTTTTCGAGATATCAAGGACGCAAGGTCTCAAAAAATGAACCTCAAGATGGGAAAAAGTGCTCTGATCTGGGGGTCAGACCATATTCTCTTTATGTTTTTAGGGTCGCTGAATCCAAATCCGGAGTCCGTTAAGCCTCATCACGTTAGGGTCAAGGGCGTTTGAAGGTCAAATTGAGAAAATACCGTCAAATCTGAACAAATTCATATACATATTTTTGGGGTCTCTGAATCCAAATCCGGGATCCGTTAAACCCCATCACGTCAGGTTCCAGGGCATTTGAAGGTCAAATTCAGGAGAAACAGTCAAAAATCTGAAAAAATTCATATTCATGTTTTTGGGATATCTGAGTCCGAATCTGATATTTTCTTAACTCCACAAGTGTACAACCTCACACCGCAGACAGGTACTCACATGACGTGCAAAATCTGATTAGCTTCCTCCACGCCGGTGCACGTTGGGTAACGCTAAAGCTAACAGTGAATAACATAAGATGATGGAATAAATAGGAAATAAAAATCACATGTCATGATTTAGGGAGTGTATTAGACCCCACACATGATACCACAACTAAACGAGAATATCCCGTTCTTACCGAATCTGACTTATAGTTTATCTGAAAAACAGCGGTGCCTACTTAAAATACCAAAGTTGACCTTGAGCATCAAGTTCAAGGTCAAGTTTGAGTAACCATCAGCTAATCCCCTCTGAACCATAGAACTTTTGCACAGGTCATATCTCGCTGCCATGCACCGTGGTTATCGGAGCTACTGTCTGTTTTGTGTCCCCGGGTCTTGTGGTTATTGGGGCTGCTGTCTGCTGTTTTGTGTCCCTCGGGTCTCGTGGTATTGGGGCTGCTGTCTGCTGTTATATTTTTTAAAGGAAAAGCCTATATTTTTAATCACTTTATATAAACTGGTACGGCCAATATCAACTATTGTTCTAGATTTTAGCTCTTCTAAAAGGATAGGCAACGAAATATGTTTATAATCAGACACCATATCGTAAATAACATTTTTTATTTCATATTTTACAGCATCGTGTAACTCTGTTTTGGACTTTTTACGATTCCGTTTAACCGAAGCTTGAGGTTCCACATTTTCTTTGTTGTTTTTAACTATTTTTCTTCACCTCACCCACTCGTCTTCGAACAGCTTTTATTGACAATAAAGGTCCACCATTTTCATTTTCCTTTTGAAAATATTCCAACAAATTCAAAACTAAGTACTGTGATTGCGGATTTAAAAATTCACCAGAATGCATGTTTACTATTTTAATAATAGAACAAGACTAAAATTGCCCTCTTAGGCACTAATTGAAACAAGTGCGCTATACCCTTCTATATCCAACTTCCGAGAAAATCGACCCGCCTCTGGAATCTCCAGCCGCATTCGACGACGACACGCGTCTGTCGAACAATAGAAATGCCACACGTCGGTCATAAGTTGACCAAAAAGATTAAAACTTACGTTACAGATTAGGTTACAAACAATATTTCAATGAAGACAAGGAAGGAGAGAGCTCCGGACGATATTCCTTACACTATATGACCGGGATTCTATCAGCGAACATACTTTATATTGAACTGCCAAATACAATCTAACACATAACAGCAAGTTACACTTAGTATTTGTTTGTTTACTAAACTCCAAAATTAATTGCATTTTGCATTTAATTTCTCAACAAACACGCATAGGAAATGTAAAAGATCGAAATAAGCGTGTTATGTATGTAATGTATAAATATAAATTTATGTTATCGCTGAAACGTCAACGTGATTATGCCGTAATGGAGTATAATGAACTTGATCGTGAAGCCATTACGCCCCCTCAATTTAAAACGTCTTTTGTGCTGATTATAAAATCATTTTCTTGAAGTATCATTTATTTCTTGACATTCGCTGAAGTTAAAGCACCAGCCTATTCTACTTTGATATGGGGGCATTTGTTAGAGAAAGAAGTATTTGTTATCGTAAATTACGCATTTAAGACGATATCGACGTAAAATGGTAATATGAAGATAGCACTGAAAGCTGCTAAAAAATATCGGAGCTGTTTGGTAGCATTTAGTATTTTTTCTCTATATACAGGGTTACCACAAAAGAAATAGACGCTTTTAATATTTCATTAATCCAAAACTAATAACGCTATCATGAATCGGTCTACACTTTCATAAAGTAATTCTTAAAGTTTAGTTTGGTAAAACTGACTAGTGTCTTGGGACTGCAATTTACCGAAAGTTTTAATAACCGGTAAATCGGTAAATAAAAATGTAAATAATCGGTTAACCGGTATTTACCGGTAATTTTTAGAATTAATGATTAGGGTGGCAAAAATGGCAATTGTCTTTTTCCACATACAATATTATCTAAATTTAACAAAAAACATTTTTATATACGTATAATTAATATAATGAACAAACAAACGGTTTTTTATCAAAAGGAAAAAATATAAATGAAATAAATTTAAATAAATAATTATTCTGTAAATAACAAAAATATCAACTTAAATAACAAAAATTATAAACATAAACTCAAATAGAGCATTTACTGAATACCGAAACTAAAAATACAATATTTTTTAAAAATAGCCCGTTAAAACAAAGTTATATTTGTTAGTCGTCTGATATTTGTGCATAGAATACCACCAGCTGAAGATGCCCTTCCTCAGTCGATATTGGTAGGTCGAAAAGTTAATAAGAATTGGTAATAACATACTTCTAAATGTATTCCATGGATATTTGCTGCAGTTAAATATTCACTTTCATGTCGCAAGATATTGCCAATGTCTCTCTTGTATTTCTTAGGGCTTGGTTTTACCTTTTATATTATTTATTTATTGTTGAAAGTGCTCAGTGTTGGGACAGTCACTCTGTATTTAGTGAATACTAGTCACTGACATAAATATAAACGTTAAATACGTGACATATCGTAAGTTCAGAATTTACCGAAATAACCGATAAAAAATTTAAACAAGCTAAAAACGTACTCTTCGCCAATTTACTCAGCTTTTTATATATAATTGTTACACATTCTATAGGATACTCTTCGCAGTTTTCTTGTAAATAATGTTAGTTTTTGGACATCCTAAATTTTGTGATACCATCTTTGTTGTGAAAAAATTATATGAAAAAAAAAAAGAAAAAAATATCCAACCTGTGTGGGATTCGAACACGGGACCTTTGGATTGCAACGCAAAGCTTTAGCCGCTGCGCCACCACATATTGCTATGAAAATTGATTGTCTGTGATATACCTGTATCTTTCGACAATCATACATATTTCATCTCGTACTTCTATGAAATATATATTAGTAAAATTCATAAACAAAAAAAATATATTATGGAAATAATATTTCGCAAGATTTTCATTTTAGTACAAGCAAAAAAAATTAAGAGAATATTTTTTTTTTTAATTAAATAATTAATAACTTTTTTATTTACCGATCGATTTTCTTCAAATAGGGTTCTTCCTCTAGCTAAGACTAACTTACTTTCTAAATTTCAATACAATCGGACTTTTCATTCTTAAGTTATCGTGTTTACAAGAAACGTGACGGACGGACAGACGGACGGACGGACGGACGGACAGACGGACGGACGGACAGACGGACATTTTGAAAGTTGTTCAGAATTCGTTCACTAACACAATGATATAAATTTTTTTTCTCTATGAGCGATATTTACGATTTTAGAAATGTGCCGATCAAATACAATATACTCTTCGTTTTTGCGAAGAGTATAATAACCGATAATTATCGTCATGTGTTTTTTGTCCTATCTAACCGGTATTGCAATCCCCACTAGTGTTCAATATGTGTTCCTTGTCTTATACGGCTCACATCAAGGAGATAATGTAGTTCATTCCAAACCCGCTGCAACATAGCTACATTGACACATTCCACAGCTCTCCTGATGCGTTGTTTCAACTCATATAAATCATTAAGAAGCGGAGGGACATAAGTCTTGTCTTTCACAAATTTCCAAAGAAAAAATTACACGGTATAAAATCGGGGCCCCTTGGTGGCCACCGTTCGTCCAGATATTCTTTAACAGTCAGGTGCCAGTGGCGAGGTGCCCCATCCTATTGAAAGATGAAGTGCCTCCGTCCTCATGCAGTTGAGGCATCAACCAATTTATCAACATTTGGTAATATGTGTCTCCTGTTACTGCGTTTTCTTCAAAGAAGAAGGGACCATCACCTTCGTGTGGTATGCAATCGAGGATATTTTTGGAGAATCCATCACATGCTCCACTAATACTCTCTGACGTACAGTTCCCCATGTTCAGTCACTTTGCCACTGACGTGAAAAGTTGACTCGTCACTGAAAATTTTCCGGTCACAAATACCATCTTTTTATTACATTGCAGCATTTCAAAGCAGAAATTTCGAAATTTCATTTTCACGTATATGCAAGGGGTAATTTTCAGTCGTTTACGTAAAATTTTCTATACAGTTTCTTGTGGAATTTGTAGTTCCAAATTCGCACGTACTGTTGACTTATTGAACTTCGTTGCACGAACACGTTCCACTGTTTCTTTCAAGACGCGAAGTCTTCCCGGACATATGCCTTCGCATAAACACCTTGCCGTTCTAAATTTTTGTACCAATCGTAGATTAACTGTCTAAGATGTAGTGGTTTTCTAAAACTTGTTCGAAAATGACGCAACTACGGAGTTCGTTTTGGAAAATTCAAGCATACAATATAATTTCTCCACTGTAACGGTTCACTTTTGAGACCCTATAAAATAGCCCAATTATTTATTAAAATTACCATAATTCTCATATTTCCACCATATAAGTTTTAAATCCGACCCTGTCTATTAAGTGGTATAAGCAAAATAACAAAATAGTTCCAAATAAAGTAGGCATAAAATTGGTCCTTTTAGGGCCGGATTTATAGGTTCAGATGAAACTAGAGTTTAACTAGAAGTTTCACCTAGAGGTTTAAATTATGGATTTTAGTCTTTTGAAAAATACCGTTTTATAAGCGTTTGTCAAGGTCGTCAGTGCTATTATTATAGAACCTCCCAGAATCGACCTAAGTCGAAGAATAAATAGAAACTTCGACTTAGGAAAAAATTTATCAAAAGACAATTAATTTAGAGTATAACATATTTAAGGCATCAGCGCCGAAGACTGGCACAAAAGGACTCATACACGCTCACAAAAAAGTAAGGCACAACAAGGCACACAATACAAAAGTACGCCAATAATTTCACTTAGTAAATATTTTTTTTGTACATTTGTTGTGCCTTACTTTTTTGTGAACGTGTATGAGTCCTTTTGTGCTAGTCTTTAGCGCTGATGCCTTAAATATGTTATATGGAATAGAATATTTATTTATTTATATAGGTTAACAAAAGATACAATGATTAATTTTAATATAAAGGTATAGGCATAGGTATAAATAAATGAGTGATTGCTTAGACTCGTTATGCCCTAAACTAGCTGTCTTTTGATAAATTTTTTCCCAAGTTGAAGGTTTTATTTATTCTTCGACTCGGGTCAATTCTGGAAGGTTCTATAACAATAACACACGATTTTGTCAAATGCTTATAAAACGTTATTTTACAAATCACTAAAATCTACAATTTAAACCTCTAGCAGCCAGTTTCACAATGGTTGGTTAACTAATGGTTAGGATTTGACCAATAGTTTATTATAAAAATCTGTGACAGTTTTACAATTGTTGGTTAATTAATAGTTAGGATTTGACCAATGATTTATTACTATAAAGGTAAGAATGTCTGGTGAAGTTGTGTTTACTAATAATTATAAATTTCAGGTTCTGGTTAGTCAACCAAAAAGATAACCAACGATTGTGAAACTAGCTGTAGGTGAAACTTCTAGTTAAACTCTGGTTTAATCTGAACTTATAAAACCGGCCCTAAGAAGTGTTCTGGTTAACAATTGGTCAGAATGACATAATGTGGCTTGATACAGGAGGGTTTTTCGAGTCGGTTGGCTTTTTCGAGTGGGGAATCTGCCCCGGGTTATAGCCACTTGGCCGGGCTTCGGCTTGGCAAATATTTAAAATTATTTAAAAGTATTATGATTTAACTAGTAGAGGTGCCTGCGAAGTTAACAAGTTGGTTTTTAACCATGGAATTTGAAAACTTGTTACAAAATCTTCAAGTATAACCTCTTTGATGTTTGTTTAGTCAAATTGTGATTTGTAAAATAAGTTAGTCTACAAGTGTTTTGTGTATGTTTCGTTCCTGAAATTGTAAGTACTTTTGAGTTGTATATATGGATTTCCTATTAGTAATGGCCAGCGTAATGCTCGACGTTTTAGTTACGATTGGTGACAAATGTCACAGCCCCTTGAAGTTTGCAGAAACTTTTGTGTATAGTGCATCATGAGATGAATAACTTTCCCTGCGGCTGGAAATCCATTTTGATTTTTGATACCTGCGAGGTATAATTTGTAGATATTACAGTGAATATTTCCACGTGTAAATAGTGTTTCGATTGGACAGGCTGTAGGCTTGGTTCCTTTTGTTATCTTTAATATTATGTATTTTGGTACCGTTTGGTAATATTTTAGTATCTGTTTGTTTAATGTGCTGATTAATGTTTAGAGAAAAATAATATGTTTTTGCAAACTGGCCAGTTACTGCTATATTTTTATGATTATGTGTTTTAATAATAATAATAATAATAATAAAAAATCGTCTTTATTATACCATTAAATTACATTATGAAAGAAATGCAAAGTAAATAATAATACTTATTTCTACCAAAATGTGGCGAAGTCTAGCTAAGTAGCTACTCTACTCAACCACATAGTGGTAGATGAAATATACAAATACATATATAAATAACTTTGTAATTGACGAATGCTTTAAGTACAAGTTAAATAAAATACAGTATAATAGAAATACAATACAATACAACTAATAAGGTTTGCTAGACATAATTACAGGTATACATAGTGTTAAAATTGCTGCTGATATTGTCATTGCTGATTAGTCAGTAAAATTCGTTTATATTTATTTTTAAATTTATTACTGTTCATTTCCAGATATTCAGGTTCTAACGAATTGTATATTTTGATGACATTATATACAAGAGATCTCTTAAACATGGCTGTTTCATGCCGTGGTATTGTTAATTTACGGGTATTGCGCATATTTAAAGAATGAATGTGAGATCTGAATACAAATTTCTGTTTAAGTATTAGTATTTTTACTTCCACGTCTAGTGGAAGTATAGTAATGATAATTTTTTCATTTATTTTTATTGCTCAAATAGGCATGAAACGTCGAGATTTTAAGTTTGAAAAAAATTTTTTGTGTCTGTCGGTGGACTGTTTGTCTGTAACTTTTTTTTGTGCGTACGATTACTCTGGAACTGTTTAAGACATGGACTTGAAATTTGGTACACGTACGTATTTTAACGAGATCTGGAACTAGATTATATTTTCATTTTATTCGGTTGAAGAGTTGAGGGAAAAGTATATACAAGAAAAGCTAACGTCTCAAAATAATTTTTGGCATTAGCCACCCCCATTACCACCCCCACCTCATTATAAAAGGGGTGAAAAAAATTGTGATTTAGTGTGCGTACAAGAACCAAAGACCTCAAAATATTTTTTTTCATTTCATCCATCCCCACTACCCTATCACTACCCCCCACTACTCATGTAGGATATCGTTTTACGTCTTCCCGGACATATGCCTTCGCATAAACACCTTGCCGTTCTAAATTTTTGTACCAATCGTAGATTAACTGTCTAAGATGTAGTGGTTTTCTAAAACTTGTTCGAAAATGACGCAACTACGGAGTTCGTTTTGGAAAATTCAAGCATACAATATAATTTCTCCACTGTAACGGTTCACTTTTGAGACCCTATAAAATAGCCCAATTATTTATTAAAATTACCATAATTCTCATATTTCCACCATAGAAGTTTTAAATCCGACCCTGTCTATTAAGTGGTATAAGCAAAATAACAAAATAGTTCCAAATAAAGTAGGCATAAAATTGGTCCTTTTAGGGCCGGATTTATAGGTTCAGATTAAACGAGAGTTTAACTAGAAGTTTCACCTAGAGGTTTAAATTATGGATTTTAGTCTTTTGAAAAATACCGTTTTATAAGCGTTTGTCAAGGTCGTCAGTGCTATTATTATAGAACCTCCCAGAATCGACCTAAGTCGAAGAATAAATAGAAACTTCGACTTAGGAAAAAATTTATCAAAAGACAATTAATTTAGAATATAACATATTTAAGGCATCGGCGCCGAAGACTGGCACAAAAGGACTCATACACGCTCACAAAAAAGTAAGGCACAACAAGGCACACAATACAAAAGTACGCCAATAATTTCACTTAGTAAATATTTTTTTTGTACATTTGTTGTGCCTTACTTTTTTGTGAACGTGTATAAGTCCTTTTGTGCTAGTCTTTGGCGCTGATGCCTTAAATATGTTATACAGAATAGAATATTTATTTATTTATATAGGTTAACAAAAGATACAATGATTAATTTTAATATAAAGGTATAGGCATAGGTATAAATAAATGAGTGATTGCTTAGACTCGTTATGCCCTAAACTAGCTGTCTTTTGATAAATTTTTTCCCAAGTTGAAGGTTTTATTTATTCTTCGACTCAGGTCAATTCTGGAAGGTTCTATAACAATAACACACGATTTTGTCAAATGCTTATAAAACGTTATTTTACAAATCACTAAAATCTACAATTTAAACCTCTAGCAGCCAGTTTCACAATGGTTGGTTAACTAATGGTTAGGATTTGACCAATAGTTTATTATAAAAATCTGTGACAGTTTTACAATTGTTGGTTAATTAATAGTTAGGATTTGACCAATGATTTATTACTATAAAGGTAAGAATGTCTGGTGAAGTTGTGTTTACTAATAATTATAAATTTCAGGTTCTGGTTAGTCAACCAAAAAGATAACCAACGATTGTGAAACTAGCTGTAGGTGAAACTTCTAGTTAAACTCTGGTTTAATCTGAACTTATAAAACCGGCCCTAAGAAGTGTTCTGGTTAACAATTGGTCAGAATGACATAATGTGGCTTGATACAGGAGGGTTTTTCGAGTCGGTTGGCTTTTTCGAGTGGGGAATCTGCCCCGGGTTATAGCCACTTGGCCGGGCTTCGGCTTGGCAAATATTTAAAATTATTTAAAAGTATTATGATTTAACTAGTAGAGGTGCCTGCGAAGTTAACAAGTTGGTTTTTAACCATGGAATTTGAAAACTTGTTACAAAATCTTCAAGTATAACCTCTTTGATGTTTGTTTAGTCAAATTGTGATTTGTAAAATAAGTTAGTCTACAAGTGTTTTGTGTATGTTTCGTTCCTGAAATTGTAAGTACTTTTGAGTTGTATATATGGATTTCCTATTAGTAATGGCCAGCGTAATGCTCGACGTTTTAGTTACGATTGGTGACAAATGTCACAGCCCCTTGAAGTTTGCAGAAACTTTTGTGTATAGTGCATCATGAGATGAATAACTTTCCCTGCGGCTGGAAATCCATTTTGATTTTTGATACCTGCGAGATATAATTTGTAGATATTACAGTGAATATTTCCACGTGTAAATAGTGTTTCGATTGGACAGGCTGTAGGCTTGGTTCCTTTTGTTATCTTTAATATTATGTATTTTGGTACCGTTTGGTAATATTTTAGTATCTGTTTGTTTAATGTGCTGATTAATGTTTAGAGAAAAATAATAATATGTTTTTGCAAACTGGCCAGTTACTGCTATATTTTTATGATTATGTGTTTTAATAATAATAATAATAATAATAATAAAAAATCGTCTTTATTATACCATTAAATTACATTATGAAAGAAATGCAAAGTAAATAATAATACTTATTTCTACCAAAATGTGGCGAAGTCTAGCTAAGTAGCTACTCTACTCAACCACATATTGGTAGATGAAATATACAAATACATATATAAACAACTTTGTAATGGACGAATGCTTTAAGTACAAGTTAAATAAAATACAATATAATAGAAATACAATACAATACAACTAATAAGGTTTGCTAGACATAATTACAGGTATACATAGTGTTAAAATTGCTGCTGATATTGTCATTGCTGATTAGTCAGTAAAATTCGTTTATATTTATTTTTAAATTTATTACTGTTCATTTCCAGATATTCAGGCTCTAACGAATTGTATATTTTGATGACATTATATACAAGAGATCTCTTAAACATGGCTGTTTTATGCCGTGGTATTGTTAATTTACGGGTATTGCGCATATTTAAAGAATGAATGTGAGATCTGAATACAAATTTCTGTTTAAGTATTAGTATTTTTACTTCCACATCCAGTGGAAGTATAGTAATGATAATTTTTTCATTTATTTTTATTGCTCAAATAGGCATGAAACGCCGAGATTTTAAGTTTGAAAAAAATTTTTTGTGTCTGTCGGTGGACTGTTTGTCTGTAACTTTTTTTTGTGCGTACGATTACTCTGGAACTGTTTAAGACATGGACTTGAAATTTGGTACACGTACGTATTTTAACGAGATCTGGAACTAGATTATATTTTCATTTTATTCGGTTGAAGAGTTGAGGGAAAAGTATATACAAGAAAAGCTAACGTCTCAAAATAATTTTTGGCATTAGCCACCCTCATTACCACCCCCACCTCATTATAAAAGGGGTGAAAAAAATTGTGATTTAGTGTGCGTACAAGAACCAAAGACCTCAAAATATTTTTTTTCATTTCATCCATCCCCACTACCCTATCACTACCCCCCACTACTCATGTAGGATATCGTTTTACGGGTTTTTGGGGTAGACGATTTCAAATATTATATTATTAAAGTTTCATAAACAATTATTTCCACATACAAAATGTTTTCGTTGTGAGAGACTTGGGTAGCAAATCTGAATGTGGAAGCAGTGATTCCTTGGGCAGCGGTTTTCAGTACTTTGAATTTAATAATTATTACTAAACGAAAGTAAATATTTTTTGCTCACTTTAAACCCTGTGTGCCTCATGCTTATTTTTGTTATTTTGGATATTATGGTAATATATTTGTTATGGTTTATTTTCAAGTTTGATTACCCTGAACCGTTTTCACTTTCAGTTTTGATAATAAATAAATAATTATAGGGTAATTATAGTAATTAGAATTTGGGTTATGGATAAGGTATTATGTAGTTATTTTATAATTATATTAAAATTGTTTGTATTTTACCACGAGGGTAAAATCATAGTGCTTCACCGCATCTTAGCTTTTATGCTTGTGTAGCACTGTCAACTGTCTTATCAAAACTTTGACAATTCCTCAACCTCACAGTGAACAATGCATGTCGATATTACAGAAAACTTTTGTTTTAGGAAATATTAAAAGTGTCCACTTCCTTCGTATATGTATGTATATTATTATAGCATAAAATGGCCATAAAAAAGAGAAAACAATATCAACAGGTCAATCAAACGGACTCTATAGAAGATGTAAGCATTAATTGAATTATTTTCATATTATGAAAAATATGTAATATAATAATATTGACTCGAATATTGAATAACACAGGTCCACGAAAAAAAATTTAATGCTCACCAGACTGGACCATCATATGTTTTTGGTGTCGCTGGATACGAATATAATGTAAGATTTTACTCATGTTAGGTTTCCTCCCTAATCTCTAAAAATAAACAAAAAACGCTAAAATTTTCCTCCCTAATCTCAAAAAATAAACAAAAAATAAAAATTACCATATTTGGAGTTTAACTTTAACTCCAACCACTGAAATCGTTTGTAAAAGAAGGTTACTTTATGGTTTTGAGGTCTCTAACACCGAAATCGATATCAGATCTGTCCCAACAGGTGACTGTTTCTCCGTAATTAAAAATAATGGGCATAAGAAACTTCAAGTTATCTCACATAACGAGTGCGTTGATCGTCTTGCTAAAGAATCTGCCGTATCAAACGAACACTCAAACTTTAAAGATTGTATAATTTCATCCAGATATAAAACATACAGAAATTAACGTTTAGATAACCCTACTAACCAGTACACCCAAGTTGTGGACTATATCCCCAAATCATCGTGGTCTAAGGGCACCAACGTTCCTAGAAAATTTATTACAATTTGTGGAATCAGGTTCGGCCACGCTTGCTACCCAATACATCTAAGTAGAATTAGAGTACTTAACTCAGAAATTTGTTGTACATGCGGCACCACGGACGATCTGGATCATATTTTCTTTAATTGTCAGAGTCATCAGATGGCTACTAATGTTATGTTGAAAAACTTAGTTGATATTAATGTTCCTCTTCCAACAAATGCTATTCATCTATTGGCCCTTAAAAACATGCAAATATATAATATGTTAGTTAATTTTTTGAACACTCTTAAACTGTTGCTTTGATTAGGTTAGCTTGGTATTCCTTAATTTTCTTTCCTATTGTGAGATATATCCTCTTCCCGTGGTCTACCTGTGTAATGTTATATTTAAAAAAAAAATGTCACTGGACGAGAAGAGTGTCCTTGTGATATATCCTTTGTATCTTTTCTACTGTCGTATTAGGTTAACTTAGGGAATTAATTATATATTATGTAATTGGCTAATAAAAAACAAATGCCACAAAAAAAAAACAAAAAAAGCTTCAATTTACAATTTATAATCTGAGACTCCAAAATCGTACACTTTGAAGTTGGACCTCTGCTTCATTTTAATTTTACCTACTTTAATGGTGGTACTCCATTATTATGTATCCATTCTTTTATGGTAGTCTTTAATCCTCACATATTTATGGAGTGGCTTTCTCCTACGTTTAATTTGCTCTGTTCAGATTCCAGCTAAAATCGGCCATCATATTAATATCCCATCTGCCATGATATCGACGCTCCATTTTCTTAGTATCTTGATGAAATCTTTCTCCTTACTCCTCACTATAATCTCCTAAATTTATTGGGAAGTAATCAACATGTGAATGTAGAAAGTGGAACTTGAGGTACACTTCCGTGCAATAAAATCCCGTACACTTGAAAAATCAAGTAATCCAGTTTTTACTAATATTAAGTGATGTAAATCAGTCTTTTTGGAATTTAGATTATAAAAAAGTGACATTGATTGTGAAATGTCATAAGTAAGGTATTTGGAAAAATGTTAATGATTTAATGATTTAGATTTATAACAAATGTAAAAATTGACGTTGAAAAGTTGTATCCGAGATAAGGCCAGATTCTGAAAGCTCAAAACATTAAAAAATGGTTTTCTTCATGGCTATTCTGCAGGTGTCTGCCTGTTAATATGGTCTTCTTGGCACTTACACAGTTTTTTAATTCCGATTTTCCTATCCTTCGGCTAGCTGTTGACCTCGATGCTGGAAAATTTGTCATGGACACAGCATCTACTATTGTTTGAAACGGATTTTCCCTCAAATAGCCAAGGAGCCCTTCATCTTGAGCGAGATTTGAACTGCTCGGTCGGCCTGAACCGTCTTTTCTCTTTATGATACTTTCCTCCTCCCACCTTTTCTTTACACTCATAACGGTACTTTTATTTATGGGTAGATCCTTTGGACCAAAATATGAGGATATAACATTGTTGCTGTGGAAAAATATAGAGGATGTCAAAATTGTAATTTTTTTTTTCTGCAATATCTCAACTATATCTTGACCGATCTTCTCCCAATTTGGTAAGGAAACATTGTGTAAGCTAAGAAACAATAATGTATGTATTACATCATGCTAGCCCGTGGAGGGCGCCTCATGAGATATACCTGATGATGAATATTTTTTCTCTTTTTTTACGAAACGTAGTGGTACTTTTCAATGGAAAATCTCATGCAGGGGTCAGTTCTACGTAAAAAAAGGTACACTTGATAGAACTTGATAATTCCAACTATTTTCGAGAAAACTAACGCATAGATCTCAAGAATTCTTTGAAAACAAACTCAATTTGAAAAGGACAAATTGTATTTATTGAAAAGTGTGTTTTGGTGACGTCTTAGTTCTGTCATTTACCTACAGTTTCATTAGTTTGACATTTCAGGTATAGTTCATGAGGCACCCTCCATGGGCTAACGTGATGAGATACATAAATCATTGCTTCTTAGCTTAAAAAATGTTTACTTACTAAATTGGGAGAAGATCGGTCAAGAGGTAGCTGAGAAAAAAAAAGGGAAAAAATACAAAAATACAATTTTGACACCCTGTATCTTTTTCTACAGGACGATTTACTAAGGCATGTTTGGTTATATCCTCATATTTTGATCCAAAGAATCTACCCTTAAACTATGACCTATTATTAATGGTCCACCCTGTATATTCAGTTTATTATCTGAAATGTTTACTTGGATTCTTGGGGCTTAGTGACTCGAGTAAAGCTCATGTGACCCTCTAAACTCCTACATTAAGTATTGCTTATTTTTAATCAACCAAAATTATGGCTTACAATCACGAAAATGTGTTCTAGAAAATTTATACTTTAATCCGTAACACTACACTAAAACGTACGATTTATCAGGTATCCTATTTTACTTGCTGGTGAACAAATAGCGCATTATCAGGCCTTTTATTTTAAAATATAGTAAAACAGAGTAGTTACCCTAAACTATGCTGGATTCTACAGCCAAATCCTCGCTTAGTATTTATATGCGGGTGCCGGGTATACGCTCTATTTACAAATTTAGTATAACCTGTGCAATGATAAAATTTTGTGCCGTACTTTAAATCTGCATATAACACCAGTGTCTTTGGCGATTCTGAGCGCAAATTGTCGTTCGGCGCTATTGTTGAGCAAATATATAACTTTATGCACATAACATCACGATCCTTAAAATTCCAAGTAGCTTCAGATAACATACGCCGTACATGGAATATCAAATTAGATATTTCTGCTGCTCGCTCAGAGCCACCATTGTTATTCGTATGAGCATCGGCGTAAAACTGACTCACTTTGTAGTATTTTCCATCTATATAACACGAATCACCTTTGGGCTGTTAAGCAATTTTTTATATTTAAACATTTATCACTCAATACCGTCGTTATCGATGTAAATTAAATAGACCAGGGGTATTCGGACATTTTAAAGAAACTGTTAAAATTTTTGTTTTGATGACATATACCGGGTGCCACAAGCTAGTGGGTCACCCCCATATTTCCTTTATTTTTCAACTTATCCATTTGAAATTTGGGGTGCAAAACTACCTGTAAAAATAGATTTTTGAACATAAAAACGGTATGAGACCATTTCCGGTTTACCCCGAAAGGACCGCAACTTTCGGTTTTTAAAAGGAACACCCTGTATATTTTTACATATTTGGATTCAAGATAACATTATGAGTATACCATGAGACTTTCGAAAATTTTTAAGTCGATGATGAGTTTTTTTAAGCATTTTAAGATACTCGTCTAGAGTGATTTGGAATACCAAAATTTGTTGTATGGTAGGTAAAGTCCGAGGGAAAAATATAATTTTTCTTTTAATTTCATTAATAACTGAAGATCTAAGTGGATAAAAGTGTTATGTCACATTTTTAAAGTTTTGAGTAAATTAAACAAAAGGTTTTGAGTTGGAACTTATTTATTTTGTCTTCGATTTAAATGAATAATACCTCATAAAATAGATAATTTTGGGTTATGTTCTTTTGTTTACACTAATATTAAAGAAACATATCAAGCTCTTATCAAACTAGATTTTTCTGTCCAAAACTGTGTACATCCACTAAAATTACTGGTTGTGTGTATGACATGGCGCCTTTATAATTAAAAAGTTTCTATAAAATATTACAAATTTAGAATTCACCGTTTGTTGGGTGTTAAATCTATATCAGGTGTGTTCAAAAATTGCATAAAGTATTTTTTTTTAAAATGCGACATAACACCTTTATCCACTTAGGTCTTCAACTATTTACGAAGCCTCAAAAATTGAACAAACCACATTTTTATCGAAAACTTTTTTTTTCAAATGTGTCCATATTGTTCAATAATTTATAGAATTTTTCTTTAATTCATTGATATCCATTTCAAATCTATGCTATTTGTTTTCCTATTTTATTTAACTTATTTAAAAATAAAAATCACTTTCAATATCATTTTTATTGAACTTTAACGTAGTTGCCTTTGCACTACGATTTGATACAATATTATAAAATAAAAGAAAGGTGACACATGTAAACAATTATTGTTAGCGAAAGATTTGTGTCCATTATTTTGATATTTCTTAACATGAACTGCACCAATAACGAAAAAACTAACATGATATTAATTTATGTAGAATGTTGAAAAAATTATGTGCTTGCACGTCTAATATATGCTCAGAGATTTCCTGAAAGAAAACATCCGTTTCGTCATTATTAGAGAGAATAATGCGACGAGAACCACGTGTTCAAAATCAAGAATTCATTGTAAATGAAGAATTGAGCTCAATGTACTAGAAACCATCAGCCACAGTCAATCAACCTCAGTTAGAGAAATAGCGGAAGGATTAGGAACAAATAGGGAAAACAGTAAGAAGAATTATGAAAAAACATAATTACCGCTCGTTAAAGTACAATCTGCATCAACATTTGTACAAAGGAGATTCTGTAAGACGAATTGTGTTTTGCGAGTGGCTAATTAATGAGTTTCAAAGAGACAATCATTTTGCCTTCAATATCCTTTTTTCCGATGAAGCGCGTTTTACAAATAATGCGATGTTCAACCGCCAGAAAGTAAGATACTGGTCCCAACAGAATCAAAGATTAGTCGGACAAAGGAGGTTTCAGAGAAGATTTGGGACAAATGTATGGGCAGGTATTTATGGAACATGGATCATTGGCCAAATATTCTTCCAAGGTACTCTGACAGGACAAAGGTATCTCGAATTCTTACGAAATAAAATTTGGCAAGAAGTCGAACAAGTTTCTCTAACATAATACCGATTGTTGTAATTCCAGCAAGACTGAGCAGCGCCCCATGACAGCCGCGTTGTTATGGATTATCTCAGTGAAGCTTATGGCCCACAACTTTTTCAAACCAGGATTTCATAAGGTGGCCTGCAAGGTCACCTGATCTAACCCCATTAGACTTCTTTCTTTATATCAAGGGACAGGTCTACGAAACTACTGTTATGACCATCGAGGATCTCGAATTGAGAATAAGAAGAGCTTTTAATAGTATCATTCCACAAATATTAAGGAATTTAATGAGTAACACAATTCTGCGAGCATGAAAATGCATTGATTGTGATGGGGTTCATTTTGAACAATATTTATAAAATTCAACTGTCGTTCACCATTTGTAGGAATTTAACACCCATGATTGTGCGATTTGCACTTATATAATTGAAAAAAAATTAAATGTCTAATAATGAAATATGAATAACTACCTTTTTTGTGAATAATAGTCTTTTAGTTCTTTATTTTGTTTCTTAATAGGTATAATAAATACTAGTGAAAACTATAAGGATCGATAAAAATTATTTTGAAAGTGATTTCTTGTTTTTAAATAAATTCAATAAAATAGAAAAACAAATACCTTTGAAATGGATATTAATGAATTCAGAAAAAAATCTATAATATATTGAATATTATGCTGTCCTACTAAGCACAGAAGGAGTAACTGCATTTTTTTTGCAAAATGAGATAATGTCTTCAAGTAACTCTAGTCTCTTTTACACCTAATATTAAAGGTTCTAAGCCGTATCTGAGCTGGAAATACTTAATTTTTAATAAAAAAGTTAGGGGTATCTACACTGAGATACTATTATATTAAACAATTTACATAGAAGTACAATTATCTGGACAAAACACAAAATGCAGTTACCCCCTCTGTGCTTAGTAGGGCAGTATGAGCCACCACCTTCCCATTTGAAAAAAAAAAGTTTTTGATAAAAAAGTGATATGTTCAACTTTCAAGTATGGGCATGTACTTCATTTTGTCGTAAAGATGACATAAGTGGAGTATTCACTGTTGAATTTGACTTTTCATCTTTTTAACGAGACCTGCAGTTAGTTAAGGCGGTTTTGAAAATTTTCCGATGCTCTGTCTGTAACTAAGTCTGATGAAAGGATTGCTATATCATCTTACCCTGATAAAGGTATGCCTAAAACCTTCACCTGAAAATCAAGATTCATTTAGTGAAAGTACTAGCAAAATCGGTTTTTGATGTCGATATCGGTCAAGAAAAGATAATTTATTGATAAAATGGAATTTTTCTAGAAAATGGCGAAGGTGCCGGGGAATATTAAAACACGTTTCCTATCTAACCCTATACTTTGTGGCCGTCCTGGCTTATACATTTTACATTAGTGACAATTGCATTCGAATTACTAGTAGTGCTAGTGCTACTTTTCTTATTACCAAAGGTGTAAATGAGTCATTGAATATATTAAAGTACATCACTCAACAGCCTCAGTAAAAACTTTTCAAATGTAACTGTGGCGTTCCGAATACTACTCTCCATTCCTGTGACTGTTGCTTTAGGCTTCAGGAGAAAGAAGTTTCTCAAAACTAAAACTTAATATAATAGTGGAGTCAAATTAGGACTAAAAAATTCGCAATGTGAATTGTCTGGTGAGGGCAGTTTTTTTATTTAACTTGTTCAGGGGATCAACTTAAGTTCACAATTCAGTTTTGCAGTTTCTGCGAGGTCGTATTGTTTATTTAAACAGTTTAATTTTTTATATCGTGTTTTCCATCGGATTTCTTTGAATGTCTCGAAATCTATAAGTCCTATGGAAAACAACAAAAAGAAAGAAAATGTTCGTTAGATCTGTACAATAAAAGTACATAAACTATAATTCATTCCAGCTGTTATTATTATTTAAAAAAAGTTGAATATTTCAAAATTATGCGTCTTTAAACAAATCACTGTTCTTTCAAAAATAATGGATAATATTTAATGAAATTTTGGAGAAATATAATAGCTCTTATAAAGCACAATCACCACTTTAAATTTCAAATCAAAATGATTACTAAAACGGCTCAAATATATAATTGTTGCTAAAACTTTGTACCTTTGTGAAATCCTGCCATCAAAACCATGAACTGTGTACGATCGCTCAAATTGTAGCTTTTTGTAAGTACTTTAAGATCACGGAGAGATATTTTTTTTTTCAAAATTTAAACCCTTTTTATTGCAGTTGTTTATCATTTTCGAAATTGTAGTTGTAAACAAATTCAAATATAACTCTATGGTTTTTTTATGAAATCAGAAACGGTAAAGGAGTAATAAAAGTAGATTAAAAAAAAGCAAATTAAAAAAAAATTAACTGTATAGAGGCCCGAAAGTGGGGTATACAGTATCTATACAGTATCTTTTAACATTTGTAGCTTTTGTTTATTTTCAAGTAGCATAGGTAAAATAATAGATACTGGAGAATTACTCGTCCAAATTTCAATAAGAAATATCGATTTTTTTATTTATAAGTGACCTAAACGTAAAAACTGACGTATCTCAGCTCCAAACGTACACGGTTTTTTATTTCATAAAAAAAACAGAAAGTTACTTGAATTTGTTTATAATTAAAATGTCGAAAAGTATAAACAACTGCAATAAAACGGGTTTAAATTTTGAAAAAAAAATGTTTTTCTACGTGATCTTAAAGTATTTAAAGAATGCTACAATTTGAGTCATCGTACACATTTCTTGGTCTTGATGACAGGGTTTCACAAAGATGCAAAGTTTTAGCAACAATGGTATATTTGAACCGTTTTAGTAATCATTTTGATTTGAAATTTTAGGTGGTGATTGTACTTTAAGAGTTATGTTTTTTCAAAATTTCATTGAATATTATCCACTATTTTTTAATGAACAGTAATTTGTTTAGAAACGCATAATTTTGCAATGTTCAATTCTTTTTAAATAATAATAAAAGTTGGAATGAATTATAGTTTATGTACTTTTATTGTACAGCTCAAAACGAACATTTTTCTTCTTTTTATTGTTTTCCATAGGACTTCTAAATTTCGAGATATTCAAAGAAAACCGACGAAAGACACGGTCTAAAAAATTAAATTGTTTAAATATACAATACGCCCACTTCATAGAAACGGCAACACTGAGCTGTGAACTTAAGTTGAGCTCCTGAACATGTTAAAACAAAAAAAGTGCCCTGACCAGACAATTCACATTAAAATCCTAAATTGACTCCACTATAGTTAAAATCGACAATGTCACAGGATGATTTAGCGGGATTAGTAATGATGTCAGTTGAATAAGATATCCTTCAAGAGATTGACACGGTGTCGATCATTAAAGACTTTGCAAAAAGAATACGTGCAAAGTGCACTTTTCATAAACTCATAATTTATGTTCTTACAATATAAATATAATTCAGTTATAGACATAGATCAAATAATACACGGTTAAGTAATCATTCAATCGTGTTGTTTTTCAAGTTGTTATTCACAGCTGTTCCGCTATAGTTTAATTACGCTTGCGAGTAAAATAAACTGCTTTTAATGAGGTTCAGCTTTGATTTACCAATAGTAAAAATTCAGGAAAAGAGCAGTGTCCAAAGGAATACCCTTGCACTTTAGTATATAGTACGTCCGTGAAATTCCCGTGGTTATTTCACGGAGGCGTCAAAAAGCGATCTCGCGCGGGTGGAAAATTTACCTTGAGCCACCTCTGCATGCTAGTATAGTAACAAGACGTCTCTCTCATGAGGCATCTTATCAAGTATCTCTATATTTACCTAGAGGAAACTTCATCATGAATGAACATTTGTTATATTTCAAAGTCAACAATTATTAAAAAGCACAATGGAAAAGAGTAAGTATAAAATTTAACTCACCGCATGTATGTCTTAATAAATATTGCCTTCTATTTTCGACTGATTCTAACGAATGCTTTCTTTGAGAGTTCTCTGCTGCATGTCCAAAATAATCCTTAATTAGTATAACATGTAATTTTAGCACTAGTACAGTTTTGAAAGAAAAAGTTGAAAACTTTTGAAAAATGATGAAATATGAAGTGGTAAAGTCACTTTTCCATAGGCTGTCGGTGAGCTCCTCCTTAGTTGCAATATTGGTTTGAAAAAAACCGTCAATGTAACGTATGTAATGTAGTGTATTGTCGAAAATGTCTATATCAATGTAATTTTCTTTCTTTGCTAAAGCCGAAATTTAAAAAAAAATGCCAATAATGTCCTTTTATTTTGTTTATAAAAGTAGTTTTAGGTTGTCATTATCGGAACAAGTTCTTACAATATTCTCACCACATTTGAACTCTCAACGAGCGTGGTTTTGAAAGAAACCATTGACGCTTAACAGAGCAGATTATTCCGGGTAGGGTAACAAATTTCCTAAATATACTATGACAGAACAAAACCACCACTGTTTTTATTAGTCTTTAAAAGAGTCTACACTAATACAGATACTTTTTCCCAGTTAGAGAAATTGCTAAAATGAAAAATATGTACTTATATTTATAAATGAGTATAACAATATCTTATTGTTTTTTTTGCATTGAGTTTAGTTAGTAAAATATTAATAATGATTGACTTTGTTTCTATTGACTTTTATTTTTTCGATATTTGAAGGCCTACCACTCATCTTCCGCCTAATTTTAGGTTACTCTTCGTCAACTTCTTACTGTAGACTGAACATTGTAATAATGTTTAAATTTGGGTTCAGCTGACCTGTTAAAAATAACTCCATTTGACTACTAGTCAACCATCCTAGGATGGCAAGTAACCACGCAGAGAGAGAAAAAAATATCGTCACTGTTGGACAGAGACAAACAAGCTTCTTAAGCTATGAAACTATAGTCGGAGGAAGAAGTTTCAGTAAACCGTGAAGCGCGCGCTCTATCCACCGAGAATCCCGGTGTGTCATACGCCAGTTGGTGTTTTTGAATGAACACTTGAAGGGTCCTTTGTTTTTATATTTGATATATTTAATTATACCAATCATAATATTTAATTCTTTTAGTTTTATGTAAACAATACGATATAGCAAATATACAAAACAAATACAAGTATTATATTAAATAGAACGGGACTAAAATTATAAAAAATTAAGATAAGCGCTTATACGATACTTTATTTACCTGCTCAACCTAACTTCTGAAGAAACTCAGTAATATTAAATTGTATTAGTAGTCGGCAATAATGTAATGTTTAAATACCAAGAATGAAAATATGTTGCTAATGGACCATAGTAAACAATTTTTATTTATATATTCTACTAACGTTTTATTGTCAAGATAATCAAATAATATCTCAACGAAGGTATCAAGTTACAAAAATAATTGTCTAATATTAAAAAAAGTATATATGTTACAAATCAATAATCAATAAACATCGTATTTTGCGGTATGCTTGATGTTGTAGAGGGTTCAAGGCCCCCGTCTTGTTTATCTATTCCCGATGGCTCTCCTTCCAGCTCGTTAAAATCCAGTTCCTGATCGTTTTCACTGGCACTAGTGTCATTGTCAGAGTTTAAATTAATAGTTAATTCATCAACAACACTGTCCACCATTGGCTGTTCGAATCTTTTAGCCCGTTCACATCGCGATCTCCACTGTTGAACAGTAAGCTGCTCAAAAAATTCGTGACAGTACTTGGTAACATTTTCAAAGCTAAAAGTAACATTTTTTGTAGCAACATAATTTTCCATGGCTGCCCACCCAACTCAATGGGGTTCAGATCTGGATGGTCTGGAGGCAATCTTAACACATCATGACGATTTTGAATAAAAAGTCGATTAATTTGATACCGTTTATATCTCGGCTTATCAGTTTTAGTAATGCTATATAATTCGAGTTTGAACATTTGTTCATCATAAGCAATATTTCTTGCCCGGAACCACTCCTGCATCTCACATTTTTTAGGTGTTGAGGTTGACGCTATGTCTATCTGTTTATTGTGATACGACGCGTTATCAATGAAAACCACACTTCTTGGATGCAAATTAGGGATTAATTTCGCAACCCACTTTTCATAACTTTAAAAACTCATGTCAGTACGATAATCGCCGGTGCTGCAGTTAGATTTCCACCTCACATGAATTCTTGATGTGTGTGTCACGAATGAATATAACTTTCGTCCATATATACAATAGGTCGTCCTTTTTCCCTATACACCCTCATTTTTTTTTAAATTCCACTCTAAGATTTCTGATTTCGTGCCGCTCAATTAAAATCTTTCGATTATTTCGGGTTTTCCGCCATCGAAAACATAGCTTGTGTATTTCCTCCAGCAAAGCTTCTATTTATCCTTGATACTCAATATCGTCACAAAATTTTCTATGTACTAGCTTAAGTGTTGGCACCTTTTTCAAAGTAATATGAAAATTTATGACAGTTCTTCGAAGCATAGCGCAATCACAATCATCTAAGATAACCTAAGATTTTTTATCGAGTCGCTTTTGGTTAGGGGTTGAAAATGATGTCATTACGCCGCTTTCTATCTTCTTAGCCTCAATATTTATTCGTGCAATGGTTCTTAAGCTAACACCAGTTGCCGCTTCAACACGTTGGTAGAACTTAAAATAAAGAAACGTAGAATAAAATACAACACGAATGTCAGAATACAAAATTTTAAACTAATAATAGATTTGTACACTTACTTTTGAAAATGGTATAATAGGGGCTCCAGCTATAGATTCCTGCTTCATAAATTTTAAGATAGAACTTATAATTTCTCGGCTTTGACCAGACAAAGCCTTATGTTTTACTTTGCTTTCAAACATCATGGTATTTTCTTATAAATACTACTAGTGATAATAAATATAACAATGCTCATAAGTGGGTACTCATAATAGGTACCTAAATATGTATTAAATCTAAGTTATATACTGCAAGCACTTTTCTCAAGATTGTACAGATCTTTACACAGAGAAGGAACATAAACAAATCAGCTCCGTAGTGGCGGACTGGTTTCGACCATTGCGCGTTCTAATCTCATCTGTCATTCTAGGATGTTTCACTAGTACTGGTTATAATTTTTTAGTTTACGCATAACTTTTTTTTAATAAAGATATATTAGTTGCATGCTATTGTAGGATATTAGCATTTTTATCTAAGCAGCACAAAGACATATATTAAGGCTAGTAAGAGATAATATATGCAATCTATACAAGTGAGACGAAGACCAATAAAAGTTATAACGCAAATGACGAGTAATGTTTTATTTATAAAAGTGCCAATATATTACATCTATGCCATACATTTTCGAAGACACTAATTCAGAGGTAAACATTTGATCTAAGAACAATCACCAGAATTTACCAGAGTATACATAGGTTTTTTGGGTCGCTGATTCCGAATCCGAGGTTGGTTAAGCCTCATAGTGTCAGGTTCTTGGTCATTTGAAGGTCAAATTGAGAAAAAGTGTTGTAAAAAATTTGAAAAATTTATGTTTGTGTTTCTGAGGTCGCTGAATTCAAATCCGCTGTTATTTTTACCCTTCAAGAACATCTAGAGGTCATTTCAAGGCATTTTGAGATCATTTTGAGGTCAAATTGAGAAAAAGCGACTGCTAAAAAATCTGGAAAAATGCTTACATGGATTTTTTGGGTCGCTGACCTCGAATCCGTGGTTGGCTGGACTTCATCACATCGGATTCAAGATCATTTGAGGGTCAAACTGAGAAAAAGTGAAAAATTTATGTTTAAGTTTTTGGGATCACTGAGTTCAATTTTGTCGTTATTTCATCTCAAAGTTTCTTTAAGGCCATCTCATGATCAAATTAAAACAAGAATGTTGAAAACCAAGAAACTGAAAAATTTTAGGTAGGTATGGGTTTATTTTATCACTGAGTATAAATCTATATTAAGCCATCTGTCATCAACCTATTGACATACAAAAACTTTTTCTGTTTTACCTTCAAATGACCTTGAATCCGATGTGATAGACCCCAGCCAACCACGGATTCGAGGTCAGCGACCCAAAAATCCCACATAAGCATTTTTCCAGATTTTTTAGCCGCTTTTTCTCAATTTGACCTCAAAATGATCTCAAAATGCCTTGAAAAGACCTCTAGATGTTCTTGAAGGGTAAAAATAACAGCGGATTTGAATTCAGAGACCACATGAACCTAAACATAAATTTCTTTCAAATTTTTTACAACACTTTTCTCAGTTTGTCCTTCAAATGACCTTGAATCCGATATTATAGAGTCCAGCCAACCACGGATTCGAGGTCAGCGACCCAAAAAACCCATGTAAGTATTTTTCTAGATTTTTTAGTAGCTTATTCTCAATTTGACCTCAAGATGGTCTCAAAATGCCTTGAAATGACCCTCTAGATGTTCTGATGTTCTTGAAGGGTAAAAATAACAGCGGATTTGAATTCAGCGACCTCAGAAACATAAACATAATTTATTTCAAATTTTTTACAACACTTTTTCTCAGTTTGACCTTCAAATGACCAAGAACCTGACCTCGGATTCGGAATCAGCGACCCAAAAAACTTATGTGTACTCTGGTAAAGTCGGGTGATTGTACTTAGATCAAATGTTGACGTGTGATATTTCTGCTATGAATCTTAAAAGCGAAGTCTGTAAACGAGTACAATTTGGAAATAGGATATTAGGAATGTTATTTTTCAAAGAGCAATAAAAATTTTGGTGGGCGTGTCTGGTTCTATGGCATAGTATGTTTAGGTCTGCTTCTGGGTGCATCTAGGTATACAATAGTTCTATTACGTTACTTATATTAGTAAGACAGTGTAGAGATAATTGGTAAATGTAAATAACCGTAGATAAATGAAAGTAGCGACGATACCTATGCGGTGATTGGTTTTCTGACGTTTTTCTTAACAAATTTTGAACCTTGTCTATTTCCTATGACTGTCGATGTATAAAGAGGATATGTTACAATTTTCAACATTTTGTTAGTTTTTAGATGACATTCAGTTGCATTACTGTTGAATAAAAATGTAAGCTTAGAGCAAACTCGAGGATGAAAATCAAGTATCATTTTGTTTATTTCCACAGAGTAAGCTAAAGACTTGTCTGTATTATTTATTTATCAAATTAGCCACTCTCAACTACGCGTTGTTCGTACAGTACCATGTAAGTAAAACATGTAATTTTAGCATTTTTACAGTTTTAAAAAAGAAAGCTTAAAATTATGAAAATACCTACTTTCTGTATATTGTTGCCCTAATCTGGGCACGCTAATATATTAGTTAGGTAAATACTTTAAAACACTTATTATTGGAGAACCAATCAAAACAACTACTCTCCTAGCTAATACTGACGAAGTATTGAATTACCTGATAGGATTCTTAGCATTTTAAAGAAAAAAATATTGAAAATACTTAAATCATTTATTTACATTTAGTCATTCACACTTTTTTTTATTTAATATGAAATTATCTACTTTCTGTATATTGGTACCTTAACCGAGTCACACTAATCTACTACTTAGGAAAATACTTTAAAATACTCATTATTGAAAAACCAATCAAACAACTACTCTTCTAGCTAATACTGACGAAGTATTGAATTACATGATAGGATTCCCGGCATTTTAAGGCAAAAAAATATATTGAAAATGCTTCAATTATTTATTGAAATTCAGTCATTCACAACAATTATTATTGAACCTTACATTCTATTTCAACTCTAGAAAAGTTGTACAAGTTTTTTCGAACTCGTTAGTTCTCATCAGTAGAGTATAGAAACATTCATTCATTATTTACAAGCCTATTCTTGATATATTTTTTACAATTAATTATTTTTTATTTATTTGCTTTTACCTAAATAATATTCTCTAATCATGGTAAAAGCAAATAAATAAAAAATAATTAATTGCAAAAAATAAATCAAGAATAGGCTTGTAAATAATGAATGAATGTTTCTATACTCTACTGATGAGAACTAACGAGTTCGAAAAAACTTGTACAACTTTTCTAGAGTTGAAATAGAATGTAAGGTTCAATAATAATTATTTTTGTGAATGACTGAATTTCAATAAATAATTTAAGCATTTTCAATATATTTTTTTGCCTTAAAATGCCGGGAATCCTATCATGTAATTCAATACTTCGTCAGTATTAGCTAGAAGAGTAGTTGTTTTGATTGGTTTTCCAATAATGAGTGTTTTAAAGTGTTTTCCTAAGTAGCATATTAGTGTGACCTGGTTAAGGTACCAATATACAGAAAGTAGATAATTTCATATTAAATAAAAAAAGTGTGAATGACTAAATGTAAATAAATGATTTAAGTATTTTCAATATTTTTTTCTTTAAAATGGTAAGAATCCTATCATGTAATTCAATACTTCGTCAGTATTAGCTAGGAGAGTAGTTGTTTTGATTGGTTCTCCAATAATAAGTGTTTTAAAGTATTTACCTAACTAGTATATTAGCGTGCCCAGATTAGGGCAACAATATACAGAAAGTAGGTATTTTCATAATAAATAAAAAAGTGTGTAAGTTATGATTTGCATAATACCTAAATAATATTCTCTAATCATGGTAAAAGCAAATAAATAAAAAATAATTCATTGTAAGAAAGCTTAATATTTATGAAAAAATGCATGAGACTCTTTGTATCCACTATGTAAATGAAGTATGTATTAAAACAATGTTTATTCTTTCAATTTTGTTTACCTTTTGATACAAAAACAGAATGTAATTTGTTCTCATAGCATTTGTAAAATTATGTTTAACCATGTAAACAATGTACTTTATTTTACTAATTTATATTCATAACCCACGAATCGCATAATTTTGATCTCTTTTTGCTTTTCAATTTTATTTCCACTCACATTTAACTGGAAATGAGGAGTTTTTTTATATTCAAAGCATAACAGAATATTCGCTTTCACCCACTCTCTCGTTTTTCAATTATAACTTCATGTTTTTATTTGATAGAAAATGTAAAATAATAATTAATTCAATGAACTTTGTTACAAAAATAAATGTAATATATTTACTACCTCCGAAGTCCACAAATATTTCACGGTGAGGTTCTAGATGAATGCAAAATATTTTAAAGGGCGATTTCTTGACTTATTTTAATACAAAAATTCATAGAAACATGTCCCAAATGGCTTATTTTTGAAGATAGAATTTCAAGTTCACAGGTTCTTTCCATAAATTTCGAAAACGCTTCGGATATTTTTTGAAGTTTCGTATGACTTTTATATTCCAGAAGATGTCTTCGAGTTAGCTGTAATACTTTTTTGTTGCACCATTCCAGAAGATATGACTGTTAGAGTTCAATCTTTGTTAAAAAAATAATATACTTAAATGTAAAAGAAATAAAGCCATCGGAACTGAAGTTTATTTCTTTATTTGTTATTTAAAAATGTCTAGTCGAGACAAGACGAAAATGATTGTTTAAAAAAAATAACGAAAGGCATATCAAACTATAGCTATTTTAAATGTCTTGAAATTTGCATACAGAGCGATATAAAAACATTCTTTTGAAAAAATTGCTGCGATAAAAACTTAATTATTGAATATTTCTTTCCTCACCGCAAGCCTCACCCTGTATATTAAATTTAAAAAAGCTGTTTCATGAGGATTTTAATTTGCTTCAATTGAAGCTATTAATTTTTTTTTGTTTTACAGGAAAGAAAAACAAAAAATACTTTTTTATTTCAAAACTAAATATTTTTTAAAGAAATATGATATACAACGTGATTTACCATGATATGCGGAAAATAGAATGGTGTACTAGTCTTCAATGTGGGAAAGCCCCTGCAAAATTTTAGAGTGCCCCGAGGTAATTTAGTATATTAAAAATGGTTAAAATTTACGAAGATACACTAGTGTTATTGACTAAGTCAGTAATAAGGCGACGAACTTACTTATGAAAGAACATATTGGAGATGTTTGCATTTCCTTAATTGGCATAAAAAGTGAAGCCGGCGAGTGTGGTCAAAGTGCCGCGTTTTCTGCTTTCGGTGGAACAATCAAGACACTGGCGTGTTATTGACAGGTTTAAGTAAACATCTCCTATATCTACTTGTTGTTGCAAGGTTAACTAGCATAGGGTCAATGTCTTCTCGATTTATTTCGCTATTTTTGTAGTGTGATTTGATTAAAATCAAAAAATCACTTCTACCCTCTCCAGTTTTGCTGTCGATAGTGTCAATCCCAAGTCTGATAAAGTGATATGGTCGTACCGCGTTACGTCAGATTGGTTAAAGTCATTGGCTGCGCATTTCTACAAAAAAATAAGGTAATTTTTTTCGTCATTTTTTTTTAATCTTTCATTTTTTTAACTCCTTTCGGTGAGAACAACTGTGGTGATCAGTTCATTTACTAATAAATATAAGATTCAAGGACTTTAAGTAACCAAGGGGAATCAAGAAACAAAAAGAATAACAATTTTGAAATTTAAAAATAATAACATGTATTATACAAAATGTTGATCTAAAACTTTATTTATCTTCGAATATATACATTATTTAACAAATGAATTATATATAATTATTATAGACAAATATGTTTGGAAAATAATAATTTTCCAAACCCTAATATCTATCTATAAATTGGTGACCGATTCGAACATTCTGAAAAACCTGGAATTGGATATCACATGTTGCCGTAACTATAAATTGGTGACCCCTTCAAAAAATTTTCGTTTTTGGCAACATCGTATTCGTTTATATATGGTCATGTACCACTTGGAAGTATTAAACTGGATCAGCACGTAGAATTGGATCGAATGGATAGGATTTATTAATTGGATTAAAATATCATTTCAATTTATAGATATTAGGGTTTGGAAAATAATATATCTATAATAATTATTTAGAATTCATTTGTTAAATAATGTATACAGGGTGTTTCAGCTAAAAGTCCCCGGGTCATTATCTCCTAAAATAATAAAGATACTTAAAATTTGTAAATCGCGGATAATTGACACCAAAAAAGGTCTTAAATAACTGCAATTAGAATTGTTCCTTCGCAGTGCACAGAGATGACGCTGCGGTGAGAAATTATTTTTCGATGGCTGGAACCTTGAAACACGATTCATACGATTAACGAATAAATTGTGAATAATTTTGACCATGTAAAAAATTTTGTAAATACCAGCCGTTTTGGAGCTACATGAATTTTTTTCTCCATTTTTTTGTCTCTGTAAATTTTGAAAACTTCTGTAACTTTTCTGTTTATCATTTTAGGACATCAATTATTTAGAACTATTATCTTATTATATTCCATATTATTACATATTTTGAAAATTTTTATAATTTTCAGAATTTTTCAAATGCAACTAATTTTTAAAATTTGAAATTAGTAAAAATTTTCAAAATATGCAATAATAAAGGAAGTATGGAATATAATAAGATAAGAGTTCTAAATAATTGGTGTTCTAAAATGATAAACAGAAAAGTTACAGAAGATTTCAAAATTTACAGAGACAAAAAAATGGAGAGAAAAATTCATGCAGCTCCAAAACGGTTGTTAATTTCAAATTTTTAGTCAAAATTATTCACAATTTATTCATTAATCGTATGAATCATATTTCAAGGTTCCAGCCATCGAAAAATAATTTCTCAGCGCAGCGCCATCTCTGTGCAGTGCGAAGGAACAATTCTAACTGCAGTCATTTAAGACCTTTTTTGGTGTTAATTATCCGCGATTTACAAATTTTAAGTATGTGTATTATTTTACGAGATAGTGACCCGGGGACTTTTAGCTGAAACACCCTGTATGTTCGAAGATAAATAAAGTTTTAGATTAACATTTTGTATAATACATGTTATTTTTAAATTTCAGAATTGTTGTACTTTTTGTTTCTTGATTCCCCTTGGTTACTTGAAGTCCTTGAATCTTACATTTACTAGTAAGTGAACTGATCGCCACAACAACCTACTGTTAAATTTTCCGCATGTCATAGTAGACCACGTTGTATGTTGTTTTGGAGTGACAGATACATTAACAGGTACATTATTATAAATAGATGATTTGTATATTTTTATTGCTTATTTCTGAGTTAGCTCACAATGGAAAAATGTTGTATAAAAGCACTAATACAGTGACTAGTATCTTTTGAGACACCCTTTATGTCCTGCACAATTGAATTACTTCGTCTTTTCATCTACTGATACCACTTGATAAACTTTATCGCTGATTAATTCTGTTTTCTTCCTTAAGTACCACACATTTCAATTATGGCTTTGTAGGTATTAAGCTAAAAGTATTTATAATCATATCCAATATCTTTTCAGATTTTCTGACCAGTGTTTATTTGTATGAGATTCGCTTTTGAAGGTGTCTGTTGTACTACAAACATATAGTAATATAATATAATATACCTTTGATAATATTCTTTTACATTTTTTCAATTATTAGCCATGGAAATTTTGATTTATCATGTTAAGACATATCTTCAACAGAGTGGTGTCAATAAAATCATTTGTTATTTTTATTATTATTATTGCGAGTTTATAATGTAATAGACATCAACACTTGTTATGTTTACATTGTCAGCGTCAAACTAATTTTTCATTAGGGTGTTGAAAATTGAGCCACAATAATTAGAGGCGTAATATTTCAGCTGACACCTCTCACGTGTGATGAATATATTAAGTAACTAAAGCTCAAACGTCTCAAGAATAATGGTGTAAATCGACCCTTATCCATCTCACAACACTATCCACCTCTTTCTCCTTCTCTCGAAAAACTAATACAGCCAAAAGACGGATAACCTTTATTACACGAAAAACCAGTTTTCAGCTCTAGCTTGAAATAATTAGGAGCAGTTAATTATCTTCCTGCTTGAGGAGTTCATATTTTCCTTAAATAAGCGTTACGTAAATATGGTCGAGGAGCGAGACCTCTGAATTCAACACATGCTGTGCAACTCTCGAATATACAAAAACAGATGATTGATTCTGATATAAAAACACTTCACAGAACATATTTTTGAAGTCGCGATTTGATTTGGAATGGCGAAATTGGAAAGAATTTGACTATTTAGTTGTTTTCCACGCAAAATCTATCATCGTATCTTTCATGTTCCTATATCTCCATATTCTGCAATTGTTTGTCGTAAAAACTTGATATATTAGTATTGGAGTTCGTCTGGAGGTTTCAAAGAGAACGGACGTATTTTAAAATGATCTCAGTAATTTGCGTAAAAACTCGGTAATAAGATGGCCTAATAAAGCAAAATCACAACGCTGTGTTAAGCTGAAAATTATATAAAAAGTGATACATATTAGCTTAACAACAGTTGAGTTATATAGCTAATATTTAATTAATACATGCGATTAAAAACTCTCAGTGTATAAATGAAGTGAAAACACATGGTGACGGGGCCGAGAAACAACCACAAACCAACTGGCGCTGGAAGTAATAAATTATCGAGAAGGGCTATTTCACATTTATGATTTTATAACTTGCTAGCCAAGCAGGCTAAAGAATTTCTTAGATAAATAAACTCGTCTACCCCTAATAGTTATTATTCTAATAGCATGGCAATAAATAGTTTCCTTCAGCACAAACAGATATTACAAAATAAACCCGAACTAACCAGTGGCGTACTATTGAAATAAAAGAAGGGCAATAAACATTTTTCTTCCAGTAAATATATGTAAAATAAACCCCAGCTACCCAGTGGCGCACTACTAGGTCAATAGGTTAGGTTAGGTTGGTTAGGTTGATATGTGAGTGGGCTAGTAACAGACCCTCCTTGTCTATTGTGGCTCACTCCTAATTATATTTCACCCAATAGGTTCAGCTTTTTGATAAAGCCTTATTGGGTGAGAGGTTGTCCAGGTCCTCTGGCAGCAGTTGCCCTTTGCCAAAAGTGAGCACCTGGTTCTTTCTGCAGCAGGACGGGCACTGGTTCCGGTCCGATAAATTTTGATACCGCACCGTCCCTGGCTAAGGTGTCGGCTATTTCGTCGATCTCCATGCCAGAGTGGCCCTTTATCCAGACCAGAGTTAATTCGTTGTATCTGCCCAATCGGGCTAGAGCCTTTTGCCAATTCCAGACCAATTTAGAATTGCAGCGATGCGAGCCAAGAGCTTGGAGAGCTGCTTGACTATCTGAAAAGATTTTTATTGATCTGCGTCTAGGATGCATCTGCTCAACCCTCCTTGTACACAGTTCAATGGCATGAACTTCTGCCTGAAAGACAGTCGCATAGTTACCCAGTCTCGAAGTGATTCTTACCTTGCGACTGTATGTTCCAGCTCCAACTCCCTCAGGAGTTTTGGAGTCGTCTGTAGGTCAATAACGTACCACGCCAAAACCGAATTTTATCTCACCAGAAAACGCAAAAACATTGGACCTACTACAGAACGTGGGAACGAAGACGCCAGTTACTGGTGCAAAAAACTGTCGGCGACGGAAACTGCCTGGGTGGAGCACTAAGCCATAAGAAAGATCGAGAACATTAAAAAAAAGGACAGCAGAGATCAAGACAGAACACAAAATCCTATACGGAAAATTGAAAATAAAAAAGAGGTAAAACGTAAAGGAGACAAAAAAACACCACAAAGTACCTGGAATAGCTCTCCACCACAGCAGAAGAAATACTGCGAAGAAAGAGAGACGGAGAGAAACCACGACGAAGAAAAATGTAGAGCATTCTTCGAAAACATAAAAACACTCAACAGGATTACGACTAAATTAAACCTTCAGATATCTGACAAAATATAAAAGACAATAATACCCACAAGAGAAGAAATATACCGCTGAAACATTGGACTAAGAAGCTGGAGGAAGAAGGAACTGGAACGAAAGAACGAACAAAATTAATAAAAGAAACGGACCACTACTCGCAAAAACAACAAGACAAAAACAGCGACAACACTACTAGGAGGAAAGGCAATTACAAAAAGGACAGAATACGCAATACTGAGGACAAGTCCAAAGAAGGGACCAAACGCATCTACTGAAGAAAGCGTTAATACTGAACAGCAACGAACTAAAAATGGGGAGAAATGAGTCAATAAAAAACTTGATATATTAGTATTGAAATAATCAAATATTTGCAAAAATACATACCTAAGTGAGAAAAGGATTTGTAACACGAACATTGCTCTGGCGTGTAATCCCTAACCATATCGGGCAATAGATAGTTTTCATTTTATTACATTATAAGTGAGTATGGAGTCCTCAGTTCACTCCTGTCAGTTTTCTTTTAGGACATATTATTGTAAATATTATTATATTTAAAAAAATAGATAGTTGCATTTTCAACTGGTTTAAAACATGAAGATATTAGATGAGACATTTTTACCGTAAGCATGTGTAGGAAAACGTAGTATTGACTCTATTAATATCAAAAACAGTTTTGGATATTCCGTTATTTGGTGAAATTAACGAAAATTTGAAGATTAATAAAAGCATGTAGAATTTTTCAAGTTTTTATATGGTCGTCCATAATTTACGAGAAGTATGGATTACATAGCCCCACAAAAAAAAAGTTCAAAGCAGCGAACCAGACCCATGTATTCCTATGTATTTTCGGTCGCTGAATCCGGGGTCAAAAAAAATCAATAGCTAGAGCCAAAAAACACCCCTGAAATGGGGTAAAAAGAATATTAAGCTACGAGAATAGTTGTTACATCTTAATCAATCGAATTATACAAATTGAGATTAAACAGCAGCGTATATACAATAGATATGAAACACACCCCCAGGGAGGGGCGAAAACTAGCCCCCATATATAAAAAAATCGATCCAAAGCAGCTGAATCCAATGACTGCTGAAGAAGCTCAAAATGTCTAAGTTTTGTTAAAGCGATAAGAAACTACATCAGGTCCGACGTAATCTTCATAAACTGCCCCTATAGAGTTGAGAACAACCACCCCCAAGTTTAAAGGACACGAGAAAAACAAGAAAAAACGTAAAATGCAACAGGATTTCTATTTTCATGGATACTATGATTGGATGAAATTGCGTATTACTCTAAAATAGAACTAGAAACTTACGTACCATCAACATTCTACAGTGTCAACCCTCAGAGGGTGTGAAAACTACCCCCTATGTAAGGTTTGACTATAAAAAGTTACAGTGACTTCTATAAAAATTCAAAACACCTGCGTTGTGTGGAAGAGAGAAGAACTAGACTATGTTCGACGCTGTACTTGAAAACCACCCCCACGGGGTTGAGAGACGCCACCCCTATAAAAAAAACTATGGAAATGAAACGAATAAGCAACAGTTTTTCGTTACATCTTGAATTACGGTAGTTTACATCCTTTCTGGGGGTGATACTTAATAACATTTATAGGACATGAGTTTCAAACTCTAAGCATGCAACACGATTTTTGCCAATCGTAGCATCCATAAAAATGTAAATCCGGTTAGTTTCTCTCTGTCTTTCCAGCATCCTACAGATATCGCCACCCTGTGGGGGTGGTTTTCAAGCACATCGTCGAACATAGTCTAGTTTCTTCTCTCTTCCACACAACGCAGCTGTTTCGAATTTTTATAGAAGTCACTGTAACTTTTTATAAATCCGGTTAATTTCTCTCTGTTTTTCCAGCATCCTACATATAGGGGTAGTATCTCGCAACCCCGTGAGGGTGGTTTTCAAGCACATCGTCGAACATAGTTTCTTCTCTCTTCCACACAACGCAGGTGTTTCGAATTTTTATAGAAGTCACTGTAACTTTTTATAGTCAAACCTTACATAGGGGGTAGCTTTCACACCCTCTGAGGGTTGACACTGTAGAATGTTGATGGTACGTAAGTTTCTAGTTCTATTTTAGAGTACTACGCAATTCAGACAATCATAGCATCCCTGTTGGATTTTACGTTTTCTCTTGTTTTTCTTGTGTCCTTTGTACTTAAGAGTGGTTGTTCTCAACCCTATAGGGATAGTTTATGAAGATTACGTCGGACCTGATGTAGTTTCTTAACACTTTAACAAAACTTAGACATTTCGAGCTTTTTCAGCAGTCATTGCTGTTTTGGATCGATTTTTTTTATATATGGGGGCTAGTTTTCGCAACTCCCTGGGGGTGTGTTTCATATCTATTGTATGTACGCTGCTTAATTTGTATAATTCGATTGATTAAGGAGTAACAACTATTCTCGTAGCTTAATCTTCTTTTTATCCCATTTCAGGGGTGTTTTTTGGCTCTAGCTAATGATTTTGGGGGTGTACGATTTTTTTTGACGCCCGGATTCGGATTCAGCGACCGAAAATACATAGGGATACATGGGTCTGGTTCGCTGCCTTGAACTTTTTTTTTGTGGGGCTGTGTTATTTACGAGACCGTTTGTTTCCAACTTGTAAAATGGACATAAGTCAGGTAAGTAAATATCAGTTATATATAATTGCCAAAATCTGCACTTTTAGAGATATACCACCTACGGAAAGCGCATTTCGTTGTCATATTCTGAGAGCATATTTATAACTCGCTGTTAACAAAACAGGCTGCTTAGTTCAGCAAAAAATTCCAAGTCTTATTGAATTTGGATAGCATCGGAAAGACGACAATCAAGATGACAATAAATCGAAGGCAAACTTTGTAAATATACATCATTTGGCATATGCAATTGCTTCATTTGTTTATGTGAAGGCAAGTGTATATACCAGGGATTCCCAACAGGTGGTCCGCGGACGATGTCTCAGGGGTCCGCGAATCTCACTGAGATATTCAATTGTTTTGTATTTTACTTGACTTGCAGTGGTAGATTCTACATAATTTTCATTTTAAGAAGAATTTAAGCTTTTAAGGGGTCCTTGTCAGTATAGCGATCGATGAGGGGGTCCTTGAAAAAATCTTGTTGGGATTCCCTGGTACATACGGTATATCCACAGTTAGAGTTGATTAGAGGGTAAACTTTAAAAAGTTTTACTTTTGCCAAAAATACGATTGCCATGGAGTAAGTTAAAATGTCATGTACAGGGTGTTCAGAAAATTTAAAAATCTGAAAATTATGTAAGAGTAAACTACGTTCAATTTTAACGATATGAAAAACTGACACCAAAAAAAGTTTTTTAAAATTAGAATTTATGTCAGAATTCCAATTTGTGGATAAATCTACCTAATTCGACTATCTACAATAATAAAAAAGTCTACTTGATACAGCCTTCTTCAATGTCGATACTAAAAGATCCATGTGATCTCGCTTGAAAATATTTTTTTGTACCAGATATTTTATCTTTGGTACAATTTTATGTACAGAAATCGATTCGTCATATTTCAGATTATGTGTATAAGCTTTCAAGTCGCGTCAACTGTTAAAAACAAAGGTATGAGATGAGAAATGTAAAATATTGAATAGTATTACCGAAAAGATTAACAAAAAGTAGAAAAGTGCGATTTTTACGAATCGAATATGTCCTCAGTTTTACGAGTTACATAGGCCACTTTTACTTTGCATATTTCGACGGTCTTGCTCTCTGACTAACAGATTGTCCTGTCGCTGGAAAATATCGAGTAAAATCTTTTAAGAGGGAGAAATAATTTTATAACCTAAATTATTTTATGAAATGAATCTGCAGAATTTAAATTCTCGCCAACATTACATTTAATTTAAGTCGCCTTCACAAAATTAATTGTGGTTTTAAGTAAGTCATAATGGTTTCATTATTTTCTATAATGACCATATTATTTAAATTATCCTAGATTAAAGCAGAAATTGCATACCATCTTCTTAAGTACAGTGTTATATTTTAAGTGGGGCAATAATTGATTTTTTATGTTCTCGCTTTAAACATTTTCATGTTTCATTTTGCTGGGAAAATATAATTATCTGGTGAATAACGGCTAGAAGATTTGCTTTTACTCAGAAGTAGGCTTTACATGAAATTAATTATATGAAAACTTCTCTAACCATACTCACATAATTTATATTTTATAATCAAGTATTGCCGCTTAGTAAAGTAACAATAATTGGAGTAGTAATAGTATTGTACCCAGGCTTTGTAATTATATTGTTGATCTTGATAATTGGCAATCTTGGTCTTTTTGTTAATAATTCAACACCATTTCTGTCTGTAGATTTTCATCCACGACACTGACCACAAAAATGCAAAAGGCAGCTCTGTTGGGTTATCTCCATGTTGTAAGGTCGCGCCAACCCGCGCTGTCTCATATCACCATTACACAGTAGTCCGAAAATAAGAAAAAGCTTTCAAAAATATAATCTTAGTCTGAAAGTCTATAAAAGATCCATCATGATATAAAAAAAACCGCTACCTAAGGAATCACTTCTTCCACATCCAGACTTCCTATTCAAGACTCTTACAATGAAAATACTATATTTGCACTTCACTATGTGGAAATAATTGCTTATGGAACTTTAACAATATAATATTTGCATTCGTGTACCCCAAAAACCCATAAAATGATATGCTACATCGATGGTGGTGGTGGGGGTGAATGAAGTGAAAAAAATTCTTGATGACTTTGATTCTTGTACACATAATAAATCACAATATTTTTTCACCGCCTTTAATAACGGGGTGGGGATGGGAATGGTAATAGGGGTGGTTAATGCCAAAATTTTTTTGAGACCTTAGCTCCAATTTCCAATTTTATGAACTCTTACTTGCTTGATTTACCAATTTACCTCTCAATTCTCAAACGGAATAAAAATAAAATATAATCTATTTCCAGATCTCGTTAAAATATATACGTGTGCCAAATTTTAAGTCAATATCTCAAACGGTTCCAGAGTAAGACCAACAGACAGACAGAATTTTTTTTTCTCAAACTTAAAATCTTGACGTTTTATGACATTCTAGGCCTATTTGAATAATGAAAATTTTCAAAATTTTTCTTTGCGTTAGTATACTTGCACTGGATGTGGAAGTAATATGCAGAAAATGGCATGACAAAGATATACAAAATCATTGTGTGTCGTGGAGTACACGATAGAAGTAAAGCTTCTGCTTCAAGCATTTTCTTCGAGGAAACCTACCACGCATCTATACTACTCGAGGTAACCTATTGCGATGGTACTCGAAGAAAGCAACTGCGCATCCATAATAATCGGAGAAACCTACTGGCATCCATAATACTCGGGGAAACCTACTGGCATCCATAATACTCGGAGAAACCTACTGGCATCCATAATACTCGGGGAAACCTACTGCACATCCATAGTACTCGGGGAAACTTACTGCACATCCATAGTACTCGAGGAAACCCACTGCGCATCCATACTACTCGAGGTAGCCTACTTATTATAGAATTAAGAAAATAATAGATCTATAAACACCGTACAGGTTGCATGGTATTCTAATTTGAAATCGTAGAAGCTAGACACACACGCGATGACGCGTTTCTGGCGGTATCTCCTCATCTATCCTGGAAACATTGGTGTCAATTTAGCAACTTGCTAAAATAATTTTGAAAGGCAGGCACGTTGATGTTCATTTGTTCATAGGACTCGAATTACAATGCAACCTGTAGGGTGTTTATAAATCTTAAAATTCCACACCTTGATTTTCTATCCAAGTCTCACAACGAAAAAAAATTTTATACTATATTTACATTTCACTGTGTGGAAATCATTGTTTACGGAACTTTAATAACATAATATTTGAAATAGTCTACCTCAAAAAGCTATAAAACGATCTGCCGCATCGGTAGTGGGGGTGGAAGAGGGGTGGTAGTGGGGATGGATTAAGTAAAAAAATTTTTGAGGCATTGGGTTCTTATATACCAGCTAAATTTCAATTTTGTTTTTTTCACCCCCTTTAATAATGGAGTGGATGTAGCAATGGGGGTGGCTAATGTCAAATTTTTTTTGAAACCTTAATTTCTTTTATATATACTAAATACCAATTTTACGGACTCTTATTGCATGATTTACCTATTTACCCCCATTTACCCCAATTTATCCCCAACCTTTCAACGGAATAAGATCAAAATATAATCTAGTTTCAGATCTCGTTAAAATACATACGTGTACCAAATTTCAAGTCAATATCTGAAACGGTTCTAGAGTAAACGTGCGCACAATAAAAGTTACAGACAGGCAGAGAGACCGCCAGACAGAATTTTTTTTGCTCAAACTTATAATCTCTACGTTTCGTGACATTCTAAGCCTATTTAAACAATAAAAATTTTCAAAAATTTTTTTGCATTACTATACTTTCACTGGGTGTGGAAGTAATGATAAAAAATTATTAGTTCACCAAGGTCCGCGGGAGTGAAATTCAGGCACATACCAAAAGCATGCAATTTTAAATATATTTTTTGTACTGAACGTCTTTAGAACGTACTAATCAATGTTTAGGAAGTAATTTTAGAAGAAAGAAATCTGTGGGGGACTTTTAAAGGTACAATTTTTTGCGGTTTTCTCAATGGCGAAACATTCTAAATCACACACATAGCGTCAAAAAATTATTATATAACATAAAGCTAACGAGGATAGTTTTAGGAGTGATTCTGTAATTTTCCTTTAAAAACAAGTTTTTTAACTGAAATTATGAAATTATTTAAATAATTTATTGTAATTTTCAATTTATTTGTAGCCATGGATATAGGCACATACTGATCCCAGTATCTACCCAAAGTCTCCTTCACTACGATTTCTTGTATTATCTGAGTCGTCGCCAGTTTCATCTTCAGTTTCAGGCTCAGTAATATGAGTGGGCATATCGTCTCGGACCAGGGTCCCTTTAAAAGTTTTAAAACATGTGGAGAAATCTTTAACAGTTTTTTCTTAGGAAATTTTCTTAAAGACGTAATAAACGGATCTAAAGAAATAAAGAGCCTGTTTAATAGAGCTTGATTGGTAGAAACTCTGCGAAATCTAAACCAATTGCCATACACTTAAAAGAACTTTTATCGATACTATTGCATTTGCTGCAAAACAAATTTTCAATTTTTTTTTGTTCAAATTGTTTCATGTCCATTCTTCTATCTTCCCGTAACAATTAACAAGGAGGTAAGCCAACAAATGCTGAGACATTCTAAAAAAGAAATAAAAAAAAAATGCACTTTTAATCGAAATATTATAACATATTGTAAATTTTAGCCCATTCAGAATTTTCTAACCCTTCCTCCTGTCTACACAAGATAACTTTTTAATAAACAGAACCATTATATATTATATTATTATTATAATATTAACAGACATTGATCTTTATCATCTACAATTTTCTATCACCGCCATCTTCAATATGTAAAAATTAACATTATATTCCTATTCGGCAATTCTAAATACAAACAGATAATAATTTTGATTGAAATTGGAGCACATAGTAAAAACACTACTATTTTAGTTCTTAGTTAGAAAACCGGAACCTTATTAATATTATTATATTTGGGACCGGTTTTATTTCTTATTTATGTTAATGATTTGCCAAACAGTAGTCCCTCAACAAACTTTGCTGATGATACAACATTAACTCATTCTCATAAGGATTGTAATATTTTATTATCAGAGGCTCAATACAGTCTGTCTTTGGTTCATAACTGATCTTTAAACAATAAACTAGTATTAAATAATGATAAAACAGAGACTATGATTTTTTCATTAAGACAGCATTCTGTGCAGATGACCTCTCATTGCGTTAAATTTTTGGGCATTATTTTGGACAGTAAGTTAATACGGGAGGAACACATGTCCTACATCTGCAATAATATATCACGTAATATTTTCTTATTGCGCAATTTAAAAAATTGTTTGTCACAGTCAACGGTTTTAATGGCATATCATGCAATAATTCAACCTTCCCTTACTTATGCCAATTTAATATGGGGCCACTTGGTACATCAACAGTTTTTTCATTGCAAAGTGAAGCTGTCAGAATTGTTGCTGGGTTATCATATAGGGATGATTGTAGGGATGCTTTTATAAGCCTTAAGATACTCACTTTACCCTGTAGTTATATACTGCAGTGACTTGTAATAGAGTTGAATTCAAGATCTTTGTTGACTTCCGTGGAACATGAAAGGTAAAAATGTGCTGATTACGGCATTATATAATACTTGACGTGTATATACTCCCCCTAAATTCGTCTGGCGATATCGGTGTCCCCAGGGGTGAAAAACCGAAAAAAGAAGAAAATAAGATATTTGCTTCATCTTTCTAGCAGTTTTTTAATTTTTGATGAATTATCCATAATAACAAAGTTATGGCTATTTATATGCAAAAGAACTGTACTGTTTAAAGCGTAAAATATTTCCTAAAACCTTGTGTGGCTTTCTTATTATGCGAATATTTATTTTGTTATATTCGCAAATTCTTTCCACTCGTGATTGTAGACAGACCAAGGAAAATTTTAAAAATTCAATAAGAATAAAAGTTGTAGAGTATACTATCAAGATTCGATTACTTTTTTCAGTTTTAAATTTCGATCATAAAGAAGCGAGTTATGAATTAATCAAACAATTATAATTTATTTAAACAATTTTATTTTGCTATTAATTTAATCTAGAGCCTAATATAATTGTTTAAACAATTTGAAATTCTTAAAAATGTTAAGAAAAACTCAAAATTCACTAATTAATAATAGATTGTACAAAAAAATCACAAATAAGCAAAAATAAAAATAAAAAATACGCGATACTCTATTTTTGCCCTTACGGTCATTTCTAGAACCCTATAAAAGGATCTTGTGGAGGTTCATTCATGGACATAAAATTGATGGTCTCGGAGGCACGTGTTCAGCCGATTTTGCTCGAATTTGCTTTCTTTTCGCTACAAATTTGAATTGTCCGCGCCCTATTGCACATCCTGAAATCAAAGATTAGAGGAAATTCTCTAATCTTTGCTGAAATGGCATTTATTTAAAAAATATACTTGACTCGAATTACGATATTTTTATCCGATTTACAATAGTTCCCCCCTGGTTATGATTTCAGTCTCTCTAATATAATATAATAATAGGAAGGTGCTCCACCTTCCTATTATTTCAAAGAGAAATATTTATTTTGCTTGTCTAAGATGAGTTTTATGCCACATTACCTTTCAGTTTTCAATGGCAAATATTTTGCACTGTTCACGTTGTTTACTAAAATTATTATTTTTAAACACTTTTAGCCAGTACTTTCACATAATTTACCAGTTATACTGTTAACTAAACAAATTGATATATAAACTTTTTGACGTTTAATCCGTATTGCTAGAAAAAGACTCCATATTTTACAATAATTGTGTGAATATATAAGAGTACTTAATAAAAAAAACACACTAAAAATATGTAATTAACAATTTTGTTCATGCCAGTATTGTATGCATTCTCGCGTGAGTATATAGAGCTCCGCGGGCCGCGTAACGAGCGGGCAGGCATCTTTTAGTGCGACGGTAAACGGCAGAAACAGAGACAGATGCGACTGGGGTTGTGGCATAAATTTGACAACAACTAACTATTTAATTCAACTCCCTTATTTATGATCGAAATTTAAAACTGAAAAAAGTAATCGAATCTTGATAGTATACGCTACAACTTTTATTCTTATTACATTTTTAAAATTTTCCTTGATCTGTCTACAATCACGAGTGGGAGGAATTTACGAATATAACAAAATAAATATTCGCATAATAAGAGAGCCACGTAGGGTTTTGGTTTTAGAAAATATTTTACGCTTTAAACAATACAGTTCTTTTGCATATAAATAGCCATAACTTTGTTATTATGGATAATTCATCAAAAATTAAAAAACTGCTAGAAAGATGAAGCAAAAAATCTAATTTTCCGTTTTTTTCAGTTTTTCACCCCTGGGGGTTGTTTGGACACCGATATCGCCAGACGAATTTAGATGGTGTATATACATATCAAGTACTACATAATTGCGCAATCAGTACATTTTTACCTTTCAATGGTCCACGGGACACCTTTCTAGATGACTTTTTCGAATTCTGAACCTCTACTATTGTCCATATTAAAAATAACTTAAATAATTACATAATACGTGAAAGTGTACATACGTACTCAACTCGTAGGGGTAATATATATTTGGATTTTTTGCGACTTTCAAAAACCGGAAATGGCACATGCTATTATGCAGTAAAATTTTTCAACGTGTTACCGATTGCTGTACAAACAAACACTTGACTGAACTCGCTTTAAATATGTAATTAAACGATCCCTCCTTGAAAATGCATTCTATGATTTTGACGAATTCCCGTCAACTGATTTTTTTCGTTTAATTCTGTAACTCTATGTGTGATAATGATTATTAGTTCGTTATTCTATGTGCTATATTGTTATTTACTCTACTTTGTTATTTATTTGTTTTATTTATTGTGAATTTTTTTCTTATTTAAGACAATCACTTTTTTGTTATTCTTTTTTGCTATATTTTTTTCATTTATTTGACGTATAAAAGCATAATTTGTATATATATGACCAATAAAGATTTGTCTATCTATCTATCTATTGTTATTACATAGATTCTGTTTGCTTATCATCATTCAAAAGGGATAATTTTTCTCCAAAATATTTTGCATTTAAAAATTATTATATTTACGTGTGTTGGTAACTTGTGATGATAAACAAATGCATTAAAAATAAAGTTTTGCATACGGGATGGTCCACCTCGTTTTATTAACTCATTGAAAGTTAAATTTTCATTCTGTTGACCTTTCATTAATTTCACTCCGACGAATATCAAATGTAAATAGAATTTGACACGGTCGAATTTCTTAAAACTAACTGAATTTTAAATCTCCAGCGCCAAAAACAATGCCGATTGTATTATTTAAATGCTAAAAAGCGAGGGACTGCGACAACTAAAGCATCATGCAACGAATTAATTAAAATATTATTGAGATACAACAAATTAAATAAATTTTAGTTAAAAGTCAGATAGGATAGCGGCGAGTAAATTCATTCTTCGAAACCGAAAGCTTTTTAGGGCTTTTGTGGAATGAAAGTTGAGCTTTTGAATCCAGAGAGGCTTGCGTTTAATTAAATTTATTAGATAATTATTTTATCTTGATTCTTGTAGGCGAAATCGCAAACTGAAAGTATAAAAGTAAAGTTCTATGTTAGTTTTTCGGACAAAGGAAAGTTTCTTGCTCGAGTTTCTCTTATAGATAAGATTTAAGATAATAAAACAACGCGATCTTCTATTCGCTTCTGTAAACAGTGGAGCTCAAGTGGAAGAGTAAATAAATAGAACAACTGACACATTTCACTCGTATTTTTATAATGAATACTTGGAACAGAAAACGTTAACTTCGTTAGGACTTATTTTTGTTCATTGCACACCGTTAATTAACACGTCACGTATGCCACTGGTAATTAGTAATTAGAAATGTTAAGCTTCAAAAGAGAGCTTGAATTATTAAAAGGATAATTACCTAACGAATCTATTATTATCCCGCCTTCAACTGTTTTACAGCGAAAGATATTACTTTATTTATTTAACAAAAATAGATTAGAATACTTTTATAGTTCATAACTGCGTCGCTTAGTAAGAAATACATTCAATAAATAATTATTGGTAGGTATATTTGTAAGAAATATTTTCGGATTTTTAATCATATAAGATGAACCACGTGGAAGGTGTGACACTGCTAGTCGCTTTTTGAATGAGATATCCGTTATTTTTTGATACTTGATTAGAACAGAACCAAGGAGGAGTGAAATGCTGACAGCAACACAGGAAGAAGCTTAGGTTGTCTGTGTGGAATAACTTAGGGAACAAGCAATTTCGTCAAAAATGGATTTTTTCGTTGCGTTTCGTTTCCAAGGTTTTCCCTATACTAAAAGAACCTGATACTAAACTAAAGGAAGTCTCTTTTCATCTGTTGGGAAATTCGAAAAAGGCAGAAGCATCTATCTAGCCACACTTTCTCCTACGATAACCTATCTCTACCCTACTCTTTATCTTTCCCCAACTTTAAAACTTTCAATCCCTCTATCCCCCCCCCCCTTTTATATTTGTACATTCTTGTTATTTTATCATGTATGTTCTTTTTGTGTTTCCAAATCCCCTCTAGACCGATAACATCTCGTAAATTCAATCTTTTCTAAATTATACCATTTTTAAAAACCCTACCTTCCCCGACGGCGCGCGGCGGTCAGAACACGAGGTCGTCATTTGTTCGAACGAGTTTTTTCGTTTAATTCTGTTTTCCCGTATCAGCAATCAAAATATCATACTGCATTTGCCAATGAGTGCAGTTTATAATGTGTTATTTTTAGTCAATTTTAGGCTCCTGTGAGCATATTCTTTAACTTTAATTTAGTTTTTAAGTCCGCCTGCGGCGGACAGGATCTCTGGCCAACAAACTACTACCGTTAAGCCAAACTGGACCAACCCCGCCGGATCACACGTCCACCGCGACACTACACACTGCAGTTGTCTGGTCGGCTCCGGGAGGGGTTCCGGCTAGGTGCATTACATGTACAAAAACGTTAAATAAAGCCTTTTTGAATTGAATTGAATTGGTCCGCAGGCCAGACCACTAAATACATACAAAATGCAAATAAGACAAGTATAATAGACATCGAGACGCTTAAAATGGTAAAATCTTTAGAAATCTTCAAATGTACTTCACAATAAAATCTGCTAATATTACAACTGAGACAGAGTTTAAGTAGGGATGACGGGATTGGTTTAAGTCGATCGACCAATACATCATTTTAGTACGAATACAGGAATGTTTTTAGTTATTTAGATTTAGTCATCTCAAGATAATTCCAATATGGTTGGCAGAATGCGCATCGAAATATAGCTTTTAAGTGAAGTGTTCAAGTGTTTTGATGTTTGTGGAAAATACTTCAGAGATAAAATAAAATAAGTTGTAACAAAATGTCTGTCAAAATGCCGTTACAGCTCCATTTAACATTTTGTTTCATTAATATTTAGTATTATAAGGATATAGTCTAGTGTAAGTTATACTTTGGGATACATGGATACTATCAATGGGCATGCCCAAAATATGCCTTCAACTCTGAATACAACTTTTGCTGCTCTATTCCGTGTTGTTGTCTTACCGACGTTTTGTCTTGAATAAGCCTGTGTGCCACTGAAGGAGCTTACCCTTGGATAAATGAGAGTGGTGGTGGCAGGTAAAAAAGGACATTCAGTGCAGCTGTGGGAGCGGTTCATATGGCCCCCGTAAAGCACGGACAAGCAACCTTTGTACGCTACTTAATAGCATTATTGCTCCCAACTGCAGGGCCTTGATCCGCCATACCACTGATGAGATTTATAACCCTAGGGATTTAACCACCAGTTTCTTCCGCGCATCTGCCTGCACCTTTCCAGGGCAATTGTTGCTCTTTGGATGACTTTGTAGTTGTTGGAAGTCCATTTCAGTTTTTAGACGAAAATGATTTTACTTTGCTGTCAAATGGAATGCCCACTAACATCATGTGAACTCATGTCGCCACACGTGTTTTCCTAGAGACAGATGTGGACTTGATAAGACATAGTAAATGTATATTAAATTCTTGACTGTCCCCCATATCCCTATAGTTATTAAGTCTATGTATCCACACTATTTATAGAAGTAAATTGACAGGACTCGATAAACAACACCGGCGATTAACCGATCCTAGCTGACTAATAATAACTGATGCTAAAGGCGTCAATGCAACACTTACTACTCATTAAATTTGTCGGGGACCATGGCGATAGACTGGCACCATTTAACTTACAAAACATCAAACCAGCCAGCGTCTTTCTGCCTTGAAGCTAGATGCCAAATTTGTTTCCATAGGTTTAAATAATTTCTCCTGCCATTTAGTTTATTTTCATCATGTAAATGATTTTTGTAATTGTTGGATATCGTAAGTACACATGGTCACCACGTTACCACCCAGGTATTTACTTACCACTTCAATGAACGGCTTGCGCCGTTATTGAAAAGATTTCAAGCTTCCTTGGATGTCTTCTGATTTGCAGTGTCCTCTCGGAGCCAGTGCAATGAGTGCAGTAGAGATCCTTCATGTACTGAGACACAAATTTTTTCAAGCAGAGAATTTGACGTATTTTTCTATTGGGGGCAAGCAAGAACATCTCTTCTTAATACATAAGCTTTAAATGCGCGCGCCGCGCCATGTTCATTAATATGTTTATTGAGGGAGTCTACCACTTTCCAAATAACGTTTTAAAGGCGAAAAGCTTTGAAAAGAAGAATGAAATAAGAGGCAGAACAATTGCCCCAGCAAAATAAAATTACTAATAAGCAGCAAAATGTTATTTTAAATATTTATCAGATAACTTTCATATTCAATATGAAAAATAAAAAATTGGCTATTTTTTATAAATACTGCGATGATTTAATGCTGATTCCGCTAGAATACTAATAAAGCTAATCAATGACAATTCTCCGAAGATGAATGTACCATTGTTTGGAAAACAATTTTTCGATAATTATAAAAACAAAAATGAAAGAGATTTTTCTTAAATACTAGATGGAGCTATGGGGCTATAGGAAAGTTAATCTTTTTTGTTATATATCTGCCAAATCCTGTCAAAAAATCCTATTTCAAACTTATAGATAATCATTGATTACCCATAAAAAATGTATAATTATAAGTTTGAAAAAGTTTGAAATGATTTCGATAAGTTTGAAATAGGATTTTTTGATAGGGAAGAGACTAAATATTCCAATGTCAATGCTGAGTCTTGCGCATAAAATTATCTTTAAATTATTTGAAAATAGTAATTTTATTTCGAATAATTCGTATGTCATCCTAAATATTTCAGATGAGAATGTAAAAACTTGTACAACTTTTCGGTAGCTTGAGATTCTTCTACAGTAGAAGGTATATTTTATTTATTAAGGCATGCTGCGAGCGAGATTTTATATTCTTTTTATTTTCACTTTTTAATCATCCTTTCCAGATAAAGAAATATTTTCTAGGTAGCGTTAAAGTTACTACGGTATATATTTTTTGAGGTGAGTGAGTTTTCATAATGGTATGGACTCTTGTTTATCTTTTCCAGGTAATGATATAATATTATATTTTCATCTACTAAATGCCCAAAGTAAAATTTTTCAACAATGATGAAAACAGAAATAAAATATATTATCCTTATTACTCAACTAATACGGTTACGCTAACTTAACTGTTATATACACAGGGTGTGATGGTACAGGTTTGATACACAAAGAATTTTTTCGTTTTTATCAATTTTAGATAATGCCAACATGCTTGATGAAAAGGGCATCTGCATGTGACGTCACAGCTGACCTCAAATAAATATGGCTCCAAGCTAAAAGTGCGGATGCAAATATTAAAAATGAGAATAAACTTAAAAAAACTTATAATTTGAGGTTGATGTACATTCCTTGTTTTGGTGTAATGTTTAGTGTTTTGGTATTTCTGGAAGCGGCTATACCGGCAGTTAATAAAATAGTTTCCAACTCCAACCCCAGGGTAGAAACTACGCAAAATAAAGAGGAGGAGGTCCAGCATAACTCGCTCACCCTGTACGATGATTAACCAATGATTAATAAGTGACGTGTTTAGACTGTTGTGTTTCTTTTAGTAGTTATGTTATGAATTACATATGCGAAATTCACATAGAGAGATACTTTAGTTTGAATTATCTTTTATTAATGCGTATCGTTTATCTATTATTGAAAAAAATAATAAGAATGATAGTTAATTATAATTAAGTAGTTCTTGTCAATATAATTATAAATCTTTCAATCTAACGTTTTTCTTTATTTTTAAAAAGAGCTCTTTATCTAGATCGTAGGAGCTAAAGGTCACTCAGCACTGAGAAAAATGAAAGGCGAGGGAAGAAAAACAAAAGTTAATTAATGGTTTTTATCAGTTGCGTGATTAATAATGTGAAAATGTGTCATAAATAATGAACAAACTTCAGTATCCCAGTAACAAAAAATGTGAGAATTTTTAACGATTTTAACGATATTGTATAAATTATACAGAGTACTTAAGTAAAGTGTTAACATAATAAGATAGAACAATTATATATAAATATTTTCTTGTGAAATACTGATTTTCGAATAGTAGTTATCACCAGAACTACGCTATTGGGCTTTTAAAAACGGATTTTGAATCTACAGCAAAAATTAACTAACCAAGGTCTTTTAGGCTTTTTAGATGAGAAGCACTATTTTGTAATTATTTAGGTTCAAAACGAATATATGCACCAATAATGTAGTTTAACGTATTGTCCGGAGGTGAATAAATAAATGTGAAAGAACAACTCCAAGACAGCGCATCCTTACAAAAAATTCTAAATAGACTTTCTTGCGTGATTCTTGTTGTAGAATCAAGTTTGTAATTTTTTTTAATAAAATCGAGTACATAAGTTTTTATTCATCCCCTTGGAAAATAAGCGTTATAACGGAGTCATTGTGATATAAACTGTTTCGCTTATATTGACGTAGGAATATTTTTTAAGATTGTGTCTCATAATCAGGTGTCGGGAATTTTATCTCGACGCCAGAAAAGGCTCTCATATAAACATAAAATTGTATTGCAAACACCTACTGAAACATTTAGAAAAACGACGAAATGATAAAATATTCATCATTGCCAGCCACAATATATTTTTGGTAATAATTATTACAAAAACATGTAATACATATCTAGTAAAAAAACAATTTGGATCAAACATATTGACTTTTGATATTACGGAATTATCGAAAAAAGTACAAGGTAAGATAGATCGTGTCATACTTACGTGTCATACGAGATAAAATTCCCGAGCTCTGCATAATTATAATTTTTTAAATGTTACGTTGTAGTCGGAAAAACCGCTGCCTAAGAAATCACTACTTCCACATCCAGACTTCCTATCCAGGTCTCTTACAACGAAAATACTATATTTGCACTCCACTATGTGGAAATAATTGTTTATGGAACTTTAATAGTAGAAATCGTGTACAAAAACCCATAAAATTATATGCCACATCGGCAGTGGTGGTGGGGGTGAATGAAATAAAAAAAATCTTGATGACTTTGGTTCTTGTATACACACTAAATCACAATATTTTTTCACCACCTTTAATAGTGGGGTAGAGGTAATAGAGGTATCTAATGCCAAAATTTCTTTTGAGACCTTAGCTCCTCTTATATTTACTAAATACCAATTTCTTGGACTCTTACTTGTTAGATTTACCCATTTACCCCCGTTTACCTCAATTTATCCTTCAACTATGAAGCGGAATAAGATCAAAATACAATCTAGTTCCAGATCTCGTTAAAATACATACGTGAGCAGTATTTTAAGTCAATATCTTAAACGGTTTCACAGTAATGGTAGCATCAAAAAGATACAAGACTAACAGACAGACCGACGCGACAGACAAATTCATTTTACTCAAACTTAAAATATTGACGTTTCATGACATTCTAAGCCTATTTAAACAAAAGTACCAAAATTTTTTTTGCGTTAATATAATTCAACTGGATGTGGAAGTAATACGCAGAAAATGGGATGACAAAGATATAAAAAATCGTTGTGTGCCGTAAACTACACGTTAGAAGTAAAGCCTCTACTTCAAGCATTTTCTTCGAGGAAACTTACTACGCATCCATACTATTCAAGGCAACCCACTGTGCATCCAATTTACTAGAGAAAACCCACTGTGCATCCATACCTCTTGAGCTGTAACCTACTGCGCATCTATAGTACTCGAGAAAAGCCACTGCGCATCCATACTACTCGAGGTAACCTACTGCGCATCCATTGTATTCGAGGAAAGCCACTGCGCATCCATACTACTTGAGGTAACCTACTGCGCATCTATAGTACTCGAGGAAAGCCACTGCGCATTCATACTACCCGAGGTAACTTTAATAACATAATATTTGAAATAAACTACCTCAAAAACCTTTAAAACGATATGATACATCGGTACTGGGGGTAGGGGTGGTGGCAGAGGGATGGTAGTGGGGGTGGATGAAGTAAAAATTTTTTTTTAAGGCTTTAGGTTCTTGTATACAAGCTAAATTACTATTTTGTTTTTTCTACCCGCTCTAATAATGGGGGTGGCTAATGCCAAAAAATATTTTGAGACCTTAACTTCTCTTATACAGTGTGTTTCATTTCTCGTAAAGACACTCCTGTATCTTTTTTATTTGTGGCCGAATTAATTTCAAATTTTTATCAGCCATAAGTCCATAAGACGACTTTATTCAATACACAAATGCCGTCTAAATCTAAAACGCCGGCCTACTGCGATAAAAAGAAAATGTCAATTTTCGAGAAATCATAGTAGGCTTAGATATAGACAAAAATTTTGTTAATGAAAGTTGTTCAGGATCACTTCATATGCCCCTCTGTAAAATTTTGTGAAAATCGGAATATTTTCAAAAAAAAATTTTTTTTTCACTTCTCGTGAAGACACCCTGTATCTTTTTTATTTGCGGCCGAATTAATTTCAAATTTTTATCAGCCATACAACTCCATAAAGTGACTTTATTCAACACATAAATGCCGTCTAAATCTAAAACGCTTGCCTACTGCGATAAAAAGAAAATGTTAATTTTCGAGAAATCATAGTAGGCTTAGAGATAGACAAAAATTTTGTTAATGAAAGTTGTTCAGGATCACTTCATATGCCCCATGTCGTCTAAATCTAAAACGCCGGCCTTAGAATAATTAGAATTAAAATCTAATTACTTTAATGAGTTCTAACGTCTGTCAAGAATATGTAGGTTTGTAGGATGCTGTCATATAACGAATTCTTTTTGAATTAAATTGGTGGCCCTGAAAGGGGCCGTTGTTTTTACAGAGAAGACTACTAATAACTACAGTGTTAGAAAAGTTTAAAAATAAAAGAAGTTAATGGTTTTTTTTTTACTTATTTATTATATTGGGCCCCTTTCCACTAACCCACCCTCAAGTGTAATACACTTCTCAATCCGTTTTCTGTTATTTATTACAACTCTTCGCAGTTCTTGAGCTGTAACTTCTAAACACGCTTGCCTTATCCTCTCACAAAGCTGCTCTACCTTTTGAGGTCTGGTCATATAAAATTTGTTTTTAATGTGACCCCAAAAATAAAAATTCATTGGAGTGAGATCAGGTGATCTGGAGGGCTATTTCGTCCTATCCATTTTGGGGAAAATGTTCATTCATCCATGCTCTCACTACTACGGAATTGTGGATAGATGATCCGTCGAGTTGAAAATACAATTGTTCCACCTATTGCATTCCAAAGATCATTATTTAAAAATTCTAGCAAATTTAACGCATTTATATTTTGAAAAAAGAAAAACGGACCTATTATTGTTTCGTTAAAAATTCCGCACCACACATTTACCTTCTGGGAATATTGCCTTTTACAATTTATTATTCAATCAGGATTTTCTACTGCCCAGAACCTAGAGTTTTGTGATGACACTACCCCGTTGGTGGAGAAAGTTGCCTCATCCGTAAAAATTACTTTCTTCAAGAAGTCTCTATTGTTTAAATAATTATCTTGGATCCATAAACAATATTCTAGTCTTCTCTCTTCATCAGCTTCCTCCAAGGTATGTAAAAATTTTGGTTTAAACGGTTGTAGCTTATGGCGTTTTAAACATCTCCAAATTTTTGATGCCGACAAATGAAGGTCACGAGCCATATTTCGAAGACTGGTAGTGGGAATGGCGTTAAACGCCGCTAATATAACATTATCATCTCCGTGATTTCGATTAAGATGTACTCTCGGTTTAAGCACATTGCCAGTTGTATTGAACAAGTGACATATTCTTGCTACGGTACCATGGTGTATTGGTTGTCTTAGAGTATGTCTTAAATTAAATTCTTCTGCTGCTTCTCTTGAAGACCGTACATTTTCACCGACCATCTTTTTTATTTCAATTTTTTCATCAGTAGTTAAAAGTATTCTAACCATTATGAGCAAAGATATGAAATAAGGAAACTTTAGTATGAATTAAATTATTAAAACAAGAAAAACTAACAAACTCCACACAAAATAACAACAATCACTTTTGTCATGAAAGCAATGACGAAATAAATAAAACAACACATATTGACAGTTAATTTCACGGCACTCTTAACATTTAAAACAATAAAACCGTCCATGTTCCTAAATTTCTGAGCCGATAAGGAGGGAGGATATTATGGAGAGTTACTCCTCCAGAACAGAAATAACAAAAAGAAAAAAAGAAAAGATATTACATTCAACTTGATATGTAAAAATAAAAAGCCCTTTTAGTGTTTTATTGAATGCTGATTTTTGTTCACAACTTTCATTTGTTGGAAAAAGTTCTCTTTATGTGTTCTCTTTTTTGAAAATATTCCGATTTTCACAAAATTTTACAGAGGGGCATATGAAGTGATCCTGAACAACTTTCATTATCAAAATTTTTGTCTATCTCTAAGCCTACTATGATTTCTCGAAAATTGACATTTTCTTTTTATCGCAGTAGGCCGGCGTTTTAGATTTAGACGGCATTTATGTGTTGAATAAAGTCACCTTATGGAGTTGTATGGCTGATAAAAATTTGGAAGTAATCCGGCCACAAATAAAAAAGATACAGGGGTGTCTTCACGAAAAAGTGAATCAAAACATTTTTTTTTGAAAATATTCCGATTTTCACAAAATTTTACAGAGGGGCATATGAAGTGATCCTGAACAACTTTCATTAACAAAATTTTTGTCTATCTCTAAGCCTACTAGGATTTCTCGAAAAATTAACATTTTCTTTTTATCGCAGTAGGCCGGCGTTTTAGATTTAGACGGCATTTATGTGTTGAATAAAGTCACCTTATGGAGTTGTATGGCTGATAAAAATTTGAAATTAATTCGGCCACAAATAAAAAAGAGAAGTGAAACAAAAATTTTTTTTTTTGAAAATATTCCGATTTTCACAAAATTTTACAGAGGGGCATGTGAAGTGATCCTCAACAACTTTTATTAACAAAATTTTTGTCTATCTCTAAGCCTACTATGATTTCTCGAAAATTTACATTTTCTTTTTATCGCAGTAGGCCGGCGTTTTAGATTTAGACGGCATTTTATGTTGAATAAAGTCGTCTTATGAACTTGTATGGCTGATAAAAATTTGAAGTTAATTCGGCCACAAATAAAAAAGATACAAGGGTGTCTTCACGAGAAGTGAAACACAGTGTATATATTAAATATCAATTTTACGGACTCTTACTTGCTTGATTTACCTATTTACTCCCATTTACCCCCATTTACCCCAATTTACTCTCCAACCCTTCAACGGAATAAGATCAAAATATAATCTATTTCCAGATCACATTAAAATACATACGTGTACCAAATTTCAAGTCAATATCTTAAACGGTTCGAGAGTAATCGTGCGCACAAAAAAGTTACAGACAGACCGACAGACAGACAGAATTTTTTTTGTCTTCAAACTTAAAATTTCGACGTTTCATGATATTCTAAGCCTATTTGAGCATTTAAAAAAAATTTTTGTCGTTACTATGGACGTAAGAAAGAGGTTCGTGTTTTCGTGTATTAATATAATAACGAACAAAAATATAGCAGTGATCTTAGTTGATCATCTCTGTATTCTGGGCTCGATTAGTATAATACAATATATTTTCCACTACATATTGCATACTTCAAGGAATTTATTGTTTAGTAATAACATGATTGAAATCAATGCAAGAGCAACTAATATTTATTCTGATTTATCAAATAAGTAAAATGCACAAAATAGCGTAATACTTATATTGTAATTTATAGCTACCTTTAGTCACCCAAAAATGTGCAAGGATATAATCTTTATGCAATACGAGACTGAAGAGGACCATATGAAATACTAAGCTTTAGAAGTCCTATCTAAATGTAAGCTGCCGAAAACTAAAATGGCGCAACCGCATGCGTCATGGTATTCAGTGCCTTATCTACTTTGTTCCAATATGATTCAAATAGTTGCAGTGCGGTATGCAATGTCTTAATTTTGTTCTTCAAAACCCCGCCGTACTGAAACTTAAGCTTATTGTACCTTATAATTTCGTTGTCCCATTAGTCCCGTTCCTCCCCAAAATGGGAGTGTACGATCGATGGAAGCTCTTGCTATCTCTTCCCGGGTCTTGAATGGTCCCCCGAAGTATGAAATCCTTCCAACCACCAAGGCTGGGCATTCACAGAGTATGTGGTAAGAAGTTTCCGCATCGTCACCACACATACTGTCCCTCACCTCTATATTGGTTAGGTGTTTATTTAGTGTGCAATGTCCTATTAGGATGCCCACAGCACAGTTGTTTTCAGCTCAGCTTTAGCAATTCGTTGGTTTTTGCCACGGATGGATCGTCAGTGATTAACATACATGACTGTCTCATAGTTGCTTTACCAACCTCTTTCGGTATTATATGATATCCAGGAGGTTAGCTCGGGTCCCATCAAGGCTGTTTTTGTGCCTTCTTTAGCCAGCTTAATTGCTTTTTCATTATCTTCATTGCCCTGGTTCCTCGTGCCCACTCCAGTTGTACACTATTTTGTTACGCCAGTTTCGCCATTTTGGAACATAGGTATCTCTACTGCATCCAGAGCTTTGAGAGTTGCTTGGCTGACAGCGATGATACGGTTTCTTTTGCCAGTGTACGACATCCGTAGCATTTCTCGTGCACAGATTTCTATAGCTGTGACTTCTTCTTGGAACACTGTTGCGGTACCACTCAAGTTCAGACTAATATCTGTTCCTGACTGGTACCCCGTAACTCCTGCTCCAGTACTTCTTAACGTTTTTGATCCATCAGTATATCATATGGTATCATTTGAATGTTTCTTCTCCAGTACTTCTTGACGTTTTTGATCCATCAGTATATCATATGGTATAATTTGAATGTCTTCGCAGTTGCCTTATTCTATCCTCTCCCCTGTCAGGTAAGTATACCCTAAAGGTTTTTGTGAAGTGTGGCTTATTTTGATTCTCTCTGACTGCATGTCTAGTAGTCGGTTTTTTTCTATTTGTTTGGTATGGTATTCGATTCCTGAAATGATCCCGTATCCGCTTTTTTCAGTCTATACGCTGCTAGCAGTGCATTCTTTAGTATAACCGGTGCACCATTTTTGCTTGTAGTCTCCAGTTTTTGCATACCCTTCTTCTGCAAGCCCACGTGGCTTCGGTAATCACTCTATTTAGATATGTTTTGAAGTTTAAGTTGACGTCTAGAATCAGTCCCAAATATTTGACTTCGTTGCTCACCTGCAGTTCATTACCACGTCCCGGAGATACAATTTTCACAGGCTGAGTTTCCTGTTTCTTGTGAAGGTGTCAGCAGTAGTCTTCTTGGGTTTACGGAAATACCTTCCTGGGTGCACCATCTGTCTACTATAACGAGGGCTCCTTTTCTAATGCAACGCCCTCGTATTTTCCTATTAGTAGGATGGCGACATCGCCTCCATAACCTTGCGCGTATATTCCTTGTGTTGCAGTTGAGGTAAGACCTCGTTAACGAACAGGCACCACAGGAGAAGTGGTAAGACCCCGCCTGTGGGCATCCTCTGGTCACAGACACCTCCTCTATTGTGGATCTTAGCGTGGACTGAATTTTTCTAGTTCTGAATGCCCGAGAGTCGATCCATTTTGTTATTAACTTTTCGACTTCGTGTCTCTTCGCTTCATCACTTAGTGAGTAGAATGAGGTATTGTCAAAGGCATCCTCTATGTCTAAGAAAGTCCCTACGGCAGTATTTACTGTTTAGGGCCCTTTCCATTTTTTGAGTAAGCTCACATATTGTTAATTCACAAGATTTTCCTGTCTGGTAGGCATATTGGTTTCAATTTAAAGATTTGTATATATCTTATCGTCCCTGATATGCCCATCAACCAGTTTCTTTAGAGTTCTCAGAATAAATGATAGATCGGAAAGCTAACACAGGTCTACAAAAAAAAATTCTGCTCTAACGACTAAACCTATCATCACTTAAGTATTTTTGTGTGCTGAATCTGAATTATCAATTAAAAAAAAATTCTACCGCGTAGATTTCTAGTAAACGTCAAAAATCGATGAAAATTCGGATTCAGCACACAAAAATACGTTCACGCCTTACGTATTTTTGTGTGCTGAATCCAGTTTAGATTTAGTCCTTGGAGCAGATTTTTTTTTTGTAGACCTGTGTAAGAAGGATTAGGCCTGGGCACAGGAGTAACGCTCTGGTTTTGATACAAATACCACCTTTATCCTTCGCCAGCCAGTTGGCACATAACCCAGGGCCGGACGGGCCCTGAATAGTGTACACAGGGATGTTGCATGTATGTCCATTCCCTGTTGAGATAGTGCTGGAAATATTTCATCCAGCCCTGGTGACTTGTATGGTTGAAATGAGTTGATTGCCTTCAGCCTCGTTTTGCTAACAATACTGTTAGCAATTTTTCCAGTCCTCCCTTTGACACTCTTCTCAATGGTATATTCTTAGATGAACCGCTTCTGTCTTGTAGGATGTTTACACTGGCTGTTTCTAGTTCAAATCTAGAATATAATTCTTGGTGTTGCTGTCTTTGCAATGATCCTACCTTTCTCTGATTGTCTCTCTGTAAGATTTATTGGAGTCTAGCAACTTCGGGTGTCTATTCTATCTCTTCGCATTGCTTCATCCATGATTTAGTTTAGTATAGACGCATTTCAGATGGGCAGTTTTGTATTCATCCCATCTTCCAGTCCTTGGTTGGCCTGATTGAACAGTCTTCACAGTTTCAAAGATGAAAAATATTTTAAAGAAATAAAATATTTAAAAACAACCGTAGCACCATAGACAAAATTAAGATTTGTCAAGTCCGGTAAGCGAGGTAGCTACTTCAAAGGTCCTCTTTTAGTTACCGTTGTTATTATTTTTAAATATTTAAACAGTTTTCCACCTTTAAAATTGCGATAAAAACATAAATTTGAATCATTTGGCCTTATTTCCAGTTTTAAAAGCTGCAATTACTAAATGACAGCCATAGCTTATTTGTGAAATACACAATTAATTTTAAGTTTTAAAATGAAAATATCTAGAAAAATAATTAACAATTTTAGGGACTAATATGATAACTAATTTGAATGGATAAAATAGTTGTACAAAATGTTGAAATAATATACTGGGTGTTCTATTTAAAAAACGAAATTTTAGATGATGTTGCAAGTTGATACCCTGTATAAAATCCCCTGTGCATAAAAATAATTTTCGCTCCTCTCACACATTTCAGCTAACTCTTATCTTTGCACTTACCAAAAGTTTTCTTATATTTGTGATGAAAATTTTCGTGAATATTTTTACAATAACATGTAAAAATATACATTATAAAAATTCGACCTTTAAGCTGTACCTCTTTAAAATAATATACTGTATGTGTTACAGTATTTTTAAAATATGCAACAAAGTAAGCAGTACAACTTTTATTGAAAACATTTTTTCATATTTCTTAAAATACGTCAGATATTGAACTTCCTCGCACTAATGGATTACCCTGTATGTAAATAAAAACGTTTTAAAATTGTTATGAATAAATGTTCTCTTTAGAATTATTATTAAATTACCATTAACTCATGGAAAGTATCAGTTAACAGGCACATTTTCATTTAAAAAAACGCTGGAGTACCTAATATTAAGATTATAAAATGTAATCGCCCACGGCTAGGCAAAATGCCAAAGTCAATTTTAAATTGATTTAATTCGCGGCAAAATTGCTTTTAACGTACCTAGCCGGATATTAAACTCACGATATAACATCAAATTGGTTTGCGAAGGCATACTGCATTCCAATTTAAAATCGGATGTCCCAGCATTACTAATGTATTATCAAAAAGCTAGTGTTCTATTTTTATTACCATTGCTTTGCAGCGCTGAGTTGAACTAAAGGGGATAAGTGGATAACTTATAGACTTATAGAGACATTGTAATACAAATGGAACAAATGATTACCGGAAAAGGAATGAAAAATAAAGTACCTACGTGAAATAAGCAGTAGCTTGCAAAGTAGCGTAAAATATTTAACGTTAGAGGTAATTGAAATTGAATGAAACAATTATATTACATTTTGACGCTATTTTATGTACAATTTTTGATTGTTAAATTTATATGCTAAAAGTCTATTTATGTATGTATGTAAGTACTACTTCAAGTATCAAGTACTTGAAGTAGTTTTATATGCAAAGTATATGGTGAAACTTTCAAGTAAAGTACTTGAAGTAGTTTAAATTTGTACTTTGCTCAGCTCTGTCTACCTGGTTTTCTTCCCTGCTTGTCCCATATCCCTCTCTTCCCTCTCTTTCCTTCGTGATTCGCCTATCCAGCTTACATACATTGTCACAAAGCGAAAAGGAAAGAAAAAAATAACAACAGGAAGAAAATCAATAAACGTAGAATTTCGAGGATATCTGGAGAAGTATAAATAAACCAGGGACCTTCACTTGAGGTAAGCAATATTGACATGTACCAGTTATAATTCTTTTTGATAATTTCGCAATTATCAACGATTAATAATTTTAAATATTTCTATAAATTAGTTTTCTTTACTAATTTCTTTTTAATTATTAGGTAATGTGTTATACAACTTTGGACCAAAATAAAATATAAATCTTTGTGTATATTTTTATTGCATAGTAGCAATATGACTGAGATGTTTTCTTTTGTTCGTATATAAACTCTAATAAACATGCTTTTGTCATTGAGATACGTGATGGTAATGGTGGGCTTTAATAATTAAACGTATTTTATGTCTTCTAAAGTAATCTGAGATATCTCTACGTCAAATTTGGCATATAGTTTTAAGTTTTGAAGACTTGCTTTTATAGAAGAATGTAAAATCTAGTGATATAGATACTGGATGTTAATGAGATCTTTACCTATAAAAATCTTATATTAGGCCCATATGTCACTAAGCAACCATTTTTTTTACATTTTTGTGGTACGCCACTGCGCCTTTGGAATTATAGACTGATCAAAGTATTTTTAGTCATACCTCCCACGTAATTATACTCTAATTCCATTGTTTTGTCGATCGTAAGTAACGCTTTATGGGAAATAAAGTAAATTTGGGAAAATTTTCTTTTTTATATAACAAGTATTAAATTAAATGCTTTAACTTTTTTGGTACTAAATCCAGACAAGCCTTACTTACTATATCTTCTATATCCGACATTATTTTCAAAAGTGTTCAGAGCTATTATAATAACATGATTTAATTTATCTTGACAGTAGTTGTCATTAGAATAGAAGTCGCGTCCTATACTTATTTTATTGACGATCGTTATGGATATTCCAAGCATCGCTACCTTTACTATTTGTATAGCAAATATGAAATCTTACTCAAATAATTATTATAGTTTTCCACTAGTTTTTCTCAATTTTTTTTCTAGTTTAATGATTCATGGGTATGACGAAAATTATAATATGCACCGCGGGTCGTGTAGTGCGATTTTTGTAACGGAATTTCTGCCGAAACACCATTACACTTCCATTAATATTATGCATGTTTGTCTATATAATTGTGCGACTTCAAACTATTAATGAAGTTTATTGGAACACCAAACTTGCGCCCGGAATTGTGACGTGATAGTGTAAATACCACTTCAATCGCTACATAAGTTACGTTCAAAACTAGATCGCTCTGGCGACAGGAATGTGAAACATCGCGGTGGGGAAAAGTTAAAAAGAGGTCGCGTAACTTTAATTCCTTCTTTTTGACTAGTGTGTTTTCTGGAACGCAGGTACGATAACTCTCGCAATAATAACTTTTTATTTTATCAATCTGCTGATTATTTATTAGTTTAATGGCCTAATAGTATCTCCAGAATTTTAGTAATTATCCATACGATAATATTTCGTTTCCTTTACCTTGTTAAATTTAATTTACAGTGTTAAATTATTTGCTTGCACGTGGGTATATTCCATACTCACTGTTGCAGTTTTTGCGTTTGTTACGCTGAATTTTAAAAGGGTCGACCAGCCCATTTAAAATATATCTTTTGTGTAGAATAATTTCTGCCATGTATTTTATTTTTATAGGTATAGAAAACCAGAAAGAAATCCAGACTTTGCTTGTTGGTGGTGCCTGGTTGGGTAAAACTCTTCTAGAACTTATGGAAAGATTCAGCCGCTGTTTTGCCGTATAGGCACGAGGTGAGTGGTTTCATTTTCTTTTTCTTGATATTTATCATAGTTGAAAAATAAATTTGTGAATTGAATATCACTCAGCTCGTGTAAAGGGCAATGTCCTTCAAAGGGTCTAGCCGTACTTCCAAGGCGAAACTGCCCCCGATAAGAACCAATATCATAACCTATGTTATATTGTAGAGGGCGCTAATAGTAGTTGATAGAGTAGATATTAGCTCTATATCTTAGTTAATTGAGGAGCTATTTGAAAAGAAGTGTCCGGAGACGACTATTTTTCAAAGCGATATATCTTAGTTAATTTTAAAGCTAGAGAAATAAAACTAAATGGCAGTGTTATGGTACACTTTACAGTTTATTTTATAGCATTTCCTATGGGCCAAGCCTAAATAAAAGTATTTAAAAAATGCAAAGACAAATTTTGTCAATCGATTTCTATCAGATCTAATTGAATGACCACTTTGAAAAAAATATATAATAATTGTCTATGTCTTGCCTAAATGCCAAGTTTCATTAAAATCCAAGAGGTGCAACATGTCGAAAAAAAATTTTAAGTAAGTGGACCGCCACCTTACGACCACTATGTTGACGCTTTTAATTTGCATTAGATTTCAATAATCTTTGGAAAAGTTGCGTTTTGTCAGCTCATAAAAAATAAATCAATGGTTGGTGGTGTCAACTAGCCTATTACAATGTTTTTTTGGTCTACTTTTATAGTGACTGTAGTCGGTCTCAGTTAAGAATGCAGTTGTTTTCGTTATGAACGGAGCACAGTTTACACAGGATATGAGAATTCCCAAGTAAGTGGAATCCCCATGGCCGACTCAAGCCAGTTGAAAAAAAGTCGTCTCCGGACACTTTTTTTCAAACAGCTCCTCAATTAACTAAGATATAGAGCTAATATCTACTCTATCAACTACTATTAGCGCCCTCTACAATATAACATAGGTTACGATATAGGTTCCTATCGGGGGCAGTTTCGTCATGGAAGTACAGCTAGACCCTTTGTAGTAAATTCTGGAGCCCTTGTTTTCAGTAAATACCTAACCCTAATTAACAGAAGTTAATTAGTAATTTTCTTTTTCTGTGAATTAAATTTAATGTGTTCATTACACATACGTGGTGCGGATTTTTATTGGTGCCATTGACTAGATTTTTTGTTTTCGTCACTTATTTTTGCAATATAGACCAGCACGGTTTATTTTTTTGTGATTAAATATTAAATACTTTTTCTTTTTTTTTGTCTTTCATAACCTGTTGGTTAAGAAAAAAAACTAAATAATATTTTTTTTCTTTTGTCGTAGTTTAATCTCTTAAATATCATAATTTTTATCTTATAAATCTAAGTATCTAATCAAATTTTGCAGAGAATTTTATCAAAATTTTGGTCATAAAAATATAATTTTATCGTAATTTCTTCTTGAATTTTAGTTTTTGCAACTTACAATTTCTCTTCAGGTTAAATTAGTATAATTTTCGTAGTTAAGTAATTCATTTTAGAAAGTTTGTTACCGAGTATATATGTTACTCAACATCTAAAGTTGCCTCACAACTTAATTTCAATTTTTTCTTCTATTTCACCGACTGGTTTTAACCATTTATTTTTCCCATTTTTATATAAAAAATACCTAGACCAAGTGAAGAGGAGTAACCCAGTACAAATCAACATCCATCAGTCTTATGTAAGGAGTTTGGTGGTTTGGACAGCATCCTCGTTGAGAGCGGACAGAGCTTAGACTCCAAGCTAGAAGAAGGTTCATTTTGGGATCCCAGCTTAACTATACGTCCCTCACTTACCGAACTTTCGGCAGGTTCCAGCCCCATAGATCTACTACGTAAGAATTTGTTCTGTCATTGCATACCTTTTGGTCAAAAGAAAGCATGTAAAAAACCAGTAAAAAATTTTCTTTTTCATTCATTCACTTATAAATTTTTTTGTTCATCATTTCACATTTCAATTTTTTCTTAATTTAAGTTATCAATTCATTACATGTATTTTGTCTAGTCATTAAGTTTTATACATATTTTGTACAGAAATTGCAAATTTTCTTAAAAGTTGTCTTGTAATATATTGTTCAAATTTTATTTATTTAGTGTTATTATTCCTACTCGCCAAGATATTCAAGAATAGATTATTTGTATTTTTGGTTATAACAAGTATTTCTTTCAAAATACGCTGAAAAACTTAAGGCCTAATATAACTTAGAAATTAACTGCGCAGCAACAACAAAAAATATAAAAAACCCATCGACCTGCGGTGAGCTAGCAGGAGCTAGGTAAACGCATCTCTTGTTTGGAAAGTGCCATCTACCAACAAATTGTCGTTATATTTTTTAGTCTCGAATACTTGCAAACCTCCGTCCTTCGGGCCTCAGGTTGCAAATTGTATTCTCGACCAAAAAGAGTGCACTTGCGACCCTTGATACATAAATAACTATAGTTGAAATTGCTGTAGCTGTTTATTATCTATCATACGACAGATATTTATAAAAATAGTACCTTGCATTTTGGAAAGCATGAGAATCGATAAACCAAGTATTATCTCATAAAAATCTACCGGCCGCTGAGGGTCGTTCCTTCACGAATTAAGAAATATAACTCTAGCAGATATTATATACCTACATAAATATAACATAAACAACATATCCTTGGAATGTAGCACACGAATACACAATAAAAATTAGTTTAAAGGTATAAAGGTTAAAGATATTCGAGCGAAATGTTAATCAAATAGGTATTCGTAGTCGGCTATGTTTGCAACTTCTGTTTATTCATTTACGTAAAATTTTAAGCTTCTTAGATGAGGTTCTTATTACTGAGGTTACCCAACATTACCCACAATAAAAATAATTATTCAGAATAAGAAGATGACTTCAAAAGTTTGGGAATTATTGTCAATATTTACATTTTTTTGGTGCAGAAGATATTTCCCGCATCGTATTTAAAGAATAGTGACACCCATTTGAAATATGTCTAATATATCTATTATAAGTATTAATAACATATTTCTTTAACCTAGCTAAACTGATAGCAGAATTGGAAGTACTTGAAAATCCTATTTGAATAAAATGATTCTAAAAATAATTTTACCAGTTTTACATTTTCACTACACTACATGGATGTGGAAGTAATACCAGAGTTCAGTTGGCTAGAAGCATGGTTTAATTACGTTAATTACGGTTTTTCAAAATTTCTCATTTATCCCTGAAGACATTATTTCACATAAAATGTTCAGTTAAACACACTGTATAAATATATTCTGTTACATAGAACTGGCAAGTACTTGAGTGATAACAAAAAGTTTTTTCTAAAACAATATACTGAAGTGGCATCCTCATTTACATGACACATCTGTGACATATGCCAACTGATAAGGTCGAGAAGTCCTGAGAGAGTTTTAGCCAACTGTTCATTACGTACGTTGTAGTTGAAGGGGTCTCTCGAGAAACGTTTTTTATTAACGTCGTTTCTCGGAGGTCACTCTTATCTCACTCATAAACACTCTATGTGTAAGATCTAACCCCAGTACCCGCCCATTCTTTCCACTAAGGATACTTCACTGGAAGCTTTTCCATCCCCATAACACGTTGCGGCAGCTGTGTCTTATTTTTAAGCGGTCTACCAACAAACTTAATTAAATGGGATATCTTTGAAATACCAAACCGCTGTTCTAGGTGTTTTTAAGGTTCAGAAATATGCAGATCAATTTTTACGATGTTGTACACAGGAGGATGTACTAGATATATAACAAATTTTAACACATTAAAGCTGATGTTATGTTGAGAATAAAATGTTGTGTGAACATATAATCCATTTAGTTTTTATTTGAATTATTGTAGGCCATGTGCTCTTTCTTGGAATGTCTGTTTTAGAAAAAATGTTAGTTCACTTTTTTTCAGTCCACATGACTGTCACTGTCACTTTATTCTGATTTCTGTAAAGATAATATAAACACAGCACATATAGTAGACAAATCCAAATCCAAAGCCAAGGCAGTCCAGAAGGGGTTACAGATTTGGAAAAGGACACATCAGACACACCCATAACCACCGACATTGTCGGTACCGGGGCTGGGGCTCGAACCCAGTATACAACAGACAGTTTTTGTGACTAAATTGTCTATTACTGAACACTTTTGTAAACTTTTTAACCCGAATAAAACTTATTGAAAAACATTATTTTGGGTATTCAGCAGATAACTTTCAAAGAAACAATTAGCTGAATATACAAAATAATGTTTCTCAATAATTGTGTAAGCAGAAATAAAAGATACTCATTTTTAAATAAAACTTGTTCTTTCAGTAAGAGGAAATAGGAAAACAATACACTCTCTATAAACAAGGTTTATAAATAAATCTGCATTACTGGAAAATTCCTTCTAAACTTCAACACCTACGCCAAATCTTGACTTACGTCACAGTTTTATTAATTTAACTTTTAAATCAAGATGTAGCTAAACTTATCGGGGACAAAAAAGAAAATTAAACTTTAGAAGATCCATTAATTTTTTATGTGGAATATAATCAATATATTGCAAATATTCTACACCAGACAGAGAGGAATGGAAAAATGGTCCTCCAGTATCGGCATAAATAGTCCGAGTCCAGTCGGCTCCAAGGCACAACAGGGAGTTGGAGCTGGGGTTTACGGGATAAGATCGAAAACAACAATCCCGAGAAGTCTAGGAAAACACGCCACAATATTTCAAGTTAAAGTGACCGCTTTACAGTGGTGTGGACAGAAAATAATGAAGCAAGGAACTGTTAACCAGTAGATTGCCTTTTTTTTGATAGCTAAGGGAAGCTAAAGGCAATCAATTTCATGCAGGTCGATTCGAGACTAATATGGGATTGCATAAATACCCTCATTGACCCAGGAAGTCAGAACAATGTAACCGTGGCATGGATACCAGGACACGAGAGACACAGGAGAAACAAAAAGCTGACGAACTGGTCAGATCAGGCGTGTCTAAGGCCCTAGTAGGATCCGAACCCTTTTGCGGCATGGCTGAATCATGCATCCGAGGATCCATTGACAAATGGGTACAAATTAAATCTCTAGAGTAGTTGAGCAATTCATTAAACAACGATCGGCCAAATTTACGGATCACCTACTACGCCAAAATAAAAATGGTATTAGGATAATATTGGGTCCTCTAACTAGACACTGTAGGTTTAATTGACATATGAGTGAAATCGTTCTGGCAGAGGATGCAACATGTAGATTCTGTCGAGAGGAAGAGGAACATTCAGTACATGTGTTATGCCATTGTGAAGGCCTAGCAAGACTGCGATTCCAACTACTTGGTGAGGAAATGCCAAGGGCATAGCTATATCAAGGAGTCCTTATCAAGGCTATGGAGATTGATACAAAATACAAAGATGGATAAGGAGTTCTAAGTAAATATTAGAACAGCCACAATAGGTCCATGGCGCTCGCAGTGGTTAAGGTAAATCAGCAAGCTTCACTTTTCGAATCTGAATCTGAAATATGATATACATTGGCAGCAACAATTTTCTTTCATAAGTACTGTTTGTCTGCCAGTGCATATCTCGTGCTTGTATGTTTCATATTATTTCCATCTGATCTCGGAAACGAATAGTTGTAGATCAGATATCTGCAATATTTTGCTTTTTGGGTACGTGGTACTTTCTTTACAGTTTGTGCTCTTCGGCTGTCTAGTAATGGGGAAGATAATACATATATTTTTACTTCCATCACTTACCAAAGGGAAGTATTATAATTGAGAAAGATATTTCACATTTTCGCGTTTCAAACAGTCTAGATTACAAAAATTAAGGTCTTTCAATTCCGATAGGCTGCCTGCCTCTTTGTCTGTCAGTCTAAAGAACAAAAATACTATTTGGTAGATAGATTTTGAATGGTTGTCTACAGCAATCACGATATTTTAGGAAGAAAAAGGGACCAATTTGGGTTAAAATCTGATCAACTTGCAGACATCCACAAATAGTTGTGGCCGGTTATTAGTAGTATCTACACAGGATGAATTTCGAGGTTGCCCAGATTTTAACCTAAATTGGTTCTTTTCTCTTCCTATGGACAACCATGGTCTTTCCATTGTGGATGTCTGTAGGTTATCCAGATTTTAACCTAAACTGGCTCCTTTTCCTTTCTATGGACAACTATAGGCTATTCCATTGAAGACATCCATGGACAATTCCAATTAGTATCAAAAGGATATCCACAGGAGGTCCTAAATCTGGAGTAACTCAGTTTAGGACGTCCACAGGATGTCCTGCTTATCCTCTAAGTATGTCCTCTGGTTGACTTATAGCTGTCAAGTACTGTGTGGGTTTGAACTGCATCTATTAAAAATTGAGGAACAACATAATTTATATTCTATTAAACGAAGTTATGATAAAAACTCTATTAATTAGATTAGATTTTGGCCACCGCGACCCCCGTGGATCTATTGTGGCACTCCTTGTCTAATTTTACTTAGAGCTCCTTATGCAGCTTTGTCTTTTGTATCAGACTCCATAGCCCTGATGAGGGCTCCTTGCTATAGCTATCTGTCCTTGGTTTCTCTTCGCCAAGTAGTTGGAACCTCAGTCTGGCTAGATCTTCGCAATGGCATAGACATGTGCTGAGGTTTCCTCTTCCTCTTGACAGAATCTGCATGTTGCATCCTCTGCCAAAAAGCCAGAAACTATAGGTTGTATAGTCTACCCACTTGCAGGAAATGCACATCTTGCAAATGCATGTTTTATTAAAGTTTATTTTTTTGCCATATGAGATTTATTTATTACGCAAGGGTGAGTATACCCATAATTTTAAATTGTTGTCTACAGCAATCATGATATTTTAGGAAGAAAAAGGGACCAATTTAGATTAAAATCTGATCAGACATCCACAAATAGTTGTGGCCGGTTATTCGTAGTATCTACACAGGATGAATTTCGAGGTTGCCCATTAGACTCATGTCACTGTTGTGGGAAATTCTTCCACCACTCTAGAGATTTATTTTGTACCCATTCATTAATGGATGTTCGTATGCGTGGCTTAGCCACACCGAAAAAGGGTTCGGGTCCTACTAGGACCTTAGATGCGTCTTCCCGGGGCAGTTCATCAGCCTTCTCATTTCCCCTGTGTCCCTCGTGTCCTGATACCCATGCCACGGTCACTTTGTTCTGACTTCCTAGGTCTGTAAGGGCATTTATACAACCCCATACTAGTCTTGAATCGACCTGCATGGAATCGACTGCCTTTAGCGCTATCGGAAAAAATGGCAGATGGCTGGTTTACAGTGCTTTGCCTCATTATTTCCTCTGCACACCACTGAATAGCGCCCACTTCAGCCTGAAATATTGTGGCGTGTATTCCTAGACTTATGGAAATTTTCGTTTTTGACCTTATCCAGTAGATCCCAGCTCGGACTCCCAGTTCTGTCTTGGAGCCGACCGTATACTAGATCGTTTGCGCCGATATTATGGTTGTTTTTTTCAGTACTCTCTGTCTGGTATTTTGATTTGAAAATTTTTGTAGAAGTTATACTTTGGGACCATAATGTCCTTGGGCATTCCCAAAATGGGTTCTGCCTTCAGCTCTGAATATAACTTTTAGTGCTCTGTTCCGTGTTGTTGCCTTATGAGCGTTGTACCTTGCATTAGCCTATGTACCACTGAACGAACTTTCCCTTGGATAAATATGTGTAGTGGTGTCCGGTCTAAAAGGACTTCCAATGCAGCCGTGGGAGCAGTTTTTATGGCCCCAGTGGCGCACAGGCAAGCAAGCTTTTTTACGCCACTTAATAGCCTTATTGCTCCAAGCTGCAGTGTCTTGGTCCATCATACCACCGATCCATAGGTCATCATGGGTCTTACAACCCTAGTGTATAACCACAGGGTCATCTTGGGGTTTAACCCTTAGTTTTTTCCACACATCTACCTGCACCTTCCCAGGGCAATGGTTGCTATCTGTGTGACCTTTTGGATGTGGGAATTCCATGTCAGCTTTTGGTCGAAAATGACTCCTAGGTATTTAACCTCGCTGGCAAATGAAATTTCCACTCCATTGAGTCTTGGGGGTTTTAGGCCTCCCAAGGCTCTTTTCCGTGTAAAGGTGACGACTGTAGTTTTGTGAGAATTTATGGAAAGACCTTCCTCACTACACCACCTGTCGACAATGTCTAGGGCTCTTTGTTAACGCTCTGATATCGTGTTCGCAAATCGCCCCTTGACTACTATCGCTATTAATAATTTTGCATCGGCACTCCGAGAAGAAACCTGGGGGATCTATTCTCGCAGGAAAATATTATTGACGATGTTTATGAATACTTTATTACACAATTTTTATTTTGGTTTAATGTTTGTTTTACACTGCGCGCTATAACATAAAGAATAACTTCAAAAATTGGATAGATATTGAGGTAACATTTTCTAGTAGAAACTTAAAAGATTTATACCTTTTAAAAAATTCATATTTAGGACTGGGAGCTTTATATGAAGCTGCGAAAGAGAACCATTGCTTAATGTTAAAAAATAAAAAAGGAAAAATATTACCAAATTAAAATTTCCAAATCAGATAATCCGACAAAAACATCATGGAATATTCAAAGTTACTCCGATATTTAAAAACAAAGACCCACATTTGTTATAAAATTATAGACCGATTACAGTTTCTAGCAGCTTCTCCATAATTTTAGAATATTCCTTTCTAACAGATTACTCTCTTTTATTAATAAATTTAATATCCTTACGGAAAACTAATACGGATTCCATCGCGGAAAATCTACTGCTACAGCACTTCATAGATTTTATGAGACACTGATAAAATATATCAGCGCAGGGCGCGCAGGCGATATTCTTTTAACTAAATTAGATGCATATGGAATAGGAGGGACCACACAAAGCTGGGTTTCATCATTCCTAAATTCACGTAAGCAGTATTATATGTAGCTATCAATCATGTAAGTCAGAATGAAATACGTACTTATACTTCTGAATTAAGACAAATAGACAAGGGCGTAGTCCAGGAGTTTGCAATGAGTTCAGTTATGTTTATCTTATATATCAACGAAACTATTACACTTTCTAACGATGTTCATTTCACTTTATATGCTGACGATACCTTTATTATAATTTCGGACAAATGTCATATTACTTTAAAGAATAAATGCGAAGATACTCTTGTGCATTTAATAAATTGGTTCAACAGCATTTCACTATATTTTAATAAAGACAAAACCCTGAAGAGCAGGTTTCATTCACACCAAAACAAGACATCCAGCATCAGTTTATCTGTCAATAACACAGACATATTTTATATTCAGGAGAAAGAAAACAATAATCTTAAATTTCTTGGCTCCACATTGAACCATGCCTAAATTGGAAGGCGCAATGTAAGTTTCTATCTTTAAAATTATCTTCCATTTTTTTTTATTTACAAATCTAAAACTCATTTTTACGGAAGATCAACTAACCATATTTTATTATGCTCAGGTAGAAGTCGACTATGATATGGCATCTGCTTTTAAGGGACTCAGCCCTCTCACATCACGTATTTGTGGCTCAAAAACAAATTTTGTGGTGTATCATTGGCGTATTGAAATTTTTTAAAATACTAACCTTACACAGTTTATATATTTTCAAAATTTGTTTATTTGTCTTCAACAATAGAGATAAGTTTTTGTCTAATAGTACTTATCATCAGGTAAATACTCGCCAAACAAATAATTTACATATTACCGTTCTCTAGAGTATTGCTTTCCAAATACAATAAAATCTATAGACAAGAGAAATATATTAAAAAAAAATAATAAGCCATTTTTGCTTGATAAACGCTTGTACAATATTGTGAAGTATTTTCATTGCTTGAACACCTCATCAGCATCTTCTTTGGTATAATGTATTTGTGGCTCAGCCGATAGGGACGGGACACTTTTGTAACTTTTAAATGAGCAAATCGATTTTTTTTCAAATTTGGTGCGGTGATATGGGACGAAATTTCTTATCACATGATGCAAAAAAACGAAATGGCCGACTTCCTTCTTCGACATGAACAAATTTCTAATGGGAGAATCTATATATTTTTGCATACTTGGATCCTACTGGCCAAAATATATATGATCTGACCCTCAAATATTATTTTGATTTTCAAAAAATATTTGTTTTTTAATTTTTTTTTTTATAAATTTGGTACAAAGAGAAGGTAGACATGATGCATATAATTTTTGTCGCAATTTAAAGATCTAATTAAATAACAGGTCGTCCCATAGGAATTAAAAAAATAGTTTTCATGAAAAACCAACTTTAATGAAGAATAAATGGCATACCGTCTCATATACGACACAATGAATTATATTCAGTGTATTTGGTGCCATCTATTAAAATATCATTAGAATATCCTGCCCATATCAATAAAAAAGCTATTACTGACATCTGTAAACATTACTATCAACTAAATATATTATACGAACTAATATGATCACTTTTGTTCAATGGCTGCCTCAGTAACAGCCGATTTTTCCTAACCGTCAATTTGTAAACTTATTTGGAATTGTTTTCGATGAATATTTTTCAACAAATTAAATATTGTGGGGAAGCTTGATTATAATCAAGTAGTGTACAAGTAAAATAAATCAGTTATGTTTTTCAGACATTATTTGTAGGAAATTAGGCATGTGCCATATATGGCACAGCATGCAGTAAAGAAATCGGGTAAAAATACTGAATTTTGCTTTCAGTTTAATTATCCCTTCAGAAATAATGGATGTACAAAAATTTTATATCCACGTAGAAGATATACCGAATAGTAAATCTTAGTAAAAGAGACGATCTGTCCTACTATGATCATCCGACAGCTCAATACGGTGTTATTGAGGAAACTGATTATGTTGAATGAGAGGACGAAGAAAACGACTCGGATAATGAGGATGACTTTCCTCTAATTTATTTTGTAAAGGCACTAAAACAAGCCAGAACCTCCGATTTGGAAATAATCAGATCTTTTAGTGCATGAGAAAGGTATAAAATTCCTTGGAAATGAGAAACTGCCTCAAGAAATTGAGGACCAGTTTTTCAAATTTTTCTTCACCGATGAAATACTCAATAAAATTGAATATGGTGAGCAGTAGTGAAAGCAGGCACGCATTGCAAATATCTCAATTTTCCTGGAAAATTTTTTGTGTTCTGTTGAAAATGCCAAATTTATTATATAATGTGTCACACAGAATGAACATTATTATATAACGTCCTTGTTGCATGGTGTGCCATATATGGCACAAACCATTTTTTTCAGATATATGTGTGAAATTTCAAAATTGATTTTTTAAAATATTTTTCCCGTAATAAATAGTATGTCTAAATACACTGGATTTAAAATTTTCATGAAAATTTCAAAAATCATGCGGTAAGAGGTTTGTTAGTGTCTGAAGAAATAATATTTTAAAGGTGCCTGCAGACCAGTTTTTAACAATTTTGGCAAAATCGCGGCCTTCTAGGATTAAAACTAAAAATAAAAAAATCTATATTTCTTGAAAATAAAAATATTTGAGGAACAGATCATAATGTACTTTGACCAGTACGATCCAAATATGTAAAAATATATAGGTTGTCATCATATAATTGTACATTTCATCCCATAACACTACTCCAAATTTGAAAAAAATCCATTCATCCATTCAAAATCTACAAAAGTGTCCCTCCCTATTTGCTTCGAAACCTTTTTGTTTGTTTATTTTGTTTTAGCAGTTAATTCTAAAATTGTGACGTTTCTTATACAAATGTTTGTCTTTGAGAATAAAAAATTTTGAATTTGAATTTAAATATGATGGGCTGTCCAAGGATTCGTAACAAACGCCTCCAGCTATAAACGGAAATGCATGTAAACTTATGTACCATTTTTTTTTTGTAAATTTATGTATTACTTTTTTGTTAAATGTGATGATTTGCACAGTTAATATTGCATCACTTGTAGAATTGATAAATTGCAAAAAGGTGAAAATTGTGAAATAAAAAAAAAACAAAAATTTTACACTTTGATAATTCTTTGCAAATAGCAGAGAATAATAATAGCGAAGAGATGAAAATCGGTGGTCTAAAACTTATAGCTGTAAGTATTGTCATAATAAATTTAAATTGTGGAAGGAGATATGATCATAAATTCACTAGAACTAGCGCCATTTATATAAATATTTCCAACTTTTCTTTTATTTACTTCACTACTTTTACGGGAGTTGCCAGATAATCTATAAGATAAATAACAATGTTCTTACCCAATAAATTCCCAGATACATATAACATTATGATAGGGAATGAGTTTTCCAATTTGTTCGCGTGCAGATAGTAACATAAATTTTAACCATTTCTTTTCCTCTCGAAGGTGTTGATCAAACTTTGTTAACCGCAAAGATTTACACGAATGTGCGCCCTAATCGAATCACAGATCTTTAATTTCAAGTAGAACTTTGACTATTAAAGTAAAGTTGCCACTTGATAAGGGTAGTTGCAATTTGGGAACTAAATCGTGCGGTATAATCATTATATTGTAAGCGGACCTGATATTAAGAGGACTCTTGGATACGCACGACACCGCCTCCTTGATCAATATGTTTTCCTTTCATTTAATTATCATCCTTTAATCCCTTTTACCTTAGAATATTGGATGATTATAGGGGGTAATACTGCGAAGCCCCAAATTAGAATGTTTATTAAATTGGCAAGATTAGCTTTGGCTCAAAGTTCATTTAATAAAACCATTGGGTGCGAGATTAATATGGCTAGGCTCTTCATTGAGAATAATTAGTAAAATAAATTTTATGGAGAGCTGGGATAAAAGAATAGGGCTAGCTTAAAACTTAAAGGCTAGAGCAGAGGCGTTTCTAGCTTTTAATTAAGAATTAAAGCAGGAGATTTCATTATCTAATACGTGCTAACGTTCGGGTGCTTTACTAATGTGGGAAAAAAGAACGTTATATAAGCCACGTACATTGTATTATAAGCGGATTCCCAGTATATTTTTTCCAATTTAAATACTTTTACTGACATGTTATATTTAAATATGTGCAGGTCATTTCATTGGGTGTTTTTTTATTATTAGTCTACAATGTACAGAATGGAGCAATAATGCGTCGGACTTGGATAGTTCGAGTTCTGTGATAGCTAGAAATTAAAAAAAAAAACAAGTAAACTAGACAAAAAAATTTATAACCGTAAATTATTTTTAAATATACAGGGTGTTCCAAGACAATTCAAACAACCCTGTATATTTTTAGACGATGTGATGTAGAATTTAAAAACGATCATTTTTTGTATGTGCATCCCTACAGCTATTTGTAACAATTTTCGATTTATTGAGTAATAAGTACAAAATTCAAGAATAAACTTAAAGAAATAGAGGTTTCCTCAAATAATTCGACAGAAGAAAGCGAGTTCATTTAATGTTTGTGTTTCGATATCACCCAACACATCAATTTCTTGGCAATGGTTTTCTTGTAATTTTGTTGTTGTTTTCGTTATTCGACAAGAAATGAAACCACAGTTGGGTATAAATTGTCTTATACAATCGAACATATCTAGCACGTATCGGTGGTCAATTGTGTTAATTTTTTTGTGTTAATTTAATTTTAATTTGTGTCAATTTTAAAATATTTGTTTTACAAAATGAATTTTAACAAAGCGGAATTTGTAGACATGATTATTTTTTGGGTTGGACAGAAATTGTATGCGAATTTATAAGCAATGGTATCCTGAAAGAAGAGTTTTTGATGTTAGCAGCTTCCAAAACCTCCTCGACTTGTGGAAACTGGAAATGTAGAATATAAAAAAGTGAAAGAATAAAACTTGTGAATGGAGAAAATGAGTTTTTTGTGGTACTGGCAAGGTTGAGAATCCCCATATTAGTCAGAGAGAAGTGAGCTCATTAGTAGGAATCGGTAGTTCTGTTGGTCTAATCTAAAAAAAAAGTTTCGTGCATCATTCAAATGCACAGGAACTAAGTGACGAAGATTTTCAAAACCGTTTACAGTTTTGTAATTGAGCCAGAGGTAAAGTGCAAGAAGATATCACCTTCTTAAATAATGTTTTACTTACTGATGAAGCAACTTTTCATAAAAAATAATTTGTTAACAGGCACAATTTTCATTATTGTGGTTCGGAAATTCCTTACTTTTTCAAGCAAGTTGATAACCAGCACAGATGGTCTACAAATGTTTGGGGAGGAATTATTGAAGAATATGTAATAGAACCACATTTCTTTGGCAGTACATTGACTGGAGCGACTTATCTTCATTTTCTAGAAAACTATCTGCCACAATTATTGGATTGAAAGGATTCGAAATAAAATGGTGCTTCACCATATTATTTAAATGCACTAAGGGACAATCTAAGTAATATCTACCTACTTCAATGGATTGGAAGAAATGGTGCCACTCAATGGCCTGCTAAATCCTCAGATCTTACAAAAATAGATTTCTATTGCGAATGAATTTGTTATAAAGATACAACAACAACAATCCAAAATATGAAGAATAATAACTGCACTTAGATCTATCCCACCGGAAATTTAAGGGACAGTGGAAACCTCATATCAAAAGCGTGTAAAGATGTGGGTCAGTCAAAATAAAAATATGTGGAGCACTTATTATAATATTTTCTGTCGAAATATTTGAAGAAACCTTTATAATTTTAACTTTATTCTTGAATTTTGTACATATTGCTCAATATATCAAAAATGGTTTCAAATAGCTATAGTGATGTACCTACAAGAAATGTTTGTTTTTAATTTCTACATAACATCGTCGAGAATTATATAGGGTCATTCCATTTGAATAAATTGAGAAAATTCAATTCAAGAAGTTCTAAATTGAAAAATTATTTTTGGCTACCCTGTATATTTTTAGGAAGTGGAAATGATTCAAATGCATTAATTAGATATCTCTTAACTAGTGATTCTTTTCAATATGCAGATGGCATTATTTCAACAAAAAAAAAAATGCATTATGCCCAAGTGGTTGGGAGATAAAAATATAGGAGTAAAAGGAGTCTAGGAAGAGGCTTAGAAAAATGTGCCGATATACATAGCATTCCATTGAAAAAAAGGCACTTGATCCGTAGAATCGCCTTGGCTTGCCCTGTGTATTCGAAAATATTTTTTTTATCTAGTTTCTATATTTTTTTCAAAAACTCGAGCTATGGAATTCTGACGCATTGTTGCCTAATCCTGTAAAATAATAAAGTAAAATGGGGGGTGGTAGAAGGGGTGGATGAAGTAATAAAAATGTTGAAGCCATTGGTTCTTGTACACACAGAATCACTATTTTTTTTACCCCTTTTTATAATGGAGAGGGGGTGGTAATGGGGGTGGCTAATGCCAAAAAATTTGTAGAGACCCTAGCTTCTCTTATATATACTAAATACCAATTTTATGGACTTTTACTTAGTTGATTTAACTATTTACCTTTATTTACCCCAATTTAGCCCCCCAATCCTTCAACGGACTAAGATAAAAACATAATCTAGTTTCAGATCTCATTAAAATACAAATTTCAAGTCAATATTTTAAATGGCACGCCAGTGCGTCTCTCTGTCTCAAGCTCTTATATGTTTGGAAGGCGTCCAATTTTCCATTCTGTATTTTAATTTTGCATATTACTTTAGACATCGTTGCTTTTACTAGTCTGATTAGTTTTTCTGGTATTCCAAATTCTTTCATGGCTAGAGTTTAGGTCTTATAACTCTATCGCATGCGGCTTTGAAGTCTATGAAGAGGTGGAGTGTATCGTTATTAAATTCGTTAGTTTCTTCTAGTATTTGGTGTAGTGTAAATATTTGATCTGTGGTAAATCGCCCTGGTCTAAAACCACTCTGATATTCTTCTAGGAGCATCTCGGCATGAAGACTCGGCCTATTATATAGTATATTAGAGAGGACTTTATATATTTTATTTAGTAATGTAATACCTCTATAATTTTTACATTCAAGCTTGTCGCCTTTTTTATGAAGCAGACCTATCTCTGGCATTTGTTCCTCCATCCACACTATGTATTATTTTATGTATTCGAGTGGTTAGGTTTTGTCCTCCACTTTTATACAGTTCGGAAGAAAGGCCATCACTACTTAGAGATTTATTATTCTTCAGGCGTTCGATTGCATCTTTCACTTCTTGTAGGGTAGGCGGTTCAATTCCTTCATGATTTTGTAAACCTTGGGGACGTATGTTATCATTTAGTTCCACGCTGTCCTCAAAAAGCACTTCGCTGAAGTATTCCCACATCTCTTAAGAATATCATCTGTATTGTTAAGTATGTTACCATCTTTGTCTTTGCATATGTTTAGCCTTGGTTTGAATTCGTTACTCTTTAAATTTCCTTGTTTTACTTTGATTTCGTTGTGTCTCTAGTTCGGCTAACATGTTGTTCTCAAATCTCTTTTTTTTATCACACAGGGGAAATGAAAAACCGACCCGGGAAGGCGCATTTAAGGCCGTAATATGACCTGAACTGTTTTGCGGTGTAGATAAGTCATACATACGAGCGTCCATAAATAAATGGATACAAAATAAATTTCTGAAATGGTGGAAGAGTTTCCGCGACAGAGAGAGGCTAAAGAGTTCTTTAAAGAATGATCGGTCAAATTTATAGAAGACCTACTACGCCAAACTAGAAAAACCATTAGGACAATGGTGGATTTTCTAACTGGAGACTGTAGGCTTAATAGATATATGAGTCTTATGGGTCTGACAGATGATGCAACATGCAGATTCTGCCAAGAGGAAGAGGAAACCTTCAGTAGATGTGCTATGCCATTGTGGAGGCCTAGCCAGACTGAGATTCCAACTACTTGGTGAGGAGAAACCAAGGGCAGATAGCCAGGAGCCCCTATCAAGACTGTGGAGTCTGATACAAGTGACAAAGCCGGATAAGGAGTTCTAAGCAAAAATTAAAACAGGAGGGCCACGATAAATCCGCGGTAATCAAGACCAATTAGCTAGCTTCTCTTTTCAAATCTGAATCTGAATTATTATGAAATGAATAAAACGATAATGTTGTTCAGTTATACTTGCGTAGATATACTTTAATTTACGTATAATGGAAATGACACCCAATTCTAGACTATTTGCTACAAACAACTTATTTCTGATTCAGTAAACAGTACCTTCTCAAAGCCCATCCATCAATACCTCCAATACATTTTCTCCAAAAATTTGTAACTAAGATAACTTTAAGATATCACTGATTGATGAGCTTGAACGGGCAATTCAAAGTGACGTTTTATGTGTATAATACGGTATGCACACTGCTGATAAACATTTTGTAATTATTATTCGAAATTTATTCATATGTGAATGCTACCGACACGCATTAAGCCTACATCAGTGCAACTGCAATCGACGTAATTAGTGACGAGTTGTTGATTGCTGCTTTACATGAAACGCTGGCGGCGTCAACAAATTAGCCCTCATCGTATGTTTGTTATTGGGCGAATAAATGAAGTATACGAACGAGTGTAAATTGTATTACAAAAATTATGATTTCCTCCAATTTATCAGTCAATAAACAACATAATTTCAGTACCTACCATTTTAACTTAGTAATATACAGAGTGATTGATTCGATGTGTGTGTATGTGTGTGTGTGTCTCAGATTTGTTGAGTACGATTACAAAGACCATTTTTTAAGTTTTCTACTGCTATATAAAATTACTTCTTTATTAATAATCTGATTATTACTTGGCTTGGGTACAAATGTATTACAGTTTATTTATAATACAGACTGTAGAGCAAATTCCTACAAGGAATTTCCTGTTTGTATAATTTAGATATCTATGCTACAATCATTATTTAATATCTCCCACAAAAATATCGTTGCCATGTTGAATAAATGACGATCTAAATGGGTTATCATCTCCTTTCGTGTTAGTTCTATCCTAACATTATTACCATTATTGTAGAGACTAAGAAAGCTACAACTTCTATTTAAACTATTTTATCTACAATCGACATATAAAGTAGTCTTTTTTGCTCACATTTTGAAAGCGCAAAGTTGACATTTGTCGAGGAGCTGTGAATAACGTCACTTTGCCGTGACAACGAGCGGCAATTGCACTGCGCCTCCTGGGCTTATTGTGCTCTATCTTCGTTTACACTGCCCATTTTAATATCCTTGTATCACTGACAAGGTGATACAGGTCTGAAAATGGGCGAGTTTTGATTGTTTCCGGGTCTGTTTGTGTTTGTCCATAGATATTATATCTTCTGCGGTCCAACGCCTCGAAGTCGTGTATAATGTGTTCCACAATTTCTGACACCTGCAGTTAAGGTTGCCAGCAAACTTTCCGATTAAATGCAGGTACAACGGAAAAGTGTCTCGTCAGAAGACCTGTTATGATTCTCAACTAAATCCTGTTCTTTGTGAGCAGTACCTCAGTATGTTTTGAACATAGTTCATTTATAAGTGTTTTCCCATGTCGATTTCCTGGAATATTTTTCCAGTAGTGGTTGTGTTTACTTTTGACCGAGTCTTTGATTACCCTTCCGGCTGAACCTTTTGTGACGCCCAGCGTGGATTTTGGGCCATAGCATATATCAGCTGCTCCTTGTCTAGCAAGTTCGTCAGCTTTTTCGTTACCCTCTATACTGGCAATTGAGATCTGATGGTTCAATTTTCGTCATTTGACAATGACATTCTCGCGTACACACTCAAGTATAGCCAGAATTTCTGTCTGGAACACAGTGGAGTGCTGTCCAAGAGAGAGGCTTATACTCGCTCTTGGCCTCTTCCAGTTCTTGTTTCCATCCTGGATCTGTCGGTATACCAGGCCAGACCTTTGCGTAAAGCATCAGGAGCACCTGTCATCCAGTCCTTCGTATCTCCAATGGTGATGGTGAAGGGCTTGCTGAATGCAATTTTTGGTACCATGTAGTCGGACCTCATACTCAATAGAAGATCCGCTACAATGTTTACTATCCTCATGTGCCCCGAATTGCCTCCGAAGGGAGTCGGGTTCTGAGATTTTTGTAGTATGTAAGCTCCCATTCTGGCCTCCCCCTGAATCACAAAACTAAGTGGAGTGAGGTATAATAGGCTCTCCATGTGCTTTTCATTGCACCTGTAATTCCCAGGCAGGCCAGTCTTTACACCCAGCTCAGCCTGTTAGCTGCCGTTGTTTGAGTAACCTTGGGCCACCAAACTAAGGCAGCGTATGTAATGATATGTCTTATTACACTGGTATAGAGTCAGTGCACCATACCAGGCTGGAGCCCCCATGTTTTGCCATACAATCGTCTGCAAGTTGCCAGTATGACAACAGACTTATGCATTACTCTGTCCAGGTGTTGGTTCCAGGTAATTTTTTAGTCTCTACTGACTCCAAGGTACTTTACCTCCACAGACATCTGTAACTGTGTGTCTTAGAGAACTAAAGGACTCAGTCCCTCCAGGTTTCTCCTTCTGGTGAATGGGACGATGCTGGTCTTTTGAGGACTGATTTTCAGCCCCTCCTCATCGGTCCATTTTTTCACCATATTCAGGGCCTTTTGAAGGTCCCTGATTATGTTGTTAAACTTCCTCCTAACTATGATGACTATATCGTCAGCATATCTTTGGGCTTCGAATCCCTCGTTTGTGAGTTTCTCGAGTAGGCATTCAACTACAAGGTTCCATAGCAGAGCGGACAATACACTCCCTGCGGGCATCTCCCAGCAACTGATCCATCATTGTGGTGAATACCATCCTGCCTTTGAGCATAGCGTCTATCCACCTGCAGCAGGTGTCCTCAACGCCCCGGTTTCTTGCAGTTCTGATGATTGAGTTAAAGTAGGTGTTGCCGAATGCCCCCTCTATATCGAGGAAGGCACCCAGTGCCACCTCCTTGTGCTCCAACGTCTTTTCCACTTTCTGATTTAGATGGTGGTACTGTTTCCATTGACATGCTTGCTCTGTATGCATGGTATATATGTTCATGAATCGCCGTTCCCAGCTAAAATTCATCTTAATTATTTCTTTTATTTGGATATTTTCAAATTATTGCAAATAAAATTATGTGTGTAATTTGAGCGCAAAGTGCCATTGTCCCTCTCAAGTGTTTGACGTCAATTTATACTATCGAGCGAACATGAGACACTTTGTGCTCTTAATATACAAAAGCTATTTCTCTATTGTCAATATTTTACGATTTATAACCATCAGAATGGAGAAAGTTTGAGATTCGCTGCAGATTATTCTAATGATTTCTGTCCCCGTTGCTTCTACGTAGTAATTAGTTATTATCAATATTGTAGATTATAAAAATTCCCAAAAGTTTTGTTTAAACAATTTTCGTCCACGGTGAACAGTATTAAAATTACAGCAGCTCGAAATTTCAAAAATAATGAAGAGTATTAGCAATAGAGACAAATTTTTAACCAACTTCATAAAATTAGAAAGGAGGACCAAACTGTAAGCACAGAAGGCTAAACAATCAGAATGGAATCTTTCAGGGAGGGGGAAGGTTCGCGCATTTCTAAGCGCGCATCGAATCCCCATATGTTCCTGGAATAGAATACAGCGATGCCACATTTGGTAGATTGAGAACACGGTCATTAAACCAGACGGTTGTCTCAATTAACAGCTTGAAGGCGAGAGAGACGCGGGGGGAGGGAAATAGAATAAAAGAGACAGACATATCTGATTTCCGTGCAAAAAACAGAGACAAAGATGCTTGTAGTGTCTACAGGTGACGTAGGCTGTAGACCCTACCGGAATCTCTGTCTCTGTCTTCTGCACGGAAATCAGATATGTCTGTCTCTTTCATTCGATTTCCCGCCCCCCGCGTCTCTCTCGTCCTAAAGCTGCTGATTGATGTAACCGTATCGTTTATTGACCGTGGATTGAGAACAACAAATAATCTGGTACTCAATACAGAGTTGCCAGATGTACAAAGAAATCTGATTTGTACAATACATCCCAGGTAGCAAGGGTACGTTATAATGACGTCAAAATCTGGTGATTCTGGTCAAAAAGACGTCAGGGCACTAAAAATCGACGACAGAATGACGTCTTATAAATGACATTAAAATGACGTGCTACACATCACGTCATATTGTCGTCTTTTTTTGGTGTTAAATTTATTTATATTTTATCGGATTACAAACTTTAAAACTCGCTAATGGCATTTTGTTATCGAAAGCAGAGTGTAAAGTTTAAAAAAAAATAAACCGTGTCGTGAGGGATAAGTATTGGCGTTTTTATTCGAGGATATAATGTTTTTTAACATTATTCAAAATAATTTATATTCGAAAGACTTTGCAAAGATTCGGCAGTTTATTTGTTTAAATTATATTTCTATATATTCTTTTAATAATAAAATTAGATTAAAATGCATTAAAAAGCAAAATCTATCCGTTGCGTGTCCTAGTTCCAACTAGTGTCTTTAGGTAAGTGACCTCAGAAAGGTTGATGGCCGAGTGCTTAAGGCGTTGTCTTCCAAGCATGAGGCCGGCGGTTCGGCCCCTGCTCATTCCGATTTTTTTTTTATTGCGAAAAAAATTTTAGTTGTTTTTTTTAAGGTAATAATTATTGCTTATTGGTTTTTTTCAATTTTAGGTCTGTTTTAGACCATTAAATATTCTATTTATGCTGTAGATGACGATATTACACCTTTACCGTTTTTTCTCCAACACGCTTCCCAGGTTTGTATAAAGTACTTCAACTTAAAACTTTAATTCTTATAATAGTTGACTCCTGACTTCCCCTCCACCGCTCATCAAATTTGAGATAAGGAAAATTTTTTTTTCGGATTTCTCCCTCTCTGCTTTTCAATTTCGAGATCTGGGGAAAATATATTTTTTTTAACGAACCGCCACTAATACTAATTAATGCAATAATTACATTGTTCAACAACTACTCAAAATTCTCAGATGACACTGGTGACAGTTTAATTAAATTAAATAAGTTCTTCTTAATAATTATAAATAAATGAAAATACTAGTAACTCGAAGCGAGAACCTGAAAGATTTTCATATATTTTAAATAAGGTAAGAAATTCAATTTCACATAATAAAGACTTCATTCACCACAATAAATACTGCTTTTAGCATCCGAAACAGCGGTAGCCAAGCTAGCTCAGTTGGTTAAAGCGTCAGTACTGTAATACGGACAACGGGAAGACATGTAGGTTCGAATCCTACGGACCGCAATTGGTAAAGGTAAGTAAAAATGAATTTAATAACTTAATAGACATTATAATTTCCAGGCACCCTTGTGAGAAAAAGTTGGAGTGATGGTAAACAATATTAGATATGTTAATGTAAATAAAATTACGGATGGCTAACAAACAAATTCATTAGGACAAAATTTATTTATGCATTAATTATTTTATTTTTATCAAGTAGATTACTAACTAGTATGTAGTTTTATATGTTCCTATTACTAAAAACCTATGGGGGGATTACCAAATATAACCTGAAAAAGACGTCATTCGTCTGAGACATTAGGAAGTCATTTTCACGTTTCATTTACGTCATCTAACTCGTCATTTCTCGTCACCCCTGACCATTTTTTCACGTCATTTTCACGTGCCTTTGCTAGCTGGGATACTTTGTAATTTTGAAAATAGATTAGAAAAATCAACAAAATGACAAGTTCAGCATTATGTCAAACCAAGACAACTTTTATACAATTCGGAAAGAGTGATTTTGCAAATTTGATTAAAGTTGAAGATTTGTGCAAAATTAAATTATAAACTCCTAATTGCGACCCTGACTACAACATTACAAAATACGCCCCTGATATCTATTCCAACAAGATACGCGATTCTGGAGTTAAATTGTACAAAGGATATGCCGCCAGTTTCCATTCTGATTGTTTAGTCTTCTGTGCTGTAAGGTATGATTCGGTGGTGGTCTCGTATTAATTTCATCAAGCTAGTACAAGGTGAGCAAAAATTGGAGGCAATTAAAATTCATTAAATTTATTTTGTGATAAAAAATTCAAATTCCGTCGGAATTGCATTAAAATTTGTAGATAGTTATTTTAAATGTACGTGATAACAAGTCTGATGCCAAAAGTTAAGAATTCAAAATGGCCATCTAATACAGCTACGATAATAGCAATGTTTTTGCAGATTTACATATAATTTGATACAAAGTAATTCAGGATTATCTGATAACGAGTCTAATGCTAAAGCTTAAAAAGTCACAACGACAGATATGCTATATGCCGCTACGGCAACGAGATTTTTGTGGAAAACATTAATTAATGATAGTGGCAACCCCCCCCCCCCCCACAATTATAAAAAAAATCCATGTAGGAATTATTCACGGGTCAAATGACAGATTATTTTTTAATCATATATAATTTGTATTATATATAACGTACCTACGCTGACAGATACAGACGAATTCAAACACATACTCTTTTTGTTTAATTTGTTTAATTCAATTTTTTTACTTTTTTTTTAATTATAATTGGGAATTGGCAATGATACAGGTACGTCTATGGATAGTTATAGACGAATTTCACAAAAACTATCTAGATCTGGAATGACAAGGTATAACACTTACAGAAAGACGTTGATTGATTTAAGGTGTTCAAACAGATATCTTCTTTATAAAAAATAGAACAAATATTTAGCTAAATGTGAACGTTAACTCTTTATCGGTTTATTGCAACTTCTATATAATTGTCGAGCATTTACAGGAAACTCTGTGAAAATATATTAAATTTTTATGTTCCATTGAAATAAAAAAATATTCTGGTTCTTGTATACACACTAAATCACATTTTTTTTATCCCCTTTATTAATATGGTGGGGGTGGTAATGGAGGTAGCTATGCCAAACATTTTTTTGTATATACTGAATACCAATTTTGTGGACACTTACCTGCTTGATTTACCTATATACCCCAAATTTACCCCAATTTACCCCCCAACCCTTCGACGGAACGATATAAAAATATAATCTAGTTCCAGATCTCGTAAAAGTACATATGTATACCAAATTTTAAGTCAATATCTTAAACGATTCCAGAGTAAACGTGCGCACAAAAAAAGTTACAGACAGACAGAAATCTTTTTTTCGCTCAAACTTAAAATCTCGACGTTTCATGACACTCTAAGCCTATTTGTACAATAAAAATTTTAAAAATTTTTTTTGACGTTACTATACTTCCACTGGATTAGTCCAGAACAATTAAAATTATTTATATGAGTGACCCGGAACAAATTAACATTCGAATAAGACTAGTGCAGATTGTTAGCTTTAAAGGTTGTAATTAATATACTAAAAGTCCCCATGCCTCCGTTTTGCATAAGACCGTTAAATTCGGTCCGCCATCTTGAATTTTGTGTTTTTGTATTAAAAAATCCTAATAACTTAAAAACTATTAATAATTCAAAAAAGTATGTAATTTAATGCTTTATTGTAAATTAATTTATGAATCTTTTGATGCCAAAAAGACTTTTATACCTTTAACAATTTTCGGCATACAGCTAATTTTACTGAAAAATAAAATTCCAATTGGTATAATTCAACAACTATTTTATCGACAGAAAATGTTATATAAAATTGTCTTTATCATTAAAACCAAGTAGAGATTACAAAAATGTTTATTTTTGCTGAAAGAACTGGTAATTTTGATTTACATCTTTATTGCATTCAGTTAATGATACAATTTTTCCATGCTGCGGGATATTTACCATACGCTAAATCATCATATTTATATGTACAACAAATGAAAACCCTGAAGGAACTTGTTCAACAGCAAGAACTAGAAAAATTTCATAAGTATTTTACAGTGAGACGAACTGGAGATAAGTTTTGGTCAGGTGTATGGTCTGATATGACCATCGAACAAGTGTTAATGCGGTCAGTAAAAGCTACAGGGGATTTAATACGTGGAAAGGGTCTTACTGAAAGTAATCTTACGAAATGGGTCTTATCAATGCCTCAGTGCTCAAAATTTTGTGATGCGCTAGAACATTTCTCAGGCAGCAAACCCTCTTACTCTGAGCAACATGTTGAGTTAAGGGCGTCCCGTGAAAACCACGATAATCAAGATCTAAATCATTTCGTTGAGTGGTTTTCTTTACACAATCCTTTTGAAAGAGAAAATGAGCTGTTAGTGTCATTGTCCTCGGGTATGGTAGCTCCCAAGAGCATTAATTGTGACCGTGCACAGGAAATTGGAGAAACGGTTATTGGAAAAATAGTCCATGTAAAACGCGGGGTTTGACGCTCGGAATGCTCCCCTCATCGGGACCGCTTGTATTTTATGTTTTTTGAGTCGCTGATCACGAAACTTGGAGTCCCGCGGCTCTAAAAATAGTGTGTCACTCCTAAAAATGCCAAAAACCACCCCTTTTGGGTGGTACTGTGAATAATACTGTAAAATAATGTTATGAATGTGCTAAAAAAATACAAAAATTATTAGGTCCAACGAAAGAAAATATATTATTCCCACATGCAATGACGGGGTGTGACACCACTTCATGTATTTTTAAACAAGGGAAACTAAAAGCAATGAAAATATTGAGAAAAGACTGTTACCTTCAAAACTTAGTTATTGTTTATAAGAAGAAAGAGGCTAAAGTGAACGATCTTTTTAAAGCCGGAGAGGAATTTTTGATACACATTTATGGTAAAACAAAAGTATCAAAAACTTTAAATGTTTTACGACAAAATTTAACGGTGCGCCAAACTCTAAACAATAATTTTGAATTTAACCCAACAGATTCTGCTAAATGCCATTGTTTAAGAGCATACTTACAGGTTCAAGAATGGCTTGGGAACATTCTTAACCCAGAGGAATGTGGATGGAAAAAAAAAGGTGGCGTGCTTGTGCCTGAGACCACTGTGATAACCAGAACCAGTGGCACCAGAATTTATTTTAAAGTTAATTTTCTGCAATTGTAAGAGCGACTGTAGGAAATTATGCAGTTGTGGAAAAGCCAATATCTTTTGTTCAAATCTTTTCTTAATAATGTTTTTGCTCTTTTTTTTTAATTAATATTGTAAAGTACAAAATGTTCCATTAAAATAAAAGACGTATAGTTTTTACTATATTTTACTCTATTTTAGCTTAAAACTTTAAAATCAGTAATATGTAATCGGCCTCAACTTTTTACTAAATAAAGACAGGTATGTATAAACACCAACATTTAATGCAATTTTCCATGTACTTTAATTTTTGTTTGTTGTCTTTTTTTTAATTTGTAATAGTTTTCGAGATATTAGCAAAATTCAAGATGGAGGACCGAATTTAAGGATCTTATGCAAAACGGTGGCATGGGGACTTCTAGTATGTTAATTATTACCTATAAAGCTAACAATCTGGCTTGGTTTCATTTGAATGTTAATTTGTTCCGGGTAGGGCACTAATTGTATCGGACTAGGATGTGGAAGTAAAAATGTCGATCAAAATCTATTGCAGGCTAAACGTTTGGGGAGAAGGGGTTAAGAAATGGTTTTTTGCGAATATCTTGAGAACTATGAATATCATCAAAAAGTGTCATGTGATTGTAGAAGAACCTTACACATAGCGTCTGATGGATGCGACACCAATTTCTTTATTAAGAGCGCCATAGGCGTTCTCCGTTGATTGTGTGTGGTTGTTTCCACTCCCAATTGTGTTCTATATGTTTAAGGAGACGGTAAAAGTTGTACTTACTGTAGATTGCTAACTTCCTTCGCTCTCAAGTTGGCATCTCTGGTGATACACTTTAGCTTATATTTCTAACACTGTAGAGGATCTTGTGCTTCTAGATTTCTTAATCACTTTTATAGAAAATCCCTCTCGAGCTTTCGCGATCCGATCGCTGTATTCAACTCCGACCTAAGCCACAAAAGCCCTCGAGGGAAAAGACTTAAAGTTAATTATTCAATCAGTAAAACGCAACAGTTCAAATAATACCATTTATTGGTCCTATCTAAAGAAAATATGAAAATTTTAATTGAATCGCCTCCCCAATCAGAGCAAGGACGAATGCCTTTTATAGAGGACGTTTATAATAGAGAGCGTGCAACAGCAATCGATTAGGTAAGTACATTGACACAACTTCCTCAGAAGTTTATGAAGGCACTTTGGTTTTGGGACTGACTGAAAATGAAAATATTTTACTTAAAAAATTTGGGATACTAGAGGTTAGCTTCAAGGTTCTTTTTATTGATTATATCATTCACAAGAACGGATTTCAACTATACATGTATTTATTTTGCTTTCCTGCCTGCTTTACGGCGACGTACTGGCTCCATATAGATTCACAAGTGAAATTTTGGCGTACTTTTGAATTGTGCGCTTTGTTGTGCCTTAGGTTTTTGCGAACGTGTATGAGTCCTTTTGTGCCAGTCTTCGGCGGTGATGCCTTAAATATGTTTGGTATGCTCTAAATTGTCTTTTAATAAATTTCTCTGAAGTATAAGTTTTTATTTATTCTTCGACTTAGGTCGATTCTAGGAGGTTCTATAACACGGTCACTGGTTTATCCAAAAAGGTGTAAGAAATAAATTTGTTGGAATGGATATTATGGGTAAATCTATAGGTTTTGGAAAAGTCAGTATTTCGGTATAAAAAAATATCTTTTGATATAGCCTCATCAACAGAATTAGTCATAATTTCAAATACTTTAGCAATATCATTTATTGTTACTAGTAATTTTGGATCTATCACTATTTTTAAAGAATATTTTTTTACAATTTCCACTGCAATGAAACTAATAAGCGCCTCTACACCACACATATGACAACGTGCGTTTTTGAAACAACAACGGAGCTTGTCATGATACATGGCGACATCAGTATCTCGAATTTATCGTCATATCCGGTGGCGTCCTAGTGGAATGAATGGTTGATGATCTAGATGCCTCCTCAATCATGTACGAGTTTTTCTCTACAATTCCATATTTAGTTCAGTTCGCACGGCCTTACTATAATTTCAAATCTGAGTGAAAATTTGTTGACATTTTCATTTCTTAACTTCTCCAATACTGACAAAAAAAAAACATACAAAAAATTAATCGTTTTCTTGATTTTCTGGCATAATTTAAATCTTTCATCCCTTTTTCATGGCTCCCTTTTTTTGGTGTTTTCTATTTATTTTGTTGTCCTCCTTAAGATTCCAAATAATATCACCCTTATGCATTTTAGTAACTTAATAAGGCGGCTAAGATAGCCAACAAACTTCATTTTGAACCAATATGAACTTGTGGCACGTCCAGTTCTATGTTTTTTTCAATAAGAAAATGTAATTATTTTAGATGTAAAATCAAATGAGAAAACCAAAACCAAAAAGTAAGCAACAAATGGAAAACTTTTAGTATTGATTAGAAAATATATATTGTATTAAAGTTTGCACTAAGTGAGAAATAGTATAGTGTAGTCATACTTCCTAAGCTGTTACGCGTAAGTTTTAGAAAGATAAGCGATGATTCACCAGTCCCGCACGAGCCGACCTTTATCATTATACTTCTTGCGCTGCTACAAGCAAGTACTGTTAAGCATTCAGTGATCTGTGTAAAACCTTTGTTTTGTGTAAAACAACTATAAGTAGTGAGTGTGTTAAAAACGTTGTGTCCTGTGCATAAATAAAAGTGACTGTGTGGGAATTGCTAGGGAATATGCCAGGAAAGGAAAGTCACCGAGTTGGGATATATAAAAAAAAAGATGAAGAAGCTAGAAGAAAGGCTAAAAAAATTAGACTCAAGTAAGTAATAATATATGAAGTTATAACAAATTTCAGAATGAGAGGTTTGAGAGCAAAGGAGGGGGGTAGTGGCAAATATTAGGCCACTGGCTAATATTTTTGGCATGGATTGTCTACCCTGTAGACGAGAACAGTTCTTACATTACAAAAAGAAAAAAAAAACAGCATAGTTTCTGATTTATGATCGCCATATTCCTCAAATATATGCCCTCAGACTTGCCACAAGACAGGCTAGCACGTGTACATATTCATGGGATTAACTAATGGGGTTTCTTGTTACAATAGGCGAAGAGTCAGACTCCTCATCAGCGAAAGTTCAGACTCTACCACAAGCAAAGAGAGTGTCGATGATAATTCAAATATCATCAAACTCATGGGGGATGACCCTACCAAACAAAATATTTTCGGACCTGAAATCTCAGAGGAAATAGCGAACAGATGGAAAAACTATTTATCGCAGGGGCTGAGCCAAGACTCAAAAAAACAACTATAGGAAAAATGGTGTGCCCCATCAAATTGCACCATCCTTCAGGATGCCTCAGTTAAACCCTGAGGTACAGGCTATGCTATCTCCCAATGAACAGAGAAAAAAACGTTCTTGTTGGAATCACAAGAAGGTCTGGGAAAAGGTTTAGCTGCTTTTGGCAGCGCCCTAGACAACTTATTTAAAGAAATAATTCGGAACAGGAAGATACAAATCCAAATTTAACAAGTTTGGCAGAAGCGGGCATTTTGTGCTACGTTCATCACAAGATCTCCAATCACAGAAAATTCCAGTTGTACTCACATTTTAACTCCAAGGTACAAAAAATGGCTGCCGCACAACCGCCAGACTCGCTCCTCTTTGGCGAAGACTTCGCGGAAAAATGTAAAAACATAAAAGCCTTTGAAACTATTGCCAAGGAACTTAAGGCAGGCCCATCGACTTCAAAAAACTACAAAGGCAAACATGTAAAAACCAAATAGAAAGGGAAATATCAGAACAAACCCCAAATCAGGACAAGATTCAACAAATACAACAAGGACAAGGAACCGAGAAGGGACAGGAAGGAATGGAAAAAACGATAGAGGTAAGGGAAGACGGAAAATACGCTGGGAGAATAAAGTTTTATATTGACGAATGGGAACAAATAACTAATAACCAGCTCATTTTAGACTGGGTGGAAGGCTATAAAGTTCCATTTAACAGTAAACCGCACGAATACAAGTTACCTAAAAAGCCCAAATTTAGTCATAAAGAACAAAAACTTTATTCTCATAGTGTAAGAAATCTTCTAGAGATGGGAGCAATAAAAATAGTCAACAACTGTAAAGATCAGTTTTTCTGCGACAAAAGCAGAAAGGTGAACACAGATTTATTTTAAATCTTAAAAACCTGAATAAATTTATCACTGCCCCTCATTTCAAACTGGAAGGTCTCAAAACAGCAAGAAACCTTATTGCTAAGAATTGGTTTGTTGCCTCCATTGACCTCAAGGACGCATACTTTTTAATTCCGATTTATGATAAACACAAAAAACACCTGAGGTTTATATTTAAAAACAAGCTAAAAACGTACTCTTCGCCAATTTACTCAGCTTTTCATATATAATTGTTACATATTCTATAGGATACTCTTCGCAGTAAATAATGTAAATGAATGTAAATGTAAATAATGTTAGTTTTTGGACATCCTAAATTTTGTGATACCATCTTTGTTAAAAAATTATATGAAAAAAAAATGAAAAAAAATATCTAACCTGTGTGGGATTCGAACACGGGACCTTTAGATTGGAACGCAATCAATCAATCAATCAAAACAAATTTATTTGTATTAAGGATTACAATAATGCGCCTGGGTCAGATCTCGGTTCAGAGCCGACCGCACAACCACGTAGCGTAGCGTCGTGGTTAATATGCAGTCGGATGAAGCGGGTCTGGTCTCGGCTATGACAACGGATCAAATGGAAGTTAGGGCTCCTGTTTAAAATATAAAAACTTAAACCTAACAATTTGTAAATATAACCATGAAAAAGTTTTAAAATACTTAAGACTACTTAAAGTTAAAACTGAGTTCTTTTTAGGGTGCGCACACGCGCACTGTTTTTTAAAAAGATCGGGTTGCTGGTACGGGGAAAAACTCAACGAAAAAACCCGTTCGAACCAATGACGACATTCATCCGATGGTCTGTCTGCCTTCGGAAAGGTAGGGTGGAAGGGAAGTTATGATTTAAACGGTTTTGGTTTGCAAGAAGTTATTGGTCGAGAGGGGAGTTAAAAAAGAGACAAAAAGGACAAAGGAACAAACATTAACATAATTAACAAAAATGAGACGAATAGAGAGAATAGAAAGGGGTTTGAAGGTAAAAGGTGGTGAAAAGTAAAAGGTGGTGAAAGGGAAATTGTGGTTTAGGAAAGTGGGGCTAAGGAAGTTGTCGAAAGATAGGCAACGCCTGGTATGGTAATGGGTGTTTCAAGTTGAAAAGTATGGCATTATGCTGTCTGATTCGTGTAATGTCGCGGGTTAGCGGACTATCGCCCAGTTTGAATTGATAGTATTTTTGCGATATATTCTGGTGTAATGAAGCATATTTTAAACCCCAATAAACCATTTATATTTACCAAAAATAAATATGTTTCTGTGAATTATTTAATAAAAGTTACCAGGCTGTGAAAAATAATTATATCACCGCATAAACTAGTAGGCCCCACCAGGCCCAACCGAAACTGAAAATGCATACTAAACCGTGATCTCCGCAGAAAGCATTCAGTTGCTACCAGTGAACAACAGCGAGCAGAAGTGCCTTCTCCAGGGAAACCGCCAGCAGACGTAAGTTAATATTTGAATTATATTTCCGCGACACTGTACTAAGTTGCGCCTACGTCAATCAATATCCACGCGCACTGTTCCCCCGTCATTACCGCGAATAGAGGGGATAGTGGACTAGATACCCGATGCGCTGAGAGCAGACAGTCAGTTCCTCACGAGCTCCAACAGCGACCAGACGTGCCCACTGCAGCCAGCTTCGGAAATAAGTAAGTAAAGTAAGTAAGTGAAATTTTTCTAAGACCGGGAGACAGAAAATAATGGTAAAGTCCGCGATTTCTGACTTGTAAAATATTTTTCATTTAACCGTTTCACCTGAAAATAATACAAGTATTCATTTACCGCTACGCACCGTGTCTGCACATTTTCCCCCTCTACCGGCTTGTTGAAAGAGGAAAGTCTTTATTAAAACTCGTGATATCAAACAGTCGTGGTCGGCCGTTCCACGACTCTAGACGTATCCAGCTGTAAGTAAACAGGAGCCCCGCCAACCGTGCAAAGACCGATCCTCGAAGATTGCTCCTACCGCGACTACGTCATTAGCGCACGCAGCAAATATAGAGTTCCCCAGTCTAACCGAGAATCTTCTGTTATAGTCACCGCCATTTTTACCGTCATATCGCTGCTTCACTCCTGCCTACCTTAGTAACGTCACTGTATCGCATGGTAGCACTTACCGTAATCATCAGCACGTCACAGCCTGGGTTTGCTCTTTTGTGCGTTATGAATGTACTGTATATATTAACCTAGTTAAGCTGTAAATAGTTTCGTTATCACTGTAACTTATAGGAAATAAATAGATATTTTGTTTTACCGAATTCTGTGTTTTACTGCTGTTTGTGTAACAGTCCAATTTTCCCAAATTGACCCACTGGAAGTTACTGTTTTCTCCACTGTAGCTATCCCAGCCCTACTGTAACAGGCTGTGTTAAGAGGCTAGTGTGGGACCTTTGCCCCACGTAAAAAATTGTAAAGGTGGCGCCCGAGTAACCGAACCGTTGCTAAGGTGCCAAAAGTGACCACTTTCCGGCCTCATCGGAAAGTATACGTCGCAAACTTGGCGGCCCGAGCAGGGACTGTATTAAATTAAATTAGATTGTGGGAAAATTTAATTGGACTTTCGCATTCGGCAGTCACCGGACGCGACCGAAAAAGTACCGACCGGCCTAGAGAGACATCTGAGGTGTCATTTTCGACTAAACCGACCACGAGGAAGCGATTGCGACCATTACCGAACCGCTGCGACCACTCCCGAAGACGTTCTCGACCATTTTAAGAAGACTATTAGATTTTGGGAATTGAACATAGGGTCCGGCGGTGTTAGCATACGAAGAGGCTGCACTTTTAACCGAAAACCCGAACTCCGGCCGAACGTTTCCGAAGTGTACCGAAGGGATCCGAAAAGGAAAGAAGTCGTGTGGGGTATCAAATTCAGAGTAATCGGACCCAAGGAATCGATTGCCACCAGTGTCCGGCCGATCAGACCAACCGTTCCGGAAAAAAGTGCGCTACGGCCGAAGTAAGGGTCGAAATTGAGTAACTCTGATCCTAGGTTGTAGTCCGGACCCAGATACACCTTCTGCACCGAATTTTACCGACCAACCGGATTTTACCCGGAATACTTGGAGTCCCCGGAGTCCGGAGTTACTAGGCAAGTGACCCCTCGTGAAATAGTAACTTTGGGACGCTGAATCGATTGCCACTGGTTTCAGACCGCTCCGATCAACCGTTTCGGAAAACCGTGTACCACAGCAACCTGGGAGGTCGAAACTCAGTAAGACCGACAAGATTGTGTAACTGGCATCTCAAGACACCATCTAATTTAATTTCGCCGATTCTACCGATTTTCTGGATTATCCCCGGAGTCCTACCAGTTCCGGTGATAAATTCTATCCGTTTGGTGCCTACCACTACCAGTGGCCTTCCAGTGCGTAAACCATTTGCGCATAACTGCAACCGCTTATATCCGCTGCCAAGAAGTCAGAACGGGGAGTTCTGCTTGAGAACTCGAACGGTGAGGACGTCTCCGAAGAAGCACTACCAGATACCGCCTGATACCTGCTTTCTTCACTGGCACCGTCCTCACCACTGTCACTGTCACCGCGACCGTTCACTGTTGTCCGTTACCGTCGAGAGAGTTCTGCTTGAGAACTCGAACGGTGAGGACGTCTCCGAAGAAGCACTACCAGATACCGCCTGATACCTGCTTTCTTCACTGTCACCGTCCTCACCACTGTCACTGTCACCGCCACCGTTCACTGTTGTCCGATACCGTCGAGAGAGTTCTGCTTGAGAACTCGAACGGTAAGGACGTCTCCGAAGAAGCACTACCAGATACCGCCTGATACCTGCTTTCTTCACTGTCACCATCCTCACCACTGTCACTGTCACCGCCACCGTTCACTGTTGTCCGTTACCGTCGAGAGAGTTCTGCTTGAGAACTCGAACGGTAAGGACGTCTCCGAGGAAGCACTACCAGATACCGCCTGTTACCTGCTTTCTCCACCGTTACCGCTACTGTTACCGTTACCGTACAACAGAGTTCTACTTGAGAACTCGAACGAGAAGGACCTCTCTGAAGCAGCACTATCAGGCATCATCTATTACCGACTGTCCCAACATAGACCGTCCACCGTCCACCGTCACCGTCACTGTCACCGTTCACCGTTCATCGTTGGCCGTTACCGTCCAGAGTCGGAGTGTTTTGAAGTCATCTCAGAGAAGCAAACATGTCCGATACCGAGGAAGAACCAAAACATGAGTCAGAAAAGCCGGAGGATGTCCGCCCACCGGAATCAACTGATGTCCGTCTTAGTTGGATCTATAAGCTCAAGAAGGAACAACTGGATACCGAACTAAGCAAATTCCGCCTGGACCTGTCTGGCACCGTAGAAGAAAAGAAACGGCGCCTGATTAAATTCATCAAGGATGGGAGTACGTCACCGCTCCCAACTACTTCACGGCTCACCTTCCCGCCACTCCAGCCACCGCCACTAGTGATTCCACCGCAAGCCCAGACCGTGACATCTGTCCCACCTCCGCCCACGGCTACTGGTAATCCGATGCTGAACCCTCTCAAGATCCGTAAATGGGGTATCCACTTTAATGGGAAAGGAGACCCTGCCGCCTTCCTAGAGAGGCTAGAAGAAGTATGCTCCTATACGGGGATGCGACCGGAACAGCTGTTACCCGTACTACCGGAGCTGTTACAAGGAACGGCAGTATTATGGTATCGCAATAACCGGGCACGTTGGACAAGTTGGAGCGAATTTACGAAGGATTTCCGCATCTTCTACTTCTCGGTGAACTACCAGGAAGAAATAGAGGCACAAATTAGCCGCCGCTTACAGAAACCAGAAGAAGCTGCCAGCACCTACCTGATTGACATTCAGACTCTGATCCGGAGACATGGCGATTTCTCCTCACAAGAAGAGCTCCGTTGGGTGTACAGAAACCTGCTCCCCGACTATAGACAGTACATCCCAAGGACCACGGTAACTGACATATCCACCCTGACCGCCAGAGTGATGGAATACGAAACTCTACGCCGGGAAATACAGCAGGTGTATCGCGCCACCTCCGCTACATCACACCCAGGTATGCACACGACTGCCCCCGTCACCCCCCGGCCAGCACCAACCTACCTCCCGGATCCACCGCCACCAGTAACATCAGGAGGAGCGCAAATGTCCACCCCAGCATCCCAACCGCCTCCAGGAAACCGCAGAGCCATTGAACCGGCACCAACACCGTCAACAAGTGGCATGACACGCGCCGGAAACAGACCGCTGGAAAGTAGATCACCGGAAAACAGACCACCGAGCCAAAGACCGTCAGAAAATAGGCCGCCCGTCAACAATGAGCCCACACAGGACCTCAACAGTATCTGCTGGAGATGTGGCAGATCTGGACACTTCCGCAGTCAATGTCGATTTCCGCCACAACTATTCTGCTCACGCTGTGGCCGACCAGGTATCATGACACGGGATTGTCAGTGCCGAAGGACGGAAAACTAGACCGGAACCGCACCGTAACGAGGCCAGTACGGTTCCCTTCTACCTCCGCCTCGCAAGATACCGACTACAAGGATAACAGACCGCACATATCAGTAACCATGTATGGTAGAACGTTCTCCGCCCTAATAGACACCGGTGCCGTCCGTTCCTACGTGGGAAACCAAGTAATGGAAATCTGCAAACAACAAGGAATACCTTCGGTAGCAATATCTACCCCTTCCGCCCAGCTAGCCGATGGAAACCTTGTAAACGTCACCAGTGCCTATGATCTCGACTTCATGGTAGAGGAAAGTTCGTTTTCCGAAAGACTACTCTACCTCCCGAATCTGACATCCGACATTGTACTAGGCATGGACATCCTGAGTACAAGGGAATTTACACTTGATCTAACTACCGCCACCGTCTGTCTGGATCGCCGTCCCGTCTCACTGCCGCTGCCAACTGCTCCGCTGACTGGAATCGCCCTGACGCTATCCCAGGTTGAAGAAACCCGCCTTCAAGAATTTTTGGATATGGAACTGCCAAGTTTTCAGGATATAACCGGAACCACCAAGTTAGCCCAACATCACATCCGCCTGTCGCGACCGGAACCGATCAAACAGAGGTACCGGCCACAAAACCCTAGGATGCAGGAAATTATTAACACCGAAGTCGACGAAATGTTAGCTAATGGAATTATCGAACCGTCCAACAGTCCATGGAGTTCACCTGTGGTCATAGTCCGCAAAAAGGATGGAAAGCCCCGTTTCTGCATAGATTTTCGGAAAGTAAACGAGGTCACGGAAAAAGATGCCTATCCACTACCGTACATCAATGCAATACTGGACAAACTCCGAAAAGCTCGTTACATTTCTAGTATAGATCTAAAACAAGGATACTGGCAAATACCACTCTCTGCCGAAAGCAAGCCTATCACAGCTTTCACCGTACCAGGACGAGGACTGTTCCATTTCCGAGTTATGCCGTTTGGACTTCATTCCGCACCTGCTACTTTTCAACGACTCTTGGACCGAATCATTGGACCTGATATGGAACCATATGCTTTCGCATATTTGGATGACATTATAGTCCTGGGTGAAACTTTTGAAGATCACCTGAAGAACCTACATGAAGTATTCCGCCGACTGAGAATGGCCAATCTACAGCTGAACCCCGAGAAATGTCAGTTCTGTAGAAAGTCGCTACGATACCTAGGACATGTGGTTACCGCGGAAGGCATCAATACTGATCCAGAGAAAGTGGAGGCCATCGAGAAATTCCCCACGCCTCGAAACGTACGAGACGTCCGTCGGTTTCTTGGTGTTGCCTCTTGGTACAGACGATTCGTACCAGCATTTTCCCAAATTGTGACTCCGTTAACCCGACTCTTGAAAAAGAACCACCGTTTCAAATGGGACACCGAACAGAAAGAAGCTTTTGGTCAACTGAAGAAGTGTCTGACTAAGGCTCCAGTTTTGACCTGTCCCGACTTCAAGAAGCCGTTCACCCTACAAACCGACGCCTCAGACCAAGGTTTAGGGATAGCCTTGACACAGGAAATTGAGGGACATGACCGAGTGATTGCCTACGCCAGCCGAACCTTAACTCCCGCCGAGAAGTACTACTCCGTAACGGAAAGGGAATGTTTGGCCATCGTGTGGGGAATAGAGAAGATGAGACCGTACCTCGAAGGGTACCACTTCACCGTCTTGACCGATCACCAGTCCCTCCGCTGGTTACACTCTATCAAAAGTCCGACTGGCCGCCTAGCTCGCTGGAGCATATTTTTGCAACAGTATGACTTTGAGATTAAGTACCGTAAAGGAAGCTTAAACCGTGTAGCTGATGCACTGTCACGTCAACCATTGGAAGGACCTTCTCCCGCCACGGGTACCGAAGAATTATGTGCTGTGAATGAGGCACCAAACTGTTCTTGGTACAGACGGAAGAAGTCGGAAGTTGAAAAGAACCCAGAAGCTAATCCGGATTACTGTGTACGTAATGACCGGCTGTACCGCCACTTCTGGGATTCCAGTGACTTAACCGAACCCGACCAATACGACCCGTGGAAGTTATGCGTACCAACGCCACTCCGGACCACAGTTTTGCAAGAAAACCATGATGCTCCGTCCGCTGGACACATGGGAATTGCCAAGACTACAGCCCGGATCACACAAAAGTACTACTGGCCAGGGATGTTCCGCGACATCGCCAGATATGTACGTAGCTGTATGCAGTGCCAACGTTACAAGATCTCCCAGCAGCAAACACCAGGAGCCATGCAACCGTCCGTCAGCCGCCAACCCTGGGAAACCGTCAGTACCGACTTAGTAGGACCGCTACCCAGATCCAGTAAAGGAAACAACTACCTAGTAGTTTTTCAGGACCGCTTTACCAAATGGATCCAGTGCCGCCCCCTACGAAGTGCCACCGCCCGCAATGTCAGCCAAGCTCTCTATGATGAAGTTATCACCCGTTTCGGATGTCCGCGTACCGTAATCACGGATAATGGTACCCAGTACGACAGCCGTATGTTCCAGTCATTATTGGACGAATTTGGTATCCAGCACCGTTTCACACCACCGTACACACCACAGGCAAATCCAGTTGAACGAGCCAATCGCACTATCAAGACTATGATAGCACAATACTGCGAACACGATCATCGGAAATGGGACCAACATTTGAATAGCTTTCAGCTAGCTATCAACAGTGCCAAACATGAATCAACCGGATTTTCACCCGCATTTCTGAACTTTGGAAGAGAACTTTCGCTACCAGCCACCGTATACCAAGCCGAAACCAACGAAGCTACCGAACCCAACGAAGATGAGGATATTCAGATCCCAACCGTTCATACCGACCGCCTAAAGAAGCTACAAGAAGTGTTCGAACTGGTTAGGATAAAGCTTGCCCAAGCATATACCTCCCAGAGCAAATACTATAACCTACGACGCCGAGATATCCAGTATCACGTAGGCAACCGGGTTATGAAACGAGAACATCCCCTCTCCTCGGCTATTAAAGGTTTTGCGTCTAAGTTAGCTCCGAAATATTCTGGTCCGTACACCGTGACCCAAGTCGTATCCCCCGTGGTTTACAATCTGAAGTCGGATACTGGAAAGAAACTGACCCATATCCACATTAAGGACTTGAAGCCACATGTTTAGCTGTCAACGAGCCGCCAAGAACTGAACAGTCCGCCAAGAACTGAACAGACCGCCAAGAAGAAACCTTCCAGGAAACCACCAACCTCGTTTCCTGGCGAAGAAAATCTGCCGCCCGTCCCGCCCGAGTACGTTACCCGTTAATCTGCCAGACTGAGACAACGCCAAGAAGTTCAGCGTAACCTACTCCCATAGGGGACCTGATCGCCGCAAGAATCGAAGAAGAAATCCAGCATCAAAGACCAGAAGTAACCGTTTAATTTTTCCTTATTTTAGGTATTTCTTTTAGGAGGACCCTCCCTACCAGGATCTAAGAGTATGATATCCAGCCGTAGCAAGAGGACCTCAGTAATATTTTACTTGTTTTCATTATTACAATTGTTATTTTTGAAGAATCTAGTTTTGATTTTTATTTGTAAAAGGTGTACGTGCCCCCAAATAAAGTTTATGCAACCGGTGTGGGGTACGCGCCTTAAAATCAGTAAGGGAACTTGAGTAAATTTTTCTTTTTCCAGTACCAAAGCAAGAAAGAAAAAAATAATTACATTATTTTTTTTATGAAGTAAGAGGGGGGTGTAATGAAGCATATTTTAAACCCCAATAAACCATTTATATTTACCAAAAATAAATATGTTTCTGTGAATTATTTAATAAAAGTTACCAGGCTGTGAAAAATAATTATATCACCGCATAAACTAGTAGGCCCCACCAGGCCCAACCGAAACTGAAAATGCATACTAAACCGTGATCTCCGCAGAAAGCATTCAGTTGCTACCAGTGAACAACAGCGAGCAGAAGTGCCTTCTCCAGGGAAACCGCCAGCAGACGTAAGTTAATATTTGAATTATATTTCCGCGACACTGTACTAAGTTGCGCCTACGTCAATCAATATCCACGCGCACTGTTCCCCCGTCATTACCGCGAATAGAGGGGATAGTGGACTAGATACCCGATGCGCTGAGAGCAGACAGTCAGTTCCTCACGAGCTCCAACAGCGACCAGACGTGCCCACTGCAGCCAGCTTCGGAAATAAGTAAGTAAAGTAAGTAAGTGAAATTTTTCTAAGACCGGGAGACAGAAAATAATGGTAAAGTCCGCGATTTCTGACTTGTAAAATATTTTTCATTTAACCGTTTCACCTGAAAATAATACAAGTATTCATTTACCGCTACGCACCGTGTCTGCACATTTTCCCCCTCTACCGGCTTGTTGAAAGAGGAAAGTCTTTATTAAAACTCGTGATATCAAACAGTCGTGGTCGGCCGTTCCACGACTCTAGACGTATCCAGCTGTAAGTAAACAGGAGCCCCGCCAACCGTGCAAAGACCGATCCTCGAAGATTGCTCCTACCGCGACTACGTCATTAGCGCACGCAGCAAATATAGAGTTCCCCAGTCTAACCGAGAATCTTCTGTTATAGTCACCGCCATTTTTATCGTCATACCGCTGTCTATCACTGCCTGCTGTCAAACTGTACGTCACCGCCATTTTTACCGTCATATCGCTGCTTCACTCCTGCCTACCTTAGTAACGTCACTGTATCGCATGGTAGCACTTACCGTAATCATCAGCACGTCACAGCCTGGGTTTGCTCTTTTGTGCGTTATGAATGTACTGTATATATTAACCTAGTTAAGCTGTAAATAGTTTCGTTATCACTGTAACTTATAGGAAATAAATAGCTATTTTGTTTTACCGAATTCTGTGTTTTACTGCTGTTTGTGTAACAGTCCAATTTTCCCAAATTGACCCACTGGAAGTTACTGTTTTCTCCACTGTAGCTATCCCAGCCCTACTGTAACAGGCTGTGTTAAGAGGCTAGTGTGGGACCTTTGCCCCACGTAAAAAATTGTAAAGGTGGCGCCCGAGTAACCGAACCGTTGCTAAGGTGCCAAAAGTGACCACTTTCCGGCCTCATCGGAAAGTATACGTCGCACTGGACGAAATCCGCTAATGGGGTTATGTCGTGGCAACGTGCGTAGAGATCTCTGAGGGAGGTGTACCTACCGGAGTCTGAAATAAAGCGCATAAATTTATGTTCTAAAACTCTAAGTTTCCGCATTGTCGTGACCGGGATGCTGCACCACACCGGCGCCGCGTATGTGATGGCCGGCCTGATCACCATCGTATATAGCAATTTTTTATTAGTCCTGTTTAGTCCGCTACCCCGCGCCAGGAGCGGATACAGACTCCTGGACGTGGAGTAGACCTTTCGTATAGTCTCGTTAACGTGAGTCTTGAATGTCAGTCTTCTGTCCAAGTTCACCCCCAAATATTTCACGCACCTTTTGATTGGAATTTGGCGACCCCCGATCGAAATTGGTGTTAAAATGCGGTTCTCTGTGAACCGGCGCGTGAAGAGTATGGCCTCCGACTTTTCGGCGTTGATCCGAATCTTCCACTTATCGTAATACGCCGTGGCATGAGCCATGTGCGCCTTTAGTAGCATGAGATTGGAACGCAAAGCTTTAGCCGCTGCGCCACCACATATTGCTACGAAAATTGATTGTCTGTGATATACCTATATCTTTCGACAATCATACATATTTCAACTCGTACTTCTATGAAATATATATTAGTAAAATTCATAAACTAAAAAAATATATTATGGAAATAATATTTCGCAAGATTTTCATTTTAGTACAAGCGAGAAAAATTAAGAGAATTTTTTTTTTTAATTAAATAATTAATAACTTTTTTATTTACCGATCGATTTTCTTCAAAAACAATAGAGTTCTTCCTCTAGCTAACACTAACTTGCTTTCTAAATTTCAATACAATCGGACTTTTCTTTCTTAAGTTATCGTGCTTACAAGAAACGTGACGAACGGACAGACGGACGGACGGACGGACAGACGGACAGACGGACAGACGGACAGACGGACAGACGGACAGACGGACATTTTGAAAGTTGTTCAGAATTCGTTCACTAACACAATGATATGAAAATTTTTTCCTCTACGAGCGATATTTACGATTTTAGAAATGTGCCGATCAAATACAATATTCTCTTCGTTTTTGCGAAGAGAATAATAACACATATGAATTTCAGTGCCTGCCCTTTGGGTTGTGCACAGCGCCATACATATTTACAAAATTACTGAAACCCTTTTCACATCTAAGAAATAGACAATTCTTATCAGTTACCTATTTAGAGGACTTTTTAATAATCAGTAAAGACTTTCAGGGCTGTGAACAAAACATACTAGAAACACAAAAACTTTTAACAAAATTGAGATTTTTCATTAACACAGAAAAAAGTTATATGTGCCCATCACGCAAAATACATTTTCTGGGCTTTACATTAAACACCCAAACTATGAAAATATGCATCACCGAGGAAAAAAAGTTAAAAATAAAATTGCTTATTAACAAAATAATTGTGAGGAAGAAACTTAAAATTCGGGAATTTTCTCAATTTGTAGGAACACTAGTATCTATATGCCCTGCGGTTGAATACGGCTGGTTATACATAAAGTCTTTTGAGCCAGAAAAATATCTCTCTCCCTGAAACCAAATAACGGCAATTACAACGGATACATGGCCGTAGCTCCACATTTAAAAACAGATTTTACATGGTGGTTAAATCATATCAACACTGCACAACAAAACATAAAACCGCCAAATTATGACTTAACCATATTTACCGATGCATTCAAATTCGGTTGGGGTAGTTTCTGCGAGGGGCAGGAAGCCAAAGGGTTTTGGCAAAAGACAGGAAGGGAGGAACACAAATGTGCTTGAACTTGGGGCCGCATTCTACGGGCTTAAAACATTTGCAAAATCCTTAGAAAAGCGTAACATTTTACTAAAAATCGATAACAAAACCGCCATATCTGTAATCAATAGAACGGGAAGTATTAAGTACAAAAAATTAAATTTAGTTGCAAGAAGTCTATGGCAGTGGTGCGAACAAGCCACATATTCGTTTTTTCTACATACATAAACACCTTAGAAAACATCATAGCAGACAAAAACTCAAGGTCTAAAAACGTAGACACCGAATTCTCTCTTGACTACGAAGCATTCGCAGAGATAACAGCAGGGGAGCCTTAAATAGACCTGTTTGCAACATATTTAAACAATAAATGCAATAAATTTGTATCATGACCCAGAATCTACAGCCGTAGATGCATTCACGCAAAACTGGAAAGACTTAGATGGGTACATATTTCCGCCTTTCTCTCTGATGCCGAAAATCTTAAGCAAAATATAATCGGACAATGCGGAATGCTTGGAGGTATATCCAATATGGAAATCACAGCCCTGGTATCTGAAATTGAGGTCAATGATAAATTCAGAGATGGTCGTATTGCAACCTCGACCTAACCTACTTTTATCCCCTTTCAAACAACCCCACCCAATTTGGCAACACCTTACCCTGGGTGCTGCAATTTTATCAAGTACGCTTACACCAAGAAAAACATTCAAGAAGACGCCATGGATATAATGCTGGCCTCCTTAAGTAAAAGTACCTTAAAACAGTGTAACACGACTTACTCAAAATGGTGGACGTTCTGTAATAATAGTAATAATCCTAATCTAATTTTCCAACCAAGCGTAAACAATATCCTATCATTTCTAAAAACAGAATTTAACAACGGAGCTCAATATTCGACTCTTAACACACACAGGTCCACTTTAAACTTATTATGTAATACGGGGAAATCAGAGATTGTAGGAAGGTTCATGAGGGGAGTATTTAAACTTCCCTAAATATGAAGAAACTTGGGATCCAGAACCTGTCCTAAATTACATAACTTCTCTATACCCACTGGAAAAATTAACTTTAGAACACTTAACGATTAGGATTGATTTTACTACTAGCGCTTGGCTCAGCACACCGAATACAGACGTTCTCAAAAATTAGAATCAGTAACATTCACACATTCGAAGAGGGGATCGAAATAAAATTTTCAGACATTTTGAAAACGTCTGGACCCAAAAAACCGCCGCCGCATCTAAAGTTCCCCTACTTTATAGAAAACCCCGAATTTGCTACTGCTTCGACAATACTACATTACACAAACCGGACAAAACAAATAAGGGGCAGTGAGGACTTCCTTATTTTAACCATCAAAAAGCCTCACAGACCTGCTACAACGCAAACCTTAAGCCGCTGGATTAAAAATGGCCTCAATAGCTCCGGCATTGACGTGCAAAAATTTAAGGGCCATAGGCGTCTGAAAATAAGTAGTACGCCACCTGGTGATCTATAGTCAAACTAATTATGGGCTTTTCTGTCATTGTCTCTTTAGTGTACGATGATATCAACAATAAGTAAATGATAAACTGAGATGCTAAGTTATTAAAAATATGATAGCGTTTAAAGAGGCTACAATTTGCTGGAGCCAACCTAGTCGGTATGCTTTGTAGATTGCAGGGACAACTCGTGAAAGTTGAGTTTGCACGACAATGTTCAAAGCATACCCTCTTTGATGTAGACACCTTTAACCAGACATTGAGAGGGAAAAGGCTGGTGCAAATAACCGTGGCCCGAGTAGCAATAATAATGTCCTAGACAATCACACATTGTAAGTGAAATTTTTGAAATAAGTAAATATATGTAATTCCAGTATATTTAAAAGTAATATATACTATTGCACCATGCACTATTATGTTTTACCCCTGAATGTTTCTATTTCATATTTTACAAAATACTGTTTCATTTATTTTACTTAAAGAATTAATAAATATCTTTTCAGTTATTTTCAATGTACCACTAATTTCATGGGTATTTGATTCTGAGACACTTGCTTGTAAACATAGAGCATACACATTTGTTAAGTTTTGTTTGTTTTGTTGTACCACACAAAATAATATGTCCTGCATTTAAAACATATTCCCCTTCATACACACACTTAGAATTTTTACATGTTTAATGCTTCACAAATGTTCCATACAATGCAATATGCTTAACCTAAATGCCACTCATGTTTCCTGGAAAAAAAAGTGATTTAAACTACAACTGTACATAAATTTAAAGAAATATTTAAGTTTATTAATATTTAACTAGCCAGACACCGTTTATGTCGAAGAAACTGTACTTCTTAAGGGAAAAACTAGATAACCTAAAAAAATATGAATTTTGCTGAAAAATGCCATTAACATCTTGCAAATCACTTACAACAAAATCTTGCAAACCTTTAGGTCATATATTATTAATGTTATTACTTTTAACGCTAAAAATAACAATAAACAGAAAAAAATCAATATAAGTATTCGCCACATAAACGAACAAAAAGCCTATAAGTAGTTCACGAGTTCTCCACTTTGGTGCTGGCATCTTAAATTCAGACGCCTATAGCACTAGAAGTGCAGCCGCTTCAGCAGCCCATAGGGCAGGCACTTCCATCGACAGCATAAGAGAAGCTGCGGGATGGTCGGAAAAAAGCGAAACGTTCAAAAAATTTTATAACAAACCATTGTGTTCAAAGGACTTGTTTGCAAATTATTTTAAAAAAATGGTAAACGCAAAATAACTTAGGTTAGAGTAAAGTATTTTGATCCACTTCAAATACTACTATTAGTTTATTATTTAGGCATGTTTAATGGTTAAGGTTTATAGTCAATTGGTCAATTGTTAATGTTTAATGGTTAATGATCAATCGTTAATGCTTAATGTCATGTTGAATGTTTAATTGTTAAGGTTCAATGGTTACATTAATTAATTATTATAGGAAATACACAATACAGTATATTATTAAGCTAGGTATTTTGTAAAATTAGTTAGTGAAAATAAAGAAGCATAAGATAACCAAAGTGCCTAGTTACTGGTGAAAGATCGCCATTTACTCCAATCAACTGTATACGAGTTATAAATATCTTCCCACGTTTACTTACTAACATAATAAGATAATGTATCATAGTTACTTTGAGAAAAAATTCTTGCAGACAAAAAATCAGAGTTTACTTGATTTTCGATATCTAAATTAAGTTTTAAATATTGAGCCGAGTGGTCTGATAAACCATTATGCTCAACTAGACATGCAGTGGCGGACTTCTTAATATTAGTACACATATAATCTATACAGCTGGAAGTATTTAAAGTTACTCTGGTCGGTACATCTGTCAAGACTTCGATATTAAAAGACTTGAGAATATTAAGTAATTCATGTTTCGCATCTGTTTCGGAAAACTTGTCTATGTTTAGATCTCCTCATAAAATAATTTTAGCTTTATTATTTACACATATTTTGTTTAACATAGCATTTAGCTCTGAAAAAAATGACTCAAGGTTTGTGGATAATGGGAACCTATATACATTAATTATTTTTAATTTTATATTTCCTACACTAATTTCAATACCACACGCTTCTATTATTTTTTCTTGAGACATACCTTTTAAAAATTCTAATTCAGTAAAATTATGACTAAGGTTTTTCTTATGAAATATGGCAACACCACCATTTTTAAACTGTTTTCTACAAAAAATACTATCAATGCAGTATCCGCTTATACAAATGCTATCTATTTCATTTTCTACCAAGAAATGTTCTGATATACATGCAATATCTACATCATTTTCCTTAAACATTATCTCGAGGGACTCCAATTTACTTTTAATGCCTTGAACATTTTGGTGAAAAACATTTAATAATAAACTTGTGTTTGATTTATTAGGTTTCTCATATATTAATTGCTATTCAGAATTTATATTATATTTGATTTTACGTTTTTGTGTTTCAATTTTTTTCAAGTAACAGGGACATGACATGTCAAATATAGAATGATCAGTTTTGAGTCTTAGATTTAATTTACCATTTGCAGTTATACAATTTGCACAATTTACACTGTTGTTTTCACATTCATCTTTAGTGTGACCATTTTTACCACATATTAGACATCTGACTTCTATACAATCACCGCTTTTATGATCGAAACCCCCACACGTATAACACCTATAAACATTCACATATTCAAATACTCTACACGTAGATCACCCAATACTTAGTCGATTTTGCTCCATAATTTTTGCGAAGGTTAGGGGATCACATTCAATAATAGATAGATATCTGGTTTTCATTTTTTTCACAATTTTTACTTCTAAGAAACTGTTGTCATGATGCAAATACTGATTTTGCTTTAAAATACTCCTTTTTAAGTCGTTTTCATTAATTTCTTCTTCAATGTCCATAATTTTGATACATGGATTTTTTTGATCTGGAATTTTTATGTTGTATTTTTTGTTCAACTTTTTTTCTGCAGCAGCTTTAATTTTTTCAACTTCTTCCTAATGACTCCGCCATCTCTAATGTTCTTTATTTCTGTTATCCCCACTTCTAGTGTTGCAGGTTGAAGTTTCTTTTGTATTTCTTCTTTAGTTTTTTTACTTTCTTGAGCATTTTTGGGTTTGATTACCACCACTTCGCTTGCAACATTCGCGTAACTTTTTTTGACTTCATGTATTAAATTATTTTCTAATGTATTACCTCTTGGTGTATTTTGAAAATCTTCGAATTGTTTAGATACAGATTTTTTAAGGTCTTCTATTTCACTTTGAATTTGTTCGACAAAATCAATAAAGATCACAGAACCATTTTATATTTTTACCATTGTTTACATGTTGTGCTTCACTTACTGATAATGCAACACATTTAGAATGATGCTTTAATTTACAGAAACCTGAGCATGTTACTGCAGATTCGCTATCTTTAATTTTGGTTGAACACTTTCCACATTCTTCTGCCATATTTTTTAGAGAAAAACTTATTTATTTATTGAAAAATTTTATTTTATTTTTCAATTGTAAATACCGCTGCCACCACTCCACTGGCAGTGGCTGGCAGCAGACACTTAGTCAGTGTTGCAAAAACTATGCGTTTTTGTTGGTGTATATATGTTAGATCACGGTTCACATGAATGACTTTTTAAAAACTTTTATTTAGTTACATGGAGCCAACGTTGGCTCTTGGAGAAGGAATATAATAATAAATTAGAAGTGTTGCATTCTAACTGAGTTTAATAACTGATTCAACAAAGCGTGTTTAGTCATATTTATAACATACAGAACCTGAGTAAGCAAAATATATAACAAAGGAATTGCAGTTCTGCAGTCTGCACAAGTTATGAGAAACAAAGGTGTAATATGATATCTTGAAGATAAGCAATTAATAAGAGAAGCTGTTATCGTGAAATACGATATACCTGTGAAGGTTTAATATGGCTAAGTCGCAATAAGATAGCGTGTAATATTATATAACAACTTCCCCCTTAATAAAAAAGTTGATGTTATGCAGCAACTTTTGAAAATTGTTAAAACGTTAAATGAATATAATGCAAAAATAAATTGAAACAATGTTGAATGAATACAAAGCAAAATAATAAAATAATGTAAAAGTTAAAATTGGTAAGCGATAATAAAACATTACATAACGTAATAAGGATAAAATACAATAGTCTAAATTAAAAGACAAGGGTAAAACTCCACATGAAAGTCTATGTTAACTCGATGTCCTCTTCTTCTTGAGGTCTAATACCGGGTCGCTTTCTTGGAGGGATCAGTCTAGGAAATTTGGTAAATACTCTGCTTCGCTCTGAAGGAGGTGCAGGAGGGTTATCCGTTGAGGGTTCGATTCGCAATGCTCCACATCTTCTTCTTCTGCATTTACAAGTTATGTAAAGTAGAACTAATAGGATGATGAGAGTGATTATGAAGTATGTGAACCAAGATACATGTTTGGTCACAAAAGGTTCGTTTATGAGGTCATCTAGGTCTTTGGAATATTGCTCTAGTTTGTTTTTAGCAATATCTAAATCTTCTACGTCGAGACTGTTTAATTTAGGCGGTTTTAATTTTGGAATTTCGATTTTGTCGGGCATGTGATTGCAGCATTCAAAAGGAATTTGGATTGGATGTGAATTGTCCTTAATTTCGGAAAAGTCTTTAGCACTGGCTTGTATTCGAGTAATGCCTGCATAGGCGTAACATCCTGGTTGTAGTTTTATGATGGAATTTTTGTTAATTAGCTCTGTTATGGATTCTCTCTTCGGGCAGTTGATGGTAATGTGAAGTGGTTCGGAATTAATTACTAGCCATGTGTTGTCTTCAAGTTCTTGGACGTTGTATCCTTGACTGATGATGAAGGAAGTTTGACAATTTTCTGGGAGTTTCGGCAATGGTTTTAATATTCTAGCTTCACAAATGGCATTTTGGTCGATAGGATATGCAAACAGGTTCGAACATAGTTTGGTTCCAAAATAAAGTGGTTTGCATTCTTTCAAATTTTGTATAGGTATGTACATTAAAGAATCATCGTCTCTCGCGATAAACTTTTGTGAAATAGATAAAAAGTGATGTAGACCAGTTCTGTTATCAAGTATAGGTATAGGGTACAGACGAAAGGTGTTGTAATTTTGAGGTTCAATGAGAGGTATTGTTAAAACAAATATTAAGTTAGAATCTAGTTGAAAAGCTTTTAGTTCAATAATATCCAGACATTGAGCAACTGCTGATAGTTTAATTGGAAGAGGTAAATTGTTCCTTCGCAAACTCTGTGAAATCTCTTGTAACGCCGTTACTAAGTGATCAGGTGTTATGATTGATGAATGAATAATTCCTAATCTGGTGAATGTTATTGAATTTAAAATATCGTTTAGATTGTCTTCGATGTACAAATAGCTGGCCATTAGTTGTTCGGAAATGTATAGAAATTTTAGTTTTATTTCGGCAGCTTGGATCGTTTGAGTCATAGTTTGAATTGTGTGCTCGATTTCTTTGATATCTTTGTTAAATGTTTCCTCATCAATTTGTAATTTTTGTATAGTTGAGTTGAAATTTTTGATAACAGAAGTTGTAACTGAGATTTGATTTTTGATTAAGTTTTCTAATTGATGTTCGTCATTATTTAATTTATTTATACAGTTAGTGTAGTACTCGCCATCTTCGGCGTCTAAGTTTCCGGTAATTGATTTGAATATTGTTCCGAAACCGTTAAGTATTCCGCGTTTATATCTCTTTGTGTCTGAAAAGACTTCGTCAAATTTCGTTTTTATTGAACTAGCTATTTGCATTAAAAGGTTAAACTCTGTTTTGACTTCGCTTCTAAACAGGATTGATTTTTGGTCAGCACCATCGAGGGTGTTCAAGATTCTGTCTAAATTATTTTGGTTTTTGTCAAAAGCTAGTTTGAGAGATGAAATATTTTTATGCACTAGCAGAGTCCATTTGTCATTTGTCACCACGATGTCCGTGTCTTGGTGATAGTATACACCAACAGTGTTATTGATCGGGGTAATTTTGTATTGACAGAGTGCTGATCCGAACAGCAGGAGAAACCTGAAAATAAATTTAATTTTCAGTATATGGTTTCATTCTATCAAAATTTACTTTAGTCTCTTGTTTTGTTTCGAGATTTAATAGGGTAGCAGAATTTTGAAAAATTTCTTTTATTTTAAAGGGACCGTTAAATTTGTTTTGTAGTTTGTTCTTAATTTGTGATTCTTTTACATAAACTAAGTCACCTATTTTGTATTCAGGTCGTTTTTGGGGAATATTTCTGTCGAAGCGAACTTTTGCTTTCTCTTTTTGAGATTGTGTTCGACTACGGGCTATTTTATAGTAGTGGGATATTCTATTGTTTAAATCTCTAACGTATTTAGTTATTAATTCTTTTTGGTTGTACAAAGTTTCGGGTGATCTGTTAGATGTATGACCAAAGATAAGTTCATATGGGGTAAAACCGTGTGTTTTATTTACCGAATTGTTATAGCATATTACTGCATATGGTAAAATTGTGAAAGGATGTTCGTTCGGATTTTCAGTTTTATGAATTCTTATCATTTCAGCTAGAGTAGCATGAAATCTTTCTATGGATCCATTCGATTGGGGATGTCCTACGCTTGAATACGTCAGTTTTATGTCGTAGAGGGTGCAGAGATCTTTGAGCAAACGGTTGTCAAATTCGCCACCGTAATCGCAATGGATTCTTAGCGGGGTGCCGTAATGTTGAAAGTATAACAACAAGGTATTTACGACGGATTTTGCGGATTTGTCCGGGACTGCATAGGCTTGTGTAAATTTAGTTAACTCGTCGCGAATAGTTAAAGCGTAGTTTCGAGTTGGGAATTCAAATAAATCGATATTAATTCTTTCGAATGGTGTTCTTGGGGTTTCTGTGACTACTAGAGGGTTGTTAAGGTTTTTCCGGCATACTTTAGTCTTTTGGCAAGTTTCGCAATTTTTTATAAAATTTTCAACGTCTTTAGTTAGACCTTGCCAAGTGTATTTTTCTCTAATTCTTCGAATCGTTTCATTTATTCCGCGGTGTAGATTATTTTTACCAAAATGATTTTGCTCCAATATAATTGGAATTTCATCTTCGTCGGCAGTTCTGACGATATCTTGACAAATTACTACTTTTAAGTCTTTTTCCGCAAAAATGAATGATAGGATTTCAAGAATGGGGAGGTCTAAGTTATTTTCGACAAAGTATGCCTTAGAGAGATCTAGGACATCTTGATTTTTAAATAATACCGAAAATAGATGTTCAATTACAGATTCGATATCAAAAGGTAGAGGGATGATAAAATATCTCCTATGTCTGACTGTTTTGCTCGATACAATACTGATTTTATCGTTATGAAATTCGGGGTTTTCTTCGAATATGTCCTCGATAATTTTATGATGGAGGTCTTGTAGGTTATTTTGTTGGAAGAAAGTTATAATATCTTTGTGTTCTCGATACAAAAGTTGTTTGTTCGAGGCTTTGATTTTCGAATAGTCAATTAAAGATGTTGTCTTATATAAGTTGGCGAAAGTTTCGAATTCTTGGGAAATTTGTTCGTCAGTGATCTCGTTATTGTCTGGGTTTTCGTCGTCGTCTGACTCTTCGTCATTCGCGGCTAGAACCTTTGAATGGAATTTGGAACATTCAGAAAAATGATTAATTTTGATTCTGGAAAGTGTATCCGCGTTCTTATTGATTTTGCCGGGTTTATAAATTATTTCGTAATCGTACTCTTCTAATTTGAGTCGCCAACGAGCAAGTCTACTTCCTGGATCTTTTATAGAGAATAGCCAGGTGAGTGGTCTGTGGTCGGTGACAAGTTTGAACTTTCTACCGTACAGATATGGTCTAAAGTGCTTTACACTCCATACTATGGATAAAAGCTCGCGTTCAATCGTTGAATATTTAGTTTCTGCACTGCACACGGTTCTAGAAGCATAGGCAATGGGTAAATCTTTGCCAATGGGCCCCTGGCTCAGCACTGAGCCGACGGCAAATGCGCTCGCATCAGTGGTTAGAACGAAAGGTTCATCAAAATTAGGGTAGATTAATATCGGAGTTGTCGTTAATGTTTGTTTCAAATCTTGAAAAGATTTTATACAATCATTGTCGAAGAGAAATGGTATGTCTTTCTGTAAGAGTTTTGTTAAAGGCTTGGTAATCTTGGAGAAATTAGGGATAAAGCGCCTATAATATCCGGCTAAGCCTAGAAATGATTTAATTTCTTTTTGATTTTTTGGTTGAGGGAAATTTAGAATAGCGTCAACCTTCGAAGGATTCGGTTTTACGCCGTCTTTTGTAATGAGATGTCCTAAATAAGCGACTTCTTTGCGGAGAAACTCGCATTTGTCGGGTTGAATTTTGAGATTGGCTTTCTGTAATCGTTTGAAAACTTCCGTTAATCGAGAAATATGCTCGTGAATAGTAGGGGAGTAAACAATAATATCGTCCATATAGACGAGACATCGTTCATTTTGGATACCTAATAAAATGTTATCCATCACTCTTTGAAATGTTGATGGAGCATTCTTAAGTCCAAAAGGCATTCTTACGAATTCAAAATGACCATTTTCAACTGTGAAAGCAGTTTTCTGAATATCTTTCGCATCAATCTCGATTTGGTGAAATCCGGAGGCTAAGTCCAAAGTTGTAAAATATTGACATTTGCCTAATTGATCGAGGAGGTCGGAAATATTGGGTAGCGAGTATTTATCGTCAATAGTCAGTTCGTTAAGTTTTCTGTAGTCCACTACAACTCGCCATTTTTGTTTACCGGAGGCGTCGAGTTTTTTAGGTACAACCCAAACCGGAGAGGACCAGGGAGAAATCGAAGGTCTAATGATGCCTTGATCGAGCATATTAGAGACTTGTGTTTTGACTTCCTCTTTATGGATACGAGGGTAGCGATATGACTTTGTGAAAACCGGTTTTGAATCGTTCGTGTCAATGGAATGTTTAATTTCGTTAGTAAAAGTTAAATTGTCTCCTTCCAAATAGAATATATCTTGAAAGTCTAAACAAAGCTGCGTTACTATTTCGGCCTCTTCTTCGTTTAGATGATCCAAGCGCAATTCGTTCCTAATTTCGAAGGATCTGTCCGTCTGTAGGTGTGAGTCAGAATTTTGAGTGTTTAAATTGAAAATTGATTTGAATTTTTGTACTGGCTCTAGTTTTATGTTAGAAAAATTTACCGTTTTTGGTATTGCATTCGCGTTTATAATTGAGGTTAAAAATTCTCCATTGTTATCGATTTTGACAATAGCATTTGGTAAGCGTACTTTCTCGTTTTCCTGGGCTAACAGTATAGCTTCGGTATTTTGCAAATTACATTTTAATTTACAGATTTTTTCCATGCGAGGTTCGATAGAAATTAAATTTTTGATGTTGCTTAAATTTAAATTTTTTGTATCAGAATTAATAGTTGGTTGTAAAGGTAAATTTACTGTAGTTTCTTCCGTAACTTTAAATAATGGTACGGTCTTAAAATTTGTGACTAGTTGTTTATTTTTAAAATCTACTCGGCATTCGTAATGTTCTAGAAAGTCTGCGCCTAGTAGTCCATCAAAATCTATATCTAGATTATAGATATACACTTTGTGTGACTCGTCTGAGAATGGGATTAGAACAGATTCGTTGATATAAATTTTTTGATCAGTAATACCCTGTATAATTACATTTTCAGGAGATCTACGTCTATAATTTTCAGTTGTTTTTGGTTTAAAAATTGATATACCTGCGCCTGTATCAATAAGAATTTTAAATTTGCCGGTTGCATCTTTGATGTAATAAAGATTTTTTGAATTTACAGTTAATAAGGTGTGAGAAAGCGTATTTACATGAACGTTTGTTCTGGGAAGTTCAGCATTGGATCGAAACTGTCGTTGAGATTCATTGTTTGTATTTGGTTTGATATTTGGTCGAATTGGTCTATTTGTTGTGTTGGAGTATCCGCGGGGTACTCCGGATCTAAGCGAAAATCCTGAGAATTAGCAGTATAATCCTCCTGTAGTGTTTGAGAATTAGCAGTATAATTCTCGTACTGCTCATATTGAGAATTAGCCGTATAATTATCTGAAAAGTTTTGAGCGTTGCCTGAATCGTAATTTTCATAACTATCACTTACGTTTTGATAATCGGGTGAGTAGTCATTATATTGATTATAGTTACATTGATTGTCATAATTGTCATAGGGTTCGTAATTCAAATGATGAGCTTTTTGCTGGTTAAAGCGATTAAAATTTGGGTTAGGTTGGATAGCTGATGGTCGCTGTTGCATAAAATTAGGGTTCGGCCTTATGGCTGACGGCCTGTTTTGCTGTGATTGATTTGGCTGATTATTTTGAGGGAATGTCCTCTGACCAAATTGATTACTCGGCTGTGCGAAGTTTTGATGCGAAAAATTTTGGGAGTTTGGGTTTCCTTGGAAACTTGGTCTCTGGAAGTTTTGAGACTGTTGCCTCGTGCGGCATTCGCTTATTACATGTCCATTCCGTTTACAGAAGGAACAGAACTTTTGTTGCAAATTGGGACCCTGTGGTCGCTTTTGTTGAATTACTGGGTTTTTGACCGGACTATTTTTTGGGAATTTTTGTTGTTCAAAATAAGAGAGTTGTAGCTCTCTACGGATTCTAATAATTGCGTTCATTATAGTTGGAGGGTTACTGGCACGTATTATTCTGCCTAGATTTGGTTCTAGACCCGTTAACAAATTATTTAATGTCATAGTTTCGATCAAGTTTGTTTGCGCGGTTCTTTGCTCTGAAGTTAAATTTTGTTTTTGCACTGCAGCGTGCATTTTCGCATTGTGCGTTTGTAGACGCGAAACAAATGTTAGTGCAGATTCACCAGGCAATTGGTGAATTCGTTGTAGGTCTTGGATAAGAGCTGTTAAATCTCTAGAGTCACCGAAGTGGGTTTCTAGGAGTGCCTTAATTTCTGGCCATGTGGCAGGGTTACGAGAATTGATTAGTTCGGCAGCTTTGCCTTTCAATTTATTTTTAATATGAACAGTTAATAAGATTTTTTGGTCATGAATTGCCATGCGTTGGGCACACTGACATGAGTTTAGGAAAGTTTGGAGGTTGATGGCGTTACCATCGAACTCCGGAATTAACGAGAAAATTTCTGAGAGTTTGTAAGGCTCTACCTCGTGCTCGACTTGTTCTGGTTGCTCGGCTGTCGTCGGCACTACTGGTTGAACTGGTTGAACGGGCTCTGGTTGAGCTCTGTCTGGCATTTTGCTTCTTTGTTTGTAAATTTTTGAACTAAAATTGGTTGCGTATCAGCAGTATGATACGGAAATTAAATTGAAATAGTTTGTTATGTTGCGTACGTTAATAAATTGTGTATTAATTGTATAATACACAGTTGTTTTGTGAATACGAAAATAAATAACTTAAAATTAAAATTGTTGCGTTGTAGCTTGTATAGGATTTGTTTGACAACAGAATTGGCTTTGTTTGCCGAGTGTATTAGCGGTATAATACTCGTAAATAATTGTGATAAATAATAATTGTAAAATGAAATAAAATAACGAGATGATTCTTAAAATGACTTACATTAATTTCATCTCCATGGGTAGGTTCTTCGTCCGTCAAGGGATTGGGATCCGCCACCACCAGTGAGGAAGGTCTCCTTGTTCTCGTAGATGTACACGCACTAGTTAGGCACCTTCTGCAGATGTTCTCCTTGTTCTCTTACGCTTCACTACCAGTTAGGCTTCTTGTTCTGATGATGTTTACGGATCCTACCGACTGCGCCAATGTTAGATCACGGTTCACATGAATGACTTTTTAAAAACTTTTATTTAGTTACATGGAGCCAACGTTGGCTCTTGGAGAAGGAATATAATAATAAATTAGAAGTGTTGTATTCTAACTGAGTTTAATAACTGATTCAACAAAGCGTGTTTAGTCATATTTATAACATACAGAACCTGAGTAAGCAAAATATATAACAAAGGAATTGCAGTTCTGCAGTCTGCACAAGTTATGAGAAACAAAGGTGTAATATGATATCTTGAAGATAAGCAATTAATAAGAGAAGCTGTTATCGTGAAATACGATATACCTGTGAAGGTTTATTATGGCTAAGTCGCAATAAGATAGCGTGTAATATTATATAACATATACACGTCGAACTCAGGAATATAAACTTAATGTTATCACAGTAGTATATTTATACAGATGAATCTCTGAAAATCAGGCACATCCAACAATGCATTTTTCTATGAGCACTATCCCATCAATGGTTTGTTCATTGCACTACTTTGTAGATAATTTTGACTAATTTTAAACACCAAGAAACTAATAAAATATAGCTTAAAAACAGAGACGACACGTGCTATATTAAGCACACACACACACACAGATATTCAATTTTGATTTTTTACCATTTTTCTATGTATCGAAATTAGCCAAAACATTTTATTCATATCGTATTTTCAGGTTTAGGGGAAAATTGACATTTGGCACCCAGACTATATGGATTGTTCCCTATAATGAAGGTCAAATGTATATTGTTTCGAGCAGGATGACACTCGTACTGCTTACGACGCGACGTTAATAATTGGTCAGCTTCACTTGCTTGGATTTAGTTTCTCTTAATTACTTTTCATTTTAATGTTACAGTTTACTTCATTGAAATAAAGCCTGTGCTGTTTTCGTAAATAATCAGTAACGTCGTATTTTTGTAATCTACCACCTAGAAACGAAGGAATAATAACTTTGAAGCCGCAGCGACAATAATTAAATGAAATTCTAAGATTAAGAACAAGACTCTTTCTATTCCACTGTAGTTTAATTATAACTCACTTGTACCCTCTTTAGAAAAGTTACTGAAAATGCTTATTTATTCTTGGAGGATTCCTTTGCGGAACAGAACACTAGATTAATCACGTCAAGTCAAGGTCTTGTGGGTTACGCGAAAACATTTGAGAACGTGTTATTTCCACTAAGTGGTTAAAATTTATTTGTTTTCTGTTTACACAGGATATACTTTCTTAAAGCTTTATGAATACCGTTATAAATTTTGGTAACGAGTAAAATGTCTAAAAGTTGCCAATTTCATTGTACCAAATTATTAAACAGAATTGATTAATATAGATTTTTGTAAACGGAAGCAAAATATATGAAAATATATGAATTTATTTACAAAACACCTATCTATTCAATGAAAAATTAAAATCCAGTTAATTGTAATTTTTAACGTATGTAATTCTCTGACAGCTCACATCGGGTTATGTTAAAGAACAAAGAGCTCTAAAAGGAATTTATTTAGAAAAACCTACATCAAACTTCTATATTCAAATGGACTCACCTTGAAATTAATGCAAACAATTTCAAATCACGAGCAAAAAGTTGGATTTTCGAAAAATCGAAAATGTATTGAAGGTCCTTTATAAAAGATAAAAACAGAATCGGAGAAATATGTCCTTCTCGTGAAACTCCAGAAGTCATGTTGATATTTTTTACAAGCTTTTATTTAACTTGCGTATGTTTGTTTGTTTAGGTCTAATCTTGCAACTGAATTATAAGAGTTATCCCCAACCGATTGAGCTGAAATTTTGCATACACGTTTAGTTTGGATGACAATGCATGATTAGCTAAGTGACGTCACTCCAAATCCAATATGGCGGACTCCCAAAGATGACGGACCAGTTATTTTTTATGCACCCCCATGATATGGGTATCAAATGAAAGGGTTTGCTGAGAAGAATACGAGGACGTCATTCTAAATCCTATATGACGGACTCCCAAAGATGGCGGACCAGTTATTTTTTATGCACTCCCATGATATGGGTATCAAATGAAAGGGTTTGCTGAGAAGAATATGAAAATAAAATGACATCACACTAAATTCAATATGGTGGACGCCCCAAGATGGCGAACAAAATTTTTTAGTTTTAACACTATAATTTGATCGTGTATTCGCTCATATGTTGTATTCTAAGAAATTGTGAAGGATTCGGTTTAAACTATAAGTTTTATATCGGATAGGAACGGCGCAATGAATATATAAAACTAATAGCGTAGCGTAGCTAAAAATTTTAAAATAAAAGTAAATGAAAAAAAACTTCGATTTCCATGACGTAGAAAAAAAAACAACGTAAATTCGACTATTCACTCTAAAAAGTAGCTATCGCCTAAGTAAAATATGAAAAAATCATGTCGCATCCAATACTAATTGTTTAATTAATGCAAAGCATTTCTACTTTACTGTACAGTCACTGTAGTGCAAACTATTGTTCGAAAATGAAAATTAAAAATCTGTAGGTTTCTTCCTGCTCTATAAATTTCATATAGAACAATTTTTTCATAGGAATTAATTACCCACTTGGAGAAAAATGCGAAAAACCTCGGGCAACGTGCCCTCATTTCAAATTTTATTTCGCAATAAACAAAAAACTATCAGTTCTACGAAAAAAATGTATAGCACATGAAATTTTAAGCTCTTTAGTATGCCGTATTTGTTTTTTATGTAGCCTCAACAAAAGCCGAGATATTTGAAAAAACGATTCTTAATCATTTTTTCAAGATACAGCAAATCCCGGTCGCGCACCGTGCCGACAATTCACCAATACATTCACCAATAACCACCCTCCCCCCCCCTCCCACCATGACACAAAAGTTCGCTGATGTCATGTAACTGTCGACTTCTACATAGTGACTTTATATACCGGGTGACAACGAGATTAGTCCCGCTCCAATTTTTTGATTTCAGGAATACAATTTTGAAATTTGGCAACTGCAAGACTGTGTTCTCAAAAAATTTACCCAGTAGGCCTTGAATCTGATGTATCGCCTTAATTTTTAATGTCTCATATTAATAAAAGTTTATTTCGTGCCTAAACCAGTATTTTGAATTGAAAAATAATTTTTTGAAAAAACATAAAAAGCAAATGGATTTTATTCAATTTTTTTAAATGGTAACCATTCTTTTTACTTGCACCAAGAAAGCCCAAAACATTAACCTTTTATTATACGTCTAGTTTCGGTGCTAATATACACTGAAACTACACTGGATTTCTGTAGATGCTATTCTTCAGTTATTTAATGAAACCGTATGTACTAATGTATGTATTAAATTTTACAAGCGTGCCATGACAAAATGACATTTCTTTTCAAACATTTGATAGAGTTTATGTAATGCTTTTTTAATTTGCTAGTGATTTATTTGCTAATATAACTATTTAAAAGTTTTTTTCTACACCTATTTAATTATATGACAATTATTAGCATTTTTTTGATGAAAAATCGTGAGTATAATTCACTGTAGTGAATTATCGATTCATAATTCACTGCATCCGGCCAATCACAAATACAAATTCAAAAATCACTGTTTCGCTGAATCAATATTTTAAATCAAACGCGATCAACTCCTGCTGCTGCAGCTGACAATCATCTCGCGTTACAGTGACAAGTACCACCATATTGTTTGTTTACGTTTTCGACTTCTTAAGAATAGGAATCTTATCAAATTTCAGTCTAATTTATTTGTTTAATAGGTGTAGAAAAAGCATAGTATTATTTTTTACAATTAATTATTTTTTATTTATTTGGTTTTATCATGATTAGAGAATATTATTTAGGTATTATGCAAATCACAACGTACACACTTTTTTATTTATTATGAAAATACCTACTTTCTGTATATTGCTAATATACTAGTTAGGTAAATACTTTAAAACACTCATTATTGGAGAACCAATCAAAACAACTACTCTTCTAGCTAATACTAGCGTTTTAAAGAAACTACTAGCGTTTTAAAGAAAAAATATATTGAAAATACTTAAATCATTCATTTATATTTAGTCATTCACACTTTTTTTTATTTAATATGAAATTATCTACTTTCTGTATATTGGTACATTAATCGGGTCACGCTAATATACTACTTAAGAAAACACTTTAAAACACTCATTATTGGAAAACCAATCAAAACAACTACTCTTCTAGCTAATACTGACGAAGTATTGAATTACATGATAGGATTCCTGGCATTTTAAGGCAAAAATATATATATTGAAGATACTTAAATTATTTATTGAAATTCAGTCATTCACAAGAATTATTGAACCTTACATTCTATTTCAACTCTAGAAAAGTTGTACAAGTTTTTTCGAACTCGTTAGTTCTCATCAGTAGAGTATAGAAACATTCATTCATTATTTACAAGCCTATTCTTGATTTATTTTTTACAATTAATTATTTTTTATTTATTTGCTTTTATCATGATTAGAGAATATTATTTAGGTTTAATGCAAATCACAACTTACACACTTTTTTATTTATTATGAAAATACCTACTTTCTGTATATTGTTGCCCTAATCTGGGCACGCTAATATACTAGTTAGGTAAATACTTTAAAACACTCATTATTGGAGAACCGATCAAAACAACTACTCTTCTTGCTAATACTGACGAAGTATTGAATTACATGACAGGATTCTTAGCGTTTTAAAGAAAAAATATATTGAAAATACTTAAATCATTTATTTACATTTAGTCATTCACACTTTTTTATTTAATATGAAATTATCTACTTTCTGTATATTAGTACCTTAATCGGGTCACGCTAATATACTACTTAGGAAAACACTTTAAAACATTCATTATTGGAATACCAATCAAAACAACTACTCTTCTATCTAATACTGACGAAGTGTGTAAGTTGTGATTTGCATAATAAATAAATAATATTCTCTAGCATAGTATTACATTCGCGATTATAACCATTATTCACTCAGATGACTTGCACCACTCGCCAACGGCTCGTGGGCTCAAACATCATCTTCGTGAATAATGGCTATCATAATCGCTCATATAATAATATATATTAAAAAATACAAAACGGCGGTATTTACCCAAAATGAAAAGGTGGACATGTTACTTATTATGAGGAATCTAAAAGAAATGCATATCAAGCTGAAAGGTTATATGCAGAGCGATATCCTGGAAAGCATCATCCTTGTAGAAAATATCTTGAGATTTTAGAAGAAAAATTTAGGGCCCAGTCAAATGAAAACAAACAAAGATATTAATACTTTAGCATCCATGGAAATTAATAAAAATACGTGAGAGTACGAAGTGCTCTTGATATCAGCCGAGAATATTAAGAAAACATGGATATAAATCATATAAATATCAACTTCATCAGCATTTATATGAAGCTGATGCAAGTAGGAGAGTTCATTATTGTAATTGGTTACTATAAAATAGAAACATTGTTCCCAGAATTTTGTTCACAGATGAAAGTCTGTTCACTAACAATGGCATGTTTAACCGAAATAATTTGCGTTACTGGTCTCAGGAAAATTTATATGAATTTAGAGAAGGAAATCACCAAGAAGTGTTTGAGGTAAATGTATGGACAGGAATTGTGGGTACTAGGATCATAAGTCCTATTTTATTTCAGGAGAATTTAAATGGAATTAGGTACCTGAACTTTTTGGAAAATGAAATTGAGGAGAATTACCTATGAATTTGAGGAGAAGCATTTATTACCAACAAGATGGGGCTCCGCCACATGTCTCTAATTATTTAGAAAACAGATTTCAAAATAGAGTCATTTCGACATATGGGCGCACAAGATGGACTACCAGATCACCTGACCTAACCTCTATGGATTTTTTTTGTGGGGGTATTCATCAAAGAACGAGTTTATTCATCATCTTCAGGAAACCTGCAGGAGTTGGAAATCAAAATTCGCCAAGCTTTTGTGACAATAACTGCGCAAATATTAGAACGGGTGGTAAGGAAAACTATCAGTAGGGCTCAAAAATGTACTGAAGTTGAAGGAATGCATTTTGAACAATTGCCATAATTTTATTTTCCCATATCTTATAAATTGCACAGGTTTACAAAAAAAAAGTTGTCTGGATCTGGGATCAGACCATACGTTTCTTATGTATTTTTCGACGCTGAATTCGAATCTATTTTTAGTTTTGCTCTATCACGTCAGGATTTTGAAATATCATAATCTAAAAGTGCAAAAAACACGTTTTTTTGACATATTTGAAGTTATGTTGCTTTGCGAATTTTCTTTTCTCGAAAAACCATGTACGGGATCTTAAAGTACAAATCTTCCTCTTTAAAATGCCGTTGAGTTTGCTCAAATATCTTTTTTTTTTCGCTGAGATATCGAATTTTTAAAATTGTCTGTTCATATCATATCTTTCCCAATACTTTTAATTAGTACGGAAACCTTATGGTCATTATTTAAATTACAATATCTCGGCGAAAAAAAAAAAGATATTTTAGCAAACTGAACGGCATTTGGAGGTTCCCGATTTGTTGCTGTGTAGTTTGAGGGTCTCAAAGTAATTTTGATTTAAGGTCGCAGGAGTAGGATTTTGGGTTTTTTAAGTTTAATGTTAGTAAATTGCAGGTTTGTTGGTTGATGCGTTTGAGTTTTCACATTTGGAGTTTGTGAGTTTAAGAATGTGGCGGGGGAGAAAGGGGAGGGAGGGGAGAAAGGGGAGGGTGGGTGGGGTTATAGGCCGAAAGCTCATTGCTTGAAGGTTTGTTCTATACATCGACCTTAGTTAAGTATCATGTAAGATTCACAGGCCTACAAAATTAGGCAAATTTTTTGTATCAAAAACGCTACTATACTTTTCCGAAGATTTTCGGTGCGCTGAATCTGAATCCGGTCTCAGAATTGCTCTATCACGTTAGGATTTTGAGATATCGTAACCTAAAAGTGCAAAAAACACGTTTTTTCGACATATTTGAGGTTATTTAGCTTCGAGAATTTTTTTCTCAAGAAACCATGTGTGGTATCTTAAAGCACAAGTCTTCACCTTTAAAATGCCGTTGAGTTTGCTCAAATATATTTATTTTTCGCCGAGATATTGCAATTTAAATAATGACCATAAGGTTTCCGTGCTAATTAAATGTATTGGGAAAGATATGACATGAACAGACAATTTTAAAAATTCGATATCTCAGCGGAAAAAAAAAATATTTGAGCAAACTCAACGGCATTTTAAAGAGGAAGATTTGTACTTTAATAACCGAAAAAAGCTGTATAACAAATATATCAAAAAACCGTGTTTTTTGCACTTTTAAAAATCAATAGTTGTTGCTACTTCCGATTGGACCGGAAGTGATATTTTACACTTAATAAGTGCAAAATGTAGCTTTTTCTGTCACAAATGATATGCCAGAATTTCAAAAATGAATTCCTAAAATCAACCTAGAAATTGGAACGGGACCAATCTCGTTGTCACCCGGTATACTGACTGGACTATTATTCCGCATCTCCGAAACAATTCTTCAAGTCGCTTTTTTCTAATTTTGGTATAATGAATATGCTTCTAGGCTGATTGGACTAGTTCCTCAATTACGCATAAAATATATCTCCGAATTTACGTCATGCGTTAATGGAACACCCTGTATATATTCAGAATACCAGTTTGGTGTAAATAAAATTATGATAGCTGTTTGTTTTCCTGTAAATCAGAATTATATTGACATATGCAAATATACAACCAACGTTAATAAAAACATGAGGTAGCAGGTTTGGTATATGTGAACATTATCGATTCGAAAATTAATGGAATGATAATAACATTATGCCAGTGTAGGGCCGTCCTCGTGATGGAGCAAATTTTCTGAGGCTTAAACATCCTTTTATATTTCAAGTGATATGGGTATTTATCTTAAACCAACAGGTCTGAAATCAACAGCAATGAAACTGTGTTGAATATAATTACTTTGAATTTATCAACTTGTGTGCTCTAATAATATACCGACTAATTTATAGTGTAATGAGAGATGGTTTTTGGTGAGATATTCACGGTTTTCTGTTCTGTTGTCACAATCTACAAGAAAAAAATGAAAAGCGTGATGTCCGAAAATATCGACATATGTCAATTAGTCCAATGCAATTAAGTTTATACCTTTATACAGCTATAATGAATGGATTTGAATGATTTCTTTTTGTTGGATTTCTAATGCCATGAACTAAAAAATTTACCCATTGAAAATTACCGTAATTTCGAAAATCCGTAAATTAAAAAAAAATTATAATTTTTAGAAATTTCAACAGAAAATACAATTATCGGAATTTTTAAATATTTCTTTTAAGAAAATAATGATTATAGTTTTCAAATAAAGAATTTGTAAAAAAATGAAACTTTAATCTGTAATTTTTAAAATCTATATTGTCGCATTATCAGCTTTTTATTTTTAAGGGTGAAATCTACCATAAAACCTAAAAAATTAATTACTCTTCTAATTTTACGAATAAATTAACGAAAATCCATATACTTATGTTTTTGAGGTCGCCGAATATGACTATGAGGTCAAAACTTATGAGACGAAAATATTAAGGGTTGAAATCACCATTAAATACTGAAAAAATAATACTTCTTTTAATGTTACAAATAAATTTACGAAAATCCCTATACATTCAAAGAAATAGTATGGGTAAATTCAACAAAAAAAAAAATGGTTAACTAACAATATCGGTAATTTTGTTAAACCAAACTATATTGATGGTATTTTTAAACAAGAGGTGATTGTTATTTTAATTAATAAAAAGTTGTCGTACAACAAAACAAACATTAACTTAAAAAATAGATGAATAAGACTATTATTTTGTTCGTCTGACTATTATTTTGTTGAATTCTGTCAAATTAAACTAGATAATAGTATATTTTATTTTTATCTATCTATCTATTATCGAATTGTAATTCTAACCCAGTATTAGTTCGCTGTACTATTGTACTTGGTAGACAAACCAATATTATTGTCGTCTTCTAGAAGTTCTAAAAGAATTACCATAAAATTTGCTTGCTTACCACGTAGTCTATTACAGAAATTATTCCCAGATGACGCCACATACAAATCACTGACAATAATCAATCATGCATTATCTTACACTCTTATGAATTTATAGAAAATTAATAACATGATTGCAGTGTTCAAATTCTCTCAGGGATCATCGATATATTTGGATGGATCTTATAAACGATCTCTAATCTTTGGTTTGGGTGGTTTGATATCTCAATACTGGCTAACCAAAAAAAACTTCATCATACAATAAAGTGTAGATCAACCTAAAAATTAGTTGGTGAACAAAAAAACAAAGTCGTTGTACTATTTAATTGTAGACCAAATTGAAAATGGTTAGTGAACATAAAAAAATGTCATTGTACTAATTAATTTGTTACAAGAAGATATGATTACACAGGCCCACAAAAAAAAAAGTTGTCTGCGCCGCGGTATTGACCATATCTATCCCTTGTATTTTGACCCGCTGAACACGAATCTGACCTTAGTTTTTCCCCTATACGTCAGGTTTTTTTTTTAAAGCAAAAAAGGCTAATATTTATATATTTATTTGCTATTAAAAGAAAAACCTGACGTGCTGGTGAAAAACTAAGATCAGATTCGTGTTCAGCGGCTTACAATACAAGGGATAGATGTGGTCAGTACCCCCGCGCAGATTATTTTTTTTTGTGGGATTGCGCCACACTAAGTGTGGCACAGTGGCAACCAAAAAAAGTGGTCTGCGCGGGGGTACTGACCACACCTATCCCTTGTATTTTGAGCCGCTGAACACGAATCTCACCTTAGTTTTTCCCCTACACGTCCGGTTTTTTTTAACAGCAAAAAAAGTCGTGTTGAATCGTGATATTTATATATTTATTTGCTGTTAAAAAAAAAAACCTGACGTATAGGGGAAAACCAAGGTCAGATTCGTGTTCAGCGGCACAAAATACAAGGGATAGGTATGGTCAGTACCTCGGCGCAGACAACTTTTTTTTTTGTGGGCCTGTGTTATTAAACTACTATTTGTTTACGAAAACAAATAAAGTTGTATGACTATTCTTTACTGATTGATTTAACTATGAAACTAGATAGGCGCGATTTCATATGCTCTTTTTGGTTGAATTTACCTATCATTTTCTTTGAGTGTACTTATTATTTTTAGGTCGCTGAATATGATTATGAGGTCTAAATTTATAAAAAAAAAATGGTAGATTAAAAATGATCACAAAAGAGTATAGTACTATGTCCAATTTTATTAAAAATACAGATTGCTATAAATAAATAAAATTAATACAATTAAGTAAACTAATTAAATAACATTTTTAATCTGCACTCTAAACTATAGACATTTAAAATGCGCATACAAACTGAAAGGTTTCAACATTATTATACTCTTCGCAAATCGAAAACGAAGAGTATATTGTATTTGATCGGCACATTTCTAAAACCGTAAATATCACTCGCAGACAAGAAATTTTCATATTATTGTGTTAGTGAACGAATTTTGAACAACTTTCAAAATGTCCGTCTGTCCGTCCGTCACGTTTCTTGTAAGCACGATAACTCAAGAAAGAAAAATCCGATTGTACTGAAATTTGGTCAGTAAGTTAGTGTTATCTAGGGGAAGAACCCTATTGTTTTTGAACAAAATCGATTGGTAAATAAAAATGTTATTAATGATTTAAATTTGAAAAAAAGTTTCTTTGATTTTTATGTTTTTGTCATCGAATAGAAATCTGGTGGAATGATATTTCATTATAATATCAAAATATTTATATGTTTTACAAATATATATTTCATAATGTAATATACAACCGTGAAAATATGATTTTAGCTCGTGTCTTATAATGTAAAAATTTACATTTTTTTACGTGTAAGGTGATGATGTAGTCCTTACGCTTTTGACTCGGAATCCAAGGGTCCCGAGTTCGAAACCTAAATGGGGTTTGGTATGGTTTTTTTTTATTTTTACTTTATTTTACACTGAGTATTTTACTAACTAAGTTAGTACTATAAAATTAAAAATGTCTAAAACTAACATTATTTACAAAAAACTGCGAAGAGTATCCTATAGAATGTGTAACAATTATATAAAAAGTTCAGTGAACAGGCGAAGAGTACGTTTTTAGCTTGTTTCAAACTGTCATATCTTTGGAACAGTTTGTCGTAAAAAAAAAATAAAAATGCAAACTCTTCGTTTTAACAAAAACATGACATAAGAATGAAATGAAGTTTATAAAAACTTCATTTCATTCTCATGTCATGTTTTTGTTAATCTTATAGTTTTTGAGATATTTCAATTTTAAATACATAATTTTCTTTCGTATGCGCTCAAGCGCCATCTTTAAACCTTTATATCTCTGGAATAGTTAAGCTTCATTTTTGTACTCTAAGAATTTTTGATAAAAAAAAAATATTTTCTGAGCAATTTTCAAAAACCCGACTTTTTTCAAAAAATTATAAAAATTGTAATTATTAAAAATACATAATAAAAACAATTATTTTAAAAATTCTAAATAAAAGAGTTGAGCATGTTAGTAATAATAGACATTAACAATATCTAGAAGGATTTTAAAAAACTTGAATTTTATCAATTCAAATTATTATTAGAGGAGTTAGAGTTAGAGTTAGTTAGTAATACGTCTCAGTCGAAAAAAAATGTTAGTACCTTTAATTTTTACAAGAATAACAATTTTTCTCACAGTTATAGATTTTGAATAATTTTAGATTTTAACATCATATATTTTTCTGGACGTTTCGGCGCCATTTTGAAAATTCCTTATTTCCAAAACTAAACATCGGAGAAAAAAAAAAAAGAAAAAACCATTCGATTTGTTTTGGTAAAAGCTTTAATTTTGTACCCTTGCATTTTTTTTAAGTCCACGTTTTTCGAGTAATTTAAAAAAACAAAACGTCTAGGAATACTGATTTTAGGAGGTTAAAATTGCAATTTTCAGTTCGCAATATCTCGAAAAATATGCATTTTAGCAAACAAGTGTATAAGACCTTTCTTTCTTATAATTTGATTACCTATCAGATTATGGGTATTTTTTGTTTTTTTTTGGTGGTTCCCACTCCTAGGAATGGGTGGAAACCCCCCTAACCAAAAAGCAGGAAAAATGACAATATAGATTCTTATGTAAAAATTTGGGAATGCATTACAGTTTTCGGGCTGGGATTTAAAAGCTTCACTTACTGTACTATTCATTTATTTCGCTTTTTGGAGCGTCTGCCATCTTCAAATTTAAAAAGTTTCATTTTGTTACAAATTCTTTATATACAACCTCGAAAATTGTAACAATCATTATTTTCTTAAAAGAAATATTAAAAAATTTTGATAATTTGTATTTTTCGATGAGATTTCTAATAATTTTATATATATATTTTTTAATTTACGGATTTTCGAAATTGCGGTAATTGTCAATGGATAAACTTTTTAGTTTATGAAATTAGAAATCCAACAAAAAAAACATTTAAATCCAATCATTATAGCTGGGTTCCGTAATTTTCTTTCATTTATAATGACTAATTGCACTGGACTAAATAATTTGCAACTTGGCTAAAGTTTTTCAGTTTTCCTTACATGACATAGTATATACTCATATTGAGAGGCTGAATACGATGTATTGGCATGTAGTAAATCCATATTAACCAATCTGCTCCATGTAACACAATTTGCTTCGGAATACTTAACACAGACGTTGATGTGATTTTCCCCGATTTTTATAAAACCTTTAACAGACTTGACCATGAGATTTTATTTAGTGAACTTCATATGGCAGGTCTCTCTCCCTAATTACTAACGTATTTTCAATGTCAAAGTGACACGTCACGTCAACTGAACGTCAAAGTAACAGATGTCAATTAAATTAAATGTCAATTAAATGTCAAAGTGACAGATGTCAATTAAATTGAATGTCAACTGACAGTTGACGTATTGACTGTCATATTATTCCTTTCATTTTTTATTTGAACGGTTTTGATCCTAGAACAGTCCGTGAGTATTTATTCGTTATAGTAAATGTTGTTGGGTCTTGTTAGAGTGAGATTTCATATTATTTTGTTAGTATGATTATAATACAGTAACATTGAGTGTTGTTTCATATCTATAAATAAATATTAGAATCTGCGATTTTCAAGTTTGTTGATAGTTTTCTGACATTGAATAAATCTTGTTGAATTGGAATTATTCTCCTTGAACTTTATTGAACCCTGGAATTACTCTACTGTTAACTATTCGAGCACAATGGTTTTAAACTATTGTAGAACTGTAACTGCAACGTTATAGATACATAAACAATAGAACACAATATGTAAAATATCCTGGTTTCAAGTCTGTCCAATAGTTGAATCTTCTATGGATATAATTATTTAGATAATATTAAAGACCTCTGCGTCACTTTCGATAACAAACTGATATTTAACAAACCTGTTGAGTAGACTGTATAGTCTTCGTGTAAAAAGTTGTATTTTATTTCTAAAAATTCTAAAGATTTTATAGTATTTTCATTGCTTTTTAATATTTGATGAATTGATTGGCCGACTTCCGGTTTCGATGGTGTGTTTATGTTATGCTTATATCATTATATTACTACGTATATAATATAGGACTACAATTTACAAATTACGTTAACAATTAGTAATAAGCTAGAGAAGAAATTTATAGATAAAACTCAAAGCACGAGTGGTTCTATTTGCGAAAAACATTTCACGAAACAAAACATGACTCGTGCGACATGCGTCGTATCTCCAAAACGATTAGGCGTACGAAAAAAATGTATAGCACCTTTGAGGTAGAGAATTTACAGATGTACAACTTTTATAATAGGTGTTGTTCCCGTTTGAGTCATAAAAACTGAGTTAATTGCGAATCCGCGGTTTCCGCGACCTTCCGACACGATTTTGAAGAAATCCTCCAGGTGTATCTTGGCATAACTACCACGTGTTATTCAAGACGTCCAAATAAACACAATAAAAAAAAAAATTCGTATGTCACGAATTTGGCAGCAAAAGTCTAAATCGTCTGGAGTATTCCGTACACATATACGAAACACGACGTGCTCGTACAACTTAGTTTACATGGTACATTATCAAGCGTTGCTTCAAATAACTCGGTTTAGCTTGCATTGTCTTGTACCATTAATTCATCTTGTTTCAGTTTGTTGGTTTAATTTTCAAGGTTTTATCATTTGATAAAGTTTAGTTAATGTGTTTTAATGTTAATAATATTGTAAACAATTTAATTAAAGTTTTTGTGTAATAACGGTGAATTCATGTAAACATAGTAAACTTGACCTTACGTTTCAAGAGTGACCTGCAACGATTCATATGTTGGAACCACTGCATAAATAAATACCTTGCCTAACTTGTCACGTAGTGTCATTTCCTTGATTTGTGCTTTGCCATTTTGTTACACCTTGTGTAAGACAACCAACAATTAACTATTAAATCCTCTATCTTGAAGCTATTTTAGATCACTTGATCATTAGTAATAAATGTGAAAATAATAACTAGAAAAATTGTCAGATCCAATATTAGCCCTAGAGAAATTTCTAAATCGCATTTGAGCTTTATTATTACATTGGCAGACATTTTTCTGTCGGAGATATGACATAGGCAATGATGAAGCAATTTCATGAGACCCAACACTGTAAAATTCAGATCTCGTAAATTGTAAATCTAAGCCAATATATTACTGCCCTTTGTCAATATATTTGTAGATGTATTCGATGGCCATATGCAGCAGTTTCCGTCCATCTATTCAAATAGAAACCAGTATTCATGTAGTATTTATTGAGGTGTATCAGAATTTTCCCATCAAATATTTTCTACATAGTGGCACAGAAAAACAGAAAGATCAAAGTTGATGCCACTCGGATTTTTTTTACACATTCTGGGATGTATATAGAACCAATTTCCACGATATTTAAAATCAATCATCGCAGAAATTTTTTTGACACAGCCACATAAAAAAAAGTGGTCTAACCCCAAAAAACACCTCCAAAACAAAAAAAAGTGGTCTGGCTTGCGGAAAAGACCAATGTATCCTTATGTATTTGAACCGGCTAAAACCGAATCCGAAATTAGAATTGTCAGATTGGCTCGTTTTTCACCGCTAAGCCCCCCCAAAAAATGGTCTGTCCGGCGGACCATACCAGTGTATCCTTATGTATTTGGTAAGGATACCCTGGTCTGAAAACCGAGTCAATCTGACAATTCTGACTTCGGATTCGGTTTTAGCGAGTCCAAATACATAAAGACATTAGTCTGGTCCGCAGGCCAGACCACTTTTTTTGTGTGACTGTGTCATTAAACATACTTGTAAAAAAAAATTCTGCGATGAATGATTTTAAATATCATGGAGACTGGTTCTATATACATCCAAGAATGTGTAAAAATAATTCAGAGTGGCAGCAACTTTGATTTAAATTTGATTGTAGCACACCGTGGATTATAAATTAATCTCTTAGTTTTTGTAAGCTTACAAATAAATTTTACAGGTGTTTCTTAAATACCATAACACTAATTTTATTTTCGAGACATGACATGTCCGCATTTTATCGGATAACCAAGACGCCGAAGACAAATCAATATACAGAGAATAATATAGATTGTTTTTGTCAAAAACTTATCATTACCTCTTTATATAAAGAATCAAAATTGAACCATCCAAGATAATTATATGCCAAAAGAGTTTTAAATTATATTTTGAGATATAAGTAACATATTAATTGACTATGCATGCTGAACAAGAAAGAGAGAAAATCTGCCTTATTTTTTATGATTCGAATTCTGTTAAATATTTTAAGGTAACTTTCAATATCATTCCATATCTAAAAAACCAGTGGTTTTTGAGATATTTCTATTTTAATGAAATCTGACGCGAAAACCAACCCATAGCTGGAAGTCAATAACATTCGCTATGGTAAATTTCGATAACCAATTCTTCTCTCATATATCTATGAGAGATGGAGGTTATGTGGGCTCAATCCACAACTGCCCCAAAATATATGGTGTGCCTAGAAAATGAGATCCAACTTCAACAACTTCGACCTCCATTAAATCGCTTATTTCATGGAACATACTATGTTTTATAAGCCTATTCACTTCCCTCTTTTATTACCTCTCAAGCTATGTGTGCATTCCCTACAGCAAAAATGTACGGTTATTGGGTTATTTAAAGTTATTTAGAAAAATGGCCAAATTAACATCAATATCGACGACCACGAGAATACAGTAATTTACAATAATTTTGTAAAAGAATCACGGTAGATTCATTAAAGTTACTTAAAGTTCATCAGTTCCATTTATTTGTGTTTTGTGTACCCTCTTTCTGAAAAAAAAAAATTAAATGAACTAAAATGAGCAAAAAATATAATATCAAAATCATTTCCCACTGGAATTAAGATGATTCTAGAACCTCCACTCAGAAGGTAGTGATCCAAAACCGTCTTATTTTTATCAACATTTTGTTGAATTGTTTTTGTTGAAAATATTAAAATTTATACAAACTGTTTTCTTTAAACTGCTTTCAACAGCTCACTTAGACAGAAAAATGCTTGATATTTTTATCTTTAGTTAGTTTTGGATCACTACCTTCTAGGTCGAGGTTATGGAATCACTTCTTCTTCCAGTAGGAAATGTTCTGATATTATACAAGTATTTTCAGCATATTTAATTTTTTTTCCAGAATGAGTACAAAACACAAATAAATCGAACTTTTTCCATACCTGACGAACTTTAAGTATCTTTAATGAATCTACTGTGATCCTTTTACAAAATTATTGTAAATTACTGTATTTTCATGGCACACTATTGTCAATATTGATGTTAATTTAACCATTTTTCTTTTAACTAACTTCAAATAATTCAATAACCGTACAATTTATCTATAGGGAATACACATATAGGTTGAAAGGTAATAAGAGAGGAAAGTGAATAGGCTTATAAAATATAGTATGTTCCATTTGAAATAAGCGATGAAATGGAGGTCGAAGTTGGACCTCATTTTCTGGACACCTTGTATACTTTGAAATCGAAATTTACTATAGCGAATGTTATTAATTTCCAACAGTGGGTTGGTTTTCGCATCAGATTTCATTAAAATCGAAATATCTCAAGAACGATTGGTTTTTTAGATAGAGAATGATATTGAAAGTTACCTTACAATAAAGAATAGAATTCGAATCCGGCATAAAAAATAAGGTATGGCATTTTAAATAGTTGATATTAACTTCCGGTTTAACCGGAAATTGTTACGTGACGTTATCTTCATTGAAAATTTCCTCTTCCTCTTCCTAAATTTTCAGCTTTAAATCATTTGTAGTTTTTCTAAAACGTCTAATAGGCCACTAACCGTGATGCACCCTGTATAAAGCTACATTTGCCAAATCTGTTTATATAGGTATATGTAGATATAAGTATGTATTTATTTGAGTGTGTGTTTACACACATATATATTTTTTTAGTTTTTTAGTTTTTCTTTTTTAATTTTGTTTAAATGGATATGAACCATTTATTTATATAGATGGGAATGAGCATGTACTATTTATTTATAGGTAAATGGTAAAGGTAACCCGCAAACATTAAGTCATTAATATCATTATTGACGTATAATCTTCACGCAAGAAGCAAGTCTTCGATTGGTTTCTTACGAAGATTTTTACCAGGTATTCAGCAGATAACTTTCAAAGAAATCATTCGTTCCTTTCATATATTATTGATCTAAATCTGATCAAGCTAGAATATCAACGAGTAGTCCTCTTACAAACAAACTTGTCAATTTCTTTATACATTTACTATGTCTAACATTCAATATGAAAAACAAGAAAATAACCATTCTTTCTATATATTGAAGATCTAAGTCTGATCATGCCAATATATTGTCAGAAATCCACCCTTAAGAGGAAATCTTTCAAGCATCTCTAGCCCTACCTAGAGGATACTCCATTCAATACGATAAACAAGCCCTTTATTTTTGATATGTGTCAACTAAATAAATATTTCCTGTCATTTTTTACAAGAAAATGTTTTCCTATTTTTTTATAGTAATTATGTTTTTGAATTGAACATATATCTCTGCTGATGAGTTCTAAAGAGAATGAAAAAGGTTGCGCAATTTTTACAGAGGTTTGGTCAATCAAACATTGATTTAAATATTTTATTTATTATGACATGTAAGTGAAATTTTATTCCTATATTTCATTGTGCTTTTCAGTAGTTCTTGGCTTTGAAATGTAACTAATGTTTGTTTGTGATGTAGTATCCTCTAGGTAGGGCTAGAGATGCTTGAAAGATTTCCTCTTAAGGGTGGATTTCTGACAATATATTGGCATGATCAAACTTAGATCTTCAATATATAGAAAGAATGGTTATTTTCTTGTTTTTCATATTGAATGTTAGACATAGTAAATGTATAAAGAAATTGACAAGTTTGTTTGTAAGAGGACTACTCGTTGATATTCTAGCTTGATCAGATTTAGATCAATAATATATGAAAGGAACGAATGATTTCTTTGAAAGTTATCTGCTGAATACCCAAAATAATATTTTATAACAATGATGTAAGCAGAAATACAAGATATTTATTTTTTTTAAATTTTTACCAGGTTTACACACTTTTCAATTGTACTTATAAAAAAATGTTTTATTGTGTCTAATTTTTTAATTATAATGAGCATGTAAACAAATATTCTATTCTATTCTATTCTGTTCCGTCTATAGCTACTCAATCCTCGAGTCCTCCAGCTCACATCGCATCGAGTGTTCACTATAGATATAGTTTATGGCTAGAAAAGCCAAAAAGCTGAACTTTTGGGATGTGCCACTTTCTGTGGTCATAGTTGATGGCAAAAGGTAGCATTTCAGATAGGGAACCACTTGAAAATCCGTGCAGAACATCAAAATGGCGGCCATTAAAAATGGCTGCCATTAGTCACATTAATTTTTTTTTAATCTCTTTTTTTGTTAGAAAGCTCTTGTGAGGAGGACACTTTTTATCCCTATACATTTATCACTACTCTGCGCAATTTTCAAAAATCTAAAAATTTCACTTTTTTCACGAATTTTATCGATAAGTAAGTTTTTAATTGTGCTCAATATCCTCCTCTTTCCCTACAAAAAAGGGTTTAGGTTTATGGGGCTCCGAATATGTCAAGAAAGAGTTGTTTTCATACACAACAGTGATTTTAATTATTTTGAAAACATTTATTGCAATAAGGAAACAAATTTTTACAAACAAAAAATGACTAAATACTAAGAAATACCGGTGTAAATGAACTGCTTCTATACAGCTCTTTTGATTCACGCAATCATCTTCTTCATTTCCCAATTCATCCTGGACTAAAATAGTTATATATTATTATTGATTTAAGGCATTGCATCAACAAAGCAATATTATGGTCTTGAAATTGTGAAACGAATTTAAAAATAATTATTTAAACACATACCTTTTATTGTATTTATTGCTACATTGTCGACCCCCAATGCAGTTCGTCTAAAGTAGCGTGCATGAAACTTTGGTCTTTGAACAGGCGCATCGTGTACGGCACCCGGAGTAACTACACTTAACCAATTCTCTGCGGGCTGCCTTAATGGAAGGAATAGAAGACCAGACCGGCGTCCACTCCCCAGTAACCATGGTCCATCCCCATCCTTCTGGCCCCGGAATGTTGTCCATCACTGAGCACGCACGGCCCTAAACTTGCCATGCCTGGTATGCTGATCGAAGACAATGCTGTCTTAGTGCCTCTTCTGTTGGGGGCAGACTTTGTAGACTGCTACTTTTTGAAGTAAAGAGAAACTTTCTAACATGAATGAAGTCTTCTGCGTCTTTGTAGACAAACAGAACAATAAACTTCTCCGGAACTTTAAAAGTCTCGTCAGCAATAGTTTGTAGTAGAGAGATAGCTTGAAAGGCTTCAGCAGCTTCAGGAAATGATTTCCACACTTTCCAGGCAGTTTGTTTCCCTTTCACTGCAAATGAGTACGTTAATCTGATTCAGTGAATGCATGAAATCCTCTCAATCCAACAGCTTTATGTTCACCCATACTTTTAAACATTAATGCTCACGTATCTCTAACCCTTCCCAGCACCAAAGAGAATCCACATCTCTTTAAGTCCCGCAATTTTGAGAATATGAAAGAAAGAGATTGCCAAAACATCTGCGTCAGTATCTACTGTGCAAATAATATTTTTTTTTGCTCCATGTTCAACACTGTCTTTAACGTGGAGAAAAATCCTGCGTCTGCTTCTTCCTGTTGCCTGCATTGTACTCCACCAATTGAAGTTTCATCCGACCGAGATGAATGAATTATGCCATCAATCTCGGTACTGATGTGAACCCAATCAAACTTCAAAAATGCATGTTATCCAAGTAGAAGAGTTCTGCCTTAGTCTGATTGCAGCAAAGGTAGTCATTCCAATTCTTTGGTAGCATATTTTCTGGTGCTACTTGGCAACGAAGACCAACGCCTCTCTTATCTCTCACACGGTTCTTCAGACAGGTTTTTGAATAAGTTTCCCAAGAAATGTGTATTCTGTTTGCATGAAACCTCTCAGCATCATTCAAAATTCTTATTTTTGAATTCCGTATCACAATATTCTCCAAAAGTCCGTGAAAATTAAAAATTATTTGTTTCTCTGAAAATTGCGTAGAACCCTTAAGGTGTAGTGATAAATGTATAGGGACAAAAATTGTCTTGTTACAAGAGCTTTTAAACAAAAAAAGGAAATCGAAATCGGACCATTAGGAGCTGATATACAAAAAAACTTAGTGTGGCTAATGGCGGCCATATTTAATGGCCGCCATTTTGGTGTTCTGCACGAATTTTCAAGTAGCTCCCTATCTGAAGAGTTACCTTTTGGCATTAACTATGACCACAGAAAGTGGCACATTCCAATCATAAAGTGCAGCTCTCTTTGGTGTACCCGACATACTAATGTTAAGAGGATCGATGACAGAACGGCTCTGCCAACTTGCATTTGCCGAGTTAGTGCTGTATATTTTCGCCAAAGTATAGTTTTCTACATATAGTCGGCAAAGTCCACAGTTTGTCCCATAGCACACTGTTAAAAGCCATAATAAAAATAGTGGGCTTATTATGAAATTAATGTTAAAAAAATTTAAATAAACTATATTTGCCTCCATTTTCTTTAATGGATTTTGCATCAATGTGCTTGTTATATCAACTTAATTTAGGAATGATTTAGGTTTATTGGTCAAACTAAATTGCAGACGTACCTTTTGTATTCGATATTTTTATATTTAATCAAAACGAATCGTAATTTCATGCAAGCTGTCACATAGTATCAGTTCGTACCTTATAAAATGAAGGGATCTTATAAATCGTAATAATCACATATAGTAAATACGAGTTGAACTCGATTTTCGATTATTTATAGAGAGAAGTAAACAAATACATGTTTGCCTGTAATTTAAACAGAAAATTTGTTACAAGCCATTTCCCAAGCAAACATAGTTGTCAATTCTGATTTTGTTGAGGTTTACTACCAGGCCAATGTCCAGGGTAGTAGTTAAAACATCATAAAATATTCAAAATCAGTTTGAGGTCACTAAATTGGAAAAAAGTTATAACTGAGTACATTATTAGAGCAGCTTAAACAACATCGATTACCGATATGGTTACAAGTTACGAGAGTATCAATATTATGTTTTTTGTTTGTAAAATTACAGATAGTTAGTAGTCACGAAATAGTTTATATTTTAATAGTGTACAGAGCGTTATGAATAAGAGTAACTTAATTTGGAATGATTTGTATGTACCCAAACAACACTGACATGCGAAATGGATTCAGGCTCGAATCTCGGCTAGGATATGGATGTTTTTTAGTATTTTTAATGTGTTACTCAGATGGTAGCAGTGGGCAATAGCGCAGTTGAGCGGGACACCACGGCTAGTCATTGTTATCACTCCTGAGTTCAAGTCTCAACTGCAACAGATGGCACTGTCCTGTATCGCGGTCAAGTGGTGCGTTATCCTATAGCTAAACTCCGCAGAAAGTTAATCTAAGTAAGAAGTAGTCACAACCAACAACAATCGAGGTCTGTTAACAGGGTTTGTAGCCTTAGACCTCGAGAAAGCCTTCGACAAAGTCGCGGGCTTTCCAATTCGTATCGTTAAGCTGATACAATCATGCTTGTCTAATCGCCAATTCAGACCAGTAGTCAATCAGGAGCGCTCTCCTTTAGCCCCCATCAATCCGGAGTCCCCCAAGGATCAGCCCTTGGTCCCATCCTGTTCAATCTATACGTCAACGACATACTTAAACTAACAGACCATCGCATCACGCTGTGCCTATATGCGGATGACACAGACGTGCTAACAACTTAAAAAAATTCGGGAATATTAGTCAATCTGGCACAAACTAACTTAATAATGAGGTCCTATGCAGACTGGGGCCTAAAAGCCAATGCAAATAAAACTGAATGCGTCTGCTTCACTAAACGAAGAAGTCCATTGGACCTTAACACTATAATAATAAATAATAATAATATTTATTCACGATGAAGTACAAAGAATACATTTTTAAGTAGAACATAACATAATACGCAAATAAATATAGCGGAGGAAGCCCATTTAGGTCCTGTTGGGCCTGTCTATGGGCGACTAGGGGTATCGTTCCCATTCCTGCACTGCAACTCCCCCTCTAGGAAAAGTCCTCTAAGTATAGCGTTGCAGCAAAGGAATGGAACAATTATTAGGGGGATTTAATACATAAATACTATCATAAATATAATACATAAACAAATTTATATTAGGATATATGCACGATAAGGCATATACTCACCTATGCATACAAATGCACACATATACATTCTGTATACACATATACACAACATTACATACACACCTATACATACATATTTATATATATATATATATATATATATATATATAACATAATTCGTTACCCAACAGATTCATTATCAACTAGAATTAAAAAAAAAAAAAATTATAGAATAAAATTATAGAATGAAATACAATAGTTTAAGAAGGATCAATAATATTATGAAAAATATTTCGATTACAAGAAGCAATCCAGTTTTTTACGTATTTTTTGTAAAGATGTTTAACATTTAAATGTTTTCAGAAATCCGGCAGAATATTATATAACCTCGGACCAATATAAAAATAGATTAGCTGCTTCGTTGGCTCTAGTAATAAATGACTTACCACCGTTACGTATTGTGAGTTATTAAAAAAGAATATTAATGTAATATTTGAAAATAGTTGTCTAATTTCCAATAAATTTAGTTCTTTGTATAATTGTTCGGAAGGGTATCTTAAAGATTTATTATACATAACTTTCAATATTCTTTTATGTAATTTCTCTAGAGAAAGCAAGTAAGTTTTTTTTAAACCCCCCAATCAATTATACCGTATTGTATAATAGACTCAACCAAGCCATAGTAAAGTACCTTTAGTTTACTCAAAGGAAGAATTTATCGTACTTGGTACATTTTAGGAATTATACCTCGCTGTTTGTTGATAACATTTTTTATGTGAACATCTCACCTTAGAAATGAATTGATGTAGATACCAAGATATTTAATAGATAAAACAATAGAGATACTTTGTGTTCCTACGGATATATTAGTGTAGTCTGGTAAATATTTTTCAAAAGAAGTGAAAGGAATAACCTTCGTTTTAGTGACATTAACCGTTAACAGATTAGCATTAAACCAATCCATTATATTTTTCAAATCTTTCTCCGCTTCCGCTCTTACATCTGCCCAAGTAGATCCATAATAGAGAATAACCGTGTCATCTGCGTATGAAATGATAGTTCCAGTTGAATTTAGAGTAAGTAATTGATTTAAATATATAGTGAATAGGACTGGACCAAGCACAGTTCCCTGTGGTACTCCATAGGACACCGTTTCCTCGTGATTACGTACTTGATTTATTTCTACTATTTGTTTTCTTCCTTCCAGGTAACTTCTAAATAAATTCAACGCGTTACCCCTTATGCCAATATGTTCCAGTTCAAAAGCCTCTGACTGACAGTGTCAAAGGCCTTTGCAAGATCCACAAAAACACCTAAACATGGTTTTCTATCATCTACAGCATTATATACTAACGATGTTAGTTTAGTTATCTCATCTTGCGTTGATATATTTTTACGGAAACCGAACTGTAAATCAGATATAATTTTATTTTTTTCCAGATAACTAATTAGACGTTTTTTAATAATAACTATCAGGGTAAAAGGGTAACCCACCGAATGGGCTTAAGAAATGGACTATCTGGAGGTAACCCTGAACAGGCGATTTACTTTTAAAAGTCATCTAAAGAAAACGACAAACAAATCCTGGAATAAATTCAGGAGATTGGAAGTCCCCACCCCACATCGCTGTATTGGTATAAAAAACCTACATCAGGCCTATTTTAACCTACGCTGCCCCGGCATTAATAACCAATGACCAAAAAGCCCTTCAAAGAGTCCAAAACAAAAACCTAAGGGCGAGCGGCCGCGTCCCACTTGCATTCAAACACTACATGACCTCACTGGTACCCCAACCCCAAGCAATTTCATTTAGAATAAACTTATCCCCAACTTTGCCAACACAATGGTACAATCAACTAACCCCACATTCACGAACCCACTAGTGGCCAAATTCCACATTGCCCCAAAACATCCCTCACTCAATTATATATACACCTGCCAAGACGAGTTTAGGTAACCTCCCAGCCTCTACTACTAACACAATTGCATTGTATAGAGCCAACAGAATCCAATATGTAAAATCAAGCTGGCAAAAAAAAATAATAAAACACTACCAACACTCAAAAAAATAAATGATCAGATAAAAGAGTCATTCAAACAAACAAAATAGTCAATAAAAGAGCCATAACACCCAAACAAAAACAACACTAGCACCAATCCACAAGCAAAAGACAACTACTTCTCAGAAAACAAACATTAACATTAAAACAGCTAAACAGAAAGAATAAAATAAACCACAACCAACTAACTAACCCCATTAACCTAAAATTAAAAAACCCAAGAGCCACATAGCCACAGAGCAACGTCATCCCACCACATCATCAACCCAAGGCAAGCACCCAATGGTGGAACGCCGACTCTAGGCGTATACTGAAGTACTCTAAGTAAGACGTAAAATTAGTAAAAATAAAATTGAATATAAAAGAAAATTTATTAAAAACAAGATTTTATTATTATCTAGGTGTACTAAGACGAAAAAAATTAAAAAATAAAATTAATTGTCTTAAAAGCTTGTCGTATTTTTTTTCTATTCACGCGACAAGCTTTTAAGAAAATTAATTTTATTTTTATCTTTTTCGTTTTAGTACACTTAAATAATAATAAAATCTTGTTTTCAAAAATTTTTTTTATAGGTATTCAATTTTATTTTTAAATTTTTAGTAACGTCTTAATTATTTTATTTTATATTCATACTTAAAATAGTACCGAATCCTTCGCTGTACGCGCCCGTACTTAAAACCTGATCCTTTGCTATTTCTTAGAAAACTACGCGATAAAAAAACTAAAAATTACACAGGTCTACAAAAAAAAAAAAAGGTCTTGTCTTAAGGTTCCCATATAACTTTTTAGAAGCATCTTGATGCGCTAAAGCCAATTTTGGAAAAAAAAAAATTTTTTCTACCATCTCATTTTTTCTCTACCACTCCTTTTTTCCCTAAAAAGGGTAAAAAAAGGTCTGATCTAACTTTTCCGAAGCATTTTGATGCGCTGAAGCCAATTTTAGACAAAAAAAATTTATATCGTGTCAATTTCCCTCTACCACCCCCTGTTATCCCCTAAAATAGGCAAAAATGAGGTCTTGCTTATCCCAAGGTTCTGATCTAACTTTTTCAAAGTATTTTGACGCACTGAAGCCATTTTTGGACAAAATATTTTTTTCTACCGTGTCAGTTTCCCTCTACCACCCCTTTTGGCCCCTAAAAAAGGGCAAAAAGAGGTCTTGTCTTAAGGTTGTGATCTAAATTTTCTGAAGTATTTTGACGCGCTGAAGCCAATTTTGGACAAAAAAATAATTTCTACCGGCTCAGTTTCCCTCTACCACCCCCTTCATCCCCTAATTTTTTTTGGCCTAAATTAGTTTCAGCGTGTCAAATTACTTCAGAAAGGTTAGATGAGAACTTTAGAACAAGACTTTTTTTTGCCCTGTTTAGGGGCTGAAAATTAGCTTCAGCACGTCAAAATACTTCAAAAAAGTTAGATTAGAACATTAGGACAAAACTTTTTTTTTTGTAGACCTGTGTTACAGTTTTAAAACTAAAAAAATACTTTTAGTACCATATTATTGTATTGCCACCAGAACTACACGCGTATACAATTTCAGCTCAATTAGACGTCGTTAAGTGGTTCAAAATTGACTTGCAAGATTTGAACTAAACACAAGATGTGAACTAAACATATTAACATACATACATAAATACCAAGCAAGTTAAATAAAAGCTAGTAATACTGTTGAGCAGTACCTAATTTTTTGCAAAGAGTACTTCACGAGTTATTGGAGTAAGTACCTCTATAAAAGCGCTAATTTACAATTTCAGCAATATCGAGCCCCTGCTCCTAATAATGAAATTTATTTATTTATTTTTTTTTTATTTAATCGCCTTATTTGTATTAATGTCCTGGCGGAGTTTAGCCGTAGGCTATTCTACCACTCAAGCAGGACGGACACACACACATAGACAATATCACAACACCCATTCTCTGCGACATTGCCATCTGCCGCAGCTGAGACTCGAAGTCAGGAGAGGAGAGCCACTAGATTGTGTTGTCTCTCACACAACAGCAATCTAGTTCACTGCTACCATTTCGGCAACACATGAAAAACGTCACTACACATCCATACCCTAGCCAGGATTCGAACCTGGGACCCCGTGGTCGCAAGCTTAACACCTTAAGCACTGCGCCACCGAGCCGGAAATTCTCACCTATTATTTAAACAGACATAATTCTAATTATTAGATAAGAGCACATAGGGCTTTAAAATAGCCAGCAAGGTCTCCGCATTTAATCCTAATAATTTTTTTTGGCCATTTAAAAAATCTGACTTACAAAGATCCAATTAAAGACTTAGCAGTCATAAACATGAACGAACTCCAAAAAAAGTAGTTTTAAATTTTTCATAAAATTTTAAACATACCTAAAAATAACATTTGAAATTTAACATTTTTCAATAACGTTACTTATATCTCAAAATTATAAAACACATCTAATTAGCATTATAGACTATTAGGGGCACTTTCAAAATTTTCGGGTTTCAATGAAAATATTTTATACAGATTCGGAAAGTGTTTGTTTTATCAGTAAAAATGGCGAATGGTAATGAAGTTGTAAATCTTGATACTGGTCAAATATTAAACAAATTGAATTATAATTGCTGCAAAGGCACAAAATGTTCTGCAATTGTGTGTGTGAATTGTGGGGCTGCCTTTCATAAGAGTTGTGCAGCTAGAATAAAATTCGTGCGAGTAATTGATGAAACACGTGTTCTATGCTGTAAAAGTGAGGTTATAAACCAAAATGAAGAAGAGTTAAAATTTAGCGCAATTAAACGCGAAAATGAACTATTGCAAAGCCTTTACTGGCAAACTCAAGATAAAAACGCAATTTTGCAAGAAAATAATTGTCTTCTCTTAGAAAAAATCGGAAATTTAACCTCGAAATTAGCAGAGACACAAAAACTTTTGCAAGAAGCCCAAACCGAATTAAACAATGGTAAACCAACCTATAGTAACATATTAAACAATAAATTACATAATTCTCAACCACAATCCAAAATTTACACAAAAAAACAACAATCTGCTGAACCGAGCTCCAATCATAAAAACGAAGAAACTGACGTAGAAAAGACCATTAAGGGACAAGAAACAGCTGCAAAAGTTCCTTTTAAGGAGGAAAAAATATCAAGACAACTTAGGCCTAGACATCCCAGTAATGTAAGTGTTAATGAATCCAACGACCAAGATGGTTTCCAACTGGTACACCAGAAGAAACGAAAGCCCCGAAGGGTCAACTCCATAAAACAACTAGGTACGGGAGAGATTTCAGAAGACGAAAAGAAGAATGGGTTCTGCGGCATCGAGAAAAAGGTCTGGATTTATCTTTACCGAGTACCAAGGCGTGTTAATACAGAACATATACAGAGCTATATCTCAAAGAAACCAGCATTCAAAGACGTGGATTTCGATGTAAAGGAACTCCCAACTAATGAGGTGAACCAAAATAAATGTTATGTGGTGAGTGCTCCCTTTGACAGGAAGGATGTACTCTACGACATGTCCTTTTGGCCTAAGGGCGTGGGCATCAAACGCTTCGACTTTCAAAAAGAACGAAATAAAAATCAAGGGCTCCCTTTTTTATAGACAACAGGGCGACATCTAGAAAGCAGACCACTGAGAAACATCAAGTAGGAAAATGTATATTTCGACTTATGCATATAAATATCCAGTGCTTTAGAAATAAAACCAATGAACTAGAAGCAGTTATTTGCGACGAGATCATACCTTTTCACGTTATATGTGTTAACGAACACTGGTTACACCGTAACGAGTTAGATTCCTTTAAAAATATTAGTAACTATCAATTAGCCAGTATATTTTGTAGAGCTGAATTTATTCATGGTGGAACCTTGATACTAGTCAAAAACGATTTAAATTATAAACCTCTATGTCATTTAAGTAATCTCTCGTCCGAAAAAGATTGTGAAATATCAGCCATAATGGTAGAAAATTTTGATATCATTGTTGTTAACATCTATCGGTCCCCAAATGGAAGTCTCATTAGATTCTTTGATATCCTGGAAAAGTTATTGAACAAAATAGATATAAAAAAAAAGGTAATGCTCTGCGGTGACTTTAACATAAGATTTAATACATCCGACTCTGCTAATTTGACTTTAACAGATTTACTAAAAATATTCGGATTAGAACAAACAATCTTTGAAAATACCCGAGTAACAAATTGCATTGATAATATCTTTACAAACTTTTCAATAGACGATTACAACGCGTTTAACCATGAACCACTATTGTCGGATCACCTAAGTCAGATTTTGGAGGTACAGATAGAAGTTAATAAAAAATTGTATGAGCACGAGAAATTAATTAGACCTATTACAGAAACAGGTAAAAATAAATTTCATGGAATTATGTCTAGCTGCTCGTGGGAGTTCATCACCGACCATACTCTCAACATCAATGAAAAATTTCAAGTATTTTTAAATACTACTCTACAGGCCTACAATATCTCTTTTCCTGAAAGGTTAGTACGCTTTGAAAACATAAACTCGTCGAAAGTTGCATGGTATACAGACGATCTAAGGCAAATGCGAAATCATTTACAATTTCTAAATGAAGTTTGCAAACGGCACAATACTGAGCAAAATAAAAAAATTAGAAATGATTTCAAACTAACATATAAAAATGCTTTAAAAAATAAACGAATCCAGTCAAATGATAGCTACATAAAGAAATCTGGAAACCCGGCAAAAACTGTATGGGAAATAATAAACTCCTCGAGGAAACAAAAAATGTCGCAATCGGACTTAACTATTAAACCGAAAGATTTCAATAACTTTTTCGTCAGTGTTGCGGGACGGGTTACTGGTGGTCTCCCGCTACTAGATATTGATCCATTACAATATGTTAAACAGATAGACACACCTGAACCTTTTGCATTTCGCGAGGTCACGTACATTGAGGTAAGACACATTTTAAATTCTCTGAAAAATAGTAACAGTAAGGATATATACGGCTTAAATATAGCTCTAATCAAAACTATAAAAAACCATATTATAATTCCATTAACAAAATTAATTAATGAAAGCTTACGGACCGGAGTATTCCCAGATTTACTCAAGATCGCGTCGGTTATCCCAGTTTTCAAAAAAGGTGATCCAGAGGACATTAATAATTATAGACCGATTTCTCTTCTCCCTATTTTTGCAAAAATTTTCGAAAAAATTATGAAAATTCAGATCACTGAATATCTAGAGAAAAATAAAATATTATATAAATTCCAATTTGGTTTCCGTAAAAATCTATCTACAACAGATGCTATCATTAAGTTTACCGATTATACCTTAGACTGTTTTGAAAAAGGATATTATTCTGCCTCCTTGTTTTGTGACCTCAGCAAAGCATTTGATTGTGTATCTCATGTCTTGCTGATCCAGAAATTAAACAAATACAACTTTAACAGGACAAGTATCCAACTTATCAAATCCTATCTAGAAAATCGTATGCAATCAGTCAGATTAAATGGAATATCTTCTGAGGTGTTACATATAAATTCGGGAGTTCCACAGGGTTCAATTTTGGGCCCAGTTTTATTCCTGATTTATATTAATGATGTGCCAAATGCCTTCGAGAATGTCAATTGCATCTTTTATGCAGATGACTCGACTTTACAAATCTCTGACCCTAACTTAGAGAACTTAATATTAAAATGTGACAATGTATTATCTAATGCAAAAAAATGGTTTACACCTAATGCTCTTGCACTTAACGAAGAGAAAACTGTAAAACTTATTTCAAGTACTCGCGATTTGAGAAATGTACCAAATAACCCCACTTGTACAAAGTTTCTAGGTGTCCTTATTGATCCATGTTTACGATGGAATGACCATGTTGATTATCTTGCTGAACAACTATCTAAAGGTATATATGCTCTTAGACAATTGTCAAATACAGTTTCGTCGGATGTATTAAAAACTGCGTATTATGCATTATGTCACTCTCGACTATCTTATGCCATTCTCGCCTGGGGGCATTCTTCTGGTAGACATAGAATTTTTGGTCTCCAGAGGAGGGCAATCAGGATTGTGGGTGGTTTGGGATACCGGGATGACACCAAACAACTCTTTATTTCACTTAAAATACTCACCTTACCTAGCATTTACGCGTTACAATGTATTACACATGTCCATGATAACTTACCTACTTTTAACACCCATGCTGACTTCCATCACTATGAAACACGTCGTAGAGATAACATAAGAACTGAGTACACAAGGCTAACTAGAGGGCAGACTGGTGTTAATTACCATGGTATTAAATTATACAACTTATTAGATGACCGTATTAGAGTTTTACCTAAACAAAAATTTAGATCCACAATAAAAGGTTTTCTGTTAAAAAATGCATTCTTCTCAAATGAAGATATAGTGAGAGAAATTGTAAATTGTAATTTTACTTAAACTTATGTTCTGTGATATGACAAACACTATATTTTTTTTTCTGTTTGATTTTATATAGCTTTTTATTCCATTTATACAATTTCGGCCATTTTTACATAATTTTAAATCTATTGTATTGTGTTTTACCTATTTGTAAGTGTAACTGTTTGACGTGTGTACAATTTTTTATAAATTTTTAACATGAATAAATCTATCTATCTATCTATCTATCTATCTATCTTTTAGTACTGCACTAGTTTTAACGATTTAACCGACCGCCCACAATAAAGGCACCTACCAGTACTCCAGCAGAGGTAAAGAGTGACACGCCCCATCAAGAGAATTACACATGATTGTTTGCTTCGCTCTATTGTCATACCAAAACCAACACTTCCGATTCTGTATATTGATTGCCGTCGTGACATCGAGCTCTGATGTAGTGTTAAATGAGATTGAGGTGTATCAATTCTGTTTAAACAAAGAATTACAAACCGCTTAAAGGATCAAAATATCTTTTTTTAGTGTCCGAGTAATTGGCGTTCGGAGTTCGCCGCATTTCTTTCCCATAAATAAAGCACAGGACAAAGACATAATTATTTAGTTTTTCGAATATCAGAAACCCTCAGTCAAAAATGTCTTGCCTCTACGATGTATAATAAAGCAATGCCTAAGAACATACAGACTATAAATTGCTCGCCAATATTTAAAAGATAACACAGGCACACAAAATAAAAAAGTGGTATTTTTCTGGTACTCAATTGGGTAACAAATATGTATTTCGACGTGCTGAACACAATTCAGGTGTCCGTTTACCTAAAAAAAAACTCATAATTTTAGTTACGTTCGCGATTTACTAAAAATTGGTGGGAGTTAAACGAGTACCTGATTTTTATTCAGCATGTCGAAATACATAGATGTTACCCAGTGGAGTCCCAGAAACAGATCACATTTCACTTTTTTGTGTCTGTGTTATTTTGCATACGCGATTTTCTAGAAAATGGCGGAGGATCCGGTGATATTCATACATTACACAGACACACATCCAAAAAAAGTCTGTTTCTGGGACTCCATTGGGCAACCCCCATGTATTTTGACATGCTGAATATGAAGCAGGTATTCGTTTAGCTCCAATTTTTGGTAAATCCTGAAAATAACCTAAATTGAGTTTTTTTCAAGTTATTTTCGCGATTTACAAAAAAATGATGGCCAATGGAACTAAACGGCCACCCGATTCGTGTTCAGCACGTCGAAATACATATGGGTTACCCAGTGGAGTACCAGAAAAACAGCACTTTTCTTATTTTGTGTGCCTGTGTAATTAAACTTTTAGATATTTACGAATCCTACTGTGGCGATCAGTTCACTTGCTGAGTAAATATAAGTTTCACCAAGTCTCAAGTAACCAGGGAAAGAAAGAAAAAAAAAATAATAACAATTTTATATATCAAGATAATAACATGTATTTTTATAAAATGTTAATTTAAACCATTTCCTCCTCGAATATATATTTATATATAACAAAATGAATTTTAAATAATTATAGATATATTATTATTAACATCATATGTCTATAAAGAATACCCCGAAAAAGAATACCCTGAAAAAGAATATCCCCAAAAAGGAATACCTATAAATTGGTGACTCCGGGAAAGAATACCTTTAGATCAGTGACCCCGAATAGGAACGTCTATAAATTAGTATTTCTCTGGCATGAAGTATGAAGTTATATTTTTAAAGCAAACAAAATCATCTATAAATTAGTAACCCCTGAAGAGAACATCTACAAATTGAGTATCCATAAATTGGTTGAGCATCTATAAATTAACGGTATATAAATTGATATTCCCCAGTGATTCCTGCAAATTGATAATCCCAACATTTCCAAGGTCTAAACCGGAAGATTTAAATTACCTTACCTCGAACACCTTCATCTTCATAACTCTGGAATGTATAATTTAGAATAATATATATTTATAAATATCCCTGATTCGAATATCCTAAGAAGCGTAGAATAGGATACCACATGCTATAAATTGATTTTTGGAAATATCATATTAATATATGGTCATGTGCTTAAAAGTATTAGCCTGGATCAACACAATATTTTATTGGAATCTATTTCTTCAACTCCCAAGAAAATATATTTGGACGACTCATAAGGAAGATTGCTCCCAAAACTTTATTTATTTGGTAAGTGAATTGTTTTGCCATTTGTCATTATTCTCCGTTATTTAAAAGAATCAATCAGTCATTTCAATGGCACCTCCTACAGAAAATATTTTATTGGATGACATACCAATTTCATCAGGTGCTGGGACATCTCATGGTAATTACGTCACGACCATTAAACCGCCACCCTTTTGGGTATCCAAACCAAAAATATGGTTTACACAAATTGAATCGCAATTTTCTATTCACAGGATCGTTAGCGATCGAAAAAAATACGATTATGTCATTGCCAGTTTACCCCCGCAAATTATTACGACGGTGTATGACGTTGTCACAAATCAGCCGGAAAGAGATCTATATGATAACTTGAAAAATATTCTAATTTCTCGTTTGACCTCAAGCGAGGAAAAGCGGTTAGAGGACCTACTCTCTGGTTCCCAGATGGGGGACCTGAAACCATCAGATTTTTACTGGTCGATGCTATCAACAGTCGGAGGTTCCCATGTGGTGAGCCAGGAGCTCCTGGTCAAATTATGGAAGCGGCGATTGCCTAAAACCATTTTCATCGCAATCACCGCATCCGGGAAAAGAGTTAATTGACAACGTCGACCGTATATGGGAGTCGTGTCAAAATTCTATGACTTCCGTTACCTCTAAATCAATTTGTAGCGTTGATCCCACAGTTTCTACGTCAAATTTGATCGCAACATTTCAAGATACGTTAAATCAGGTGTTACACAAACAAGAAATCTTTACATCTCAATTACATGCTATTGAATCTAAAGTTTCTTCAATAACTTCTGCTACTCCTACAGTTTCTAACACCTTTTGCGATAATTGTAGAAGTCGACTCGACTCAAGAAATCGCAGAGGCTCAAGGCCGCGTTCTAATACTCGAAGTGGTACCAGCGTTAGATATAATCCTTCTAATGCCAAAGTTTGCTATTACCATCAACTTTATGGTCGTAAAGCATTTAAATGTTTCGGAGATTGGTGCACTTTCGCCAAAGATGTCAAAACCGACAATCAAAGATGACTAAAAGTCAATGATATTTTGACAACTGACGTTAATATTTCCAGTACTAAACGTCGACTCTTTATATTTGATAATGCTAATAACTTAGAATTTCTCATTGACACAGGCATTGATTTATCAATAGTACCTCGGAATCTGTTAACAGATACTAATACGTGATCTTTGGTAAAGATTTATGATACCTTGTACGGTTTTTTCATCCTAGACTTTTTTGTGGAGGGTAACTGCCAGAGTCAAACATTTTTCATGCTGGAGTTTAGCAATTATTTCACCCGCTGTATTGATACGGATATTCCTTGTTTTATTGCTAAATTACGTACTTCTTTTGATCATTTAATGTTCATTCAACCTTTTCACCATGTTAATTACAAATCATTCGTCAGTTCAGACATATTGACTTGTAATTTTGTTTTCGTTCAGAAAGAACGTTTTAAGAAATCTTTTACTCCGCTGTACGAAGGGCCTTTTAAAGTGTTGTCCCATACAGATAAGTTGGTTACTTTTGTTAAAGGAACTAAAGCCGTCACGGTAAATATTGACAGGATTAAACCAGCATATTTAGTAACTGACAAATGTGATGTCACTCCACCGTTGATTAAGAAAGTTCGTTTTGCTATTGACGAATTGAATGACTGACTGATCTTTTTCTTAGCGGGGGAGTAGTGTGGCGATCAGTTCACTTGCTGAGTAAATATAAGTCTCAAGTAACCAGGGAAAGAAAGAAAAAACAAAATAATAACAATTTTTATATATCAAGATAATAACATGTATTTTTATAAAATGTTAATTTAAACCATTTCCTCCTCGAATATATATTTATATATAACAAAATGAATTTTAAATAATTATAGATATATCATTATTAACATCATATGTCTATACCTACACTGATCTCAAAAATATTTTTTAGTCAAATTTATAAATCGTATCGTCAAATCCATTATTGCCCTTTTATGCCCTATAGTTTGACTAGTTTATACTGTTGTTTCCATGCGCTCTATAATAATATGCATTAATTTAATCTCATCATTAATATATTTAATTTCATCTATGTATCTCAGTGTTTAGTCACTTATTTATATACATAGTGCCTATTGCAAATTATTTTATTGTAAAAAAATATTATTACTGTTATAATTAATGTTGCATATGTGTGAGTTTAATAATGATTGTCACTATATAGCTCCCAACAAACTGTTTTAACGGCTGCTTCTACTGATATAAAAAAACTGTATTATGTTAGCGCATAGAAATTTAAAATAAATATACACGAAAAGCTCTTGGCGAACATCCTGTCAATTTGTATTCTTTAGCTGGAGAACTAACTTCCATTAAGACCACTAGAGTCCTCCATTTTTCAGTTATACTAACAAAATTTAAAGTTTCGTGGATTTCTATTTACTTTTCACACAGCTCCTTTTTCCTTCATGAATTGTAAGCGTAATTTTGCAAGTCCAGGCTCAAATTAAATTACTAACTTTTAAAAATGAAATGTACTTTGTACAAAGTTTAAATAGTATTAGAGTAAAAACACATCCACATTATTAATATTCGCCATTAAGAATAATTTAATTTTTTTTTAATATGCCATAATGGTTCACACAATAATAGAAATAACAATTCTCATTACACGGAGTACCTAGTAAATGAACATGAAGGGAGATGTAGGTCGCAAGATGACATCTTGCGACCGACATCTCCCTTTTTATAATATTTATTGTATTAATAATGAGACATAAAAAACATTAAAATGTTGTCGGTGTCTCTTTCATAAAAGGAATCCTCCGCTAACGGCGAAGACGGTTCAATGGAAATATTCACTGTTTTTCATACAGAATAATAGCAAGGATTTTTTTCAGCTGGTACTTTAAGAACTGACAATTATTAGATTATTGAGGCATAGTGTCAATGCTATGAAAAGATTTTCGAAAGTGTTCAGTCCGATGTAGAAGATGACTGGCAGCAGAACTACGAACGCGAACCTTCAAAACTGAAATTCGAAGTGGAGACAGCCACACAAACACTAAAAATCGGCAAACTAATTGCTAGTTTGCCGATCACGGATGAGGCGCTTAAATTATTTGGTGAAGATGAAGTGGTAGTCCTTCACAGAATATGAAATAAAAATATAGGTAACGTAAATCTGGTTCGATGACTTAAGAATCCCAAACCTAAATCATATAAGAAGGGAACAGCAGATATCTGTAATAACTAAGACTGTTAGTATTAATATCAGACGTCATTAAATTAATGCTGCATATTCTTCAATCCGGACTTCAGCACTATCTACTTTTGTCTCGTAGACTACCATAAGACAATGTGGGAGGGAAAAAAATGTGCGCTGAATTATTGGAGATGAGATCACCTATCTGGACTTTATTATTAGTCGACTTTGTAAAGGAAACTTTGCTTTGATAAAAGTCGACCACTCTAACTTATAGCATCATATATGTTACAATTATAGAAAATTAATAAATATAAAAATATATAATTTGTGTTATTTTATAAAGTCATAGTCTGGGAGTAGCGTCAATATTTTGTGTCATTTCAACACGACTTCTTTATTTTTTAAATATTAATTTTCGTTCGAAAAACAACTAAAATAAGTGTCAGCTGACGTGACCGTGAAAATTAAGAGCGTGAGAGGCTGCGCATTTGGTAAAATATTTTTTTTTTGCGTCAATCTAACAAAGTTACAAAACTATAAATAGTTTATTTATGTAATATAAATGAAAAAAAAAAATGTGTCCGCTGCCCTAGTCAATATGTATGAAACACACGTGAAAATTTGTTATTTCAACAAAGCTGAAATTCATATATATAATAGTTTTCGATATAAAAAAAAACTATCAAAAATTGTCAGCTGATAATACCATGGTATCTTTAATACCCCAGTTAACGTATGAAACTGGAAAGAAAATCATATTTGTATGAAATATTAGACATACATATTAGAGAATATTTAGAGATTGCAATTATTGATTGAGAATAGTGAGGATTAAATAATTTTGGCACATTCAATACGAATAAAACAAATCAATTCTCATCTTAATAACTCTCACTGTCGTATTCTAAATTATCTTCCTCTTCGGAAGTGCTATCTGAATGGTCTTCCAAATCTAGATTTTCCTCAGATTCTCGGGCGTCATCGTTCTCATTTTCGTCTTCACAAATATCTGCCGAAAAATATTGAAATTCATTGAAGTGAATAAAAGAGAATTCATGTAGAAGTAAAAGATTATATGCATAGAATACCTGGAATTTCTTCGCTCCCATTTATGATATTTTCAATTTTCGGTAATTGATCACCTTGAAACCACTTGAAAATATACTTCTCATCATGTTCTTCTCATCCATAGTCAGTTAGTAAAGACAAACTTGGCGTATGAAGATGTGCATGACTCCACAATTGAGCAATATAAGAAATTCGCAAAAAATGCTGTTTCAGTTCTGTCTTAAGTGAAGGTAACATAGATCCTTTGAAATTCTGGTCAATTTTCAAGACATCTTCTTTCTGATTGACATTATACGCCTTCATGAAAGTAGCTACGCGTACGAGATTAATATTCTTGATTCTTTTAGAGCAGTACATATGACAAACAAATTCCTCCAGAATAGTAATATTCTCATCCAAGTTTTCAGGTGCGCGTTGAGAAATGTCAATGAAAGCCTGAACCAAAACTAGAATCCCGGAAATTTTCAGCTTTACAATAATTAATTCCGGGTAGAAGCGATATATTGACTAAAACTACTGTGCTAAAAATACTTTGTCATAATTTGATTATCTAATATTTCATACAAATATAATTTTCTTTCAAGTTTCATATGAGAAAAACGATATCAGCAGGCGTGAAATAGAGTATTTCATTAGTTTGTATTAAGAGAAACTTGAAATTGATCATCAGGTGATTAAAAAAATGAAATAATTCGTTAGCTGGGGCATTGAAGATACCGCACGCGGTGAGCGCCTGGACGCTGCGGTACACTTAAAAGGCCTAGCTGACAGATTTTTTTCCCATGGTATTGTCAGCTGACACTTTTTAATTGTTTTTTTTATATCATAAACTATCATATAAATAAATTTCAGCTTTGTCGAAATAACGAATTTTCATGTGTTTTTCATACATATTGACAACCTTCGCTCTTTACCCTACGCAGCTGACACATTTTTTTTCATTTATATTACATAAATAAACTATTTATAGTTTAGTAGCCTTGTTGGATTGACGCGAAAAACGAAATTATTTTACCGGATGCGCAGCCTCCCACGCCCTTCATCTCCGCGATTGAAGTAGCTGACACTCGATTCTTCGATAAGCAATGAAAAAACAACTTATACTGAAAAAATGAGCCTTGTTTAAATGATGCTACCTCCCAGACTATCAAGTGTACAGGCAGTTAAACTATTTCCATACACCCGTGTATAGCTGGTTGCCTAAACCATCATTAACTGATTAATGCAAATTGTAAAACGTTTTGTGATTCTGCAGATAAATAGCTTTACATATAATTAAAAACTAAATTAAATGGAAGTGGTAATTAGTAGAATATTGGGCACACAAGCAAAGCAATGATAAATATATTGATCAAATTAATTAGCACCTTAGATACCCAGTTTTAATAGGTCATAAATGAAGTGCTGATACCTTTGACAGTTTACCTTAAATTTCGTAAAATCATGACCGGTACAATGTCGCTTCATGTGCATATTGTCCTTGCTAGTACAACGCTGATTATCATGTTTGACATGATTAAAAGTGAGAGTTTTGATAACGGAAAAAGAAATATTTTCCGAAACGTCACCTGCCTTCAATTTAATTTTTGTAATTATCATTTAACATTTTTGTTTCAGTTTATATATTTTTAGGTGTGAGACATTTTGTAATGGAAGTATTAAAAACAGCTGTCTGATCCTTTTGACCAGAGGTTTATTTCATCAAAATTTTTAAATGTTTTTACAGTGGCAAAATACCCAACAAACATAAGAAATTAAGAAATAAGTTTTCAAACAAAGTACACAAAATTAAGGGATTATTATGTGATCTCTTCTTTACTTTCCAAATTAATATCATTAGATAGAAGAAACTTTGATCTTCCCAATGCAATGGCGAGTTTAAATCTTATAAATATGTTTACATTCACAGGATCTATCGTTTGAACATTTTATGGAGGAATTATTTGCATATAAACAAAACATTTCGTATAAGAAACTTTGAAACATATTTCTATTGTCGAAGATACAGTGTATTTATATACTGAATCTTACTGAACTAAAAGGAGTACATATGTCAGATGTGCAACGACTTGAAAGTTATCTTGTTACAGATGCATATACATAAACTTTGCTGTTTCCTTTGTGAATGAACAACAGAGCGATTTCTCATTACACCGAATACAATAATAAATGTCCATTACACTTCCCCAGTTAGAGGAAGAACATTTTTTTTTCAGTCTGCCAGTTAAACAAAATCGGAGACACATTTTCCGAAAACCGTGAAATAATCAATGCTTTTTGCTTTTTGACAGATTTCTAATTAATTTGGAAGAATGTAAAATGCATTTTTTACTAATGCCACTATTTGGTTTCTGATACTTGTGTTGATACTTCTATTAAAAAAATGAAGTTCATTCTTAATTTAGTAGCTTTCTCTATTTGCCTCTAGCGTGTTTTCGCTCAATGTAATATCTTTTGAAATATTTGACGAAAACCTATTTAAAATATCTCTTTTTCAAGCTAAAATTTCGATCTTCTAGTCGTTATAACTTAAAGACTATCAATGTATATGGAAAATTGATTATGTTTCAGCTACAATCTTATTGTTTTTTTTTTTTAGTTGTCACCACCTGAAAAGGGGTGGCATCAGTCCCCTATAAATTAGCAATACTATAATACGTGGAAAAGAAAATGTTAATTTTTCTTAAAGCGGACGAGAAGTTAACATGTTAATTAATTAAAAATGGAACTAGTAAAGCTTGTTTATTTCTACGCACCTCACAACTTTCTATAGCAAATCTTAGTAAAAAGACGCTATGGAACCCCAAGAATAACCTGACCGACTGACTCACTGACCGATCTATCAACGCACAGCTCAAACCGCTGGGTTTAGAATCTTCAAATTTCGCATAGATGTTCCTCGAATGACGTAGGCAATCCGACCCCTAAGAGGGTGGAAAAGGGAGTTTTAGGCTTTTTCAGAAACGGTTAGATCTAGATGCGTGAAATTTGGCAGGAATATTTTTTCTTGAAATCTATTAGATACGTGTAAGACGAAATTTCGATTTTCATTTTTTGAAGGGCTGAAACGAGAGTGGCAGATGGTTTAAAGCGCACCCGTATTTTTGAAATCGCGCATGTCAGAAACGTGAATATTCGAGCGATGGACTCTTTTAAGGAAATAAGAAGACACGTATTCGACGGTTTTCAAAAAGACACCCCACCCCGAAAAGGGTGAACGGGGAGTGGGAAATTTTTAAGCTTTTTGGAAACTGTTAGACCTAGAAGCGTGAAATTTCAGAAATAATCTTTTTTGGAATCTAATAGATATGAGTAAGATGAAATATCGATTTTCACTTTTTAAAGGGGTGAAAACGGGGGGGTAGATGGTCTAAAATGTACCCGTGTCTCTGAAATCGCGTAAGTCAGAAATGTGATATTCCAGCGACGGGCTCTTCTGAGGAAATAAGGAGACACGTATTCGACGGTTTTCAAAAAGAGACCCCCGAAAGGGCGAACGAAGGGGGAGGTTTTTAAGCTTTTCGGAAACGGTTAGACCTAAAAGCGTGTAACATGGCAGCAATACTCCTTATTGGAATCTATTAGACACGAATGAGACGAAATTTCAATTTTCACTTTTTGAAGGGGTGAAAAGGGGGTGGTAGATAGTCTAAAGGGCATCCGTATCTCTGAAATCGTGTAAGTTAGAAACGTGATATTTCAGCGACGGACTCTTTTGAGGAAATAAGGAGACACATATTCGTCGGTTTGAACGGATGAACAGGGAGAGGGATGTTTTTAAGCATGAAATTTGATACATACTTGCCCATGTGCTTTATTGTCGATTAATACAATTATATTTTCGTTTAACTCTCTCTAACACAAAAATAGAATAATGAATTGTTAGCAAATTGCGATGCGCAGTGGGTTTCCCCGGATACTATGGATGCACAGTGGGTTTCCTCGAGTACAATGGATATGCAGTGGGTTTCCCCGAGTACTACGGATACGCAGAAGTTTTCCTTGGGTGCAATGAATGCTCAATGGGTTCCCTAGAGTGTACTTCCTGAGTACTAGGAGTACTCAGTGAATATGTAGTACTTCTTTATAGGCATAAATTAGTATGATAATGTTCTCAATTCCACGCGTAAGAAGTCTTCCACGCGAACGAAGTCGCGGGCATCAGCTAGTCAATTATATATGTCGAAATTTTAGAAAGCATTCTAAGGAATACCGAGTGGCTCAGCCGATATGAACATAAAATAATTACATGAAACTTCGGAACTTTTATTAGTGAAACCTGAACACACGATAAACTATTTGGCTCTTCTGTGAATCATTTCTCACATAATATTTTTTCAAAAACAATATAATTAATTTTCCAGTTACTATAAGAACGCCATTTTTCTTTCTATTTTGAATATCAGGAGCTGTCATCGGCTAAACGTATATTCCTTACAGTTTTGGTTTCTTGTTGTAAAACTGTAACAAGGTTGATTTATTAGCATAGAAACTGAATAATTATGTCATTAAAACGAATAATAATTAGTAATCCCCAACAGAAAACATTAACACTAATCTCATGCCACACATTTTGGTGAACCCTGTGTGTGTAGAACAATCCAGTTAACATTACAATTGCATTAACTACTACGGTCAGAGCCACTTAAATTGAAAGTTGCAATATAAAGCGGTTGTCCATTATCTTCCAGGCCATTGTGAGAGCTGAGTTTCTTTGCAGTGTGGGTGATTAACATCCGTAGAGCTGTTAATACATATTCATCAACTTCAAACTGTTTTGTGTTGAGTATTTGAGTCATTCCTCTAAGGTATTACATAAGATAATTGTTAAAACTAATGTACATGAGTTGTTAGAACATTATCATTTATATGTTGTCTATATAATCAGAATGCAGAATACTCGCTAACTGATGTTACAGAGTTTATCTACCAATTTATCCTAATGGATTGCGTTGAAAGGATACAATAAAAAATATATATTTTTAAATAACCTGTCTTTAAACAGAAAGTCCCTGAAAATTAAGAAATAAAATTTCACCCAGTCAGTAGTTAATTGAACCTTAAGAAGTAGTTGCGTAAGTACTTTTACTTCCACAGCCAGTGGAAGTGCAGTATCGCAAAATAAAAAAATTGATAATTTTTATTGTTCAAATAGGCTTAGAATGTTATGAAATGTCAAGATTTTAAGTTTGAGCAAAACAATTTTCTGTCTCTCGGTATGTCTGTAACTGTTTTTGTGCGCACGATTACTCTGCAACCGTTTAAGATATTGACTTGAAATTTGGTGCACGTATGTATTTTAACGAGGTATGGAACTAGATTATATGTTGATTTTTGGCATTAGCCATTACCACCACAGCCCATTATTAAAGGGGGTGAAACAAATAAAACTCTGATTTAGTGTGTGGGTACAAGAACCAAACCTCAACTTTTTTTTTACTTCATCCATTTTGGGATAGGCAATTTCAAATATTATGTATTAAAGTTTCATAAACAATTATTTGCATATATTTTCGGAAGACACCAAATTTTTCTCGAAAGTTCGCCGGAGTAGGGTATAGTAGGTCCAAGGCGTTCTCCCTCCACCCTTTTTGTGACGTCACGGAGTACCAAATTCGATATTATATGACCAATTACTCGAAACATGAATTTTATAATATAGTTTAGTCCATACGAAAAAAAGTGTAAAACCCCAAAAGTGCAAGGGTAGCTACAAAACATGACTACTCCCCCGTTTTCGAGGATGGCCAATACGATGGTGATAGTCGCGCGATACCTACCCCCTCGAACTACCTCCAAACGCAAAAATCCATCCTTTTTTTCCATTTTTCGTTGTCAAGCAAGCGAAGACTTGTTGGATCGGATTTCATTTAAGAAAACTCAATATGTCCTGTAAAATTTCGTAATCAGACATCCTAACCACCCAGGGGGTTGAAACCACCCCCTTCCTTAATATCGAAACATGCAAAGAAACATCCAAACGTGCTGAAAATTGTGTTATACACGTTTTCAAGGCCGGGGAATACGATGCTGATATTATTTAACCTCCCACCTCTAACGAATGACCCCCAAATGCATAAAACAACATTTTTTCCCATTTTTTGTTATCAGGCATGCGAGGACTTCTTGGATCGGATTTCCACTCCACATATCTACAATACTATTGTGACGCATGTCTAGCACAAGAATAAAAATCATGTGAAAATAAATATATAATAAAAAAGTCGACTATGCACGACTATACACGACTATATATACATGCGCATAACCTATCCTATCAAACTCCTCTTAAGCTGCAATAAAAATAATTATCTCCGATGAGCGCTAGTGATCTCACTATAAGAAAAACCGATGGTTTTGCGCATACAAGGGTAGTTTTTGAGGACTAAGAGAGAAACTGATCCCACCATCGTGTTCTCCACCCTTTAAAACCGTTTCTTTGAGGGACACTTCAGCTTTGAGGGAGGGGGTGGTTCCAACCCTCGGGGGTCGTTAGAATGTCTAGTTGCTAAAATTTACAGAACATATTGAGTTTGCTCAAAAAAAAAAACACGATCCAACAAGTCCTCGCGTGTCTCAAAACAAAAAATAGGGAACATTTTCCTTGTTGTCAGACATGCGTGGTTTTATGCATTTAGGGGTAGTTGGTTAAGGGTGTGAGGCTAAATAATATCAGCATCGTATTAACGGCACTTGAAAACGTGTGGAAAACAATTTTCAGTACGTTTGTATGTTTTTTGCATGTTTCGGTATAAGGGGGTGGTTTCAACCCTCGAGGGTCGTTGGGATGCATGGTTGCGAAATTTTACAGGGCATATTGAGTTTCCTCAAAAAAAAAAACGATCCAACAAGTCCTCGCATGCCTGACAACGAAAAATGGAAAAAAGTGGTGATTTTTTAAGTTTAGAGGTAGTTCGAGGGGGGTAGGGACCGCGCGACTATCACCATCGTGTTGGCCACTTTCGAAAACAGGAGGCAGTCATGTTTCGTCGCTACCCTTGCACTTTTGGAGTTTTTGCAACTTTAGCATGGGACTAACTTGTTATGATAACTTTTATTTTACTTAAACTATCTACAAAATATTGAATGAATTATAATTATATATAATTTTTAACAATTATTCTGAAATTTACTAAAAATTAAAAATTTACTTACTGTTTAGTTTATCTATCATGAAAATGTATTAGATGAATGGCGATTTACCTGAAAGAAAAGAATAAAATGATTATTAAAACGAAAAATAACGATGTTTTATTATTATTCTATTTCTATATGTTTATATTCAAGAGTACGGTTTCAAAGTCAATAAACATCAAAGGGCTAATTATTCAAGAGCAGTTGTGAATTTTAGGATACATTTCGTGTAATTATTTAACATATCATACAGCAGATTGTATAATTTTCTTTCATCTGTTAACGCACAGGAAACAGCAAATAAATTTAATAAATTACCAACCCAGCTCAGGATATGTGAGGTTAATTGATTTTCAGTTACATGATACACTTCGTGATATGGAAGATATCCTGGCAAGCAGGGTAATTACCATAATGTATAAAATATGCAAAATCTGCAGGTGGAAATGTCGACACATAAAAATATATTAATGTGTTCTACGTGCTAAGATTGATTTGTACATTAGATATTATAATTTCCTTAAAATGACTGCGAACTCGGCATATTTGTCAAAGAAACCATTACACGCACTCTTAAAGATTAAAATACAGTAAACTAGATAGCACTGTTTTGGGTTGTCGTATCAAATAATTATATTTTGAATACGCTGTTATTATTAGCTTCACTGCACGCGATACTACGTCATACCCAATATTAACTTAAAAGTTAAAATTGTAAATAAATCCCTATAATAAGAAAATAAATTATTAAAAATATTCGTTGTTAAATAATTTTGTAATAATTTCTAATATACTGTTTATTAATTTTTCTATTGAATTACTCTTTATGATAGACAAGTGTGTTATTGTTAGTACTAAACTATTAATTAGTACTACTATTAAGAGCTGTATCTATTTAATTACAAGAGAAAACATGTGTTACAATGTTTTGCTCTTGGTAGAAAATTTATTTTCATAAGTAATACCACTAATTTCTGATAATGATTCCTTACTTATTTACTTAGTCTATTAATCCAGTTGATTTAATCAAATAATTTATATTATAGCTGGATGGAAAGTTTTAATAGTTAACGTGTTGTTGCTATAGGTTCCTACTCAATTCTGTCACAATATGATGAGCTGTTTTCAGTGGCGGCTTGTCCTATGAGGCAGGTTAGGCAGTGCCTTACCAGTAAATTTGCAGTAAATCTGTACCGAAGTCGTAATTTTATAAACTGTATTATTTATTCAACAGTTTATACAATTTATATAACTTTGAATTGGAATTAATAAATTTTCGTTAGATATTCACGCGTGTCAGCTTCGCATCAGCTAGTTACCTACCGCAGGTAGAGGCATATTAGAGGCAATATGCCGCTCGCGCTTCCTAAAATCAAGCCATTATAATATCTACAATTGCTTGTAGGTAGGTTTTCTGCAATGCACACTTGAATTAATAATGAGCTGAAAATGACCGATCTGAGGCTTGCCTCATACACGTATTTAATATCTAAGGAGCAACAGTGATAAACATTCGTCTGTAATTCAGTATGTAATAATAATATTAATAAAGTTTATTGAAAATACAAGATTACAATGAGTGCTTAATTTACGAACAAGTTTGAGATTCAACAAACGTTAAGTCCACAGAAGGTTGAACCTTTTGCATGGACTGAGTTTACCTTATTTTAACCAGAGTAAGCTCTTTATTATTGCAAAATTCTCAACTAAGTAATAACTTCACTATCTCGCTCGTGCATACAGATGTAAAACAAAGTTTAAAAAGCAATACATGTCGGGTATACATAACAAAGTATAACATACAGTTATTTTCCTCTATGTTCTTTCACGGAGATGATTTTGAAATAGATAAATAAAGTTGATAAAATTAATAGAATTAGTAAAATAAATGAGCAAAATAAGTAAATAAAAATAAAAAATAAAAAAATAAAAAATAATAAAAAAAATTTATAACATAACATGATAATCCGCTAGGGGGTATGCCTGTTCCTTGTTCTTTTTCGCACGTGTATTCATTATAACATAACCATAAATTTCTTCAAAGTCAAGTTCGCTTATTGCTTGGTCCAAAAATAGGTTTTTTGTTTATGATATCGATTAGTGATAATGACTAAGAGACAAGTGTTTAGGAGGGCATAATTATCCGAAATGGAAGTTGGTAAATTGGAATGGAATGTAAATCGCGGTCGAAGTACATTTAAATATAACAAATATTACAAAACACATACGTTTTGAAATATTTGAAATGCACTCGAAATATCTGTCGCTAACCCTCGGACTATAAGCACATATGCCCTTCTCGAGAATATAACTAAATGTCAACCATATTAACAGTCTCTTTAGATTAGTTTAAAGATTAGTTTACTGTTTTATATTTAATTTAAATATAAGTCAATCTTTAGAGACATGAATTTTAAATATTATTTAATTTTCGTGCCTGCGTTTTTATGAAGCCATAAAATCAATTAAAACTTTTTTAATAATAGCAGTCAGCGCTTGCGATTATTCCAAACTTTGTTTGTGGACAGCTTTGACAAATATTTTAACCAATGCGGCATTTCTGCATTCAAGGGAAAATTGTATTCCAAGCGTTTAAAGTGTGAAGTATATGTAATAAAATTAATATACAGTGTATATCAAAAATGGACACAGAAAGTGGATAATGGAAATTCCATTAAACCGTACCCATTTTGACGAAAAAAATTGCGAATTCTCTTTTTCGACTTTTCTTGGGTGCCTCAAAATTTTGTGTGTATCTTCCAGATGCACCCTATACTCGACCCTATATTATTATGAAGAGAAATATGAACTGTGGTTTATATGAAGAATTACCTCTTATGGACAATGCTATTTATTAGACATTTAGAAAAAAGGCCATTTTTGTTTATGTTTGCCAAGTTTATTTATCCAAGTTTATTGATGTCTTAATGACTAATGCCTCATAAAACCATTGCAGTGCTTTTTTAGGTCCAAACCCTAGCCAAATACAAAGTGTAAAAGATATAATTTTAAGGTGTCAAGCGAGATAGATTTGAGGAATAATACATATCTGTATTTGTAAAAAAATGTTTTATGCTGTAACAAACTGCTGAGAGGCTGATTCAAACGACTTCCTTAGAAAATCTGAGAAGTGATTATACATATACATCTAAACTCTTGAAAATGTCGACCGCTGACACCATAAATTTATAGCAATGCAATAATGGATTAAAGCTATCAGTAAGTAAACACATGCATCCACATAAAATAGTGCAATCCAACCATCGATACTCAAGTGGGTTCAACATCGTATACCTGCAGAAACTCGATTAAGAATTAAGGGATCAAATAAGTACCTATATTCTTAACTTGTATTAAATAAACACATTTTCTTACAGTCAATAATTTCTTAATAATTTTTAATTTTTACTTTATTTTATTTACTGGTCAGTGGCGCTCTATTAGACTGGTATATCGTTCCAAAACTGAATTTTTTACATTGCATAAATGGATAATGGATACAATTTTTCTCCCAAATGAAAAAAGAAAAATGCCGATTATAATATTAGGAGGCTTCAACGCATATATAGGAAAAGACGACCAGATGGAGGAATATAAAAGCATCATTGGAAGAACTCTACCCCACACATGGTTTACGAAAATCGACACGCGCTGGAAAATCAAACACACGTATCTGATTTAACAATAACAAACACGTGGAGCAAAAGACAAATCTGTCTAGTAGGTAGAGAGATAAGAAGAAAAGGTCAAATACGTTAAAGCAAAAAGGACAGCAGAAGTCAATACAGACCTCAAAATTCTATGCGGAAAATTGGAAATAAAAGAAGAGAAAAGACGTAAAGGAAACAACAATACACCACAACGTCCAATGATGACAAATTGAGCCAAAAAAGCCAACAGACGAAGCTTTTGAGAAGAGCAGAAAGGCAAGACTATTAGGAGGAAAGACAATGAAAAAGGATAGAGATGTATGCAATGAAGTATTGGGGGCATACTCAAGGAAAGGACCTACCACCTCTACTGAAGCAAGCGCTAGCACCGAACATCAACAAACCAAAGACAGGGAGACTATGCTACAGCGGAGAACAACAACTGAGAGGATCAAGATCAAAAAAAAAATGAATACCATAAAGAAATCGCAACGATATGTACTCTACCATAAGAAGACCCAGAATAGGCAGAAGTCCAGAACCAAAAACACAAAAAAAGGGAGCTTAAACTTTCCCTCACGACACAATGCGGTAACCCATCTCACACATACCTACACCTCCCATCCCACATTCCTTTACCATGCACCATGTGGCACTCGCTGCTGACAACAAGCATGACCTTAGTCCAACCCAGCGTGGACGTAGTAGGCCCAGCTGTATATCTGGGAGTGGCAGCAATGCCTGCCGCACGCTGGTAAATCAATCAATCAAATCAATCAAGAGCGTAAAGTGACACATTGCAGGGCGCAGAGCCGCAATGACACATGCGCTCGATGGCTGGAAACGGCGATTCATCAACGTATAACTATGTCTTGCATATTTGATCAAAAGTTCCGGAAAAAACAAGGCCAGTAATCATACACTTGTCGACAATAAAAATTAAACAAAAACTTTACACACAAAAACGACATTTAAAAACACTGGATGAAGAAGTAACAAAAACAAGAAATACTCTGTTAAATAAGGCTACGGAAAATATGGAAAAAAATAAAGTTTGGATCAGTGGAGGAAATGTTCTAGTTAAGGAAGGGATGAAGATCAAGCAAATCAAATCTGAAAAGTACATTGAAAATGGGCAACAGTGAACTATCTCAATACGTTATATTTTTCATTTATTGGAAACATTATATTTTTTACTTATTCTAATTGATTGTTTATTTATATTATAATTATTTAAGTCTTTTAGTGGCATATAAAAATGTATTAATTGATACATTATTTTTAGAAGAAAAGGAAAATAAATAGAAACAACTAGTATCTTGAACTATTATTATTTCTGTTTTTTTTTTAGTATAGGAAAATGGGGAAAAAAGTTTGAGAATATATTATCAAAATGTAAGTGGCTTAAAGACAAAAGGAGATATTATTTACGAGGGTACTCTTTCTGAGGATTATGATATTTCAGTACTTAGCGAAACATGGCTTAGTGATGATGTAAGTAGTGAAGAATTGTTGGATGATAGGTATGTAGTATATAGGTGTGACAGAAATTATTGATCTGTTGATGAGTATTCTGGGAGAGGTGTTCTAATAGCTATTAAGCGTAAATTCAATTCAAAGTTACTAAACATATCTCCCCTACCTAAAACAGAACTTGTTGTTATTGAAGCTAGTATTCATGGTCAGTCATTTTTAATTTCAAATTGTTATATCAGATGTAAATCGACAGCAGAAAGATACACTCATTATTTCGAATCACTTGAATCTTATTTATAAAATAAAAATATAAGTATGATTTAAATAAGGGTAATGAGATAATTAAATCTTTATTAAGATTTCTTAATATATGTGGAATGAAATTAAAAAATAATATACAAAATATAAATAATATAACTCTAGATTTAGTTTTGAGTAATATTAATATAATAGTAGAAAAGGAAATTACACCATTAGTATCGTCACCGTCGCCATCCTGCTCTCATAATAACATATGATTTAAATATAATAAACAAAGAACAAGAAAACAATAATTTAGAAAATAAATATAATTTTAAAAAAGTAAATTTTGTTCAATTATATGAAAAATTGAGAGAGGCTTGTATGGTATTTTAGGTCAATGTATATGAGTTATCCACTCTAGTTTACATCGGAAATTATAAATTCCATAAAGCAAAAAAACTTGCACCAAAAATATATAAACCTTTCTGAATATCACATGAGTAAATTTAAAGAACTGCGGAAAAAAAATAAAAATATTGATTAAAACAGAACACATAAATTATATAAAAAATGTAGAAGAAAGTATTAGAGGAAACACCAATGAATTTTGGAATTACGTAAATTACAAAAGTCTCGATATAGTAGCGATATATATTATGAGATAGACGAAGTTTTCTCAGAACATTTTCAGTCAGTTTTTGGTGATGAATCTACAAATGACTTAGATCTAGCAAACACAAATAATAATGACACCACCGAATACTTAAATCTAAATAATATTACTTTGGAAGAAATTCGATTATTCTAAAAAAGCTAAAACTAAAAAAGCCTTCCGGTCCTAATGGTATTCCACCGTATATCATCAAAGGGTGCAGTGAATTACTTAAACAGCCTTTATTGTTTTTAATTGAACCGTAGCAAAAAATACATTTCCTGCTATATGGAAAAAAGTTTAATAACTCCAATACATAAAAATGGTGCAAGAGAAAATATAGAAAAGTATTTGAGCAAATAATTTATAATAAGTTAAGTACGCATATGCGAAATGAAATTACCGAATGTCAGCATGGTTTTGAAGAGAAAAAATCAATAGTTACTAACCTAACAATATTTACACATGATTTAAGTTCTACAATAGATAATTGTGGCCAGACAGATATTATATATTTAGATTTTTTCGAAAGATTTTGACAGAGTGGATCACGATATTTTATTAAAATAGTTACAGGGTTATAAAATTTCTAATAATTCGCTACTACTTTTTAAATCATATTTGACAGCTAGATATCAACAAATAAAACAAATGGTCACTCTGTCAGCATCATATATAACTAAGACTAGTGTGCCTCAAGGAAGTAACTTTGGGCCGTTGCTTTTTGTAACTCTTGTCAACGATATACCTAATTACTTAAAATATTCTAAATGCAGACGACATTAAACTATACAAAAAGGTTGAAACTGAGAGGGATGCGCAATTATTGCAAGAGGTTATTAATAGTATTTTCTCATGGAGTGAAATCAACAAGGTATCTTTAAACACCAAGAGATGTACAACCATGACTTGCTCACTGACAGATAAATCAATTATTATATCCATATAGTATAAACAATGTACAATTGACCCAAGTGACCAAGCAAAGGTTGTTGTTTATTTAATAGAGACCTAAATTTTTCTCAACAAACTAAGAATATGGTAACAAAGGCATTTAAAAACTTGGGTTTTATTATATGAAATTCAAGGAAATTTTCTGTAAAAACTACAAAATTATTTTTTTTTCTTTTGCTAGGTCTAAGTTAGAATTTGCATCACAAATTTGGGACCCAGGGACTGTCGAGATACATTCTAAACATATAGAGACCATACAAAACAAATTTCTGCCATACCTGCTAGAAAAAATATAATAGATATCCAAATTACAATGAGTATTACTTAATAAGAATAGAATTTAATATTCTTAAACTATCAGTAAGAAGGAAGATATCTAGTATCTTATTTATTTCCAATATAGTAACTGAGTAACTGGACGTATATGTTCTCTCGAAATTTCATTACGACTAAACTATTATAATCCGCAGAGAGTAAGGTCCAGAAACATTTTATTCTGGTATAGGTATAGAACAAAACTTAGAGAAAACTCCCCCATCGTAAGAATGTGCAATACTGTAAACTTAGTTTGTCTAAAAATTAATATATTTGAAAACTCTCTCAAAAAATTAAAAAAACAATTAATATTTTTTTTAGAATAATTAATTTTTTCTCCATTTCCTCATATATAATATTTGTCATCTTTATTCTCCTCTTTCGTTTTTGGTTTATTTATTTGCCTTTTTTCTTTACACTTTTTGCATTTTATATGCCTCCATATTTCACTTGAATTTAATTTGATATCATAGTTTAGGAAATATGTACTTACATTTATATATTTATATAGATTGATTAGGTTATAGAATATTCTGAATGTTATGTTTTAAATTAAGTGATGTACTGTAAACTTAGGCAACTTGTCCTGTGTTACATCAATAAATAAATAAATATCAAAAAAAAAACAGACGAACGAAACTTAATCTCAAACTCAAACTCAATGTCGATGATCAGGCCCATTTTAACTAAGACCTCTTCGACTTGTATGCTCGGATTGATTGTCTGTTATAATCTTTTTTAGTACAATAAAATAAACAAGTAAATGATATTTTATCCCATGGTATTATATAATGTACAATATTGCTCTCTTACGTGGGTGTTTATACCAAAAATTTCTTTCAAAATTAAAACTGGGCTGCTCAATAACTACCTCAAATAACAAAATTACAAAATTATGTTTTTACTTATTCTCATTATGCCATCCGGTTCAAAGAAGAAAAATTCCTTTTTCAGTATTCCGCCCTTACGGTATCTCTGTGATATTTATAGCAGACTTTTCTCGTGGCGTTTCATAAAGTAAAATGTTTTAATGAGAGTGACATAAAATTTTGACAATTTAGATCAGGCCCTGTTACAGGAGACATTTTAGAGAGATTACAAATCGCAAAATATATAAACTAAGCAAACAGCTTGACTTATTATTTCACTAGTGGTACGTTTGAAGAGACGTGCTCGTAATGGTGAGTGATGGAAAGCTGACTTTACACATTTACGGTATTGGTTCAAAATTGGATCGCAAACCCATCCCCAAAAGGACACCCGAGAAGTAGCGGATTTATGTTTTATGTATGCGGGATGTCTTGAAAATTGTACGGTTATAAAACTAGTAAATATAAATCAACTTACCTTAATAAATATTACATAAAGCGCAGAGTACGTGATATAATAAACTACATCACGGTGGCAAATAAAAATGCCGTATTTAATATGTCAAGTAATTAAACAATTTAATAGTGACATACTGCGAAATATACAATCTTTTAACTTTATATTCGGAAATTATTGAAAGGCGTTTTACCTGTCGTGACAAACAATCATGCTCTACTTTATATTATTCCAGTATTATTTGTTTTATAACACAGATTGATATCATTTTGTTGACAAAAAATATAAAACCAAAATAGTACAAATCATTTTATATGGTAAAAGTTACCACACATTACACAATAGAAGTGCTTTTCGATCAAAGTATTGCAAGCACGCAAAATATAAATCAAAATAGAAAGACGGGTATTTTACTATAAGAATATAACTGGCATTATCATAGAAGAGTTGTTAACTGCAGGTTGTGGCATTTTCTTCATTAATTCTGTTTCTTGTTGGGATCCTTTGCCACATTTATTTTCTCCTAAAACAATGTGCCCTAAATCTACAAAATAATACAATTTCCAGTATTTTACTGGACTTCTCTCCGCCTGTGACTTTATCAAAGGAGCAGTTAGAGGGTGTTTTTTGACAAATAATAATGAATAAGAAAGAAAATATGAAATTGATATATTTTGCTAACGTTTCGGAAACCGAATCTGTTTTTTAACTATTTATACGTCGGCCTAATTCCGCTACCAGGGCCTATCACCGACGCCAGGAGACGAGCTACCCCCAATCTGGAAATTTTGCCAAAGCTCTTCTCTTGAGAAGAGTAGGGATCTTTTACTTGACTAACATTTAATGAACAAGGGACCGCCTGCTTTACATCCCCTCCTCGTCTTGAAATTACATAGCTTCTGCGTATACCCCGACATACAAGCCGCTAGAAGGTAAGACGAGATCGCTGTGTTTCCCAAGATGGATTCGCTCATTCAAGTACTAACCGCGCTGAACGTTGCTTCACTGGGGTATCGAAATACCAAATTATCAAATCATCATACTTTTTATTTTGTTTAACTACTTGTACATTTCATTTTTATATCGTATTTATTTTCAGTATACAATCAACATAAAATCATTACGTTACATGTACCTACGCGACTGGTCACGCAGAGCGACGCAACGGCCAGGTGTTTCGGCAAACGATTTCCAGACAATGTAATTAAATGGTTTACAAACGGTCTCTAATAAGTTAAACCGTGTTTTTGGGATTAATATTCGGTGATTTCACATTTAGCTTGTTATTTAAATGAAGTAGAGGTTAATATTACGATATGTAGGGAAAAGAAATAAGGAAAAGCCCTGCTGCAGATTTTTAAAAACATTTATTTATCCATGGGAGAGCAAATCATTAGATGATGTATAGATTTCAGCAAGGGGGTAGAGGGGAAGGTGGTAGGGTGGGTGGTTCTGAGAGTATGGCGTTTTTATGAGTAAGTAGGTTTTAGGGATGAGATTATGGTCAGTCTACCAGTCGTAGATTGGAAGTCGCTCGTGAATGTATTTGTATGTATGTTGTATATTGTCACATCTTCTGATGTTAGCAATGTTTTTCGTGAGTTGTGAGTTTGTCAGTTTGTCTGTGAAGAATCTTTGTGACGTCTCGTCTATGTAGTCACGCATAATTTGCACCCCCGTAAGCCTATGCAGTTCGATGATAGTTATGTAGCGAGGAGAGGTTAATGGTTAACAGACGCAGCAATTTGTTCTGCGTCCGTTGCAGTCTAAGGCACTGTGCGTCGGATATTAGATTCCACGACGCACAGGCATAGATTAATTTAGGTCTGAAAATTGTCTTACAGACATAGTTTATTATCAATAGATAATTTGCTGTGTCTGTTAATGGATACAATTTGCTTAGTGCTGCATAGGTTCTGTTTATAACTTTGGTTATATGGGGTGCAAAGGAAAGTTGGGTGTCCAGTGTCAGTCCTAGTAGGTTGACTGTTTTTCTTTCAGTGATGTCGTGGTTGTCGAGTTTTAGTTTTGTAATAGTCCGTATTCACCTGTTGGTGAATTTTCTGTGAAAGGTTATGATCTACGAATTTTTTGTGTGGCAGTCTATCCGTAGAAGCTGTTTGAGAATATGGTCGTGTCGTCTGCGTAAAGGAGAAGGTTAGTGGAGGGATGTGAAGGAAGATGTAAAAGTTGAATAAGATGGGCGAGAGGACGGACCCTCGAGGTACCGCCGCTGAAAGTCTATAAGACGCTGAATAAGTGTTGTTCACCCGGATCATTATTCGTCGGTCCCAAAGTCAGTTACATCCTGCATCACTTTATCTAGCGACAGTGCTGTGCTATGCCCCTCCCTGAAACCAAACTATTCGACAGCACAGTCAAGATGCCTCTACGCTCGCCCCTTTCTCAAAAATTTATTACAAAAGTATATTAAATACACAGCTTTAAGAACATATTTGTTATATTTAATAACTGTAGATACTTAGAAAGAACTGTTGATATACCTAGTTGATAGTTTTATGTTAAACAATGTTAAGTTTGTTAAATCCTTCTTTTAATATTGGTAACTAGATTGTACATACATTCATGGAACAATTCGACACGCATTTACCTCATTCAATATTATTATTATTGCTGATTCTTTAATTTTTATTTTCATGTTAAAATTTTTGTCGAGTACCAGTTTACTCCATATCCATTCTCCCAAGCGTTTTCGCAAATCTTCGATCTCTGAAATTCATTCTTCCTAATATAACCCCTGTGCTCACCCATTTAGTGTTACAGTACGGGAGCTCGCGACACTCTTTTTTTGTAACATTAGCTTAAAATTAATTTCCTATTTTTTGTGTTATATTTAGTCTGTTTTCACAAAATCAACTCCTGTAGGGGTACCAACGGGGCAACGCTTGACAGGAACATTTCAATTATGTTAAAAAAGTGTCAATGCTATACCTGATTAAAGTTGAGACTTTTAGTGTTATTTATTGACATCACAATATGATGGAAAATTATTTCTTGCCACCTTCATTGTAGACTGGCATGCTCTTGTCATTAACATAAATATGTAAAAGAAAAGTCAATTGACAGAAATGTTTAATCTAAAAATGTTTGTGCCTGTAGTTTATTACATTGTTAAAAAATTTATGCTGCCTGCTATCCGACGGGGCATGGCTTTGGCAGGAGCAACCAAACCTCGTCTTTCAGCTGCTCTTAAGATGGTTGTATTTACAGACATCTTCCCAACAGTGATCCCAGTATTTCTTTTTTCTGGATTATTTTTTTTCTGGGCTTCAATACATTTTTGAGTTATTTGATCCCCGCATAAAAAAAGGTGTTCTTTTAAGTTAGAAGATTCAGAGGAAGTTCTTGTAGCTCTCACTGACTTCATACCTATTTTTCCAAGTCGAGTAGCTGCTGTAATCAATTTGGGGTTGTTGTACCTCTTTTGGCACGCAAGATGAATGGAAATTTCACTCAAAGTTTTCAATAAACGTTCGTTTTCTCGATTTTTCAATCAAACACTAGACGCCAAAAGGATTTTTATTCCTCTTTGTTTCACTACCACAACTTCACCTTCACTCAAACTCTCCTTACACATGAAACGCATCAAATTCGTGGAAGATCCGGGATTCGACATTCTATAGTTTTTGGATCTTAACGAAGCGAGAAACTATGCATACGTCACCCAACCGGCGCGGCGTCGGCTAACAACTGAGTCACAAATAGTGTTGCCACACAACCAGGTTTAGAGCACGCTTGAGATTACTGACAGACAACCGGCCTCAGTTGACGGTTAGTAAAAAAAAAACCGGAAAAATCGCTAAAAATGTCAAAATATGAAAACTTTACAAAAATTTGTTCAGCTGTATCTCGGATATTATTTAATCTACAGAGTCCGATCTGGTACCAATTTGTAGCAAATTTAGTCACTTTTAAAAAGTACTAAATTGTTTTCACCAAGAAAGTAGGTGTTAAAATCAACAAAAACAAAAATCTCACAGTTTTCTTGGTTTTTTCTATCAAGACCAGGAGGTCTTACGAGGTCGTAAACTTGGATTTAACATTAGTTTTTAATCCTATGCAACATATTAAAAAAGCATAGATACCCGATTTGACGTCAGGTAACCCCCCCCCCCCCCCCCTTTTGATGACAAGGTTACTGGATTAATGCGTATTGTAATGAGATGTAAAATTACATTTTTACTGCACTTCGCTGATAACTCAAGAAGTTGATGTGATATTTGTCAAATAAAAAGAAAACTTTTAGGGGTGAGTTTATAGGATATTATGATTCTGATTCTAAAAATGTTTAGATTTTTGTTCAAACGGCAAAAATTGTAACAAACATGTTAGGCCACTATATTATACCCTGTATACAGTTTTGTATATTTTTCAACATGTTAAGAAGGACGAATTCGTGTTTCATTGTAAAATGGAAATATGCAGAATCTGGCTCAGAATTATTGTACTTCTTCCTGGAATTTAATTAGTGAGACCACGTTAATACGAATTAGAAAAGGAAGTTTAAATGAATAGAAAAGTATATAGAATGTGTTTTAGCGAGGCTAACCCGATAATTCAACTCGACTTGAATAGCTCTCAGTAAATCCCCTCATATTGATTTCAAATTAACAAAGGGGTTTTGTGAACTACACCCTATGTTACAATTATAGGAATAAACGTAATTGGATTAAAGCAGACCCATTAAAGATTTGCAGCACTACCAATAAACCGACAGGCTTGTTTACTTTAACGCAATTGTTTCATCTTCATTTGTTATTCTACTTGCGACTTTAACCCAGTGTGCAATTCATTGTTGCATTAATTGCATGTCTGCGGTTCTTTTGTCCATTTTTTCTACAATATTGCGTTAAATTATTTAAGATTTGACAATATAGTTGGGATTGTAATTTAATTAAATCTAACAAAGAAAAGCAGCCATTAATATTTGCTAGATTACTAGTCCAAATAGAATTTTTAAGTGATTTTTTTCACCTCGCTGGCTTGTTGATATTTCAGCATACAGAGTCACTGAGGCGAACACCCTTCTTAATAAATCTACTGTTTATTGAAATATCCAATCCGACAGGGTGTTTTATGACGATTTATACGTACTCTAATGTAGAGTGGGGTAATCCAGATAATAGTCCGGGAAACATTGAACATTATTTAGCGTGATAAGACACATTGGTGACATTTTTCGTACTAATAGAGAATTGTATATAGGATAAAACAAACTTTGCCTGCTGGTTCGGCCTGGTTACAAAAAGCATGAGTGGCGGTACAAAAATTTCCCGCTGGTTTTTGGCAACTGAAAATGTGTTACGAAGATCGACATCTTCGCGTGATGTATACAAAGCTGAAACTTTGTGCACTGTACCTCGATCATAAAGTATTGTGACATCTTCTACCCCCAGAGACATCTATGTGACTTAATACAAATTCTATAAGCAACAGAAAGCTAAGTTGGTTGATTAGTTAGTTTGACAATCGGCCCAGAGATGGCGCGCAGTGTCAGAACCTGGAAGTTGTAGAGAGCCTACTAGACAGTGACAGATAAATGGAGAGTCTTCTGGACCCCTCATATTTAGGTATATAAAGGCATGGAGAAGCCCAGAGTGGACAGTTTAGTTCAGATAGTGAATTGATAGCATTAAGAACAAGTAAGCAAAGTGATCAAGTGACTGAAGTAATGAATTGTAGTATTTAGTGTAATATTAGTAAAGTAATTAATTGCTGTAATTAGTATGTAAGTTAATAAATTAGTGTTTAGTGTTACACTGGTGTCACAATTTCCGGATCCACGATACAGCGTGTTTACAAAAGGAGTGTAAACACGTAGCAATTGGTGTCAGAAGCGGAATTATAACAGAAGATTTCTGGATTGTTCGAGAAAGCTTCTACATTGTTCTTCTCAGGAATTAGTGGCGACATAGATAATTGACTAACGGGGCATTGTTTAAGGACTATATTTGAACTACAAACTGTGAAAAGTGCGCTTCAGGAAAATTTCCAGAACATTTTATTTGGAAAATAGTGGAAATAACCAAATTATTTCAACTGGAAAGTGATATAGACAGTGAAAAAGACTCCTTTCTGCTATTTCGAGATTTTTCTAGAAAGTTCCACTGGAAATATCGACGAGATATCTGGATTTTCGTAACGTCATTGTGCAATAAACTTGGTTAACTTCATCGTATACCCATAACAACAAGAAGTATAGCATGAGAGAAACAAATGCAAGACCTACTTGCGGAGTTTAGGAAGATGGTGGAACAGCAACGCTAGGAAGAAAAAGATGAATTGAGAAATATGATGGAGAATCTGGAAATAAGACGCCAAGAACAAAAAGATCAAGAAAAGCGACGTCAAGAAAAAAAAGAGGAGCAAGAGAAAAGACGTCAAGAGGGAGAAAAGACGTCAAGAGGGAGAAAAGACGTCAAGAGGAAGAAAAGCGGCGTCAAGAAGAAACAGAAGGGGATGAAAACGACGTCAAGAGGAGAAAGAAGAACAAGAAAGACAACGTCAAGGAGAAAACACCGAACTGAGAAAAATGTTGGAGGATCCAGGTCCTCCAACATGACGACAAGATGAGAAAGACGAATTCAGAAAAATCATGGAAGATCTGGAAATAAGACGCCAAGAAGAAAAAGAAGAACAGGAAAGACGACATCATGAGGAGAAAGAAGAACAAGAAGGTCGACGTCAAGAGGAAAAAGACGAATAAGGAAGACGCCAGGCCGAATTAAGGAAAATTCTAAATGAACAAATGAAAATACAACAGGACACTATCATTTCTGCCAATGAAGAATTAAAGAGTGAAGTCAAAGAGGAGATAAACAAGGACGAAGGTCGGAGATAAAGTAGGTGAAGTCAAGTTAGAAGTCAGTCAAATAAAAGGAAAAGTAAATAAGTTTGAAGAAAAGATGAGCGAGTTCGAAGGAGAAGTAGAACGCCTTATATGACAGTTGAGGGAGAAAGGAGGACAGCTACTAACCTCAACAGGTCCTCGATTAAAACCTCCATCATTTGATGGCCAAAGCTCATGGACAACGTACATAAGACGATTCGAAGCAGCTGCATCTGCAAATAACTGGGATAACGAGGAAAAGGCTATAGCATTAGTTCTGGCGCTAAGGGGCCAAGCCTGAGAGTTACTTCAGACTATCCCAGTGAAAAAACAAAGGGGCTGAGGGTTTGAATTATGGTACACAGGGTAATATTAGTAAAGTAATTAATTTTTTGTAATTAGTACGTAAGTTAATAAATTAGAGTTTAGTGATACCCCGGTGTTATAATTTCCCGATCCACAGGGTGTTTACGAAAGGGGGATAAACACGTAACAGTATTGACAGTGAAGTAATGCAAGATGAGGATCTTAAAAGTTCAGCGACACGTGTATTAGGATGCCTACTCACACTGCACAAATGCCAGATGGACATGTCGCTACACTTTATATACTTTATGCTCGAGGTATAGTTGTCCACTTCCTGAACAATTAAAAAACTGTTACCTGCCAATTTGAAAATGTTGCTAAAGCCTTGGCAGGCAGATATGAAGAATAAGAATTATTAAAAGTATTTTTGCTTGCTTGGCGCGCGCCCCTTCATCTGAACCTAAAATCATTGCATAATTATGTTCGAACTAAACAGTTTCTTTTAGTCGGTTTTCAAGTTTTGTATATTCCTTCTGTTCCTTCTCTTCCTTCCGTTAGGATAGACGTAAATAAGAGGGGGCCTGGAGCAAGGACTAGAAATGCCCTACAGGTTGCTTGATAATGTTAACCAATCACAGAAGGTAGGCATGACGACACGTGGTTATCTTCTTCTCTGTCTGGACAGTTACGTACATCTTTGCCAGAATTTCATCCCTTAACAAGTTGTGACTTCAACTGTAACTGAAAGTTTTTCGACAATTTCTCCTACATCCTTGAACCGATTCAAAAATTTTTTGATAGGTTTTTAGAAACAACTTTATAGAATGGTATTAGGGTATTCGAAACTAAAGAAAAGAAAGAAATTGTCGAATCACGAAATCATTTTCTTAAGCATGAAACCGCTACCATTAAAGGTGAAAATTATAGCGCGTTAACTTTGCCCTCATGTAAATCAGAGTAACAACAACAATAATTAAGACAACGATACATAACTAGCATTTGGAGAAAACCACACCGAATAATTCCGATTGAATTGCAACCGACTAATCATGAATGGCATGAAATATATGACTTTAATAATGGGGTGGGGGTGGTAGTGGGGGACTTGGATAGAAAATTTGATTGTGGAAGTACTGATTTCTTAGGCATTGGTGTTTTAATTTACTTTATGTTACACTCTGTATACTTTCCTATTTAAATAAACTTCCTTCTAATTCCTATTGGCGTGAATAAAATCAAGAAGAAATAGAATAATTAATTATTCTGAGCCTGCTCCTGAATTTCCATTTTCTAATGTAACGCGAGTTCATCCTTTTGAATATGTTGCACATGGGCAACCTTTGTTGGCTGTATGTATATTTCACTTGTTTAAAAATACCGTATAATTAGTTGTTGTCTACCTAACCCAGATGAAACTTTAATTAGTGTGCATGTGAAGCAGGTGAAAATCACCCACCTGCATAATAGAATAATTAATATTATGCAAACGTTAATAAAAAACAACATCAAAGGATATGGGCACTTGCAGCAGTAAGCAAGCATTTTTATTAATTCGGTTGTTACAATTTTTTGTTTCTAAAGATATTAAGTATACTATTTGTATTCTCAATTGAGAAATTCAGTCTAAAGCGCTGCTTCCATTACAAAGCAGAAGGCATTTACTACCTAGGACATGCTGACGATCTAGCGATAGGAGTCAAGGGGCGATTTGCGAACACGATATCAGAGCGTTCACAAAGAGTCCTAAATATTGTCGCCAGGTGGTGTAGTGAGGAAGGACTTTCCATAAATTCTCACAAAAGTACAGTCGTCACCCTTACACGGAAAAGAGCCTTGACAGGCCTAAAATCGCGAAGGCTCAATGGAGTGAAAATTCCATTTGCCAGAGAGGTTAAATACCTAGGAGTCATTTTCGATCAAAAGCTGATTCAAGAGAAACTCAAGACTAGTACAGTATGGGATTGTATAAATGCCCTTACGGCCCTAAGAAGTCAGAACAAAGTGACCGTGGCATGGGTACCAGGACATTAGGGACTCAGGGGAAATGAGAAGGCTGATGAACTGGCCCGGGAAGGTGCATCTAAGGCCCTAGTAGGACCCGAACTCTTTTGCGGTGTGGCTAAGCCATGCATAGAAACATCCATTAATGAATGGGTGCAAAGTAAATCTCTAAAGTGGTGGAAAAATTTCCCACGACAGAGACAGGCCAAAAAGTTCATTAAAGAACGATCGGCCAAATTCACGGAATACCTACTACGCCAAAATAGAAAGGCTATTAGGATAATGGTAGGTTTTCTAACTGGACATTGTAGGCTTAATAGACATATGAGTCTAATGGCCCTGACAGAGGATGCAAATTGCAGATTCTGTCAAGAGGAAAAGGAAACCTCAGTACAAGTGCTGTGCCATTGCGAGGGCCTAGCCAGACTGAGGTTCCAACTATTTGGCGAAGAGAAACCAAGGGCAGATAGCTATACCAAGGAGACATTATCAAGGCTATGGAGTCTGATACAAACGACGGAGTAAAATTAGACAAGGAGTGCCACAATAGATGGGGGAGTCACGGTGATTAAGGCCAATCAGCCAACTCCCTTTTCAAATCTAATCTACCATTACAAAGCCTACCTACAATAACACCGAAACTGTGCTTGAGTATTACAAACGGTACCCCTATAAGACTTAGAGTCAACGTCATGTTACGCGTTTGCTCTTGCTCTACCTCAAACGAAAGTACTCGATGGTTGACACTGACTCACCATTAGAAGGTGTGACTTTGTATCGGGTCATTGCCCATAGCAATGCCGTTGTGTGTGTTAAGTGTGTACAATATTTCTGTAAATTATTTTGACATTAACACTTTCTTAAGCAGTTCTAGTCAGTTTCTTGTTTTAATAATAATTGAATTTAATAACTATGGCATTTTGGAGGCCTTTTGAAACGGAAAAGGGTGAAACAGCACATGAAAATATTGGATGTGGAAGTACACTTTTACTCAAGTGTCAGCCAGTCAGAGAGCACTAAGCCACGCCCCCCTCTACCTCAGCGGTAAAACGAACATGCCGAACATGCAGCTAGAAGTTCAGGCCGCAGTTTCAGTCGATGCATAAAAGCCATCAATTTGTAAAACAAACCTGTACATTTAAATGCGACCGCACATACCGAGGATGATAGCAGCATCATGGATATGTGCGGTCACAGGTCTCGTATACAGGACAGAACAAGGAGTCGGAGATAGAAGCTAGGAGCTAAGTCTAGAAAAACAAGCCACAGTACTTCAGGCTGAAGTGGCCGCTTTACAGTGGCGTGCAAAGGAAATAATTAGGCAAGTAACTGACAAGCAGTGCTTAAAGTCAATCGATTCCATGCAGATTCATTGAAGACTAGTATGGAATCGTATTAATGCCCTTAAGTGACCGTGACATTTGTACCAGGACACAGGATACAGGGGATATGCAAAGGCAATGAACTGGTCGGGGAAGGCGCGTCTACGGTCCTAGCAGGACCCGAATCCTTTTGCGTCGTGGCTAAGCCATGCATCCTAGCTTCTATCAATAAATGGGTACAAGAAAAATCTCTGGTGGAGGAATTTTCCGCGACAAAGACTGGTCAAAGAGTTCATTAATGATCGGTGGGAAGATCTACTATTCCAAAATATTGTCAAACGTAATTCCTAATTTAATTTATTAATAGATTATTTAAATATGTCCCATATATTTGTACATGTTTCATAACAAACGTGCAGATTAATGTTTGATATAATTCACAATTAATTATTTCAATAACATTCATGTCTAGAAGCATAAATGAGAATTGCTGAGTTGACAAGGTTAGTTATATTTTGTATACAAAGTCAACATTGAACTATGTTTCATCTATCCTGGGTATTTAAATAAAAAGATAAACAATGATCGGAGAGTCTCTACTGGGGCACCTGAGGTGCGTCTAGGTGGGCACCCGGACGCCGGGGCGTCTAGGCACAGGCCTCTGTTCGTTGAAAGCGTAATGTGGGTTTATATCCCAGATCGTAATTATTGTGATATTTGTAAAGTGAATTGTTATCTTTTGTTGTTATTAAATAAATATTGTTGTGTTGAAGTGAGTGAATTTAGTTTGCCGTTTCAATTCAGATATTCGGGTATAATTTTCAGCCTGAGCACGTTTTTGGCGTGACAATATAAGGGTCATTAGGATAATAGTGGGTCTTCTAACTGGGCAGTGTAGGGTTAACAGACATACGTCTGTTAACAGAAGAGGATGCAACATGCAGATTCTCTCAAGAGGAAGAGGGAACCTCAGTACATCTGCTGTGCCACTGCAAAGACCTAGCCAGACTGAGATTCCAACTACATGGCGAGGGGAAACCAAGGATAGATAGCTATACTAAGAAGCTCTTATCAAGGCCATGGAGTCTGATACAAAGGCAGAGCTGGATAAGGAACCATAAATAAAATAAAATTAGAAGCGCCACAATAGATCCACGGGGGTCGCCGTGGCCAAGGCCAAGCGACCAGCTTCTCCCTTCAAATCTAATAGATTCTTTTTTATTTTATTTTATACATTATTCTTTCTGCTGTTTGTGAAATTCCATACAAAAAAATTCTTTACTGTAACTATGAGCAATCAAATAATAACACAGGCCCACAAAATAAAAGAAGTGGTCTGTTCTTTTGACTAGACCACCTTATCTTTATATATTTTGACGCGCTGAATTCGAATCCGGAGTCAGAATTGCTCCATTGCCTTTCATTTTTTTGTAAGTCGCGAAAATAACCAAAAAAAAACTCATAATTTAGGTTATTTTCACGATTTACTAAAAATTGGTGGGTAATGGAACTAAATGGAGATCTGATTCCTATTCAGCACGTCGAAATATATAGGGGTTGCCCAATGGAGTCCCAGAAACAGAATATTTTTCACTTTCTTTATGTGTGCCTGCCTAATATTATATTTGAATTGTCGGTTTTCTAGAAAATGGCGGAGGAGCCGGTGATATTCGTACCGGATGGCTCAGCCGATAGGTTCACCCTTGTAACTTTTGAATGGGTGAATTGATTTTTTTCAAACTTGGTACAGTGGTATGGGATGAAATTTCCAATTATATGTTGTAAAGAACCAAAATGGCCGACTTCTGATTTCGATGAAATTGACATGAAAATTAAATTTTTAAATGGGACAGTCTGTTGCGTCTAAAAAGGGGCGGTCTTGACATGCCAACATCAGATAAGGGGAAAAAGGACTACTAAAATAATTGACTAAACAAACTAAATTGGCACGTTTTGATTGGCTTAGCTCAGTTAAGATGGGGTGGGCACGTGGTTATCCAGCTGTGGCGGTCACTTGAAAACAAACTACGACATATTTTAACAAAATGTATATTTAATGATCAACAACACATTGATAAACACCTAGTTTTATAAAATTAATCAATGGTACCTAGAGAGGCAGAATTTCATTAAAGAGCCAGAAGGGCTGCCGAACGAAACGATGTGGGGATTCCTAACCTATATGTTATGGGGGGTAACGTGTAAAAGGCCTTTCACTCGTTGTACAAAAACCCCAGTGAAAATTACCCTACTAATACACTTAATTATTTACATAAATATTTAAAAATTCCCAGAATACCAGGGCCATTCAAAATTCAACGAGCATTAACAGGAGCAATGCGGTTATCTAAAAATTCGTACTAATGTAATTTACTCTAATAAACCACGAAACCAGTGCCCGAGGGGTAATATAACTAGGTGGTAAGTCTTATATCAATGTTACTTACTTTAATGAGACAAACGCCATAAGGGCAATACTTATGGATAAATAATCTACGTACAAAATATTGACATACACCAAATGTAAATATAAAACGGCTCAAATAACTATATCACTGTGGGTTATTCCCATCACATAAGCCCTAGAATAATAATGCAAAACTTAAGTCTGACAAACAATAATAAAAGCGCACACACAGAGGGGTAGGTCGGTGGTGTCACACTACGCTCCAACTTCCGACGAGAGGACAAAGATGAACAAATACAAAGCTACTTACAGTCAGGTGCTTTCTTGGGTTGAGCTTACACTTTGTGGGTTCCGATACTCTAGCTAGACCACTGAAGTGGATCGAACAATTAAGAGTCGTCGACATGGGGGCAAAAATTCTCCGGCTCTGTCACCAGGCGTTGTTCCCAGACTGCTGTGACTCACGAAAACATAAGCTCTCGAAGGTGTGTCGAAAGAAGGCTCCTGAAGTCCTAGGGGGAAACTACCAAGGACTCGGAGGGTCACCTACCCTGTCCACTCACAACTCAGCTAGGAGTAAGCTACCAAAGGCTCCAAAAAGAAAGTCCTCAAGACATCAATAATAAATCCCAAACATCCAGGGCGTCCAAAACAACCAACTTCTAGCGTGCAGGCACCAAAAATAAGTTTTCGGGGTGTCACAAAAAAGTTCCAAGGGTGCTCCCAGAAAAAAAAGGTAGGAAAAAGAACCCTGAAATATAATAACAATAGAACTCAATCCTCATTAAAGAGGTAAAGACATCAAGGCGCAACTTACGGTTTAACCGGTTCCTTTAGCAAACCAATATGGAAGACCACACCGCTCGAATCCCAGGAAATCTGGCTTCATCGGGGCTTCGACAAAATATCACAACACAATTTCCAATAAAACAACTAACCAGAAGCCCCTACGACTGAGGGTTACATTTAATCCGTGTTTTCACGATATTAATAATCACAAAATTATAAAACGCTAGCCCTCGCCGACTTGTTTTCTTCCAGCTTCAGCAACGACAAAACAAAAACCAAATGACAGAACTAACCGCTAGCGCTGCGATCGCCTTTCCTATTTTCCAAGTTCTGCGGACGTTGACAATAGGCAACTCTATATACACTCAATAACACACAGTGGCGTATTCAAGACGCCGAAATGGGTTGCTAAGGGCCGAGAAATGTTCTAATCTACTAATACAGCGGTGAGAGCATAAAATATGGGGTTTAGTCCGAATAGGTGCGGGAGTTTTGAAACTTTGGGAATTTGTAGATTTCGATGCCCTGAATGAAATAAGAAACAATGCAAAATGTGATCTTAGTGTTCTATACCTTTTTTTTCGTTAAACTGAATAGTTTCGGTGCAGCAGCCGATTGAAGTCAAGCATTCTTGACAAAATTATGATTTTTTAAATTTCTCAATTTAGTGCGACTTTTATGAAGGGATATTTTTGAAAATGGTAAAATATAGTTGATTTTACTTGTCTGCTACGCATAGCTCAATGTCCAATACTCGTTTCCATACCACTTTGAGGTAGAGTATATGCCGCTTTTTTTTACGTGGTTGTCCCCTATTGCTTAATCCACGACTAGCCTGCTTCTTGAGGCGTTTTATGTGCTTGATGTCGAAAGTCCAGGTTCGTTGTAGTCTTCAACAATACTTTCTTCGGAAATTGCTTCCGTTGCGCTGTCCACTGATTCTACGTATTGATTGTTCTCCATGCTTGCGGGAAATGTTTCGATTGAAGAGTCTACTTCCCCGTCGTCATGAAGCTCGTGGACTGTTTCTGGTGCATTGTCACAGCTTTGTCCGTTACAAAATTTACAAATGACAACATTTTAACCCTGCCTTTCTACAACCACATGCTACAATCCACCCTTTCTTGCATTTACAGTGAAGAAATATAAGTAGCTTTTTAGAAGCAGGATCTTTCAGCGCTCAGCACAACGGAAGCAATTTCCAAAGAAAGTATTATTCAAGTATTATCAAGCACCTAAAACGCCTCAAGAAGCAGGCTAGTCGTGGATTAGGCCTATAGGGGACAACCACGTAAAAAAAAACGCGCCATATACTCTACTCTCAATGGTTAGGCCAGCAGCTCAGGGTTTTAACAAACAAGTGGGACTGTTCCAGATGTATTTCTTTTTAACTGGATTGAAACGGGACGAGTAAGCAGGGAAACAGTTTTCGACTCAATACAACTAAACTCGGATATTCCACTAAGATAAACAGTATTGCAATTCACTTCAAATTTCAACTAATTTTACAATATGCGGGAGCTTCTAACGTTTGAGAGGACAGCGAGAATCTAACTCGTTCTACACATGGTGCACTCAAGCTAATTTTTTGTCTCTCTTTTTTTATATACATCTGTTTTAATCCCATATCAAATTTCGAGCTTTCTAAAGGCACGTCCACTCAAGGTGGTGTGAAAAAGAGTATTGAACATTGAGCTATGCGTAGCAGACAAGTAAAATCAACTATATTTGAGGATTTTCAGATATGAAAACAAATTTTGTATCATCACAAAAATACTCCTTCATAAAAGTCGCACTAAATTGAGAAATTACAAAAAATCATAATTTTGTTAAGAATTCAATCTGCTGCTGCACCGAAACTATTCACTTTAACAAAAAAATAAATGGGACATATTTTGTAGAAAATTTAATGGTCTCTTATTTTCATAAGAACATTTTTTGTCTTATGAGGCACCTGAAGCGAGATATTTCAAAGAAAATGTTTCTGTGCGCCATTTTATCAACATGGCGGCGCCGGCGGCTGAGATCACATTTCGCATTTTTCCTTATTCCATGCAGGGCATCGAAATCTACAAATTCCCAAAGTTACACTCATTTCACTTATTCGGACTAAGAATCTACCTATCGACTGTACTAGACTGATTTTTAACAATTTTGGCAAGATCGCGGCCTTCTATGATTAAAACTTAAAATTAAGAAATCTATATTTTTTGAAAATAGAAATAATATTTGAGAGTTCAGATCTGATGTATTTTGGTCAGCAGGATCCAGATATGCAAAATATACTGTTTGTCTCATTTAAAAATTAGATTTTCATATCAATTTCATCGAAACCGGAAGTCGGTCATTTTGGTTCTTTACACCATATAATTGGAAATTTTATCCCATATCACTGCACCAAATTTGAAAAAAATCCATTCGCTCATTCAAAAGTAACAAGAGTCACATGGTATATTACACAGGCTCACACAAAAAAAAATAGTCTGTTTCTGGGACTCCATTGAGCAACCCCTATTTATTTCGACATGCTGAATACGAATCGGGTGTCCGTTTAGCTCCATCACCCACCAATTTTTAGTAAATCCCGGAAATACCCTAAATTATGAGTTTTTTTTAGGTTATTTTCGCGACTTCCAAGAAATGGTAGGTGATGAAGCAATTCTGACTCCCGATTAGAATTCAGCGCATCAAAATACATAAAGATAATTTGGTCTAGTCAAAAGAACAAACCACTTTTTAAAAGCCTTTATTTAACTTGCAATGTTTGTATGTGTGTTTGTATGTTTGTTTGTTAGTTTAGGTCAAATCTTGCAAGCTAAATTCCGACTAGTTCTAATTAAGCTAGAGCTTTGAAATTTGGCACAAATGTATAAGGCCGGTGAAAATGCAACATAGTATAGCCATTATCAGTCTAAATCCAATATGGCGGACGTCCCAAGATGGCGGATCGGCTTTTTAGTCTCAACCCCCTTGATATTGGTCTCAAATGAAAGGGTTTAACGAGTAAAATACGATAAATAATGTAACGTCATTGTAAATCCAATATGGCGGATCGGATTTTTAGCCACAACCCCCTTGATATGGGTATCAAATGAAAGGGTTTGACGAGTAAAATACGATAAAGTATGTGATGTTATTCTAAATTCAATATGCCGGACGTGGGAGAGGGTGGGGAAGGGGTGGAAAGAGGTGGGGAAGGGGTGGGGAGAGGTGGGGAAAGGGTGGGAAGGGGTGGGGAAGGGGTGGGAAGCGATAGGGAAGGGGTGGGAAGAGGTGAGGAGGAGGTGAGGAAGAGGTGGGAAGAAATGGGAAAGGGTGGGTGGGTGGTAAGAGGTGGAAAAGGGGTGGGAATAGGGGTGGGAAGAAGTGGGTAGAGGTGGGAAGAAGTGGGTAGAGGTGGGAATGGGGTGAAAAGAGGTGGGGAGAGATGGGAAAAAGCAGGGGAAGGGGCAGTAAGAGGTGGGAAGTAGTGTTAGATAGGTGAGAAGACGGGAGAGGGAAGGAGTGGATGGCGGTGGCAAATGAAAGGGTTTTGTCTGTAAAATAAGTAGTCTAAAAAGTAAAAAATAAAATTATATAAAAAAAATATTAAAAAAAAAAGGTTTTATTTGAAAAAACTACTAAAAAGTAAAAATATTTTTTTTAAAATTCATACACCTGGAAACCAAAAGCTTTGGGGGCGGCCAATTGAGCAAATTAACTATGCAATAGCGCTATATGACCGCCCCCAAAGCTTTTGGTTTCCAGGTGTATGAATTTTAAAAACATTATTTTTACTTTTTTGTAGTTTTTTCTTAAAAATAATTTTTTTATATAATTTTATTTAATTTTGTGTGCCTGTGTAATTTACTTTAAAATCTTTACATTTTAACTATATACCGCCTCAGTTTTTATACTTAGATTACGCATTATCCCTCAGTTTCACTATGATTTTCAGATTTTCAGTAAGCTATGTGGCAAGTAGTTTGGTAATTCTAATATTCTTTTAAGACGCATATTGTTAAATAACCAAATTATCATTTGAGAACTTGACAACTTCATCTACACTTTCTAAATTATACAACAAATCAAAGTTAATAAGGTTAAGATCTTGCCCGAATAAATCATAATAATTAAAGTTTGAGAAGGTCCTAGAAGTACGACATAAAACATCATGCTTATTTTTTATCTATAGTGGTAGACTTTTCACTAACATTCGAAAGTAGCGAACCATCAACAACAATTATATTACAATTACTCCCAGGTGCAACGACAATTAATCCTTCTCGATAAATTGTCGCAAGCTCAATATTTGTACCGCCTCTTTTAACAAAGCCTTATTTTGTTATTTTTTGTTTTATTTACACTTTGTGTTTTTCAAACAGGTGCTTTGTAGAAATGATTAGCATAAGACATACTTCAGTGTACAGTTAAATAATTGTACAAAAATATTTTTATATAATAAAAAGAACAGTAAAGCATTTTCTGCCGGCTAAACTCCCATAAAAGCACAAAGACTGTATTTTATAAAATATAAATAAAAATGTTGAAACATTTATTCAAGTAATCTTTTTTATCTGCAATATATACGAGCGGCAAAATACATTTAAATAAAACTCTACATTTTGTGTGCAATCTATATGGAAAAAAAATGTATCCATATATCTATTTTTACTTCCCTTAACGTATTCTCTCTTGGCCTACATTTAAAATATTTGCATCACAATTCTCTAGCGAGTACGTGTTCTTGCATACGTGGCAAAAATTTTAAAAGATGTACTATCACATCATGTTATAATTTTAAATTAGGGGATTTCTGCTTATTTTCTTTACCAAAAACTTTTAAGAACTAACACTAAATTTTTTATAAGACACTGGTTTCCCTAACTGGGAAATTATACCGAATCCCAACGCAACGTCGCATCGTGAGGTGGATATCTCAAAATTTTACATTCTTTCGTATTTATTTAGAACGTTTTTAACAAAGTAGTACGGACGATTGTCCTGAATATTTACAAGAAGCCTTTTTTTTGCACTTTTACAGAAAATTCGATTTCAAAAAATGTATCCATTTGTTATAAAATATCTGAAGCACTGGCAGGGTCACTCATCCAAATATTAGCAGCGACACGTAGCAAATAAGAGTTATTAATATTCTGAAATACATATGCGCCTCCCCGAAACCCGAAACCTGGCCCGGAGTCAGCCAGACAACCACGGCGCGTAGTGCGGGACAGGTTCGGATCGGCTTGGCGACAATAATAAAAAAAGGAAAATTAAAATCCCTACCCATCTAGCGTAAGTTTAAAATTAATAATATGTTTAAAAATAATGCTGCCCACATGGGCCTAAAACTAATACATATAAAACTTAGAACTAGTTACTGGTTGTAGCACTGAATAAATTTTGGCTGTTGACTCGAATGAAAAGCTAAATGAAAAACCCCTACGAGAACTGCCGCCAGCAAAATATGGTGTAAAAAGAATAAGGTGTAAAATATTTGAATTTTTTAAAAGTCTATCGGCCAAAATGGGATTTTTGATGACAAAAAGACAAAGAGAATTAAAAGAGGAACAAAAATAGAACATAAAGAAAGAGCACAGAAAAGGTTGGAAAGATAAAGTTGAGGAAAGATCAAATATGGGGAAATAGTAAATTGTAGTATGGGAAAGTATGGTTAGAGAAGAGGTTGCCGGAAAATAGGCAACGCTTGGTATTTTAGGGGGTGTTTGATCTGGAATGGGGCATTATGCATTCTGATTTGGGTTATGTTGCTGGTTAGCGGACTATCGCTCAGTTCGAAGGTGTAGAATTTTTGGGAGATTTTTTGAACGTAGTCCACTAGTGAGGTTATGTCGAGACAATGTGCGTATAGATCTCTGAGGGAGGTGTACCTGCCGAATCAGACATAAAGCGCCTAAATTTGTGTTCAAGAACTTTGAGTTTTCGCATTGTTGTAGCCGGAATGCTGCACCACATTGGCGCCGCGTATGTGTTAACCGGCTTGATCACCATCGTGTACAACAGTTTCTTATTTGTACTCTTAAGTCCGCTACCTCTGGCCAGGAGCGGGTACAGATGAGCAGACCATGCGTATTATTTCGTTAATATGTCGTTTGTCCAAGTTAATTAACCCCCAGATGCTTCATGCAACGTTTGATTGGAATTAGTTGTCCATCGATCGAAATTGCCATTAATATGCGGTTCTCTAAGAACAGGCGCATGAAGAGGATCGATTTGGATTTCTCGGCGTTGATCCGAATCTTCCTCTTGTCATAATACGTCGTGGCACGGGCCATGTGTGCTTTCAGCAACATATTAGCCGCTTGAGCGTTGCGTGAATGCGCGTACATGGAAGTGTCGTCGGCGTACTTGGCAAGGCTGTTATTCGGGAATTCAGAGAGGTATAAGTTGTATAGCTTTGGTGACAGGCAAGACCTCTGGGCGACGCACGCGCGAATGTCCCACCGCGCTGATAGTTTCTTATTCACCCTGTCAGGAAAGAGTGAATAAGTTTCGTTATGTGCATGGGGAAGTCCATTGCATTCAGTTTGTGAAGAAGCCCCGGGATCCATACGTCATCGAAGGCCCTCTCAACATCGAGGAGCTCTTCTCTAGGTTGCATTGCACCTTGACGTCATTTACGACCCTGACAACCTGATGATCGGTGCTTCTGCCCCGCCTGAAGCCGAACGAGTGCCAACTCGTCGTTGATGTTGAGTTCATCCTGAGCAGAGTTTAATCTGATTAGGATTACCAGGAATATCACGAACGCGCTCAATTTTTTCTTTTGGCATTTGCCTAGAAATATCACCCTGTATATTGATTTTTGAAATTTTCAAAACCGTATTTAAAATTACCGGTATAACGTATTTAAACTATGTAATTAGTTTATTTGGCATACTTTTAATACTTCGAGAATTATCAACTGAGTTTCAAAATAAATCAATTTCAAATAGTTTTTAGAAAGCAACCTGCACCTGCGCCGTGGGCATCAATAAATTCCAAGTATAATTAAATTTGAAGGAACCACCAGTTTTTCAAAATGTTCAAAAATGGCATCATTCATGAAAATAAGAAAAAATGATGACCCTTGCAGCAGCTTAAAAAATAAATAAAATTAAAAAAATAAATTATGATGTGTTTACGTATGTTAAGTGGCAACTTTTGCACACCCAAGCTTTTTGAAAATAAAATTTTTTTTTCACTCCACCCTATTACATAGGTCAAATATATTTTGCACTTTCTTGGTAGCCTATCATAGTTCCATCTAATCCACGCGATTTATTATTTTTTAATCCATTAATAAATTTCTTTACTTTTGTTTTATTTCTGTTGGAGATGTGTACTTTTGTTTCAGGTAAAACATTATATGGCCTCGGAATGATTTTATTTGCAAGAATCTTTCCAATAGTACTAAAAGAGTTAAAAACATTAGTTTTTTCATTGTCTTCTACTTTTTTACCTGTAGCGTTTTTAATAGTGGGTATATTTATCTGATTTTTGAATAAGGCGCTAAATTTATTTGTGACCTCCCATAAAATTTTTGTTTTATTTTTTTTTCCTTCATATTTTTCCTTTTTTAATTAAGTTATTTAGATCCTTACGATATTTGATAATTCATTTTTTAATTCATTATTATTTGGTTACTTTTTTAATTTAATATACATATTATTTCTTATATTTATTTTCCAATGAATTTTTTCTTTATCCGTGTTTTCCTTCTTATCTCTTTATGTTTAATTTGAACAATATTCGTGTATGAATTTATCTGGCTTTTAATTCATATAAAAATCAGTATTTGTACTATTTAAGTATAAGAAGTAAGTAATAATGGGGTACCGTGCAGGAGCAGATTTTTCTTTTTTGATGTTTTTGTCTATCCAATGTTTATTCTTTGTGTCGGTGATATTAACTAGTAAATAATAATTTAAGCGTTTTATAGAATTAAGTGTAAGTTATATTATTACAATTAAATACTGTGGCTAACCATCCAAACTTAATTTCTGCAAATAGTCCAACAAATTAGACATTTTAGAAGAAATAATTTATAAAGTAATAATATTTGAGATGCGTACTCTAGATTGGGTTAGGAATAGATACCCGAAAAGATCCCCCATCCATTTTTTGCCAAAAACTACCCCTAACGGGGACTTGAAGCTGGTTTCTCACTTTTATCTTGTAAACCGTTCGCCGGAAGAGAAGAAGTTTAGGAAATAAAAAACTTGTTAAATTCTGCATAAAAAATGTCCTATTAACCTCGGGGTAGTTTGGAGAGCATAGGTAAAAATCGATCCTATTCGAAGTTTCACAAATATCTTTTAGGAAACAAAATGTTGCATCTGATTACTCTATCTTAAATGAAAAACAAAGTATATTTGAAACAAATTTAAAATTATTCTACCTTAAAACCTATTTACATGAATCGATAAATAGTTATAAGGATAAATTGCAAAATGGCGCATAGATATCTAAAGTAAACTCAATTTACGTCCAGATTTTATAAACCCACGGTCAATATAAGGTTCTCCAATCAGTTATAATATAAAGCGTTTGATGGTTTGCCTATGGGTTTTTATTATTTGCATTTTTCAATTAAAAGGCTACATAAAATCATTATTTCGCTAATAAAATCCTCACGGTATTGCCCGTTTCCCTAAAGAATAATGGAACGGGCTGTCAGAGAGTAAATACCAGCGTGAAATCTCTACCTTACATTCACGCAATCGCTGTCAAACTGTCAATTCAAATAAATCTCAAGTATTTGTTATTGAGTTGAAAAAGTCATAGGATTTATATTTAAGGACATTAAACTATTGTTAAGCGATGATATTGAAGTGGGTATATAAATGAAATATTTTTATAGAGGTGTATTTTTTGGATCACATTTATTATACTCGGCGGCTCAAAATTTTCTCCGGATGTTTCTGTCGCTGATAGTACATCCAAAAGTAAAGGTACTCTATCATGTAAAATTATGTCCAAAAATGGTTAGTAAGAGAATTATACCTCTTTAAAGTAGTACAGTACCCAGAGGTAAAAAATATGCCAAATTTCGGAATAATCTCATATGTAATGATAATCTTTATTCATGGGTTATTATTGTAGTAAAATCTGAAGTCAAAATAAAAAAATTCAAAATGGCGGCTCCAATATGGCGGATGGATTTTTTTCTAAGGCAAGTGTTTTAATCGGAAAAAAGGGCATTTAGGTGATGCTATATATTAGCAAAAAACAGCATTTTTGAAAAAAAACAATAATTACTGGACAATTACATTAACAAAATGGTGGCATTTTATAAAGAAAAATATGAAAACGCACATTGTTTCGGAAATAACTTCTTTATTTTTTATGATACAGAAACAAACAAAAACTCATTTAAAATATTGATTAGTTTTCCTTTATTCTGTTCCTCAGATATTTTGATGGAGGTTTCTAAGATATTCAACATTTAAACTAAAGACTTCATCCTATAATATTTCCGATGCCATTTACAAACTTAAATATCAACGAAACTATTAATATTACATAGATATTCAAATTCATTCTGAGTATATAAGTTTTATTTTGAATGTCTACCTCTTTTTTTCGCTTAAACCAATATTTATTGAGATATTTGCAAAGATCAAAAATGTTTACGTCTCCTCGAAAATTCCTTTATAGTTTATAATGAAATTTTTTTCTGAAGCAAGCACTGCAAAAGGACGACAAAATTTGAGTGTCTAGGTTTATTATATATTAAAGAAAAACAGTATGTGATAATATATTTTTTTAATTCTGACTACTTACATTAACAAAATGGCGACGTTTTTATTAAAAAAATGTAATGAGAGGAAGCACATTGTTTCTATCATAACTTCTTTGTTTTTTATGCTATAAAAATAGTCAAAAAGTCATTTGAAAGCCTAAATAATAGTCTTTCACATTGGTTGTTAGCATGTCTAACGTAAGTGTCATAATTTCTGAGAAATTTAACATTTTAACTAAGTACTTTGTCTTATAAACGTTCGGACGACATCTTTATACCTCTATACCTAAGAACCCTTTAATTTTACAGAAATTAGAGAATAACATAAACATAAACATAAACACACCACAGATAGTAGACAACCCCCAAATCCAAAGCCAAGGCTGTCCGGAAGGGGGTTACACATTCGGAAAAACGCAGACATACATCCACACCCACCGGTGTTGTCAATACCGGAGCTGGGGGTCGAACCCAGAGCGCGGTAGCGAGTCGATCAGCGTATTCGCCACTCAATACGCCTTAACCGATTGAGCTACCGTGCCGGTAGAATGACGATCCAATTTACTAGAATCTTTATTTGTCTCTAGTATGTTTTAGTGTAATACTTTTCAAGTTATTTGACGTAAATCGTGTTGAGATACCCCATTTTTCAAGTTGAAAAAAAATCATATTATGTAGCATTGACGGAAATTTATGTGAAAATTTAGCCTAAAATACTTATTAGTGTAGCTGACCATAAGTAGAGTTATTTAACAAGAATTACTCTTTTTTTTTAACTACAAATAGAAAAGTTTTCCTTTTTTCAAGTCCATCCGTAGATGTACTGTATAACTTATCATACAACCATGTGTAGGCACCCTCAACATCATCAAAATAGACTGAATACTGCAGTTGATGTTAGAAATTATTATACAACAGTAAGAAATTGATTTTCTTAAAATTATACCTATTGCTACATTGACAGAAAAGTTGTGCTGTAACTTAGTTCTAAAGTAAATTCTAAATGAAATTTCAAACGCTGGATGATACCTGTTTTCAGCCACTAGCGGTTCAGGAAATGGAAATATAAGCCGAAAATTTCATAAGTAATATGAACCTCAATGTAATTATCATGGTGTTGATATTTAATTTACGTCTTTTTCATTCTTACGTACATGATTGCAGTGTTGGTACTCAATTACATTAGTGTAAAGGACCATTCTTGGCTTTTACAGACAACAATATTGATTTAAACGTACATTAAATATTTGTCCAGTTAATTAGGTCAAACTGATTTGTTGTTTTACCTGAAATAAATAAATTATCTTGATAGTGAGTACGGTTAGCAAATATATACACAATACACTATACTTTATGAAGTTTCCTAGAAAAAGGTGTTACAATTTTTATGGTATAAATAAAAAAGTATTACACGCGTCGCTATGTCGTTTATCTGATAAAAACCCTAAAAGTAGCAATTCGTATATTTTTACATATTAATTTAAAACTTGATACGTGCAGCCTGATTTACAAACGAAATTCCGCGTCACTGAACCTGTTGAGCATATCGGTTGCCAGCGAGTTTTTCTTTAAAATAAGATGCTTATTTCAGAACTTGTTTAAGAGACCTGGAAGCGTAAGCCAGACTCCTAATTATACTGAACTGGAACTGTACGGAGTTGCAATTTGATTTTTTTATACCTTTTAAGGATATTATCTAGCTAATTAAAAATTAAAGCTGTGTTAGAGATCATCACTGAGCTTTCTAATTTATTTTGTAGTATGAAAACCCGGTCGTATACTTGTACTTATGCAGCGAATGAATATCATAGATGACAGTTATAAAACAGTCCTGAAGGGGGCTGGAACCTTCGGTATGAAGCTGCCTCTGAAGTAGTGCCCACAAACATGAAAACACTTGAATACTCGATGCGAGTCTCGCCAACCATGTTGGCATCATCTGGAGATGAGATTTGGTATTTGTGGGAGCTTTAGAGGTAGTTATAAAACAGAAAGGAAATTCGTATTAATAGGCATGCAGCTCACCTAAAAACAGAAGCAACCGACCCGAGAACCGACCCGTTCTACCAAATATTTATTTAATTATTAGCCCAACAAATTTTTACAATATAATTGTAGGTCAAATGAGAAACAAATTACATGTAAAATATACAATATAATATTACGAACTACTTTCTTACAAGACATAATGCTCCTAATACTACTGAACCACAGCTATCCTTACAAAAATCAAATCACCTGTCAGGGTATTACTCTCGACAAAAAGCTTAAATGGGGTACGGTACGTTATGGCTAAATGTGAAAAAGGCATTCATTTTATAAAAATTATTTGTAAAACATGGTGGAGCGTTAATCCAAACATTCTTATTATATTTTACAAAGCTTACATTCGTTCGAAAACACAGGCACACAAAAAAAAATCGAGTGCGAGAAGGCATGTATTCTCATGCATTTTGACTCGCTGAACACAAATCCGATGTCTGTTTTGCTCGATTGGCTCTTGAATTTTTGCTAACCTCAAAAAAACACCTTAAAAATGCCCGAAAAATTCCAAACAAGTAAATAAAAGGCTTAAATGAGCTGATCACTATATCTATACGTAATTTGGGGTGCCGAAACTAAAAATGAGGTCAGAATTAGCCAATCAGGAATTTTGACATAACCTCAAACAACACCTAAAAAATTCCCAAAAATCCAAAACAAATAAATTAAAAGCTTAAACCAAGAACTTTAAAACTAACATAACCTAAGGCAAGAGCATTACACCAAGAAATTTGCACCAAGAACTCTAAACCTAACATAACCTAAGACAAGAGCTTTAAACCAAAAACTTAAACTTAAACTATAAATTAAGACAAGAATTGTTAAGTTCCTAAGGCAAGAACTGTTAAGGTTTAGAGTTCTTGGTTTAGAATTCTTTGTGTAAAGTTTCTGTCTTAGAATATGTTACATTTGGAGTTCTTAGTGTAAAGTTCTTGCCTAGAGTTTTGCTAGATTTAGAGTTCTTGGTTTAAAGTTCATCGTGTAAAATTCTTGCCTTGTTTTTAGTAAATTTGATGTTCCGAAATATCGAAAAAAAAACAACGATAAAATAAAAAAATATTTATCTAAAATATAGTATGGAAATAGTGGATAAAGGTTTTCCATGGCACCTTGCATCATATGTTATAAGATGTTAAACAAATGGAAAGAACGTTAAAAAGTAAAATATAAAAATCCAACAATCTGGAAGGAGCCTGGAATCCGTGAAGAGTGTTATTTCTTAGCAATACAAATATTTCCGGAATGGAAACTGATTGTTCCGAGGTCAAGTCAAGAGGATGACAGTGAATATGAAGATAGTGAATGTGAGTATTTGATAATTTTATAAAACTCCCAGTATTTGGCGAAATGATAAACTTAATAAAGTTAATAGAAATTTTGGTCTATCTAATGGTAGGGAAGAATATTTAGTATCAAGTGAAGTTCGTTCTAGCTCATAGAGAAAAAGAGAAAAAGACTTTAGAAAATATTTTACACAAGGAAAAGAACACTTGCTCATATATTGTCATAATAAAGAAGAGTTCATGAATATACTTAAACCTATCATATGTAGATTTTAGATAAATATTTTTTATTTTATCGCTGATATTTTTTTCGATTTTTTTGGAACCTCGAATTTACTACAAACAAAACACAAGGAATTCGCATTATTTACACAGTTGTGCAAATTTCCTGTAGCCCTATACTCATTGGAAGCCAAGTCTCCCACTTCACTAGAGCTGCGGTTGCATGATGACGCGACGCCCGCGGCCCCGCTTTTCCATCCTGATCGGCCGTTGATACTGGGGTTTCCCTCCCCTGCATCGTAAACTCTTTCTCTACTTTTGCCATTACGGCATTTCTTTTACCTAGGAACTTAGCCAAAATAAATCGTTGCCTGCCGTCACTACGTGGAGGTGTCCTAGTCGCAAAAATAGAAAAAGAAACAAATGGCATATGACAGAATAAAGAAAACTATACAATTCTAAACAGCTCTAAGAAAAAAAAGTAAAAAATCGTCAAGGGAGGGTGTAGGCACATGTTAAGTCCAACCGATATTCCTCACTCAATATAGCAAATTTTTTCGAAAAATTTTTCCTAAAAATGTCACTGCAGTAATATTATCCTTTAGATACTTGAACATTTAAAAGTCACCCATCTCCGCTTACTAGGGTTGATGAGAATATATGCTGAAATGATATTTGTCTATGAAGTTTGCAGATTGCGCTTTAATTCTGACTACGGTATTGTGTTCAGCTCGTGAAAATACATCTGAAATTATATGTTCAGGTATTATGTAGAGCAAAGTCAATTTCGGGCTGTGATTCAGTCATTTTTGAGTACGTTTTCATCCTAAATATGGATTTTACAAGATATTCAGTCGTCGCGCATAAATTCTGACCATGGATTCGGTTTCAGTGCCCCAAATTACATATAGATATAGTGATCAGTTCATGTAAGCTTTTTGTTTACTTGTTTGGGATTTTTCGGGCATTTTTTAGGTGTTTTTTGAGGTTATGTCAAAATTCCTAACTGATCGGCCAATTTTGACCTCAGATTCGCCAAAAATACGTATGAAAATGGTGGTCAGCTCATTTAAGCATTTCATTTACTTGTTTGAAATTTTATTTTTCGGTCATCATTAAGGTGTTTTTTGAGGTTCGGAGAAATACAAGAGCCAATCGGGCAAAACGGCCATTTTTTTTTTGTGTGCCAGTGTAATCGATTATGGCTCCACATTATATGGATCTGCTAGCACCTCTGTTTTAAAACGCCTGGATACAGTTCAGAACGAAGCACCTATATGGCTGGGAGCCATGAACTCCTCGCCTCTTATTCTTTTACACGCTGAAGCTTCAGAGCCACTTTGATTTTTAAAAGACAATTTCTCAGTGAAAAATATATTTTAAAAGCGAAATGCAAAAATCTCTCTATTACCTCTGAGATTTCCCAATTAAGTATACAGGATTTAACTAATAAATATTGGTCGAACAAAAACTCCCCACGCCTTTGCTCCGGTTTCCGCGAAACAAGTGGACTATTAAATACCCTTCTGAAATATTCGTACATATCTCATTTTAATTTAGAATACTTTGATCTTTTTACCAACCTCATATAATAATACCATTTTATTCAGAAATTACCACCGTGAATGACTTGATGTTTAACAACTTGAGGGTGGAATATTCCAGTCATCTGCATATATTCACTGATAGATTGAAAATTGAGGATTAAATGGGGTGTGCTATTTATATTCCGTCTAAAAAGTTTGAGCTGAAAATTAAATTGGACAATATTACAACGGTGTTTACCAGTGAGGCTACAGCAATTTTGAAAGTCTTGGACTATGTTAAGTGTAATGGAGTTAAGCAAGCTGTTATTTTCTCGGACTCTTTAAGCGTCTTGTAAAATTTAAAAACAGTAAAAGTATAAATAACTACCTCAACATAAACAGTTAAGTGTCCTTCGAATATTACTCCTTCTTTGTAACCTATAAAAAGAACATATTATAACAGACTCTATTTGGGTAAAATCTCATGCAGGTATCCAATACAATGCGCATGTGGATAAACTTGCCAAGGAAGGCGCTATTTATTTAAAAATAAGTTTTTCGGACTACATGAATTTTTATAAAAGGTCATAATAATATGACTATTAATAGGGGAGTCGATAGAGATTTTCACTTCGGAAAAATTCCGGTAAGCAGTAACTTTTGAGAATACATTTCTGAACACGTCAGGAACAACATACCAAAAGTTACCAACAATAGTCCCTGGACGTAATTTTTTATTAAACAAATTAATTGTAAAATACTTTGTCAAATATATCTTAAAATATTTTTTTCTTTCAAAAAGTAATTGCGCCATTTGAAAGTACGAGAGATTTCACATCAAAAATGTATAAGAAGTTTTTTTGTATGTTCAAAAATGTAGGCTCCAGATTTTTTTGTTTAACGCACGAAAATGGAACGCAGAGACACTTAAGTACGGCGAGCGAAGCGCGCGCGGCCTCGTGCGCGCTGTACTAAATTTATTGTAACTTTTGAACTAATTATTGAAATTGACCTTACAATTGCTTAAATGACAGAAAAAACATGTAGCTATTGGATTATTATATTTTCAAATATAAAGAGGAATAGTACATATGTGAAGTCGGAATATAGAGATTTGCGATGAAATAGGTAAATGTCTAAAAATTTAAAGATAAAAACTTGGGTCTTTCACATTTTACTCTTGAAGTAATGTATAAAAAGACGCGATGAGTGAAAAAATCTCAAAAATTTATTTTTGAAGAGGTACACTTCCAAAATTTCAAAATTTTTAGTAAATGATAAAATTTGATATATATAACTAACTTTAACCACCTATTTCTCTGGTTTAAATCGCGTTATTAGACCTCTGTAGGTGCGATTTTTAAAGTTTGAAATGTGTACTTTAAGATGCTTCAAGGGGATTTACCTTAAAAATTAAATTAATCCCTCTTTTTTACGAAAATAAAAGAAAATATTTTTTTGCTCAAAAAATCGTGAAATTATGGATAAAATAAACGTTAGTAACTTTTATCAAAACATTATTTAGCCTACTTATATAGCATACGTTTATAGTAAGACCTCAAAATAAGTAAATCTGATGAAGAAAAAAAATTTGGAATATATATAAACCTATACTTTTCACGAAATATTGAAAAAAATCGACTCAATGTTGATTGTTTCTACAATTTTTATCCTGTTTAAAATATCGAAAATATAGTAAAAATATTCACACGGTACAGGGTCATGAGTCAAATTATAATGCTTGAATAATAGAAAGAGATTGAAAGTAAAACAACATCTTCGCGGCAAGCACTACGTATCACCTACCCGCACGCTGTGCGCCGTGTGTGTGTGTGTGTGTGTGTGTGTGTGTGTGTGTGTGTGTGTGTGTGTGTGTGTGTGTGTGTGTGTGTGTGTGTGAGTGTGTGTGTGTGTGTGTGTGAGTGTGCGTGTGTGTGTGTGTGTGTGTGTGTATGTGTGTGTGTGTGTGTGTGTGTGTGTGTGTGTGTGTGTGTGTGTGTGTGGTGTGTGTGTGTGTGTTTCCGCAGAGCATTGTAAAAGTAGTTTGGGCACTTTTTCACAGATCATCGTGTAATGCTATATACAATATCACGTTTTCTCAGTTTCCTTTTAAGTTTTTGTGTGAATATTTAAATTGTGTCTTTAATTGAATAGTATTTTGAATTATTTTATTGCTTGATGGAAGTCGGCCATATTGGATCAGCCTTTTAGAATTACCTTTTTTTGATATTATAATCTGTTTCAGAGACCTCTAAAACCTCTTATATGTCAATTTGACTAAATTGCTTTAACATTTTTCAACTTACAATAATTTTGTTAAAAAAAAAAGTTTCTTTTTTTTTAAATAATTAATAAACAATTTCCTCACGAGTATATGTTTAGAACTTTTTATTTTAAGCTATGTAAAAGTGATATCAAAAGGTTTTAGGAAAATCGAAACTTCCCGTAATTATTCCGAAATAATGCATATTTTCAGCCTCTATTGACTCCACTATAAGCAGAGAGAGTGTTTTACCATCAATATACAAAAATGACAACCCACATAATCGATAAACTCAGACTGAAAACGATTTAAATAAAAACCCTTGGTTTCAACACTTTGGTCATACTTGCTTTCCACAACCCCAGAAGAGGATATGAGTTATTGACACAGACATATGTGCGTTATGCGGAGTCATTTGTGATTTAGATACTATTATTTTTGCCCGTTCAATTCATAGTAGATCTGCAAATTATTTTATTGACAGTCTGTTAAAACTGAAAATATTTCTTCCATTTAATCTCCTGCATCTACTATCTCTGAAGAATATACATAAACCTGTATAAGAAATATTACGTTTCCTGAGTAATGTAAATCAGCTATTGTAAGGCATTACAGGTTTAGACTTGCTAAATTTTGTGTTTATCCCTGTGTATAATTTACCTCTTATCCGTGGTCTTAGTCAGATTTGTCTTTATAATGGACCCCTGAACGAGAAGATGGTGTCCCTGTTTATGTCCTTGTTGTTAGTCATCAAGTAATTTTTCTACTACGCTGTTTAGGTTAGCTTTTAATATATGCAACTGGCTAATTGATTATGTCCAATGCCATTAAAATATATATATCTCAACTACTAACACTATAAAACCGAAACAAACAAAATACAAAACTATAAAATCATAAAAACAAAACAAACTATGGCTAAAAAATACAACTATATAAAATGAAACTTGCCTAAGTGAATATGAATAAAAGTAGCAATTTTTATTAAAATATGAACAATAAATGGGTGACTTAATAAACATTAGTTATAGCCATATTGATTAAAATATCGCCTTCCGCCTAGGTACCAAAAAACTTATTTGCGATGAGAGGTCGGGACAATCAATATTGTTAAGCATTTTATTAAATTAACATTTTATGGTAAAAGTTTCTGCTCATTACTACTAAAATTGACTTTATATAATAGTCATTTGTTTTAAATGCAAGTTATTTTAAGAACTCCCTTTGTACAATCTCAATAGAAATCCTCTGAATTACATAATGAGGATGCTACATTAAACTGAAATAATTCAATTTAGACATTACATAACTATAACAGAATGATTTTGAAGTGTCGATATTATTAAAGTTTTTGCAATTTCTTATTATAAAGTCAAGCGATTTTAGAGCTGATAAAGTTACGTTGCTTCTTTTTATGACCTGTAAAAAAGAACGAATTCCGTAATCAACACCTAGGTCCCTAATAGTGTTTACTCTTGTTAGGTCCACTTGATCAATACGATATTAAAAATGTATTGAATATTTCTGAATAGGAAACTATTTTACACATAGCAGCGTTTAAATCCGTTTTATTTACACTCAACCAATTAATTACTTTGTTTAGTTAATTGTGAAGACTAACAATAACACAGGTATAAATTTTCAAAATATTCGCTAATAAATAGTAGAAATAAAAGTAGTCACAAATTAGACCCCTGCGGAACACCGGAGCTAGCAACAACATAAGATGTATAGTTGGCGTAATAAAATATCTTAGTAAATGTCAAAAGCGCCGACAAAGGAATTGCCTGCGGATACAAAGGGTTTTGCGTCTTGCGTCTCACCCATCGATCTACCAATGCGACTTCGACTATTATATATCCGTTTTAAGAAACGTGCTAATTACGGTGAGACAGGTAAAATTTCAATGCTAAAATAGTAGAATCAATAATGTTAAAAGTGATCTTTTCTCAATAAAATTGGATGGTCTACGGGGTCAAAATCTTTAGAAATGTTTGTGTAGATAACCTCAAATTCACAGGTATTATCTATATTCTCAAAATATATTGTGTATTTAGTAATAAGTTAGACAGTATCGATCTTTTCTCAATGAGGCCATGCTGAGAATGAGAAATATAATTCTTCACGTCTAGAAGGATATTATTATAACATAAAACTCTCCATAAAGCTCAATGGTTTTTTATTAACTTCTTAAATTTCATTTAGTTTTAAAGAGTCTTTAAATTCTTTTTTATGGTTCTAGTGTGTATGCTATAAATACAAAGTTATTTTAAAAAACATTTATTATAACAAATTGCATTAGTCCGTATTTGAAGTATTTTTCGACTTGTAATTATGTCTTCTCTGAAAAGGTGGACGAAAATAAAAAAGAGTGGCCATATTAAAAGACCTCTTAAAAAGCAAACCTATGAGCTGTGCGGAAATTATTAGTTGGAGATTAATCCCGCACAACCATAGCACACAGTATGATGAAAACTTATAGGTTAATTTCTCAAGCGGACTCAACTTGGTGGTGGCATTTTTAAATCAGAAGATTTTATTACAGTTTTATTATAGGCTTATCAAGCCTAGGTGATCTTCACTATCACTATCACTGAACGTCTTCATAGAGAATAGCTGGAGAGCGAGACCCTTGAAATATGCAAAATAAAAGTGGCTTATGCATGCAACTCGATTATGGAGGTCGTGATTCGATACGGAATTGCGAAATCCGAAAAAATCGGACTTTTCCACTTTTCTAAAATTTCTCAAAAATACAAGATTTTACATTTCGCACCCCATAACTTTGTTTCTAACCATTGACGCGGCTTGAATATTTGGTCACATATATTCTGAAACATAATGGATCGATTGCCATACATAAAATTGTACCAAAGGTGTAAAAAAAATATTTTCATTCGAGATGACATGGATTTTTCGGTAGCTGCATGAAAAAGTTTGTATCAAGGAAACTATTTTATTATTGAAGATAGCGTAAAGTGAGTGAAATGTAGTTTAAGGAGTTTTCGAAAAACAAAAAATTGTTGCTTATAACAGTTTGGTGAAGAAGTCACGTGCTGGCGTTTCCCCCTAGGCATCTGGACCTGACACCACTTGATTCCTACTTGTAGGGTCGTTTAAAAAATGTTTAAGAAATGTAAAAAATGTCGTTTAAAAAAGTATCACTTTTTTAACGAAAATAGTCATGAGCAAAAATATTTCTTATAATATATAATTCTACCCAAAAAAGGTCATTACACTTTTTTTCGTAGAATCAATCGTTTCGAAGATATAGCGTGTTTGCTGGCCACTAAAATATTATTATCTGTTTATAGAAGATATACTTTTTGCAACTAAACATTCAGTCGTTTAAATATTGCACGATAATAAAAAAAGCATTAAAAGAAATGTAAAAATTGTATTTGTTCTTAAAATAAAGAGAAACAAACTAGACAACTTGTTTTTTTTTTATTTGTTTGTCTCTTAACGGATGGACTTCATTAAGGTTACAAAAGAAATATATGGGTACAAAAGTAAGTATGTATTGTAACAACAGAGCTATAGATAAAGATATAGTTGAAGATACGATACCATCAACTGATCAGCCAACTGACGAAGCTCTTTATGAAGAGGACGATGAAGTTGACACGGAATTAGGTCTGCTAGAAGAGAACGAATGATTTACGCAAAGGGTTCTTTTGAGTGTCAGATGTGGATTAGGCCTACTGTTTGTTACTGTTAAAAAAATACAAACATTGTATCTTTCCGTAACTTTTATTCAAAAACAATTGACCCCTTTACCCCCCCCCCCCCCCCAAAAACCCATGGCTCAAATTGCTAGAACTTCTCAGGATGTACTAAGGGCACCTCAATGAAGGTCTCCACAAAAAACAGCTTTCTCGTGATTTTTTTCAGTCGAAATGTCTTAATTTACTGGGGTATGTATTCGGTATGATGGTGGTTAAATAGAAACGCAGATTTATATAATTATATTGACACTTGCATTAACTTTTGTTTTCATGGCTTACCGTTTTCATGTAGAATTGACCAAGCTTGTCAGAAAAAATATCCACATAAAAAAATGTCAGTGGCGTACCACTTTTTGTGGTAAAAAATATCAGAGGACATGTTTGTAGGGACGCCACTTGTGGAGCGATAAAATAACTTTTCTAACTAAAATATGTGGTTTTATATCCTATTAACACGTACCAAAATTGAAAATATCTAAAATATTTTCTGAGATAATAAAAATTAACAATTAAAAAAAAAATTGAACATCCTGTAGCAAAAAAATTAAGCCATTGCGGACATATGTTTATATGACCTAAGTAATCACACCCTGAAATATTAGCACGTCATTAAGGAACACCCTGTATATTCACTACTAAAACTTCAAAATATTCAAATATAGGATGAGCGAGATATGGGGGTGTCTCCATGAACAGTGGGACACACTGTATAGATGTCTTGGAAATAAATTAATTTTAGAGCTTTTTCCTTTCTAGTATGATCTGAATGTAGGTTACCAAAATAATGCAAAGATTGGAAATTAATACCTTAATTAAATTATTTTGTTCAATTATTCATAGATTACTTTCTGCTATTTACTATGCTTTAAAAAATGGTTTTTTTACTATAATCTATAAGCAAACAAAAAATTATTCACTTGAAAATCTGTATATCATTGAAATAAGGGAATCCCATATATCTAATTTTTCTTTCCTTTTTTCATATCCTAGAACTGAAATGCAGATATTTGGGGGAACAACTAAAAGCAGATATATTGTCGAAATTAATTCCATGATACAGATTTACAATAGGTGGAATGTGGTAAGCTCCGTGGATTTATTGATATTAAATTCTTGGCGAATATGCTTTATAATACTCTATACGGAATACTATTTGCAGCGCCGAAACTTCAAACGGTGGTATTGACAGATAGAAATTTTGCTGTAAGCTGGATCAAGTGGAAGTTGCCTTTACAAAAAAGGCATATCAACACTAAATGTTAATTATTAAACCGTTCCTCAGAAAACAGTGTAATATAAATATTGTCTAAATGTTGGTTGTGGCATTTTCTTAATTACATCCACCAGTGGAAGTATAGTAACGACAAAAAATTTTTTAAAAATTTATATTCAAATAGGTTTAAAATGTCTTGAAACGTCGAGATTTCAAGTTTGAGCGAAAAAAAAATTCTGTATGTCTGTCGGTCTGTCTGTAACTTTTTTTTTTGTGCGCACGTTTACTCTGATTGATTTTAAATTTGGTACACTTATGTACTTTAACGAGATCTGGAACTAGATTATATTTTCATGTTGTTCCGACGAAGGGTTGCGGGGTAAATTGGGGTAAATTTGGGGTAAATGGGTAAATCAAGCAGGTAAGAGTCCATAAAACTTGTATTTAGTATATACAAGAGAAGCTAAGGTTTCAAAAATTACCACCCCCACCCTCTTATTAAAGGGGGTGAAGAAAAATGTGATCTAGTGTATGTACAAGAACCAGAAACCTCAAAATATTTTTTTACTTCATCCACTCCCACTACCACCCCCCTATCACCACCTCCACCCTACTACCAATGTGGGGTATCGTTTTATGGGTTTTTGGGGTAGAGGATTTCAAATATTATATTATTAAAGCTCCATAAACAATTATTTCCACATACAAAGTTTTTTCGTTATAAGTAACGTGGATAGAGAATCTGGATGTGGAAGTAGTGATTCCTTGGGCATCGGTTTTTTTTCTGTGTTTCTTATTAGGATGCTCTGCCACATGTATTCTCTCCTCAAAAATATCCATGAAATCTACAAAATAACACAATTATCCAGTATTTTACTGGAAAATAACCTATACGCCTATAATTTTTACGTCAAAAGATCAGTTAGAGGGTGTTTTTTTTAACAAATAATGAATAAGAACAAAAATATAAAAATTACGCATTTGTTTTCTTTCTCAAAGCGTATTATAAGTGTATGTGTGCTGTATATATTAAATACACAGCTTTAAGAATATATTTGTTATATTCAGTATCCATAGATACTTACACTGCTTACACAGAACTGTCGATAGTTTTATTTTAAACAATGTTGAGTTTGTTAAGTTTTTTTTTTTTTTAATCGTCTTATTTATATTAATGTCCTGGCTATTCTACCACTCAACTAGGATGGACACACACACATAGACAATATCACAACACCTATTCCCTGCGACATTGCCATCTGCTGCAGCTGAGACTCGAACTCAGGAGAGGAGAGCGACTAGATTGTGTTGTCTCTCACACAACAGCAATCCAGTTCACTGCTACCATCTCGGCAACACATGAAAAACGCCACTACACATCCATACCCTAGCCAGGATTCGAACCTGGGACCCCGTGGTCGCAAGCTTAACACCTTAAGCACTGCGCCACCGAGCCGTTCTTCTTTTAAAATCGGCAGCCAGGTTGTGCAAACATCTACAGAACAATTCGACACGCATTTATCCACATTCAATAATATTATAACCGCTTCTTTAATTTTTCTTTTCTTGCTATCTCTCTCTTTTGTTAAAATTTTTGTCCCAGTTTATTCTATATCCGTTCTCCCAAGCCTGTTCGCAAATCTTCGATTTCTGAATCTCATTCTTCCTAATGTTCTAACCATTGTGCTCACCCAATCTAACACTGAATGGTCTGAATATTTTTGAGAAGAAAGTACATGTGCCAGAGAATCCCATTAAGAAACACAGAAAGTGTAATATATTTATTAGTAAAAAAAATACCGGATACCAACGAATTCATTATAAGTCAAATCGAGTTTTATATTCTTTTTCTTGTTAAGTTACAATGACAGTGACTATTTAATAATTGGCACCCATATATTTATCTGCCTTAGCTGATTCTCAACAGGATGAACAAGATATTAACGTTAAACATTTTTTAAATGTGTTCAACTTTCAGCAGAATTTTGTTTTTAATACTGATGGAAAATTGATTTGTTAATGTGAAATGAAAAATATGCAGTAGAACAATCGGATGATATATTAACTCACGAGGTTGGCTACCATCTCACCTAAATTTTTTGCTATATTTTAATCACTGTACAAATTAGATGGGACTTGGGGTTTTCTATAAAACTATGGTAGATAGACAAAAACCAATATAGGTGTCCTGAGCTCGATTTTCGGGAAACAAACAATGCCGCAAACCGCGATAGTCTATTTTTTTCGACTACCGAGCTACAGAGCGTTTTTGGAAAATTGGTATTTTTGGATGACCTCTATTACCAAGTATCGAATCGAAATCTTACTGTTTATCTAGCAAATTTTCAAATTTTGTGCTTCTTGCAATTAAAATCGGTGACCATTGAACATGTGTGACAGTGAAAGTAAAATCGAAATAATAATCCATAATATTTCCTAAGTTCAGTTTTCATAATAATTCCTAAATTGATATCTATAATTAATGAATTTCAGAAATAATGTGATAATTTTCTATTGTATTATGACTGGTCGTAGAAAACAATAGCGTATACAACTAATATGTTTAATTTCTTAACACTTTTATTCACCAATTCCTTATTCATTTCAGAGAAACTTATGAACGGATAAAGGTGTACATGCGGTGTACGTACATTAATTTTTTTAAATTTTCGAAAATAATTAAAATGACAACTTTAGTTATTTGTCTCTGAAAAGTACATCAAATGTCAATATCATTGCAAAATGCAAGCTATATAGTCGTTATAACAAAAAAGTTCTCGCCTAAAAACTTTCGAGTTAATTACTCAATAACGTGTTTTTGTGACATTTATCCACTTAGCTCTTCAGTTATTAATACATCAGCACGGTTTTGCATCTACTGAGAAAAACCCAAAAGACCGATTTCATATAGAATTGACCAGGCTAATCAGAAAAGATATCCACATGGAAAAATGTCAGTGGCGTAGCATTTTTTTGGTGAAAAATATCAGAGGACATGTTTGCAAGGACGCCACTGGTGGAACGATAAAATAACTTTTCTAAATAAAAATAAAAAATATGTGGTTTTATGTTCTATTAACACATACCAAAATTGAAAATAATATCAAAAGTACTTTCTGGGATATTAAGAAATAACGATTAAAAAAGAATTCAACACCCTCTGTACCAAGAAATTTAAGCTGTTGCGGACATATGTTCATATGAACTTTTCTTCACAAAACGACCTAAGGAATCACACCCTGAAATATTAGCACGTCATTAAGGAAGATCCTGTATGTATAACTCATTGATCAACGTAAGCAAATGGATGTAATATTGTAAACACCCTATATCGTAGATCCGGAAATTATAACACCAGGGTAACACTAAACACTAATTTATTAACTGACCAATAATAATACTATTTATTACAATTACAACAATTAATTACTTTTCCAATATTCCACTAATAGAGCGGGAGCTAGGTGGCTTTTTCGGCAGCTTATCATTTTATGAACTTTGAGATATTTTTATGGTTTAATGGATGATAACGATTCATAAAATCGACTTCTGGCGGGGCACCTCCTGTCAGAAGCGTCACAAACACTGTTTAAAAATCAATGAAATCATGTCATCGTTACAAGGCTCATTTTTTTGTATGTACACATTTTAAGTTTAGAATGAATGAAATAAGATCGCCAGAAAGTGTGGGCCGTCAGGAGGCGCAGCCAGAAAAGTAATAATGATACAATACATCTGAGGCACGGTACGGAGTCAAGTTAGCCGAAAATGTTAAATTCCTGTATATTTAAGAGTCTATGGTACTTTTGTTGACACTAAAAACTTTACGGGGAGGCTATTCTATTGTTCAAGGAGCTTATATTTACGTTTTAAAAAGGAGCCAGAACTTGTAACGATGAGTTTAGAGTTCTGAGATGAAATATGCGAAAAAAAATCTAATTTTCTTCAAAAATCCTAAACATTTTCTTTCTGGCTAGCCTTACTGACGGGAGTTTCTTTCTGGGAATTTTTTTCTATGTTCAAAACATTTAAATAAACATGCTCAGCCTTAAAAAAGTTTGTAACGATCATGTTACATAACTCCGTTTTTTTACCTCTTTGACCTTTCTGGTTGCGCCCCTGATGGCCCACACTTTCTGACGATCTTATTTTATTCATTCTAAACATAAAATGTGTACACACAAAAAAAATTGGCTTTGTAACGATGATATAATTTCATTGATTTTTATATCTTGAACCATGGCCAACTCGACGGGCTGATATATGCCAGAAATCTATTTTGTCGTTATTTAAGTTCGATAGAATTAATCAGCGCATAGCAAATGCTTGTAACGATGAGTGTCCAAAAAAGCCACTTAGCTCCCGCACCATAAGTACTATAATTCACTACTTTAGTCACTTGATCACTTTACTATCTTTTCTATCTTTCTGAACTTGCTATCAAAACTAAAATGTCCATACACAGCTTGTCCATTCCTTTATACACCCAAAGATGAGGGATCTAGAAAGTTCTCTCCATATTCTGGAATGTTCAAGAAAGCTCTTTACAACTTCTAGACACTGACATCGCGCGCCATCCCTGGGCCGATTGCCAAACTAACCAATTGAATTTTTCTTTGTTTACTGTCTACCTTTGAAAATAGAGGGAATGCTCATAGATGTCTCTGGGGGTATAAACATCTAACAATATAAACAGATTTTTCTAAGGCATTCGACAGCCTCGACGACAATTTATTGCTTAAAAATATTTCTTGTTCCGGGCTTTCCCATCCTCTGTTGGTATATTTCAATCTTATCTTCAAGGCAGAATACAATATATACCGTATAGTGGGTTTAGGTCTATTGAATACCTAGAAATATTCGGTGTTCCGCAAGGATTAATTCTCGGGCCTTTGCTCTTTAACCTATTTATAAATTATATTGTGGAAGTTATTCGAGTTCACTGCTTACTGCCGACGATTTTAAACTCCCTATGATTGTTAGCTTCACAGAAGATTGAAATCTATTACAAAATACCATCTCCAACATATTTAATTGGTATTTTCAAAATATGTTCCCTTTAAATGTGTCCAAATGCAACATTATGTCCTACAGAACAAAACCAGCACCTATTAAATTTAATTATAGTATAGATAATACGGTGCTCCAAATACCAGAGGCTTTCAAGGGTCTTGGAGCTATTCTTGATACAGAACTTTCCTGTATACTTTACATATATAACACAAAGGAGGGGATCGATAAGGCCCTTATCTGGCCCCAGTTGAGCAGAAGCGAGAAGCACTTTAATTTTTACGTATGTCAATGATTTTACGTTCTTACACTACATATTTAAAAATCTTTGCAGTACTTTGTTGTATTCGGTGTAAAACAACCAACCAAATGCACAAAAAAATGGTGAACTTCACATATTTTGGATCTTTATCATGGTAAAAATCCGAACTACATAGAATGTATATAGTTTGTCGTATCTTACAATGTTGAAGTTTGAAAAAAGTAGTAATTTTTGTATTTTGCCTCGTATTTAAAAGAAAAGTGTTGTTCTTGGGGCCTAAAAAATGCCTTATCGACACCCCTCTCAGTCATTTTAGACAAAAATATGGCTTCTGATCTAACAAAATATATCCTTAATTTTTTTTTTGTTTAAATCGATTTATTTTGGTGTTTTAAAGAAAATATTAAAAATCGGCAACGGGATCACTATGGCATAAAAAATTATTCAAGGTCAAAGTTCACAAAAAACGGTTTTTGTGAATATCGCGCTTTTCATGGCTCAGAGGCCAATTGAGGTTATTATAAAAATGAAAGATAATGAAATTCCGCACAAAAATGATCTCTTCCATTTTTTATGTACAACGAACGGTTTAGACAAAAATGTGCTTCGAAGTTTCCGTGCAAGGCATAATATGCTCCATTTCATATAGTCCATGCATAGAATAAGTGCTTGTTCTATGTATAGTATTTATTAGCTGATCGATATATAAAATAAAATAAATAAATATATATAGTGTGTTTCACTTGAAATGGTAACACCCCAATAACTTTTTTATTTTTCTTCCGATTTGAATAAAATTTTACTTAAGTATAAAATAAATTAGGATCTACTTATGGCCAGAAAAATAATCGCCTCCTACAAATACAAAGCCACCTGCGGTACGTACCAAAATATGCTGAGAAAATCAAAAAATCATATTAGGCATTTTTTTATCGGAAAATTTTGTTAATAAAACTTACTCAGAATTGTCCAAAAACCTTATTAAGTCCAAAATTTGATCAAAATAAAAAAATATTGAAATTTTGATTAAAATAACGTCCAAGTTCGAAAATATCATTTTAATGGTGTTTTTTGTTTGCAAAACTGAACTATGACAATTTTGTTTGAAGTTAAACCCAAGCTGCCACGTAGTTGTCAAGCAATTTATAGTTTTTTTAAAAATAGTTATGAAATGGAGCATATTATGCCTTGCGCGGAAACTTCGAAGCACATTTTTGCCTAAACCGTTCGTTGCACATAAAAAATGGAACCATCAGCAATTTCATTTTCTTTCATAATAATAACCTCAATTAGCCTCCGGGCCATAGAAAGCGCGATATTCGCAAAAAAACGTTTTTTGTGAGCTTTGACCTCGAATAATTTTTTATGCCATAGTAATCTCGTTGCCGATTTTTAATTTTTTCTTTAAAACTCCAAAATAAATCGATTTTAAAAAAAAATTAAGGATATATTTTGTTAGATCAGAAAAGTCTAATTTCACTGGATGAAAGTCTTTAATAATTTGAAATTTCTATTTAGATTAAGCACAATTTACTAATACCGATACTTCAAAGATATTTTTCTTTGCTTTTGTCTAAACTTGGATACGCGTTACTCGTCTAGCATCCTTATTATATGATCCATATTAATAGCCGACAAAGAATTTGACAGCGATTTGTTATTATAGTTCGAGAGTGATGGAATATCAGTAAATGACTATTTCCCGGACTTATTTGCAGCCAATAAATCGAACATTACAGTATCTGATACCGTAATGTGTTACCTGCGAACATTAGAGTATATGACACTAATGTGTTACCTAGCAGCACTATCATATTATTTGTTTCCGTTGACAAAACAATCCATATTCTTTTTGATATATATCTGATGATTTTTTCGGGATTAATTTTCCCGTTGCTTCCACAGATTTATTTAAAATCTCCTCCGAAATCTTCATAATACAAAACAATGCAAAAATTATAGTATTATTATTTATTAGACAGTGATAAGCTAAAGACAATCATAAGTAGTTATGGAAAACAATGAGTATAACATCGTTAACGTGACGGGATTGTTAGATTACGAAGTAATATTGTTTAAATTTCAATAATTATAACTATTCATTTTAGAAAGGATTATAAAGACAGTATGAAATAAAATATTATACGATACACGTCCGGTAGGTCTTATTACAGTTCTCGTTTATATTCCTGACTCGACTCCTGCATCGCCTCGTCCGTAAACAACTCGTACTGTAATAAGTCACCTACCGAACTTATAACGTAAATTACTATTTCTATTCTATTCTAACAGTGGAAACCTACTATATGACAAGACTGTTTGCCAAGAATTTTTAAATAAATTACGGTTTTATGTCCCAAACTTAAACACTAGAATCACGCGATTTTTTTTCACTCCACTCCACTCCACGCACTGTCTTCTTCTTCTTCTTTTTCTTATTTACAACCTCTTGGCAGACATATTGCAATTCATGAATTATTCTAATTGGCCTCTCCACGCACCAACGAATTTAAATTTTTTCCACTGTTTTCAGTGTGTCAAAATTACAACAAATTCTGTGATTTTGATACTTTCAACTACACTGTTAATTTATACAAAACATCGTTGGATGGGTCGCGTGCGCGTAACCTTACAGGCTCAGACCTTAGGAAAAACAAACTGAAATTCTGTAACTGTCAAATCACAACTAATTGAACTTTTCGTAATATTATTATTTATATGTATATTATACATACAAGCTTTTGGTTTATTATTAATTATGGAAGTGTGACAATCCGAAACAATGCCAATTTTTATAAAATAACCTCAAGAGGTTAAGAGAGAGAGGTTAAAAGACTGCAACTGATTTCAAACAATTAAAATGAATGATTTTACGAAAGTCTTCCAAGGATTTTATTACTGGTACGTTGTTGGATATTAATGTAAGAATTTGATTTTTAACGTGGGTTTATGTTGTAGGAAAAACAGCCGTATTACAAGACCATTTATAATATATCCAATTAGGCATCCTCTCTTAAACAGGGGATACAATTTAAAACCCATATGTGAACCTGAAACTTATGATAATAATAATGATAATAATAACTGCTGCTCAAACAAGCAATAAACAATTCATGGTAAAGAAAATTAACATTTTATATTGGTTTGTCAGTATTTTTAATAATTATTTCTTGTTTAAATTTTAGTTGAGCGAAGGTGTGGAGCTGTGCCAAAAGAGAGAAAAGTGCAATGGTAGAAATTGTTTTAAATAAAGTACACTCCAAGAGGAAAATTTGCAGGCTTTATAAAGATATTTGATAAAGTAGGTACATAAATTAAGAAAGGAAATTCAAAGTACCTACGGCCATCAATAGTTGATGCAATGTGCCCTTTTAAAGTGTATCGTGTGGTGTTTGAAAACTCAGTGTTGGACTATTGAACACTGAAAAAGTAGAAAATTAAAACTTTGAAGTAGTCTACAGTCAGTGAACACATAAACAAAGTCTGAATTGGCTTTGTTAGTGTTGAATTGTAGCTATAAAAATCCGAGTTAAATGTTACTTATTGCTTAGATAGATATTACTATAAAGTATATATGTTATGTTATATTACAATCATTTGTTACAATATTAACCTCTCTTATAACTTTCTTGGACAATAAATAACTTATTTAGTAAAAATATTTTGTTTTACTTTTAGTTACATACAAGTACCTATGTACAAGTTCGACGTAACTGACTATTTCAATTTACTGCTAATAATATATAGTAGTAGGAGTGATAAATAAAACATAATAAAAAGGGGATATTTAATAAAATGATAATGAACAACATACATAAAATTATGAGAGACATTACAACAACAATATATGAAAAATAAAATATTTACAGAAATTACAATGGATTGTATAGTCCAATCTATAGATACATTATAGATGAAGGGTTAACCACTGGAAGAAATTGTGCACGCCTTACTACATAACTTCAAATAGTTTATAGCACATCAGTCTTCATTGCTTAATTTATATGGTGTCTTTTTCACAAAATTTACAGCGGTTAATACCTCAATCATAGCCATGTTTACTGCTAAAAAACTAAAAGGAAATACTTCCTGTCACTAAGTAGTGAACATGTTTTGTCTAAACTAACAACACATTCACAGTAAATACTAAGAAACCATCTGAATCTGCAATAGTCCAAGGAGTCCATGGCTTTTGTACATGACGCCACGACTTAACCTGAAAAATGAATTTGTACGTTAGAAATTATTTATAAAGCAACATTTAATTAGACAAGTGTATGTGAAAAGAGTGGTAAATCATTGATAACAATTCTTACCTTTGCAACAAGGTTTTATTCTGTAAATTTCTTGCAGAGTACTTCTTTCACATAACCATAAACAGCTTCAAGACTTTTGAGTGCCTTGAACTCATCCTTCTGTCGATGCACTTCTCTCAAAAACCAAGTAATTCGCAGTATCCCTATGTGTAATATTTGGAAATACATCAATATTTATACTAAAGCATTTTTTTCTCAAAATATAAGGATTTAATTCGATGGCAGCAGTATACCTAACCTCTACATCATGCCACAATTCTGCAAAATACGAACTAACCGTCATCCTGACGAACAACATTGAGGATATAAAAGTATTAAGAATAGTTGCAGATGGTAAATAATCCAACATTAAGCTTTTAAATGGCACAAACACAGCAAAATTTACTTTAAAGAAAAACATTCAATAGGTGGATAATTCAACGACAGCTGTTTGTTTTTCCTAAGGTCTCAAAATCTGTGGCGTCGGCGTACGCGACCCATACAATAGAACTTTATTTTTCTTTGGATTCTGCTTCTGTTTAGTTTTAATTTAATATTATGTTTGTCTTATATGTATATTTGTTATAATTTCTGCTTACGTTGTTACCATTTTTCTATTTTCTATGTAATTGTTCTGATCTGTAATTGGATAATATCTGTTGAGCAGGGTATGTGAAATAAATAAATAAATATATAAAATTCATATGTATGTCTGCTTTTTCTTCCAAAGGTGTTTTTCGTACTTCTCGGTATGCTAAAAGGTTGAAATTCAAAGTGGAATTAACTGCAGATCCGAGAAGTACGAAAAATTCGAAAAGGAGCTTAGTCCGCCGCCTCAAAGAAATGCATATCTAAAACCAAGGCTGTTCGATCGAGTTGGTTTTACCACAACACTGAGTCTGGTAAGACTCAGGGTCTGAAGTCAAAAAAGATACATTGGTCCTACCTTTCGGTTATCAGACTCATGGTGACCTACGCATCATGTGTATGGTGGCCAAAAACGAGAAACTAGCACAAGAAAAGCTGCAGAAACAGCAACGACCTAAGGCTGATCACAGGCCATCTAACCATTGCCCTTTGAGATATCATCTCAAAAACATGGACATGGTAGAAGATGACAAATACAGATATTGCGAAGCTGCAACTGAGACTGCGGAACATATACTTTGTGAATGCAAAGTACTAATCCGCATTAGGTTAAAGTACCTAAAACAGGCGGAATTAACGCCTAAAGACATATGGAAATTAGCTCCCAGGAAATGCACAAGCTTTGCAAAAAGTCTACAACTAGTTGAGGGTAATTTACAAAAGATATTTTAGGTCGAGGCGAAGAAAGGCCAACTCAGCGCCTGGCGACCTCTTAAACCATAACAATCTACAATCCAGTTTTCCAGTCTGAAAAGAATGTAACTATCTCAAAAATTATGGAGAAATAATTTAAACTAATTTGACATAAAACATTAAATAGTTGTAGCAAATTTGTTCTATTAGTTAGAAGAAAAGAACGTGTACTTTGGTAAATTCTTATTGAATTTATCGTTACATTTCCTATATTTCATTTTTGATATCACATGGTATATTTCGGAGATAATCAGCACTGCGGGAACTAAAAAAAGGTGCGGTAATTTCTCTTCGTCATAATATCATTAAAGTAAGACCTATAATAAATTTACCAGCACGTAAATGAATTAAGCTTAAGCTTCATCATGAAATTATAGTCTCAAGGAGCAAAAGTTTATGGTTTTATTTCATAACAATATTGAACATTAAAAGGAAAATTATCTCAAAGCGATTTAATTGAAGTAACGTCGATAAAACTCATGTTTCAGAAATCCAAAGACGAGTAAGGAACTTCAAGAATTATACCTGCAGCAAAAATTAAAGCAAGTCAGGAGGTATAAGGTTCTTGTTTATATTCGAAATTAATTTACTTAGTAGAGAAAACTTAACGTCAGCTCCTGGAATCCTATCTTCTAAAACACATTCTATACTTCAAATACATTCATTATCAACTATAAAGCTACTTTGAGCAAAATATGTTTATAAGATTAGTATTCCTACATAATATGAAGTCTAAGTATCATCTACAAAAATAGATTTATTACAAAAGTACCATACTTACAAGAAAACGAATACCTTCTAACAAAATTTTAAAGTGGAACTGATATAAGATCTAATCTACTTCCAATCCGTTCGAATTTGAAAGATACTGTGTATATTTTACAATTACGATATTATGAACATTTTTCTATTTTATTTTGGATGACAATGCGGTATATTTTCCTATTCACTACAAATATACCAAGTTTCCTTCTTTGGCAATATAGTCAACTACACTATAGTTATTACTTTCCTCAACCGTTTTCCTAATAACTACTATTTTATAGTGATTACTATGTATATTTTCACTAAAAGTATGACAATTGTCTTAGCTACATGCCAAATGCGCACTGTCATATTTTGTCATCATTTTTTCAGAGAGCTCACACTATAAAGTTTTCACTAAAAGTATGTCCCGTTTCCCAATCGATTCAATTTAACAACAATTTATTAGTAATTAATCTTACAAGAATGCGCCTAACCGGATCCCGGCCCGGAGTCAGCCGTGCAACCACGGCGCGCAGCGTCGTGGTGAATGCGCGGCTGGGTAGAGCGAGTCCGATTCGGCTAGAACGGCGGATTTTTATGAGTTAGCACTCTTGTTTAAAAAAGATAAAATTAAAGCTAACAATTTGGTTACATACAGTGTGTCCCAGGAAAATTTTGGAATTTTGGAATGGTATTTGGGGATTGAGTCCCGCTTGTTGTAAAACTAAAGTATACCAAAAATGACTTGATTTGGTGTTCTACAGGGAGCTTTATAAGCAAAGTTGTAAAAATCATTACTAATAAAGTACCTTTATTTTTCAAACTATGAAAAAATTCCACTAAGAAAAGTTATTTAGAATGCAATTTTATACCTCTATACCAAAGTTCAGGAATATAAAATTATTTTTTTGAACCTTCCCATTTTTTGCGAATTAAGAGTTGAATTCATATTTAAAGTTGTGTAGGAGCAAATGTTAATCATGTCAAAAAGTAGGCTATTGGTAAATAAAAAATTGAATATACGAGATGTAAGAAGGTATAATGTTAATTGAACTAATTGTAAAACAAGAAACAATTACTAACAGAAGATTAATGAGGTTTAAAAATTATAACAAGTAATAAATGTCAAAAACATAACAGATTCACAAACAAATTAATTATTGACCAATACAAAACAATGTTTACAATTTCTTTATTATTCGACGTAGCTACCACCCACATCCACACACATTTCGATCCTTCGCCTGAAATTCTTGAAACTGTTTCGAATATGATCTAACGGTATGGAGTTTACGGCATTTGTAATTCATTGCTTCAATACTGCTACATCGTTAGGAAGTGGTTCAGCGTAAACCAACTGCTTGAGGCGACCCCATAAAAAGAAATCCAATATTGATAGGTCTGGGGATCTCGCCGGCCACTTGATCGGTCCATTCCTGGCAATCCAATTTTCTCCAAAATTTAAATTCAACCACCGATTAACCATTTCTGTGGAGTGGCCAGAGCAACCATCATGTTGAAAATGAACTAAAGGCATATCTCTTAAAATATTTAAATGTTCTTCAGAAAATCTTTCAAGAAGCTGTAAATAAGTGTGCTGGTTTAACCTTCCCTCAATGAAATAAGGTCCAATAAATCCAACGTGATAAGAAACGGCACACCACACATTCATTTTTTTTTAATATTGTCTTCTGCAATGAATTCTAAAATTTGGATTTTCAGAAGCCCAAAACCGACAATTCTGAGATGAAACAACACCATTGGTTGTGAATGTGGGTTTATCTGAGAAAATTATGAAATTATGAAAAAATTTCTCTTCCATGATTTTTTTCTCCAATGGTCAAACAAAAATTCAACCTACGGCCGTCATCTCCCTCTTCAAGCGTATGTTTATAATTTGCTTTATATGCCCTAATTTTCTTTGCATTTTAAATTCTTTGGAGTTCAGATTTGCTAATATTAATAAGAGCTGATCTCTCTCTTAGTGGCATCCTAGGATTTTCTATAACAGAGTCATGAGCTATAATAGCCCCAACATTGTCTTCATCATATGCTTTTATTTTTCTTTTCATGTTAAGAACACTACCAGTAGCCAGAAACTTTTTAATTATTCTCATAGCCTGAGTACGTGACAAAGCAGTGTATGGAAATTTCAAATTAAATTGGCTTACCACTTCTCTTAGCGAGTTTTCACCACCAATTCCGTAGCATTGTACAATATAAATCTTTTCACGCACTGTGAGTACCATTTTCACTTAATTTTTTATGCCTGGTTCGTTAATTTGAAACAGAAAATAAGGATAATATTGACTACGTTTGACAGATATGTCAACAATAAATGATAAATGTGTATCCACTGCTTTTCTCATAGCCTACATTTAGCTTCTACATAACTTTAAATATTAATTCACAAAAAATAATTTCTATGCAGTTTTAATTGAATGGTTCAAAATAAAATTGAAAAAATGAGAAGTTTCAAAAAAATAATTTTATATTCCTGAACTTTGGTATAAAGGTATAAAATTGCATTCTAAATAACTTTTCTTAGTGGAATTTTTTCATATTTTGAAAAATAAAGGTACTTTATTAGTGGTGATTTTTACAACTTTGCTTATAAAGCACCCTGTAGAACGCCAAATCAAGTCATTTTTGGTATACTTTAGTTTTATAACAAGCAGGACTCAATCCCCAAATACCATTTCAAAATTCCAAAATTTTTGGTCTATTACACCTCTTGTTACATCCATCCTGGGACACACTGTATAGAACATTAAGAACTTTTAAAAACTGATGGTTTTTATTTGCACGAAACACTGCACTATTTACAAATTCTGATTGCTAATGCGGGAAAAACTCAACGAAAAAACCCGTTCGAGCTAATGACTCCTTCGTCCTGGTGGTCGTATCGCCTCTAGGAAGGTGGGATGAAGGGAAGGTTATCATTTAAAATGTTTGGATTTATTCCAGACGTTATTGGTCGAGGGGGATTTTGAAGAAGAAACAAAAAGGATAAAAGAACAAAAACTTAGCAAACCAACAAAAAGAGAGACGAATAAAGGGCTTTAAGGTAGGTAAAAGGCGCAACTACCTGACTGCCAAATTTTATTTTTCTTCATCAAATAGTTTTATAGATATAGGGCCAACAGACAAACTGGCACCAGACCGACAGACAGACTGGTAGAAATGAGAGACGTTAATTTTCGTAATCTACATGTCTGAAATGCGCAAATCTAAAGAACTGTCGACGAATGCTTTTTTCACTCTTAGAATACTTCGGTGAGCGAGAAAGTAAATTTTGCTGCAATTTTGCTCTAAAATATAATACATATAAAGACGTTAATACGCATCTAACGAACATCCTATATAACGAATATGACCCAATTTCAATTGGGAGAGTATTCTATCATGCTATTTTACAAATGTTCCTTTGAAATATAAATTTTAAGTCTAACAGAAGCTATCGTTTATAGAAGATATCTACATTCCGTAGCGCCTGACCACAACTTTTATTCATTTTGTAACAGAGTTATTAAAAACACCTCATTAACGTTTTAAAGTAAGAGATAGATAGATATGTCTCTTAATATACGTAAAGTACTTTCGAATCTAAGAGATACCTCTATATTATACAGTTTACATACCTTGTATCATACGGCTTCATATTTTTATGTGCTTAAACAATAACCTTACAGTGGAGTCAAATTAGGACTAAAAAATTGGCAATGTGAATTATCTGATGAGGGCAATTTTTTTGTTTTAATTTGTTCAGGGAATCAACTTAAGTCACAGTTTGGTTTTGCAGTTCCTGCGAGATTGGCGTACTGTTTATTTAAACTTAATTTTTTAGACTGTGTCTTCCGTCGGTTTTCTTTGAATATCTCGAAATCTATAAGTCCTATGAAAAACAACAAAAAAAAAGGAAATGTTCTTTATGAACTGTACAATAAAAGTACATAAACTATAATTCATTCCAAGTGTTATTATTATTAAAAAGAAAATGAATATTGCAAAATTATGCGTTTCTAAACAAATCACTGTTCTTTCAAAAATAATGGATAATATTCAATTAAATTTTGAAGAAATATTGCTATTATAAAGTAAAATCACCACTTGAAATTTCAAATTAAAATGATTATTAAAACGGGTCAAATATACAATTGTTGCTAAAACTTTGCACCCTTGTGAAATCCTGCCATCAAAACCAAGAAATGTGTGCGATGGCCCAAATTGTAGCTTTTTACAAGTACTTTAAGATCACGGAGAGAGAATTTTATTTTTCAAAATTTAAACCCTCTTTATTGCAGTTGTTAATAATATAATTTTCGAAATTTAGTTATAGACAAATTAAAAAAACTCTGTTTTTTTTATGAAATCAGAAACAGTAAACGAGTAATGAAAGTAGATTAAAAAAAGCCAACGTATAAAAGAAATTTAATGCTCTACTTGCATTTGGAGCTGAGATGCGTTAGTTTTTACGTTTAGGTCACTTATAAATAAACAAATCGATATTTCTTATTGAAATTTGGACTGGTAATTCTTCAATGCCTATTATTTTGCTGCTGCTATTTGAAAATAATGCAAAGCTACAATTTTTAAAAGATACTGTATAAAGGCTTGAAAGTGGGGTCTTTGGCGATTTTGTTAGAGATCCGAAAATCACCAAATATGTATAAATGTTATATTATGTTTCTACAAACCGGACTTTAGTCGCTAGATAGTCCAGAGGGTAAAGCGACTTTTTTTTTTTTTTTTTTGTCCCTAAATCCCCTTCAGGCCGAAACTTATCCAAATCCTAATTTTTTAAATAACAGCTTTTATCTTTCCATCTTACCTTCCTCGTCGGCGATCAGACCGCAAGGCCGTCATTTGTTCGAACGGGTTTTTTCGTTCAGTTTTCCCTTGTCAATAACCAAAATTGTGTAGTGCGCGTTCGCCAATGTTTTTAGAGTTGTGTTTATTTTTAATTTACTTGTAGGTCCATGTGGAAAATAAAATATTTTAACCTACTTTTTAAGTCCACCTGCGGTGGACAGGAGCTTCTAGCCCCCCACTCGAACTATCTCTAAGCTGAGTCGGGCCCACCCCGCCCAGCCCCACACCCACCTCGACGTCACCTGTCCTGGTCGTGTGGCTGGCTCCGGGTTGGGCTCCGAGGAGGCACATATTGTACTATTAATACTGAATAAATACTATTGATTGATTGATTGACTAGCACTTTTATTCAGGGTGCGGAGGTCTTGGGTTCAAATCCTGCTCGCGAAACATTTTTTTTTTATTGTATCAGTGATATTAAAAGTTTTAGAAAGCTGTATATATGAACATAACGGTAGTTGTTCAAGATAGGTTGGTTTACCATTTCCGTGACAGAAATTAAAAAATTTATAAAAAAATTGAAAATGTGCATTATATTCTCAAAGCCGCTTTATTCAATGTTATTTTAACAATTGTAGCTATGGATTATCTTCAAATAGCAGAAACAAAATAATAAGTATTGGAGAAGCCAGCCCAAATTTCAAAAAGAAATATCGATTTGTTTTTTTATAAGTGACCTAAACGTAAAAACTAACGTATCAGCTCCAAATGCAAGTAGAGCATTTTTTTTTTCAAAAGTTGGCTTTTTAAATCTACCTTCATTATTCGTTTACCGTTTTTGATTTCATAAAAAAAACAGAGGGTTACTTGAATTTGTTTATAACTAAAATTTCGAAAACTATAAACAACTGTAATAAAATGGGCTTAAATTTTGGAAAAAAAAAAGTTTTCCTCAGTGATCTTAAAGTACTTATAGAATGCTACAATTTGAGTCATCGTACACATTTCTTGGTATTGATGGCAGTATTTCACAAGGGTGCAAAGTTTTAGCAACCATTGTATATTTGAGCCGTTTTAGTAATCATTTTGATTTGAAATTTTAAGTGGTGTACTTTATAGCCTCGATAATAGTTATATTTTTCCAAAATTTCATTGAATATTATCCATTATTTTTGAGTGAATAGTGATTTATTTTTAAAATTAATTATTTTTTATTTATTTGCTTTCATCATGATTAGAGAATATTAATAAAACCTAAATAATATTCTCTAAGAATAGTGATTTGTTTATAAACGCATAATTTTGCAATGTTAAATTTTTTTAAATAATAATAAAAATTGGAATGAATTATAGTTTATGTGCTTTTATTGTACAGCTTAAAGCGAACATTTTCCTTATTTTTATTGTTTTCCATTGGACCTATAGATTTCGAGATATTCAAAAAAAAAACCGATTTCAAACACGGTCTAAAAAATTAAATTGTTTAAATAAACAATACGCCGACCTCACAGAAACTGTAAAACTGAGCTGTGAACTGAAGTTGACCCCCTGAACACGTTAAAACAGAAACACTGCCCTGACCAGACAACTCACATTAAAATCCTAATTTGATTCCACTATTAGTAATATTTTGCTTCAAAATTATAATACAACACAGTTTATTTAGAACACTATATTTTACACGCCCTTTTCAATATGGAGTATGCTATTTTACATATGTTCCAAATTTTAAACAAATATATTAAGTCTAAAAAAACTTATCCTGTTTACAAGAAACAGATACAGAAAACAGAAATTTGAATTCAGCCTGTACAAATCTCTTTTTCCTAGTATGATTATTAAAAATGTTTGTCCGGTTATCGTGTGTCATAGTTTGAAAATCAGCATGACATAATTTTCAAAATACTTGCTAATTTATAAACAATTGTTATTGTTGCATGCAAATAAAACTGTGATTCTGGGAACAGTCAAGTTTTCTACGAGATATTTAAGCTGAATCCACATCAAACCAACAGAACATAAAGATATCAGCAACTTATAATGTTATTCAACATTTTTTCGACGAAAGACAAATATTTATGTTTTTATTTCATTTTGTTGGTGTTTTAGTAAACTTTGCGTTTTCCCATTCCGGTCTGTAAATATCAAAGGGATTACATTACGTTTCGTTTTCAGGCAACATTGTTGCCGCAGTGAGTATTTATTTAAAAACATACACGTAACAGAAATAATATCGTTGTTAAAAGCAGATTCCTGTCGCTTGCAGGACCAACCAATTGTAATACATTTTCAATGGCCTCGTTGAGCGTTCTTTAAAAAATTCTAAAACTTAACAGTTGCTATGTCATTGTTCAATGTGCACTTTACCAAAAATGCTGATAACTTTGAAATAAACAAAAACTAGGTGTCATAACATTAACTATGCATATCACTAGAAGAGAAATATTTGTCATGTCCATCCAAATATCCATTCATCTATCCGTCTGTCCAAGCTGACATGCTATTTGTAAGCACTAAAGAACTGAAGAAAATCGATCAGTAAATGTAAAAGATATTAAACATGTTAATAAAAAAAGTGTACCTTATGAACATTAATAAGGTTCTACAAAAACAAAAATATTGATGAGCATTTCACCAATCAAGAGCAGCTAGAAGATGATTCAAATTAAAAATACAGTAATTACAGCCACATCATTTAAAAACAAAACGAAAAACAGAATATTCAACTCTAATAAACCAACGAAAAGTATCATATTTACCTTTAGTAAATATTTAACACTACACTAAAATATATTAAGTAAGTGGCTAAAAGTGACGGAATTACATTTTATTTTTCTTTTACTATCAAAAAATTCATTCTGTGTTTTCTTGGTTGTGGATTAGTGATTTTAGTGGCATCAAAAAGTAAGAAAGAGGCGACAGCTTTCTTAGGTTTATATTTAAATGATGTTCATATTTTAATTTTGATGTTTTCTAGAAACGATCAGTTCGAACTTATATAGTTTGATAATAATTGGACAATGAGACTGAAAATTTCAGAAAAGTGTCTAGGTCACTGTTAATATTATCATTGACATTAGATTCATATGACTTAAATGTTACATTGTGTATCATCAGCATAAAAACAAAAAGAGCAATATTTAATGCAAGATATTAATTCATGTGTATACATTATCAAAAATAATAGTCCCAGATTTGAACCTTGTGGAAAATTTGTTTCACAAGTAGATTCATTTACAATGATGGATTTTTAAATCAGTTATATTCCAAGAGAATAAGAAATAACCCCAATTTGTTTTCTAAGCCACAGATGGCCATCATAAGTGCTAAAAATAATGTCAAACTGTTTCTTTCTCAATGGTATATAATTACAGTCCGAATCGTCGTGATAAATGCCTTCATAACCAGAGTTGGTTCTAATAGATGTATTCTTGGTGCCCATTTATACTGTGAAAAATATCGTTCAACATCGACAGATGTAACTGGTTCATACTTAAAATATGTAAACTTTGCCAGAGACACCACATTTTTGTCTTGCGCAGAAAAATATGCTTCTTTGGTGTTTACAAAGTGCACTATAACTTGAGACACTGTGGGATTTACCAAAACATCATAAAATGTCACAAGGGGAAGGAGGTCTTTATTTTTTTACTTCAAATTCATGTTTGAAAGACACATTTTCAATTTCATCACGATCGAATATTTTATGACATTTCAATATGGCGAAGCTAAGGTGGCGACCAAAATTGATTTGATTGCCACATTATTTATAAACCTTCTTGTAGTAGATTCATCCGTTACAAACATACAAGACAAGAGTGAAACAAAAATACACAGATTTGCTCCCAAACCTATATAACCGCTTAGCGCCGTTGAGAGTAATGCAGAAGGAAACTGAAAAACTCTGGTAAGACGATTAAAAACCAAGTAAAAAGTCTATACTTAAAACAGATTGTTCAAGATTTTCAGAAAAGTATTTTACTTGATGCGCACAAAGTTATCTCAGTAATTAAAATTTGGATAGTAATAAGCTAGTATTTGCTGAAAAAGGAACCATATCTATTATTTTTTTAAGAAATATAAAAGTAAGTTAACATTTTGTAGGACATTTTATTTTATAAAATGGACCTTAAGAGTACTGTAATTTCTAACGTGATACGAGGGCCGAAATTATTTAAAAATAAACGGAAAAAGTGTCATTTTAGGAAATGTCGTTTATCTGCAATTTTATTTTTTTAAAGTATAGTTTGGGATGTCTAGAAACATATGCCAACTATCCGCACACGTGATAGGTGGGGCAACACACTGTGAAATTCGAAAAACGTCGATTTTTGCCATTCATCGCTTTATTTGCAGTATAACTCGTAAATGAAGCATTGTTCGGAAAAATATCAAGAAAGGAAAAATTGATTTTGAACGTTTTCGTATTCTTGACATTTTCCCAAAAAATGCTTCGTTTAAGAGCTACAGACGAAAGAACAATGCTACTTTTCTATTTTTTAACTTAAAAAAAAAGAATATAATGATTCAATATTGTTGTTTTAAACCTTTGGTGTGCAAAATATTTATAAAAAAGTTTTAAACTCATTTCAAAAGAATAATATATGCAGTTATACATATACATAAATAATACTACATGTATAATCGATATATTACATAAAGAATTGCATAATGTTTTCAAAATCTTTTTTATACAACACGTATATAGTATATCGTATAATATACATAATACGAGAACAGATGTTTTTTGTAAAAATATGAAAAATATTGAATTGAGTGCCTTACCACCCACTGAGGCAGCCACTTGTGAACATGCTTTCCGTACATACTATCAAGTTAGGTAACAATTTAGATCCACTTGATTGGGGATGGAGACATCTTGGAACCAATATTGACAAAATGTGATTTTATCCCAGATATTTTAAAAAAAAAATTTAAATGTACTTGTGAGGAAGGGTGTTCTAAGAGGTGTGGTTGTGGAAAGTTGGGACTAAAATGTGTCACTTTTTGTAAAATGTGTAAGGGTACAAACTGTACACACAGCGAGATTTATGTAATTTTCGAAACAGATATCGTTGGTGCTATAAACGAAAAAGACACATAAAGCGAATTCTTTAACATTAAATGATATTGATGAAGCTGAAGAAAACAGAGAAACTGTAAATGTATTATTGCCCCGCTTCCAACAAAAGGGGCTAAATTACATTAAATTATATATTAAGATATATATGAAACGCATGTACACTGTAATATGCCTAAAATAAATAGAATGTTTGTGAAAATATATATTTTATTTTCTCATCATTCTAATACCTAAAAAGTGTTACTTTCTGTTTAACATGTAAATTATATATAGTTTGTTACGTCTTTCATTTTACTTCCACATCCAGTGGAAGTATAGTAACGACAAAAAAATTTAAAAAATTTTTTTTCGTTCAAATAGGCTTAGAATGTCATGAAACGTCGGGATTTTAAGTTTGAGCGAAAAAAAAAGTTTTCTGTCTGTCTGTCTGTAACTTTTTTTTGTTTAGCACGTTTACTCTGGAACCGTTTGATATATTGACTTGAAATTTGGTACACATATGTACCTTAACGAGATCTAGAACTAGATTATTTTCATCTTATTCCGTCGAAGGGTTGGGGGTAAACTGGGGTAAATTTGGTGTAAATAGGTAAATCAAGCAGGTAAGAGTACATAAAATTGGTATTTAGTACATACAAAAGAGGCTAAGGTCTCAAAAAAAAATTTGGCATTAGCCATCCCCATTACCACCCCCACCCCATTATTAAAGGGGATGAAAAAAAAAAGTGATTTAGTGTGTGTACAAGAACCAGAAATCTCAAAATAATTTTTTACTTTATCCACCCCCATTACCACCCCCTATCACCACCCCCACCCCACTACCGATGTGGGGTATCGTTTCATGGGTTTTTGGGGTAGAGGATTTCAAATATTATATTATTAAAGTTCCATAAACAATTATTTCCGCATACAAATTTTTTTCGTTGTGAGTGACTTGGATAGAAAATCTGGATGTGGAAGTAGTGATTCCTTGGGCAGCGGTTTTTCCCTATGTAACCGGACAGAATTTGGGCTGATGCTCTCGGCTTAGCGTACAGTAGAGACGAGCGTGGGTTCACAAATTAAATATTTTTTTATTACTATAATAGCAAAAGGGGAGGGGCGCCAAGGAATCCTAACCCATAGCCCAAATGTTTAGTGTATAAAAACCGAATCCCTAAAATTGACTCTAATCTAGGTCCTTAATGAAACACAAAGATACTTAAAATATGGAGATATTTAAAATAAGTATTTAAATAGTATATTTACACGTATATATCCCCCTGCACAGAGCCTCAAATTTATCGTAATAAATACAAGTGATTTTCCGAATCGTGCACGATAGAGCTCTCGCGAGTGAAGACTCTTGGAGGTGTTAAACTTACGAGAGATTATTAATAAACAAACAACTAAAAAACATCCAACACAATGTTCTGAATGGATAATATCCTTATTGCCTAAATATAACAAGAAAATTTTAGGTCTCTAAGGAACTTATCTCTATACGCACGCCTAACTTTTAATTAATTAGACTACAAATAATATTTGACATGACATTGCCCATACGTTAAAAGAAATATGTATAAGGTAAATTATGAAGAAAATCCTCTAGGCGGTGGTGAAAATTATCGTTTGCTTCTGCTTACGTAACAGTTCACGAACGTTTTCTGGTTACCAATACCATGGGAGAATAGGCTGTCCCAGGATTCTCGTACAGGTATCCGCAAAACTTATGTAAGGGCGACGCAGGACCTTCTCATATACTATTCAAGGTATCGGGGTGTGCCCCAAATAAGCATGCAACTCTCAAGCTCTGAGCTAAAATTAAATCCGAAACCAAAACGCCAAAAGAAGAGATCTCGAGGTATAGCAACCCTCCATCAATTGATCGATATAATAGATGAACTCACCTCTAACCATTACGACAACCCTAAATAATCTGGAGACGTTATTTACAAGCTTGTCGGCAAAGATCCTTAGCCTCTTCGTGGAGAAAACTAGATGATATAACACTAAACACCAAAACAAAACAACCATACCATCTATTAATTAACTAGTGTGAATTATATTCGTAAATTACGTCAAATTATTGTAATTTCACACTGTCAATCGCCATTTGCCACACAAAGCCATATATCAGAGCAACTAATCTTTTTTCCTCTCTCTCTTTTTTTCGAAAATCCTAAAAACTGTTTGCTATTTTCAACACCAGAGGATAACACAATGCAGGGCCTACTACAAATTCATTAGCACGGGTAATTAACTGGAAATTTTTACGCAACACGTAACAAGTTATGTAAATATATTTTATTTCAACTGTAAATTGGGCATTTAAACATAATTTACATTACACCGATCACATATTTCGTATTAATATTTATTATATTCACTTCAGAAAAAAGTCAAAATAAGAAAAGTAGCATTGTTCTTTCGTCTGTAGCTCTTAAAAGATGCATTTTGTGGGAAAATGTCAAGAATAAGAGAATGTTCAAAATCAATTTTTCCAACTTGTTTATCTCTTGATATTTTTTCCGGGCAATGCTTCATTTACGAACTATATCGCAAATAAAGCGAAAAATGGCAAGAAATTGACGTTTTTTGAATTTTAAAGTGTGTTGCCCCACCTGTCAAGCATGTGGATAGTTGGCATATGTTATTGGACATCCCAGACTATATGTATAAAAACAAATGCGAATAAACGACATTTCGTACAAAAAAGCTATTCCGTCTGGTCTAATTGGGATATAATGAAATTGAAAATAAAAAAATGCAGTTTGTTTATAAATTAAAGCATGTTATTTGTCATGCTTTAATTTTACTCTTATACCTCTGTCTGTGAAAGTTATTAATTTGATGTCACTCTTCGGTATTGCTGGAAGGACAAAATTAAAATTGATAAAAAAAAACTGCGAAAATTGTCCTATGGAAAGAGCAACACTTATATAAATGGCTACGTGCGACGAGCATAATATTCATGTCTGATATATCCGTAACATAAATATTTTTGTTAAATTATGTTACCAACTAGCATAGTTGAAGGAAAAAATATTACATAATATCCGAAATTTATGTCAGTATATGGTGTAAAGTGTCTGTGTAATGTATGTATATAAAAGGATCTTTGAAAGGAAACTCTGTTATAATAACAAACTTTCAACATGTTCTCCGCTTCTAAAGAGAAAGTTTTAGTTCTTTATTTAAAATATGAGTAGAAAATTTTAGTTGCGCTTGTTTTGCTTAGATTTATTTTTTACTCATATATGAATACAAATTTGTGACTTTTTAAACTTTGTGTAAAACAATTTTGTTGTTTATTTTATCCGAGATAAAATGACTATGTAAAATGTTAATATTTACATCAAATAAAAATGTAAAATCACATTTATTCTATATAAATAAAAATAATTTAGTTCCCCTTAGTCTAATCTAAATGCAACTATTCAGTAACAATGAAATTACAACACAAGGCATGAATACATTTTAAGAAAATTAAACAAGGAACTGAAAATAATCAAAATTGATATTTTTCTAAAAAAACCAATTAGACGATGTTCCCTTTTCCAAAAATGGGAATAGTCCATAATTCATTATTCGCCAAGACAAATATGCTGTATTAAAAAACACAAATGCAATGCTGGGAATGGCGTCAGATAGTGCTGTGTTCTGTCACTATTTCTTTAGTGAGCTTGTAATGCAATGTGGGCAGGAGGACTGGCAAGGTGGAGTAGTTGCAGATGAAACTAAGATCTCTAACTGGATATTTGTAGATAATATCACCTTGGTTGCAGCAAGTGAGGATGAGTTCGTACACCTGCTCGACAATTTTCAAACAATAAGCTCTGAGTGTGGTTTAAATGTAAATTATAACAAAATGAAGCTTCTGATTATAGACAGAAAGAATGAAAACAATATACGTATGTTAGAAGTAGATGAATGTCAGGTATTGATCAAGATGGTATACCTTTTGGAACCCTTGTAGACAATACCGGCAACTGTGAATATAAGATTTAACGAAGAGTACAGATAGCGAGCTTAGGAAATTGCCAGTTGAGCAAAACTAAACAGGGCAAAAATATAACGAAACACACTTACGTCTCAGTTTTCTTCATCTTTCGTCATTCCTTTGATACATGGAGCTTTTAGAGAGGTAACCAGATGTCGCGCGACGTATTAATGCTTTCGAGATGTGATTATAGAGACGTTACGAGTTCCTCAGTTATATTTCTTCGTACCAGCTGCTCGATTCTTTAGGAAATGCGCCATCCAAGTCAACCGTTCAGAAACGTATTTCCTCCTATTCTCCATTTTTTTCGTCACATGCTTTAGAAATTGTATGACGCGACACCATGTTCAACTCAATCTTTCTCTGAGGCCATTGATCAACGTAAACACAAATATATAATATACACATATTCTTCTAAGGCGTTCGTACGACACACCACATCGCTTCGTAAACTGTCTTGTTTCTGTTCGTCTCATTCTCTGTTGGCATTTTTTAAACATTTTCTTCTAGAGAGAGAACAATTTGTATCCTATAGTGAGTTTACCTTGGTGAATACCGGACAACATCTGGTGTTCTGTAAGGATCAATTCTCGGACCCTTTCTATTGAACTTATTTATAAATGAAATTGTGGAAGATGTTTATGTTGACTATTTACTGTATGCCGACAATTTTAAATTCCTTATGACTATTAGCTCCATATAATATTGCAATCTATTACATAAATAATCTCTGTAATATATCTATTTGGTGTTTTCAAAATAAGCTAACTTTGAATGTGTCCAAGTGCAACATTATATCCTTCACAACAAAATTCGGACCTACGAAATTTATTTGTAGTAGAAATAACGCGGTTATTCAATGACCCGATACTTTCAAGGAGCAATTCTTGATAATTCTTTTGTACTTCAGATAAGTAACAAAGGACCCCGCACCATCAGCATTGGAAAAATCATTTTGGTGGGATTCTCTTCAAAATTTGAGAATAGATAGTTCAAGGGCTTCCGAACAAAAATTGTCATATGAAAAAAATGATTTAATGTCTTCCCTGCAGAATTACAGTGACTGGAAGTTAAAAATCTTTGAAAAAATTTAAAAAATTAAAAATCATATATGCATTAAATCAATTTTTTCAAATGACATTTTTTGTTCGAAAGCCTTTGGACTATCTATTCCCAAAGTTTGAATAAAATTCCACCGAAATGATTTTTCCAATGCTAATGGTACGGTGTCCTTTAGAAATCGTTAAGATTTTCTGACTCATATTAATAGCCCAAATAGTGCAAAGGAGATTTGTAAAATTATTATGGATCAAAAGTGGTGGACCACATCATCAGTTGGTTACCACAGCTACCAGACAGTAGATAACACTGCACAACTATGGACCATAACTCACATCAACTACTGAATCGCACATCATAAACATATATCAAATTAACAATAATCACAATGAAGAAGTCAGCAAATTGAATAAAAAACACACAACTAGTATGCAAACCAACACATTGTTGTTATGACCAGCGACTGACGTCACGGTGAGGACTACAGGAAGGGAAATTCTTTTTCATCAGGTTGTTTAATTATTATTGGCGGTATACTAAGTTGAACTGAACTGCCCTCCACTTTTTGCGCATTTTTGGGTGAGTCTGCCTCCCGAAATGAGGGGCAGACCCACCAAAAATTTGAATCTACGCACGGAACCACCCATAAGACATCGGTGTCTGATCTGATCCTGTACCAAAAAAATGCATATTATCTACCACACCAGACCATAGCGGACACATTTATCGAAGAATTGGTTAGCTTCCTAGACCGCAGCGGTCACTTTAGCGGATACAAATAAATGTGCGGACACCGCGAAATTACAAAAACCAGGGTTTCAAAAGTCACCACCTTTTGTAAAACCCGTCCAGATCAACCGCGGTCTTGTTTGGAATGTTTTAACGCATCCCACAATGAATAGTTTCATTTTATTTTTTATATATAGTGTATGATTTTATACTGATATTTTGACATATTTTTGATTTTGAATAGTTTTTTAAGTTTATATTTTGTTTGTAAAATTGTAAGTTCATATTTGTTTTGTAATACATGTAATAAATGTTTATTGATATAATAGTGTGTTCGCCCTGGCCCCTAGAATACACATAGTTTTAAGTTATTCTCAGCGGGCCACAGCGGTCACAATAGCGGACACAGCTTTCAAAATCTAAACAAATTTTTTTATTAAGAACTTTTCGAATTTGAGTGTCCGCTGACTAATACTAATGGGTAAGTTTGGCGGATACCGGTGACCGGTATGGCCTGATCTAGCTATAGCTTATCAGACACCGGTGTCCGCCATGACGCTGAATGAAATAACTTTAGTTATTTCATTCAGGCTGAAATTTTGATATCTCTTCAAATATATCGTAATAAGTAATCTATATCTAGAATGACAGAACAAAATTCCAGTCAGAAAATTTAGGCAGACTGCCAATTAAACTTCAGTAATAGCTATTTGTGAATTAAGAGCACAAAGTGCCTCTTTGCCGCTCGATAGCATAAATTGACGCGCGACGCGAAGCGAAGTTTTTATTGCTCAAATAGACTTAAAATGTCATGACACACAATTGGAATTTGAGTAAAGAAAAAACTTCGTCTGTCTGTCTAATTCTTTTGTACGCATCACAACGAGATCCAAAACTAAATTATTTTTGGGGGTTAAGCAGAGGGAAGTAGACAAAGCAACTAAGTAAGGGTCCATAAAATTGGAATTTAGTGTGTGTACGAGAAGCTAAGCTTTTAAAAAAATTTTGACATCAGCTACACCCACTACCACGCCCTCCCCAATATTAAAGAGGGTAAAAATATAAAATTGTGATATAGTGTCTACAAGAACCAATCGCCTCAAAAAAATTATTGACATCTACACTCACCCCCCCCCCCCCCCGACCCTTTCACTCCATTATTAAAATGGGTGAAACAATAAAATTGTGATTTAGTGTGTGTACAAGAACCAAAAAGGCCTCACCCAGATCATTATATTATTAACAACAGATATATAGGTAAAGGCGTAATAATCGCGTATGAAGTCATGCACCTCTACTGGCCGCTAGCAGGCCGGGATATATTCAAACGTTCTCCATATTTCCTTGGCCACGACATTCTCCAAAACGCTTATATCTAAATAAAATAAAATAATGTACTGCAGTGGTTCCCAACAAGATTTTTTCAAGGACCCCCTCATTGGTCGCTATACTGACAAGGACCCCTTAAAAGCTTAAATTTTTAAAATGAAGATTATGTAGAATCTACCATAAATTACTTACTAAACTAATATACTTAAAAGTGACAGTTGACTGCAAAGGCGGATCTGGACCTTGAGCTTGGGGGGGGGGGGACATTGAACCCAAAATTTTTTGATGAACGGGGGGAGAAATCCGAAAAAATTTTTCATCCTAAAATTAAAAAATTAAATTTTTAAATGAAAGTTATTGACTTACACAATCTTGGGGATTAAATTTTTTTTCTTCCCAAAATTAACAAAAAACATAACATTTTAAAACAAAAGTTGATAGTTTACAGAATCTTGGGGGGGGGGAGGTAATTTCCCCGTTACCCCCCATAAATCCGCGCTTGGTTGACTGTAAAAGCTGATGAACAACCTACTGAACTTACGCGGGAACTAGATTAGGATAATGGCCACTGCAAGTCAAGTAAAATACAAAACAATTGAATATCTCAGTGACATTTCGCGGACCCCTAGGGGTCCGCGGACAACCTGTTGGGAATCCCTGTAATAGTATATAAGGGATTTTTGCTCACAGTTATACAGGAAAATGTAGCTAAAAACCTGTTTAGAGTAATTTGTCATTGATATAAAACTCAATGTTGTTTGTGAAAAGGAGTTGCTGTGCATTAAATGTGAGACTGTTGTTGCTTCTGTTTTCCTGGTACATGATTCCTCAAGGATTAATAGGAATTTAGAGGAATGTTTCTTGAGGTTGGATGTTTGTTGTTATTATATGTTATATTCTTCGCAACCCGCGACCTATGGATTACGAATCTGCATCGTAAACACCACACTAAGATCAACCAGTTTAAAATTGGCGGCAATGTCTGTTATACCTGTTTGCCTGTAGTTCTTATTTTATATTTAATTATTACTGTCGATTATTTATTCGTAACTTATGAAAATAAATAATGATAGGAAATAACATTTCACAACTTTTTTGAAATAATAAATGATTTATAACTCTTTTATTCATTGATTAATTTTGTTTAAAACCTATTGGGTTCTTTCTTCAGCTAACTCTAACTTACTTTCCAAATTTTACTCTCCACTACGTGGATTGTGGAAGTGAAATCACCAAAATCATATTCTTAACTTAAAAAAATCTACGCACCTATTTTAGTTAAAATTTTGCTTACTAGATCTGCAATTAATTTAAATTAAGCCTTTTTCTCATTTTCTGAGGCTATTAGTCATGAATTTAGTTATTAATTATTAGTCGTGATTGAAAATTTAATCGACTAATACCACTTCTGGTTTAGAATCCAAGACTAATTAATGATTGATGATAGCTAACTAAATTAATCATGACTAATTGAGCCATGACTAACTTAGTCGGTCAATTTTAATCACGACTAAAGATTTATTTGACTAATACTTGATTCAGTAATTTTCATTTAAGTGTTCCAGATCGTGAAGAGGAACCATTTAGAAAAGTTCGACAGTAAATTTATTATTCCTGCAGCACTCTCTCTCTATATGACGAATAATATACAATAAATAATATAATCATTATTAGTTATAGTATAATAACTAAATAACCAAGACTACAATTGAAGACACAAGTGGATGAAGGGCTTATGTGACATTTTCGAAATAAACGAGTTTTTTATATGAATGAAGGCTATAAGTACACAACATTCCCCCAGGCACATTACATTTGTTTCTAATGCAAAAATATCTGATTTATAAATTTATAAAGGATCTATGTACTGTTGAAGTTGGTAGGTTGTTAAAAACTTTGAGATCAATTATCTCAAAAAAAACTGTTGAAAAAAACGAGTCTTTTTATATTAATGAAGGCTATAAGTATACAAAAATCCCCCAGGTACATTACATTTGATTCTAATGCAAAAATATCAGATTTATGAATTTATAAAGGATATATGTACTGTTGAAGTTGGTAGGTTGTTAAAAACTTTGAGATCAATTATCTCAAAATCACTTTGTTGTTACATAGACTTCCACATCCACTTATGTCTTCAATTATTTCAATTACATTAGTTTAAATAATACCTTAGAAAATGTGCTCCCATTCAAAGAACTTAACCTTCGTTACTATACTTGTTGACATTGCTCAAATATTAACGATCTTTTTATATATCTCCTTAGACCGCACTTCTTTCTGAATCAGGAAACAGATCAAATACAGACTCATTAGTAAAGGTTCTATAATCTCATTCCGTATTCAGCTAAAGTGCCGAAGCTAAAAGGTCTGTTTGGTAATTGAATCAATCTATTGAAGGCATGTAACACAAATTTCATCTTATGCTACACATCTTTCTCGATTTTACTAATTCTTCTAAACTAGAAATTATTTATGTACCATTAAGTGAATGCTAAATATATTATTTGTTCATGTATGCGATTTTATTTTTAACCCTCTTATGGGCAAGAATGATCCTTAAAAATGTATGCATGAAAGTGGAAATGTCTTTATTTTGGTGACATGAAAAATAGCTGATATGCATATGCATATATTAAGTATTATTTCTTCTAATTAATGGTGGAAGGTGATGCGATATGTGCTGGAGGATTAGCAGGATGGAGTAGTCATGGGCGTAATTAATATTTAACTTGAAATTTGCAAATAATACCAGCTTAGATGCAGCAAGCAAGAATGAGCTTATACACCTGCTAGGCAATCTCCAAACAATAAGCTTTGAGTACGGTTTGAGTATAAATTACAACAAAACGAAAATTATGATTGTTGACAGAGCAATTGAAAACCACCCAGATACGTTAAGGATAAATGATTGTAAGGTAGATGTTTTACCTTGTGAACACCGGACACTGTGAAAATGAGATTCGATGAAGGATATAGATGGCAAAATTGGCAGCTTGCCAGTTGAGCAAAATTTAACGTGGCAGAAAAATCATGAAGCGCCCGTGGATTATACTCACTAGCGCTCTGTTTTATCGTCTTTCTTTACCTCTGAGGCATGGACCGTTAGGAAGGCAGACAAAAGACTATTGATACTTTCGAGATGTGGATTTGGACACGTTTACTACGAATTCATGGACAGACCCTGGCACCGAACTCGATTCCCCAAGAAATACATGAACCAAGGCAACTGCCCAAACCCTCTCGTTTTACTTCCACATCCAGTGGAAGTATAGTAACGACAAAAAATTTTTTAAAAATTTTTATTGTTCAAATAGGCTTAGAATGTCACGAAACGTCGAGATTTTAAGTTTGAGCGAAAAAAAATTTCTGTCTGTCGGTCTGTCTGTCGGTCTGTCTGTAACTTTTTTGTGCGCACGATTACTCTGGAACCGTTTGAGATATTCACTTGAAATTTGGTACACATATGTACTTTAATGAGATCTAGAACTAGATTATATTTTCATCTTGTTCCGTCGAAGGGTTGGGGGGTAAATTGGAGTAAATTTGGGGAAAATAGGTAAATCAAGCAGGTAAGAGTCCATAAAATTGGTATTTAGTATATACAAGAGAAGCTGAGGTCTCAAAAAAAATTTTGGCATTAGCCACCCCCATTACCACCCCCACCCCATTATTAAAGGGGATGAAAAAAAATGTGATTTAGGGTGTGTACAAGAACCAGAAACCACGAAATGTTTTTTTACTTCATCCACCCCCACTACCACCCCCTATCACCACCCCCACCCCGCTACCGATGTGGGGTATCATTTTATGGGTTTTTGGGGTAGAGGATGTCAAATATTATATTATTAATGTTCCATAAACAATTATTTCCATATACAAAATTTTTTCGTTGTGAGTGACTTAGATAAAAAATCTGGATGTGGAAGTAGTGATTCCTTGGGCAGCGGTTTTTTACTCACATTAACCGGAGGGAGAACAATATAGAACAGTTGATAGCTCAGGGAAAACCAGATGACCAGAGGCGAAAAGGACGACCTCCAACATTTTGGGCTAATGTCACCAAAGAGCTGATCAGAAAAAACTTTGGTGAGGTCGTTCGCCTGACAGGCAGTCGTGTCAGATGGCGTCAGGCTGTGAGAAGTGCTATACAGCAAATAAAGGACAATTAGAATATTACATGAATCACAAAGTGCCGTCAACGTGTTGCAAATAAGAAGAATATATTTCCGACCGTACACTAAGTTACCCAAACGGCAATCCTAAATATAGACTTATAACAACTACAAAAACATTTTCAATAGTTTTATTAAACGATTTTGCGAAAATCTGATTCAAAATAATCATTATATTTCTTTTTGGTGCAACTTCTTAATACAGGCAAACATGTGGAAACCTTACACTGGAAACCTATAGAGGTAGTTCTTTTTTCCTTCGGTTTCGTCCTGCCTGCACACTCTACATCTGTTATTTGCGTTTTTGTTCGAGCCATTCCAACCTGAGTCATCCTTATTTCATCGGGGACCAATATTTTTTTGAACAAAGACTGGACAGATGTTCCCCATCATTTATGGTTGGCGTATAAACCAACCAGTTGACATGTAAATGAAAAACAATAACAGCTACTTTGATGATTCCTCGTGGTAGCTGATATAATACATATAATTGCTAACTATGCCTAAATCGAGTAAAAAAAATTCAGTATATTGATGTTATTTGTGAAGCAGACTATTCAGTGGTGACTAATAATTCTATATTGAAACAAGTATCGAAGTAATACTATTTCCATTACTTCTTCAGTGCCGTTTCTATAAGTTCTTTTAAATATCTTGACGGATTTAACTGTATTTTTTCCTTGTCCGTTGGTCTGGGCCTGGCACCCATCAATTGATTTATTCGATTTTTTTCATTGAATTCCTTAAATCCTTGAGATTGGAATGCGTTTCCATTATCCAAGACCAACTGACGAGGTAAACCAAACCTTTAGAGAACTTCTCTCAACTTGTGGATTTCGAGTCACAATTTTTAAATAAAAACCATTCTGGCCACTTACTACGGGCAACCACGATGATAAAACATATTTTGCTTTATTAAAACATATAGCCCCAAATATTCGATATGAAACCTAGAGTAAGGCTCTTTAGACCATGGCCTTGGTGACAATATCTCTCTTTATTTTAAATACCACAGATAATAGGACCCTATTTTCCTTGAAGGCTCTGGAAGAGTTTTGTATGGGGCTACAGGTTCGGAGGCAAGGGACTCACACCCAATATCCGAGTATACTGTGCTTAATTTCTACTTCAGAAACAATCCCCGTGCCGGGAATCGAGCTGAGGATTCCTGAGTGAGAGTCAAGTGTACTTACCTCTCAACCAAGCACTTCATTTGGGTTATCTTTTACTTCAAAACAACTTTAGCAAGTTTTAATTAATGCCTCAATATTATTGACCTAATGTGGGCCACCAGACACAGGACTTCAATTTGATATTGTCAAAATAAATTGTTGGCTTTAAGTTTTAATCGTTAAACAGGAACGCTAACCACTCCACCCCAATTATTGTTTAGCCGAACTGAATCCTCTCCGCCCACCCACGCATTCACCACGACGCTGCATGCCGTGGTTGCGTGGGTCACTCCGGATCGGGATCCGGTCAGGCGCATTACTGTACCTATAGTAGTAACTATTAATAAATTTGTTTTGATTGATTGATTTGGACATCAATTTGACAATGTCTAAGTAATAAAATCAGATACACGAAGGCATCACCAAGATTAGTTGTAACGACACTTATGAGGAAGATGAAAGTTATTCTCTAGTTAAAGATTCTAATGATGAGGAACTTGTAAACGAAGTGTGCAATGGAAAATATTCCATATTTACATACCTTTTAATGAATACATGAATAGATTATATTAACCAAATGGTTATAAACATTTTTAATTTTTTTTTGAGCCTCTTTATTTGCTTCAAAAGATTAGCAGCACAATTTTGGAACACAACAAATATTTATAGCGTATTTTTGTTATTTATTTTTCTTTTGCTATCTTCTAAAAATAATTGCAATTTAAAACCAACCATCTTAATAACCTGGATGTGCAATAAATTATTTCGAAATATTGACTTAAAAAACGGTTTGTTGTAAATATCGGCTTTAACCCAAACAAAAAATTAAAAACCTTATATTTGGTGTTATTTATATTTTATAAATTTATTTTAATGTTTTTATCTACTTTTACAATTACAGGTCTATTCGATTACAGGTCTATACGAATATCATAATGTCCAGTTGATGTACAAAATCTTTAAGTATGATTATAATTTCAATAATAAAACGCTGAAACGAGTATAGCGAATTAAAGATTTTAGAATCAGTTTCGATTCCTTCTCTCCACACACAGATTATGTAATATCAAAGAATAATAAAATGCTCAGTTCTATCATCAAAATGTCTAAAAAATTGAAATCCATCATAACAATGAAAAAAATCATTTTCCAATATTTACTTTACAAATATCGATTAGAATCTGTACAAAATAGATTCTTGAGATATTTAAATTTTAAGGTGATCGGAGAATATGACTTCCAGAGCAGCAGTGCTTTGTTAAGGCACAATCGTCATATTGATCACTAGGAAACAGAAGATCACTTGACGTTATATTTTTATACAAATTGATCAATGCATTAATTAATTCTCCGCACTTGTTAGCTATAGCAAACTTTCATATTCTCCTCGTAACTTTAGAATAATATCATGTTCCATGAATATTATTATCAAAAAAGTTTCAGTCGAAACTCTCCTTTAAAGAGAATATTTTTAGAACTTTTCCGAAATAGATGTATTTTTTGTATCATTAAGGACATAAAACACTAGGCTATGCAGATGACTTATTCATCCTAGCACAACGTAAATTCAACAACACAATAAGGGAGCGCATACAGCAGATCCTAAATGTTGAAACGAAATGGACAGATGAGGAGGGATTAATCATTAGTCCCTCAAAGTCAACCATAATGGCATTCACCAGAATACGGAAAGTAGATGGGCTTGGGCCACCAAAATTTCGAGGTGATCTAATACAACTAACGGGCAAGGCAAAGTATCCGGGAGTAATACCAGATTCCAAACTTATCTGGAACCAACAGTTAATAGAACCACAAAAAGGGTAGAGATCATACTCATGCTAGCCAAGCGCATCCATGGAAAACCATCGGGACTAAGGCCAAGCATGATGTACTGGACATATATCATGGTGGTTAGACCCATGATCACATATGCATTTTTGGTATGATGATAAGGATGCTTGCCTGAACTAAGCAAGGTACAAAGACTTGCCTGTCTAGAGGTAACGGAAGCGATGAAAACAGCACCAACAGTAGCTATGGAAGTCCTTCTGGACTGCCCCTTCACCTGCTAGTAATGAGGGAGGGGGCGAGACAAACCCAGTGGCAAATACACAGCACTGGGGCATAATCGAATTAGGAACCTAATGGGAGTGATGACATCCCAGATGAGAACAGACCACATGATCCTTAAATACACCTTTAACAGAAACTTCGAAATAAAAATAGGATATCGAACTGAATGGACAGTAACCGAGAACAGCACCAGACCGCAGAAGCTTGTCTGGTATACAGATGGATCCAGGACCGAGAAAAGTACTGGTACCGGCCTATATAGTGATATGAGGAAATCACAGTTCAGCACATCATTAGAAAAATACACCTCTGTTTTTCAGGCAGAAATATAGGCAATTCTAGACTGCGCAGCAGAAAACAATAGGACAGCTTATAAAAATAGGCAGATCAATATTCTAACAGACAGCTAGGCAGCTCTAAGAGCATTGTCAAACCCCAAGGTGACGTCCAAGCTGATGTGGGAATGTCAAGAAGAACTAAGTGACCTAGGGGACCACAGTAAGGTAACCCTTCAGTGAGTGCCGGACACTCAGGAATCGAGAGCGAGAGGAAGCTGACGAGTTAGCAAGGAAAGGATCGTCAGCTCCATACATTGGCTCAGAACTGGCCCTGGGAGTGCTTAAATCCAAATAAGGGACTGGGTCAAGAATCAGCACAAAGAATACTGGGATAAAACAACTGAACAACAACATGGAAAAACCTTTATCAAAGGACCATCCCGAGAGACTGAAGCACTGCTGTCGCTAAGCAGGAATCAGATCTGCATAATTACTGACTTCCTAACAGGGCACTGTGCCCTGAAAGGACACTTACACAAAATGGAAACGTTCAACGAGGACCTAAGATGACAATGCAATAGGGCAACGGAGACACCCTACCACATCCTGTGCGACTGCGAGGTTCTGGATCACAGAAGTCAAACAATATATGGACAACCAAGACTGAGTTCAGAAGAATATGAAACCAAACCAGCGATGAGGTTGTGCAAGCTAGTGCATGGAACCAGAGTACTGGATTGGATATCATAAAGCAAATGGGAGAACAAGCTCAAGAGGCTACAGTGATTCCGGAAACGAAAGTTAGACGGCTCCCGAACAAAAAAAAAAGAAGTTTTAAAACTGCTGTAAATAACACTGAAATTTATGAGTGTCTGTGGTTTATTGTATACATTAATTTTAGTTTATGGTTTAGTTTAGTTGTTAAATTAGATTTAGTGAACACTTGTTTGAGCTGTCTAGCCTATGTCCCTTGCTCTGCAATGAATAAGTAAACATTGTTTTTTTCATCCATCCTTTCAAGGTGAGTTTTTAATTGTCAAGGTGCCATGTGAAAATTCCATAAGATTTGGAGTTTTCTATATTTTTTGAGAGCATCTTCATCCCATAGATGTCTCATATTTTAAATCTACATTTTTTAAATAAAAGTTCTCATTATTACATTATTTGCAAAAAACTATAAAATGCTTTAAGATACCATAAAAAATTCTATAAATTACCAACTCGAAGCATAACTTCGTGCCCAGTGAAAATATTTGATAATATATCTTTATTGACTGCGTGCTGGTAATAAAAAAAACATTTTTTGCTTTTATTCCCCTTAATTGTTTTAATATACAAACATTGATTATCATCACTGTTAATATTGCGAAAACAAATATTTACCAAATCATGTTCATGTTTAGTTAATCAAGTTTTATTGTGAGCACAATCTTTCTTTTCCATCTCTATGGTAATTCCAATGCGTAGGGGTATTTGACGTATCTCAACCTGGCATATTGCGGAAACGTTCGTTTTATGATGTTCGTCCCACAGTTCTCTTACTTTGTAAAATGTACTAGTAAGGGAGTAAATATTAAGCCCGAGGAGAGAAATACCTAATGCTTCACATCTTGAGCTCGATTTCATATTTTATTACCTCGCCACGAATGACGTGCATTTATACAGGGTTTCTCAAAATGGTGCTGAAAGCCAAGGCATATAACAAAGAGAGACTATGTAGAATAATTCATGGTTGCATAGTTAAAAGAAGGAGAAATAAAAAGAGGGTTTATGAAGAACCCACTAGGCAAACATTTGCTTTTTAAGAAAAGGACATTAACTAACACATTAAGTAAAACATGTTTTACCTTCGTTGAATCAAAAAAGGTTGTTAAGAAAAGTTCTTCCTTAGGACTTTTTGAGATTAAATGGTAATTTGCAAACTTTTCATAAGCCAACCGTTGTCGAGAAGGCTCTATTCAAAATGCGTTTCTAACTATCTCATGACTTGAAGTAAACGTTTACTCCACCTTGTTGAATAGAAAACAGTTGTTCACAGAAGCTTCCAGTTGAGACATTTTGAGATGATACGGACACCATCAAATTCTTGGAAACCAACCGTTACCGAGAAAACTCGATTCAAAGTGTGTTTTTATTATCCGATGACATTAAGTAGAACATGCTTTAAATTCGTCGAATCACAAAACGTTGTTAATAGAAGCTTCTTATTAAGACATTTTAAGGCGGAATGAAATAATAGTGCTTCAAAACGTTTGTTAATGTAATGAAAGTGAATGTAATACTACAATTAAATACCTAATTTATTTATTAGAAAAATATGAACTTTATAATAATTAATAAAACTTAAACGAATTGAGAGGGTTTGTGTTTTGTTCGTCTGTTTATCTGAATCACATATATAAGGCATATTAATAAAATATTGATGAATCGCTGTGTTCAGCCAAATTCAACTTAATTATTCTTTTGTTCACGGCTATTAGATAATATACTCGTTATGTATGTGTTTCCTCAAGGATAACGATATCCATTATTCCCTGCAGTGAATAATGATTTCATTATTCACTAGTGAATAATAAGGACAGTCAGTTGTTTATAAGAAATCACGGGCAGGTACTTCTTCAATTCGAGTGCAATCTCGCAACTTTTTAGTAGAATTTATGGCCTGTTTCTGAAACGTTAAATGGAATTATTCGTTAACTGTAATAGCTAAAATTGTGTGAATAATTTTACTGTTATTATTCAATTTATGAATAGATAACTTTAACGTTTCAGAAACAGACCCTTTTTTATCATATAATTTCGTTTTTAAATTTTATTGAGCAGGTCGTTGTGTCAAAAGAACGGCTTGTCAAATTTAAATGTCAACGTTACTTAGTTTTAAAGGAACAATATTAAAATTTGGATATCTAGAAGAACATAGTGGATTGATATATCGCCCAGCCCTTGTAAAATTATATTAGCGAAGATGGAACATGAATATGAATTGACAAACTCAGTTTGGATTTTACAAGACGGAGCTCATTATACTATACGTGTAAAACTAATTGAACTAATAAGTTCCTGGGATGTATTGGCAGGCCCCCGCATCAAATTGCGGGCCCCGTACATGCTGAGCTTGACGGGCCCCGCAGTCCCGCGAAATCTATGAAGCGCCTTGTTTTTTCTCGAAAATGAAAATTGGTGAGCGAAGATCAAATATTTTTTGATGAGCGGGGGTAAAAGAATCCAAATAAACTTTTCTAGGAATAAATCATTACGGGACATTTGGGAGACGGCACCTTAAAAAAACGGAACTGTCCCGCCTAATCCGGGATGAATGGTCAGATGGGCCCTTCCTGCGAGCCCGTCACAAGCCTGCGCCCCTAAACTATGTACCTTAAAGACCCCCCCTATACGGGGGGCCTGTGGATTGGTTTTAAAAAATTGCCAGTTAAGATCTTCAGATTTAACGCTACTGGATTTCCTACTTAGGGACCATTGTCAAATAGAAGATATGAAAACTCAACATCAGAGTATATAAATCATCAATATAAATATTATACAGAGGTGTAGGCGGACTGCTTGCGGAGTGTCCCAAAAAGTTTGGCGAGAATTCTGAAATAAGCTATATTATTAATTGCCTAATAATCCAGGATACTTTGAACATTTTAAGTGAATAAAAGACATGTTCTCATAAGCATAAGAGATAGGGAGAGATTTATTTTATTGTTGTTACTAATATAACTCAAAACAATATTCGTGTTCAGCATGTCGAAATACATGGAGTATTGAATGGAGTCCCAGAAACATACAATTTTTTTTTGTATGTGCCTGTCTAATTTATGACTATCACCGGATCCTCCGCCATTATGGAAAACCGCGTATGCAAATATATTACACAAACACACACAAAAAAAGTGAAAATTGGGCTGTTTCTGGAACTCCATTGGGTCAGCCCTATTTATTTCGACATGCTGAATACGAATCAGATGTTCGTTTAGCTCCAACACCCACCAATTTTTAGTAAATTCCGAAAATAACCGAAATTATGAGGTTTTTATAGGGGTGACCCAATGGAGCTCCAGAAGCAGACCACTTTTTTATTTTGTAGAGCTGTGTAATTGTTCACTGCAAAATACCTAAAATGGAATACCATATAGTTGAGTAAATTTGAACTTGACGGGTCCCAAGGTCGCTCCATCATATGATCCTTATTACATACGGAATCAGACGTCCAGTTTCTCTCGGCATCATTGCAATGGCTCTGTGCGCATCACATATTAAATCGTACGTTATGTTACCAACTCATACAAACGACAACTTAGAGTTTACTCGATTATATCTTAGATGTGATTCTATTAGAGAAAAGTAAACTGTCTTTGCCGTAGAATATCCCAAGAGGCGTAAAACTTCTCGATATGTTGATAGTTGCCAAGTCATTTATATACAGCAGGAAGACAACTGGGACAAGAATAGACCCTTGTGGACCTCTGCAACTTATCTTGAAGTTATTAGAGTATTTCCCTGAAAATTTTGTTATTTGAGAGCTGTTCAGGAAAATTATGTATGTTCTCCTTTAGCGTTTTACTGCACATATGGTTACGCTTATGATTATTTTTCTCATAATTATAGACAGTTTTGACCACAATTGTTTCATACTTTCTTTATATACAAGATGTTCCTTACTTAATTGATAAAACATCTTATGTAATGTATGTTCTGGCATGATTAAAATAAGAAATAACCGAAAACACGCCTTTTTTAATTAAAATTGCTGACTCTTGATATAGTTACGCGAATCACCTCTAACTTTGAATTTATCTGTCACTGTCGCGAAGGACGGGCAATGCGTTCACCAATACGTAAGATGCTATCTTGACGCAAAACAGAATAAGATTTTTTTATTTACGAGAAACGTCATTAAATTTCTACCAAAAACACGATTTTTAAATTTCTAGTACTATTTCGTTCATTCTAATATGCAAAAAATCGTAGTACTTCTGTCAGCATGTAATAGCGCCGACTTTGATATTTTTATGACTTTTTATGACCGGTTTTTATGGCCTTGTTTATTCGCACAAAAAATTGTAGACAACTACACTTTTTTAGTAATATTAAAATTTCATCAGAATTGAAATAAAATTAGTTGTTAAGTATTTTCGGAATAGCTGATACGTAATCTTACGTCAAACGTTAAAAATGCAAAATTACGAATCCAATACGGCTGCCATGATTGCAAAATTTTAGTTTGGTACATATATGTAGTTTGGTACATGGACATTTCAGGACTCTCTGGTAACGAGCTTGATGTTAAAGCTTGAAAATTTAAAACTATAGATATTTTCCTTTACTGCGTAGAAGCTAAATAAAGGACTACTGAAACTACTACTTTCAATATCTGAGCCGCTCCTAGAAAAAAATTGACAAATTTATTTAAATCAGCTTCGTGAGTACTTTAATATAACAAAAAACTCATGATTTTTCTTTAAGTCTAGCCCAGTCCAGGCTAGTTTAGCTAGTCAGCACCGTGAACGGATGTGACCGCTCTTAGAATACTAATGTCCATTCAACTTCTCTCCATCTCTGTTTGATACACGAAAATAAACTACTCTTATAACTTTTTTGGGCACACGATGAAACCACTGACAGTTCGTTTAAGTTGTAAAAGTCTGACTGTCTACCACTGAAGTTTAGTTTACCCAGCGTCGATCCTTCGGACGAGTACTGAATTTCGTATAAAATGATTTTCATAGATATTGTAAAATTTGTGTGAGGATAAGAATCTGCTAATTAAACTATATAAATATGTTTGATATCATTTTTCAATGCAGTTCTTTATTTGATGTGATAGTCGTAGAGCGAGATCCTCGAAATATGCAAAATGAAAGTTGCCTGTGCAACCCGCGAACATACAAAAACTGAAGTACTTATGTAAAATGAACTGCTGAATTCGAGGTTGCGATTTGATTCGGAATAACAAAATCGGAAATAATCGCATTTTCTCACTTCTTCATGAAATTTCTCATCCCATAACTTTATTTGTAACCACTGACTCGACTTGAAAATTTAGACACATATTCCGAAATATGATGAATCGATTGCCATATTGAAATATGCTATTCTCACTGTTAAACAAAATTTTTACAAGTAAGGAAATGAACCCTTTTTGTTTTAGAGGGAAGCAAGCTTCATCGCCGGTAGTTCAGAGTCTCGGTAGATGAATCGTAGGTATAATTATTAAAACGATTGGGTGGTAAACATTGAGAAATCCTTTCTTTATTGTTATTTATTTACCTAGAGAGAGAATAGGGGCGTCAATCTTTCTATTTTAACTTTACACTTAAGTAGAGGAATGATTATTTAAAAGATAAACTAATCAAAGTTATAGCGAGTTTAAAAAGTTGCCAAAAGAAGGTACAAATTTACTTTATAAATTTGCTGAAAATTAGAAACCAATAAATGTATCTTGCTAAAATATGGACAATTGTAGGTATCACGCTATTGAAATAAATAATAACCTATATTACTTTTAAATTTGATTTGATTTTATTAGAAATCAATTAAACTGAGGCCTTGATTCGAAAGTTGACAAGCGTGTAGAGACGCATCGTAAGGCGCTCCCCAAATAAGTGCTAAAAATCGGTTAAACAAAATAAAATTTGAGCGACCGGTGAGCCAAGAAATTTTGCGTAACGTGACATGTCATAATAGGAAAAAAAAGTTCATATACAATTAATAAACTGAAAATTACTGTTAGTGTTTTTTAAATAGTACCAAAAATAAAGTGTAAAGCTGTGCCTTAGTTGACGGTCGACGGAAATAGACCTATCTATATAGGTACCTAAAAGACCCTTTCAAGTGCTTTATTGCGTTAAAGAAAGCAATAAATATTCAGTGTCAAAAGTGAACAACACGTGTTTATAAAACAAGGCAATACAGACATATTAAACGTAAAAGTGTAAATAAATAAATAATAAATTTGTGTGTGCAGTGGAAAGTTTTTAAGTGTACTAAGCCCAAAAAGAAGAAAGAATAAAAAACAGCAATTACAACGCCAGAAGCCACAGAAAGCTAAGCTATAAACTAATTTATTTTATTTTATTGAATTTAATTACTTAAATAACTTTATCAACTTAATCTCTATTAACCTAATTTATTAACTCAAAACCTAATATTTTAAATAGTATTGAGTAAACTAGAGGCATACTATTATTAGGTCAATAATACAATTAATAATTAATAGCCAAAACCGAATTTCTTTCAGCCAATCAAGAGAATTACGCACGATAAAAATGGTGATAATAATAACCCGAAATAATCAGTAATGCACTGCTATTAAAGTGTGAATATACAGATTTCCTGTGTGAACTTTCAAGTGTGTTTTTCATTATTACTAAAAATATTCAAACAAATTTAATCAAAATTGAACACATAATGATCAGTATAGAAGTGAGGTTCTCATAATTGCTGAAAATATTCAAACAAGTTTAATTTGCATTAGATCAGAAATAATCAATGGGGCACTGTCGGTGTGTAACGTCCAGACTGAATCATAACGGCACCTCAATGTAGGTATGCGTGATACAGGTTTCTCTCAGGAAAATGGTTTTTAAGAAAATACACTCAGAAAAGAGCAATCTTGATACCTAGAGCAGCGGAAACTCAATAAATAGATCATATCGTGGCAGGCAGGGAGATGACTTCTGTCACGATGGATACCCATAAAAGCTTGTAAAGTGACAACGTATAGAAGTTATATTTAAGTTTGTATAAGTGAAAGCGTTTGTAAAATAATTTACACCTCGGAATATTTTCAGCTTGATAAGAAATATTAGTTAGTGTTTAATTAGGTACGCAAACCAAAACTTTCCACAGTGCTTCCTTCTAACGCAGTAAATCATAGTTTATATATATAGTGCAGTGAAATCGTGTACCTGGAGACTTCAATGCACATATACTCCACATATGGCCTAACGAAAATGGAAACTCGCTGAAAAACCTAGCACATATATTTGACTTAACAATAAGAAATACATGGAGCAAAAGTCAAACATGCATTGACACCTGAAGTAATGGATGCTCAATCACACAAGTAGACCATATCCTGGTAAGCAAAGAGATAGGTTAAAGCAAAAAGGACAGCAGAAAACCTACTGAAGAAAACGCTAACACTGAACAGTAGCAAACTAAAAATAGGGAGACCATGTTACACGTGGAAAACAACAATAGAGAGGATCATAAACAAACTGGGAAAGAAAAGCGAGGGGAAAAATGAAAAAAAAAAAACATGCGTCATATGGCTCTCGATGCTGGCAACAAGCATGACCCAAATCCAACCTAGCATCGGAAATCGAGGAATCAGAAGACTCAGAAAAAGAAGATTCGAAGAAGCAGAAACACAAAAAGAGGAGCATAAACAGTAATAAATACTTCATATCAAGACACAACACATATTTCATACGAAGATTCAGAAGAGGCAGATACCCAGAACCAAAAACACAAAAAAGGGAGCTTAAACGCTCCCTCACGACACAATGTGGTAACGCTACACCTCCCATCCCATATTCCTTTACCATGCGCCATGTGGCACTCGCTGCTGGCAACAATCATGACCTTAGTCTAACCCAGCGTGGACGTAGCAGACCCAGCTGTATAACCCTGTGAGTGGCAGCAATGCCTACCGTACGCTGGTAAATCAATCAATCAAATCAATTAAACTGAGGCCTTAAAATTAGTTTGAAATATTTACGTCGATAATGAGAACACATCTACGGAACAATACATTAATGTGCCGCCATAAGTTAGAGCTTAGACTTAATAATGTTTAAATTATGTTTAAATATTTTATAAATAAACCTCATATTCTAGAATTTGTGATCACAAATTTCGCACAAAATAAGTATATCTTTGTAGCTAGCTTGAGATAAGTATGATATAATAAACGTAAGCATAAACAATGTAGAATTGTATATAAGGCTAGCCCTTGTTTTCTCAATGATGGTAATAATAAAAATATAATGCCGTATTACCAAATATCAATTTGAAGTAGGTGCAAAATTTATTTTTGAAATTAGTAATTTTTTTGCACCGACATCAAATTGATATTTGGTAATAAGGTACAGTTCCTTGCTACTTTTCACTACTAGGTAGACAGGTATTTGTAAAACTGAGTGAAATTTTATTTCTTCCTTTTTAGAGATAATTTTTGAAGGCGGTTCGATTTTTTTTTTAATTTTCTCATCTAAGTAAAAAAAATAAACCTACGTTTTACACGTAATTATATTGATGGGGACTTATAATAAAAATATGAACTATGTAATTGCCAATAATACTTACTGAGAGGTAAGAATTAATACATGCGAACCATTTTCAGAAAAACTTAATGATTGAAGCTGGTAGTAATGTACGAAACAGATCTGTAAAAGCGTCTCTCTGGTACATTATTTACTCTGGAAAATTAGAGTTCCATACTAAAGATAAGCCGACGGATTTCAAAGATGATCATAGGCTCTGGAGGATAAAGAATGCCTAATAAATACTTGTAGTTTATTTTCATTGCTGTTAGTATTTTCAAGGCTTGTATAACATGATGCTTTACCGCTTCCTGACATATTCTAATAATACATGTGATCGTATTTAAAGCCATAATTGTAAATTGCAAATGTTACATGGATACATATTTTATTCTTTAACTTAAAAGGGATTTATGTTTAAAGAGTAAAATATTATAAAGAATATAATGATATAATATATGACAGTGGGTGGTAGAAATGGTGATTTTAAATAGAAATTGAGGAATGACTTATTTTGGAAAAACAATTCGTTTAGTTATTAATTATTTAACATTTGAAAAATGCAATTTTAAGAGGTCCATAATTCGAAAACCATAAATCAAAATATTGTAAAATTTTGGATATAGGAGTTCTAAAGCATGCTAATCAATAATATTGAATCAGTTTTTCAGTAAAAAATGCCTAATATGACCTCGAAAAAATTGACCCTTTTTCTTAATAAAAATGCACGCTAAGGACTGAAATAAGTTTTATATTACTCGAAAAAGATACAGTCTTTGATATCGATTCAAATTTGGTTGAAATTGAATTATTAATAACTGAGCTACGAAGGTGCTGCCGTAAAAAGTGAGACACACTGTATTCTAAAGCCATTAAAATATATTATAGATTTGATATTTCAAAAGCATTAAAAAGAAATATTATAAAACCACTATTTATACAATGAAACAAATATCATTTCAAATTACCGTTCCATATCTCTTACTAGCAACATCTCAAAAATTATAGAAAAATATATGAAGACTTTTCTTCATTATTAAAACATCTTAATAAGTATAATATTATATCCAACTCCCAGTTTGGATACAGAGGAGTGTCAATTCTCGATGCAAAGTATAATGTGACAAGTTATCAAAAGCTAAATAACAATCAAAAGAATTTGGCAATATCTTTAGATCTAGCAAATGCTCTTGATATGACTTTTCATGAAAAGTTAAAAAAATAGATACCTATGGTTTCAAAGGTATATGTGGTAATTTACTCAGAAATTACTTAACAAATCGAAAGCAAGTTATCAACGTAGATTCAGAAATAAGCGAAGAAAAAACAGTTACCTATGGAATACCTTAAAGAACAGTCATAGAGGTCCTATTCTTTTTCAAATCTATGTAAATGATATATTAAATTAAGATATTTCGAGGGAAATTTTTTCTGATGCCGATGACACAGTCTTAACTATTCTTTGATATCAGCCGGGAGCAACTTGAAATTAAAGCAAAAAAGAATTTGACAATGTAACAATTTGGCTAACAAATAACTTAATCTAAATTTTTAACAATCCGTTTACAGGAAAATGTCTAATTAAAATGTCATGATCTCATAACTTACGTAAACGTAAATATTTATGCTTGTATATTAACTTGTTTTTGCAATGGCACATGCACGTGGAAATATTGACAGGAAAAATTCGAAAATTGTATATATATATTTTACCAACTCAGACAATATATGGAGATGAATGAATGAATAAATGAATTTGTTTTGGAAATGAATGAATGAATGAATGAATTTATTTTTAAAATTGTAAACAATATGTACCTTTGAGTTACAAGATTATAAGTTTAGTAAAATTACATATTATATTTAAGACCAAAAGCGAGAAAAGTCGTCAAAACCATGAAAGGCTTGTGAATGACTGTTCCCACTAGCGCGTATGAGTAACGCAAATAATGACGTGGACATTGTGGACAATGGGAGGTGGATCCGCTGCTTTTAAAGTGTGGAAATATATGTACAATGGAAATACACGTTTTTTTTCTTTTTTTAATTTTTATAAAATGCTGTCGAATATATGATAGTTTTTATAAATTGTTTTGTTTCTATTTTATAATTCTTGATGTTTTTTATAGATTTTATGTTAGGAGGAAGAAGATTATGCAATTTGGGGGCATGATAGATTATCTGTCGTTGGGTATGAGTTTTATTAAATTTTAGGATACTTAAAGAAGCATGATATTTGGTTTCATAATTATGCGCTGGTTTGATACATAAGTTTGGATACTTAAAAATAAAAATGAAGCAATTACAATAATACAGACGTCTTATGTTAAATACATTTGCTTCATTGTATAACATTTCAGTCAGAAATAAGTTATATTTTTTTGAATATAATTCTGAGAAGTTTATTTTGATATACAGTTAGATTTTTTAGTGTGTTATTGAAAGACCCACCCCAGACAACTATACAGTATCTCAAGATAGACTCTGCTAAAGCGGTATAAAGGATTATGAGAAAGTTTTTATTTAGTATATTTCGAAGCTGGTAAAATTTATAACACATTTTCCGAATTTTGTTAGAAATTTGGTTAGCGTGAACATTCCATCTTAGGTGTCGATCAACGACGACACCTAGATATTTTACTGTTTTAATCTTTGCCGAAATTGGCAATTGGGTTGTTGACGAATTTTCAAAAATGGTGAAATATGGTAGTGGAGGACTTAATTTAGTTATATATTTAATTTGGAAGAAAAATTCTTAGCGCAACATATTTTAAAAAATTGTTAAACTTTGACTATTTGAATGTGCCGCGAAAACGGTAGTGACATCATAACGGCAGTTAGATGTGAACTTATAAGCAGAACAGATGAAGACGAATAAGTTGACATTGCTGACAAGAAAGAAAATAACCTCATATGTCAAAAGTAAATTTGACGTTTAGCTAGCAGTGATTGATGTTTGCAGTTATTGTTAATATTTTTTTACAAAACGACTAAGGCAGTATATCTGTAAAAGCTAATTCTGACATTCTACTTGCGGTAGATATATTTATGGTCAGCGAATTTTTAAAAAGAGACGATCGTTTTCACATTGCAATGGTTGGAAGTGCAAAAGCTGCAAGGTACTTACGTTACAGCTGCTATAGACAGTGCAAACTATTGTAATTTCTGCAAGAACTTCCTTTATCTTATTAATATTACATAGTATGTCTAATATGTATTTTATTATTTAATTTAGATGAATTTGTTAACTATATACTTTGTATTTTATTAAATATTTCCTTTTCATTGTTTTATTTCCTATTATACATGCGTATCTAACTGAAAACAACAAAATAAGTTTATCTACTAAAGAAATTATTTATTATCCATTGATACTCACTTCTAAGAAGAGTCAGAATGAGACTTACGAAGATATCAAGAAAGATCTGTATTATAACAAAAAATAATAAATAGGTAAGTACTTTATGCTAGTATCTATCTAAGCAATAAACAATGATATGTATTTATAACACACATAATTCAAAGTGCATTTATAACTACAATCCAACACATTCGTAGCCATTTCCGACTGATTGTGTTCACCGACTTTAGACGACTTTCACAGTTTGTTTCATATAGTTTTTCAACGGAGAGTTTTTAAATTTCCTTTCTTAATTTATTGATTATCCTAGTATTATGGGGCGTCTAGGAGGCTTCATAAATAATCAATAGCTAACAAAAACAACTGCACTTTATTCCAACATAAACTAGATAAAATACATAAAAGCAAATTAAAGACATTTCCCTCCTTTTAGGAAGTCAAAGCATGAATAACATTCTAATCTAGAGCCGTTAAGAACACACCCTGTTTTATCCACCAGTTTGGCGGGTAATTTAAATTTGTAACAGCTAGAACGCCACACAAGTCTTGTAATGCGGCCGTTTTGCCTACAACATAAACCCATATTAAAAATAAAATTCCTACATTAAGATACAACTTACCACAAATAAAATGCTTAGAATACATTGTAATTTGTTACTTTACTTGACATTGAAATGGTCTCCACAATAAGAAGACTTGGTCCTTCTCTGGTGGCTTTGAATCATTCATTATTACGTTCAGCGTTTATTATTGGAACACTACAGTTTTTCTGGTGAATTGGTGGTATTATTTACACAGTACGGCAGAAAACACTATCTGTACTTATATTTATCCATAACTAGATGCTGTTAAACTATACCGAATTGTAACCTACGAACGTCAGTTGAATTTGACGTTAAATATAATGTCAGATTAAACTGTCGTGATTGTCTTTTTTCTCCATAAACCCATCGTTTTATAACTAACTTCTCTACAGACTGCCGTTATTATGTCATCTCCGTTTTAAACGCATGTATTTTTGTAATTAATATTATAATATTATAAGACTTTCTTTTCAACTTCTACATGTTTCTAATGATTTTTTATGAATAATTGTTATTGTTTAACATAGATTCTCCTCAAATTTTAACTTAGTGCAACAACCCAATTGCAGGGTGTTTGAGATTTGTTGCATTTTGTTTGATGTATGAATAGATTTTTAATTACGGCTGATCTGTGATAGAGATGGAGAATGTCATATGTTTAGTTTTACTAATATTTTAGCTTAAAAGGCTTGAGTTTAACCAATTCTGGACTGATTTGAGACTATTTCTGCTTTCTCATATACGTCTTTCCAGCTTTGACTACAGAAAGTATAGTAGTAGTAGAAAGTATTATAGTAGTGTAATCTGCATAAGATATTACGATACCATTCTTAGTATTATCCGCAAGTTCATTAATATATATTAGAAAGAGGACAGGTCCCAGTACAGTCCCTTGGGGAACACCAGTTGAAATTACTTGTGACTTATTATTACTTTGGTTTATTTTAACTTTCTGAGTTCTATTGAATAAGTAGTTTTCAAAGAAATTTAGCGCATTTCCCCTAACTGATATGGATTTACAATCTCTCTTAAATATTTATAAAGCCTTTGTCGAGTCTATAATTAAGTACGGTTTAATAATTTGGGGAGTAGCATATGACATTACATTAAGCAACCTTAAAGTAATTTACAAGGATTTTAGATTAAATTGGAGTTAAAATGCATACTGTTTTACCTTCAGTAAAGGAAATAAAATATTTAAGAGAATATACAACAAAAACCAAGATGTAAAAGAAAATATCAGTTTAGGAATAAGTAGGCGCAAGACAAGCTCCCTGTGCGCTTAGATGCCATGATTGGTACTAATTAATTTGCAGGAAGTATATATTTAATAAGGTCCTTTAAGATTAATATTATGATTTATATTTACGAACTAACTTTAACATCTTTAGTAGTGTGCTACAGTAAACATTCACTTAGATCATCAGGTATTAATACACATTTTACTAGCTTTAAAAGTTCTAATTTGAAAATTATAACTTTTCGAGAAAGTTCTATTTTTGGCCATATAATCCGAAGAGAGGTTAGACAATTATTTTGGTGACTTTTTGAAATTAGTTAAAACAATATTATTTAAACAATTTTCCGCTGTCGATTTTTAACAGGTAGTAATATTATATTCGAAATTACATGGTTTTTCCGGACATTTTTTATCAACATTTACCGTGGTAGATTCGGATTAATTTTCTGTTAAATATGCCCACTGCCGGACTATCAGAGAAGCTAACGTTACAGTATACAGCGTGTCACTCTTTAAGTTTCAATAACAGATAGGAAATGCTTTATTTCTTCTTAAAGATGGTAAATCAAAAGATAAATATAAGTAAAGTTTATTATAAATGACGATGACTTTATTAAGTGCTAATGCAATCAATTACGAGGATAAACTTTGAGCAGTTATACATATGAAAAATCTATTCCAAAATATTTCTGATTTAAAAGATTCAATTACTGACTCAAATCTTACAATTAAATCGTTACTTATATAATAATAATAATATACAATTTCATAGACTGTAGCATTTTAAACTGCGTAGCAGTTTATAGCAGCAATATAACTTAGAATTTTTCTGATTGAAATTTTAATTTGAATCACCAATATAATTAACCTTAAGTATTTTTGTACATACAATTTGGGTATTTGTGTATGTTGTCCATATCTAAGTGCTCTCATTTCTTGATACTCTCCTAGAATTTATTAAAATTTTACAATTAATAGTTTGTTACCATAGTCAGAACTAATACTAGTTCGAGCTTTAATACTTTCGTCGCGTATCATATGCCAGCGAAAATTTTGTCTCTTGGCTGACAAAATTTCTTTTCTAAACTTATTATTGGCTGCCGTACTTTTTTTTTGCATTAGGCATAAAAAGTGTTGCAAGACAAAAGTAGCAATAGGTATGATTAGAACAAAGCAGCAGACAGTAATATTAATGGAATTTTGTAAATGATATGAGTGAAGAACTTGCTGCGATAAGTAATTAGATAAACAATGAAAATATTATTTGAATTTTATTCCCATATTCTCTTTGCTAAATTTGCTAAAGTTATGAACCTTCAGGTCAATATTTAAATTATGTGTGATATAAATTAAAAATCATAATGTTATGCTCATACGCTTCCTTAATTATTTTTAAACTAAAATTTTACCAACTTTCTTAATCAAGTTTCAAACTTTGAAAAATGGTTTATTGCGTCTCTTGCAAATATTTGATTTTTCTCTTGTTCTTCAAAATTATATTATTTTATTCTTCACTTCTAATTGTTTCTCCAATGATGTCTGTCTGTCCTCCCGCATGTCAAACTGTCGCTATGTGTGTCTATTCTATATATGTAAATTAAATTTACCATCATTACGTGAAAGTGTATGTACGTACACTGTACATAAATAATTGTTTATAACAAATAATTAACCACAAATTATAATAATTTGATATGCTAATTTTTGGTTTTATCACCGTTTATTGTTAGTAATAACGTCATTCTTGTTTTATTCAATTTGAGTATTTTCCAATAATTACTTACGAGACTTTAATGCATATTGGAAGGGTCATTAACATAATGAATAAATAATCAATAATGCGCAGAGATAAAATCATAAAACTGTTCAGAGCTGGTCTGTAGTTTTATTATGATAACGTACTATGTGCATACATAATTTATTCTCAAAATAAGCACTTCTATAATAGCCCTTCAATTTTGTAAAAAAAACTTTGCATGTTCGTGTCATGTACTTGAAAATATTGATAGATAATTAATCTGGTTGTGAAAATATTATAAATAAACTGCGAATTAAAAAAAAATTAATTACAAAATATTGTAAACAAATTTTTATAAACGTTTGGTATTTATTATTGAGTAGTATTTTCAGGTTACAATATATTTCATTTGATTTTTTTTATCTAATAATTTGATTTCTTCCATTTTTTAGATTTATTAGAATGCTGACTTCACAGTTTTTGAGACCTTAGGAAAAACAAACAGCTGTCATAAGTCATCCTTCGATTAAACGTGCTTCCTTAAAGTGACTTTTGCTGTGTTTTTGCCATTTAAAAATTTAATGTTGGATTATTTAACATCTACAGGTGTTCTTAATACTATAATATCAACAATTTTGTTCGTCAGGATGACGGATTTGAATTGTCTCATGATGTAGAGGTTAGGTATGCTGCTGCCATCAAATTAAATTCTTATATTTTGAGAAAAAATACTTTAGTACAAATATTGATGTATTTCAAAATATTACACATGGGGATATTGCGAATGATTTAGTTTTTGAGAGAATTACTTAGACAGAAAGATAAATTCAAGGCATTCAAAAATCTTGAAGCTATTTGTCGTTAGACCAGTGTTCTGCAAGAAATTTACAGGATAAAAGCTTGTTGCAAAGGTAAGAATTGGTTATCAAATGATCAACATTCTTTTCATGTATGCTTGCCTAATTAAATGTTGTTTTATGACACTTAGCATCAAGAACAAAACCCATTGACTCCTTGGACTATTGCATATTAAGATGGTTCCTTAGTACTCACTGGGATTGTGTTGCTAGTCTAGACAAAAGATGTTCACCACTGAGTGACAGGAAATCGTTTCTTTTAGTCTTTTACCAATAAACACGGCTATAAATTTTGTGAAAGAGACACCATATAAATTAAACAATGAAGAACCGACGTACTGTAAACTATTTGAAATATGTAATAAGACACACAATTTCTTTCATAATGTATCTATAGATTGGTAACAACTTTGTTTTGTCACCATATTGTTATATAATATGTCTAACATGTATTTTATTATTTATTGTAGGTCAATTGTTAACTATGCTTTGTATTTTATTAAATTTTCCATTTTTATTATGTTTTAGTTTTTTTTAACATTCCTACTGCTATCATTAGCAGCAAATTGAAATAGTCAATTACGTTGAAGTTGTGCATATATTTAACTGAAAGTAAAACAAAATACCTCTACTAAAAAGATTATTTCTTATCCAAGGTCCATTAATATTCCTAAGAAGAGTCGACATGAAACTTACAAGAGATATAAAGAAAGACTTATTGTAACAAAAGATTAATTATTATTATTACGTTTATAAAATATCTAACTCAAAGGGTATTTATAGCTAGAATTCAACACCTTCATAGCCAGTTCGGATAATGTTTATGTGTTCATTGACCCTAAACCATTTTCAAAGACTTCAATTCCATAGTTTTTGAATGGTAAACAATCCAACATTGAGTTTTTAAACACCACACATGCTTTGAAACAGCACGCCCTGTTGCCAGATTACTTGCTGACAACGGTACTTTGAATCTCTTCTTAATTTATGTATTTTATCAAATATCTTTATGGAGCCTGCAAATTTTCCTCATTTAAAACAGATTCTACTATTGCACTTTGTTTCCCTTCGGTACAGCTCAACCTTCGCTCAACTAAAATTTAAGTAAGAAAGAGTTATGAAAAATACTGACAAACCAATATAAAACGTTAATTTTCTTACCATGAATTGTTTATTGCTTCTTTTAGCAGCAGTTATTATTATCACAAGCATTCTCAGTTTTACATTTGTGTTTTAAGTTGTATCCCGACGATGCCCAACAGGATGGATCATTATGTCTTGTAATACGGATTATCCTACAATATAAACTCACGTTAATAATCAAATTATTACATTAACATGCAACAACTTACTATTAAAAAAATCCTCCTGTAGAATCATTCCTATTGCTGGTAATCAGTTGGAGTCTTTTACTTAACCCATAACTTCTTCTGGTTGTAAATTGTGATTATTTTATAAAAACTGTCATTGTTTGGGACTACCACACTTCCACAATTAATAATACACTAAAAACTTGTCATTTTGTATGATATTACACAAATATATACTAATATTATGAAAAGTTCAATCAGTCGTCATTTGAGAGGTTAAAGATATCGGTTTGTGTTTCCTAAGTTCTGAGATCTTTGACGTCACGTGCACGCGACCCATGCATCTTTATGTACTTGAACTACTTCAGTTGTCAAATTATGACAATTCAATTTCACAAAAACGGTTAGAGTTACGATGTTTAGCAAAGGCAATCTTTTTTATGTATATTTGACCAGGAATCATATTCCAGTACCAAAATAAAATAAGCACAGAACAACAAAATCCTGAATTACATAGGAAAGCACGCCCTTCCCCACGCCCCTGGTTGAGTTTCATTTTGGCTAATTCCATGAAATAACACTAGTCAACCATCCTAGGATGGGAAGTAGCCGCGTACAGAGAGAAGAAATATCATCACTGTTGGACAGAGACAAACAAGCTACTTAAGCTATGAAAGTACAGTCGGAGGAAGAAGTTTGAGTAAAACGTGAAGTGCACCGAGAATCCCGGTGTGTCATAGGCCAATTGGTGTTTTCGAATGAACAATTTAACAGTGTTTTTATATTTGATATATTTAATTATACTAATTATAATGTTTAATTGTTTTAGTTTCAAGTAAACAGTACGATATAGCAAATATACAAAACGAATACACATTAAATTAAATAGAACGAGCCTAAAATTATAAAGATTGAGATAAGCGCTTACACTATACTTTATTCACCTGCTCAACCCAACTTCCGAGGAAACCCAGTAGGTAGATAATTACAAATTATATTAGTAGTCAGAATACAAAATTTTAAACTGATAATAGATTTGTACACTTACTTTTGAAAATAGTAAAATAGGGGATCTGGCTATAGATTGCTGCTTCGTATATTATATTTTAAGATATAACTTATAATTTCTCGGCTTTGATCAAACAAAGCCTTATGTTTTACTTCTCTTTCAAACACCATGATATTTTCTTATAAATACTACTAGTGATAATAAACGTAAAAATGCTTATAAAAAGATACTTATAATAGGTACCTAAGTATGTATCAAATCTAAGTTATATACTACAAGCACTTTTCTGAAGACTGTACTGATCTTTACACAGAGAAGAAGCATAAACAAATGAGCTCCGTAGCGGCGAACTGGTTTCGACCACTGTGCATCCTAATCTCATCTGCCATTGGTTCACTAGTAACTCTTATTAATACCAAATAACGTACTGAATCTAATCTCTGTTGCACGAAGGGTCCCTGAGATATTAAATAAAAGCCCCACCTTTAAAGGGTTCTAGCCCCCTTATTAAGCATTTTCTGACCATTGACTATAAGAACTTTATTCCTTATTTTTGCAAAAGCCATCACCATCTAACGCTAGGAATTTCCGGACACACTGTATATGTATACAAGTGTTTATAGGAAGTTTTCCATATTTTTGCAAAAAATGTCGCCATCTACAGCTATGGATAAGAATTTCCAGACATTCGGTATGTAGAACAGGCGTAATATATACGTTAGAAAATATACACGTGTCTCTGTATAAAGTTTCATCCATCAAGTCAATGGTCTAGCAAAGTTTCTCACAAAATTATTTACATATTGATATAATCAGTCATTGCCATCAACAACAAGTGGAGTTATAGTCTAACTATTTTATTTATTCAGAACGCATTCACCACAAAGGGCGGTAAATTGATCTTTGATATTCCTTGAATAGAAAATATGAACTTAAGTTTCAGTTTCGATGCTATAGACTGGCAAATATTCAGATTCGCATGTTGAAAATATATCTTTGCTTTTCATTTTGAAAGAAAATAGAATAACAAAAAAATAACCTTCGGCATTTTCCATACACCACACTAATTTATAAAATTTGCTATTCCTCATCTACTGAGTAAAAAAATAAATTACGTAACAGATGAATGGGGTTCTCAATACAAGATTATCTGTCGGTTTTTTTTGGTCTTGTGTTAGATAGGGTACAATAATAAATTTTCGCGGCTGGATGGGCGCAGCTCAAAGCCAACTAATTGAAAAAAAAAGATTATCTGCTTTATTATAGGAAAATACGTAATGTATATTTGCACTATACTAATACAAAGAAAATGAACAGAAGAAATTCACGGATCTCGCAATCCTTGCAACCATCCGAAGGTGTTGAAAACAAACACGATATATAATGAACACGGTTTATTACAAATACCAAACAGAAACAAATGAAAATTAGTATATAAATGTTGCTTCCTTGGCTAAACTAATGAACTAAGTGAATATATTATGAATGTACAAACTCGTTTCTGCGCACATTTTTATCCCCCACCCAAAAGAGGGGTGTTATAAGTTTGACGCGTATGTTTGTATGTTTGCCTGTCTGTGGCTTCATATCTCTTCAACGCGTGATCCGATTTTGATGTAGTTTTTTTTATTTGAAAGAGTATTTTGTCGAGAAGGTTATAGGCCATATTAGATTTTGATGTTTGGTCGCCATCTTGAATTCGCCATGTTGAACTTCTCTAAAAATTGTCCGATTGAAGTAAAATTGAAAACGTGCAGACAATTATGGTAGCCGAACATGATTTAGGCCTCATTTTGATTCGGTCATATGAAACTGGTACGATTAGATACATCGGGGTTTTTAAAAATTTCTACTCTAAATGCATTACTACAGACTTATTACTTATAGACGCCCCGCCCCGTAAGCACACACACACACGCGTATTTGACGTGTATCTAACATAATTTGGTTAAATACACGCTAGTAGGTTGGTTCTTATACGTGTAATAATTAGTTGAATATTCATCCACACGTTTTCTTAACGTTAAATTTACGTGAAACGGTGCAATTACAGTTGAAACCAGCGACATTTAAGCGTTGATTTAACGTTGTTTTTGGTAAAAAATTTCACGTATTATTCACGTATGTGTGCTTACAGGGCGGTCAATAGCATCTAGGGACAAGAATTTCACTTTTATGCAAGGGCTCCCACATGCGCGATGCGAATTGTCAACCGTGCTCCGTTCACTGGCTCACTTGTTCTATTCTTGCTTTTGTTCCCTGCATCCCTACGACTTTAACCTCAAAGTTCGTTGTGATTATTTTGTTAATTAAATATTTTATTGCTTGGCCTGTTATTTAAAACAATGTTTTTTTATTATTTCTTCAAATCTGACAATTCTCTCAAGTCACACGTAAAACAGTTTCAGCCTGGTAAGAATATAAACATTTTAATTGTTTGAAATGTAAAAATTTCACCCGATTTTAATTAATTACCAAATGTGCATTACTGATAGTGGTAAACTGGTATTCGGCTGACTCTGATATACATTGTTAAAAATAACATAAAAATAATAGGCAGTTGTTTATAATAATAAATATTTTTTTATAACATTTTAGATATAAAGGGAGGGTGCTAATCGTATGAACACTAAACTACTTGAAGGACTGCTATTTGTAAATATAAGAATAGCATAAACTTCTTCGCAAATGTTAGGAAATATCCCAGTTAACAAACATTTGTTCATTCAAAGAAGGTATGGTATAACTAACGATAACATTTTTAAGTTGGCCTTAGTAGTAGATTTGATAGCGTTAATATTTCTTCCATTTTTTTAAAGGAAATAGGTTGACAAAAGTTGACAATTAAATTCTCTATAAACACCAGGAATTTTTTTTCGTCAAACACATCACCAATAAATGCTTTATCTGTTTTACCTAGTGGAATTTTCTTTACAAAATATTATTGGACTCGTTAGAATCAGCTAAAACTCTGTCATAGTTATAGCTGCTAGAATGTATATTTAAATATTTCAAACCTTTCAAAAAGTTGCGGGATCTTTCTTAAATCTCTCATAATAAAAATTATAGACAAATAGCTGTAATGTGTACACTTGTACACTGGCCAAATAGAGCGTTTTTTTTATCAGCTTAAAACAAAATCAGACATAGTGGGTATTACCGACATCATTTTACACATAAGAACACGAAATACGACATTTTTTAGTGGTCACAGATATTCTTATTTAAAAAAAGTGTAAAATGTAATTTTTTTTAAATCATGTTTTTTTTGTACATCTATTGCCATATCTCAAAAATCAATTGAGCTATCGATGTCAACTTTTTTTTGTTATAAAACACACACTTAAGCACTTCTTTCTATACATAGGATTGCTAATAAATAAAAATGCGAACATGCCAAAAACGTAGATGACCCTGAAAGTTTAGAGAATACGCCATCAAATGATCACTAAGCGAGGAACTTTTTTGTTTTTGAAAATTTTGTGTAACATGCTATGAAGAAAATGAAGTCAATAGAATAAAAAAGTTTTTAGAAAAAAATATTTTCATTATTAGCAATAGTTTGCTAGTTACGATTTTTTAGTATGGAGGGATTGTCGAAGCGTACGCGCGCGGCACTTAAGAATAATAATGATTATGTATTGTGTGTAACGGAACTTTTCATTATTATTGTTTTATGTTTAGGATTGTTTTATCACGTTTTAGGATCTGAAAGGATAACTTATTTTTTCCACTGGCGCATTAAGGACTAAGGTTGAAGGCAAAAAGGAATTAAAAATCTTAAATAGAGTATCTGGGATAAAAATGCATTGCATTGGGATCTCGGAAACGGTAAAAAATAATATTATAGTAAATGGAAAAAAAGGTGCGCAACTAGGGGGCTAATAAAATTCCATAAACAGAAGTTTAGGAAAAGTAATAATTTTGGAGTGTTTTGATAAAAAGTAAACTATCGAGTTTTCTTTTTTTGCGTTATTATTGGAGCTAAATAGAAAGGACAGTTTCTTAAAGCACTTTTTTTTGAACGTGGCAATCTTAATATTTGTATCCGACATTTCCTGTGTCAGAGACCCTATCCGAAACTCCCATGCATTGCATTTTTACCCTAGATCCACACAATAATTGAGTCAACGTGTTATTTTCGCCTAAATTAGGTAACAAAAAAGAAAAAATATCCAAATTAAGTCTCTCTTAATTTCCTCAATTATAGAAACCCTATTTCCATGGCTTGTGCACAAGTCTATCGTTCTCCCTCTATTACTACGCCACATAAAATCCACTCCATTTTACAATGAAACTTTTTTATCTTAAATATTTTTTTAGCAGATAATCCACGCACAATTCACACAATGACCATACGTTCTACAATTTAATACAAGTGGTAATAAGGGAAAGAATATCGTTACACATTTTACTTCCACATCCAGTGTAAGTATAGTATCGACAAAAATATTTTTAAAAATTTTTATTGTCCAAATAGGCTTAGAATGTCATAAAACGTCGAGATTTTAAGTTTGAGCAAAAAAAAATTCTGTCTGTCGGTACCGTCTGTAACTTTTTTGTGCGCACGATTACTCCGGAACCGTTTAAGATATTGACTTGAAATTTGGTACACGTACCTATGTATTTTAACGAGATCTGGAACTAGATTATTCCGTTAAAGGGTTGGGGAGTAAATGGGGGTAAATAGGCAAATCAAGCAAGTATGAGTCCATAAAATTGGTATTTAGTATATATAAGAGAAGCTAAGGTCTCAAAATTTTTTGGCATTAACCACCTCCATTACCAACTCCCACCCCATTATTCAAGGGAGCGAAAAAAATAAAATTGTCATTTAGTGTGTGTACAAGAACCAAAGGCCTCAATTTTTTTTTTCACTTTATCCACCACTACTACCACCCCCCTTCCACCACCCTCAGCCCTACTACCGATGTGGCATATCGTTTTATAGGTTTTTGGGGTAGACGATTTCAAATATTTTATTATTAAAAGTTCCATAAACAATTATTCCCACTTTCAAATTTTTTTCGTTGTAAGAGACTTGGATAGAAGATCTGGATGTGGAAGTAGTGATTCCTTGGACAGCGGTTTTATAATTTGACCTTCGACGAAAACGAATAACGTTGATCGTACATCGCCCTGAGACTAGTTAGTTTTAGTGGACGCGGGAGTATTAATACTCAATTTCTGCAATTCGCGCGCTCCAAAAAAATCACTGTACCTAAACTATCAAAGACACAATAAGAATTATGCTATCAAAAACTTTTTTGGTCTTTTGGCTTTATTTTCTTCGCAGCATGTTATACAAAATTTCCAAAAACAAAAAAGTTTGTAGCTTAGTGAAAATCTGACTGCGTATTTTCTGAACTTTCAAGGTTATCTAAGTTTTAACGTGCTCAAAAATGTTTTAATTAATAATACTATACACAGATAGAAGCGCTTAAGTGTATGTTTTATAACAAAAAAAAGTTCATGTGCATATCTCCATTCGTTTTTGAGATATGGCATTTGATGTTCAAAAAAACATGATAAAAAAAAAACAACAAAATTTCACACCTTTTTAAAAATAACAATGTCCGTGACCACTAAAAAATGTCGTATTTCATGATTTCTAATGAACATCGACCTACTTAACGAAATGGTATATGTCTCAGTTTGTTCTAAGATTAAAAAAAAAACTCGAGAAAGAAGCGACATTTCCCCTGTTTTTTACTCCACTAAAAGCCAAAGCTGAACCTATTGGGTGAAATATAATTAGGAGTGAGCCACAATAGACCAGATGATCGAGGTGGAGGGTCTGTTACTAGCCCACTCACATATCAACCTAAACCTAAACCTAAACATTGGCCAAAATATTTTAACAAACCGTATATACAAGAGTGTGGAGTCATGTTCAATGCAAAAGGTCATGGTAGGTTAAGATAAGTGTCCGTGCCTTTGCAACCCTTTTGCGTGTGGTTCCTTTCAGCAATGCAACTTTGCATAAGATACAACCTCAAAAACTTCATAATATATGGGGAAAAGGTTTTTTCTAAAATCCGAAAAAAAATATTTTTTTCTTAATCAAGTGAACCAACTGGTTTGTATTGATTGATATACTATTGACAATTTATTAATGATATTTTCAGGACATCTTTTCATGAAGAAAAAAAAATTATGCTTTTGATTTTTTGAGAAATTTAAATACGTACTTACACGTTAGAGACACCCACCATTTTTTTATTAATTATACACCACAATAAGCTACAACATATATTTTTCACGTAACTCTATCGAAGGGGTAACGTAGTCAAACTGCAAAAGATAATGTCAGGAACATAAAAGGATATTAATGCCATGGGCGTATGAAGAACTTTATGAAGCTTTTAGCTTTAATTCAGTTTCTAAGCCCTTAAAAGATATCATGATGTTTTATTTTGTTCAATTTTTCGCTCTGAATTGATTTTGTAATATTGCACAAAATAAATTTATTTTACTGATAATCCGAGGTTTTGGCGGAGGCGCCGCGTGTAACAACATGTCTTTAATTTTCATATTTCGAAGTTCATGATATATTTGGTGCCATTCAAAAAATACGTTCGCTTTCAGTGGGGAAAATATGACAAAATGAACGATAGGAGGAAAAAAATGAAAAATAACTAATATTTACCATTTCAGTTTCATTCTCTCGTGGCAATTTATTCAATAGAATTTATTACTTCCACGTTCAGTGGAAGTATAGTAACGACAAAAAAATTTTTAAAAATTTTTATTGTTCAAATAGGCTTAAAATGTCATGAAACGTCGAGATTTTAAGTCTGAGCGAAATAAAAATTTCTGTCTGTCTGTAACTTTTTTGTGCGCACGTTTACTCTGGAACCGTTTAGGATATTGACTTGAAATTTGATACACATATGTACTTTAACGGGATCTGCAACTAGATTATATTTTCATCTTGTTCCGTCGAAGGATTGGGGGTAAATTGGGGTAAATTTGGTGTAACTGGGTGAATCAAGAGTTCATAAAATTGGTATTTAGTATATGATTTAGTGTATGTACAAGAACCAGAAACCTCAAAATATCTTTTTACTTCATCCACCCCCACTACCACCCCCCCTATCATCACCCTCACCCCACTACCGATGTGGGGTATCGTTTTATGGGTTTATGGGGTAGAGGATTTCAAATATTATATTATTAAAGTTCCATAAACAATTATTTCCACATACAAAGTTTTTTCGATGTGAGTGACTTGGATAGAGAATCTGGATGTGGAAGTAGTGATTCCTTGGGCAGCGGTTTTTTTAAGTTTAATCGAAGGGGGAAAGTTTGTACATGAACGTTTGTTTAATAGTAGATTTACAATATATGTGAAATGCAAACAAATCGGTTCACTTGATTAAGAAAAAAAATGTTTTTGGATTTTCGAAAAAAACATTTTTCCCAGATATTATGAAGTTTTTGAGGTCAAAAATTTTTGAAGAACCACACGCAAGAAGGTTGCAAAGGCACGGATACTTATCTTAACCTGCCATGGCCTTTCTGATGCACAGCATGGATTTGTACCAAAACAATCAACCTTAACGAATCTACTTACTTCCTCTCATAATGTGTTTCAAAATTTGGAAGAAAAATCACATATAAATGTTATTCATACTGATTTTACAAAAAGTGTTGACAAAGTAGACCATGACGTCATCTTGAGAAAGTTACATAGATTAGTTGCGGCTCAAATACTAGAATTTTTTGCATCATACAAGATAGGAAATTTAAGGTCAAATATGATAGCATAACTTCTATTAAATTAAATGCAAACTTTGGCGTACAATTCAACTTAGGACCCATATTATTTCTTCATTTTATATGATCTTCCGACTGTTCCGATCTTTCGCTGATGATATGAAATTCTATTACAAAATAAATAAAGACGAGGGGCGAGCGTAGAGGCGACTTCAATGTGAATATCAGTCGATATTCCGTTGAAGCAACGTCGAGCGCGGTTAGTACTTGGATGGGCTCCCATCTTGGGAAATACAGCGTTCTCGTCCCACCTTCTAGAGGCCTCTATATCAGTGTATACTCGGAAGTTACGTAATTTCAGACGAGGATTACGTAGTGGATATACCATCCTTCGGAGGGGATGTAAAGCAGGCGGTCCCTTGTCTATTAAATGTTAGGCAAGTAAAAGATCCCTACTCTTCTTAAGGGAAGAGGTTCGGCAAAATTTCCAGGTTGGGGGTAGCTCGTCTCCTGGCGTCGGTGATAGGCCCTGGTAGCGGAAATAGGCCAACGTTAAACAGTTAAAAAAAAAATAAAGACGAGAATTGTGTATTTTTACAAGACATTGTCATCGTAAACGAACGGAATGTGCATAAATAATTACAATTTAATATACCTAAACGTGCAGTAATGAATTGTACGTGAAAAAGAGTGAAAATCATACGTAATTACATAATGGGTAATGAAATAATGTCCAGAGTAAATAAAGTTAAAGATTTAGGGGCAGAGTATGACACTAAAATTTCACATAAGTGTCATATCAAAATATAACATACGTTACAGTTTTATTATGAGACGGACACAATATTTTAAACGCACTAAATCGTTAATAATATTATATAATACATTAGTAGGACCAAAATTGGAATATGCGTCTACAGTATGGCATCCTTTATATGTAGTCAACAGATTATGCTGTAGAAAAGGTGCAAAATAAATTCGTAAGATATTTATATTTAAAAAAAATATACCCGTTATTCGGATTATCAGAGCAACTTACTTGCGAAGAGAATTTAATATCGTTACTTTAAAATATAAAAGAGTTATGTATATGTTTATTACTAGCTGTAAAATTTTTAACAATGTATTAAATTGTTTAAGAATGTAAAGAAATCTCAAAGTAAAGGTATCTAACATAACAACAAAGAATTTCTTGAAGAATACAATAATATTTTAATGTTAACGGAACTAACAATGAATCTGCCTCCTCATATATTTTTAAAAATAATAAAACAATATTTTCTGAGTTTGGAATAAAATTTCCGATTTCGTTCTCCCTGAATAAAATTTGAGAATAAATAAATACCTAATCAATTGATACTGAAAGTATGCTTTTTTTATGTTTATTGGGTATTTTTCCACTGTAAACATATTTAAAAATTTTTGAATAAATAAATGAATAAAATTTGAGAATAAATAAATACCTAATCAATTGATACTGAAAGTATGCTTTTCTTATGTTTGTTGGGTATTTTTCCACTGTAAACATATTTAAAAATTTTTGAGGAAAGAAAGGTCTGTGTCAAAAGTATCAGACAGAGGCTAGTTTTTAATACTTCTAATACAAAATATCTCACCTAAAAATGTATAAACTGAAATAAAAATGTTAAATTATAATGAAAAAAAATTAAATTGAAAGCTATTAACGTTTCGGAAAATATTTCTTTTTCAAAATTTTCACTTGTAAGCATATCAAACATGAGAGTTTGTTTATGTATTTCCATAGTCACGTGTAATCTAAGCAACGAATGCTCAAAGAAGGGTGTAGAGGGAAATAGAGCGGGAGCTAGGTGGCTTTTTCGGCAGCTCATCGTTTTATGAACTTTGAGATATTTTTATGGTTTAATGGATGATAACGATTCATAAAATCGACTTCTGGCGGGGCACCTCCTGTCAGGAGCATCACGAACACTGTTTAAAAATCAGTGAAATCATGTCATCGTTACAAGGCTCATTTTTTTGGTATGTACATATTTTATGTTTAGAATGAATAAAATAAGATCGCCAGAAAGTGTGGGCCATCAGGAGGCGCAGCCAGAAAGGTAATAATAATACAATACATCTGAGGCACGGTACGGAGTCAAGTTAGCTGAAATTGTTAAATTCTTGTATATTTAAGAGCCTTTGGTACTTTTGTTGACACTAAGAACTCTACGGGGAGGCTATTCTATTGTTCAATTTATTTACGTTTTAAAAGGGGGCCAGAACTTGTAACGATGGGTTTAGAGTTCTGAGATGAAATATGCGAAAAAAATCCAATTTTCTTCAAAAATCCTAAACATTTTCTTTCTCGCTAGCCTTACTGACGGGAGTTTCTTTCTGGGATTTTTTTTCTGTGTTCAAAACATTTAAATAAACATGCTCAACCTTAAAAAAGTTTGTAACGATCATGTTATATAACTCCGTTTTTGTACCTCTTTCACCTTTCTGGTTGCGCCCCTGATGGCCCACACTTTCTGGCAATCTTATTTTATTCATTCTGAACATAAAATGTGCACACACAAATAAAATTGGCTTTGTAACGATGATATAATGTCATTGATTTTTATATCTTGAACCATGGCCAACTCGTCCGGCTGACACATGGCAGAAGTCTATTTTGTCGCTATTTAAGTTCGATAGAATTAATCAGCGCATAGAAAATGCTTATAACGATGAGTGTCCGAAAAAGCCACTTAGCTCCCGCGCCAAAATGTTAGGGACAGAAAATTTTACTTCGGAACTTTGTTTGGACTAGTCTGGAGATGAACATATCAATAGTCCCCACTCCTAGGTGGTGAGCAGGAGGGAGGGGGCACTTTAAAGGTCCCATTTTTTGTTTTTTTGCTTATATCTCGGAAACTATGCGTCGTAGCGGCTTGACCTCTCTATACAAAATTGAAGCTGATAAAATTTGCTAAAAAAATCACTACTTTGTCGTTATGTTGTTCTGTTCTCGAGATATTCACCCTCGAAATTCGGAAATTCACGTTAATAAATTTAAAAATTTAATGCTCCACAACTTCTTTTCTCACGATTTTTTCGTGGGAACAATATTTGAAGATGTATCTTAACAAATAGAGCAAAAAACGTGAGGCGAAAAAATTGTTTTCCGCTATTTCCGAATTTCGAAGGCGGATATATCGAGAACAGAACAACATATCGACAAATGTAAGTAGTGATTCTTGTAGCAAATTTTGTCAGCTTCAATTTTCAAGCCGCTACGACGCATAGTAGAGACCTTTAAAGTGCCCCGCTCACCACCTAGGAGTGGGGACTTTTGATATATTAATTTCCAGACTAGTCCAAACAAAGTTCCGAAGTCAAATTTTCTGTCCCTAAAATTTCCCTATAATCATTCGTTGCCTGGCCTAGTGAGACATTAAATTATATTCATTTTATTTTTACTTACTTCGTCTCTGAGGATCGGCAATTAGCTGGTACAGAAATATGGATAAATAATATATGTATGCTTTTTGTTTATATTTAACAAAAATATTGACAAAATTTCTTAACCATTTGTAATATTGGAAGTCTGCATTGCTTTTCAATTTCTGATGTTTTCATTGTGCTTTGTCTCTAATTTTATCACAGTTGTTATATATTCTGCGAGTCAGGGAGCTCCGAGTTGCTATACTTTTTTTTGAAAGGGTGCCTACCAATGGTATTATTCCAAAATCGCACATATTAATCTTTTCTAGTTGATAAATACAATGAAAATCAATTAACTAAAGGTCGTCCATAAACAAATCATAATCAAAACAGGGAGCATCACAGAAGGTATGAACATTTGCTGATGTTTAGGATTTTTATTTCCCTTGCTTACCGAAGATATATTTTAATTGTGAAAAAATTGTGGATTATGTAGACTGCGAAAAATAAGGTCTTTCAATTCCATGAGTCTCTCTGTCTATTTGTCTGTTGGCATTATATCAACAAATCTATTTAACGGAAAAATATGATATTCGGTAAATAGTTGACTCTATTGCCAATGACGAAAGAGGATAAAGTTTTAGTGAAATACACAGGGCGAACACTTAAAAAATAATTGATAAAAAAGGCAGATCACAATAATATTTGGCACGTAGCTTATTATTATTTAAGCCTATAACATCTATTGGAGTTTTAGAGGTATCAGTGATTCTGTGGATTCAGAGATCACCTCATTATATTTGTATATAATAAAACTTGTAAATTGAAGATAGTTAGGTGTACTATTTAATATATTAATAATAATATCTCCGCCCCAAATGAAACATAAATATGCTCAGGTACAAAATGTCCTACAAGAATTTCAAGGGGGCGAGCGTAGATGCGTCTTCTGTGTGTGTATGTATAAACCTCCCCCAAACATCCTATCATCTAAAATTACCACTCTCTGGGGAATCCTGCACTAGGAACGCATAAAATGTAGGAGGTAAATAAAATGCTTCTGCTAATTTATTCACATCTGAATACCATACACCTACCTGCCTGACTAATTTTTTGTTCTTTTATATAACTGACTAATTTTAAAGCAGGTTTTTTTTTACTTTTCGTGCATGAACGATAAAACTTTATCCATTTTATAATTTATATCCTTTATTTTCTTAAGCTACGGCACATCTAAATAAATGCGTATTGACATTTGAAAGTACGCATTTACTAATTGATATTAAATGATGTGCATTTATTCTTGGGCTACCATCAACCCGTTTGCGGACGCATCACGTCTCCGCGACTGTAAGCGTTCGCAAATTATATACTGTATTATACCTGAACTAAATAAAATAAATGCTATACTTATTGAAATGTAACTTATAAAATAAATAAATATTTTGAATTGGAATTGGAATTGTATGTATAAACGATAATCTAGTGAAGCAACGTGCAGCGCAGTTAGTACTTGGATGGGTGACCCATCTTGAGAAACACAGGGATCTCGTCCCACCTTTTAGCGGCTTGTATATACGCGGAAGCTATGTAATTTTAAGACGAGGATTGCGTAGTGGTTATACCATCCTTCGAAGGGATGTAAAGCAGGCGGTGCCTTGTCTATTAAATGTTAGGCAAGTAAAAAATCCCTACTCTTCTTACGAGAAGAGGTTTGGCAAAATTTCCATGTTGGGGGGTAGCTCGTCTCCTGGCGTCGGTGATAGGCCCTGGTAACGGAAATAGGCCAACGTTAAATAAATAGATAAAGAAAAAGAATTGCAAGATTATAAAGGACGGCCTATATAGTACGCTAAGGCACAGGTCTTTACCTTAGATTTTGAAACTAAGCAACAACTATTCGACTGGACTATTTTTATGAACATCTATATTTTATACAGTTCTTTATTTAAAATGCTGCACAACCTCTTTTTGTTTGACAGTGCCTTCTAATTAACCTGTAATTCTCAATTTCTAGTACTTCATCTGATACTAAAGCATGCAGCCAGATTTCAGATGACATTAAAATAAATCCAAATCCTTATCTCATTTAGATAATATATCGTTTTATAATGCGAAGGAGATGTACCGTAAAATATTTAAAAATTCTTAATGTTGGAAGTTCGCGCGGTGCAGAAATCCTAAGGAAACGTAATTTGACAGAATTGAAAACTTTGTAATGGAGGTTTAAGTGGGACGAAACTTTTTTATGGAACCGACAATTAATTATTCATCTGACATCTTTTGAATTTACTTTGACTTCGGACAAGAAAATTTATGCTCCTTGTAATTATTCTGCAATTTAAATATGGCTAACTTTTTAACTTTTATTTAATATATTAATAATAATATCTCCGCCCCAAATGAAACATAAATATGCTCAGGTACAAAATGTCCTACAAGAATTTCAAGGGGGCGAGCGTAGATGCGTCTTCTGTGTGTGTATGTATAAACCTCCCCCAAACATCTTATCATCTAAAATTACCACTCTCTGGGGAATCCTACACTAGGAACGCATAAAATGTAGGAGGTAAATAAAATGCTTCTGCTAATTTATTCACATTTGAATACCATACAACTATCTGCCTGACTAATTTTTTGTTCTTTTATATAGCTGGCTAATTTTAAAGCAGGTTTTTTTTTACTTTATGTTTTCGTGCATGAACGATAAAACTTTATCCATTTTATAATTTATATCCTTTATTTTCTTAAGCTACGGCACATCTAAATAAATGCGTGTTGACATTTGAAAGTACGCATTTACTAATTAATATTAAATGATGTGCATTTATTCTTGGGCTACCATCAACCCGTTTGCGGACGCATCACGTCTCCGCGACTGTAAGCGTTCGCAAATTATATACTGTATTATACCTGAACTAAATAAAATAAATGCTATACTTATTGAAATGTAACTTATAAAATAAATAAATATTTTGAATTGGAATTGGAATTGTATGTATAAACGATAATCTAGTGAAGCAACGTGCAGCGCAGTTAGTACTTGGATGGGTGACCCATCTTGGGAAACACAGGGATCTCGTCCCACCTTTTAGCGGCTTGTATGTACGCGGAAGCTATGTAATTTTAAGACGAGGATTGCGTAGTGGTTATACCATTCTTTGAAGGGATGTAAAGCAGGCGGTGCCTTGTCTATTAAATGTTAGGCAAGTAAAAAATCCCTACTCTTCTTACGAGAAGAGGTTTGGCAAAATTTCCACGTTGGGGGGTTGCTCGTCTCCTGGCGTCGGTGATAGGCCTTGGTAACGGAAATAGGCCGACGTTAAATAAATAGATAAAGAAAAAGAATTGCAAGATTATAAAGGATTGTTGGACGGCCTATATAGTACGCTAAGGCACAGGTCTTTACCTTAGATTTTGAAACTAAGCAACAACTATTCGACTGGACTATTTTTATGAACATCTATATTTTATACAGTTCTTTATTTAAAATGCTGCACAACCTCTTTTTGTTTGACAGCGCCTTCTAATTAGCCTGTAATTCTCAATTTCTAGTACTTCATCTGATACTGAAGCATGCAACCAGATTTCAGATGACATTAAAATAAATCCAAATCCTTATCTCATTTAGATAATATATCGTTTTATAATGCGAAGGAGATGTACCGTAAAATATTTAAAAATTCTTAATGTTGGAAGTTCTCGCGGTGCAGAAATCCTAAGGAAACATAATTTGACAGAATTGAAAACTTTGTAATGGAGGTTTAAGTGGGACGAAACTTTTTTATGGAACCGACAATTAATTATGCATCTGACATCTTTTAAATTTACTTTGACTTCGGACAAGAAAATTTATGCTCCTTGTAATTATTCTGCAATTTAAATATGGCTAACTTTAAAACTCAACGAGATTTTAAAGGAAGTTTAATATTAATTTCATTTCAGCGCCTTCAACTACCTGCATAACTTACTATTAATAAAAAGAAAAATGGTGCTATGTATAGCGGATCCTAAGGATGTATAAAAATGCAAGAAATAGAGTATAACTTATGCAGGACCTCCCAATGAATATTTTCTGGCGGTCACCTGGTGATTACTTTTCCTTCCTCACATGATAACTTTGTAACGTTAAGTAGGAACATATTTCTTCTCATATATCATTGGAAATATCGTAAAAATGTAAATGTGGGACTGATGTAAAACCTCGGAGAATTGATCTTCTAATCCAAAAATTCGACTTGAGTACAACTGATCACATTTTCGGTATCAGCACCGTTTAATACAAACAGACTTTTGCACGTCCTCGAAGATCTATTGTACCAAAAGTAAAAATTTCGAAAGTACGCCTAATTTTTTGATCGCTATACGACGTATTGCAGAATTAGGGAGGACTTTTAAGGAGGACTTAGAAAAAATTAAAATTTTGAAAGTTGGTAAAATAATATTAAGTAGCAAAACGAAAAACCTGACAAAGGTGTGTACCCTCTGAATCAAATTTTCAGGTAAAGAAGGCGAAAAATGACAAAGCCGGTTTTTCGCATAAAAAGAATTCTAGATTTTTAATTCACCAGGCACCGGAGGCTTGACCATGGGACCGGACCACCGGAAGGACATCAGAAAGAAATAGTTTCATGCTCAAAGGCAGATGTTCAATTTCAGAGAAAATAAGGCAAAAATCCCCAAACATCCCCAAAAGTTATTTTATCATCAGCCACCCCCACTAACTAAAATTATTTTAGGGAATTCAGACCTTTAAACTTAGTACTTTTCCGAAAAATGACGTTTTCCGCTATTGACACCAAATTTCAAGCGTCAATATCAAAGCTTAGTATCGTGATTTGGCACTTTATAAGTGATCAATTTGAAGGTAAGGATGTGTACTAGAAGCCCCAATGATTTCTTTTATGATACATACGCGTTTTTATATTAATTTTTTACGAATAAATCGAACTATACATATTAGAAGAAGAAAATTCGAAAATTTAGCACTATTAAAAGTGGAATAACTTAAAAAAATTTTTTTTTTATTTTTATTTGAATTGAGGTGTTAACTAAGGTACTAACTAGTCTTGAAAAATATTTCTTGATTTTATTTTTTTTAACGCAATAGCAATTAAACAGTAAAGAAAGGCGAAAAATCGGTAAAAACACGATTTCTGGACAATTGTGAAGGTTTTAAATAAAAAATTAAGTTTACCACAACTAATAATTCTACTAAATATTACACATGCATAAATGGTGACTATTATGGCGTGTTTAAGTTGATAAACAATAGTGTGAAATTAATGTATTTGATTAAAAATCAATATTTAAAAAAAATCGTAAATTATTGAAAAATTCGAGAAGAATACAACAAGATATAATAACAACTACCAAATTCAAACCGAAATTAAATTTTTTCTTTTTCTTTTTTTTTTAATTCATCAATGTGGGGGCGAGCGTAGAGGCGACTTCAATGTGAATATCAGTCGATATTCCGTTGAAGCAACGTCGAGCGCGGTTAGTACTTGGATGGGCTCCCATCTTGGGAAATACAGCGTTCTCGTCCCACCTTCTATCTTGTATATCAGTGTATACTCGGAAGTTACGTAATTTCAGACGAGGATTACGTAGTGGATATACCATCCTTCGGAGGGGATGTAAAGCAGGCGGTCCCTTGTCTATTAAATGTTAGGCAAGTAAAAGATCCCTACTCTTCTTAAGGGAAGAGGTTCGGCAAAATTTCCAGGTTGAGGGTAGCTCGTCTCCTGGCGTCGGTGATAGGGCCTGGTAGTGGAAATAGGCCGACGTTAAACAGCAAACAACAACAACAAAAAAAAAAAAAATTCATCAATGTGTACATAGTGGGCGATAACATATTCCTGACTACTACTAGCAAGTTCACCATCTAGCTCTTAACTTGGCTATGTATGCTTGGCTGCACTTTGCCACGCATTTTATCGCCTCGTAAAATTATCGTGCACGTGGTGGTGTTCTTTATTTAATTTTGCTTCTTTATCGTAAGTGGTACTCACGAATTATCAATATTAAAAAACTATTGTACACGTAACAGAAGTATTTATTTATAATAGAATAATTTTTGTTTCAGTGCTAATGTGTGTATGTCCAACATACAGTGCGTGTAATTGCGGATTGGGCATGTACTTCCACGTAGCGCGAGAGATATGACAACCCAGGTAACAGCAAACTCGCCCGTCGGCGGCATAGATTAAAGAGTCGGCGCTAGACCACTGAAGCATCCCCGTTCTCAGTTATTTCATTTCAGCCAGCTGGCACACGCGATGTTGCAATTCTTACTCCCTATGCCCAGTCCGCCACTACACACTGTATATGTGCAAGGGGCATTGACACAAATATAACAACAACGAATCACGTTTGGTTTTTGTTTGGTTCTGTTAGACATGAATTTGGACGTTGATGAAGAATGTGTTGTGTGCAAAAAGCATTTAAATGAGGACATTGAGAGCACAGTCACCGTTGAAAGAGGAATGAATGCTCTTCGAAGTGCTTCAGCAGACGATTACTTGCAATTCTTGCAAAACAGGCAGTCTGTAACTGTACATAAAGAATGCAGGAAACAGTATACATTGAATTAGCACTGAAGAAATAAAAAGAGGTTTATTGATGTATTGACAACAAAATTAATTAGCAATAATGTGGTCGTCCTCCAAGCACCTGATGATGCCGATCGAATGATTGTAACAACGGCAATCAATCAACCGCGTGAAGCCGTTATTGTGTTAATTTTACTTGCGGCTTTATGCCCACCTCAAAAAAGTATATTTTAAAAAGTTGGGAAAAGGAAAAACTGAGGAAAAATGGTTCCATTCTAAAAATTTGCCAAAAACACATCTTATTCATTCAGAGTTTCACAGGTTGTGACAGTACGTCGGCACTTTTCAACCGGAGCAAAGTAAAGTTTTTAAAAAATTTTGAAAATCAAGTAGATTTAATAAAAGCCGCTGAAAGTTTCGCTGAGGATCATCAAAGTCCAGAAATTCTTTTGCAGTCTAGCATTACGTGCGTATTGGCTTTGTATGGCGCAAGCAAAAATGTAGCTGACTTAAACTCGGTACACTGCTTCGTGAAAGGTACTTCCGGAAAAATAAACAGTGTGAAGTAGTCTTCATTACCACCCACAGAAAATGCCTTGGAGCAGCACTGTAAAAGAGGGTATTTGCAGATGCAAACGTGGATGGGTAAGCATTTACATGCAGCGAGCTGGGGTTGGCAGAAAGTCAATGGTAATTTAGTATCTATACCAATGAGTCAACGACCTGCATCAGACGACATACTTAACATGATATTCTGTAGCTGCAAGAAAGATTGCGGATCAGCATGTGGGTATAGAAAAATCTGGTCTTTTTGCACTATGGCATGCTCCGCATGTAGTAGTGGCAACAGTTGAACAAATTGTTCTCCCTGCCAAGACATCGACGACTTACACGAAGAAAGCGACGAACTGGAGCAAGTACAATCAGAAGATTCAGCATGCTAAAAAGTGTTATCTGCCCTTTTCGTTCAACGTGTTTGTATTTAAAAATCAATTATCGGACAATCACTATATGTTCATAAGTAAAGTCTATTTTTATTACATTCTTGATTGAAAAGCCGTATGTATCATATATTACAGTTAAAATACTTCCTTTCATTGTAGTTTATAATAAAAGTATTTTTATAGTACATTGTATTTATTTATATTAAACATTTTACATTTATCTACACAATTTTTATGAATTTGACATCAGATTCGTCATCAGCATACCCGAAAACCCATAAAAATCCATTAATGCTCATTTTTATGGCGAATTTCGCACTCTTAATACGTTTTGGTCGGCCATTATGTATCCGCTATTTTGAATTTTGCAAACCTGACATCAAATTCGTAATCAGCATGCCCAAAAACCCCTAGTACCTGATTTTCATGATTTTTCCTCGATTGATTTTCGAGATATTTCATTTAACAACAAATTTTGCAGTTTTTTGTTATTGATAAGCAAATAGAGATTTAGCGTACAATACCAACCGGTAGACTTTGAACTTAAACTTATTTAGAACACATTTAAAAAGTTTTTATGAATTTTTATGCAGTTACAAATTATTCCGAAACAATGCCTCTTTTTTGACTACGTTTACTCTACTAATAGTGAAGTGCAAGTAGAGTATCAAAATTTTTTTCGTTGTAAAAGACCTGGATAGAAAATTTAAATATGGAAGTAGTGATTCCTTATGCAGCGGTTTTTTTATGTTATGGTATGTTATGTATTATTGAATATTATCACGAATAAATTATATAATCTCCATATAACTAATAACAGTTTAAAATTTAATAGATGATTTATTATTTTGACACGCAGTTACTCACCTATCTATGTGAAGGTATATTTAAAATAATATATCTATAATTCTCTCTCATATCATATTCTCTCAAATAACAATAGCCGATTCCATGAATAATAAAATGAATTATGTTGTTCATATGGTAATTTTGCGCTGATTTGCAAATTGACATTCACAAAATAGAATAAAATGTTTTGATTCAGTAATCAAATTATAAATTTAGTTCTACTAATACGAAACAAATCTAGAACTGAAAAACATGCTACATTGGATGGTTCGTAATTATGAAATAACACTATAGATGCCAATAGAAAGAATGTATTTTATTATATAGACCATAGTCTAACTAACATTAAAGGGGTAATACGAATCTCCAAATTGAGGTCATAGAAATAACTTTTATTATTTCTAAACGGATTAAAATATCAAATTGTAACTTTAGGCAGGAGCAAATTGTACACATTTGAGTAGGCATCCCAGACTTATCCCCCATCTTCTAAAACTTTTTTTCTTGAGTGCGTGAGCTAGTTTTTTTTTTTAATTTAGTTTTTATATGTAGTAAATAAGCTAAAAACGTACTCTTCGCCTGATGTTCATTGCACTTTTTATATAATTGTTTCTAATCCAGGAACTTTAGACGAAAAATGCGCTCATCTTCGGAAAAATTTATAGTGAGCTATAAATCGGTGTACACGTACCTTTCAGCTTTCCAAACAATCTGTAAAAAGTCCCAAATATTCCGGTGTATGCTTAACTTTTGACAGCGGAAAAACGACCCAAAGAAGTACCTTTTTTCGGTTTTTTGCCAATATCTTCGTTCCCATCGATCCTACGGCTACGAAATGTACTTATGTAAAAGAAAGAATGAAAAATTCACTACAAAAAAGGTGTTTAAAGTTTATCGATAGAACTAGTCATTTCCACGGAAAAAGGCGTGAAACATCAGATTAAGTTTTGTGGTTGCAAATAGCAGCTGCGCCTTCCCCTCTGACGTCGGTGATGGGTTTATACCTGCTTTACTGTTTTTTCTGGTGGCGTGTGCTGATAACTAGCGTATAGAGGCAGGTTTCACTTTGAACCCGATTCATGCAGAAACGATTTCGTTGGCGCTCGTTTGACACATCGAATATTTACTTCTAAATCCTTTTCGTATGGTTCGTTTGCCGTGGGATGGTTAGACGCATAGGTAAGATACTCGCTTAGCATGCCCCCTCTAGGCCGAAAATTCATCGAAATCATAACTTTTTAAACCACAAACCTATTTGACCCTACCTTCCTTGCCGGCGGTCAGACTGCAAGGTCGTGATTTGCTCGAACGGGTTTTTTTGTTCGGTTCTGTTTTCCCGTATCAGCAACCAAAAATTTCGTAAAGTGAGTTTAGTCATCTATAGTGTTTATTTCTTAAATTAGTTTTAGGCCCATGTGGGCACATGTTATCATCTTAATTAGCTCTTAAGTCTACCTATGGCAGACATTACAATTATTCTTAAACCAAATCAGACCTACCTCGCCCAGCCCCACACCCACCTCGAAGTTCGCCGTGGTTGTCTGGCTGGCTCCGAGGCTGGGATCTGAATGCGACATGTAATATTGAAAAAGCTCTAAATAAAATCTTGTTGAGCTTGAGCTTAGCATGCTGAAAGTCCTAGGTTCGCTTTCTGAACCTATCATTTTTTTTATTTTGTAGTTGAGTATATAACCCCCCCAGTTGATGCAGCTAAAGAGCACCTATATCGTGTCTACTACCAGGTGCAGAAGTGGTTAGGAAACTAGCCTCAAAATTGGGGGATGGGTATTCAAAAACGGCTTATTGGAGCCAATAAAAACCTCGCAACCTCCTGCCCCGGATTGTCTTGACACCATGAATTTTTGTAATTGTTCGAAAGGCTGTGGCGCTTTGTGCAGTTGTCGAAAGTTGGGACTGCAACGTTCAGCAGTTTGTGGCAACTGTCACGGGACATCTTGCCTGAATTCTGCCCCAATCGAAGACCATAATCTCGAAAAAAGAATTGACATCGACGATCCAGAAACAACCTCTATTGATGATTCTGAGTCCTGGTATTCTCCACCAGTCCAGTGGTAAAATGAAGAATAACCAAAACGTAAAAACTATTAGTGTTATCAATAAACTTTATATCACCTTTTTTGTAGAGAATTTTCCGTGCTTTCTTTTATATAAGTACATTTCGTAGCTGTAGGATCGATGGGAACGAAGATATTGGCAAAGAGGAAAGGTACTCCTTTGGGCAGTTTTCCCGCTGTCAAAAGTTAAGCCTACACCGGAATCTTTGGGTCTTTTCACAGATTATTTGGGGAGCTGAAAGGTACGTGTACACCAATGTATAGCTCACTATATTTTTTCTAAGTGAAATGCTAAACTTCCCGGACTATACACATTCTATAAGATACTCTCCGCAGTTTTTTGTACATAATGTTAGTTTTAGACATTTTTAATTTTATAGTACGAACTTAGTTGGTAAAAGACTCAGTGTAAAATAAAGTAAAAATTAAAAAATACCGCACCAAACCCCATTTGGGTTTCGAATCCGGGGCCCTTGGATTCCGAGTCAAAAGCGTAAGAACTACATCACCACCTTACACGTAAAAAAAATTAAATTTTTACATTATAAGACACGAGCTAAAAAACACCCTGTCCGGGATTCGAACACAAGACCATTGGATTGCCAGACAAAGCAAGCAAGCAAGCAACAATGATTTATTTACATTAAACTTACAAAGTATGCACCTCCCCGGTATCTGGCCCGGAGCCAGCCCAGACAACCCCGGCGCGTAGCGCCGTGGTGAGTGTAGGACTGGACGGAGCAGGTGCAGTTTGGTTTAATGAGAAGTAACTTAAAATTAGTAGGGGCGAGCGTAGATGCATTTTCACCGTGTATGTATCCTCGATACTCCAAGTGAAGCAACGTGCAGCGCGGTTAGTACTTGGATGGGTGACCAATCTTGGGAAACACAGCGATCTCGTCCCACCTTCTAGCGGCTTGTATATCAGTATATACGCGGAAGCTATGTAATTTCAAGACGAGGATTGCATAGTGGATATACCATCCTTCGGAGGGGATGTAAAGCAGGCGGTTCCTTGTCTATTAAATGTTAGGCAAGTAAAAGATCCCTACTCTTCTTACGAGAAGGCAAAATTTTCAGGTTTCCAAATTTCCAAATTTCCGTCTTCTGGCGTCGGTGATAGGCCCTGGTAGCAGAAATAGGCCGACGTTAAATAAATGGATAAAAAAATATATTAGTACTCCTGTCTGCCACAGGCAGACTTAAAAACTAAATCAAAAATAAAAATGTGTCCACATGGACCTAAAATTAATTAAAAGAGAACACTGTAAAGAATTATCACTCCCTAGATAAGGCACTTATTTAATTTTGGTTGTTGGCACGCGAAAAAACTCGTTCGAAGCAATTCCATCCTGGTGGTCTTCCTGCCGCCAGGAAAATGTCGTGGAAATTAAAGGAAGATATAGTTCAAATTATTTTGGTTTTTGAGAATTCATTGATCTAGATGGAATTTAGAAACAAAAAAGGATAAAAGATCAAAAATGATAAAACAAATAAAACGTACAAAGGGAATAGGGAAGGTTGGTGATAATTTTTTGCAAAGATTAAAGATGGAGAAATAAGAAGTTGTCGTATAGGATAGTATGGCTAGAGAGGTTGTCGAAAAATAGGCAACGCCTGGTATGGTAGGGGGTGTCGAATATGTCGAATATGGTGTCAGAACCAGAGATGAGGCGCATGTTTGAGAACCGAAGTTTTCTGATTGTCGTGGCCGGTATGCTGCACCACACTGGCGCCGCATATTTGATAGCCGGCCTGATTACTTTAGCCATTGGACCATCATACATCACTACAAAAATTGAATGTCTGCAGTATATATCATTCGAGTATTATATTTCAACGAATTAGATATATTATTATGAAACATATATATTAGTAAAATGTATAAAGAAAAAAAAAATTGAATGTCTGCAGTATATATCATTCGAGTATTATATTTCAACGAATTAGATATATTATTATGAAACATATATATTAGTAAAATGTATAAAGAAAAAAAAATTATAGAGAATAAAATTTCGCAAGATTTCTATTTAAGTAAAAATGACAAAAATTAAGAAATTTTTGTTTTTCAATATAAACGATTAATAACTTTTTTGTTTACTGATTGATTTTTTCAAAAACAATAAGATTCTTCCTCTAGCTAACGCTAACTTACTTTCCAAATTTCAATACAATCGGACTTTTCTTTCTTAAATTATCGTGACTGACGGACGAACGGACAGACGGACATTTTGAAAGGTGTTCAGAATTCGTTCACTAACATAACGACATGAAATTTTTTTCTCTACGAGCGATATTTACTGATTTAGAAATGTGCCGATCAAATGCAATATACTCTTCGTTTTTGCGAAGAGTATAATAATCCATGTAAAATATTATTATATTTACAATGATGGAAATAAATGGAGTTATTTACATGCTTGTTTAATCCATATTTTTATAACTAGCAACATTTATTTCTAAGATAACTAATGCTTCATCAGGCAATTGCAAAGTTATCTACGTTATGAGTAAAAAAGTCTCTTATACTACCGTAATACTCCAGTCAATTTTTTTCAGCGACAACATTCCAATAGAAATTTTATTTTTGATTCTTATGTATTATGATCTCTCGATTACGAAAAAAACATTTGCGGCCAGAAATTCCTGGTGCGTCAAAAGTTATATGCACTTTTTGACTTTCACGGACTTTCTAGTTATCTGCTTAATATATCTCGTTCTAGTAATCAAATGGGAATTTTAAAAATACTGGCTTATTTAAAATAAAATTCTTAAAAAATATAATCCTGTCCGATATGTATGTTATATAAAATTATATGCTTATTACCCAGACTTAGTCGTAACAAACCTTCACAGGCATATCATGTTACATGATAACGACTTCTCTTATTAATTGCTTATCTTCAAGATATCATATTACACCTTTGTTTCTCATAACTTGTGCAGACTGCAGAACTGCAAATCCTTTGTTCTATATTTTGCTTACTCAGGTTCTGTATGTTATAAATATGACTAAACACGCTTTGTTTAATCAGTTATTAAACTCAGTTAGAATGCAACACTTCTAATTTATTATTATATTCCTTCTCCAAGAGCCAACGTTGGCTCCATGTAACTAAATAAAAGTTTTTAAAAAGTCATTCATGTGAACCGTGATCTAACATTGGCGCAGTCGGTAGGATCCGTAAACATCATCAGAACAAGAAGCCTAACTGGTAGTGAAGCGTAAGAGAACAAGGAGAACATCTGCAGAAGGTGCCTAACTAGTGCGTGTACATCTACGAGAACAAGGAGACCTTCCTCACTGGTGGTGGCGGATCCCAATCCCTTGACGGACGAAGAACCTACTCATGGAGATGAAATTAATGTAAGTCATTTTTAAGAATCATCTCGTTATTTTATTTCATTTTTACAATTATTATTTCTCACAATTATTTACGTGTATTATACCGCTAATACACTCGGCAAACAAAGCTAATTCTGTTATCAAACAAATCCTTTACAAGCTACAACGCAACAATTCTAATTTTAAGTTATTTATTTTCGTATTCACGAAACGACTGTGTATTATACAGTTAATACACAATTTATTAACGTACGCAACATAATAAACTATTTCAATTCAATTTCCGTATCATACTGCTGATACGCAACCAATTTTAGTTCAAAAATTTCCAAACAAAAAGCAAAATGCCAAACAGAGCTAAGCCAGAGACAGTTCAACCAGTTCAACCAGTTCAACCAGTAGTGCCGACAACAGCCGAGCAACCAGAACGAGTCGAGCAAGTCGAGCACGAGGTAGAGCCTTACAAACTCTCAGAAATTTTCTCGTTAATTCCGGAGTTCGATGGTAACGCCATCAACCTCCAAACGCTCCTAAACTCATGTCAGTGTGCCCAACGCATGGCAATTCATGACCAAAAAATCTTATTAACTGTTCATATTAAAAATAAATTGAAAGGCAAAGCTGCCGAACTAATCAACTCTCGTAACCCTGCCACATGGCCAGAAATTAAAGCACTCCTAGAAACCCACTTCGGTGACTCTAGAGATTTAACAGCTCTTATCCAAGACCTACAACGAATTCACCAATTGCCTGGTGAATCTGCATTAACATTTGTTTCGCGTCTACAAACGCACAATGCGAAAATGCACGCTGCAGTGCAAAAACAAAATTTAACTTCAGAGCAAAGAACCGCGCAAACAAACCTGATCGAAACTATGACATTAAATAATTTGTTAACGGGTCTAGAACCAAATCTAGGCAGAATAATACGTGCCAGTAACCCTCCAACTATAATGAACGCAATTATTAGAATCCGTAGAGAGCTACAACTCTCTTATTTTGAACAACAAAAATTCCAAAAAATAGGCCGGTCAAAAACCCAGTAATTCAACAAAAGCGACCACAGGGTCCCAATTTGCAACAAAAGTTCTGTTCCTTCTGTAAACGGAATGGACATGTAATAAGCGAATGCCGCACGAGGCAACAGTCTCAAAACTTCCAGAGACCAAGTTTCCAAGGAAACCCAAACTCCCAAAATTTTTCGCATCAAAACTTCGCACAACCGAGTAATCAATTTAGTCAGAGGACATTCCCTCAAAATAATCAGCCAAATCAATCACAGCAAAACAGGCCCTCAGCCATAAGGCCGAACCCTAACTTTACGCAACAACGACCATCCGCTATTCAGCCTAACCCGAATTTTAACCGCTTTAATCAGCAAAAAGCTCATCATTTAAATTACGAACCTTACGATAATTATGCCGATCAATTTAACCAATACAATGACTACTCTTTCGACGATTACCAAAATTACCAAAGTCAAAATGAATCGTACGAAAATTACAATTTTGAAACCAACCAAAATTTCCAGGAGAATTATACTGCTAATTCTCAGAACGAGCAATACGAGGATTATACTGCTAATCCTCAGGATTTTCGTTTAGATCCGGAGTACCCCACGGATACTCCAACACAACAAATAGACCAATTCGACCAAATATCAAACCAAATACAAACAATGAATCTCAACGACAGTTTCGATCCAATGCTGAACTTCCCAGAACAGACGTTCATGTAAATACGCTTTCTCACACCCTATTAACCGTAAATTCAAAAAATCTTTATTACATCAAAGACGCAACCGGCAAATTTAAAATTTTGATTGACACAGGTGCAGGAATTTCAATTTTTAAACCTAAAACAGCTGAAAATTATAGACGTAGATCCCCTGAAAATGTAATTATACAAGGTATTACTGATCAAAAAATTTATATCAACGAATCTGTTCTCATCCCATTCTCAGACGAGTCACATAAAGTGTATATCTATAATCTAGATATAGATTTTGATGGACTACTAGGCGCAGACTTTCTAGAACATTACGAATGTCAAGTAGACTTTAAAAATAAACAATTAGTCACAAATTTTAAAACCGTACCGTTATTTAAAGTTACGGAAGAAACTACGGTAAATTTACTTTTACAACCAACTATTAATTCTAATACAAAAAATTCAAATTTAAGCAACATCAAAAACTTAATTTCTATTGAACCTCGTATGGAGAAAATATGCAAACTAAAATGTAACCTGCGAAATACCGAGGCTATACTGTTAGCCCAGGAAAATGAAAAGGTACGCCTACCGAATGCTCTTGAAAAAATCAATAACAACAGAGAATTTTTAACATCAATATTAAACGCTAACGCGATACCAAAAACTGTAAGTTTTTCTAACCTTAAGCTGGAACCAGTACAAAAATTCAAAGCAATTTTTAATGCAAATTATCAAGAGCCGGATTCCCAACCTAAGAACAGAAATCTTGAAATTAAAAATCAAAATTTAGGCAACGAAAATAATTTAATTCCTTATGAACCACATACCGAAAAATAACTAAACTAAAAAGTAATTCCGCTAACACTAATACCAAACCAGAAATACAGGAGAAAGCAAGAATCTCAGATTTAACCTCCACTGTTGTTAACCTAAAAAGAATTAACATTTCCGATACAAAAGCGTACTCTATAGATAAACCCAAGCCAACAATTTCAATTTTTAATATTTCAAAAAACGATCCGAAATCACAACTGAAAATAAAAACACCTAACATAGTTTCAAAACCTTCATTTCAAATCGGCAACGAAATATCTCGCAAACCGAAAATTCGGAAAATGAATAAAATTCTAAGAAACATTCGAACAATTTCTTGCAATCAAAATAAAAATAAAGTTCATATACCACACATACACATGAACATAAGAGAACAAAATTTATTTTTAGCATCTATGAAAGCAATAGCAAAAATTGTAGAATTTTCAAACCTAAAATTCGAGCCTATTCAAAAATTCAAATCTATATTTAAGCTTTATTAGCGATACCAGGTTTTGTCTCAATCGAATTTCGATACTATGAAAAAAATATGCTAGCAAATAATACATTAATTTTACAACATAAACAATTTTCAAAATTATTTAATAAACATTTTTACACCTAAGTAAAATTTTTCCAGTAAAAATAGTTTTTCAAAACAGATTATCCTACATTAAAGTCATTTACTTTCCTAAATAAAAAAAAAAAAAATAAAATAAAGTATTTCAAAATTACATGATATATTATCTCAAATGAATTATAACATCACCCTGTAAATTAATATCTTTATTTTTCGTTTACTTCTACTGAAAAAAAAATGTTTCTTTTCCTTTCATTGAGTTGTAACAATAATGGAAATAGAAAATAAAATACCTTAACTCTTAATCTTATCGATTAAACAAAAGGTGACTTAAAGAAAATGTATAAATTAAATTCGAAGAAATTCTAACAAGCACATTTATACTTCCCACAGAAGCACGTCTTGTATGTTTATCAATTAAACATTTTATAAGAATTGCAGGACATCTAATACTCTAGTTTTGTACTGTATCCGCTATAATGTTTCATTACACGCGTTTTACATGTAAACAACATTCAAGATAAGATCAAAAAAACGCATCAGAAACTTTTCACGATTAAACTGTAACCTAAAGCTAGAATGCATGATTTAAATTAGTAAATCCTTCACAAAAATAAAAAAAAATACAAATAAACAGTACGTTGTTTAGAAGAAGAAAAATTAACAATTTTCAGAATGTTCAAATTCCATCATAAATCGTACACGAATTTAACACCTTTTAAGAAAAAATGTATTAATTAATAGACTAGTCAAACAAGCAACTTTTATATCGAGAATACAAAGATATTATGACTTTCTTTCATCAAAATAATTTATAAGACCTCCGTCACAAAATATTAAGGACATATGTTAACCTGAATGTTACAACGATAAAATCAATATTATATCGAACAAAACAGTCAGACGATATATTTCATCATCCCTCTGTCTCTTGATATTGAATCTGTAATTAAACATCTATTTTTGGTATTATTTAAAAATCAAGATATTTTAGATCTTTCTAAGATATACTTTGTGGAAAATAATCTAGACCTCCCTATACTTGAAATTTTCTCATTCACTTTTGCAGAAAAAAGACTTAAAGGTAATAATTTGTCAAAACATTGTTCAAACTCCTAACGAAGACCAAATCCCAATAATCCTAGAACAATATCATAGTGAAAAAAAGTATCCACACCGCGGAATAAACGAAACGATTCGGAGAATTAAAGAAAAATACACTTGGCAAGGTCTAACTAAAGATGTCGAAAATTTTATAAAAATTGCGAAACTTGTCAAAAGACTAAAGTATGCCAGAAAAATCTAATAACCCTCTAGTAATCACGGAGAACACCTTTCGAAAGAATTAACATCGATTTATTTGAATTCCCCACTCGAAATTACGCTCTAACCATTCGCGAAGAATTAACTAAATTCACGCAAGCTTATGCAGTCCCGAATAAATCCGCAAAATCCGTCGTAAACATTTTGTTGTTATCTTTCAACATTATGGTACCCCATTAAGAATCCATTGCGATTACGGTGGCGAATTTGACAACCGTTTGATCAAAGATCTCTGTACCCTCTACGACATAAAACTGACGTATTCAAGCATAGGACATTCCCAATCCAACGGATCCCTAGGAAGATTTCATTCTACTTTAGCTGAAATGATAAGAATTCATAAAACTGAAAACCCGAACGAACATCCTTTCACAATTTTTACCATATGCAAAAATATGCTATAACAATTCGAAAAATAAAACACACGGTTTCACCCCATACGAACCTATCTTTGGTCATACATCTAACAGACCACCTGAAACTCTTCACAACCAAAAAGAGCTAATTACAAAATACGTCAGAGATTTAAACAATAGAACATCTCACTATTTTGAAATTGCCCGCAATCGAACACAAGCTCAAAAAGAGAAAGCGAAAGTTCGCTTTGACAGAAATGTTCCCCAAAAATGACCCGAGTACAAACTAGGTGACTTATTTTATGTAAAAGAATCACAAATTAAGAACAAACTACAAAACAAATTTAACGGTCCCATTAAAATAAAAGAAATTTTTCAAAATTCTGCTACCTTAATTAAACCTCGAAACAAAACAGGAAACTAAAGTTAATTTGCCGCTGACCAGAAATCAATTCTGTTTAGAAGCGAAGTCAAAACAGAGTTTAACCTTTTAACAGAGATATCTAGTTCTGTAAAAAATAAAATTTGGCGAAGTCTTCTCAGACACAAAGAGATATAAACGCGGAATACTTAACGGTATCGGAACAATATTCAAATCAATAACTGGAAACCTAGATGCTGAAGATGGCCAGTACTATACTAATTGTATAAATAAACTAAATAACGACGAACATCAATTGGAAATATTAATCAAAAATCAAATTTCAGTTACAACCTCTGTTATTAAAAATTTCAACTCGACTATACAAAAATTACAAATTGACAAGGAAACGTTTAACAAAGATCTCGAAGAAATCGAACACACAATTCAAACTATGACTCAAGCTATTGAGGCTGTTCACATAAAACTAAAAATTTTATACATTTCCGAACAACTAATGGCAAGCTATTTATATAACGAAGATAATTTGAACGACATTTTAAATTCAATAACATTTGCCAGATTAGGAATTATTCATTCATCAATCATAACACCTGATCACTTAGTGACGGCATTACAAGAGATTTCACAGAGTTTGCGAAGGAACGATTTGTCTCTTCCAATTAAACCATCAGCAGTTGCTCAATATCTGGATATTATTGAACTAAAAGCTTTTCAACTAGATTCTAACTTAATATTTGTTTTAACAATACCTCTCATTGAACCTCAAAATTACAACACCTTTCGTCTGTACCCTATACCTATACTTGATAACAGAACTGGTCTACATCACTTTTTATCTATTTCACAAAAGTTTATCGCGAGAGACGATGATTCTTTAATGTACATACCTATACAAAATTTGAAAGAATGCAAACCACTTTATTTTGGAACCAAACTATGTTCGAACCTGTTTGCATATCCTATCTACCAAAATGCCATTTGTGAAGCTAGAATATTAAAACCATTGCCGAAACTCCCAGAAAATTGTCAAACTTCCTTCATCATTAGTCAAGGATACAACGTCCAAGAACTTGAAGACAACACATGGCTAGTAATTAATTCCGAACCACTTCACATTACCATCAACTGCCCGAAGAGAGAATCCATAACAGAGCTAATTAACAAAAATTCCATCATAAAACTACAACCAGGATGTTACGCCTATGCAGGCATTACTCGAATACAAGCCAGTGCTAAAGACTTTTCCGAAATTAAGGACAATTCACATCCAATCCAAATTCCTTCTGAATGCTGCAATCACATGCCCGACAAAATCGAAATTCCAAAATTAAAACCGTTTAAATTAAACAGTCTCGACGTAGAAGATTTAGATATTGCTAAAAACAAACTAGAGCAATATTCCAAAGACCTAGATGACCTCATAAACGAACCTTTTGTGACCAAACATGTATCTTCACATACTTCATAATCACTCTCATCATCCTATTAGTTCTACTTTACATAACTTGTAAATGCAGAAGAAGAAGATGTGGAGCATTGCGAATCCAACCCTCAACGGATAACCCTCCTTCACCTCCTTCAGAGCGAAGCAGAATATTTACCAAATTTCCTAGACTGATCCCTCCAAGAAAGCGACCCGGTATTAGACCTCAAGAAGAAGAGGACATCGAGTTAACATAGACTTTCATGTGGAGTTTTACCCTTGTCTATTAATTTAGACCATTGTATTTTATCCTTATTACGTTATGTAATGTTTTATTATCGCTTACCAATTTTAACTTTTACATTATTTTATTATTTTGCTTTATATTCTTTCAACATTGTTTCAATTTATTTTTGCATTATATTCATTTAACGTTTTAACAATTTTCAAAAGTTGCTGCATAACATCAACTTTTTTATTAAGGGGGAAGTTGTTATATAAAATTATATGCTTATTACCCAGACTTAGTCGTAACAAACCTTCACAGGCATATCATGTTACATGATAACGACTTCTCTTATTAATTGCTTATCTTCAAGATAAGCAAGATAATCCTTTGTTCTATATTTTGCTTACTCAGGTTCTGTATGTTATAAATATGACTAAACACGCTTTGTTGAATCAGTTATTAAACTCAGTTAGAATGCAACACTTCTAATTTATTATTATATTCCTTCTCCAAGAGCCAACGTTGGCTCCATGTAACTAAATAAAAGTTTTTAAAAAGTCATTCATGTGAACCGTGATCTAACATGTATACGTTAATCCGCCATCTTAGAAAAAAATTGAAAACACAAAAAGTGGCCGAAAAAAACAAAATTTAATATCTTTTCGATAAAAGGAGTAATTTCATCAAAGGCGGCAAAAATAAATCTATGGTCAAATATAATGCATCAAACCCGTACGCTGTAAATCAAATCGAACAGTCAAAGATAGCGGACGAAAGAAATTTTTTTAATAGCCTCGGAAGACACGCTGTGCCCTAGGAGAAAATATACAGGTACTTTTAGTATTATTTTGATCTTTCGTATTATTTATACTCTCCCGAAGCATTGCTCCATATTTTTGGGACACTCGGTATAGCAGCATAATATGCTTAGTTAATTGAATTTTATTAGGCGTAGGTAGTATACACGTGTGCGACCAAAATAGTTCTTTCACTAAATCTATATCATTACCTTAAGCTGCATTGCAGTTAAACATTTAGTTGTAATTTACTATACACGTTACATTATTATGCCTAGAGTAGTGCAATTTCTCTTCAGAGAAGGAATTAAATTTAAAAAATAAAATACGTCACTTAGTTTACTTTTGCAAACCATTAAATATAATTATGCAGTTTTATTAATTCAGAATTTACCAAAGAGTTCAAATATTACTCAAAACCTACCAGTTAGGCATAAACTACATCTCTTATTCCACTTCAGAATTAAGGTGATGTAATAATTATAATAAATTACATAAAAAAAATGTGTAGAAAATTAATCTATTTTGTAACATGTTAAGAAAGGACATCTTGATGCATTATATATTCGAGATTCTAAGCTATATAACAGGATGCTCATAAATCCTTCACGTTTGGTATTTGAAATTTCATAAATAACCTAGATCGAGGGAAGGTCTTAAAAGGGACATATGGGAAGAATCCTTGATGGGACCATAAAAAGAAGAGTTTATGATAGTTACATAAAACGTCATCTTCTCGTCAATGGGTTATTACTCAACCACAATTGAATTATTGTAGTTTCTTTCTATTTTAAATAATACTGTGAATAATAAGTGCATAGTCACGTATAAGGAACTAAAGAAGTTATACAAGGGGCTCCGAAGTAACTTTACATAGCTTAATTGGATATAGAGGACAACGAACTGATGACACAATACCCTCTTGTGTACGCCCTGGTACCTTACGTTACTGATATACAGGAAGTTTTCAAAATTTTGCCAAATATTTAATTCTCTATATTTCTTTAACCGTTTTGTTCAATTATTTAAAATGTGGGACATATGTGGATTTCACATCTACCTGTAGCAACACAGCGCTTTTACATAGTACAGGGTTGAACTGCGAAAGACTATACTTTTGGTTAAAGTCTTCAAAAATCTACCTGCATAAAAAATTTTTCTTTTACGAATACGATAATTACTACGGGATGCAATTAATTCCATGCCATTTAAAAAAAACTGGTGGGGAAAGACTAGACAAACAAAAAAACCTTAAATAACATGGGGTCTAAAACCCATAGTTTTGGAGTAAAAAAGTAAACAGATATTTTGAAAATTTTTATATTAATTTTAAATATTATTTGAAAACTGTAGGACCTCTATTCTGTAATTATGGGGAAGTGAGCATTAATCGTACGAAGCAAGAGCTCCCATCACACGCATCTCACTCGACCGTCCTAGACTGCATTCCGTTAGTACAGTGAATAAGTTGTGAACGTGAAGTGATTCATCGAGAATAATAGCCGAATTTAGAACCAATTAGGTTGGCGCAAAAGCATCAGCTGTTCAGTGTTCAGTTGTTATTTTATAAATGCTTGGTCTGTTAATGATGCAAAAGGGTTAATCTTATGAAGAACTTGCTGTTCCCCTTTCAAATCCTCCTCGGCATCACGAAGATATCGTAATACCTAGAATTTATTTATTGACCAAAAATTCCGCAAGGATATACCCTCGTTATTGGTAATAAATAATTTTAAAAAAAATCGGCAGCTACTGGAAGTGTCTGGAACCTCCCCACACAGTGGATCTTTATAAGCTGTGCTTGGATATTACATCGGAAATCAGAGTACTGAGCAAACAGATAAATTACACGTAACTTTGGAGCCATTTACTTCATGAACAAATATCGAACGAACTGAAGTGGACTACAAGCAATCTGTTAAAACATAACCTCTCATGTTTGTTTTTGTTGCATGTTAATCAACTGACGGATATTATAAGGGTATTAACAGATAACGTTTCGATGATTTTGTAGAACATTGGAAAAAAAATAACAACACAGAATTTAGCCAAAATGACACTCTAACCTCGACAAGTCAATAACATTATGGACAATACAAGCAGACTACGCATGTGTCAAATTAAAATCTTCCTGCTAGTTTCTTCTTTTCGTAGCTTACGAATACGCGCCAAGTTTTTTTCAGCTTCTATTGCGGCATAATCTTTATTTTCTCTTATGACTTTCATGCGCGACAAGTTTTTCTCAGCCTCTTTTGCTGCAAATTCCTTATAGTCCGACAGCGGAACCGTGTTGTTTCCCTGAAGTGAAAATTTTCGTATTAAGTTTTTTATTAACGGATTCTAGTAGATTTATATGTCTATTTACCATACTCGACAGATGACAAGCTGGCATCTTTGAGCAACTTGAGATATACAAGGTGTTTCAAAACAATAAGATGATTGTATATGTTTTTGGCTTTAAACTTGAATAGTACTTAATTCTTAATTATTCTCATTACTGTATGGTTAGTTGTGCGTTAACTTATTGAATTTATCGATTTTACAAGTTTCAGCCATATAGAGAGTGTATAAAAAATCTGTTATAAAGTATTAATAGTATTAATGAATTTCTGACTGAGAATATTTTGTGTTCCAGTTCCAAATTCAGCTAAAAATAACAACGTACGTGTTTAAAAACGAAGCTACATGATAGGTACAGAGTGTCCCAAAAATTTTTGGCTGAAATAGGAAACAGGCACACAAAAGTTGGAGAAGGTTTCTTAGGTGGAAACCAGGCATAAATATTCCTGTATCATTGTAATACGATCTCTAATAGCGATTTATTTTTCAGATTCGAGTATATTGTAACGTCTAGTTAAATATAAGTGAAAACAAGTGTTTTCTTAACTTTAAATTTGCTTGTGAAAAAAAAGTGAAAACTTTCCGTTGCTGGTGCCCAGCGCATAAAAACTATTATAAAGTGCAGTAAAGTGTATGAAGATCAAAAGTTTGAAGAACTTGAAGAGAAGACCAGTAGTGATAAGGATTTTTATATTCCATGTCACAGAAGCTGCGTGTCTACATACACATCAAAAAGTCATTTAAAAAGATGTTTATCGCCAGAAAATGCCGTTACCGAAGCGGTAACTACGAAAATGCAGAGGCGATCAAAAGTGCCAAATTTCAATTTGTAGTAGAATACAAGGTAAAGAACATTTCAAACAAGGAAGACATTTTGCAAACGTGCGTGGGAAGAAACGATACCTGGGCTGCTGAAATTAGTTTAAGATTAGCTGGCTGCGCCTACCTGCCGTAGATGCCAGATACTACATATGGACTGTCGTAATAAATTCATGGGTCAAAACGCTGTGCTTTCAGCAAAACGACAGTCTAGTCAGGATACCGAGGAAGAAGATATTCCTTAGGAGGAAACAGTAAAAGAAATATTGGCCCATAAAGAAAGAATTTGGAATTCGATAGATATAAACAATATATATACTCGGATCGCGGAGGAATTAAATTAACGCCCTCAAGAAATAGTTTGATGAACTGATAGTATTTTTTGCCCCAGGATATGCAAATATAATAACATTCCCTAACAAAGTCGCGGCGACCTTAAGAATAAGTCGTGTTAGCGAGTGTTAGCGGAGTGCAGTAAAACTCTATTAAAATTTTGCGAATCGCTATCACCTAAATTGGACAAAACTCCAGTATCGTCTCATCGATTTTATCTGATTTACAAATATTCAAATAGGTGTAGGCGTTAATTTTAGATTTTCAAAAGAACTAGTGAATATTTTGAACCAATTTAAAATATCATGCACGTATGATGAGCTGTTAAGGTTCAAAAAGTCTGCCGCTTTTGAGGTGGTTAAAAACGTAAATTTAACTGGAATTATTAAAGGAAATGATTCTACACTAACCCAACACTGCTGCAATGAACTAACCCCCACTGCCACTGTGAATGCCAATGAAGACGAAGAAGACGAATGTTCACTTTCCAATGATGGAATCGATTCAGAAAATGATGAAGTCTAATATATATAAATATAATATACTTTTGGAACACCCTGTATTTAAAATTTTTTGTTTTAATTTTATATAAACCTAATTATGAGAAGCAAACCATTTGTAAAAAACTCGTTTATTTACTTAAAATTTACAAATAATTTTAAAAGAGTGATATTTCACCTACTTATTTATCGGACACCCCGTATCTGGAGTTGCTCAAGGTTGACGCTTTGTCATCACTTGGATATCAAAACTAGGAGACCCTTAGACCCCAAATCCGTTTTGAAAAAAACTTAATACGAAATTGTTAGGTTTTACCCTTTCCTAATTTTCTTCACTCTCGCAGCATTCTTATTTTTTTCCTGACTTTTTCTCAATATTTTCATAAGATTCTTTCTAACGTTGCTTCGCACGTTGTTAGATTGCCTTTTTACCCTCATTTCATTTTCTGGTGAGTGACGGAAAATAAACCGCTGTCATTGCTTTCAAATGCATCAAATGGCGACTGACTGAACCTATGAATTGCATTTTTCATAATATTAGAGTTTTTATGGATATTATATCATACAAAATGGCAAATTTTTGTTGTATTATTAGTTGTGGAAGTGTGGCAATCCGAGACAACATCAGTTTTTATAAAATATCGTCGATTTACAGCCAGAAGAGGTTAGGATTAAAAAATTCCAAACAAATAAAAGGAGTTATTCTAAGCATTTTAATAATGGTTAAGTTGTTGCTTGTTAATTTAAGAATTTGACTTTTAGTGTGGATTTATATTATAGGAATTATAGGAAAATTCACTCTTACTATTGTCCTTGATCAGCATCCTCGAAAACGAGAGAAACAAGAAAAAAAAACGAAACAATTTCACACCCCCTGACAGGGTAGATTCCACTCCCAATGGGAAATAAGCAAAAAAGGGTGGTTTTTGGCAGTTAAAGGGGGAAGACTAAAAACTTTTTGCACCCTATTATTCGAGTTTAGCATCCTCAAAAACGGGGAGGAGGATAATTCATAACCTTAACACGATTTTGCATACTCTTCCGACTTCTACTATCACTGGAATATATAAATGACTTCAATTTTGAGTAAAAACGGTTATTTTACAAATTAGAAACCTTGGTATTAGGCGCATGTGATGGGACATTACATTCTAAGCAGCTTTTATGATACTGACAATTTTTGAAAAATCTCTGGTTTTCAACATATTTGAACCGGCCATTTTCCGAAAATTGTTCGTAATAAAAAGTTATAGCCTAGATGACAGAGGAAATTTTATAGTAGTCTCCAGAAACTTGCAAAATGAATTATTTCTTTTTTATGGGTTCATGAAATTGTATAAAATAATATCCTGAAAAGTTTACATTCCGTTCGGATGCAGAACATAAACAAAAAGTGAAAAATAATTTTCTTTCATCCATTTTTTCAAAATTTTGAAATTAAGTCAGGGTAGGAAAAAAATACAGGTGCATAGACTACGTGTTTCTGAACAAAAAATGTCCTAATAGAATTTATCGCTAAATCCACGGTATTCCTGCAAAAAAATAGTGAAGTAACATTGCCACTGCGCGGCCAAGCGCACGGTTAAATGCATACTATGGAATCTCTAAAAATTCTTAGCAGTTCTAACTAGTAAAATAAAGATTTTTTCTCTTTCTGATTACACATTTTTTACATTTTTCTTATTGAATAGGAGAATAAATAGTGAGTAAGGAGAGAAAATTTATTATTATGAACGCATACACAGACACCACACATAGCCGCTGGATTGAAGCAGATCTGGCGCGCCGTCACTCGCATGAATTTTTATCTGCCTTTACTGTATTATATTTATTACAGGTACACTTATCCACATTTCAACTATATCCAATGGATTTCTTATACATTTGTTAATGTATTGGAAAAGTTCCAGAATTTATATTCAAAACTATATAGAGTTATAAGAATAAGATCGTGAAAATCGCTATTTCTGATCATGATGGGATTGATCATATTTTCGAAAAAATGCAATTAAACGAATTTGTGTTTGAACATTCGAAAAGTATATATTTTTTCCGAAATAGCGATATTTTGTTTTTCCAATGGGTCAATTTCTCGACAAGTTACAGCCTCCAATTTATCAAAAAAATCATGAAGCAAAGAAATTACAATGATTTGAGATGCACTTTTTTTTAATCAACGTTAGTACAACTTAATAAACCATAATAATCATGAAGTGTACATACTTTTTAACAGTTCTCAATGAAGAAAGAACGTTTTTGAAGGGCTCTTTTTTCTCTCTATATTTTCTATTGCGACGATTGAGTTCGGGTGTGATAATAATATATATAAGTATATTTTTCCCATCCATTCTTTACTTGTATTGTTTAAAACAAAAAAACATCGGAAAGCTACAATTTCCATCTTTTAAATGAACCAACACTCATCTAGGTTGAACAAATTCTGATTTAGTGACATGTAATTCAGTGCGTCGGTGTCAGAGTCATGCGTATTCAAGCGTGCGCACGCATGGAATCTCCCTCCGAATAATAACGTTACAAGCAACGTAACTATTTTATTCCGGGAATACCGTAGCTTTAGCGATAAATTTTGTTAGAACATTTTTTGTTCATAAATATCTATCCATCTGTATGTTTTATTTTTTCCTACTTTGATTTAATTTGAAAATTTTGAAAAAATGGATGAAAAAAATTTTTTTTTCACTCTTTTGTTTATGTTCTGCAACCGAGCAAAATATAAACTTTTCAGGATATTATTCTATACACTTTCACAAATTCATTAAAAAAAATTATTCATTTTGCAAGTTTTTGGAGGTAAATACCTTCAACACTGGGCTATTATAGAATTAAAATATCATTTAGTTATCCAGAAATGGCTCTGGGCGTCTAAGTGGTACACCTTGCATATTGTAATTTTGATATCTACAAATTTTTGTGTGCTTAGTGCTCCAAAATTATAATAAAGTGTAGTTTACCTAAAACTAACTGTTTACACACTTCTGGCGATTATTCTGTATGACGGATATGACCAATTTCAATAGAGAATATTCTACCATGCCATCTTGCATATTTTCCATTTTGAAATAAAAATTTTAGGTCTAACATAAGTTACTAAGCATAGTACTTATTCCATTCGAGAATGCCCGACTGCAAGTTTTATTCACTTCGTAAGAGTCTTATTAAACATATTTCAAAAATATTTTATAAATTAAATTGATATATCTTCTAATCTACATAAAGTTCTTTCGCACCTAAGAGTCACTTCATTTTATACAACTTCGATATCTTCGTGTTTTTTATGCTCAAATAAAAAAAAATCGCTCTAAAACTGTAATATACCGCAGTTTATATGAAACACGATAGTTTACATGCCTCTAGCGATCGCCTTGTATGACGAATGTGGCCAAATATAGAGAATTCTACCATGCCATTTTACATACGTGCCAAAGAAACAGAAATTTTAATTTGAAAATAAGTTGTCGTGTTTACAAGAAATGGTCTACATACATACACACACATACATACACACACATACATACAGACACACAGACCTTTCTTATTTAATATTTGAGGTCAGTTATGTAACGGATTTCTATACAAAAATCTGTTTCTAGGATGATTATTAAATGTGTTTGTCCAGTTATAATATATCTATTTCGTTAAATCAAATAGACATAATAAATATTAGACCCAGATACGCATTTGAATATAACTGTATGCACAAAAGACTTTGTTGAAAAATCGATTTATAACAGGTGTGACGACGATGAATCTAATCTGCTTGACCTCTAAGTTGTCAACTGTTCTTATAAGGCTGACTTAGGGACTTTAAAATACTAGAAAAGAGACAAGCATGTATGCTAAAATAAAAATATCCTGTGATGTTCTATCTTGAGAATGTGACATAAATACACCATGTTTGAAGATAAACTGCTTTAACATACTCAGTATGATAATTTTATGACATTTTTTTCTGGGTGCTCCAGCATTCATAAATAACAAAAATTATTCGTATATTTGCCATAAAGCCATGAATATAACTCTATCACACATAAACATAAAATGAACAGAAAACAAATAATGCTGCTTATTTACGGGTGAAGCCTGGAAGCTTCAAAAGAATAGATGAGTCGTAAATGTCAGTTGTAGTATCTTGAAGTGTGCTGATATTAAATTTTCTCCAGAAGCTACGTATATAACGAGCAAGTAAGTTACTTGCCGTCACATCTGTAATAACTATACGTACCTATCCTACATAAAACGACATTCTTGGTGGGTAAATACAGATATTTTCATATACTGAATTAAATAATCAAATCTAAACAATTGAATGGTCATATTCTGGTAAATTAAATTATAAATAAATAACATGAATTTAAAAATGGGGTTTCACAGGCGTGTCCTTAATATAATACAAAAAACCTTAAATTAAATGAATTAAAAAAACCCAAAAAATTGTTTTTTAATAAATATTCACTAACTGAAAGTAACAGTGTTAAAATTATTCGAGTTGTTTTAGACGACACACTTAGCTGGTTTAATCATGTGCAAAAACTGTTACACAAATAATTACAAGTCAGTTTAATTGTTTATGCTGACTGGAGAGATCACTATTTATTAATACTTAGTAGTCTTTGTGTAATGCGTTCCTTCTCTTCACATTTATGTCATTTTACTTGAAATTCACAAAAATATAAATTATTTTTGTATAAACTCAGATTTTTGTTCGTATCACACTAGATCTGCCAATCAACTCAAGCAGCCTTGTCTGAGATCAACAAAATCACAGAAAAACTCTCTAAAGCTTCAATTATACAATCACATTCCTAATTACATAAAATTTCCCAATTTTAATACATTCAAGAATACAATAAAGAAACACATTTTAAAATACTGTTTTTCTATTGACGTTTGGAAATATTCTATATTTCAGTAATAATTTGAGTTAGGAAAAGTCGAATTCTTCCTAACTAGGGCGGAAAATATATGGGGTGTAATCAGTTTCATGTCATTAAAAAAACTGGTGGTGGGGAACGACTAAACGAACAAAAAACCTTATATAACATGGGGTCTAAAACCCATAGTTTTAGGGGAAAAAAATAAACAAAAATTTCGAAAGTTTTCAATAAAATTGTTTGAGAACTGCTGGAATGTTGGGATAGGCTTTTATCTTCGCGTATGTCGGCGCCTCTAATCATTAAATACGTTAATACGGCTCAAACGCAAAGTGTCGCGCTCCTTTGTTAGAGACCGCGCGTCGGCGAGGGCACAAGTTGATAATTACACTTTTGTATGACTTTTCAAAATTGGGAAGGTAAGGTCTTTAGCGGTGCGGTATTTTAGTTTCTGTGTTAAGTACACACGCCATTTTATTGACTTACCGTTCAAGCCGTTAAGTTCTTGATTACGTACAGACACTACTTGTTCGCTCTTTTTGTGTTGCTTTTTGGATTTAGGACCAAGTTTTTATTTTTATTTTCCTTTATTGACAACGTTAGTTAATAGTTTAGTGTGGTATTTGAATGTGCATAGAAACCATAAAAAATGATCCCAATTTACCAAATGTGTTGAATGGAGTGCGTATATCCTTAGTTCGATGTGCCGAAAAGTGTATTGATGCAGACGGAAGCCATTTCGAACAATTTATGTGAATCAAATTTATTGGTAAGTTCTAGATTTATCGAATAATTTTAGTTTTCGATACCTCATCGGCAATTCGTTAAATATATCAATACATCCTAACTTAAAATACACATAATTCTGTTATTGTATCTCCAACGTCTAACTCTTTATTTCCCAATGTCATGCAATAATTATTCATTTTTTAAGCTTTTAACCCAGAACACTCATTTAGGTTACAAATGTTAATAAACCACATTTAAATCTGATAAATTATAAACAACAATAAAAGCTCCAATATTTTGTTCTAATTTAAAAAAACACACATGTAAAGAAAGAAATGCTGTGTTTAACTTTTACGCCCATCATTTGCTTTTGCAGTTCTGCAAAAAGAGATAACGAATTGTTTACATTTTTATAATTGGTTCGGTTGAGGCGATCATCAAAGGTGCCGCCCTTCTTTGCTTTGAACGCGGGCCGCCGAGAACGAGTCGGTCGGTAATCTTTGCACTTTTTTATGACAATTTAAAAGTTTTATAATTGGGAACTACTACACGTCCAATGACCCAGAAAGGCAGTGGTTCTCAATTTCCTACCCTAATATTCGAGTTGTTGACCTAGGTCAGTTTTTTTCAAAGTGCCCCTAGGGGAAAAAGCCATGAAGGTTTTTTGTTTGTCTAGTTGTTCCCCACCACCAGTTTTTTTTAACGACATGAAACTGATTAAACCCTGTAATTACGCACAAAAAAGTTGTAAATCAATGTTTCTAGAACAAAATAACAATTTACTGTCGAAAAAAGTAATAAGTATATAAATGTCAAAAATAAAATTCGAAAAATATGTCTGTTTAATAATTTCCCAACCAGCAGAAAAAAATCAAATATGGAAAAGTGTTTTCATGTTTTTTTTTAATTCGTCTGCAAAAATATTGGAATGAACGCAGCCATATTGGATCTTGTATTCTTACCTTTCAAGATTCGTTATCAGCTACTTCTAAAACATTTAACTACCAATTTTAATGCAATTCCGATGGAATTTTTCATCATATTATTAAATTGTGGCCAGCGACTCCGCCATATTCTCGAATATTAACTAGTAAAGAAATTGTTTCCAATTTTTGCTCACCTTATACTAGACGTAGCTTGATGAAATTAATAGGAGACGACCGCCGAGTCATACCTCACAATTTGAGAAGATTTCGTAGAATTGCTTAAGGTACTTGTATACTAACATGAACTTTTACAGTTTTAAATAGAATTTGGTATATTAATAAATAAAGTGACTTTACATTTGAATTTTTAATAAAAATAAAATCGTCCATTTAGTTTTGGAGTAATCGATTGGGAAAGTTTAACAAATATGCTTTACTTGACATGGTAGAGCTCAGATTCTCGCTAGGCTAAATTAACACCACAATTTTTTAGAAATATGCTTCAAAAACTAGCATAATGTTAAATAGTTTCTTGTTAACACTCCGTTTTAAAATGATCTTCTCATTGGCTCCTATTGTGTTCTTCGTGTCTATCTCTTTTTATGGACCAACAGTTGTCCGCCATCCAAAAAATTTGGATGAATACAATGAAGAGCAAGGCGAACGCTTTCACCGGGATATTTCGGAGATGGAGAAGCGATATCAAGGAAGGTGGGTGTTGGTCTATGAAAAGAGACACGCACGAAGAACATAAAAGAGAGCCAGTGAGGAGATCATTTGAAAATGAGAAGAAAAGGTATTCTGAAAAGAAAAATTGAAAAACTGGCATTTTATTATGTAGGGGTGTTTTTTTAGGGATGATTTTGGGTACCAAGTGAGAATGGGGTTGATCAACGTCACTCAAGAATCTATTCTGGAACTGAAACAATGAAAACTCCAACATTTCCCACGATTTATTGGTATTCATGCAATTTATTCTTATATAAGGGTGGCTACCACCCTTTATAGAAGAGGTTTTGGGTCACGAGTAAGCGAGGTGCCCTGGAGTCACTCCAGATTCATGTTCTGTACTTAAACTATAAAAAAGTTATTTCCCGTGCTTTATTCTGTATTATAGGGATAGTTTGTGTACCGACTAAGAATAAGGTAGAACAAGGTCACCCAAGATTCTATTCTGGAATTAAAACATCGAAAACTCCTCCATTTCCCACAATCCATTGGTATTCACGCAGTATATTTTTATATAAGGGTGATTTCCACCCTGTTATATGGGTGCTTTTGAAACACGCGTAAGATTTTTGTACTGTATTCCAAACTATAAAAACTTTAACATTTCTCCGCGATTTATTGACATTTATATACTCTATGCTTGTACAGGAGGAGATTTCAGCATATTATAAGAGTAGTTTTCCAGTCAATATTCAAGTAAGTGACTGCTGAATATAAAACATTTTTCTTTCCATGTTTTTCACCATTCATTTACATCCATTCATTGAATCTTGATGTATGGGACATTTTCGGGGTTGTTTTTGGCTGTAGCGCAAAAGTTTGGGGGTATACGAATTTGTTTGACCTCGGATTCGGAATCAGCGTCGAAAAACACATAGGAATACTATGGCCAGTCATCCAGATTAAAAACTTTTTTTTTGTGGGGCTGTGTTATTAATAATAAGTACTAGTAATAATAGTTAGCTACAAAAATTATATTGGTTTATTCAAGAAAGTATCAAATTGACATGCTCCTTATTTACGGGGAGTGTCGAAAAAATGCCAAAGACGCTGAAAGAGTGTACCAGGAACGCTTTCCAGATCGTGATACTCATGAATAATTGCATATTACCCTTGGCTAGTGCAGCATCTAAGAAATGAAAATAATGGCGATATTAATGTCAACAATAACGACGTTTTATTGTAAGCGAAGAAGTTGAAATAAACGTTCTAGCGAATATTGAATATGACCGCAATTTTAAAGAAACGCGGATTTACATCATTTAAGTACCAAATTCACCATCACCTATATGAAAATGACTTCCAAAGACTTAATTACTGCAACTGATTTTCAGATAATTTGAACATAAATCCAGTATTCCATCATAATATTATTTTTATGAATGAATATAGGTTCATCAATCTAGATAATTTCATAATAAATAAGAAAGCGTGTAAGTTGTGATTTGCTTAGTACCTAAATAATATTCTCTAACCTAGGAATGTTTGACAAAAACAATACTCGTTATTGGGCTGTGGAAAATCAAAGATTGGTAAGAGAAGGTGCTTTTCTGGAACGTTTTGGAATAAACGTTTGGTTGGGCATAATAGGACTTTATCATTGGTCTAATATTCTAATATTTTTCTATCGACTATTAAATGGAAAAATGTATTTGGAATTTCTCCAAAATCAAATAGAGCCTTTTATAAATAACTTGCAAGAAGACGAAAATCTAATTTTCCAACAAGATGGCGCACCAGCCCATAATTCAAGAATTGTTGCAAATTATTTAAATGTACGGTTTGGTGAAAACTGGTGGAGAACCAATGGACCAATCCGGTGGTCAGCAAGATCACTTGACTTGACTACGCTGGATTTTTCAATATGGAATTATTAATAGAAAAAGTATATAGAATTCCTCCATTAACATTAGAAATCTTGGAAAACAGGAATAGAAAGGGTATTGAAAGCATCTCTCGAGAGCATTTACAAATCCTGCTCAGAGAAAATATTAGGAGAATCAGATTGTGTGGGAATAAAATATTTAATTGAATTACTTTTTTACCAATTTAATGTTTATTTTATTTATTTATTTAGGCATAGTTCATTATTATTGTTTGAAATAAAATAATCTTTATAAGCTAAAGCCAAAAACCAGAGTGCATTGTATTATAAATTTTTCTGTAGGTTATAAGGCATACTTTAATGTTAGCATTTAATAGGTAGTGGTTCCCATTCAAAATTTTCGATAAAATTTATGTAAAATATTGACATTTTAAACAATATCTAAAATGTATCCCACTTTGTGACAAATTAAAAGTTTGGCACATTTAATTAAAATACAATAAGAAAACACATTTTGTCTGTTATCTTAATAAGTTGTTTGGCATCAGTTTCATTAATAACGCAAGGCTGCCACCGTATTTCGTGATATGTCGTTGAAAAGGGAATTCTAATATCTATCCAACTACATGAAAAAATATACAGGACACAGCAACATTGAGAGTAACGAACGGGCAGACGCTCTGGCCAGGGGTGACTCTCAGTGGCCCCTACTGGGTCCGGAGCCGGCTCTCGGCTACCATAGATCAAATGCCAAGAAGTCAATAGAAAATTAGCCTCGTTACCATTCCTTTGACTTCTGAGCGTCCTGCTCAGTACTCCGACAAGTGAAGCTCCTTATCTCAGGGCCCTTGTCGAAGCGAGTAGAACAAATTTTGGGACTAAGCAGGAACAGGTCAGAATCGTGGTAGGTCCCTTGACTGGACACAGCTCTTTCAGAAAATACCTGCACACTATAAAAATGGTTGACAATGCCGACCGCAGGTTCTGCGGGGACGAGGAGGAAACTTGCATCCACGTCCTAACTTCCCACCCTAGTCTTATGAACTTGAGGCACAAATACTTCTGCATTAGTTTCCCGGCGCAAGCTGAAGAAAGAAATGAACCCATAGAAAGAATTTTGGCCTTGGGTTAGAATCCGACCTGAATGGGGGAATTCCCTAAATTTGTAGAGGTAGTAAAATGGCCCACAAGGCCTAAGTGCGTCGACCCTTCGTCGCCCCCCTAAAGGAAGAAGAAGACCCATGTATTATTTTACTCTTCTTCCCTTAGCTGTACGACAACATCATGCTATCTATCACGGCTGCATATTAAGGGCAGAATCTCAACAAAGTTCTTGCCTATCTGTTGATTGGTACATGTCTCTTGGGGAATAAAGTTGATGTACTGAGGTGTCTAAGGAATTCGTAGCAAACTTCTCCAGGCCCTCATCTCTAATAAATGAGCACGTCGCCTGTACACCTCCCTAACATATCCATGTCTCAGAAGCATAAAGAAAGAGGGAGAAAACTAAAGCGCTGGCGGGTTTCATATTTTTATGTTATTTATGTTATTATACCCTTCGCAAAAACGAAGAGTATATTGTATTTGATCGGCACATTTCTAAATCAGTAAATATCGCTCGTAGAGAAAAAATTTTCATATCATTATGTTAGTGAACGAATTCTGAACAACTTTCAAAATGTCCGTCTGTCCGTCCGTCCGTCCGTCCGTCCGTCTGTCCGTCCGTCCGTCCGTCCGTCCGTCACGTTTCTTGTAAGCACGATAACTTAAGAAAGAAAAGTCCGATTGTATTGATATTTGGAAGGTAAGTTAGCGTTAGCTAGAGGAAGAGCCCTAGTGTTTTTGAAAAAAAATCAATCAGTAAATAAAAAAGTTATTAATCATTTAAATTAAAAAAAATTTTTTTCATAGTTTCTGTCATTTATATTTAAATAGAAATCTTGCGAAATGTTATTCCCTATAATTCTTTTTTGTTTTTATATTTTACCAATATATATATATTTCATAATAATGTATCTAATCCGTTGAAATATAATTCTTGAACGATATTCATTCAAGTTTTGTGGTAAGATGAGATAGCCCAATGGCTAAAGCATTTGCCTTTGTTAACGATAACATTCATTCCTTATTTTCTGTTCTGTCCTCTTTTCGTTTCTTTACCATTGTTCTAAATTATTCTTCCTAATTATAATCTTTATTCTATCTTAACCTCCAGATTTGTTAACATTTTAAACTATACATTAAGCGGCTTGGCATCCGCTTCGTTCAGTAACCACCATTATCTGAAGCAGGTTTCTTGGTTTGGTTTGGTTCTTTTTCCCGTATTAGCATAGGTATCATAATTTAAAACAGTGCGCTTTACTTCCAGTTAATATTAAGTTTTATAATCCATTTTTTTTGGAAATTTATCTGTTAATTCCTTTTTTAATTTGCCCCATGGTGAAAGGAGTTCAGGTCAAAGTTTTATTTTTTGAAGTTGACCAGAGTCCGCTCCGTCCTGTCATTCAACTGTCACGGAGCTGCGCTCCGTTAATGTCTGACAGTATTCGGACACGGATGTCTGGGATATATTGTAATACATAATAATAATAAAGTTTGATTGTATTGTATTGTTGCCTTTCAATCCAAAGGTCTCGTGTTCGATCCCTCACATGGCGATTTTTTTTTTCATATATTTTTTTTTCACAACAAAGTTGGTATCACAAAATTTAGAATGTCCAAAAACTAACATTATTTACAAGAAAAATGCGAAGAGTATCCTATAGAATGTGTAACAATTATATAAAAAGCTCAGTAAATCGGCGAAGAGTACAATGCTTCCACTAGTTTTTGTATTACTGTCGTCATAAATATACCTGAATTAGAGTAGTATTACTAAGACAACAAGACAGCAAAATATATGCATAGAAATGAGTTTGTGCACTCCATCATTCTAAACCAATGAGAACGAATTACGTGACATGCAATGTCGCCACCAGTGGCGACGGTGGCCTATAGTAGAGTGGCGGCGGCAGTAATAATAATAATAAAACAACTTTATTAGGCAAAGTTTAATGCAAATTACTATCCTTACACTTTTCCTGAACAAAGGTTACTCTAACACTTGGCAAGTTTTAATCTACTCCAATATACAGCTCCTTGACGGCGAAACTTTTATTGCAATTACCTATCCCTATATCCAGATGACGCTATGCCACTGGTAAAAATATCCGCGCATTTTGGCTCCGCCCCTGTCATCGTCTCATACTAATACTACTCTAATTAGAACAAGAATAAATAAAACTTGAACAAATGCTACCTTATCACAGGATACATATCGATTTCTCCGTCTTATTTTCAATTCTGTCACAAATAAATAATTTAAGCGGCGAAAATTATCATAAACATGCTCATTATATTTTTTAGGGAAAAGACCTAATTTCAATATTATTTTCTATAGAGACGAGATTACGAAGGCCTATTTTAACTTCCACATTGTGGATGTATAGTAATCGTAAGAAAAAAAAAATTTTTTTGTCCAAATAGGCTTAAGAGTATCATGAAACGTCGACGTCGAGATTTTCAGTTTAAGAAAAAAATCTGTTTGTCTGTAACTTTTTTTCGTGTGCACGATTGCTCTGGAACGGTTTATAATATTGACTTGAAATTTGGTACACCTATGTATTATTACGAGATCTAGATTATATTTTGATTTTATTTCGTTGAAGAGTTGGGGGTATATGAGGGGTAAATAGGTACAGCAAGTAAGTAAGAATCTATAAACTTGATATTTAGTGTATGAATAAGAACCAAAGGCCTCAAATCTATCGCCTCCCCCATCATTAAAGGGGGTAAAAAATAAAACTGTGATTTAGTGCGTGTACAAATTCAAAGGCCTCAAATTTTTTTTTGTATCAGCCAAAATGAGTTAAGCATGAATCTAATCTTAAACAATGCGGAAAAAATGCCCAAAAATAACGTGGAAAATAACTACGCTGAAAAATGTAGGTTGTGGGACTTAACTTGTGCAAACAGCAATCATAATATCTATAATATTTTAAATCATAAGGTTACTTTTCAGTTTCACACATATTTATAACTCATCACTATTAGTTAATTCCAGAGTTGATTGAAATGGACCAAGAAATCTGAGCTCATACCCGATACAAAATTAGAAATATTTATAATCGCAACAGTTGAACGTTTTTTACAGATTAAATAGCATTTATATTTAAAGCCTCAACTGTAATATTATTAGTAGTCTAAAATTGTAACAATTATACTTATTTAATAAAGTTGAAAAATAAGTTTTCATTTTGTATCCGCCTGACTAAAGTCTATTGTCAGCCAAATTACTTTTGTTGCAGTTAAATTAATAATTTCTTTTAGTAGGTTGTTATTCAAAATAATGATATTATAATTTTCCCAAAGGGGTTACATTAAAATCCTGCAAATGTATATATTTTGAGTAAACTAATTTTTAAATAAACTTGAAAGCAATGTTATATCTCTAGCACAAAGAAATATGATGTTATTCAAATTTTAATACTTTACAATGCTGAACAATATAAAATCACGTTTCTGTTTGTATACTGGTATGGTCTTTGTTTGGCAGTTTAATTTTTGAAATTGCTTTTATACATTTTTTTAAGTGAAATAAAATAAATATTTAATAAACATTTCATATATTTTCAAGTAAATTTGACTCAAGCTGTGTATCAACTAACATAATAAATCATGAATATGCCACAAATAATGAATTATAAACAATGTCAGAATTGTATGTCTAACAAAATGGAAATATATATGAACGAATATAAGTTACAGTTGGGCGTGGCCGGATGCGAATGCCTATTTGATTAACTTTTTTCTTTTTTGGGCAAGCGAGATGCATTTTTAATATTATTATTAGTTTTTAAGTTTGTTTATAACAAACAGGAGAGCTAATCCCCCCGTTAATCGTTAAGCCGAACCGGACCTGCCCCATCTAACCTTACATTCACCACTGCACTACGTGCCGTGGTTGTTTGGTTGGCTCCGGGCCAGGATCCGGCAAGGCACATAGTTCTACTAAACAATAAAATCTGTTGTTTTTTTTTTATTGTATTTCGATACTCCACTGAAGCAACGTGTAACGCGGTTAGTACTTGGATGGGTGAAATCCATCTTGGGAAACACAGCGATCTCGTCCCACCTTCTAGCGACTTGTATATCAGTGACTACGTGGAAGTTATATATTTTCAAGATGAGGATTACGCAGTGGATATACTATCCTTCGGAGGGGGTGTAAAGCAGGCGGTCCCTTGTCTATTAAATGTTAGTCAAGTAAAAGATCCCTACTGTTTTTACGAGAAAAGGTTCGGCAAAATTTCCAGGCTGGGGTTAGCTCGCCTCCTGGCGTCGGTTATAGGCCCTGGTAGTAAATAGGCCGACGTTAAATAAAGAGAAAAAAAAACTTTTTTCTCGGATGTGGTGCAATTTACTTTTACTTGGCACCACTGATATTAGTTACGCAGCCAAAAAGAATATTTAGAGAGTTTTGTTTCCTTATGTAGGATGAGATGCCATCAAATAAAATGTATACAAAAAGAAAATAAACAATATTGTCTTTGAAAAGACGATTGACTAATGAAATTGAAATAATCTCAGTGGCGCATTGCTTACGGTGTTAGGCTTGCGACCACGGGGTCCCGGGTTCGAATTATGGCTAGGGTGTAGATGTGTAGTGGCGATTTTCACGTGTTGCCGAGTCGGTAGCAGTGGACTAGATCGCGGTTGTGTGAGAGAAAACACGGCTAGTCGCTCTCTCCTTCTGATTTCGAGTCTCAGATGCTGTAGATGGCTATGTCGCAGGAATGGATGTTGTGTTGTTGTCCTGGTTGGGTGGTGGAATAGCCTGCGGCTAAACTCCGCCAGGACGTAAATATAAATAAGGTGTTAAAAAAAATAAAATAATTTATTGAATCATTATTAAATTTTTATCTCAATTTTTTATATAAAATGCTTTGTATCGCGATGTCCTAGTGTTTCAACTTAAATGCCCACCTGGTATACTAGAAAGAAGACTCTGGACATTTTTCTCTTAGAAAATACCGCAACCTTATTAGCATTAAAATGCCAAGACATGTTTTCAGTAATGGCTGTTCATTTTACTCGACATTTATACATGTACTTTATAAAATGAAGAACAAGTAATAACAGTAATAGCTAAAATAAAATCGATAATATTGTTTGCAGTATAAATATAATGCACTTATTCGTATTGTTTTATGTAAACATGTAACTTGTTTGGATTCGTTCCGTAATATTGCTTGGTATTTCAGCCGAGTCTAATATATAGCATTCATGATATCTGTCATGAAATCCAATTTGAAGTGAGCAATTCAAGCAAAATACCGATAAAAGTTTCATGTCCTCTGGGCAAGCTGATTGTCCTCCGTTCCTATGACTTTGAAAAATGGTGAATATTCATAGTTTGCCGCGTGTCTTTGTTGAAACAACGGTACAAGGTCAGTATGTAATTTTTTAAATAGTTCTCGACATGATGGTGTCCATTAGTAGGTAGATAATATTCTTGGATTATAAGCAGAGCTCGGGAATTTTATCTCTGTGACGTAAAAATCAGGGTTGGCTCTAGGTCAGCGCGGAAAGATTCTTATGCAAGTATGACACAATATATCTTACCTTGTACTTTTGTTAATATGGTCAGTTTATTATACACCCACTGTCACTATCAGTAGAACCATTAGAACTCAGATGCTTTTGTGAGGAAATATGTCTATTAAAATTTGTTTCAGACGTCCAGGAAATTGTTTTGTTGCAACTAGTACAATAACGATCTGTTTCGTCAAATTTCAGTTCTGGAAAATCGCGAATCCACAAGTATACTGCAGCCTGAGAAGCACGAGACGTTTTTGTATACCGTCGACTCTGTATGATTTCACGTTAGGTTTGTAGATACATACATACATATATGGCTAGATTTGTATTACGGATTGCGAAACTGCGAACTCGGATGTTCTACCCTTTTCTTTTATTAAATGTTGACGTAAATGCACAGAATTGCCACAGTGTAGGTATAGAAAAAGGATTTTGTTTAAGCAATGTTTCACAATTTCTGCGGCTTCGCCTAATTAAAGGACATAATAAAACCGCGTTAGCAAAAAACATATAAAAGTACTGCCGTACACTGGAATCTAATGTTGACACTTGGTCAGGATCGAATACCTTCAACACTTAAATTGTAAAAGAATCAACTACGTCATTAGGCAATTGTCAGTACGCTTAACACGTTTGTAATACGTTTTATACATTTGTAAAGCACAGGGTAGATGGCAGTTTTATGCCATTAATCCTTAACTTTGTTATGTATGATTTAATATTATATAAAAAGGGTTTATTTTATTGGGAAAAAAATGTTTTATGTTGTCAGCAGCTTATTAGGTTTTTATATTTAATTGTTATGACGTCCCACGTGTTAAACAGAACACAAAAGTATGGGTTTGATTCAAAATTGTTTTCTTATTTGCTAGATATGCATTACATGTTTTTGTAAGAACCATTACCGTTTTTAGGTTAAGTTTATTACCAAAAATACATTGTAGTTGGCAATGATGAATATTTCATCATTTCATCGTTTTTATGAATGTTTCAGTAGGTGTTTGCAATATGATATTATGTCTATATGAGAGCCGTCTCTGGTGCAGAGTTAAATTTCCCTAGCATTTATTATAACGTAAAAATTTTAACATAATATTTTCGACTTATTCCCCAATATTTATTTTGCGCAAATTATGCGTAGATTATGTTGCTGCCAGCTCTCTTTAAAATATGAATTCTGTAAATAGATAGATAGGCATTTGTATAACCGAGTGAAATTTCGTAATTTACTTTTTATATATTTTTTAATTATTCAGTTTTAAGGAACGGTTTAATTTCTTTATTTAATTTTTATTACCCAGATTACTGCATTATAGACGGAATCGTGTACCGCCATATATGGAGCAGTAATAATTTTCCAGACCCCGAATTTTCCAACCCATGGAAACCCTGTATCCCGCAACCGTAACGAAAACAAGTCCAGTCAGGCCAAATCATCCAAGGTAAAAGATGAAGTCGAAAGTGCAAGTGCCAGCCCTGCTGTCACCCCTGCCCCCGACACCGGAAGCCAAAGGCCACCCCTCCCATGGAGATGATTGGAGAGCGACACCATCCCCGATGCCGTCCCCAGTCCGAGACGTACCATCCCCGATCCCATCCGCAGTGCGAGACGTACTGTCTCCGTTGCCGTCCCCAGTCCGAGAAGTACCGTCCCCGATGCCGTCCCCAGTCCGAGACGTACCATCCCCGATGCCATCCGCAGTCCGAGACGTATCGTCCCCGTTGCCGTCCCCAGTCCGAGACGTACCATCCCCAGTCCGAGACGTACCGTCCCCATTTCCGTCCCCAGTCCGAGACGTACCGTCCCCGATGCCATCCGCAGTCCCAGACGTACCGTACCCGATGCCGTCTCCAGTCCGAGAAGTACCGTCCCCGATGCCGTCCCCAGTCCGAGACGTACCGTCCCCGATGCCATTCCTAGTTCGGAGACAGCCGCAGCCCCGAGGCCTCCGACCCCAGGTAGGTCAATTGCCTGCCTGCAGGCGTCTTTCCAGGCCGACGACGCAGCCCTCCCGGTCCCAGCTCCGCAACGGAAGTGAAAGTTCAGGCGCCACAACCAGGATGGCCCCACTTCCAGGATCCCTGGCACCGTCCCCCTGTCCGCTATCGCCTCCCTGCCGCAGACGTCCGGAAGAACCACATTTGTATTTGTATACCTGTTTCTTGTATTTTTTCTTGTTCTTGTTGTTTTCTCACTGCTAAATTTTTGATTTCTTTTGTTGTTTTTTTTTTGTAAAGTAAAATGGGAGTGTAATGAAGCATTCATAAATTCATGCTCCATTACTAAAGTTTCCGGATTTACACAAGACACCAATGTGCACACGGCACGCAAATCTACCCAGCTCCCGTCTAGAGGCACGGATTTGCACGCGACATCAATCTATACGCAGCTCTACGTCACTAGTAAGCGAGGATTCTCGGATATAAAAGGCCAGCCCCAAACCAACAAATTCAGTGAGGACAATTCTGGCAATCTGTCTCCAGCGTGGTGAGCTGGACATACTACAGTTTTGTGCATCTCGCGATGCAAACACGACGGAACGAATGCAATCTGACCTAGGGAATCCTTTACCGTGGTGAGCCGGGACCCTTGAGTCGATAGTCATTTCCCGACGCCGTTTCGCCGCCAGAACCAGAGCGGATGAGCCTGACCTGGAGACCTCCTACAGCGTGATGAGCTGGGAAATTTCTTGAGTCGACGATATTCGCCCGACGCCCGACGCCCGATGCCACTCCAGTAGCAGCAACTAACATCGCATCGCATCGTTACACTCCCTCCCTCTCTCTCTCTCTCTCTCAGATAATAGAAAATGTTATCCTAAAAACCGTAAAAGATACGGACCTGTACCTGTATGTTATGCAACACTGCCACACATACGAGAAGAAAATAAATTGTTTATATTTTTATTGGGCTGTTTTAACTAATCTGGACCCTGATTAATCTCCAAACCAGCTACCCGAAAACAAACCGTTACATATTACATACTTCTTTGAGATCTTTTTATTTTGTCGGCTTTCGAAAGCTGTTCAGTTTTAAAAAATTTCCTATTACAACCTTAATAGACCGATCCTGTTAAGCGGCTGTGAATACGTCACTCACCATGGTGCGCGCGCATTTTTGTGGCAATAGTTCGACGACAAAATTAAATTCCTTAAATGTACGTAAACTTTTCTCTCACATATCACAAATTTGGAATTGTACGTTACTTAATAATGTTATTTAATAAGTATATTATTGCACACTGTCGTACGTTCACTGCGTATCTGGGATACAAAGGCAGACAGTCGCCACAAGAATGCGCACAACTGAACATACCACGCACAAGTTTATTGTCTCACTCAACGCACATTAAGCTGTATATGTCTCACTCGCTTGCCCTAACTGGATAGGTCTATTATTTAATTTTTCGATAGAGAAGAAAAACATTGCAAAAAAATATGTAGAGTCGTATTTATATAAGTTGAAAAAGACAAACCATTCACCAATCAATGTATATTTACAGAATGCGAGGTTTTGAATTTTTGTTTATAGCTATGATTGTACTAAGAGAAAAAATTGACAAAAGCTGAATATTCGCCGTATTTTTCAAGATGGCGTATTGATCACAACTTTTTTTTGGGAAAATTTATAAAATTTCAATCGGACGGCTAGAATTTACAAGTTTCCTTGCGTATGATTTTTTTCCTGAAATATATAAAATGACTTCTCTATAGTTAATAAATACAGGGTGTTCCTTAATGACGTGCTAATATTTTGGGTGTGATTACTTAGGTCATTTTATGAAGAAAAGTTCATATGAACATATGTTCGCAACGGCTTAAATTTTTTGCTACAGGGTGTTGAATATATAACCACATATTTTAGATAGAAAAATTATTTTATCTCTCCACCGGAGGCGTCCCTGCGAACATATCCTCTGATATTTTAAATTTTGGGAATCCAAAGGAAAATTGAATAACACATCCAACTGTAATATTTGATTAAACTCAGAGTGGAGAGTACTTTCATATTATTATACTTTTGGCAAAAACGAAGAGTATATTGCATTTGATCGGCACATTTCTAAAACCGTAAATATCGCTCGTAGAGAAAAAATGTTCATATCATTGTGTTAGTGAACGAATTCTGAACAACTTTCAAAATGTCCGTTTGTCCGTCCGTCACGTTTCTTGTAAGCACGATAACTTAAGAAAGAAAAGTCTGATTGTATTGAAATTTGAAAAGTAAGTTAGTGTTAGCTAGAGAAAGAATTCTATTGTTTTTGAAGAAAATCAATCAGTGAATAAGAAAGTTATTAATCATTTAATTAAAAAATATATATTTTCTTAATATTTGTCGCTTGTACTTAAATAGAAATCTTGCGAAATCTATAATATATATATTTTTTTGTTCATGCACTTTACTAATATATATTTCATAAGACAGACATATCTAATGTGTTGAAATATATCCTCGAAAGATAAATAGATAGATAGATAAACCTGTATTTGTTCCTTTGTGTACAAAGACAGAAACCCTAGTGGGTGTAGAACATGTCAAGATGCTTTATATAAAATATAAAATAAGAACAGATATATGTATATAAACAAATAGGAAGAAAAATATGTCAGATACAAATACACTAAGTTAAAAAAATAAATAAATAAATACAAACAAGGCACAGATACTACGTGAAAGTAATACATTCTATCAAATTCTTTCAGCTAAAATTATTAGTATATAAAGACAATTTATTAATTTATAAGCACAATGGTATATGGAAACAATCATAATCATAACATAGCATTTATAAAAGGGAATTGTCACAGATATATTCGTCTATGGTATAGTAGGCCTTTTGAATGAGTATTTGTTTTAATTTAGGTTTTAGTTTATTTAATGGAAGACTTTTTAGATGAGGACATAAATGATTATAAATCTTTGTTATTGAAAACACAACATTTTTATTTTTATATTATTATTTTCTTTAACAAAGATTACGGCTTCATAAATATACATAGATATTAGTGTAATGACTTTTCTCTCGCGAAATGTGTTTCACAACTATCTCTTGACCTCATGTTCAGTATATACCTCAAGCATTTCTTCTGCATTTTGAGAATTTTATGAGCATCACTTGAGCCTGCCCAAAAAATTTTTCCATATCTGACACGAGACTGCATGATATGCAGTGAAAGCTGCTTCAGCATTTACAAAATGGGCCACTACTTTCAGGGCATAACAGTATTGAGTATTGAGCCATATTTCGTACTAGGTTGTCAATGTGGAATTTCCAGTCTAACCTGTAATCCAAATTTATTCCTAGGAATTTTATGGTATTACTATTTTTTATATTGTTGTTGTTAAACATGAGCATGGTTTCATCTTTTTGTGTCAAATAAGAGAATTTTATCATTTGGGTTTTGTTTAAATTTAGTTGTAGGTTATTATCTGCAAACCATTGGCTAAGTACATTTAAGGCAGCTGCTATTTCATTGCTGATATTTGTTTCAGGAAATTCACTAAAAATTATGGTGGTATCATCAGCAAATTGAACAATCTGTTGTTCTACAGTGGAAGGCCAGTTGTTTGTATATAATATGTAGAGTAGAGGCCCTAGAATGGATCCTCTTTTTATAATTTGCTTATCGGATTTTATACTAATTCCGTTGTGATCCTGTTCTGTTACACATTGTTTTCTATTTGTTAAATAGGATTGTATTAGTTGCAGAGGCACCCCTCGAATTCCATACAGAGGTAATTTTTCTAGTAATAAACTATGTTCAACACTATCAAAAGCCTTGGATAAATCAAGACAGATTGCAATCGTCTGCTTATCGTTATTTAGAGATTCTAAAATGAGTGTTAATGCTTTGTATATTGCAAGTACAGTTGATTTTCCTTTTCTAAAACCATTTTGTGAATCGTGAATTAATTTGTTATTTTCTATGAAATTTATTATTCTTATATATATTATTTTTTCAAATATTTTGCTAATGTTTGATAATAATGCAATTGGACGGTAGTTCTGCCAGTCCGATTTATCACCCTTTTTATAAATGGGTTTAACTTCTGCAGTTTTGAGTTTATCTGGAAAGATCCCTGTATGCAATGTTAAGTTTATAATGTGTGCCAAAGGTTCAAAAATGATATTTTAGAAGCTTTATTGGTATTTCATCCTCGCCAACAGATTTTTTATTTTTTAAATTAATTATTACGTTTAATACTTCCTGTGGATTAGTGGGTTCTAAGTACAAAGATTTGTGTGTGAGGGGAAGATAATTTTTCTTTGTTGTGTTATTTGCTGTCAAAATATTTGCACATTGGTTAATGAATTTATCATTTACATAATTTAAGATTTCCTTTGGATTTTTATTTAGTTGCATGTTTTTAAAATTGTTTCAGAGTTTGTTGTTGTTTTGCCCGTATAGCTCTTAACAATATTCCAGACAGCTTGCCCTTTATTGTGAGCAAGTTCAACGTGACGCTTGTTTGACAATTTTTTTGCCATTGAAATTACATTTTTTAAGATTTTTGTATATTTTTTATAGTAATCCTTAGAGATTGAGCCTTGTCGCATCTGTCTGTATAAGACATATTTTCTTTTGCAGGAATTTTTAATACCAATAGTTAACCAGTTCTTTGATATGTTGTGCTTCGACTTGACATTTTTAACAGGAAATAGCAATTTTAGTGTATAATCGAATATATTTTCAAATTTTTGGTATGCTATGTTTGGATCAGTTTCATTTAGGATGTTTGACCAAGTTAAATTTTTGATCTCGGCTTTGAATTGTTGCAGTTTATGCTCAGAAAATATTACAGACATTAAAATTTTTGTAGTAATGTGTGATGGTCCAGTGGCTAAAGTTTTGCCTTGCTGGATCGTGAGTTCGAATCCCAAATAGGTTGGATGTTTTTTTTCAATTATTTTTCGTATATTTTTTATCACAATAAAGTTGATATCACAAAATTTAGGATGTCTAAAAACATAAGTAAACATAATTTACAAAAAAACTGCGAAGAGTATTCTATAGAATGTGTAAAAATTATATAAAAAGCTCAATAAATTGGCGAAGAGTACGTTTTCAGTTTGTTTAATAAAAATATGGGGTAATGATTGAAAGAAAGAAGTTAGGGTGATTCCGAGGGGGTGAAAAATTTACGGAATAATTTTGGGTATGTCAATCAAATCTTCTTTGGATTTCATTTAAAGTATTATCTTACACAAATCTCTATATGTTCGACTAATAGAGATATAGTTTGTGAAATCCTAGTAGGACACCCAGTGAAGTCATTAAAATGGCTAAGATTGTCTATGAGTCTTTAAACTTACCCAAATACAAGTTTGATCTGTCTGTAGCCGCAAAAAGGGTTATCTGGATGACGTACCTGCAACAAATAATAAAAATTTAGGTAATGTAGGTATTAAAAGAAAAATGAAAATATTATATAACCATTTCCTTAAAACTAGGTAATATTCAAAATAGCAATGAATAAGGAGTATGTTATTGAAAATCATTTAATGATATAAATAGGACATTCCACGTCAACCGGATCACTGCTGCGGCCAAAATTTGAAGCGACGAAAAAATACCTACGAAGGCTCAATTTGGAGCCTGAACTCCGAACTACAAAAAGCCGTATGTGCCTTTGCAAAAATCAAGAAGGCGGCATCAATATGGCGGCCATAAACTTAAAAATTGATGATAAATGTCCAAGAAGTTCAATTTTAGAGTCGTCAAAATGAACTATCCGGTTTGAAACTACTCAAAAGTAGTAACCGGAGTTAATGATCAAAAATTTGGTACAATAACTTTGAAATCATAAATGGTGGATCCAAGATTGCGGACTTTTTGCCAAAACCTAATGAAAATGCCTTTAAAACCATCAGATTTGTTTGAAAATGGATTTGCAGAGGTTCTTAAGGTCACTTATCTGAAATCTGGTGTGAGATTCCAAATCACAAAATGGCGGACCCAATATGGCGGACGTATGGCCGAAACTCCCATCAATTGCCTTTAGGAATACTGAATCCCATTGAAAATGGATTTACGAAGGTTTTTAAGATCGCTCATTATAAATCTGATACGAATGATCCCAAATTACAAAATGGCGGATTTAGGATTGCGGACCTTTTGCCAAAACCTGATGTAAATGGCTTTACAAACACCAAATTTGTTTGAAAATGGATTGGCAGGGAATCTCAAGGTCACTTATCTCAAATCTGGTGTGATAGATTCCAAATCATAAAATGGTGGACCCAAGATGGCGGACGAATGGCCGAAAGTCCCATCAAGTTGCCTTTGGGAACACTGAATCCCGTTGAAAACGGATTTCTGGAAGTTTTTAAGATCGCTCCTTATAAATCTGACATGAATAACTCCAAATTACAAAATGGCGGATTTATGATACAAATCAAATTGCAGATGTTTCAACAATTTTGATTAGATATGAGAATGCTCGTTTTCAGAAGTATCTGATTGAAAATGTAGTATTACGAAATCAAAATCAAACAATGGCGAATTCATGATAGAGCAATTCATTTATTTAGATTAGAAATACTTCAAACAATAAATATTACGCTGCGTAATGATGAGAGCTATAATCTACTTTTCGACATTACTTTTTAGATCAGTTACTTTGCGTGATCCCAATGCTTTAGGTGAAACTCAGCAATGGCCTGTTTCAAGATAGTTGTTGACACTTTCATTTGTTGCTAGGAGAGCAGCCTTGATTAATCGTTTGTCCAACGGTTCTTTTCAGAATAGTTGGACGAGTTTTTCAATGGTGTCCTGCAGGAGAACGGTGATAAGTCTCAACAGTCTTTCTCAGAATGGTTGGTGACTTTTTCTTTAATATTGGTTTTTTTCTGAAAATTCTTTATAAAATTGCTGTACATGTTTCATTCAATTACACAGGTCAACAAAAAAAAGTATTTTTGTGTGCTGGAAACGAACTTTCAATTTAAAAAATTTTCCACCTCGTAGATTTCGAGTAAGTCCCAGGATTTTGATAATAAAAACCGGAATTTACTCGAAATCTACGCGGCGGAAAATTTTTTAAATTGAAAATTCCGTTTCAGCACGCAAAAAATACTTAAGGTGTTATTGGAGCAGAACATTTTTTCTTGTTGACCGTGTAATTGAATGAAAAATGTACAACAATTTTATAAAGAATTTTCAGAAGAAAACCAATATTGAAGAAAAAGTCCCCAACTATCCTGAGAAAGACCGTTGAAAACTTATCACCGTTCTCCTGCAACACACTATTGAAAAACTCGCCAACTATTCTGAAAAGAACCGTTGGACAAGCGATTAATCAAAGCTGCTCCCCTAGCAACAAATGGAAGAGTCAACAACTATCTTGAAAAAGACCGTTGCTGAGTTTCACCTAAAGCATTGGGATCACGCAATGCAACTGATCTAAAAAGCAATGTGGAAAAGCAGATCATAGATTTCATCATTACGCAGCGCAACATTTATTATTTGAAGTATTTCTAATCTAAATAAATGAATTGCTATCATGAATTCGCCATTGTTTGATTTTGATTTCGTAATACTACATTTACAATCAGATACTCCTGAAAACGAGAATTCTCAAATCTAATCAAAATTGTTGAAACATCTGCAATTTGATTTGTGTCATAAGACCGCCATTTTGGATCCGCCATTTTGTAACTTGGGATTATTCATGTCAGATTTATAATGAGCGATCTTAAAAACCTCCGTAAATCCGTCTTCAACGGAATTCAGATCTCCTAAAGGAAATTGATGGGAGTTTCGGCCATACGTCCGCCATTTTGTGATTTGGAATCTATCACACCAGATTTCAAATAAGTCATCTTAAAAATATCTGCCAATCTATTTTCAAACAAATGTGTTTTTAAAGGCATTTACATCAGGTTTTGGCAAAAAGTCCGCAATATTGGATCCGCCATTTTGTAATTCCGGATTATTAATGTCAGATTTATACTGAGCGATCTTAAAAACCTCCGTAAATCCATTTTCAATGGAATTCAGTGTTCCTAAAGGCATACGTCCGCCATCTTGGGTCCTCCATTTTGTGACTTGGAATCTATCACGCCAGATTTGAGATAAGAATCCCTGCCAATTAATTTTCAAACAAATCTGGTGTTTTTAAAGGCATTTACATCAGGTTTTGGTAAAAAGTCGACAATTTTGGATCCGCGATTTTGTAATTTGGGATTACTCATGTCAGATTTATAATGAGCAATCTTAAAAACATTCGTAAATCCGTTTTCAATGGGATTCAGTGTTTCTAAAGGCAAATGATGGGAGTTTCGACCACACGTCCGCCATCTTGGGTCCGCCATTTTGTGATTTGGAATCTGTCACACCAGATTTGAGATAAGTGACCTTGAAAATCCCTGTCCATCCATTTTAAAACAAATCTGATGGTTTTAAAGGCATTTTCATTAGGTTTTGGCAAAAAGTCCGTAATCTTGGATCCGCCATTTTGTGATTTCAAAGTTTTTATACCAAATTCCTTATCATTAACTCCGGTTACTACTTTTGAGTTGATATAAACTGGATAGTTCATTTTGACGACTCTAAAATTGAACTTCTTAGTCATTTATCATCAATTTTTGAATTTATGGCCGCCATATTGATGCCGCCTTCTTGATTTTTGCAAAGGCGTATACGGCTTTTCGTAGTTTTGAGTTCAAGATCCAAATTGAGCCCTCATACGTATTTTTTGCAGTGATCCGGTTGACGTGGAATGTCCCAAATATTTAGACCAGTAAACTCTTCAGCATCTGAATTTTCTTCTTATTCACGACGTCTTGGCAGAAGTTTTGTGTTTTGTGACCCACATATTATTCTAGTTGGCCTCCCTTTGCTTTATGTCAGGTCTGACAGCACCACATCGTCTGTCGCGGTTATCTGTTTGATGCATGGCATCATGAAATTTCTTTCCCATCAGCCTAATGTTTTGATTTTTATTAATCAATTGTTTTCTCTCTGATTGATGTGGTGAAAAAAATTAGAAGATTCGGGATAATGCCATGCTAGAGAGTTGCTTTGGGGATTGTGTTTCTCGGACAATTCGCAGCAAACGTATGCAGTTAGAGATCTCGAAAGCATCAATAAGCCGCCTCTCTGTCTTCCTAAGGGTCCATAACACAGAGACTTAAATAAAGATAGAGAGAACTAGGGTGTCATCAAGTCTGATTTTTATGCGTCCCGTGATTATTTTACCACGTCAAATTTTGCTCAAGCGGCAAGTTGCTGGTCTTTCCATCTGCGTCTTGTGCTGGAAATCTAGGTAAAAATGCTTTACGAATGTGTTCTATAGGTATACTATTTTTTCTGCAACTTACCAATTATTAAAAATAAATAAAACTGTAATAGCTTATCTTTTAACATTTATTTATTAATATTTGTTAATATTATTAATATTATATCAATAATATTAATATTAATTATATTTATTAATATCAATATTTATTAATATTATTAATTGTAAAATTATTGCAACTACTTATATTCAATGCAAATAATCTATATTCATAGTCGCTTTCATTACTACTTCCGTCATTATTAATTGATCAGGAGAAACACAGCGACCTCACCTCCCCCTTCTATAGCAATCAGCGTAAACGCAGAATTTATGCAATCTGGCGAGGAAATATAGCAGTCAACCTTCAATTTTTTTTGCAGTAAGTCGGATTGAGATGTGGTTTTTTGAAATTGCTTCGTTAACTCGTCTAGAAACTTTGTGCCATATATTTGTCTTGTACTTTTTTGAAATTGCATTGCTGCATCGGAAAGTGCATTCTTATAAGTGCATCTTTTCAAGTGATGAAGAAAAAATTCATATCTTCCAGAAAAAACTCCCGAATCATACGAATTTCAGTACCCGGGGGTTTTTTGAGTCGCTGGGCTTGAATTTGATGTCCAAATGAGCCCCCTGTACACCTGGAGGTCAGGACAGCACCAGAAACGTCATCATCTGGAGTTCCCTGTAAACTCATGGAAAATCGATCGAAACTCGTTACCCAGAGATTTTTCGAGTCGGTCGTCCTGAATCTGACATCGGCAACCTCGTCCGGAGGACCTGGTGCGCGCAACCTGGCTAATACCGTTATCTCCTAGAGTTTTACTGAAATTACTTATCAAATCGATCGAAACTCGTTACCCGGTGTTTTTTTTGGGTCGCTCGTCCCGAATCTGACATCGGTAACCTCCTCCGGAGGACCTGGTGCACGCGACCTGGCTAATAACGTCATCTCCTGGAGTTTTACTGAATTTATGTCGTGAAACTTTCTAACATTGCTTTAATGAATGCTAGTTAATTTATTATTATTGTAGAACAAGTTTTTCACTGCAGCCTTCTTCATCATTTCGACGTAAATATCTATAATGCAACAAATTATAAGTAATTATTAATTAAAAATAAAAATAATTATTTTTATTACAAAAATTTATTATTTGATAGAAGTAAAACTAGTTAAAATTTCAAATTGGCGCCTTCTTTATACGAGATTCCAAAATTCCGTTGGTTTAACTTTGTTGCGTCATAGATATTTTAACTGAATCAGATATAAATTCTGTACAATGTCTAGCTGATGCTGACAGGACTATTGTCACCACCGCAATAGAACTTGCGAAAGACATCAGCAAGAAGTAGCAGAAGATATAGATATACTGGTATTACTAACTGCATTAACACCATAAAATGTTGAACTTTTTCTGTTAAAGCCAGCTCGACAGAATAATCCCGAAGAATTATATTCTTCAAAGAGTTTGACTCATATACCATCAGTGGCCGATAGTATTTTATTATTACATGCTATTACCGGATGCGACACTGTCTCAGCAACGCACTATCAAGGGAAGGTGAAATTTTTCAAAACATTCTAAAAGTTCCCTGACCTTGAACCCCATGCTGCAATGTTCAAGGAAGTTGGACTTTCTGTAGAGGAAATTTTGGAACACGGGTACCATTTATATCTAGCAATGTAAAATGCACTGCTTACATTCAGAAAGCCAAATGTCCCCGACCAATTTAATCTCAGTGGAATTCAGTTAGTAGAAATGTACAGGTACAGAATGTACTTGGCAGTTGCCAGCAAGAAAAAGATGGATATCGGAAAAATCATTCCTACAGTAGATGCCCTCACTCAACATCTTAAACGAGTTACAAGTACAAAATTGGTTGTTCGGAGAAGAGCATCACCTAGATCCAACAGATTGGGGTTGGAAAAACGAGAACGATAAGCTGATCCCCATAAGGATAACACAACCACCTGGCCCACCGAATATAATGAAGTTGATATTCTGTGGATGTAAAACCGACTGCGGTTATTCCTGTGGGTGTAGGAAGAACGGCCTGATTTGCAATATCGCTTGCAAAAATTGTGAAGGCTCAAATTGCACCAACGTCGAGAAATATTCCACAGAACAATTAATTGCCGCCGAAAATGACACTCTCTATGAAGAAAGTACTAACGTATCAGTTAATGAGGCGGATGATATTTAGAATAAACTGTAAAATTAAGAAAAGTTTTTTTGAGAACTTAATGTATTTGTAAAAAGAAATATAAAGTTCAGATATTTTTTAAATTGTGCCTGCATATATTTGCACCCATACCTTTCATTTACCCCTCGAATAGTTTCAATTGAATCAACTATTCCAACTCTGGTGATAAAGTAAGTTCATTGAAAAAGAGAGGACATACCCATTTTGTATAAGTTAAGGTGTTGCCGATGTCAGATTCGGGACGAACGACCTGAAAAGACCCCGGATAAGGAGTTTCGATCGATTTGATAAGTAATTTCAGTAAAACTCCAGGAGATGACGTTATTAGCCAGGTCGCGTGCACCAGGTCCTCTGGAGGAGGTTACCGATGTCAGATTCGAGACGAACGACCTGAAAAACCCCCGGGTAACGAGTTTCGATCGATTTGATAAGTAATTTCAGTAAAACTCCAGGAAATGACGTTATTACCCAGGTCGAGCGCACCAGGTCTTCCGGAGGAGGTTGCCAATGTTAGATTCAGGACGAGCGACCCGAAAAACCCCCGGGTAACGAGTTTCGATCGATTTTCCATGAGTTTACAGGGAACTCCAGGTGATGACGTTCCTGGTGCCGTCCTGACCTCCAGGTGCACAGGGGGCTCATTTAGACATCACATTCAGGTCCAGCGACTCAAAAAACTACCGAATACTGAAATTCGTATGATTCGGGAGTTTTTTCTGGAAGATATGAATTTTTTCTTCATCATTTGAAAAGATGCACTTATAAGAATGCATTTTTCGATGCAGCAATGCAATTTCAAAAAAGTACAAGACCAAAATATGGCACAAAGTTTCTAGACGAGTTAACGAAGCGAATGCAAAAAAACCCCATCTCAATCCGACTTACTGCAAAAAAAATTGAAGGTTGGGGCTATTTTTGTGTTATATTTCCTCGACTATATACCATCCTTTTGAGAGGATGTAGAGCAGTCGATCTCATGTTTCTTAGATATTAGGCTAGGCGAAGATCCCTACTTTGTGACAGAGAAAATGGTCAGTGATATTCCAGCTTAAGGGTAGCTCGTTCGGATAGATGTTCAATAAATGAATTTAGCATTTTAAAAGAATTTCGAACGTTATTTAAATTAATAATAAGTTTTCTGAGAAAACACCTATAGCAGATTGTATAATTAGTCATCATTAAAGTAAGAGGCCCGTGTTTTAAAGCCTGCAGAGTAATTTTTTTCTTTCCGAAGTCAAAGTTATTCCAAAGAACCGAAACTTTCAGGTGCATGTTATTAAAAGCAGAGACTCGTTAGCTGTTTTTCCCGAACTTTCTGATTTAATGATTTGTCTTCTTTATTTAATAACAGAATTTATCTTCAAAGTTTCTCGTACAAAACTTTTTTAAAAGAGTTGTAATTTTAAATTAACAACTGAATAAATAAAATTAATCGGAATGAAAAATTACTAATTACGTACGCAGTATGTCTTTTAAATAACGCTGGAAAGACACAATAAGTTAGCCCAAGCACATTTGTGTTTTAAAAGTTGATATACGATTTGAAAGAATTAGATTTGTATCATATGAAGTTATTAATTTAATGGACAATTGAAACGTCATACCACAAGAAGTTGAGTCATTTTTGTTAGATTATAAAATGGAAAATAACGTATTAGAAACTGTTTGCTATTTGCTTACACTACAGAGAAAATCCGAAGAAATCTTAGAAAATCTCAGCAAATCTTTTACTTTTCTGATTTCGACCCCCGCTCTTCAAAAAATGTTTGAAAAAAATTCGAGGAACGGAAATCTTAAAGAAATCCGAGGAAATCTTATAGACCAGGCAAATCTCACTGTAAAATGGGTTTGGCGTGAACTATTTGGGGACAGTTATTTGTTTATTGCAATGGATAGCTCTATTAATGTAGGATAAGTACATAAAGCCGCAACAAATCCCGACGTGAGCTAAAGCCGCCATTTAGAAAAAATGACCGCCAGAGACATTTTCTTTAAAATCATATACCTCAGTAACCGTTGCTCCGATTTTTAGATTTCTTTTTTTTGTTCCATTCCTCACTTCACATTTTACAGAAAGTATAATTACATATTTTACGATAAATTAAACGATAAACTTTCAAACGTTTTTTGAGATATGATTATATCAAATAATTTTTGCGCAAATTAAGGTGCTCTTTATTTTTACATTAAAATTTATATTTTGTTTTACATGTTTTTCAATTTTTTTAATTGGAATGCCTATAATTTTTTCAATTGGATGAGTAACGCTTACGATTTCTCACATTTTGATATCGTACACTTTCTTTTATGAACGGTTCTTGAGCAATAATTTTTTTTCACGATATTGAAACTAACCTAACTGCTTAAAATGTCCACCATTTTGATTCAGGTTAACACTGAGGTCTCTTGATAAATGAGCGCCTTACACAGTGTAACATATCAACATTTATACGATTAAAACATCAACGAATTCTTTCCATCAGATCTCCTCGAGTCGTTGGTTCTACTTTATAAACGTCTGACTTCACAAATCACCAAAGAAAAAACCCACTGAAGTCAGGTCGGGTGACTTAGGCAATCATGTAATGAGACTTAACATAATTTAATAAAACAATAAATTAGATATTATTTAACAATTTATTAAAATATTGGACCTCCTCTTCCTATCCACCTTTCAGGAAACTGATTACTAATGGCCTGACGAACATTTCTACTAAAATGTGGTGGAGCACCTCCAAGTTGTAATCACATATTATTTGTAATGTAATCAGGAATATGCTCGATTATTTGTGGAAACGTATTTTGCGTAAAATCTAAGAAGACTGCTCCATTCACATTTCCCTCAAAAAAGCGAGGATGAATAACATAATCATGTACAATTCCTCCCCTTACATTTAATCTCTGGTTCTGATTTTTCTATGCAACATGAGAGTTTTCTCTGGCATAAATTGTGATAGAAATTGTGCCTATTCACAAATCCGTTACGATGAAACATTGATTCATCCGTGAACAATACAAATTTGAAAAATTCTTCATTTTCTCCAATTTGGTTTTGAGCCCACTGGCAAAAATTTAATCTACGATTTAAATTCACATCCCGAAGCTCTTGATGCAGCTGAGCTCGATAGGGGTGAAACTTATTTTTACGAAGACATAAGGAAACACTAGATTCGCTGACCACTAAATCCCTACTTAACTCCCGAAGACTTGCCATAGGATTTTCGATTACCGCTAAAGTTATAGCCAGCATTTTCTTCATTACAATATGTTTCGTCGTCTCGCATTCTTTTCATATGAAAATTTCTAGTACGTTCAAAACGTTCTTTCAAATTTTCTAGAGACCTCACATCAGGACATCCTCTATAGGGATATTTTTGACCATACATTCTTGATGCCAATAAACAATTTCCATTACATTCACCAATAACGTAACATTTACCATAGATATTAAATCTAATTCGTATTTTTAAATATTAATAATATTAATTCAACTTAATCACGATAATCTTAAACACATTAGAGAAATGTCATAGAGTGAAAAACAAACGCAAAACAAAAGACCAAAGCCATACTAGATTTTAATGCTAAAATAAAAAGCACCTCAATTTACGCAAAACTTATTTGAAATAATCATATCTCAAAAACGGTTTGAAATAAAAATTAAGTGTATAATATTAGAATGTGGGGAATTTTATGCTTTATTCATCCATGTAAAAAAATATAGGCATTCCATTATAAAAAATTTGAGAAAAATAATAATTAAATAACAAAAAATGTAAACAAATATTTTGGACACCCGGTATAATAATAATTTATTTCAAAAATGTTTTTCAGGAGATGCAGCATTATCGAATAACTCCCTACATTTTTAGAAATAACAATTAATAAATCGCGGAGATATGGTAGTCAAAAAAATGCTTGTAATTTGCCAAAAAAACAGGAAAAAAATTATAACTTGGCAACGCTGAATTCGATTGGCAAAAAATTTTAGGATATAATTCAGGACCCTTAGAGGCTTAATTGGCGCTAAAAAATTAGAGGGTATTCCATTAAAAAAATTATACATTTTTGTGTAACTCCTTTTTGTGACACCTCGTATAATTGAAAATAATTTCACGTTATAGTAGAGATGAAACGTTGAAAGTTTTGTTAAAAAAGTTTTTTTTATAAAGTTGCCCGTTTTTGCACAATCTTCCGAGGAAGCACTAACTGGACACCTTGTATATTTCCAAGAACTCAAGTCTTATTTTCTTCAGTTATCTTCTATTTTATGCCTAAAGATGTAATAACACTTTCGATTGTACATAAAAAGGGGAAGAGAACAAAAAAAAAGAAATCTAAACTCGGAGCAATGGTTCCTGAGATATGTCCTTCTAAAAGAAATGGTTCTGGCGTCCATTTTTTCTAAATGGTGGCTTTAGCTCACATTGGGATTTTTCGGGACTTTTATATCCTCATTTTACATGAATAAAGCTATCCATTTCGATAAAGAAATAGCTGTCCCCAGATAGTTCATACTCAAAACTGGATTTGCCTGCACTATTAGTAAATCCCAGGAAATCTTAGGAAATCCTAAGAAATCTTAGGAAATCTCAGGAAATCTTTTGCTTTTCGGATTTCTCCCTCACGCTCTTCAAAAATTTTTTTGAAAAAAATTCGAGGAAATCTTAAAGAAATCCTAGGAAATCTTAAGGAAATCCGAGGAAAACGGAGGAAATTTGTGCAATCTTCGTCAAAGAGGAAATCTGATGTACAAAATTTTGGGCTCGTTCTTACAAATTCATATCGACGGAATTTTGAATGCAGGTTCGACCTTGGAAATATTAATTTTCTATTCCACAGTTTTTATCAAGTATGACCTTAAATTCTGAAAGCACATAAAAAGTTACATGAAACAAATATTTAATATTTTTGGGCATGCTTTCTCTGCTCAAACGATAAATTAACGAAGAGAAGAGAAAGCCACTTGAAAAAAAAAGATTTATCGCAGTGTACATTTGTCATACTGTTATTGAGTTTAATACATCAGTATTACATAATTTCCTGACTAAGAAGTTTATAGGAATTTTCACGAGTTTATAGTACAGTTTTCCAATGTATAGTATGTTAACATAAAGATATTTTGTTACATAGTGAATCACATATCTTTCCCAAATAAGCACGTTGTCAATACATATTCCCAAAAGTTTAGCATTATCTGCTTGCTTCTTTCGATTTTTGATAGGTAAATAGTATTTATTGTATACGTTCTTGGAGTAAAATTGTTAAACATTTGTTTTTGATATATTCAAAGGGTATAGCTGGAAAAATTAGGGAAATGTGCCCCCGCACTTACTTAGTTAAAATAGCTTCCAGATGATGCAGTTTATAGAGTATATTACACGGTAAAAATTTTAACCCTCAACTACCGGACAAAAAATATAAACTTTTTTAGAGGACAAAAGGGTGGCCACCCTTCTTGGTACAATCACCATTCTATGATATATTATGTCTTGACACTTCGTGATTATCATACTAAATTGACAGATTTTTTGCTGTGGTGGAACGATACGGAAAAAAATAAAATTGGGTAAAATAAAATATTTACACATGCCTCTTAGTTGTAACAGTTAATACTTATAGCCTTACAAGGTATTGTTGCATATCTACAACCGACCGCGGGTGCCAGTGCGATGTTGCCAAGTTTACTGTTTCCCCAGACGTACGGAAATTCGGCACAAACTGGCAATACCACTTCTGGAGGTTCCTGGGTTCTCCTCCCAGGGGTGAAATATTAACTCTCTAGGACCTTGGGGAAAAGTTTAGCAATGAATGATGTCGTATTACGACATCCGAAAAACGACGTACTGAACCAGATGAAGAAAGTGAGGGAACGATCGAAGAAGACCAGCCTTTTGTGCCTTCGACATCTTCTAGCACTACGACTAGTGACTCTGAAGAAATAATGGAACTACCATTGCAAAGACTCGTTGCTACACATAAATACTGTTGCATATGTGGTGATGGTAAAGAACTGACCGTAATACCCACTACTGCGAGAGTACAGTGCTATCGAAACAAACAAATATACATCCCCCGAGGTAATCGTTGCTGTAAAATACATTTGATTTTTTACCCTCATTTTTGGCCTTGGATGGGTTCCATCAGCCAGCTACGCAGATGGATAATTTTTTATTTCAGTATGGTACAGTTGTTTAACATTAGTTGTCGTTTGTCAATACTTATCCTGACTTGTGATATTGATTCCTAATATGCCTTTATTTTTATAACCTTTGTGGTCCAGTCCAGTCTGATGGATCCCTGGGCGTAAAATGTGTCCACATTTGATTAAACATCGCTTTTATGAAAACGTTGCACATCTGGAACCATATGCCAATTGTAGCTCGAATCTTAGATCGGATTTATGCATTCTATTAAATTCCTTAACCCCAATAACATAACAACTCTAAAAGGCTCTACAGACCACCGCGGTTTATTAGACTATCTTATTAGGGTTATTAATTACAACCCTAATAATATACCAATGATATCATTCTGAGGATGGTCAATTTGTTCAACTTCCTAGCAAGTGCGCTGCACGTTGGCAAAATATCGAACAATTTGGTAATGTAGGAGGTTATTTTGTTATCATTATTACTACCTGTTTTCAGTTTTAATAGAAAAACAAGGACAGAAGAAGTTCTTGTACTACTGGAATTTTCCAACAGTGACTTTAATTCGTAATTGGCATCTACCGTTAAGCCTGTAAACGTTAATAATTGCTTCTCTTATAAATCGCAGTGGTCTGTAGAGCATATTAGAGTTGTTATTGGGGTTAAGGAATTTAATAGAATGCATAAATCCGATCTAGGAATCGAGCTACAATTGGCATATAGTTCCAGATGTGTAATATCGTTTTCATGAAAGCGATGTTTAATCAAATAATGTATTTTACAGCAACGATTGCCTCGGGGATGTATATTTGTTTGTTTCAATAGCACTGCAGTCTCACATTAGTGGGTATTACGGTCAGTTTTTTATCATCACCACATATGCAACAGTATATATGTGTAGCAACGAGTCTTTGCAATGGTAGTTCCATTATTTCGTCAGAGTCACTAGTCGTAGTGCTAGAAGATGTCGAAGGCACAAAAGGCTGGTCTTCTTCGATCGTTCCCTCACTTTTTTCATCTGAATCAGTACGTCGTTTTTTAGATGTCGTAATGTGACAGTAATTACAATGAACATCATTCGTTGCTAAACTTTTCCCCAAGGTCCTAGAGAGTTAACACTTCGCCCCTGGGGGTTAACCCTGAGACCTCCAGAAGTGGCATTGCCAGATTGTGCCGAATTTCCGTACGTCTGGGGAAAAAGTAGACTTGGCAACATCGCACTGGCACCCGCGGTAGGTTGTAGATATGCAACAATACCTTGTAAGGCTATAAGTATTAACTGTTACAACTAAGAGGCATGTGTACATATTTTATTTTACCCAATTTTATTTTTTTCCATATTGTTCCACCACGGCAAAAAATCTGTCAATTTAGTATGACAATCACGAAGTGTCAGGACATAATATATAATAGAATGGTGATTGTACCACAAAGGGAAGCCATCCTTTTGTCCTCTAAAAAAAATGTATATTTTTTTTCCGATGATTAAAATGGTCGTAAAATGACCTTATTTTTTGGAGTAAGTTATTTCCAAGTGAGCAATACTCATGCCAAATTTCAAATCGATCGGTTGCATAGAAATAGAAAAAAAAATATAATAATTAAAGACATATTATTTATTTTTCCACTTCGTAGGGGTAGTAGAGAGTTAAAATTTTTACCGCGTAATATACTCTATAAACTGCTCTGGAAGTCATTTTAACTAAGTAAGTGCGGGGGCACATTTCCCTAACTTATGCGGCTATACCCTTTAGTCTAAGTCCATTCTACAAATCTATCTATCATATTTGACAATTACTTTGTAGCGGTGTCTAATGAAGAACTTGAAATTAAGTAAGTGCTATCAACAGCAAAAAAATACGGATCCTCATGTTACAACTATATCCTTCACATTCGTCGTCGTACCAACAATTTTAACTATTTGCTTCCAATTAGACACGTAACATAGTAGCCAAGTATGAATCTTACCTCTCAGTTCATCTCTGAAAAGTATTGCACTAAGTACATTATGATTGATTAAGTCGAAAGACTTGAAAGATTCGACCTTTACTTAGTGAAAATTCATGTCCACATCGTAGTTTAATAAATAAAACACTGAATTTTTTTCTAAATCTTCACTGATGTATTATGTCAATGTGACAATTGTTTCGCTAGACATTTGCTTCTTCAGGTATGAGTACAAGACTACTTAAAATTAAAACTAGTGGACTTTGAATACTTAAACGTTTATGACCTGAGAAATAATTTATTCTACATCCTAACCTAAATTAATAATCTATTACTAGGAAATGGAACTAAAATAAGTTTACAAGAGGTGAATTATTTACATCTGATCATTAAGTAAAATATTAGGATATCAAAACTGTCGTTGAATGAGTGTTTATCTACAAATAAATGGTCAGCAAATGTCGATCAATTCTTATTTTTCAAAAAACTGCTTTTATATTCTTCCGAGGGGAAATCTGGTGTACACTCAGAAGGAAATCCGCGGAAATCTTAGGCAATCCGAGGAAAGCTTAGGAATCCGAGGAAATCTTAGTAAACCGAAGAAATCTTAGGAAATCCCAGGAAATCTTTTGCTTTTCGGATTTCTCCCCCCCCCCCTCCGCTCCTCAAAAAATTTTTGAAAAAAAATTCGAGGAAAGGAAATCTTATCTTAGAAAATCCCAGAAAATCTTAAGAAATCCCAGGAAATATTAGTAAATCTCAGGAAGTCTTAGGAAATCCAGGGAAATCTTAGGCAATCCGAGGAAATCTTTTGCTTTCCGAATTTCTTCCCTCCGCTCTTCCAAAATTTGTTTGAAAAAATATTCGACAAAATCCGAGGAAATTTGTGTAATCTTCGTCAAAGAATTGTGTACACAATTTTTATACGTATTTTAAATTTTCTACCTGTTTGTCCAAGCAAGTTCCACAAGTAAGCTTATATACTCCTTATCATTTTTTGTTTCCATCTTTATTGTTTTTAGTATATGAACTTAAGGTGTTATTAGTCTTATAAGCTGTACTCGAGCTCTGCTTGTTTAAAAACAACGTAATTTTGTCAGATGGCTCTCCAATGTAAGTTAAATACCTAAGTTTTGAATAATTTACTTATAAATATGTTTTTATATTTACTTAATATCATATATCTACGACTTTTTAAAAAATGTACTTTTCTTCATTATTTCTAGTACGTAAAACATATGTTTCTGGTAATAGTGAAAAACAAGTAAAAAGCGAGAAAAAAGTAACATTATTTCACGCTTATGTATAGCCGGAGTGCATTGAAAACAATAGGCTCATTTAACAATTTTTTATTATTACATATTCTGAAAGAGCTTGGTGAGTATAGTAAGTAGGCCAAAAATTAGAATTTACTGACGCCGCCTTCATGTATAAAAAAATTATTAAAGTCGGCGCGCTTAAAAACGCTCGGGATAACCATGTATTTGAGTTGTGACGTCAGATGGCTGAACCGCCCAGTGAACACGGCTGTGAATGCAAGTTAGAATAAAATCTGGAAGTAAAGTCGCTTAGTTTTCGAGAAAAAAAAACGGCGTAGAACCAAACCAGATTTAGTGGGATTCTTTAGTACACGAAATCATTTTTTACGACATTTTTTGGTGGTCGAGAACTTTTTTATTTCGGAAAAACTCAAAAAAATAGGTTTTTAATGAAATATGTTTTTTAACGTCTCCACCGCTATAACTCTGAAAATATTTGTGCTATCAAGCTATTTTTTTTTTTTGAGATTAAAGTAGACACAATAGCGCTTCGAACAACGTCCCACGTGAACCCGCTTTATTTTTTTTTAAGTTGGAAAAATAATAGGAAACTCAAACTTGTTATTTTCAGTAGCGTAATTTTAGACAATCGAGAAAAAAATTTATTTATGAAAATTTGTATATACATGCTGCATACAAATTGAAGCCAATAGTTGAAAAAAGTTTTTAGGATAAAAATTTTTCATGTTCCGTTCATAGTATTGAGTCAGCGATTTTTTTTAACGGGTCAAAGTCATATTCCTGCAACGATCTGACGATCCCGGTCGGGGTGTATGTACTAGTTTACCTTATATCAATAGATACAAAACCAGTAGTGATCAAAAGCATCTAGGGGATCAATATTATTGTTCAATATTTCATATATTGTACAGTAGTATTGATCATATGTTGTTAATATTAAGAAATTGTACAATAAATATAAAATAGTCTCCTTTTAATAATAAAAAGACAGTTAGGTAGATATAAATACCTAATACCTAAATATCAATCAGTGTTACTAACTACCCACCTAATTGGTAAGTTTATTAGACATTTTTAAATGAATGAAAGTAAAAACGTACGCATAAAATGAGTTTTATTGTTGAAATAAATTCATATCTGCCTCGAAATTTTTAATAATGTTGTTACAGGAATGACATTTGCACTCGTTGCAACATTTTAAGCCTTCCTTAAAATTGGCACATTTTCGATTGTCACAGTTTTTATCCGAACAATGAATACTTAATGATTTTCGACAACCGCCACTTCTACGCGACTAATCTGACCAACCCTGCATGCGAGGTGTATTAATTGCGTCCCAATGTCGCATTTAGCGCTGATAAAAAAAATCGCTGTTGCCACACGGTACATTTTAGGAAAAAATATATTGTTTCAAAAACTTTTGTGATTATTAGGCTTTATTTTCTTCGCTGCATGTATGTAAATATTTTCAAAAATAAAAAAGTTTATCGATTGGTGAAGATTTCAATACATAAAATTTATATTTTTAGTTTATCTGATTTTTAGAGAAATGAAAGTGCGAATTGTGCCCAAACCGTTTATATTGGTAAAAGCGCTACAGTGTGTGCTTTAATTTGACACAAAACAAATTTCGGTACCTTTAATAGTTTTAAAGATATGGCGGTGGAAACAAAGAAAAACAATTTTATTTAAAAATACATTTTTTTCACTTTTTATTGATTTAAAAAGTTCGAGACCACAAAAAAATGTCGTAAAATATGATTTCATATGCCCGGTGACATACGCAAAGGAATCTAACATGTTTGACCTGGTTCTACGCCAAAAAAAAACGACACGATAGACTTACGAAATCGCTGCTCTAATATAGGTATCGGTGCACGCCAAGTGACGTCACTCTACGGACTGTTGGCCGGCCGAGCGTGTTTCTGTTCAAATGCGAATATCTCTGTGGCTATTGATTCAATTGAGCTGAAATTTTTTTCTGAGGCTATTGTTTTGTTATACTTTAAAATGAGGAAGAAAAAGTAGGAAACTGCCCTATCACTAAATGACCCTATTCAAATTCTTTCACGGGCTTAGCTTTAGAAACGTTAAATTATGAATTTGTGCTTTGACGTTAAAGCTAATTTTAAAACTTACCTGTCTAAATATGGAATTTGAGGACTGTTGTAGAAAAACATTGTATGAAACTCATACATAAAGTGCCTTTTTTCACTTATGGTATTACTGCATTCACCTGTTAAACTTCACATTTGAGAAAATAGTGCCACTTTATGCACGTGTTGCATAAATTACTATCTCATGATTTTATACCACATATATTAATATCCGACCACTTTTTTCTGCAGTTTAAAAACTCCCAACCTCTCGTTAGAAAATCCCCAAGGAGTAATTTCCTAAGAAAGAATATTTTTAAATTATTAGTCCCTACTATTACTATACCTAAACTATAAAATGAAACAGACAAATCCATTTTGGCGTTTACACGCCCTCATATTTATGTAAAATATAAATTCTTTTTCTCTTTTTACAGAACAAATAAGTAAGCAATGATCCCCATAAAATGAGACGTATTGACAGAACCATTGCATATACATTTGCTCTCTAAACATGTTTTTGTTTGATTATAAGGCCTTGGTATGTTGTATCACGTAGGCGATGTGGAATCCTTTAAGGGGTTGGAGCAAGAATACAGAGGGAATGAAGGTGGTAGATACACCATCTCGGCTTGTGTTGTCAGAATGGAGTCGATGAGGGGGCTGGCAGGTTCATAATGTATTTATGAAGGAAGTCCGTGGTGATAAGAATGAACATGTATATTTACCCTACAACCACACCGTTTATTTATTTAAGGAAATAGAAAAGTTCAACGCTTGCATAATGGCAACTGCGATATCGCTAAATAGAAAATAAAATTTTCAGCTTTACTTGCAGATGGTTTGATAGTTTAGAACGGGGTAGGAAGTAGATCGTGTCAATAATTCGGACCAAACCACTTAAAAGTCGATTTACTGGAACGGGGTAGAGTCGTAATTAGTTTACTTTGCTAACGCTTTCAAAACTGGGTGTTGCTGCCCCAGATATCCTTTAAGTTGTGCTATGTGAAATAATTTACGATTTTTTTTAATATTTAGGTACTAAGAAAACCTATTTAGTAAATTATTAATTTGTCACAAAGGAAGGGTAATGTCAATATAAAGGAAAAGACAGTTAATTTATTTATAAATGTGAGTTTAATTGCTAATTATTTTAATACGTTACAAGTGCTACATTCAAAATGTAGGTCAAATTTGGTCTTGATTTTTGTATCCTTTATGCATTTATAACTTCTTTGCATTATTACTATGGTACTGTAGGAGAAAAATTGGCAAGATAAATAATGAAAATATTAATGAAGAACACAAACAAAATTTCAATAAAATAAATTAACGGGGGGGTTTCACCTCTAACTTTAGTGCTAATGAATGGATTTTGATGAAACTATGTGCAATGTGTTTTTAATAACGTTAATAAAAAAGTTTAAAAAAAAAGATTACAGTAGGAAATGATCGGAAGGGGTAGAAAACAACCCCTTTTATCACGGGTTCCGTAACTTGTAGAATTAGGTAAAAAATTTAAAAGAAAGCAATGTATTTACCTTTTTTGGTCCAAAATAAAATGTTCTTACTCTTATGAATTTTTTAGAAAAATGCATATTTTTCGAGATATGGCCACTCGAAAATTCCTAAAAATGGGGGAGGGCAAATGTAAAAGTTGAAAAAAAATCTGAAAAAATTCAGGTGAATGTATCGTCGAAACACAAGACATTTTTTGATTTGCAACTTTTCTGTAAAGTGCTTTTTCAATGAGTTTTTCCGGAAACACATGAAGAACTACCCCTATGTTTGACATTGTAGCGCTTTAAAAATATGTAATTTAAACATTTGAAAAAATTCAGACGTATGTATTGAGGCCTCCTAAAAAATTTTTGTTTCTTGGAATTTTTTTGTAACTTGCTAATTTTCCGAGTTACAGGCAGTTTTTCACGATAAATATTGTACTACATTTCTTACATTTTAAAAAATACGTGAAAATTCGAAACATGAGCGTGATTTATATACGTTATTAGAAAAAAGTGTGAAAACTATATGGTTATATCATTTTTAAAGGTTTAATATAATTTTTAAATTGAAAATGTGAAAAAATTTTCACAATTTTTATTTGTGGGTGAACTGATATTTATCATGAAAACCTGCCTGTAACTCGGAAAATTAACAAGTTACAAAAAAATTCCAAGAGACAAAAAATGTTTAGAAGGGCTCAATGCATACGTCTGAATGTTTTAAAACTTTTAAATTACATATTTTTAAAGCGCTACAATATCAAAAATTGGGGTAGTTTCTCATGTTTTTCCGGAAAAACTCGGTGAAAACGCACTTTACAGCAAATAAAAGAAGTCTTGTATTTCGATGATACATTCACCTGAATTTTTTCAAATTTTTTTCCAACTTTTACATTTCCCCTCCCCCATTTTTAGGAATTTTCGAGTGACCATATCTCAAAAAATATGCATTTTTCGAAAAAATTCACAAAAGTAAAAACATCTTATTTTGGGCTAAAAAAGGTAAATACATTGTTTTTTTCATTTTTGATTTAATTCTACAAGGTACGGAACCCGTGATAAAAGGGGTGGTAAAAGGGTGGTTCCGATCATTTCCTATTCTAATCCTTTTTTTAACTTTTTTTTAACTTTTTTATTACCGTCATTACAAGCACATTGCACAAGGTTTCATCAAAATCCATTCATTAGCACTCAAGTTAGAGATGTTGGTCATTTTAGCGCTCTGTTGACTGGACTAGCCAGGACATAATTAAACTACTAGCCTACTAAAATAAGTACGTAAAGAAATTTCGAAGCCTTTATGCCATATAACTGACTTAAGTTTCACAAAAGGAGAACGCTCATCGGTCTTTAAGATGGCTATTATAAACTTAATTTATGAAAAATAGAATCTAAACATAATGAAAAACAACATAATATCTAATATAGCCAAAATTTTCAAAAAATCTTTAAAAGTCAGGATAGTAGTAGCATATACTTTCAAAACTTCAATTTGGGTTCACAAAAAATAAGTCAACAAATAAAGCATTCCTTTATTGACTTTAAATATTTTTTAAGTGCCATTGCTCCTCCATTCATCAAAAGAGGAAAACTAAATTTGGGAGCTCCTATGCTAAATGGAACAGTACTGAATTTTTCCCGTGAAGTCAAGTATCTAGGAGTAATTCTGGTCCAAAAACTTACCTGGAACTCACACTTAGAAAGGACACTTACCAAAACAACGACGGCTATTTGGATGTGCCGTAAGCTGTTTGGTAAGACGGGGGGTCGAAAGTCAAAAATGACACATTGGTCCTACCTTTCAGTTGTCAAACCCATGGTTACCTACGCATATGTGTATGGTGGCCAAAAACAAAAGAGAAAATAGCACAAGGAAAGTTGCAGAAATTGCAACGCCTTGCCTGTTTAGAGAGTACAGGAGCAATGCGCTCCTGTCCCACAGCAGCTATAGAGGCAATGCTGGACTTACTTCCTCTGCATTTGCAAGTAAGGAAGGAGGTAGCACTTACTGCCTTAAGGCTGCATCAGGCACTTAAATTCAGACCAGGCGATTTGGTTGGTCACTTAAGGATTCTGGAGCTAATCCAATTCGAATCCATGACCAAACCCACCGACTCAATGCCAATTCAGCATGACTTTGACTGCCCGTTTGATGTGCTGATTGAAAGCCGTCAGGCGAGTAGATTCGAAGTACTGCGGATGGAGAAAGAGTCACACATCTGGTACACAGATGGATCCAAGATGGCCAAAGGAGTTGGTGTGGGCGTAGCAGGGCCTAAATGCAGGCTATCTAAAGCCCTTGGTAACACCTCAACCATCTAGGCAGGAATCTATACTATAGATCAGTGTGCCCAGGAATGCCTAAATAGAGGCATTCGAAGGGCAAAGATCTATATACTTTCAGATAGCCAGGCAGCATTAAAGGCTCTCAGGTCCTATACCTTCGAGATGAAAATTGCCTGGGAAGGCAGACAATCCCTGAAGCAACTGGCAAAAAACAAAAAGGTTGTCTTGATGTGGGTGCCAGGGCATGAGGGAAAAGAAGACAACGAACTGGCTGATAGCCTCGCAAGAAAAGGAGCTGAAACACCATTTTTTGGACCCGAACCGGTCTGTGGCTTATCTAAGGGACACATAACGAAAGAGGTCCAAAAATGGGACAAGGAACAAAAGAAGTCCTACTGGACAGGCCAAAGACAAGCGAAAAAAAGGCCAAAGACAAGCTAAAATGTTTATAACCTATTCAACAAAGAATTCCACAAGGCTTCTCGAACTTGAAAAGTCCGGCCTAAGGCTGATCACAGGCCTTCTAACTGTCCATTGCCCCTTGAGATTATCATCTCAAGAACACGGTCATAGCTGAAGATGACTGCAGAAGATATACTTTGTGAATGCAAGGTACCAATCCGCATTAGGCTAAAGTACCTAGAACAGCCGGAATTAACGCCTGAAGACATAGGGAAATTAGCTCCCATGAAAATCACAAGCTTTGCAAAAAGTACCTAGAACAGCCGGAATTAACGCCTGAAGACATAGGGAAATTAGCTCCCATGAAAATCACAAGCTTTGCAAAAAGTCCTGGAATCCTGGACAACAACTAGTTGTAGGGGAATTCACAAAAGACCTTTTAGGTCAATGTGAAGAAAGGCCAACTCAGGGCCAAGCGACCCTTGAAACAATCTACAAGTGCTTAGACGGTAGTGGAACATATGCAGCACTGTTTGGCAAAAGTTTCAAATACAGTAAGTCATCGAAGGCTTTTGCAAACATTATATGGATTTGATTTGTGGTTTAGTGTACTTCATAATAGACAGATATTTATCAGATAGACAACAAATGGTTGAAACTGGCACATATAGAAGTCAAACATTAAATGTTTCTTATGGAATTCACCAGGGGATGGTCTTAGAACCTATTCTCTCTTAGCTTTATTTAAATGTATTGCTCACCCTAGTGTGCTCTGGAAAACTTATTTCATTTGCGAATAATACCATATTATTTGTAGGAAGTCGAGAGTCAGTTCGCAAGGGGCCAGAAAAGTATGGTTGAGTGGTCCGATAACGACTATTTTACAAAAACATACTACTAACCTATTGCTAATTACAAAGATGGCTTACTTTGAAAAAATGTAATAAACATAAATTTACCTCTCAGGAACAGCCCATTTTCTTCAGGAAAAAACTGAACATGTCACATATTTAGGAATTAAAATAGGTCTTAACTTAATATAGGTATTGCATTTACAAAATATAATAAAAGAAGTTAGATCATTAATGTTTTCTTTAAGCAAATAACTCAAATCGTGGAGAGGAAAAACTTGATGACAATCTATTTTGCATTAATGCAATCACTGATTTTATATGGAATTGTAAGTTGGTGAGGGAATTATTCTATTACAATTAGACCACTAGAGGTGGCGAAAATTCCCGTTCGTGAAAAAAGTATCGCTTTACACAGTTGTTGTATAAATAACTATTATAAATCTGCCTTTACTGCAATTTACTAACAAATACTACTACACAAGACTATAACACATGATTTATAGTTAAAGAATACTTTATATTTCCAAAAACGTAATTTACCATAGGACAAGAAAATTACCATCATATAGGCAAAAACTTGCAAAAAAACGAATGTTTTTTTCTTAATAACCCAATATTAATGTTAAATAGACTTTTATCAACGCAAGCCATTATGGCATTAGGAAATCAAAATTTTGATAGAAAATTTGATAGACTATACAAGTACGAAAAAAACAAATTTTGATATTGTTGGAAAGAAAGCTTGTAGTCAGAGAAACCAGATTTACCAAAACCAATAAAAACTTCAAGAAGGCTGGATGAAAATAGTCCTCCACATACTTTTAGTTCGTCGAAAGAAATGTACAACATATTTTTGAAACTATGGTGAAGCATTAGTTGCACTAAAATCAAGAATCCCAGAAAAAATCGCAAACCATTTATATAGATTTGAACAGTTTGCCTTAGGATTGACTGAAGCCTTATACGTTGTAAATTATTTGATAACCTTGTTATTATAACAAAGAAAGTTCCACTTTTGGTTTTCTCGCTTATATCTCGAAAACGGTGCGTCGCAGGGAAAAATTTTCTTATACCAAATGAAGGCTCTTTCATTTTATATATTTTTTTCGAATTCGCAACCGTTTTCGAGCTACACGCTCCGGAAAAGTGAAAATTTTCGAAAAACAGATTTTTACCTGAAAAATAGAAAATTGTATTTTAAAGATGATAAAGAAAAAGTAGGACCTCCGGTGCCTGTAACTGGCACCAGGGTGTCTCCTACATGTTTCCACCTCCACTCTTGAGGGGGCAGCTTATTCCCGAGCCACTGCTGCACTTGGTGGTAGGTGCGCCGAGGATTCTGTTTAGCCGCGATCTCAGTTGGTGGGAGGGAGCTGACGTCAGGCTTAATATTGCCACTGACCTCATGAACAACTGGAGTGGTTCTGGTTGAGGGAAATCTGTCTTGCTGGTGCCCCATACCATTTGAGGAAGCAAATCTTCCCAGCCTCTTCAACCTCGCCTTGAGTGGAGGAGGGGTTGTAAAAGATCACTGCCGCTTCCTTGATGATTTCTGACTTAAGTACAATTTTGAGAAGCCCACCTTGCTTTTCCTTAAAGTTGAAGGCGTAGAAATCTGCTTTTCAAAAATGTTCACTTTTCCGCAGCGTGTAGCTCGAAAACGGTTGCGAATTAGAAAAAAGTATATAAAATGAAAGTTGTAGAGCATTTCATGAGCTTTCATTATGTATCAAAATTTTTCCCTACGACCCACCATTTTAGAGATATAAGGGAAAAAACCAAAAGTGGGACTTTGTGCCCCCCCCCCCTCCGGCTCACCTCCTAGACGTCAGGACTTTCAGTATGTTCACTCCCTAAATACCCTGAACAACTTTCTAAAGTAATCGCTTAGGTCCCTGCTCACGCACTCTACACCCCTTAGGTCATTCGTTGACTGGACTATATGTAATAAGCACCAAATGAGGCTCATTTTGCATGAGTGTGCACCGAAGGCGAGGGCTGTAATTCATACGAGTGCAAAATTGCCATTTTGTGCGAATTGCATACTATACTTTTTCTACGACAACCTACTACTCACGTTTAATATTCTAATAAATATTGATACAAAGAAATATGCAAATATCCGTAATGTAATTATAAAAATGTTGACAGAAATACTGATGACATAATCAAATATCTCGTCGCTAGTGTGATATGCCCAAAGCCGCCGTCGTTCTAGTCGTCGCACTGGCCACAGCAGACCGCCCTCCTAACACATAATGGTTCATAATGAAAGGGTTGCTAGGCAAGTTGCTAAGCAACAAATGCAATATGATTTATAACATGACACTCTGTGCAAAATGTAGCTGTTTAAGTCAAGTCAATGAAGGTTTTCACTTCCTAATTCTCAGCAACAGCTCCGATTTTGATCATTTTTTTTTTAAATGCGTGTTTTTTAATATTATTCAAAATGAGAAACATCCCAAGTGGCGCAAATAATTATTTATATTGCTTAAGCAATAATAACAATATTTAGAGGAAAAAACATTTTTAAATTTTTTTTTCGCAATATTTATAAAACATTGAGTTGTTTTTATTGAAAATTTAAATTCAAAAATGTTTCTCACAGTCGGGTTTGATAATTATTTATATTGTTTAAACAATAATAACAACTTTTACGCGAAAAGTCTATTTTTTATCTTTTTTCGCGATATTCATGAAAAAGTGAATTTAGTCCAGTTAGTCGGGGAGCCCTCCCTAGCTGTACGTGCACCCCCCGCCCGATCCTTGGGGACAATGTTTTTCATAAAGATTAAAGCCTAAGGAATAATTTAAGGCATGTCCTAAAAAAAAAATTGGCTACACTTTCAAAATCGTCCGTTTTAAAAAAAAATTGCAAATATGGTTTTTGTCATTTAACACAAAAATTAAAAAAGATGGAGAAAACCGTTCTGCACAAAAAACAAAGTGCATAAAATTTTCTACAATTTTTTTCCTATACAATATTTTGATAGGAGTTACCGTTTTCCAGATAAATGAGTCCAAAATTAAAAAAACATGGAAATTCATATATCGGTAAATCACTTAGAGGAAATAACTGTGACAATTATTGTAAGGCGTATAATATAACTTTATATTATTAACATAACAAAAATAAAATAAACTGAAAAGAAATTAATAATAATAATAATATTATAATTTACAGACATTTATCTCGAAAACGGTAACAATGGTATCTGGAAAATGATAACTCCTATCCAAATATTGTATAGGAACAAAATTGTAGCAAATTTTACACACTTTGTTTTTTGTGCAGAAAGTTTTTCTCCATCTTTTTTAGTTTTTGTGTTAAATGACAAAAACCATATTTGCAATTTTTTTTTAAACGGACGCCATTTTGAAAGTGCAGCCAATTTTTTTTTTAGGACATGTCTTCAATTGTTTCTTAGGCTTTAATCTTTATGAAAAACATTGTCCCCAAAGATCGGGGGGTGGAGGTGCACGGACACTTAGGGTGAGCTTAGGGTTGGCTCCCGTAGTAAGTGTTTGAAGGTTTTTCTCTCAGAATTTTTTCGGATCAAACCGATTGACGCAAAATTTGGACTATAATTAGAAAATGATTCAAGGAACAAAAGTTATAGTGGCGATGTGCGCTTTTACCTTGGGGGTGGATGTCTTCTCGGGGGTGGAAATTATTACATTCAAAATAACCGCAAACGTCGATAGAGGAATGAATTCTAAGCAAAAAATGTTCTATGAATTTTTTTTCAGTGAGTCGGTACTTTTTGAGCTATTCGTGATTAAAGATGTTGATTTTTCATCTAAAAAATGCATGTTTTAGAACGATTTTTCACGAATAAATCGAAAACCTAACGTTTTATCAAAAACAATACTATAAGCAAAAATTAAGCTTATAAAATAAAAATTCGACTGGTTTTTTGTTATTTCTGTAGATGCAATACGAACCGAGTTATGGCTCGTTGAAGGTGACTTTTTGTTCGCCGAGAACTGAATTCGAACCTTTCAACGTTAAGTAATGGAAAAACGGAAAATTCTTGAAGGAAAACATGACATTTTTAAAGTACTTAAACAGAACTTCAAAGTAAGCTTTGGTGAAAGTCGTTAGCATGAAAACTAACGGAGTTATGATGAAAGTAAAATGGTTCTCTCGTTTTTTTCGGAGAAAAAATCAGCAATTAAACCAATGACTTCACCGCAAGAATTGAAATTGAACGTAATCCATTTCCAATTTACTTTATTTAAGTACTGGCAATATCTTCTAGAAGTCTGACCAGTTTGGAACGCTTAGATTTGAAAAAAAGTTTGATTCAAATTTAGAATGATTTTTCAAATTTCTCAAAAAATTTTGGTTTTTTCAAAATAATTCAAAAACTAAAGAAAATACGCAAAAAAATGCTAGGGTATAAAAATTTAGATTTTTTTTAATGAAAGTTTTTTTTTATTTCTCTAGGATAAAAATTAATTGAGATATCACCGTTAAATTTTGAGCGCGAGGACTACCTTCCCCGAGCCCTTCAAACTCAAAAATCTTAAAAACGAAAGGTTCAAGGAAGCTCAACTTTACACGCCTTGTAGTTCTGAAAATTCCCTGCAAAATGATTTTTGGAGCGATTGGATAGTTTAAAAACCGCTGCAAAAGGAATCACTACTTCCACATCCAGATTCTCTATCCAAGTCACTCACAACGAAAAAACTTTGTATGTGAAAATAATTATTTATGGAACATTAATAATATAATATTTGAAATCCTCTACCCCAAAAACCCATAAAACGATACCCCACATCGGTAGTGGGGTGGGGATGGTGACAGGGGGGTGGATGAAGCAAAAAAATATTTTGAGATTTCTGGTTCTTGTACATACACTAAATCAATTTTTTTTTCCATCCCCTTTAATAAGGGGGTGGGGATGGTAATGCGGGTGGCTAATGCCAAAAATTTTTTTGAGACCTTAGCTTCTCTATATATACTAAATACCAATTTTATGGACTCTTACCTGCTTTATTTCTGCCCTAGAAAACGTACAACGTCGTTTCTTAAAAAACTTGCATTTTCAAACATATGGTATATACCCACACCGAGGATATCCCCAAGCTGATCTCTTGGCAATATTTAACGTTGATAGTCTCGCAAAAAGAAGAAATATTCACTCTATCATATTTCTATATAAAATTATTCACAACGTAATCAAATCTGAAGACCTCACAAACAACATTTATTATCACGTACCTCGCATCTCATCACGACAAACTCAAACTTTTTCCCTACCAATTCCAAGAACTAATATACTCACTCAAATGTTTAATAATTATAATCAAGTAGATAATCAATTAGATATTTTTCAAACCAGCATTGGTCGTATTAAGAAACTGTAAAAAATATGCTATATATGTCATATGTGGTGCGTTATATATTGATCTATTATTTATAATATTTTTGTATATGACGAGTTATATAAACTGTCCCATTATAAATGCTCCCAAAATATTCAAAATATTTTTATAATATTTCCTGTTTATTACAATCGTCTGGTTTACGACTTCAAACCTCTTTGTAAGAGGATTACTCACTCACTTGTACTTTTGAGTAGCCGGAGTACATGTTGGTTTTCCTTTTCTTTTTTTTTATACGTAAAATGTGGCATAATTACCCAATAAACAAATTTGTTTATAATTGACATTTCTACAGCAGTTTGTTTTATTGCTGTTTTATCACAGTTACAAAATTGCAATGATACAAAATAATAGTATAACATTTAAATTTTGCTTGTTGGGTAGTGCGTACAATTTGTGTATATTTTGTATTGTAAAAATGTGTTTAACTGTCTAACTATTGTAATGTATAACTATTGTAATCGCCCTTATCCTGTACAATTGCGTACAATTTGTGTATATTTTGTATTGTAAAAACGTGCGTAACTGTATAACTATTGTAATCGCCCTTATCCTGTAAATGGAACCTGTTCTGTAGGATATTGTAACGAAAATAAATAAATAAAAAAAAATAGAATAAAAATTTATTTACCCATTTACCCATTTACCCCAAATTTACCCCAATTTACCCCCCAACCTTTCGTCGGAACAACATGAAAATATAATCTAGTTCCAGATCTCGTTAAAGTACATATGTGTACCAAATATCAAGCCAATATCTTAAACGGTTCTAGAGAAAACGTGCGCACAAAAAAAAGTTACAGACAGATCGACAGACAGACAGACCGACAGACAGACAGACAGACAGAATTTTTTTTTCACTCAAACTTAAAATCTCGACGTTTCACATGACATTTTAAGCCTATTTGAACAATAAAAATTTTAAAAAATTTTTTTGTCGTTACTATACTTCCACTGGATGTGGAAGTAAAATTAAGGAAGTTATCGTCGAAAAACCAGTCGCATTTTTTCGGTGAAATTTTCGGAGCATGTAAATTTTTTTTCCTGTATATGTCATTATTATTGTTTAAACAATATAAATAATTATTAGCTTCGAAATATTTCAAAATATTTATTACACTAAATTTTCAATAAAAACAATTCACTGCTTCATGAATATCGCGAAAAAACATAAAAAAATTAATTTTTCCTGTAAATATTGTTATTATTGTTTAAAAAATATAAATAATTATTCGCGCTACTTGGGATGTTTCTGATTTTGAATAGTATTAAAAAAAACACATTAAAAAAAACAAAATCGGAGCTGTTACTGAGAATTAAGAAGTTTTGACGTTTTTAAGCTTCATTGTCTCGACTATTATGAATTTACGATCGTTTAATGGACATATTTCGATGTTGTCGTAAAAAAATATATCTCATGTTAATAATATTGTCATTACTATTATAATTTCTTATTTTGTAATCTGTTGATTTGATTTTAAATACAGATGGTAAAATTGTAGGCTTGCATAGTTTGAACAATGTCAAATGCATATTTTTCGTCTGTATTTCGAAAAGAAAGACAACAAACAGGTGAATATATGTACAATTAATATAAATTATATCATTACCATAATATTTTCATAGATGCTAGTGTACACACTGAATATTCCAAATCGTAAGATTAAATTTACATCATTTGATTTTACAAGGCCAGAAATCATGAATATTTAAACAATATTTGCATATCCAAAAGACCATACGCAAATATTGGGCAGCATTTAGTTCCATCGCTGCAAATGGATACAGAAAAGACATTAATAAACGTATGGTATGTTCGGTAAATATTCTACCTACGCGTATTCCCAGTTTTCCTGCCAAGAATATAGTTTCGATATTGCTGAGATTAATGTGAGACTTCTACCATAATATCTTTTTTGTAATGGTATATAACCATCCGTTTTATAATATTACCTACATATTTCATGGGGTGGAATAAAAATAAAAAAGTAATAAAGAGTTTCCGGGAATTATTAGACTGAGTCGGTGAGGGTTTAACTTGAACAGTAAAAACACTGATGTTTGCTTTATCCTAGTGCAAACAAAAACTCATCGTTTTAGCCTGGGGTTATTTTCGTTAATCCGTATTAAATATCGTTGAAATAATGTCATATTTTCAAATAATTATACTTATATATATTTTTTAAATCTTTAAATTAAAGACGATCCCACATTATATCCTTTCTATTTTTTTAATTGATTTAATGATGAAGATATTAATTATTTGAAGCAAAGAAAATATGAATCAATTTATTTGTCCCCACTTTTCAATCATACATATTTGTTTAAATACCAAACCCATTGTTATACGCAACATCCTGGATAAAATATTACGATTTGAGAACAAAATATGTCGCATGTCACTGCCTCACACTGCGTGTGTACTTTATGTGCCTTACCTCTCGTGTGTGTATATGATTTATGGTGTTAATTAATTTATAACATTTAAATTTTATACTTGTTGTATAGATGCTAAAAATGATATGATATTCACATATTATAAATTCTTTTTAAAACGTGTTTTTTTATTAACAGATATGAGGCAATAGACAAACATGAAAAATTGTTTCATCAATTCTCGATTTACAATGTATAGAAGTACATTTTTACTAATTGCTTAGTTGTTCGGAACTTGTTAGCCATTATCCAGCATCTCGTAACCTAAGTACTTAATAAATATCTGTTTTATCATTATTCATGTTGTTTCAAAATTTCTGTCTATAATATTTACCGATAAAAATAAATCTGCTTTGCCGACCAATTAAAGGACACTTGATTTTCCATTAAAAGTCGTGGATTGAAATATTGATTAGGATCCCCTTATTTATTTAATTATTTATTTATTTACGTTTGTGAAACGAATTAATCCCTCTCTACTCGTGCATTTATTGTCCCCAATATTTTCAAATAATATCAAAATTGTGTTATTGACATTTAATTTAATTTCAAAACCGCATCCTTTGGTAATAGAATCCCTCTCCGAGCCTGTTTGTAGACAAAAACAAGAAATTTATATATGTATATATATATATATATATATATATATATATATAGGTATATACGGTATATTGATGAGCCCGATATATCGATAGGTCGTTGATAAGCCTGGCATTTCCCAAGTGTATATCTTAACAAGTTTATTAAATATGGCAATTATTGGGCATCTCTTTTAATAGGAAACGACAAGGGGTAGCTAATTATTATTTGTTCATTGATTATATAAACATTGCATATTTCAGAGCCCGGATATATTTATAGGTACTTTCAGAGCCCACTGTATATAAGAATATAACTAGCGTTCGCTCCGTGTCCCAGCGATGTTGCCAATGCAACTGGGCCTCTATAGGTCAGATTTTTATAATATATATTTCATTGATGCTTGCATTGTCAAGAAGCACAATATTATATGGTTAGGAGTAAATAGTTGCTATACTGCGCCACTATCACTGCTGTTTACAGTAGAGAGAGATACTCTATTACATTACAGATAACCTAATAGAATATTGGGTTATTTTTGTATGCAAATTACATAATTACATATTAAATATTAATAATTGATAATGTAGTTACTCCGTGGTAGGCCATAAGTATTTAAATATATTAAATTTGGCTGCAGGTTACAATTACATATTAAATATTAATAATTGATAATGTAGTTACTCCGTGGTAGGCCATAAGTATTTAAATATATTAAATTTGGCTGCATTTGAAAAATTTGTTTTATATTTAAAATTTTACTTCATTTTTTGCCCGCTTTTAAAGTATTGTCTCATTCGCATTGAAATAAAAAGATAAAAATCATTAGAAATTAAAATACGTTTATTTACTTAACCGAGATTGTATTAATAGTACAGTAAAATAAGGTATCAATAGTAAAAGAATCCCTTACAGCTACTTTTATTTGGAAAGTGTACTTATTTTCGTTGAGTCTATAACAAGTGACCCTTGTTTCCGAGTATATGGGTCAAATATGACCAAAAATTGATTGATATCAAATGACAACAAAGCATAAAGTTCCCTTTTAAGTATGGCAAGCAAAAATTTAATTTTTTCCTGCATGATACTTTGTATTGATTATATTGTTGTATTGATTATAATAATTTTATATGCTTCCACTTTGCACTGATAATAATAATAACTATCATTATTATTACAAGCATATGAAATATTTGTGTCTGACATTAATGACTGACATGTCTGACATTAGGTGGCACTCATAAAAAATGGAATTGTGTGGTATTGTTTTCTGGTTCAAAAGTTACTAACATTAATTGCAACAAAACATGCTTTTTCCTCAATATTTTGAAAACACCGGCACACAAAAAAAACCAGATTTTCTTATAGTATTGAAATTAAGCAAGATAGGGCATGACAATATACAGTGTGCCGCACTTTTCATGGAGCCACCCTCATATCTCGCCCATTTGATATCCGAATATTTTGAAATTTTGGTGGTGACTATATACCTATAAAATGAGTCTTTAGACGTAACCACATTTAATTTTAGTCAAAGGCGTCCGATTCTAGGATGGAAAAAGTGGGTTGGTTTTCTGAAAAAAAGTATTAGCGATTTTTTTACAAAAAAAACTAGTAAGATGTTCTTAATCAGCACCTTTAGAAACCCAATTGTACAAGATTACATCGTAGTGAATTCAAAGATGTTTGAGACAGGGGCTGTCAAAAAAACTATTTTTTCAACTAAAAATAATTTTTATCTGTAAAACGGATTCTCAAATGAAACAAGGTATTCTACATTTTTTGTTCAGAATAATGTATTATAAAAGTATGAATTTATTTTACAACAAAATAATTGTTTATTTAGGGCCGGTTTTATAGGTTCTGTTTAACTTAGGTCTGATAGTTAACTCTAAGTTTTGTCAAAAAGTACGTTTTATATCTCCCAGTAACTGCCAATCTTAAGTTTAAACACCAAACATACGTTTATGCACGCTTACGTTGATTAATTAGCAATATTTTGAAAGATGAAACTTCAAATTTCAATTTAACCTACAAATAATTACCTATTATATATTCTGTAAATAAAAAGTTAAAGAAAATGGACATTTTCGATATTTTTGAGGACATTTTATCAAGCGATGAAGATGGTGTTATAAATATAACAAAGCACCTCGTCGTGCACGAAAATTCTAAGAGAAACCTAATCATTTACAGATATGGAATAACAAAGAATTTATAGATCGATTTCGAATATCTAATGAATGCGTGCATATAGTATTAGAACATATTAGTCCACATTTAACTCCAACTTTTCGGTGGCAAATTGTTGTTTTGTATTTTTTTTAGGGTTTCATATTTACATCTTAGATTTTTTAGGAGTTCACTTGATAAAACCATTTGCGGTATTAAAATCTTTCCCAAGTGCATTCCAGGCATTTGCTTTATCCTTCCACGTAACCGAATCACTTCTCTTGCATTCGATTACATCTTTACTCTTCTTAACTAATTCAATCAATAGTTTGATTTCACTGACGTTGAAATTTAAAGATCTTTTGCCACTCATCGCAAAAAGTCAAAGTACCAGTAATGAAAATGATATCAATCGCCAATTTGTCACTATGCTACCAACTAACAAAATGACGATAGAACTGACGATCTTGACAAGCACCTATAAAACGGCATTTTAGCGAACACTAAAATCTAAAGTTTAAACCTCCAGTAAAACTTCAGTTTAAACTACTGGTGAAACTTTGGTTTAATCTGTACCTATAAAACCGGCCCTTAATAAGACAAAAAATAAAAAGTAAAATAAATAAAAAATAAATAAATAAATAATTAAATAAATTAATTCATTAAATTAAATTAATTGCCCAATAGCATTTGTTTTCATGGTTTACTTAGGTTTTTATTGAAGATTATTTGTTAGAAAAATGGTAAGTATAGTAGGTAGAATTTTTGCCTTATTAAATAAATAATTATTTTGTTGTAAAATCAATTCATACTTTTACAACACATTATTCTGAACAAAAATGAAGAATACATTTTTTTCATTTGAGAATCCGTTTTATAGATAAAAATTACTTTTTTTGACGGCCCCTATCTCCAACATCTTTGAACCCACTATGATGAAATTTTGTAAAAGTGCTGATTAAGAATATTTTACTAGTTCTTTTCTGAAAAAATCGCTAATATATATTTTTTTGAAAATCGACCTCCTCTTTCCATTCGCCTCCGTCTAAAATTAAATGTGGTTACGTCTAAAGACTCGGTATATAGTCACCACCAAAATTTCAAAATATTCGGATATCAAATGAGCGAGATATGAGGGTGGCTCCATGAAAAGTGCAACACACTGTATATGTACCTTTTTGTCAGAGCATAAAATCCCCTAGAATAATGGTCATAATAAAAAAACGGCACATTTGATAGTTAAATTATTATTATTATAAGTAATACAATATAAATAATTATATAAAAATTTAGTTTAATAGGTTTTCTTAGTTTAAAGTAATACTGCTACAGTAATAATATTTTTTCCTAATGCATATGGGAGGTCGAAGATAGTTTAGGCTAACATTTTCCTTTTGTGTGTAAATTCTTTTGTACACAATAAACGTTAATTTATTTATTTATTTTATTTACTTAAAATTGTACCGACCGCCAAATTATCAAAAATGCGGTACAGAGACGCTTGTCATTTTTTTATACTCTCCTCAGTCATTTAAAATGCAATTAAAAATCTGAAAAAGCACACATCATCTGTAGGTTCCAGAAAACATTTTTCAAAACAACGGATTTTTTAAAACTTATATTGCTATTTAAATTAAAAAAAAATGTTTCCTATTGTCACCGCATTTTGCGGTTTTCGGGTCTTGATATAATTTTATAGAAATATATTTTTAACCATCATCTATCAATTTATAAAAATAAAAATTTTTACTCACGTAACGGGGTCATAAAATTATGAACAATCCAAAAAAAATCCGCGAATTTACTAGCCGATAAGTTTATGCATTCGTCAATTAACAAATAGAGCTTTGATATGAAATTGGAACTGGCAGAATTATTATTTTCACATGAAAAATAGTTACAATGATGTTAAAAAATTGTTTATATTTAGGTGAGCGCGTGGTCTCACTCTCCAAGCGATCTGTTTTATATTTATTGCCGTACGCCCCGCTGAGTTAAGCGGGTGCCTTTTCTCTGGTACCTTTCTACATTCAACTTAAATACATCTTACAATGTCTGACACATGATGCTTTCTTGAATACAGCCCAATAAAACAATCAAAGCGTCTCAAGTGTCAAAAGAATTATTGAAATTATTGGCCTGTTTGAAGCACGACGGAGTTATATGACAGTATAGTACCTAATGGTAGGAAGAAACATGCCAATATGCAGCAAAAAATTATATTTTGTAAACTAGTGCCTAAAGATTTATAAAAGAAACTACGGAAATAGCAACAAGAAAATATGGGGATAAAATAAATCGAGAAATATAAATATATCATATTTTTGATGATGTATCTGTATCTATTTTATTGATTCCAAAAAATATATGTTGTGATAATATGATATAGTAGTTAATGATTGTACTAAAGACATGCAGTGAGTGTGTCAGAACAATGTGATATGAAAAGAGAAAAATATATTAATTTTTTATTTTAAATGATCCCATTATCAAATGTCTTTTTCAATTCTCTAATAAGGGTGTCCCTATTATATCTATTGCACATTTTTTCGAATTTAAATCGGCCCAGCCGTTCAAAAGATATAAATTCTTTTCGAAATATTGGTATTTTTGATTACCCCTAATGGTGGAGTCAAATTAAGCATCAAAATAGGTGAATAAGGAATTATCTGGCTGCAGCAGTTTTATTGTTTGAATTCGTTGCCAGTATATATAACAGCAAGTGTATATGAAGTTTTGCATTAAATCGGTCCCCATTGCTTGTAAAATTTTAACAATTTATTTTTAAACAGTGAAATTTTCTGCTATTTTCTTTATTATCTCCAGTCCTAGCAATCGTATCCAATACTAAAAAGAGCCATTTGTTCGCAATAAAATTTTAAATAAGACTAGGCCTATGAAACACTTTCTGATAATTTGTTATTTTATAAAAAAATAATAATCATCAAAAAATTGCCTTTTTTGGTTATTTAAGAAATATAACGTAATAATGAATCAATTTGAACGAAAGTTGGTTTAACTATGCCCATTACTGAAGTAAACCCTCGGGCCACAATATTTATTCAAACGGTTAAAAACCAATAATAATTTCGAAATTTTCATCGCGTTTAAATGCATCGATTTGTAGGACAACTTATTTTTAAAAATGTAGGTTTTTAAATGTATTTTACAATGGTATTAAGAAAAAAAATCTTCATTTAAACTATTTTTTTGAAATTTGTTTATAATTTCCAAAATTATAGTTATAAACAAATTCAAATATTAATGTGGATTTTTTTAAAGCTAAAAACGCAAACGAATTACGAAAATAGAAAACTTTAGTATTTTAGACGATAGCACTTTTTACCAGGATGCGGACGTCTAGGTTTCAACTCCTGACCGCGAATATTGTTTTTTTATTATTGTATCGGTGATATTAAAAGTTTTACAAAGCTGTGTCCATGGACATAATGATATTCGTTCAGATTAGATTGGTTCCTCCTTTTCGCGACAAAAATTAAGAAAATTATAAAAAAGAAATGTGGTTTATGTCCTCATAACCGCTCTATTCAATGTTATTTCAAAAATTGTAATTTTAGATTATTTTCAAACATCAGAGACAAAGACGTAAGCTTTGAAAAACAACCACTCCAAATTTCAAAAAGAAATATTTTTTTGGTTTATTTATAAGTGACTTTAATGCAAAAACTGACGTATCTCGACTCTCGACCTCAAATGCAAGCAGACCAATATATTTTTTTTAAGAAATGCTATATATTTCACGTATTTTCATAATTCGTTTGCCGCTTTTAGTTTGATAAAAAAGATCACAGGGTTATTTGAATTTGTTTACAACTACAATTTTGAAAATTATAAACAAATTTCAAATAAACGGTTTAAATAAATATATAATTTTTTTCTTAATACCATTGCAAAAAACATACAAAAATCTACATTTTGAAAAAAAAAATACGAGTCCTTAAGCAGTAAGCGATGGAAATTTCGAATTTATTATTGGCTTTTAGGTTAAAATTTCGCACGAGAGTTTAGTTCAATAAAGGACTTTCATTAAAATTGATTCATTATTACGTTGTTTCTTAAATAGCCAAAAAAAGTACTTTTTTGTGATTTTTAATTATTTATTTTTAAATTAACAAATTATCAGAAAGATTTTTCATAGACCTAGTCCTATTCAAAACTCATTGCCAACAATTCAATATTTTTATTTTTGTGACACGATTACTAGGATCAGAGATAATAAGAATAATAGCAGAAAATTTCACTGTTGAAAAATAAATTTTTAAAATTATACAAGAAACAAAACTGCCTATAGCACTTCTACATAAAACAAATTAAAACAATAAAATAGCTACAGCCAAACAGTTCCATTCAAAATTTATAAGCGATTTAATACTAAAGACTAATATTTTATGAAATTGTAAGCAATCAAAAAAAAAAATTTTTTTTTGAGAACTTGACTTCTCGTACATACCCTAAAACCCAATTTTATCGACTCTTGCTTGCTTTACCTACCTACCCCCTTTTATCCTCCAACCTTTCAACGGAATAAGATCAACACATAATCTATTTCCAGAGCTCGTTGTAATATACAAGTATACCAAATTTTGAGTCAACATCATGAACGGTTCGAATCGTTTGCACAAAAACAAATTGCAGACGAAATTTTTTTCGTTCAAGCTGAAAATATCGATGTTTCATGACATTCTAAACCTATTTTAAAAAATATATTTTTTTTACCGTTACTATCCACTAAACTACGTGGATGTGGAAGTAATACCAGCAGTCGTCATGGACAATGACTATCTATCCCTATAATACGTAAAACGTCATTCTGCATAATTATTGTTTAATGTCCCGATATTTCTCCATGAAAATTTTAGCACCAAAATTAATAAAAATGAGGAATATTATTGAATCATGAATGCAAAAAACCACAAACCTAATTTAGGGACATGGACACATTAATTTAGTACAACAAATGGACAAAGCCAATGTATTTGATACTCGATTTTATATTTTGTTCTTATTATAATTTTTCTCTTTTGATATAAATGCTACCTACTTCTTTTTTCGCTCTATTTGAAATTATGTATTACAATTCAAAAAACATTTTAAGTTGTTTAAGATGCTACTATTTTGCTTTCATAGCACTGTACCACATAATTTATAATTCTTAGAACGTATATACAAATTTTTGAATTTAGAAAAATTATTCGAATATGAAGAAAGAACTTTCATTCAACGATTATGACTTCATAAAAAAAGTATTTAAGAGGAAACAAGAATCGAACGCTATCGAGCCACTGCAACGATGCCAAATATCGGGCTATATAACGAGCGATGGATATCAACTGTATAAGAGTCTTGGATATACAGGAACAGCGCCGCCTGACTCAGAAGTGCTGAACTAAAAGTGTATCTCGGAACATGAAAATGTGGCTTTTTGAAGCCCACCTCAAAATTTTGTAGGGAGGAAACTAACATGATTTGTGACCATTTAGTGATGATATACAAGGGGGTACGTTGATGAGCCCGACCCCGGGCTTCACAGGGTCAAATCGGGCTGCACTGCAACCGCTCAGTATATGAAACGGGCCTGTATATGACCGTGCATATCTCTATATATATATATATATATATATATATATATATATATATATATATATATATATATATATATATATATATATAAATAATAAATATTAAAATTACCCAAAATACATTATATAAAATTTCAGAAAAAATACAATGCAACTTTCAATCGTCTCATAGTAGTCCTGTTAAAAATAACTTGATAACATTTTAAAGAAGAATTGATATATCATATAATCTAGGCAAAGTTCGTTTGAATATGAGATACGCACACTATATTGCAGTTTCGATATCTGGCACATCTTCTTATTCTTATGAGCTTATTCAGGAATATTGTTTTGCTCTGAAACTATAATAAAACAGTTTCTATAAAGCATGACAGATTATTCACACTTAGCGATCCCCCCGTACATCAGAAAATGTGATCAAATGTCAATAGATAGTATATTATATTACTAGGAGTAGAACGCACCCTTTTTTTTGTGTTGAGCCCAGGATTTGCGGCTGAGGCGAAGCCGGAGCCGCAAACTGGGCGAAACACAAAAAAAGGCGTTCTACTCCGTGTAATATATACTATTTTTTCTTCAAGCGTATTAAAATGCAAAAATTCATTTATTTATCATAAATGTACATATATTCAAACTACAGTCTTACATGTTGACACAATATGACAAGTGGCTAGTGGATAGCGCGCCACCGGTGGCTTTCGGTATTAACATTATGTTACTAGTAAAACAATACCCACTACGGCGGCGCTTTCGGAACTAACATTATGTTACTAGTAAAACAATGTCCACTACGGTGGCGTTCGGTACTAACATTTTGTTACTAGTAAAACAATGTCCTACTTCTACTTCTGTTTTTGGTGACATAATTTAAACATTTTAATACGCTTGAAGAAAAAAGTATTTTACCATGCTATTTTACATACGTTCCAAAGTTGAAATAAAAATATTAGGTCTAACAGGAGTATCGTGCTTAATATGTTTGCAATTAACAAAATATGACTGCAACTTTAATTAGTTCCGTAATTATCCCATTAAAAATAATTTAAATTGATATTATCACCTAATCAACGAAGAGTTCTATGAATCTGAGAGACACACTATGTATTTCAATATCTTGTATCTTCGCATCTTCGTATTCCTGTCTGCTTGCTCAAAAACCTTAGTAATACTTTGCTCTGAAATTATAGCAGAACATAGTTCTTATAAAACATGACAGTTTACACGACTCTGGAAATCGCCTTATATGATGGGGTGGGTATTTTACCACAGTTTTTATATGTTCCCAATTTGAAGACAAAATTTTAGGTCCTACGGATGATATCATGTATACAAAAAATGGTCTACACAGAATTTTTTTATTCAATACTTGAGTTCAGTGTATTATGAAACCAATTTATCTACAATTTTCTTTTCTATGATGTTTATTAAAAATTTTTGACGGTTTATTATATTAAATGAAGGTATAATACAAATATTGAGTGTTAAGGCAGTTAGCCTGCATAGCATGAATAGAATTAAGTTTGTTGCAAACACTATGAAAAAAAAAATAATAGCAATATTTTGTGGAGGTTTAAATGAACTTTAATTTCGTATACCTACAACACCTAATCAGAAGAACCGAAAACGCACCCAATATTCTGAAACTTTTTTGTCACCAAAGATATAGTGCAGATCCCAGTATATCAATAAATTAGAGATGATTAAAAACAAAAGCATTAGAATGAGTATAGGATATTTACCAAGCACACCTATTGTAATACTAGAAACCGAAGCTAAGAAAAGATATTTTAATATCACCAAAGGAGGAGGGTCAATAAGGGCGGTTTTCCGTCCCCTCAGAAAATAGATCCAAACACATAGAATAAGTTTCCGCAGAGACAATATTCAGTTGACTCCAACCAAATCGGATGCAAACCTCCACCCCCATACCCACTATACTACCACCATGGGGGTGGGAATTGTTTCTACGGACCTAAGAAACTTATTCCATGTGCTTTGGTCTGAGGGGGTGGAAAACCGCCCTTATCAACCCTCCTCCTTTCTTACAGAGCTGCATGCAAAAGAAAGTAACATTGCACCGAAAATTTGCCAACTTAGTACTTTCTGCCTAAGACATAAATATTGTAACCGCAACTTCAATTTTTCCGAAGTTTGGAAGTAACCACCCAATTCAACTATTCCAAAATATGAAGTATATCAGCTGGTGAAACTGGTCTACTTGAAGACTATGCAAAAGTTCCAGAAACACCCCGGAACAACTTATTTGATGTGTATGTAAAAGCCAATTGGAATAATTATGAGCAAATATTTATCAATGGCTCTAAAATCAACGAAGCAGTAGGAAGCGCGGTATGGTATTCCAGAGAAAACATCGATCTAAAATATAAGCTAGTTAATAATTATCCGTTTATAATGCGGAACTTCTAGCTATAGAAGAAGCTATACTAATCCCCACAACTGGCCCCACGTTGGGCGCCAGTTGTGGAGGTTTATTGTAATATGAAGAGCATCTACTTTTCACATATTATTTAATTTAATAATAACTACAAACGAAAGACTCGTGACAATATTTAAATTTGACAAGACAGTTAAAACTAAACTGAAACTGTAGATATAGTCTTAGTTACGCAGTGGCGTACTTTCATTTCTTACAATCTGTTTAAAAACGAAGAAACACAATTTTGTTATTTTTTAGGATTGCAGGAGCGCCATATATTAACTAAAATCAGCAACCCCATAAACAAATAGTAACAATTTAATAGCAGAAATTCAATTCCGTTACTCCGATGCAGTTAAACAATTCAACAATACGCCGATATTAAAAACAATAAAATAATCGACAAATTAGCTAGAGACGCGACAGAAAATGGAGAGAAGCACTCTTCATTTAGAACGCCCAAAGAAGATTATACCTTACATTTGAAGTTGTAGTTAGTTATAAGTTATAAGTTACATTTACGCCATGGTTTATAAACGTTAGTACTAAAAACTTTATAAAAGCCATTTGTAGACTAATAAGTATCCACAGTATAAAGCGAAACTTGGCTTGGCGGACAACTCAGTCCATATTGTATCTGTGAAGAAACTGCTGATCGACAACACATTATATTAGAATGTAATAAGTACAAACATTGATACCTACTCTTTATAACGATTTAGCTCAAGAAAGGATTCCTCTTCCCATAAATATTTCCACATTACTACAGACAAAAAATATTAAAGTATACTCGTCATTGAAAGCGGAATTTATCCTGATATATTAAAAAAATCACAAGTTACACCTGTGTACAAAAAAGGTGACTTTAATAATACAGACAGTTGTAGACCTATCACTATTATACCTATTATCGCAAAAATATTTGAGATCGTTCTTAAAAATAGACTGTTAGAATACTTCGAAAAAAACAATTTACTAACTGATGCCCAATTCGGCTATAGACAAAAGAGATACACTATTGACGCAATTTTGTGAAATGTACGGAAACATTATAGAAGCTTTTGAAAAATGTGAACTATGTACTGCAAAATTTTACGACATGTCTAAAGCATTTGATACAGTTAACCATAGTGTTCTAATACAAAAATTAGAATATTATGGGATTAGAGGAAAAGCCTTAAATCTATTTATCTCTTATCTTGCGGATCGTCAACAGTGTGTCAAGTTTAATGATAAAGTATCAAAACTTTCTATCGTTGATTACGGAGTGCCACAGGGGTCAGTTCTGGGTACTGTGCTGTTTATAATATACATTAATGATATATCATTCAATTGTGCTACTCAAGTGTCCAATAATGTATGCTGATGACATGACATTTTTCCTAAGCAACGAGCTCTTTTCCAACCTATGTACTAAGGAAGAAGAAGTTGATAACTTGATAAAAAACTGAAGAAGAAGTAATTATCTTACTATAAATAACGGCAAAACAAAAACTCTAGATTTTTCAGTGAAAAAAAAAAGGGAAATAAATAACGAACCTATTAAACTCCTCGATGTGCATTTGGATAATTCATTGAACTTTCACTTCCAAATTCAGAGTTTATCAAAACGGTTGTCGACTTGTATTTATATAATATGCAACTCAGCAACAAAATTACAGCAGATTGCTTAAGAGTAGCCTATTTTTTCATTTTTCACAGCATAATAACGTACGGAGTGATAGTATGTCATTCGAGCAGAATCTTTAAATTACAAAAAAAAAGTTATAAGAATAATGACTTAAGCTAAATATGATGACCACTGTAACCCCTTTTTAAAAGTCTCTATATATTAACACTGCCGTCCTGTTATATATATGAATGCTTGTGTCATATTAAAAAATTAAAAAGTAACAAAATCACCAAGCAGAAGGACATACATAACCATGACACTAGGACAAAAACAAATTTAAGATTGCCCAAATATAGACTAAGTAAATCTCAGAATTCCTACCTATATCTATCAATAAATTTTTTTAATGTGTTACCTAAAGATTTACAAAATCTTCTAAAGATTTACAAAATCTTGATATGAGTGTAAACACGTTTAAGCTAAAAATAAAAAATATCCTTTCACAGAATGCCTTCTACTCATATGACGAATATTTTGAATATTTTGGCTCCTTGCCCAAATTATCGTCTGTCTAATCAGACTCATTGTATTTAACGCTACATTCTAGCATTTTTGCATTAATTGTTTTTTTTCTGTGTTTTTGACAATGTTATATTTTACGTTTTTCCCTCCACTTGAGGTACTAGTTTTTATGACTACTACTTATTTTATATTGTGTTATTGTGACTCTGTTTTTAATTGTTTTTAAATTAAGTAGTTAGTTTTTATCTCTGACATATGCAAACATTATATATATGTCTAGCATGAATAAAATTCTATTCTATTCTATTCTATTCTATTCTATTCTATTCATTGTACACAAATATATTAAAAATATCAACATAAAATTATAAAAATAACAGCGAGAATCTACTTTCCTCTAATTTTACTTAAAATTCTCTAGTAAGGTTTTTGTAGTTACAGTTATAACGTGGGTGTAGATATAGAGTTAGTTTATAAAATAATGCTAATTTGTTAATGATCCATTATCTCATGACCCCATATACGTAGTTAAATGTAATATGTGTGGTATGAAGGGAACAGAAAGAAAAGACAAATAACACGAATAAAAGAGAAGATAAAAAAAAACAAGCAAAAAAACAAAACAAAAACCTAAACATAGTTTTAAAATATAAGGGTTCATAAACGAAATGAAAATATATATATATATATATATATAAACATATATAAAACAAATAACAAGCTAAAAACATACTCTTCGCCAATTTACTGAGCTGATTTTTACATAATTGTTACACATTCTATAGGATACTCTTCGCAGTTTTCTTGCAAATAATGTCAGATTTTGGACATCCTTTTAGGATACCTGCTTTGTTATGAAGAAAATATACGAAAAAAAAATTGGAAAAAAAAAATCATCCAACCTGTCTGGGATTTGGACACACGATCTTTGGATTGCAAGACAAGCAAGCAAGCAAGCAAGAAACATTTATTTAAATTTTACAAGAATGCGCCTCATTCGAACCTGGCCCGGAGCTAACCAGACAAACACGGCGCGTAGAGCGGTGGTAAATGTAGGGTTGGACGGGGCAGGTCCGGTTTGGCTAAACGATAATTGATAAAACAATGTTAAGACTCCGATCGATTTAAAAATTAACAATAAAATTGAAAAATGTTTTCCACATGGACCTAAAACTAATTCAAATAAAAACTTAGACACTAGTCACTGGTTGTAGCACTGAATAAATTTGGGCTGTTGACTCGGATGAAAAGCTAAACGAGGAAACCCGTACGAGAACTGCCGACCTGGCGGTCTCCCTGATGCCAGGAACATGTGGTGGAAATAGGATAAGGTTTAAAATGTTTGAATTTTTAAAAAGGTCATCGGCTAAAAGGGAATTTTTTTATAAAAAAAGAGGACAAAAAGAACAATAAGAATAAAAACGAGAACAAAAATAGAACGTAAAGAAAGAGAAAAGAAATGATTGGCAAGATAAAGTTGAGGAAAGATCAAAGATGGGGAAATGGTAGGTTGTGGTATAGGAAAGTATGGCTAGGGAAGAGGTTGCCGGAAGATAGGCAACGCCTGGTATGTTAGGGGGTGTTTAATCTGGAATGGGGCAATATGCATTTTGATTTAGGCTATGTTGATGCTTAGCGGATTATCGCCTAGTTTGAAGGTGCAGAATTTTTGGGAGATTTCTTGGACGTAGTCCGCTAGTGGGGGACATCGTGCGTATAGATCTCTGAGGGGGTGTATCTGTCGGAATCAGAAATGACTTTTCTTTCTTACGTTATCGTGTTTACAAGAAACGTGACGGACGGACAGACGTACATTTTGAAAGTTGTTTAGAATTTGTTCACTAACAGAATGTTATAAACAAATTTCCTCAACGAGCGATATTTCCGGTTTTAGAAATATGCCGATCACATGCAATACACTCTTCGTTTTTGCGAATAGTATAATAATATAATGCATGCATACTTGCATACAATGTATGTGCCTAAATCGACACATACAATTACAACAAGTTTAAGTAATATAGTATCGAATAGTCCATACAAACATATACAATAGTTATAAATATGAGTATGTATAAAAATAAATTTTTGTAGTTGTATGTGTTAATAATAATACAGGAAGATATCAGAATCATATAAATAAATGAAATCAAACGCTGATCACATAATATATTGAAATAAATTAATAAATACATAATTAAAACTGGCTAATTGCCTTTGACGAGTGCCATTAATCTCACTCGCACACAATTTCGTATACTTTGGTCGAAAATTTCACATTTTCTGACCTATTTGTGCAAACAATTTTTTTAGCCCTATATGGTAGTGTTATGAATACTAATTTAAGGATAACTGTAACAAATTATTTTATTAGTTTTTTAGAAACATATATGAATATAACACGCAAATATTTGTAATTGCAACAGTACATGGGTTGAAGAACCTCGGGCGATGGCCAGTTGGATCTTATCCAATACGAACGTCTTTATTTTAGTTGAAGGAAGTTTTGAAAACTATAGCGATAGTGCATCTAGGATACTTTCTATTCCTTAATAGTTTTTGATAGAAAACCACATGGGATCTCATTTCATTTATCTATATAAGACCATTACATTTTATAGAATGGTGTCTTCTTACAACATAATGTGATTTAGTAAATAGGGCACATGGCTTCTGATGCCTTATTATAGTCTAAACCAATTCTGAGAAACCAGGATATACATCAGGGTGGTGCATTTAAAATACTACAAACACATAATGTATTTATTTTTCTTCTAAGCATTTTTAATTTGGCATTAAGGATTCACTGGTGGAAAAAATATATCTCGTTGAAAACCTTTCCAGTCAGTAGTTAAAGTCTGCTCCATTGCGATAAGACACATGCTGCAATGTGTCTGATGCAGCAGCTGCAATGTGTCTGATGCAGCAGCTGCAATGTGTCTGATGTAACTCATATATTAGGTTAAAAAGTCGTAAAAACTATATATAAATGTTGAACTCTTCGCCGGTTTATTAAAATTTTTACGTAATTATATCTGTCATGTTATAGAATACTCTTCGCAATTTTAAAAAACAAGTTTATTTTAACCAGCTCTCGATGATGCCATCTTAGTCGGCGAAACGCCTGTCAGTGGTATGTGGCTGCTGGTTTCCGGGTCTTCTTCCGCGTAGACTTGGTGAGTGCTTGACGTTTCGAACATCTTGACGTAGTCTTCTTCTGAAGCGAAGTGAGCTCTGCTGGACTGAGCTCCTCTATTTATACAGGTTATCAGGAGGCGTGTTGCGGATCATTGCTCATGCGGAACATGGACTTCCACGTTATTGGTAATTTTAGTGCGGTGTCATGATTATAGTTATTTGGATGTTTATTTATTTCAATGGCTTCTCTGTATCTTCTTGGCCAATAATTCTTGATGTTGGCTAATTTCTTTGTTTTGTCGAATTTTATCAAATGGCCGGTTTCTTCTGAATGTTCGGCAACTGCTGATTTTGTAGAATTTCCCTTTTTTGTATTGCTAATGTGTTCTCCGAAACTGGTGTTTATACGACGTTTGGTCTCTCTGTAAACTTGTCCATACGGAATGCTATATACTCCTGGTATTTCTATTTCTACTAGACCTTGGTATTTAGGAAAATGTTGTGCCTCCTTCTGTTTCGCATTATTATTGGTAAGCTGTTGCTGTGTATTTATTTTCTTCTTTTTCTTCTTCTGTTCTGGTTGTATCTTGTCTCTTTATTACGTTGTAACTGTCCTTCGGTTTGTATCCATTTTTCTGTAGTGATGTTTTTAAGGTCCTATATTCTTCTTAGAGATGTTCTGTCTCGCAAATTTACTTTGCTCTATGTACTAGTTTATTAACGACGGCCTGTTTTTGTACTGAGAATTAGCATGTAGGTATCTGTCGGTGTGCATCTGTTTTTTTGTATACCTTGTGTCCTAATCCTCCATTATCCTTCTTGAACACGTCCAGAAATGGAAGTTTGCTATCTATTTCTATTTACATGGTATCTATTTCTATTTCCATTAGATCAACTAACGATGTAAGCTGTTTAGGTAGTCCTTGAAATTCTCCAGTTCCTTACGGCTATGTTGCCATATAATGAAAGCGAGGGGGCACCCGCCGAGGGGAAATAGTGTACACATCGGAGGAATTAGGAGGAACTAGGAAGGTATTTCGGAAGGAATTATTAGGTATTAAGGGAATTACAGAGGAATTTGGAGAAAATAAATATTATTACGAGGTATTAGAAGGGAATTAAGAGGAAATAAAAGATATTAGGAGGAAATTAGAAGTATTAAATGAGATTTGCGCATGCTCTCATCTACATCAGAATTTAAATGAGGTTATGTTGTGTTAAAAACGTTATATTACGTTAGTTAAAAACAGGTGCGTTGTGTTGTCTTGTGCTTAGGTAAGTAATAAAAATAAATCATTTAGATTAGAATTTTAAGTCGACTGCCGACAACTATCAAAATATGTAGTTACTTACCAAGAATAATAATAAGACTAAGACTCAAGAATAATAAGACTAAGAAGGATAGTTTATTACCATATGAGACATTCCTATGTTGGCTTTTCTTTATTATTATTTTATCTTAACTAAATTGTGTTTGAAATAGACAAAATTAATTGAATATTGTGATTGTATTTTACGATATTTTGTCGTGTATACTGTAAAATTTGTTTTATTTGCTTTAATTTGATGAATAGGTACATACTTGGGCGCGTAAAAATATTGAAATGGAATGTTTATCTTGAAGAATTACATGCCAATTCTTATAGAAAGGACGTCAGTGTTGTAAAAACATTAGCCCCGAGATTAGCGCTAAAAATAGCAAGTAAAGAAAAAATATTTAATAATTTAATTAAACTACCGATGAGACTATGGACTTCTAGTTCAGTAATATAACGATTTATATCGGACAAAATTCATAAAGTTTTGAAAATTGGTAGAAATGTTAAGGATAGCATAAGAATTACTAAACCGAATAGTTCCCACCCTTAAATAGTGTGCTTTATCCCCAAGGACGCCGTTTCCACCCCCATTTTGAGGTTCTCTAGATTATCTCGGGAACGGTGCACTTTTTGGTAAAAATAGCTATATACAAAATTATTCCTTATAAAATTCTATATAAAAAACGTTTCTACACTTTTTTTCCTAAGAAGCCGTGGAAATAAGGCGCACACATAAGGGTTGGTTCCTGTCAACACAATAAATTGTAATCTTTACTATAATCTACTTTAAAGTTCAATGCTTAACGCTAAAGCAGTAGCCACTAAACTCCACCTAAAATTATAATAAATGTACCACTTCCACCCTCTCACCTCTATAAAGCGATTTTTAAAGAAGTGAGAATATTGTATATTGTACTTGTTTCCACGCCACCCTAGAGCCACTAATTATCAAAAGGTTACCTACGTTAATTAATCTTCGTCGTCTTCCATAGATTCGACATTCATGCATGCTGGTCTGTGGTAATGGTAACACATTGTGGAGCAACGTAAGCCTGCTTTTCTGCAACTGCACCTGTTTTCGTATCCTAATTTGCATAAACAAAAAATTAGTGTTAAAACTGATTCGGGAGCCGGTTCTTTTGTTGTCATAGTTCGGGTTAATTTACCGCCAACTTTTCCATTCCCAATTGGTAGCTTCTAGCGCAACGTTTTTCCATGTTTGAATTAGGTAAAAAACGTGATATGAGTGTTGCCGTGCAGCAGCAGAAATTGTTAGTAGTTTTGGTAATATTACAGTTCTGTTCGCTTTACCAACAAGTTTGTTAAAAGTCATGAATCTGTATACATCTAGACTTTTCCCACGGAGGTAGAGTTGTCTAAAGCTAGAACAAATCGCTCTCCTACGTCTACAATTTCTCCATGACTAGCTTTTTTATTATTAAAACTTTACACGATGTCTTGTAATTCTTCAGTAATATAACAATTAAAATTGTAATATATAGGACAAAATTCATAAAGTTTCAAAAATTGTGTGCTTCATCCCCTAGGACGTCGTTTCCACCCCAATTTTGAGGTTTTCTTGATTATTTCTGGAACGGTGCATTTTTTCATAAAAAAACCTATATACAGAATTATTCCTTATAAAATTCTCTATCAAAAACTTCTTTAAACTTTTTTAATAAAATTAATAATATTTTGGTAAATGAAGTGAAAATGTAATCAGCGCAGGTCATATAATTCACTGAATATCCGTATGGCTATTTCCAAAGCTGTCTTTACGCGAAAAAAGTATAAATATCTATACACCACCACAATGTAAAAAATTTCAATTTCTCCCGCTACCCCATCTCAGACGACTCAAGGTCACTGCATTATTTTAGAGCTTGCTGTAAACGCTGTTACTGTTCAGGGCTGCCAATGTGCGGGATTTTACCCAAAAAGCGGGTATTTTAAACCCACTTTCGGGTAAAATTCAGGGTAAAATTTTTATAAATTTTTATAAATCTTGTTTAATGTTAATATCTGAAAAGATAATATTCCAAAGGTGCTTGGAGACTGATATTTAACAATTTTGGCAAAATCGCGGTCTTCTATGATTAAAACTAAAAATTTAAAAATTTATATTTTTTGAAAATCAAAATAGTATTTTAGAGTCAAATCATATATATGTATTTTGGCCAGCAGGATGAAAATATGCAAAAATATACAGGTTGTTCTATTTAAAAATTTGATTTTCATATCAATTGCATCTAAACCGGAAGACGGCCCTTTTGGTTCTTTACATTATATAATTGGAAATTACATCCCATATCACTACACCAAATCTGAAAAAAAATCCATTCGCCCATTCAAAAGTTACAACAGTGTCCCTATCGGCTGAACCACCCGGTATACAATATTCTCGCTTCATTAAAAATAGCATTATTTTATAGGGGTGAGAGAGTAGAAGTGGTACATTTATTATAAATTTAGGCGGAGTTTAGTAGCTACTGCTTTAGCGTTAAGCATTGAACTTTAAAGTAGATTATAGCAAAAATTACAATTTATTGTGTTGACCGGAATCAACCCTTATGTGTGTGCCTTATTTTCCACGGTACTATTAATTTTAGGAAAAAAAGTGTAAAGACGTTTTTTATAGATAATTTTATAAGGAACAATTTATGTATATAAGTATTTTTATCAAAAAGTGCACCGTTCCCGAGATAATCTAGAAAATATTAAGGTATTAGGAGGAAATAAAGGTATTTGAGGAATTAGGGGAATTAACAAGGAATTAAAGGGGAAATAAAGGGTATTTTTCTAGAATAGGTATTAGGTGTACAAAATTTCGTCAGCGGTTGCCCCCTCGAATGAAAGTGTCGTCCACATATCTAAACAAACATTTTGGTTTTAATTGGTAGTTGTCCAAGGCGTATATTTTGAATGATTCCATAAATAATTTGGCGAGTTCTGGTGATAAAGATGAATCCATTGCTACTCCATCTATTTGTTTATATAGGTTTCCAGTGAAGTTGAAGTAGGTCGAGTTGACACAAAACTCCATCAAGTCTGCTAAGATTGTCTAAACTATTGTTCTGCAATTCTTCCCGAGCTAATTTTATCGCCTCATTAACTGGTATATCTGTGAAGAGTGATGTTATGTCAAAACTGACTAGTATATCTTCTTGATCCACTGTGATGTTCTTCAACTTTTGAATAAAATGGTGTGAATTCCTGATATGGTATTCTGTTTGTCCAATAAATGCTTTGAGTATGTCTGCTAAATATTTTGCTAGTGCATGGGTTGGTGAACTCACTGCCCTTATAATTAGTCTTAACGGAACTCCTACTTTGTAGATCTTGGGTAGGCATCGATTCTGATGGTATCAGTTTCTTCTGGTGCTCTATTGGTATGCAGGATTCCTTGATATAGTACGTTATCAAAAATTGCTACCCTCTTACCGCGCATTTCTTAAGATTCTTTAACTTTTATATTTACTGATCGATTTTTTTAAAAAACGATAGGTTTCTAGCTCCAGCTAACACGATAACTCAGTAATGTTAGGCGAAAAATTAAATGTAAAAACCTTTTAAAACAAGATTTATTATTATTTAGGTGTACTAAAATGAAAAAAATAAAAATTGATTGTCTTAGAACCTTGTCGTATCTCTTTTTGTATTCACGAGACAAGCTTTTAAGAAAATTAATTAAATTTTTTAAAATTTTTTCATTTTAGTATACCTAAATAATAATAAAAGCTTGTTTTAAAAAGTTTTTTCTACATTTAATTCAATTATTTTATTTTATATTCATAAAATAATACCGGATCCTTCACTGAACGCGTCCTTACTTAAAACCGGACCCTTCGCCATTGCTCGGAATACAACGTCTGAGTGAATACTTTATGAAATCAAAAAACCTAAAAATTATAGTGTTAGAACTAAAAAACACATTTTTGGTACCATATTATTGTATTGTCACCAGAACTACACGTGTATGCATTTCAACTCAATTGGACGTCGTTAAGTGGTTCAAAATTGACTTGCAAAATTTGCGCCAAGATTTGAACTAAACATCCTAATATACACAAAAAGCAAGTAAAATTAAAGCTTAGAAAAAGGAGAAAAATTTGCACCATTCTTTAGATGTGCAAAATATCCCCATCGATATTGTGTTCGCTTCGAAAGTTGTTTAAAGTCAAAGGTCAAAATTATTTTTTGCGAATATATCACTTCCTGTTAGTCGGCCGACAATTATGACTATTACTCCCAACAGAGAAAATTTAAAGGAAAAAAAAACTGATAAATTTTGAAACTTGACAGGGATGTTCTTTAGGACCCACTGTTAAACATACTAAAAGTATCCACCTGTTCTATCTCTTGCGCTCGCTCCGCTGTCTTTAAAAAGTGATACTCCGTGTCAGTTCTTTGCTTATATCTCTCTAACCATTACCGATATCGAAATTATTTAAAAAACAATGCTTATGAAAATCCGTACAAAAAATGTTATATGTATTTTTTTCGTATCTATTATACTCTTTGGAAATACGAAAGCAAAGAGCATATTGCATTTCATTGACACATTTCAAAAATTGTAAATATCGCTCGTAGAGAAGAAAATATCATATCATTGTGTTGTCATAAAATTCGCACCAACTTTTAAAATGGTCGTCTTTCTGTCAGTCCACTCGTCATATCTCTTTTGAGCTAAATAACTTAAGAGAGAAAAGTCCAGTTTTATTGAAATTTGAACAATAAATTAGTGTAACTCCAACGTTTTTGAAAAAATCGATCAGTAACTAAAAAGGTTATGAAACATTTTATGAAGAAATGCACGTGAAGATTGTTGTAACACCTTTGATAAGATTCCATAAACACAAAGTTACTGCATGTATATTGACCAACGTTTCGACAGTCAAGATAGTGTCACCGGGAGATCATTCAAATTGCAAGTATGGCACTTAAACCTACAATATTATCAAAGATTACAACACTCTTCACATGCATTTTTTTTATAAAATGTTCATAATCTTTTTATTCACTGATCGATTTTTTTGAAAAACGCTGGGGGTCTTCCTTTAGCTAGCACTAATTTATTTTCCAAATTCCAATAAAACTGAACTTTCTCCTCTTTCTTCTCTTATTTAGCTTAAAAGACACATGACGGACGGAAACGAACAGATGAACGGACTGACAGAAAAACTCATGACGGACATTTTAAAAGTTGCTGCGAATTCTGAAAACACAATGATATATTTTTTATCTACAATTTTTCAAATGTGTCAATGAAATGCAATATACTCTTTGCTCTAGTATTTCCAAAGATAGAGTATAATAACAGATACGAAAAAAATACATGTAATATTTTTTGCACAAAATTTTGGTATAAGCAAAAAATTGAAACGGAGCGCCATCTCTCGAAGATGGCGGCGCAAGCACAAGAGATAGAACTGGGGACTTTTAGTATATTTAATAGTAATCCTTAATGAACATTTTTGCCAAGTTTCAAAACTTTATCAGGTTTTCCCGTAAAACGTCGATTTCTTTTCGAATTTGACTGGAGTACTTATATTATGAAAACTGGAGATTAAACAACTCTCTACAAAAAATCCCTAATAAACTGAGTCGCAGCAATCTTGCATTCCATTGTTGTCACATGGTTCAGTTTACATCCGGAAATATCAATTTTTTGGGGCCCCTAATGACTTTGCTACCACCTGCGCCAGATCCATTTCTCAACACGATTTTTTATAATTGTACGAAAAGTTGTGAGCCTAACTGTGTTGGTATAACTGTCGGATTGATATGAGCCGTAATTTATGGCCATTGTCGTGGTCAGTCATGTCTTAATATCACTTCTGACTTCCTGATGCTGATTTCATGACCTTATGCTTTGAATAACTTTCGAAGCGAACACTATATCAAAGGCAACTTTTTACGCGTTACTTATAACGCCGAAGTAAAGGTGCAAAAATGTATGACTAACGTTGATTAATTTTCCTTTTTACAGGTTATTGAAGATTAACGGAATTATATGACAACCAGCAACAATTATTTCATTTAGTTATTGGGTTATCGGGTTTGTTATTTTAGTTTTAGAAACTCTTTTAGTTTTATCAATAATCAGTCTTTTGTTATACGTATCTGTCGAAAAATGTATTACTAAATTTTATACGTACCTGAAAGATAATAAAAGAAACAGTAAAATACATGTGATTACATTATTGATTTTGCTTTAGGCCGGCATGGAATAATAAAAAAGCACTTAAGAAATGGGTCTGATCCCTTGCGAGCTTATTTCTACAACCGTATAAGATGTAAGAGACGCCTATTTAATCACTCAAATACGCTAAAAAGGAAAATGAATAATAACGATTAACAAACCGGAAATATCCAGAGTCTAAAAATTTCATTTCTAATTGTTTTGTTCATCTGTGACCTCTTGATAATAGTATGTGTTTCAAGTCCGGAAAACACCATTTTGACTGAAGGAGTAATTTGGGGGCCTACGGATCCAGTAAAACTAATTTCAGGACAAAATGATTATGCTATTTTTCTTGTGACCAACAATACTGAAGCTTGAAATTTGGCTTGTATATATTGATCATTGGGGATCATATTTTCTATGAAAAAATAATTGAATACCACTTCCGGTTTTTCCGGAAGTTGGTCTAAGTCAAAAGTTTTACTCTATTCTTATTGGGATGCTCTGCCACATGTATTCTTCTAAACAATGTCTGAAATCTACAAAATAATACAATTAACCAGTATTTTACTGGAATATAACCTCTACGCCTGTGACTTTTACGTCAAAGGATCAGTTAGAGGGTGGTTTTGACAAATAATGAATAAGAACAAAAATATAAAAATGACGTATTTTGCTGACGTTTCGGAAAACGAATCTGTTTCCTTTCTCAAAGCGTATTATAATGTTTGTGGGCTGTGTATATTAAATACACAGCTTTAAGAATATATTTGTTATATTCAGTATCCATAGATACTTACTTACTGCTTACACAGAACTGTTGATATATCTAATTGATAGTTTTATTTTAAACAATGTTGAGTTTGTTAAGTTCTTCTTTTAACATCGGCAGCCAGGTTGTACAAACATCTACAGAACAATTCAACACGCATTTATCCTCATTCAATAGTATTATAGCCGCTTCTTTAATTTTTCTTTTCTTGCTATCTGTCTCTTTTGTTAAAATTTTTGCCGAGTCCCAGTTTATTCTATGTCCGTTCTCCCAAGCGTGTTCGCAAATCTTCGATTTCTGAATCTCATTTTTTCTAATGTAACCCTTGTGCTCACCCAATCTAACACTGAATGGTCTGGATGACTCACCCACATAATGTTTATTACACTCACACGGAATACTATAAATGCAGTTTATTGAATTTTGCTCATGATTTAGCGGTTTTGTTTTTGTTAAAATAGATCTCAATGTATCTCATTAAAAAATGCCACAACCAACGTTTAGACAATATTCAAAAGTTTTAAATGGAACCCTTTTTTCATACAGTTGGATAGAAATTAGAATTTTCAACGACATATCACATGTTGTTATTTTTTTAAAATGGCGGCATAGGAGCTAATTTTTCTAAATGTGATATGATGGCAGCCACAGCCTGGCGTCATTAATGAAACTGATGCCAAACAACTTAGTAAGATAACAAACAAAATGTGTTTTTTATCGGTTTTTAATTAAATTTGTCAACCTTTTAATTTGTTACAAAATGGGATACATTTTAGGTATTGTATAAAATGTCAATATTTTCATACATTTTCTCGAAAATTTTGAACGGGAACCACTACTTATTATATGCTAACATTAAAGTGTGTCTTATAACTTACAAAAAAATTTATAATACTTTGGTTTTTGGTTTTAGAAAAAAAAAACGAAAAACCTTTAGAGGTACATTTTTCATTATATAACTAAAAACGCAGTATGCGTGAGATTGTGTCCCACTAAATAAGCTGATAATTTTTATTGGTAAGTAAATTTTGCTATTTTTAAATTTCGTGTTTCTCTGTCCTTAGTTTAAAAAAAGAGGAAATACAAATCTAGGCACAGTGGGCTAGAACCACCTTTAAATGAAATATGCATGCACTCTCTCAATTCTTACGGGAAATGGTAGCTTTATCTGTCCCGAAACAATTCTCGTAAAATCTGAAATCATTCCCTTGGCCGTTTTCTAGAAAATTCACTTTTATTTTTTTTGAAAACTAATTTTTTGCATCGATAAAAACAAGAATCTACTAAATTTTTGAAGCTTCTGAATACCCGGACATATTTCAAACAACCTATCAGTTAAGTATCAGTTATCTTCTTCAATCCGTGATTCTTACGTTTATAAAATAGACAAAGACAATATCTATTTTCATTGTGCGTTTTTGCATGATTTGCATTGCATTTGCATTTTGAATGATTTCTTTGATTTTAATCATGGTCACAGAAAATTTTCACTCTTGGAGTCTTGGATTGTTTGCCTAGTGAAGTCTAAAGAGTAACTGACCGAGCGACGCCAATATTCTTTAGCAGTGATGACGGTCTCAGATATCTAAGGTCGAGCAGGACTACTGCTCTTTACCCTAGTACATCGCTGTAGACCTGGACCGGCCTCGTACGGGGTGGGCGAGCTTACTTTACATTAACCCCACTCACAAATGTGAGCGGTGTGGATGATTTCGGCCCACCTCCCCGGGTCCTGGCCTGTTGGACCTTGCTGGCTAAGGCGTTTATCTTCTGGCGCTCTTCTGTCTTGATGATCTTTCTTCGCCAGCTTGTCACCCCCGGGGTAGTCATCGGTCTGTTCGGAAACTTTGGTTTTGGCTGGGATTGACTGCCGGTATGCAGAATGTCAATTGACATCGTGCCATCCGGATCATCGGTTAGGTAGGAATGAGCTAAGTAGCTCGAAGAAGTGCATACCTAAGTGCTTTGGTAGCACTTTCGATCTGCACGGAGCTAGGTGACTACGGGTACTGGATGGCATTTCGTCCGGTACCTGCAGGGTAGTGGGTGGGTGGTTGAGTTATCGACATGTCTCTTCTGTGAGTTGCCTTCATCGGCGGTGGTGTAGTTCTCATACTCACCCGTTATCCGACTGAGCGAATGGAAAGTCTACTCAGATGGCTAATAGAGTCGCTCGGATTTCCCTATAGTACATCCAGTTACGCAAATAGTAATGTTATTCATTGGTTACGGATATATTGGTAGACAAAAACTGCTGTCATCAAAATAACATAGGAATAGATCTAATGATTTTGTCTAAATTGACTACTTGGAAAGTTCATATAACCCGATTTTTATCAAAACGTCTGGAGTTGTCGAATATGAAGGTTTCTTGTATGTTATTTCCCCAAACTTGGCTTAAGTTGAAATTTGTATTGGAATGTTCAATTTTACTTTCTTGATTGACATTTTAACAAGCTTATCAATGCAAAATATCAGTTTTCAAAAAAAAATTAAAGGTGAATTTTTTAGAAAACGGCCAAGGGAATGATTTTAGATTTTACGGCAATTTGTTCAGGACAGGTAAAGCTACCATTTCCGGTAGGAATTGAGAGAGTGCATGCATATTTCATTTAAAAGTGGTTCTAGCTTACTGTGTAGGGATTGTCTATTCCAATGGGCAGTAAAATACCTAACACAAGAAGGTGTTGGAAATAAATGTATGTACAAGGAAGCTAGTTTTACCGTAAACGTCAAAGTTTCTTGTATATTCATTATTAGTATCTTTGTGCAAGGGCGACTTAAGGGCCGGGCGACGGCACGGAGGGGCGTCAAACTGAGAACAAAAGTTGTCTAATTTTATTTCAATTAATTCTTTTTAATTTATTAATGGTTAGTTTTTGTTGGAAAATAATATCCGTTTCTTGTATCAGTTGAAATAATGTAATAATGCAAAACAGTCGAACAACATTAAAATCGCCTAAATAATTAAAAAATGTGACACGAATGTTTTGTTTATCTTGAGACACCTCACTGAACCTCAAGCTTCTCACACGAAGTCGATCATTAAAGATTTTGCATAAATTAAAGCCAGCAACGTGCACTTTCATTCAGAAAAAATTCAGAATATTCAGAAAATTGTTATACCAACATTAGCTTTTTGTTTTTCATATCTTTCATGATTTACTGTTTATAAATAAATCGACTCTCCCAACGAAAACTATAGTAACTCATAAAATTCGTGTTTGAGTTACGATAGCTGAAAAATGGATTATGAAGATAAGATTTCCCTAGAAAACTATTGTAATTTTCTGTGAACGGTAGACAACCAATAATACATCGTGAACTCTATAGTAAATTGTTAGAATTCTTCGATTCTTAAGTACACCATTTAATCACATTTTTCTCAAAACTGAAATTGAGTTACTAGTTTTCTTTGGGAGAGTCGAAATGGCAATTTGTTTTGTATGAAATATTAAAACAGGAAAGAGGAACCTTCCTCTAAGTAAACTTGTGTCTGGGATCTGGGATCCTCTCATTTTAATAGCGTTCAGATGGTGTAGACAAAAAATTTTATATTACAAATTAATTACTATCAATAAAATGTTGTAAATGCATATAGATATGTAAACATAAATTACTTAAGAATGGTTTATCGAAATGCAATAAGAATATCTTTTTTATTTCTAATGACTTGAAAATTATTTTTTATGAGAATTTTTAAAAATACGTAAAAATAAAAAAATAAAAAGTTATAAGTAAAATACTGATAGCCACCCTCTAAAACTAACCCTTAAGCAGAAGAGATCTTTTGACTGATACTATGTAAACTGATGTCCAGACGGGCTATACCTAAACTTAAAATATGAATTTTATATTTTAATGTGGTCGGAAGATATTGCAAATAAACTGATATTATTCCCCTTTAGAAAGGTATAATTTCTTTATTATTATTATCATTTAGAGTAATTTTTGGATGTACTGTCGTGCGCAAAAAAATGGAACAAGTCTTATAACGTATTTTTGCTAAAATCTAGTTGTGTACATCTAACTTTAATTTTTGTGAAATTGTCAGTTATTTGTCAAAATTCATTCAAATAGAGACAGATTAACATAATCAAAAATAATTTATAGTAGTATTTTTTTTACAAACTGAAGTACTATTACTCGGCGGTAGTACCATGGTAGTTTTTCATCATAAAACTGTAAAACCGCTGCCCAAGAAATCACTACTTCCACATCCAGATTTTCCATCCAAATCTCTCACAACGAAAAAATTTTGTATGTGGAAATAATTGTTTATGGAACTTTAATAATATAATATTTGAAATCGTCTATCCCAGAAAAAAATAGTTGTCCTATTTTTTTTGCTCACGATAGTACTATCAGCCATATAAATATCGTGATGCAATTTTGGACCGACGTGTATACACGGTTATACTTCATGTGTTAAGTTAAAAAGTTGTGATCGCGGTTATTCTTTCAATTTAGTACGTTGAACGCCCGTGAAATTTCCGTGATTATCTCAGGGAGGGGCGCTAAAAAGTGGTCCTGCTCGGGCGGAAAATTTACATTGATCCGCCTCTGAGTCTTTGTGTTGTCATTCTTAACAAATTTCGTTAATTACACAGCCACACACAAAAAAAAGTTCTGTGCAGCGGATCAAATTATATGGATTTGGTGTATTTTTCGACGCTGAATCTGAATCCATAGTCCAAAAAAGGATCTATCGTGTCAGTATTGATTTTTAGTCAAAACATCCCTTAAAATGGTGTAAAATCATAGAAATAATGTAATAACTCTTAATGAAGTATGAAAAATGGTAGATGCTTTATAGTCGAGAGTAGAGAATATAAATTCGAGCCACAGTAAGCTATTTCCATAAATTAAACCGAAATCCTCCCTTATGGGGAGTGAAAACTATCGCTAAAACTCAGAAGACACAGGTGAGTGTAAATAACTGTACAAAGGCCAAATTGTATCTCTTAGAGCAAAATATTTGACTCTGGTGCGACAACCCCACATTACTCTCAAAGGGTACAAACTCATCCCTATGGAGGGTTACAACTACCCCCATCCTTCATAGGGGGAAAAAATTCAGACTTTTGTAGTTTTAGGCAGGGTGAACAAATATGGAGTAAATTCGTTTCAATCACCAATACATGACTAGAGACTACCATTAAAGAGTGGTAAGAGCTACCCCCATGCTCAGATGGACGGAAATAGACGAAAATTTAGTTAATTTAGGTATATAGCACACATAGAAACGGTACAAATTCAAAAAAATGGTCATTGAAGAGATATATCCTATATCTATGACTAAAAGGAAAAGAAGTCAGTGTCAAATATTTTGCATTAAGAGATACAAAAATTTGGTATTTGTACATGTTATTCACAGTCACCTGCGCCTTTTGGGTTTTAGCGGTAGTTTTCCCCCCGAAATCCCCCCATAATGGCGGATTTTGGTTTAATTTATAGAAATAGCTTACTGTGGCTCAAATTTATATTCTCTACTCTCGAGTACAAAACATCTACCATTTTTCACACTTCAGTAAGAGTAATGTAATAACATTATTTCTATGATTTTACACAATATTAAGGGATGTTTTTGACTAAAAAACAAAACTGACACGATAGATCTATCCAATTCGGATTCAGCATCGAAAAATACATCAAATCCATATAATTTGTTCCGCTGCGCAGAACTTTTTTTTGTGTGTGTGGCTGTGTTATTATAAACAGTAAGTACTAGTAATAATAGTTAGCTATAAAAATTATAATGGTTTATTCAAGAGAGCATCAAATTGACATGCTTCTTTATTTATGGGGAGTGTCGAAGAAATGCCAGAAACGCTGAAAGTGTGTACCAGAAATGCTTTCCAGATCGTGATGCTCCTTCACATGCATATTACCCTTGGCTGGTGCAGCATCTAAATAATAAAAATAATGGCGATATTAATGTTAACATTAATGTATGTTTCCTTGTAAGTGAAGAAGTTGAAATAAATATTCTAGCATATATCGAATATGACCGCACTGCTTCCACTCGCGAATTATGTATGCAATACATAGTTCTCGCGAAAATGCCAGAAAAATTTTAAAGAAACATGGATTTAAATCATTTAAGTTCCAATTTCACCATCACCTATATGAAAATAACTTCCAAAGAATATTTTATTACTGCAATTGGTTTTCAGATAATTTAAACATAAATCCAGTATTCCATGATAACAGTATTTTTGCGGATGAATTCAGGTTCACTAATCTAAAAATGTTTAACGGAAACAATACTCGTTATTGGACTGTGGAGAACCAGAGGTTAGTAAGAGAAGGTGCTTTTCAGAAACGTTTTGAAGTAAACGTTTGGTTGGGCATAATGAGACTTAATATCATTGCTCCAATATTTTTCTATCGACCATTAAACGGAGAAATGTATTTGGAATTTCTCCACTATCAAATAGAGTCTTTTATAAATAACTTGCAGGAAAATGAAAATCTAATTTTTTATCAACGTGGCGCACCAGCCCATAATTCAAGAGTTGTTACAAATTATTTGAATGGACGGTTTAGTGAAAACTGGTTGGAAACCAATGGACCAATCCGGTTGCCAGCGAAATCACCTGACTTGATCCCGCTAGATTTTTCAATATGGAGATATTTAAAAGAAAAAGTGTATGGAACTTCTCCACCTCCACCTAATTTTGCACAAAAAAAATTCTATCGTGTCAATTTCCTCTATAGGAGATAAAAAGAAGTGGTAGAGGGGTGTAACGGGATTTTTGTCGAAATTCCGTTACAGTTCCTTTTTATCATAATTAACTCATTAATACTATGCATTCTTTGTATATAACATAGTTCAATTTATTAATGCAGTCTATTGAAACACCAAACTTGCGCCCGAAATTGTCACGTGATAGCTCACCTAGTCTGAGTGCCGCTGCTTAACATCTTGTAAACTGTACCTTAGCTAATTCAATTTGAGTAAAACGGCGCGCCCGAGACTGTGTCGCCTGGTGGAAGGAATGCAAAAGAGCGCGGTGGGGAGGTATTAAAAATCGGGTCTGATAACTTCTTCCTTCTTCTTGTTGTGTGTTCTCCTAGAAAGTCAGGTATGAATACTCTAGTAATTATAATTTAATAATTTATGATATTAATCTAATGATTAGTTGTTAATCTTTGGCTGGTAGTAGTTTCAAATTTGAGTGATTATCCGTATAAAACAATTTCTTTATCTTTGCCTTATTGAAATATAATTTACCGCATAAATTCTTTACTAGCACGTGGGTACATTCGAAAGTCACCGGTGCAGTTTTTTTTTTGTCGAGGCGGAATGTTAGACGGGGACTCCGTTTAAAATTTATCTTTTGTGTAGAACAATATCTGCCGTCTATTTTGTATTTCTAGGTGTGAAAAGAGAAGCAGTGCGGATCTAGACTTTACTGTTTGAGGTGCCGACTATTCTGGAACCTACGAGGAAGGGCTTGGCTGTGGAGTTTTCTGCTATATGCGAGGTGAGTGGTTTTCATTTTCCTTAAATTTTTTCATTGTGAAAATAAATTTGCAACCGAAATACCACTCAGCTCGTGTTAAGGCCTGGTTTTTTTAAATTTTGGGTAGAGTCTAGAATCCTGGCGATTTTTTTTCTCTTTTCACAATACCTAATTATTTTTTTTTGCTGGTGCATTTTAGAATACCTAATTATCTTTTTGCTGGTGCATTTTAGAATTCTAATTATCTTTTGCTGGTGCATTTTAGAATTCTAATTATCTTTTGCTGGTGCATTTTAGAATTCTAATTATCTTTTTGCTGGTGCATTTAAGCATATGTTTTAGAGCATATTCCTTGCACGGGTATTTATTTATTTTTTATAGAAACATACTATTTGTGCCATTGATTAACGTTGTTTTTTTGCTAGAGTTTTTATTCACCAATGCTTTCTAGGAAGCCATTTTCAGTTAATTTTTGAAGCCGTCTGAGTCACAGACGTAAAAAATTATTCAAAGTCTTTTGGATGCAAACTTTTGCATCGTTTATAAAATATTTAATTCATTTTTCTTCTCTCGAGATAGACTAGTAAGGTCTATTAATTTGTGTATGATTAAATATTAAATACCTCTCTTGTTTTTTCCTTGACTTTAATCATTTAGTTGAAATGTCTTAAATTTCTTAAATCGTACCTAATTATCTTTGTTTAAAATACATCATCTAATTAAATTTTGTGCAGAGAAATTCAAAAGTTTTGGTCATAATTTTTTTGTAATATTTGCTATCGAACATTTTAATTTTTTACAATTTCTCATTGAATTCAAATAGTAGTTTTATTTAGAATTACGTAATTAATTTAGAGAGTTTGCTACCAAAGATAGCTTTCTCAATATCGAAGTTGCTTCACAACTTTAAGTTATTTTTATTAATATTTCCCTGACTGGTTTTAATCATTTTTTTTCCCCCTTTTATGTAAACACTTGGACCAAGTGAAGAGGAGAGACCCAGTACATGTTTTCCATCTTAATTAAGGAATTTGGTGGTCGTGGACAGCAACATCGTTGGAGTGGACAGAGCTGATACTCCAAGATAAGGAGATTGTTAGTGGGATCCCAGCTCTAAACATACGTCCCTCGAAATCATAACCATTGGAAGCTTCCCGCCCCATTCTCCTGCTGCAGCAGTTACGTAAGAACTTATTTTTTGGAAACTGTACGGTCTAAGTTTTATTGGTCAGAAGAAACTTTGTACAAAACCAGTCAACTTTGCAAATTTTTCTCAATCTTTATTATCAATTTTTATAATTTTTTTATTTCATCAACTTGTTGAAATTTTGTTCACACTTATTTTAATATCATTTGTTTTTCAAGTAATCTTAAATTCTATTTATATATAAATTATCCATTGTTTTTAACTCAACTTGTAAAGAAATTGTAAATATTTGTTTAAAAAAAAAACATTATTTTCTTGTAATATACTGTTAACTTTTAATTATTTTTGTGTTCTTATTCCTACTCTCCCGATATTCAAGAACAGACTACCTAACATTTGTAGATATTTATTTTTGATATTAACATTGATAATCCTTGGTAAAGAAAATACGCTGGCGTCCAAAAGGCCCAGTACAACTAAAGAAAAAAAAACTTTTCAGTGCATCTAAAAAAAATAATAACCTACTGACCCGTGCTGAGCTAGCAGGAGCTAGGTTTCTGCACCTCTTGATTGGGAATTGGAATTAATCCAACAAAGTGTAGTTAGAGGGGAAATTGATATGATAGAATTTTTTTGTCCAAAACTGGCTTCAGTGCTTCAAGGAAAGTTAGATCAAAACCTTAGGACAAGACCTTTTTTGCTCTTTTTAAGGAATAATAGAGTGGCAGACAAAAACTGCCACGATAGACTTTTTTTGTCCAAAATTGGCTTCAGCACGTTAAAATACTTCAGAAAAGTTAGATCAGAATCTTAGGACAAGACATACCACTAGGGCGGTCCTTATTTTTCGACTTTATGTTTTTTTGCGGGCCACCCCCTAGATTGGTTTCAATACTTAAAAAAATGTTCTGTGCAAAATCTGAACTCAATCGGATAACGAGAAAACGTGCCACCCAACCCTTGATTCTGGGAGATTCAAATAAATTCTAATAAATTTCGATATTTATTTTTTCAAAGCTTGCTACTGAGTTAGTAGTGACTGAAAATAAATAATATACATACTTAAAATCATTTTATTTATGAAAAGTCGTTAATTTGATTATAATTTTTGGGATAAGGTCTCCTTTTTAAAATCGTTAAATCGTGTTCTATAATCTTTTACAACATGCAATACGAATCGTTTTTGTTGCTCATCTTTTGTTATTACATTATTGTAATCTGTCATTAACTTAACACCCCGCTCTGCTGTATCATTAACAACTTTGATTTTTTTAACAATATCCAACCCTTTATTAAAACTATCGTTTTTAGACCAAGTTGAAGGGTGCGTTTCAAGAAAGTCATCATTTATTTGAAATCGTTTGAAAAACTTTCGGGTTTCGATAGTAACAAAATTTTCAATATATGTGTTTTCCACAAACTTTGGAATTTCATTTTCGTCTATCTCTATTCGCTTGATACTTTTACTATATGATGATTCTTCTTCCACATCCAATGTTTCTTCTTCCAGATACTCTTTCTCACCTGGGGCTTCAACCATTTTCACTTTGGATTCTTCTGACAATTTTAAATCGAAGAATGCGAAGGCAACTGCTTCTGGACTTAGGTACCATAAATGCTTATGAAATTTTTTCAACGCAACACTGGATATCTCGGGATCGACGGCCTTATAGTCGTAAAGCTTATTTAAAAAGCGGAGGTCCTGATAAGGTGCTTCGGTGGCAAGTGGCGCGCAAAACCAGGCTTCAATATCAACTTTCACGACAAAAATACATTTATCTGAAAGACCTCTTCTCTCTTCATCTGTCAATGGGAATTTATCGCGGAACAAGAAAATCGTTGAGCAATAAATAGCTTTTGCCATCCATATCGCGTGAATTGCCCCAGGAACCCGAAAATATATTCCACGAGGAGGAATTTCACCCAAGAATATTAAGGACAACTCCAAAAATTCTGTATAATCTTCTCGAGGCTGCTTTTGCGGATTTTCCAGAGCTGATGTCACAAATGTGACTACCTCTTTTGTATCATCTAAAAATGGAAGAACATATCCGTTTTCAAATCCGGACTTAAAATAATGTTTGTTAATCTTAGCCCAATACTGTTGAAAGCGTTTAAAGAAAATTCTTGGCCTTAAAAATTTGACTGACTGACTGAAATAAGTTTTGTTTTACTCAAAAAAAGAAATATTAAACATCTTTGATACCGATCCGAATTTGGTTGAAATTGAATGACCAATAACTGAGTTACGAAGGTATTTCCACTTGAAATGGGTCACACTGTATACTATTAATTTTGGTACTTACTTGCTTCTTCAAGTTCTCGTATCTTGCGTTCTCTTCTTTCTGAAGCTTCGCGTGCTCGTTTTTCAGCTCTTCTTTATCTGCCTTCTAATCCGTAATCTATACCGTACATAAATCCTGTTCGACCTTTTTCCCGTTGTTGAACTAAAAATTGCCTGTCTTCCTAGATAGTCATCGTTTCAAGCGCGTTTTCGTGGGCTATGTCGAAGAAGTCATCAAACTTTGCTACAAAATTTGCCTCTTTCTGTTTTTGAAAGTCTGCTTCTTACACCTTTATTGAAGCGTCCTCGATTCTTCATACAAAGATACAAGCTTATCAATACAGTGGTTTTGTTTTCTAGTGGGAATTCTCGCCTTTTCCCAGAAAATCACAACTTCTTGTATTACAAGCTTCACTTCTCTTAATTTAAAAAAAGTACACTCAAAACTTGTTTATTAGAAGGCAGTTTACTTCCAGTAATCTCGTTTGAAAAATTACCGAGCAAATAAACACTATCAAGACCACGCAAATTAATTTGGCGGGACATTGTGCTGCGTGCTGCTCTTTTAACTAATAATGAGGTACTGAAATGCCTTGACGCACTTATTGCCATACGGGTCGGCTAAAATTACAGTGAGGATTAAGGTTTATGCCGTTCAGGTAGAAACTCAACCCTACTGTAGAGACAAAATTCGAGGAAATAGATCTTAAAACTAGGGCCTTGCTTGCGACCACCTATTAAAATTCCTTAATCCTAAAAGGATTAGGGAATTTTAATGTCAATATTTTCATGGGTAGTGTTTAGAATTCTCTTTCCTCTTCCTAAACTAGTATAAATTATCTTCAGGATGTCAATTATACCTATTGTTTACTTAGAAAAACCAAATATAACAATGTGGGGAATTTCAAGAAATATTAAATTTAGAGGTGGTGGGTGGCACGTTTTCCCCGTATCCGATTTCCCTCAAATTTCACCCACATTATTTTTTTAGCAATTGAAACCGTTGTGGGGGGTGGCCCAAACTAAATTCGAAAATATTTTTTTCCTCAAGTATAAATAAGGACCGCCCTAACATACCACACATATGGCGGAAGGTGAAGGTCACGGTAGGATATCAGACCAAACGCCCAAGTCATATATACTCATAAGCCTGTCCTCTTTCCTACTTAAAACATTGGAAAGACTACTGGACAGGTACATTAGAGACGAAATACTAAGGGAAAACCCTCTTAGTGAGCGCCAATATGCATACCAGCCGGGAAAGTCAACAGAATTCGCGCTGGATGATTTAAATAGGCTACTGACAAAGTCATTACATGACAAAGAAATGGCAGTGGCAACATTTCTAGATATAGAAGGAGCGTTCAATAACGCGACAACGCAATCTTTAATGAATGCGCTGTTAAATAGAGGAGTTCCAACAGTACTCTGCCAGTGGATTAAAGCCAGCCTAGAAAAGAGGATAATAGTATTCAATCTAGGCGAGGCTACCATTGAGGCGCATCTAAGGCCCTAGTAGAACCCGAACCCTTTTGCGGTGTAGCTAAGCCACGCATACGAACATCCATTAACGAATGGGTACAAAATAAATCTCTAGAGTGGTGGAAGAATTTCCCACAACAGAGACAGGCCAAAAAGTTCATCAAAGAACGATCGGCCAAATTCACGGAAGACCTGCTACGCCAAAATAGAAAGGCCAATAGGATAATAGTAGGTCTTCTAACTGAACATTGTAGGCTTAATAGACATATGAGTCTAATGGGCCTGGCAGATGATGCAACATGCAGATTCTGTCAAGAAGAAGAGGAAACCTCAGTACATGTGCTGTGTCATTGCGAAGGCCTAGCCAGACTGAGGTTCCAACTACTTGGCGAAGAGAAACCAAGGAGCCCTTATCAAGGCTGTGGAGTCTGATACAAAAGACAAAGCTAGATAAGGAGCTCTAAGTAAAATTAGACAAGGAGAGCCACAATAGATCCACGGGGGTCGCGGTGGCCAAGGCCAATCAGCCAGCTCCTTTTTTCAATCTAATCTAGGACAAGACCCTTTTTTGTCCTTTTTAGGGGATTAAAGGGGTGGTAGACAAAAACTGACATGATAGATAATTTTCTTTTCTCCAAAATTGGCTTCAGTGCGTCAAAATACTAGAAAAGTTAAATGAGAATCTTAGGACAAAATATTTTTCTGTGGACCTGTGTTATCAATAATAAAACGTTTAATCTGCTAATGATAAAATCAATATAAGATTATTTCTTTTCCAGTTTCGATTCAGATTGTCGAATAGTGTCGCTATTGCTGTCGTTAAACTTCTGTTCAAGCCATCCAATCTGCTTATAATTGTCAATTTACCAGTTTCTATAGTAAATTGACATGATTACCGCTACCGCTGAATTAATAAATTTCCTAATTGCGTTTCACAATTTAATTTTATTTGAATTTTGTCGATATTTTCAATTACAATTTGAGCGATATCGCAATTTACGCTATGAATATTTAACTAAAACAGAGTGAATGTTTTGATTCACACAAAAGATACTTTTTAATAAAAGTTTACGAAATATTTTCTCGCTGGTTTGGTGTTTTTCTATCTAATGTACAAAGGGCTTCGCGTAAGGAATACATTCATTAAATATTCAAATTAAAATAAATTCTGAAACAAAGTTGTTTTTTTAAATGGAATTTGTACTGTCAATTTTGGAAAATCCGCAGTTTTCAACGAAACAATGCAGCCTCCGATCAGCCATTAACTTAAATAACACCTTATCTCGGTTGCCATTCTTCTATTTACCACAATTAAATCTTAAAGTCTCAATCGATACAGAGGCATCGGATTCTATTATAAATTCCGACGCTGCCGAACCTTTTAAACAATTTTATAAAAAAAAAAATGTTTTCACTGTCTGGTCTATGCTCAAAAAATCTAGTTCTCATGACAATGTAACCATCAAAGAAACAAAATGTTTACGAAAACTTAAAGTTATTCCATGGCACCAAAACTTTGATGCACATATCGGCTCAAAAAACATGCGAAAATTAAAAGCTAATTTTGATTATGAAAAACAATTATTAACTATAGGCCATACTTAAATTCCATTTTATTTTGAATACAACCAGAAAGAAATGAATTTCTTAGTTACATATAAAGATCAAATAGTCATTCCGGCAACCCTAGATAAAAGTACCATTCTTACACCATCATTATCATTTAAATTAAATTATTACGAAATACCTGAATGTATTGCAGAAATAAACAAGCTAAAAACGTACTCTTCGCCTGTTCACTGAACTTTTTATATAATTGTTACACATCCTATAGGATACTCTTCGCAGTTGTTTGTAAATAATGTTAGTTTTAGACGTTTTTAATTTTATAGTACGAATTTAGTTGGTAAAAGACTAGTGTAAAATAAAGTAAGAATAAAAAACTGTACCATACCCCATTTGAGTTTCGAACCCGTAACTCATGGATTCCGAGTCAAAAGCATATGAACTACTCCACCACTCAACACGTAAAAAAACGTAAATTTTTACATTATAAGAGCTAAAAATATATTTCCACGGTTGTATATTACATTATAAAATGTATATTAGTAATATATAAAAATATTCAAATATTAAAATGAAATATCATTTCACCAGATTTCTTACAAAAACATAAAAAACAAAAAAATTTTTTCAAATTCAAATCATTAACAACATTTTTATTTACTGATCGATTTTGTTCAAAAACAATAGGGTTCTTTCTCTAGCCAACACTAACTTGCTGTCCAAATTCCAGTACAATCGGATTTTTCTTTCTTGAGTTATCGTGCTTAAAAGAAACGTGACGGACGGACAGACGGACATTTTGAAAGTTGTTCAGAATTCGTTCACTAACACAATGATATGAAATTTTTTTCTCTACGAGCGATATTTACGATTTTAGAAATGTGCCGATCAAATACAATATACTCTTCGTTTTGCGAAGAGTATAATAAAGACTTAATTAATATCTCTAATATTTACGAAAAACGTTTTCATCGCTGTAAAGAAATACACATATGGCTGTTTGTATGATACTCAAGCACAAGAATCCGAGGTCACAATCTCATAGACCACAAGTCCATGCTAAATTTTTAGGGGGTCATATGATACCGCTTGAAAAGGTATAATTTTTGTAGTCCTACAGAAATAAATCACTTTGAGCCCTATGCCGTACATTTTTAGGTGGGACGTGGGAAAGCCGCGGAAAGGTGAAAATCGTAACCCACGGGGGTTGCATTTTTTCAAACGATCCTGTACGGCTTACGTTTATTTGGCTTTCCCACGTCCCACCTAAAATGTACGGTATAGGGCTCAAAGTGATTTATTTTTGTAGGACTACAAAAATTATACCTTTTCAAGCGGTATCATATGACCCCCTAAAAATTTAGCATGGACTTGTGGTCATTAACTCCCCAATCAAGATTCCCCACTACTTCCATCGGATTCTAAGGATTATGGGGTTAAGGAGTTATTTGGTTTTACGGTTTCCTTTGAGTTATGAGGTCAATACTTAAGTGTTAAAGTTGAATCACTCTTGGAGTCTAATTTAAATGAGCTGGGTAAGCAATATTACAATCCAACAGACTTTTTTTAGTGTTAAAAAAACCTGACGTGCTGGGGAAAGAGTTCAGCGGCTCAAATACAAGGGATGGGTATGGTCAGTACCCAAGATCAGACCACTTTTTTGTGGGCCTGTGTAATCTATAACAAAGATAACGAAAATAAATAATTATATATATTTTTTACAATGTTTATAATTAAAATAAAAAACGTAAAAACCAAATGTAGATAATTTGCATAGATATACATTTAACAACTTCTCTCAATCTCAATTAAAACATTTAAATAATTATGAGTTGTAGAACGATCAAACATCTCATGTATTAAACATATACGTTTATATTAAGAACGAGAAACATAACTTTATTTTATTTAGCACCCATTATAAATTTTAATGAAGTCATAATGTGGAGATTTTTTTTGAATAAATGTATGATTTTATGATGCGGTACTAACAAAATATCCCCATGGCGTGTTCTTTAATTATGTTTAGTATCAAGGCATGCGAAATAATTTTAATTTTTCATAACATGCAAAATACATTTTAATACGAATTCAGACGAGGGTTAATCGAATTTATTTCTAAATATATATCTCAAATAGGTATACTTTTCTTTTCTAAACTGGAGGTCAAATCGTCTATAAAGTAATTCTAAGGTCTTTTCCCCAGATAATCAATTTACCTGATTTTATATTAGTATAATTTCAAATATGTCATGAATTAACAAACTAAATCGAAGCATTGAAACTAGTCAGAAAAATCAATTTTTAAAAGGTAAAACAAAACCATAAGTTAATCTATTAATTAAATAAAAAATCCAGCTTATAGTCGACGTAAATTAGATATAATAATGGCATCTAGAAGAATAAATTTATAAAGTTTTAAAAATTTGAGTACAGAGTCTTAATAGCCATCCAAATATAGATCAAAAGAGTTCCCACCTCTCAGAAGGGTGCTTCATCCCCTTTTGCTTCAAAAACCACCCTCCAATGATACATGCTGCCAGTTTTTTAAACTTTTCTCGAAAACCGTTAGCCTGGCGAGAAAAATGTATAGAACTTCATTTATTCTATTTATTCTTCTGCATCTTTTATGTCGTATACATTTTTTTCCTACATCGAGCCCTAATCGCAGAAATAGCGTTTGAAATTAATTAAGGATGGTAGAGAAGACAAATTCCCTAAAATTACGATGATAGAAGCAAGCATATTTTTACAAAATTTTAATCGTGACGCTCGGCTCGATTCTCTGCTGTTCGTTGCCTTGGAACGATCCATTGTACGTTATCAAGGAGGGAGTCGGTAGAACATTGCCGTATACCTACACGTGCGACACTTCATTGCACATCGAGTATTTTTAATCTAGTCTGCTTTAGATACCGGTGCAAGTAATAGTGCGTTAATTTTATTGGGTAGATCAAGAATGGAAATGGATGACGATTGCTTTTTTTGCGAAAAGACGCTTCAAAGTGGTGAAACTGTGAGTGTAGAAAAAAGTTTGGCAAACTTAATAGCGGTTAGCAAAACGCGAAAGGACGGTAAATACGAACTATTAAAAAACATTACTACATCGGCATTTTTTGGCAAAGGAAAAGCACAAACTGTAAAGTTGATAAATACTAGAAGGGACTTGGACGATGCTTTGAATATATTTAACAATCCATCATCGATGAAGCCTGACATTGTTCGAGCTGGAGAAAAAATTACACTTGCTTTATACAAGGCACCTCGTACTGTTACATCATTAAACCAATAGATTCATTTCATTTAACAAATTTGTCGGTCAATCTAATCAGGCGGTGCTGTTATCAAAACTACCACCCACATCTGCTGCTTTAGGACAACATTCGTATCGCGTTTTCCAACAAATTCACTCCTGGCGTGGAAATATTTTGAAGCCTAATGATTGGTGCCTAATCCTACAACTGAGAAACCAGCTCCTACTTTCATTCTTAAATTGATATCTTGTAATTTTAAAAAGGGTTGCGAAAAACGGTGCGGTTGTGCTAAGGTTGGATTAAAATGTTCAACAATGTGCTCCAGTTGTCATGGACAAGGATGTCTTAATTCATTGGTAGAGGAAGAATTACCTGAAGATAATCCAATTATTGAATAAGCAGTTGTTAGTTTTTAGTAGTATTATATTGTAGTAATAAAAACATTTTTGAAGTCTTTTTTTGTTTTTATTGCTAGGTTTGTAAACAAAAATCTGCTTTTTATGTAACATTTTTCTGTGGTCAAGGTATTTTAAGTTGTTTATTTCTTGTTTTTGCGTAACTTTAGTATTTTATCTAAATTTGTGAGATTAGGATGCCATATAGGGAAAAATTGTATAGGACATAATGTAGAATTTTATAGCGAATTATTTAATTCCTATTCACTTTTGACGTCAGGGTAACGGTTTTCGAGATAAATGTAAAAAACTAGCAGGAGGTAACATTGAAGGGTGGTTTCTTAAGCTAAAGGGGATGAAGCACCCTCCTGAGAGGTGGGAACTCTTTTGATCTATATTCACTTGCCTTTAGAGAGTTCGTATCCAAATTTTCAAAACTTTATAAATTATTTCTCTTGAAAAACCTAATTTACTTCGACTATTATGGATTTTAAAAATTATGTATAGAAAAGAAATAAACTATCCATCGGATCTTTTATTCCAGCTGGCACAAGTTCTGGATATTAGACAACTATATTGCTCTGCTATATTAATGGAACAAAAAATATCAAAGTTTAAAAATATAATTGATCATACTTATGATACAAGATATAAAGACAAATCTTATGTAATTCCTAAAGTTAATAAAACTACAGCACAAAGATGTTTTACTTACCTTGGCCCTCGCTTATATAACAACCTACCAACTCAAATAAAGGAGATCAATTCTGTTGGATATTTTAAAAATGAAATAAGAAAGTGGTTACTGAACTCACCTAGGTTATCTGCCCATCAATTCATCAATATAAAAAATGCTTAATATGCTTACCTCTAGTGTAAATAAAAACAGTATAAATAAATGAGATGAATTATCTAATTAATTAAAGAAATGAATAAAATAAATAAACCATATGGAATATTAAATAGTAAAAAAATATTATTTAGCTTTACAAGTATGTGTGTATGTGTTGTGATGTATGCGTGTATGTATGTATATTTATGGGTGTATATGTGTGTATATTTATATGTGTATATGTGTATATATGTATATGTATATATGTATATATGTATATACGTATTTACATATATAGGTATAGGAAAGTATGTTTTTTTTTCTTCTCTTTTTACCAATACCTCTAATGCATAAGAATAAGTGGAGCATGGATGGGGTATGATTAATTTGCCGACAGGGTTCATCCCTTTGCAATCATACCTAATCTATTTATCTATTTATTTACTTAGTATAGTTATTTTATTACATTATGTAATTTATCTTCTATAAAATGTAAACTTAAACTGGTAAATAAATGTTATTATTATTATTATTATTATTATTATTATTATTATTATTACTCAAAAAAAAGAGAATAAATCCATGTACGGGATATCAAAAGGTAATGTTTATTAACGCGGGAATAAATAGGACGAAGGACCAGTCAGCCTAATGCTGACAAACTGAACATGGTAAACTATAGATGATTGAATTTGAAATACCTCGTGTATTAGCAGCACCGTCCTGCTGTTGTACTCTTCAAGTTGGGCCCAACAGTCTCCAGGTCTCCGATAAGGGAAGGTTCACAAGGCACTCACGGGGTGATAAGTAGCGGTTTATTATTTTTAATTGACCGAAATGACTTTATTATATTTTTTAAGTAGTGTTCTTATTATTGATTTTTTGGTCGATATGGTAATCAAAACAAACTTAGTTATGGAAACAAAAAGTCTAGCACTGTTTTCTGAACAGGTAAAATACGTAAATAAAGGAACTTTTGAAATAAAAATAATTATTTAACAATAACAAAATTTATTGTGAAGATAAATGTATCGGTAGAGCAAACGAGACAATTCAGGTTGTGGGCAAATAAAATGTGCATACGATCTAATATTTCTAGCAAAACAAATAATCAAAATTGTCTAGGACAATTAAAGAGACAGACAAACATAACAAAGGCACTTCTAAATGGTAATTTATAAAAGGTAATCTACAAAACGTAATGGGTTAATATTTGGCAAAACGCCATACTACATTAAAAACTGCACGAGATAATGCTAACAAATGAATCCTTGGTTGGGCAACTGGAATATTACTCCATGACAACATTAAACAAAATATTACTAATAAACAACATATTTGGATACGCTGTATCAAAACACAAATCTTTACAAGAAAGCAAAAATATTTACAACGAAATTAAATGCATGGTAGGATGTTTAACTAAAATTTACGTACACAAGGATAATGTGCTTATACACAGTAGAACAAGAAAATATCTACATAGGTTTTTTAAGGAAAATACGATGCACTCACAGAAGCAATTCTAGTTTTCGGTATAAACCACAGACAGGTTTAAAAGTTATATAAGAAAACACAAGCCAGTGAAATTTCTCAAAACCGCACTGCACAAACAATAACGACGCTGGAAACGACGACAGGACACCGTACGCAGCTATGATGGATGAAGATAATCGAGGGACTATAGCCCTTATAAACTGCAATAGTCATTTGACCAATGGAAAAAGATAAAAGTGAATCTACTTACAGTGAGTACATGATTATCGACGTATTCAATACGATAGCTACAAAATCAAATTTCATAGCTCGGTATCAGGTCTGCAACAATTAAATTGTAAAATGTACACTATTACTTGACAAATTAACACCGTGGCTAAAATGATGTATCTTAACGTCTAAAGCTTGTCTGGAATTCAATGCACTCATGCACTGACGGAAACAGATAACAAATTCTACAGGTGTAGTTACTTAAATATTAATTAGAGAGTCAAATTCACTCCCATTTTATAAAGCGGCCTCTTCAAGGACTCGCCTCAGACTCTACTAGTTACTTTACCGTGCCTATAGACAGCCTCCCCTCTATAAGGTTAAAATTCCTATCTCGATCGTACTAGAAGACTGGACCGGATTAGATAATGTTTTCTGAAATGAAATAAAATGAGTTAAAATTGTTACGTTCTTTTAATGGCGGTGTTAGAAACTGCATCCTTTTTAGTACAATCGGTGTTGTCCTCAGCGCCAGTTTCACTAGAGTCACAGGCAGCTACACTGAAGAACAGTATTTTAAGAGGGTCTAATATTGGCCATCTTTCCAGAAAGGTTGGGCAGCTGTTTTTGTAGAACTTTTAGAAGTGATTGAATAAGTCCTAAGAACCCGCAAAAGTATAATGTTCAAAGTGATAAATTCAGAAAATTAATAATTTATTTTTAAATAAGCAAGTATCTAACAAACGTAGTAACTACTTTGTCAAGTTTATAACGCAGATCTCTAAATATAATAATTAACAACTCAAAATTTCGGAGTAATATTTCCCCTTGTAAACACATTAGTTGAACTTCGGCCTATTTCCAGGAGACGAGCTGGATATTTTGCCGAACATCTTCTATGTCTAAGAGTAGGGATCCTTTACATAGCTTCTTAGTGATGTTCAATATGACTGCTTTCAAAGATTCGTATCGTACCGACTCCATATGCAGAAGGATTTGTACCAGAAGTGTTTCGTATTCGTATTTCGTACTAAACGCATCTCATCTCATGATGCTAGATGGGCAGAATCAGACTGCACATAATGTACAATTGTACAAAGCTTGTCGTATTTTTTTTCTGTTTCGCGACAAGCTTTTAAGTCAATTAATTTTATTTTTTTAAATTTTGTTGGTTTTAGTACACCTAAATAATAATAAAAGCCTGTTTTTTAAAAAGTTTATTTTATTTACTGTAATTTTAAAACCCTTTGCAATAATTAAATAACTTCTCTGCTTCCAGCTCACATCGTACTTAGTAAAAGATCAATGATCATCAATCATCAATCATTTAAAACCCCAATTAATAGTCTTTCAGTTTGGTCGGTAGCATTTTTACCGTGTCATAGTTTCCAAGATATTTAACATTTAAACTAAATACTACGTCTTATAAACGTTCGATCGTCACCTTTATACTTCCAGATCTCGGAAATCATTAATTCTATAAAAAAAAACCTCTGCCCAAGGAATCACTACTTCCATATCCAGATTTTCGATCCAAGTCACTCACAACGAAAAAAATTTGTATGTGGAAATAATTGTTTGTGGAACTTTAATAATATAATATTTGAAATCCCCTACCCCAAAAACCCATAAAACGATACCCCACTTCGGTAGTGGGGTGGGGGTGGTGATAGGGAGTGGTAGTGGGGGTGGATGAAGTAAAAAAATATTTTGAGTTTCTGGTTCTTGTACACACACTAAACCACAATTTTTTTTCGCCCCCCTTTAATAATGGGGTGGGTGTGGTAATCTGGGTGGCTAATACCAATTTTTTTTTGAGACCTTAGCTTCTCTTGTATATACTAAATACCAATTTTATGGACTCTTACCTGCTTGATTTACCTATTTACCTCAAATTTACCCCCCTTCGACAGAGCAAGATTAAAATACAATTTAGTTCTAGATCTCGTTAAAGTACATATGTGTACCAGATTTCAAGTCAATATCTCAAACGGTTCCAGAGTAAACGTGCGCAAAAAAAAAGTTACAGACAGACAGACAGAAATTTTTTTTCGCTCAAACTTAAAATCTCGACGTTTCATGGCATTCTAATCCCATTTGAACAATAAAACATTTTTAATTTTTTTTTTGTTGTTACTATACTTCCACTGGATGTGGAAGTAATTAGAAAAAAACCAATTCATCCTCAGTTTAGTAGCTTTTTTATTTGTCTCCAGCATGTTTTCGCTCAATGTACAACCTTTCGAGTTATTTGATGATATGTTTTGAAATACCTTTTTTTCAAGCTAAAATTCCAATTTTCAAGTCGCTATGACTTTACAACCACTTTCATAATCACGCTAAAGTTACTTTAAAATGTAAAGTAAACTTTATTTCCGAAAACGGATTTTATAATACTACTTTATCTTTTAAAGCGACTTTACAATATATTTAAGTTATAGTGCCCAAAATATCGCTTTAGCAAGATAAAGTACGATTTAAAATGTGGTTAACCTAAAATGGCTTTGACAGATATGTTCCGTCTGCCTGATTTCCTTTTTGTAGTTATATGTTTCAATAAAATAATAAATAGATACTTCTTCGAGTTCCTCATCATCTGAAGAAAATGAACCGTTTATTTGTTTAAGACCAAAAGTATATACGACCAAAAGTATATCTAAAAAGAAAAGATCGTTTTGCCAAGTATGATGATTTAAGTTTATTTAAAAGGTTTCGGTTAACAAAAGCTACTGTGGTTTCCCTGCTGGATCAAATTAAGCAGCAAATAAGACTGCCGACCAACAGGTAACTGATACTGATACTTTTCTGACGCAGCATTGGTGCATTAGAATTATTATTATTATCATTATTTGTTTACTTATTTTTTAATTTTTTTATTAGTGTTGTTTACCGGTTTTATGAGTCTCATTCCACAAAAATAGAAGAATATTTAAAAAAAAACGAGAACGCACATCGATGATTTACTACACGCACGTTGCTCGCCTCCTTCTCTAAAATCTAAAATCAGGGGTGACCAACACACCATATGAACTTTAAATTAGTTAAAGACCCCTTAGCTAAAGTTGCATGTTTCCAGCATTATGAAATGCATTAGACTGAAAAATCGAATTTAAATTTAAGTCTACTTTTGGTAAAGGCACTTTAAAGGTTTTATTATGAAAGTGACGGTTAGACTATTAATTTATATCAAATGTTGCATAATTTGATCCTCTTTCTGTTTTGATCCTCTCCAATGTTTTTTCTTAGATGCCACCCCCCCGAACAGAGGTGGCATCAACCCCCTATAAATTAACACCCCCCTCCCCCCCATAATATATAAACTATTCTTTGATGCATTTACTATTAAGTTGCCAAAAATGGACGAAATCAAATTCATATGACATTATTCCGAAGTTGAATCGACCCATATTCCTAGACTTAGCTCACCAGCAACTCTTAATGACCACAAGATGATTTGTGTCGTTGGCTCTGTCTCTCTCTCGCAGCGTAGCCGGGTGGGAGGTACAGCGTAAGGGGGAATACGCGGGGGAGCGCGCTCATTCAATGTCATGTCTCCAACATATCCCCACCCCAAAACCGATAGAAAAAGAGAGAATTATCAACATCGGTTGTAAAATTGAGACAGAACCAACGATGGAGAAAACAAAATGGGTTGATCATTCTTTCCCGGCAGTCTGCTCAGTCTAGGAATACACGTCTATGGTTAAAACCTCTAGTTACTGTACTAATAGCATTTAGGGCCGTTACTTTCTGTCAGCGTTAAACGTGGTTAAACTTTAACCGTCGGCCAAATCATTGAAAGTACAATTGTTTCCATGGTAACTGAATTGGTTTAACCCACCGTTAACGTTTAATCGGGTTTAATCGGGACCGAAAGTAACGGCCCTTAGGGATTAAAATACAACGTCTGATCATAAATTTTAAGTATAAATCATAAAAAATATGCCACAAAAACAGACGGTGGGTTGATTTATGGTATTGTTTGTACACTCGGTCAACAGTCGGGATACAAAGTTTCCAACGATTGTTTCTCAGTTTGTACGCCGCCTAAATGGATTATTAAAGCGCTTGAGCCTGATACTGACATATTATGGTAATGAATAATTTATATCCTATTGACCCAGCCATGTTAAAACTACCCAAAAAAATTGACACTCAAAAATAATATTAAGGTGTTATAAAAACAGCTATTTCCATAAAAAATATTCACAATTGAAAGTGTGGTAAATATACATAAAAACAATAGACAATAAAACAATTAATTTTATATTGGTATTATTATTGAAACGGTTATTTTAATTAAAACCGTTAATGACTTAAGCGTTATATTCTGGTAATGGTAATAAATATTATAAATAATAAAACAATACAATCTGATTTTAAATTATGTTTAATGTGCTTTATTTAGTATATAAATCCGACGATGCTAGGTGTGGGGAGTTTCATAAACAAATGCATTTTAGGTGTCAAATATTGATTTACATCGTTGGTCCTTTTGAACTGTTGAATATAAACAATATGTATATTGTAGATTGGATGTTTGATTCGTTAGCCTTTCTTCGTCTCGACCTAGAAGATCCTTTGTGAGTTACCCCACTAGTTGTTGCCCAGGATTCAAAGACTTTTATAAAGCTTGTAATTTTCCTAGGAGCTAATTTCCCTAAGTTATCAGGCGTTAATTCCTCCTTTTCTAGGTACTTTAGAATAATGTGTATTAATATCTTGTATTTAATACAGTAAAATTTAACTAATAATCGCCATATACCAGACAAAATTCATAATGTTTTGAAACATGGCAGAAATAGAAAAAGCACCAGAATCACAATAAATAAAAGTTTCCATCCCACGGCTGTTCGGAAGAAAATTACACATTAGGAAGAACGCAGACATACATCCATACCTACGGACATCGTTAGGGCTGGGGATGGACTCAAACCCAGTACACGACAGACAGCGTGACCAGCATATGTCGAATCTTAGATTTGTTGTTGCCGCTATTGTCATCAAATAGTAGCAGAGTGCAAATCGTTGTCAATCGTATCATAATGTGAGGGTTTTAAGAGTAAAAGCTATCGGAAATGAAAGCTTATACCAGGAAATCGGGGTATGCAAAAGGGCACTATCAATAATTTTGCAAGATAATTAGAAAAAATGAAAAGACAACTGTATTTTATTCGCACAAAAGGTAATTAGAATTTGTTGGGCAAATAGGGGGATATAAAGAAGGCCGACTCTGATTATGCAATGGCGATGTATATTTTTGCCGCCATATTTTCCTAGAAGTTCAGTTACGCAATAAGTACAGAATGGTCTTTACCAATAATTGTTATTCGGTTGTATTGCAGTAGGTTAGGTTAGGTTGAAATGTGAGTGGGCTAGTAACAGACCCTCCACTTCGACCATCTGGTCTATTGTGGCTCACTCCTAATTATATTTCGCCCAATAGGTTCACCCTTTTGATAAAGCCGACTTCCTTATTGGGTGAGAGGTTGTCTCAACTGCTGCCAGGTCCTCTGGCAGCAGTTGCCCTTTGCCAAAAAAATGAGAACCCGGTTCTTTCTGCAGCAGGATAGAACGTGCGCTGCCGTTTCATCCTCCTCCAAACACAGTCGGCATTCAGCGTTATCCGCTATTCCGAGTCTGTGTAGGTGGTGATTTAGTCTACAATGCCCAGTATATAGGCCCACTAGAGATCTCAGGTGTGACCTATTGAACTCTAATAGTTTTTTAGTTCTTGATTTCAGAGGATATGTAATAAACTCATTTGAATGAACTAATCCTGGTAGTTCTTGCCAGTACTGGAGGATTTTTCCTCTCGGTCCAGGCCAAGATGGTTGTTTTCACAGTGCTTGCCGATATGTATTTTACTTTTCATAAAAGTACAACAATATGTTTTGAAGTTTATGAAAATATTTTCATTACTAACTGAGATACAACGAATCGAAATTTTGTGATTTACAATTTAACAAATCACAAAATTTCAATTCGTTGTATCTCAGTTAGTAATGAAAATATTTTCATAAACTTCAAAACGTGTTGCTGTATTTTTATAGAAAGTAAAATGCATATGACAAAAAAAATAATTTTAAACAGGAGTCCCTAGACCTGGGGGGGGGGGGGGGGGTAATTGAATTTTGAAAATTTTTCGCAAACTGCTTTTTCAAAATTTTTTAGGGGTCGTTAGAGAAGTGCTTCTCGAGATGTTATTTCCCATATTTCGTATGGGTCCCATGCGCCACAAACGAGAAAAAAATTATTGAAATTTCTAGATCCGCGCTTGAACTATAGAAGCATACGCTACCATTGGTCTTATGACCGTAACGTATATCCAATATATCTGTTGGGGACCTATGCCCCACGTTTTTTCACAAATTCAGCGACAAGTCCATAAGGAGTCTTGCTTTGCGGATTACCTTTTTTTGTATTGCAGTAACACGCACTGACTAATTGCGTTGTTGGCATTACTTCCGTTATTCCTAGACAGGCCAGTCTTTGTACTTTTCTTAGTTTTCTCATTGCCTCCCCTTTTCCGGCTTTGTCCCACCAGATCAGAGAGGCATAGGTTATTATTGGTACTACAAATAATAAGAATATTATCTGTTATATTGTTTATAGTAGTTTATTATTAATGATAAAAATATAAACTACGGAACTCACAGATAATGAGGCAACAAATTTACAAGAGAGAAAATTGTTATAATTTTTTGCTGCTAAACGGCTGCAGAAAACATTTTGAGACTTAACCAAAAAAATCTTTTAGTCATGAGCTATTATACTACATGAATTACTCGAAAATTTTGGATAGTGTTCTTTTGTATGGGTCAATTTCCCGACAAATTCGTATACTTTGGCACTACACTAAAATGTGAACAAGTCCATCGGGATTAAACTTTGTAAAGTATTCTTTTTTAAATTTACTTCATAAACAAACACAACGGTATGCAGCCAGCGTTACGTCTAAGCTGTACTCAAGGTAGCTGGGTATTCTAATTTAGCTTTAAGAGTGGAAAGGGTAAAGAGACGACACGATTTACATACTACGAGAAAGGGAAGTCAGAACGAAATATTTCTCCGTTACAAGAAGCTTGGCATTTTGCAATTGTCAGCTAAATTTTTTAATAGTGATGTGTTTTCATTAAGTTTCTTTTTACGACTTCTTTTTTACGACATCAACTTCTTTAACATGAAGCAGGCCTAATTGTTTTCACCGGTTATTTCCGTAAGCAGTTTATAAAGAAATAATTTTTTTTGTAACTTAGATTTGGCAACGGCCATTTTGCAGCAAGTCACGCTTACACTTCATTTCTTTCCAGGGTTCTAAAGTTAGACGCGAATCTTCTAAAGTTAGATGCAAGTCTTCGAAAGTTAGATGCAAATCTTATAAAGTTAGATGCAAATCTTCTAATTTTGGATGCACATCGTAGATATGCATTTATTTTAATTTGGGTTGGAAACTTTAATTTTTTTTTAACCATCCAATGGGGTTGTTTTTCTTCTCCTCTACGTAATTAGAAGATGGAACGTACATATTAGTCTAGGACAACTTTTTACGGAGATCGCGACGATAGTATGGTAGAATAGATGTGATTTATCCTTATGGAATTTCTGGAAGCGTCGAACATGGTACTGAGAACTTCTTGACTTAATCAGCGATTACGTCAATGTGGGTTGGATTTCACCATCATCATCCCTCACTTGGAGTCACTACTTTAATTCACTAAGAATTCCAGATAAGTGTCGCAAATAAAGTTTTTATCTGATTTTTTTTTAATATATAACTCATATTTTTATGCTTTAATATTTTTAGAATTCTTTGAAGTATCAAATGGCAAATTTTTTTTTTAAACTATTTCCATTTTCAATTTTATCTTTAATATGTTTTCAACGAACAGTTAGTATTTTCAATTATTATTAAGATGTAAATTATCGGCGTAACGTCTAATTAAAAACAAATATATAAAAAGTTCTGTAAAGACTTTGTGATCACAATTTCTACGAAACGCTTATATTTAAATAATAAATTTTGACCTTTAAACACCATATTGTCGGTTCATGTTTAAGACAATATTTTAAAAAATATCTACATAACATATTATCGTCCATTCGTTTTTCTCTTTTGTACATAAATTTGTTTAACTTTTAAGGCCTCAGTTTAGTTGTTTCCTAACAAAAACACATCAAGTTTGATTGGTTTATAATAAAATCAATTTTATAATCACATTGTCCACTTATTTCAGGTATTTTGAAACAAACTATTTTGAAACAAACTATTTTTATACAAACTATTTTGATACAAACCATTTTGATAATATCTTTAGGATTATTAATTTACACTTTTTTTTTAGTCAACAATTTATACTTTCTTTATTGATTAGTTTATCTTTCTTGTAATCAAACTTCAGTTTTAGTGCAAATTACAAATATAGAAAGATTGGCGCCCCACCTCTCTTGTAAAATTATCTTTATATAAGTCAAATTAACATCTTTTGAGAAAAATTATAAAAACACCTGTCATATATTAATTACAATCTATCAAACACGTAAAACCATTTGTAAAGTGTTTTCTGAGCCATGACTCATCTGGCGTGTCTCTGAGCTACTGGGGTAGTAACATTTTTTCTCTAAATAACATAAAGTTCAGTCTAAATCTCGAACACGTTAGAAAAAAATAATTAATTTATTAAACAGCGAGGAAATAATGTTATAACTGTTTCTGCAGGTATGTACATCAAAACTACTGTCGGTACTAATAGTTTTGAACAAACTACAAGATATTTCTAAATTTTTTAGAAATTATATAATAAACAAGATTCTATTTAAAAAGGTAATTTCAACTGAAAAAAACTATTGATCAGTAATTGAAAATTTATAAAATGTGTGAGTATGTACACATTTAGAAGAAAAAAACTAATAAAGCAGACTTGTATGTAGATATATTGAAAACTATTGTACTATTTAGTAAACTTTAGTAAGTAGTACAGCTTACTGGATCTCCATGAGGGGAGAGAAATTAATTAGGCAGAAAATCTTCCAAAAGTTTGTTTGTGCTATTTAGAACGGGAAATGTTGGAAACTAACTAGCAGAATTCAAATCAAATTGATATCAAGCAGAAACTGTTACACTGTTACTCTGTAAGAGATGTTCAATAGTGTGCAAAATTACTTTTTAATTATACCACTTAAATTAAAATCTAACAGCAAACTTTTCTGATAACATAATGGCTGATGTTGCACAGTTCTTTAAAGTATTTCAGTTTACTGAAATCAGAAAACGTATTAGGGCATCCTAATAAATTAAAGTGGTATCTTCCGAGAAAAATATAAATCAAGAGGTTTCGCATGTGGATTGTGAATCAATGATTAATTTTACTATTTAAAAGTGGTCGATACCTCGTCGGCTTGATGCACCACGTAAGTTAGGAAAAATGTTTTTTTCACGAACATCTCAAAAACTATGAAAGTCACAAAAACAGGACAGGCTAAAACATGATCTACAATTTAATTTTTACTTACATTAGTTTGCCAAGGGGAAGTATTGTACAATCACCCTTCTAGATTTCTTCACAATTTCATGTTTTAGAATATGTAGCTAGAAGTTCTGGCCGCACTTTCAGTCGATGCATGGATGCTATCAATTTGTAAAACAAACCGGTACATTTAAATGTGATCCCACATACCGAGAATGCTAGCAGCAGTTCACATTGCTAGGATAAATAAATAATGTCAGAGGTTGACCCGATAGAAGTTATATTTATTTGATTTATATATTTGCTTTTGAAGTATATGTACAGGGTGATCTACCACGACATGCGGAAAATTTATCAGTCCCACCGAAACTTCTTCTTCTTCTTCCAAAGACCATTATATCGTCCACTGCTGAACATAGGCCTCCCGCAAACTGTGCCACTCATGTCTATTCTGCGCGAGCTGCATCCAGTTCGGGATTCTCTTTACGTCATTCGTCCATCTCGTTGGAGGTCGTCCTCTATTTCGATACGCCTCATATCGTGGTCTCCCCACCGAAAGGAGTTTAAAAAATGAAAAATTAAAAAAACAACCAAAAAAATTACCTTATTTTTTGTAGAAATGCGCCGCCAATGTCGTTAACCAATCTGACGTAACGCGGTACAACCTATCACTTCCCTTCTCCCTTTATCAGACTTGGAATTGACAGCAAAGCTGGAGAGGATTAAAAGTGACTTTTTGGATTCAATTAAATCACGCTACAAAAATAGCAAACTTGATCGCACGCGCCAGCTTTATTTATTTATTTATTTATTTATTTATTTATTTATTTATTTATTTATTTATTTATTTATTTATTTATTTATTTATTTATTTATTTATTTATTTATTTATTTATTTATTTATTTATTTATTTATTTATTTATTTATTTATTTATTTATTTATTTATTTATTTATTTATTTATTTATTTATTTATTTATTTATTTATTTATTTATTTATTTATTTATTTATTTATTTATTTATTTATTTATTTATTTATTTATTTATTTATTTATTTATTTATCTATTTATTAAAGATCATGTTAATACACAAATCGTTTACATTCGTCAACAAGAACAGAGACATTACTTAATATTTATATTTAAAATTATTAGTTAGAACTACACATAATGGTGATTAAAACTCTAAATGGAAAATATATTAACAATACTAAACACATAGAACAAACCACAGTTTAAAAAATCTACAGACATAAAGTATATAAAATAAAAAAAGTGCGTTAATCAACGTGGAAATCATCATTTAATATATCATTCAAAGAATAGAATGCTCTTTTGGTAAGGTATGTTTGTATTCTCTCTTTGTATTGATTAGCGGGTAAGTACTTAATATGGTTTGGAAGTTTATTATATAGTTTAGGTGCATAATAGTTTGTAGAGAATTTGCTTTTGTTTACTCGATGAAACTCTATTTCAATCATTGTATTATTTCTCGTATCGTGGTGGTGAATATCATTATGATAGTTGAATAGACGAATATTGTCTCTTATCCATAGTAAACATTTCAGCGCATACACACAAGAGAAAGGGGGAATTTTTAGTTCGATAAATTTTTGTTTTATATCTACACGATATCCTGATCCTGTGATAGCTCTAATTGGCACGCCGTTGAAGTTTACAAATTTGCTCGGCATGGGGTGAATGTCGCCAAGCTAATATTGCTTAACACATAGTGGGGTGGAATAGACCGTAGTAAGCAGTTAGTATAACTAAATTGTCTACAACAGGGTATAAATTTCTCAAAACGTAAATATTTTTGGAGAGTTTTTTTGACAGTTGATCTATATGTGTTTCCCAAGAAAGCCTAGAGTCTAGGTGTATTCCAAGAAACTTAACTGATGCCGGGTTATCAAAATCACAGTGTTTTAGTGTAAATATGCATTTCATAGTTTTACTTTCATTGAGGTGTAGTTGATTTACTGTAAACCATGTGGAGGCCTCTGATTGTGTTTTATTCATTAAATTTAAAAGCTGTTCTAAGTTGTTATGTTCATCCAGAGTAGTTGTATCATCTGCGTATAAAACTAGATCACTATTTGGAAGGGAGTTAGTTATATCGTTTACGTAGATAAGAAACAGCAACGGCCCCAGTATTGACCCTTGTGGCACTCCATATTTGATAGAACTTAAGCTAGAATTCATGTCATTATTGGTTAGATATGATTGAATAATTTTAGTACTTAAGGGATTAAATCCATAAAAATTTAGTTTTTGAATTAATTTATCATGTGCTACACAATCAAAAGCCTTACTCAGGTCACAGAATGTTCCACCTATATATGTTGCCTCATCAAATCCCTTGGAGATCTTATCTACAAGTGTTAAAATTGCCATTTCCGTATTACGATTTTGTCTGAAACCAAATTGTTCATTAAAAAATAAACTATTACTTTCGAAGTACTCTGCTATTTGCTTAGCTAAAAGCCCTTCCACTATCTTGGCAATGATGGGAACTAAAGATATCGGTCTATAGTTACCTGGGTCATCGCGGTTTCCTCCTTTAAAGATTAGGATTACTTTAGCAATTTTTAGAGAGTCTGGAAATTCACCTGTCTTTATGGATAAATTTAAGTGCGTTAAAGGTGATATTATCATGTTTTTTTTATTTGTTTTATGATTTTTACATTTATACCATAAATATCCAGAGAGTTTTTATTCTTTAAATTATTAATTGCCTCCCTTACTTGAATGTTACTTCACGAAATTTAAATGTTTTATTAATGTTTTTGTTCAAGAATTCGTCAGGTTGATGCCTTACTGTTTGTAGTTTTGATACTAGTACTTCTGCTTGATTAACGAAGTAATTGTTAAAATCAGAGGGATTTATTGCGTCGTCTAGAGAAGCATGAACGTTTGGCCTACAATTATTAATTACCTCCCACATTGATTTAGAATAGTTGTTTTTGGAATTTATGTACTCACTATTTATTCTTTTTTTTGTATTTAGAATTTCAACTCTATATTGTCTTTTTTGTTCCACATACATGTTTTTATTTTCATTAGTGGGGGACTGTTTACACACATCATGCAAGAACCCAAGCATATCTCTCATATTTTTTAGATGTTCATTAAACCACAATACACGTTTTGTATTTATTACAATCTTGTCGATGAACATGTCCCATTTATCATTAATTGTAAAGCTATTAGATTTAAGAAAGGAAAAGTCAACTGTTTGCATTATGTTGTGAAATTTAAATAAACCCTGTTCGGTTATTGGTCTAATCGTTTTTTGTGTATTTAAAATTTTTGGATCTAGAAGGTGTATATAAATTGTAACTGAATTATGATCAGAAATATGTAAATCTCTTACTGCAGTACTGTACTCTCCTGAAAAATGTATTAATATGTTGTCTAAGCAGTTGTTTTCTCTAGTTGCCTCTGTTATGCAAGTGTTAAAATTAAAAGAAGTCAGTAGATAATTAAATTCTTTGTCATATTTATCTTGAGTATGAAAATGTATGTTAAAGTCACCAGTTATTATGATCTTATGCGTATGTGCCTTTAATTTGTTTAAAATGGTAGAGACAATATCAATAAATTGTTCAAATTTTTTTGTATCTCTATGAGGTGTTCTGTAAAGTGAAACAATAATGTAATTACCATTGATAACCTCTACTGCTGATACTTCACAGAGTGATTCACGTGACAACAATACAATATCATTACGATCTTTAAAATCAATACCGTTCTTTACAAAAATTATACTACCATCATGTGCCGAGGTAGTTCTGGCATAATGTGAGGCCAATGTATAATTATGTATGTTTATCGTACCTATTTCATCTGGCTTCAGCCAATGTTCGCTAAACGTTAAGACGTCAGGCATTTCCTTGATTTGGGCAAAATACCCTTCTATCTCATTTACTTTATATCTCAAAGATTGAACATTAAAATGGAATACTGAAAGAGCATTCTTTCTTCTGCATTTTACTTGTTCTTGCCCACACTGGGAGACTGAAAACCCTCATTAATAATTTCTTCACTTATTTCTTTTTGTAGTGGTATTTTATTTACTACTTCCTGCCTAGAGATGTTGTCCATAAGGTCGTCATTTTCAGTTTGTACAGAATTATTAGGTAGTTTCGGATTATCAAGGAACCTGCGCCCCTTTTTGAAATCGAAACGATCATACATTATACCAGATGGCCAAAATTTGCTGTCATATACCATATCATGGAGTACTGGGTCAAGTCCGACCATGAAACTATTGTTGTTCTCTACCTTTTTGTATAAGTCTAACGATTTAACATAGACGTTGTTAATGTCTGTGTTAGATTTCCTTGCGATATAGTTTTTTACAACTTGTTGTGTTACTTTGTTTTTTGCTTTAGAGATGTAGTTTAACTTTTTATGCCAATTAACTTTCCCAGGTAAGTTCATTGCTCTATACTGACCACAGACAAGCAACAGTAGCGTATCTTTGCAAGTTTTAATGCAAGAAAAATTACTAAATTACCTCGGATCACTCTAAAATTTTGCAGGGGCTTTCCCACATAGAAATCTAGTACACCATTTTATTTTCCTCATGTAAATCACCCTGTATATTATAAGTTAATCTTGCAGACTGTGTACTTCGTATAAAGAATATATGGACTCCAAACATAAGTTTTAATTATTCAGAATTCTTGCAGGATCTTTTGGAAAATAATTTCTATACGATTATTTGTCAGATAAGAGTGCATTTATCTTTTAACTCAGAATGGTAATAAGTAGAATACCAAGTGAACGATCCTATCCAGCAAAAAATAGCAAGGATAGTAAATCAAATTCATCGTTTCATCTCAATATCGAAAAACGAATTTAAAACTATTTTTCTTCCATAAGATCGAAGGGACGCAGCGTCGTCGCGCCGGGGAGTATTTTTGTATTAAGAAAATATGTATACATTGTATAATTTTTCATCGAAGAGATTTCTGTTTAATACGTTACATGCTACCAAAAATAATAAATTATCAAAACGTATTTTTTACAAGAAATCTAATTGAAATTGAAATACTTTGGCCTCTATTAATACTGACCCAATATATTGAGAACGAAATAGATGGAAACATCATACCCACCGTTTAATTGAATTTTTTACATGACTTGAAATTCTATATTCTATTCCTCGTAGTATTTTTTTAATAATAAATTATATTTTCAGATATAGTTGCTCTATTTGCAATTTTAATTATCTCCTGAGGATGGCAGCTTGATTGGTGAAACGCTCGTTATTATACTCTGCAGTATTTTTGTGTCTGTAGAACTTTATCAAAGGTTATACAACACTACGGGTTCAGTTAGCATTATGACCTTCACTGGGATGTAAGATAAAAAAATTATAAAAACGCCAATTACAACTAGGTTGGAAACATTTTTATTGCGGTGATTGTACAGGGTGGACTAAATTAGATGAGATTTGGTGTTTTCTCTAAAACTATGGCAGATAGACAAAAACCAATATAAGTGTCCTGAGCTCGATTTTTGAGAAACAAACAATGCGACCTTTATCACCAATGCGACGTTAAATATGACGTGAAAATGACGTAAAATATGACGACAAAATGTCACAGCCCATTGCCGTCATTTAAGTGACGTCAACAGACGTCCCTTAAATGACGTCGATGGGCTTACATATGTAAGCTATTTTTGATTAATTAGTAAATGTACATATGAGAAATATAATAAATAAGCCAATTTGGTGCAATATGGAATGTAAATCTTGAGGCTCTAGGATTTTTCCATTTTCCGATGTATGATATGCATTACAGGATAAACTGCTATGTACGATGTAGATGAATGGACAATTAATAGGTGAAGCACTCACTGGTTTTTATGCTATCTCGGCCCAGCCACATAATAATGATCTTTAACCTGACCATTATAGGATCCATCCAAATCAATCAACGTTTCCTGAAGAATGTATTTGAACATTGCAATTTATATTTTGATTTATTTTCTATAAATTCATTAGAGTATAAGATATAAAGAAGGACTGACTATTTTCAGTGGTTTGTATGTAGCGCCATCTAAAAATAATTTATGCAACAAACAACGTGGTAATGCATAGTTTGCATGTGGCGCCAACTAGAAATAATTTCTGCAATGAAAAATTTACGTCACCAAACGTCGCATCGACGTCATAACTTAGTCACAATATGACGTTACT